>CM065590.1:69394612-70730499 GCA_033119425.1 Bufotes viridis | reverse complement strand
AGCCCTAAAAAGGGCTTTTTGGGGTGCTGTCAGGACGCTGTCCTTACAGCAGAGATCAGATGAGTCTTTCAGGACTGGAGTGGACACTGAATTCACTAGCCTAGCTATCGATTTCCCTATTAAATCAGCAGCAATTACACTCTCCCTCCTCTCACTAAGACTGCAAATTCCGAATGAATCTAAAATGGATGCTGTTCAGGAGATGGGAGGGTCTGGGAGGGAGGGTATGTTGCTGATTGGCTGGAATGTGTCTGCTAACTGTGAGGTACAGGGTTAAAGTTTGCTCAATGATTATGTATAGGGGGCGGACCGAACATCGCATGTGTTCGCCCGCTGTGGCGAACAAGCTATGTTCGCCGGGAACTGTTCGCCGGCAGATAGTTCGGGCCATCTCTAATGTACAGCAATGTGCATGTCTATCTACTGGGCTAAGTGCTGGTAGTCATGCTTGCTCAGTCACTCTCTTCACAGCCAGGTCCTTTCATTATGAAGAATGTTTACTTCAGATGATAAGAGAACTTGAAGCTTTTGGACGCCAATGCAAATTCTGTAAGTGCCCCCACCTAAAGTACTATCTATAATAGCAATGTTTTCAATGTGGCAGAGGGGTATTTGACCGTTGAGCCCCCAATATCCATGCCCATGTTCCTGTAACTCCATACTTCGTATTTCTGGAAACACAAGGGGACACAGATGTGTCAAGAATTTAGATAAAGAGCTGCCATTATATACCTTTCATCTTTCTACTTTAAATGCAAGTATATTTTCCAGCATATAAAGATGTTAGTTTTATGAGCAGATTTTAAGATGGTGTTGGGCAAGAATGTGTCGGTAAAACCAGCAAATTGAACTTGGTCTGGCTAAGCACAACTGCAATTTCTCAGGACACATCCAATAAATGCAGAAAGATTGCAATCTTCATTTTGTGACTAGAAATCCTGCTGAGTCTTAGTTTACAAACTTGACTTTATACTTCATTATATAAATGTATTGGAGCTCAAACTAATGATCACTGACGGGTCCAAAGAGTTGTGATAGAACATGCTTCATGGTCATAACAGAGGTGTCAGAACTTAAACCACTTAAAAGGGGTTGTCTCACTTCAGCAAGTGGCATTTATCATGTAGGGAAAGTTAATACAAGACACTTACTAATGTATTGTTATTATTCACATTGCTTCCATGGATGGCTGGATTCCTTTTTCCATCACATTATACACTGCTTGTTTCTATGTTTACGTGTACGACCACCCTGCAAAATACATCAGTGGTGGCTGACGTTGTGCTAGCTTTATGATGGGGGTGGCACAATCGCTGTTCCGCGTTATTGCGTCCACTAATTACAAAGAAATGTGCTTTATGACAAAGTAATTGTCACATTTCACCTTAATGTACAAAGAGTTATGCTGGAATATCTTCAAGAAATCTAAGTGAGTTTGTCCGAAATTAAATCAAGTTTAGATAGCAGATCCTCATGGACTGAAAGGCAGCTGTCCCATTGCTATTTTATTTATGACCCCACAGTGCTCAGGTTAAAAACAAAAGACAAAGCCACACACCTATTGTAACAGCAGCAGGTATGGACCCACCGGCTAAACCGAAGAGTGTTATCCTGGCAGTCCGCTAGTATTCACAGTTTAACCCCTCTACAGGAATCTGAATTTCACTGCAGGGAACCACGTCCTGGAGCATCCTGGTGTAGTTGGCATAGTCAGGAGACAGGCCAAACTTAGGGCACGCAGTGTGTTAGACAGAGCAGCAGGTGTGGACCCACCGGCTAAACCGAAGAGTGTTATCCTGGCAGTCCGCTAGTATTCACAGTTTAACCCCTCTACAGGAATCTGAATTTCACTGCAGAGAACCACGTCCTGGAGCATCCTGGTGTAGTTGGCATAGTCAGGAGACAGGCCAAACTTAGGGCACGCAGTGTGTTAGACAGGCCAAGCTTAGGGCACGCAGTCTGAGGTCAGGCCAGGCAGCAGAAGAATGATCCCAGAACAGGCAAGAGGAAGTCAATTATCAGGCTGGAGTTCGGTACACAGAAGTTAGATACAGAAAGACACTTTTGCTGTTAATAGATACTAGAAAACCTAAAGCTCAGACGTCCTCCCTGGGGTTGCAAGCTATTGGCTGGAAAAGGATTTGGGCACTTGCTGGCCCTTTATGTGGGCAAGCCTCACAGGAAGAGAATGTGCAGGCCACAGCCTGCAGAAAATACTGGTGGCCACAGAAGCAGGGTTGACAAGGTGAAGAACATGGTGCTTGTGTCTGCAGGAGTAAGGAGACCAGCAATGGGCACGGGATGCCAGTGTAACACCTATTTTTTGTTCTCTGCTCCAGTGCCGTAAGCCCCATCTCCATTACTTATGGTCCCCTGTGGACTGAAAGCGTGACATCTTGTCTGTTTTCACATGCAACGAGCCATTAACTGTCAGTGAGTGAATAGCTGCGGTGGTACATGTGACAGGGGTGGACACAAACAGCAGAGGGCCCCTGTGAAAAGAATGTGCCTGGGCCCCCCCACCTCCCATGCCAAATTCTCAACCTAACCTATTCCCTCCTAGCATTTCATACAGCAATACAAAACATAAAGGGTAAGGCTACTTTCACACCTGCGGCAATACAATCAGACTAGCTAATATGGCAGAAAATTAAAGGTATCGGCCAGACACAAACCGCAGCATGCAGAGGTTTGTGTCCCGCTGATTCTCAGCATTTTTGCCAAATTGTGGCTGGATATCTGCCGGACCCCATTATAGTTAATGGGACCAGCAGGTGTTCTGACTGTATCTAATAGTGCCAGGTCCAGTGAATTCCGACAGGCTGTTCTGAGCTTGAACAGCCTGTCAGAATCACTAATGCAGATGTGAAGGTAGACTAATACAGTGCCACATGCCTCTTACATCCAGTGACGTCTCCTTAGATGTAAATGTTCTCTGTCCTCATCTTCTCCTTTCAGACCAGACCGCCATGATGATTTCTTTCAGCCATCTCTTTCTCTCTGCAGAATTTGACAGACATCATAGTTTCCTACTTTTCCATCATCCTCCCACCATCTAAACTCTCCATCCTGCCACCCCCAATACTGTGTTCACTGTGCTCCCCAACACTATACTGCAGAAAGAAATAAACCCCTGAAAATACTAATGCCACACAGATAGTGTCCTTCAATAATTATTGGCACACAGTGCCCTAAAAAATCACTGTGCCTAGGAAATAGTGTCTCCAACACTAATAGTGTAAACCTAATGTTCCCCAAAAATAATGATATAAAAAATACTCTGCTGTGTGCCAGTAAAAAACATACCTCCTCTTAGTGCCGCCAGTAGAGCCAATGTCCCCATAGTGCCCTCATAATATATGCCAATGCCCCCTACTGTGTGCCTAAAAAGTGCACCCAGTTGAGCAAAGGTCCCATAGTGCCGCATAATTTGCAACAGTATAAAATACTCCTATATAGTGCGCCCAGTAGATGCCCCTATAATGCTCCTCTCCCCATCCCATGGTGCCTAACATAATGTGCCAGTATAAAATGCCCCTAAGGAGTGTCCTAAGAAGAGACCAAGTTAATGCTCCTCTCCCCCCTTCCCCATAGTGTCCCCATAATGTGTGCCAGTATAAAATGCCCTTATAGTACTCATCCCCACCTTTATATTGCGCATATAGTTTGTGCCAGTATAAAATGCCCCTATATAATGCCCCCCAGTAGATGCCCCCATAGTGCTCCTCTCCCCCAGTTCTCCATAGTGCCCCCCATGTGTAACAGTATATAATGCCAATATATAGGGAACCCAGTAGAGTCCCTCATAGTGCTTCTCTTCCCCCTGTAGTGCCAGTATATAATTCTAATATATAGGGCTCCCAGTAGATGCCCCATAGTGCTTCTTTCCCTCCATATGTGCCAGTATATAATGTCCCCTAGTAGATGCCCCCATAGTGCTCCTCTCCACCAATGGAAGTAAAAAAATAAAGTTTTGGCTCTGAGAAGGCAGGGAGTAAAAAAATGAAAAAATAAAATAATAACAAAAATCACAGGGTCAAGCCTCATTCACATGTCCATGCTCAAATCCGTAAGCAGGTGGTCAGTGATGCATCTGTGAAGCTGTCCGGTGAAGGATCCGTGTTGGGTCTGTGTGTCCGGTTTTTGTTGTCCGTGTTGCATCCGTGTTTCACTGACACTGAACAGCTGAAAAATAATTTTCAAAGCATCTCTTCTTAATGATCTGTGAAACACGGATGCAACACGGATGGCATCCATGTTGCATCCGTGGTTTTCAGGGACCCACAGACTATAATGGATGTGACGGACAAAATAGAGCATGCATCCGTGCTAAAAACACGGACCCACAGACGTCTGAATACGCACATTATGATGAATGGGGACGTCTGCTGTCCTTGGAGAACACGTACAGCACACGTCCGTGAAACACTGATGTGTGAATGAGGCTTCAGGAAGGGGCTGAATAGTTTTTGCTTCTGTCATCTTTACTTAACCCTTTCTGAGGAAGGACTACTGCTGATTATTTGTTCTGTGCAATCTTACCTGTCTCACACAGAGTTAAGAGGATATGTATAACTCTTTCTATTTGGCACTATGCATAAAATACACAAAAAAAAAACACATCTCAACACTAATGTCATAACTATTTACTGTTCATCCTGCTGTGTGCTTGAGATGTAATTAAAGCTAATTACTTTTGCATGCTAAATGTCGTTTAAAGGAATGCAAGGGTCATTTAAAGCAATAATAATTGTAACATATTCCTATGTAGGGCATAATGTGCATATTAGACTTTGCAGGCTGAATTAATCCCTGGTGAGATTGATAGTGGAAAGTGGCAAAGCAGCTGGCATTAGGAACTGCCTGCAAAGAAATGGGAAAAACAGTTGCTGGGAAGAAATTATCTTATTGCTGGTGATGAAAATTACATAGCAACAGGAGTTGTTTAGTATCCTGGTAATTTCTTACAGTCTGTGCCACATTTTGACCACCGAGGCTTTAGTACCTTCCTATCACAGGGGCTTGATGATATGCTGCTGATCGAGGCTGCCCCATGTGTAATCACAGTATAATCATGTTTATCCTAAGAGAGTTGAGTTTGCTCTTCCCAAAATGTGATGATCAGTATTTTCCTTCACATCAGTAGATCTTTCATCATCTAATTCTGTACTTTGTGTAAAAAAAAAAAAAACACAGAGCGTGATCACAGAGGGATTGATTCTCTGTTTCCTTGTTTAAGACACATGACAGTCATTCTGCTAGTACTCTATTATCCTTAAAGGGCTTGGCCGCTATATACAGTTGCATCTCAATAAATTACAATATCATTGAAAAGTTAATTTATTTCAGTAACTCAGTTCAAAAAGCAAAACTCATATATTCTATAGGTTCATTACAAACTGAGTGATCTACGGTATTTCAAGCATTATTTATTTTAATGCTGACGATTATGGCTTACAGCTAATGAAAAACCCAAAAGTCAGTATCTCAAAAATTAGAATATTAATAAGACCAATTAAACAAGTTTAAAGGGGTTTGCTGGCCTATGAAGCACAGTGATACTGTGGTTATGTAACCAGGTATTGGTACTTTTGGCAGTGTGGGCAGGTGCCAAGTCCTGCTGGAAAATGAAATCTGCATCTCCATAAAGCTTGTCAGTAGAGGAAAGCATAAAGTGCTCTAAAATTTCCAGGTACAGTAAATGGCTGCACTGACTTTGGACTTGATATAACACAGTGGACCAACAGCAGCAGATGACATGGTTCCTAGTGTTGAGCGCGAATATTCGAATAGCGAATTTTTTTAGCGAATATCGGCACTTCGCTAATTCGCGAATATTTCCAATATAGCGCTATAAATTCGCTATTTCGAATATTCACCTTTTTTTGTTTTTTTTGTTATATTTTTTTCTTTCCCACCTCCCAAAAGTAGTTCTTACCTGTCCTGAGGATTCCAGGCTTCCTGGCTGCTCTAGTCAGTGCCCGTT
This sequence comes from Bufotes viridis, assembly GCA_033119425.1. Lineage (NCBI taxonomy): Eukaryota > Metazoa > Chordata > Amphibia > Anura > Bufonidae > Bufotes > Bufotes viridis. Next base: position 70,724,513 of record CM065590.1, on the reverse strand, counting down.
GCCGCTTCTGCCGACTTCCGTGCTCATGGAGCGTCCCCATCAGCATGGGAACGTCTCCATATACTAAAATGTACTGTCGGATTTGAGGAATTACGTTAAAATCGCAATGCGATTAATTCAAGTTATATTAATCACATTGCGATTTCAACTTAGCACTGCTATCTTACATAGGCTAGAATTAACGAATATGGAATATAGCACTAGCAGTGCTAAGTTGAAATCGCAATGCGATTACTTCAAGTTAAATTAATCGCATTGCGAATTCAACTTAGCACTGCTGCTATATTCCATATTCGTTAACTTCGTTCATTCTAGCAAGCTGACCCATTATAAACCCAGCTCTAAGTTGAAATCGCAATGCGATTAATATAACTTGAATTAATCGCATTGCGATTTCAACGTAATTCCTCAAATCCGACAGTACATTTTAGTATATGGAGACATTTAGTATATGGAGACGTTCTAGCAATCAAATAGGAAGGTTGACTTTAGAGACAGCTGTGTTAAATTCGCTATGCGATTTTTTTTTTATTTTTTTTAATAGAATAATTATATTACTTGATATAATTATTATAATTATTCTATTTATTAAAAAAATATATATAATCGCATAGCGAATTAAACACAGTTGTCTCTATAGTCAACCTTCCTATTTGATTGCTAGAATTAGCGAAGTTGACGAATAGGTTGCTAAAACGAAGATGTAGAATACTTCGTTATCTTCGTTTTGAGGAATATGACGAATACATTCGTCATATCCATCATCTTCGCTATAATTCTAGATATGAAACCAATAGGAAAGTAGCCTTAAGTTAAAATCGCAATACGCGATTATTTCGAATATATTTCGAATATTTCTTTCGAATATTCCCCGAATTTCGTCGAAATCGAATATGGCACCTGCCGCTCATCACTAATGGTTCCCCAAAACATCACTGACTGTGGAAACTTCACACTGGACCTCAAGCAACTTGGATTGTGTGCCTCTCCATTGTTCCTCAAGAATTTGAGCCCTTTATTTCCAAATAAAATGCAAATTTTACTTTAATCAGAAAACAGGACTTTGGACTACTGAGCAACAGTCCAGTTCTTTTTCTCCTTAGACCAGGTTACTGCACTTCTGACGTTATCTCTGGGACATGAGTGCCTTGACACAAGGAATGCAACAGTTGTAGCCAATGTCCTGGATACATCTGTGTGTGGCTCTTGAAACACTGACTCCAGCTGCAATCCAATCCTTGAGAATCCCCCCCAAATTTTTGAATGGCCTTTTCTTGACAATCCGTTCAAAGTTGCTGTTATCCCTAAGGCTTGTGCACCTTTTTCTACCAAACTTTTTCCTTCTGCTCAACTTTCTATTAACACGCGTACATATAGAACTCTGTGAACAGCCAGCTTCCTTAGCAATGACCTTTTGTAGCTTACCCTCCTTGTAACTCTCTTGTTTCCCTACTTAACACATTGATGACCTAGCTGAACTTGGGGATATATAGTGTTCTATGATTTGATTCAATGTTTTCATAAAATAAGTTAAATAAATGCTGTCAGGACCATACAGAAAGACTATGAGTCCTGCTCCCCTGTGCACTTATAGAGAAAGCCTGTGAGTCCTGCTTCCCCTGCCCAATCACAGTGTGACAAAAAATGGCGAATTGGCTGTTTTTATTTATATTTTCCATTAAGCCATTCGTCATAGGGTTAGGGTTAATATTGTTATATTTTAAGAGCATGGGCATTTTTGCAGGCCACAATGCCCATGATGTTTATTCTTTATTGGTTAAGTATTTTGATTTTGGCTAAAGGGGTTTGATTTGAACTTTTAGATATATATTTTTAATCTCCAATATTTTTTTCCTTTTTTTTTCTTTCCTTTTTTAAAGTCCCCCTCGGTGACTATAACTGGCCATCACTGAACACTTCATTTTCAATATAAAAATACAGTGCTGCCACCCAGAGGCCTGTATTGGTATATTTCACTAATAGCTGCCGAAGCCTGCTTGAGGCTTTGGGATTTTAGTAAAGTGTAACAGTTTCCTGATCTCAGCCAGGGAACTCTGTTACAAGAGCAGAAGCCCACAGCTCCCGCTTCTGTACTGCTCAGATGCTGTGATCACATTTGACTACTGTATCTGAGGGGTGAAATGTTTGCAATCAGCCTTATGTGACGCGGGTCTCTGTTGTTTTAAACAGCATAAATCCTGTGGCTATGGCGCCCACTGCACATGCGAGCGGGCGCTTTGTTTAATGATGTGACTTCCACCATACATGTACAGCGGAGATCACAAAGGGGTTAATTGGGAAAGCCTTGCTGCAGTTCTATGAAATAGTTCATTATAAATTATGAATAAATTTTGACATAACTGCGTTTATCAAAAATGCAGTTGAATAATAGAAACTTTGTAATTTATCAGCTCCTTCTCTAATATGATATATTACAAAATTTATAATATTCACTTATACTATCAAAGCTGTGTCAAACGTTAGTGTGCATTTATAAGTAAAATATAGTAATGAAGCCAGGACACAAATCCCAAGTTCACTCTTGCTAAAATAAAAAGTTGACCATAACAATATTTTAGGAAATTGCATGCTGGTGAAGTTTTTTTCCTAGACATCATGAGGGAATTGTTCATTGGTGACCACTCTTTACTATGCCCATCTATTACTGCTCATCACTTATGTCATCATAACTCATACTTTACACATTTTTCATCCTTCTTGAAAAATGATGACAGTACTCAAACATACACGTAAATTCATCTAAAGTACATAAATAGTATAATATACACCACTCAGCAAAAAGGATGGTCATAGTATTAATGTCCTTGCATCTAAAATGGATCTGCGGTCATTCAAGTTCACCCACCCTACCAGTCCCTCGTGGTTTTGTATATCATGCAAAGAGATGAAAATATAACTGGTATAAAACAAATCTGAGCTAGTGAGCTCTTGAATTATAGTGCAGCCTGTAACCTGCTTGAAAAGACTTCTTGTCTCTGTGTTCCCAGTTGGCTATTTCATACCAGGGTCAGTTCCAGGGCAATCTGCTACCTGCTGGGAGAAGACGGCAAATAAACAAGGCACAAGGCTCCTAGGGACACTAAGGCTGTGGGTGAATCTCGGGGCAGGAGTGCAGGACTGGGTGAGACGGCATTTATACTGTTAGTGACAGGCTGGGGAAAGCAGGGAGGTTAGCACAGTCAGATGATCACAAAATACAACTCTATTTCTCCATTGTGAGAGCATCCTGTTATGGCCTAGAGCTAGCTTCGGATGTCTGTGGCTATCCATCTGTTCTCGAAGCATATTTTCCACATGCCTTGCTAGCAGTTATATGACAGAACATACTTTGAGTCATTCAGTTGTGGTCAAAGAGCCAGAAGTGACCTGCCTGGTAAATGATCATGTAAATCGAATTATATTTATTATGGTTAATTATGATTTTTTTATGTAACTGGGTAACAATATTATAGTATTTTTATCCATCTTTCTGCAGCAATTGATGGTATCTATGCATTCCAATCATCATAAAATGGGTTGACTCATTGGGGGTTGTTTACTATGTCCTCTACTCCAGAACCTGGCATAAAATGGTTGCAAACCCACTGTTTGCAACTTTTTGAATGCAGTTGCACCTAAATTTAAGTGGTTTAAAGTGACAGGGGGTGTTTCTACACTGCTTTTATCACGTTCAAAACAGGAGGAGTGAAATGGTGGGATGGGGGTGTTGTGTGGGTAAAGCCATCGGCCCCCGGCACATTCACCTCCAGATATGAGCTGAAGAGAATGTGCTGTCCCCCGTCATTTAACCACTTAGATGCCGCGTTTGTCGCTGATTGCGACATTTGATGTAAAAATGGAGGCCTTTCGGGGGCATTGGGCACTGCCTTGTTGCACACAAAGCTCCATTTACTTTCTGTGCCGGCCACACCTCCCCATTTTAAGTGACAGGTCCATGCAGTGTAGACGTAATCTCATGGTTGGGCGTTCGCCTCTTTGATCGGTGCATAAGCAGGAGAGTGCTGAAGCTCGCCTGGCAGATGGAACTCTAAAACGCATTACTGCGCATGACCTGATTAGGGAGGCAAACATGCATCTACAAGATTTTAGAATAATGTCTACACTGCCTATCCCTGCCTATCCCTAGGAGAGCGGTACATAAAATGAGTTTTGAGATGGAAAACAGCACTGCCCATATTGCACCAAGAGGCTTATTTTCATAAAATTAAAAGGCTTATTTCTTAGTATTGGAAACATAAGATGGGACAAAGTATACTGAAATCAGCTGACAAGCGCACATATACAGTCAGAAGGTTTTATCTGCAGTTATGTGGTGACAGATTCCCTTAAAACAGTGTCTCACGCAGACCCCCATATTCCTTATATATCAATGTATCCCATGTTCCCATTGTGAATTTTTTTATCCATCTAAGGCTTCTTTAAGACCTGTGGCCAGTTGTTCTGTCCGGTAGGTCGGCTGCAAGGAATTGACCAGAAATAAAATGCTGCAAGCAGCAGTATTTGTCCAACCGATTCTTGTCATACAGTATTTGCCAGGTAGCGGCCGGATGCAGGGAACTCCTGCCAGCAGTGTGAACCTAGCCTATTAAATTATATAATACATTTATTAAGTGCAGTATACTTCAGGAAATCCTACACCACGGAGAGACTGGAATGCTTTTTTATGGTGACCAACAATTATGGTAACAGAAGGAGGTAAGATGGACATTGTTGAAAAGAACAGCTGTATGCCAAAGAACATTGTAGAAAGGAGTGTTAGTGTTTGTAAGTCTGCTTCAGCTCCTGAACTTTCTTCTTGCCTTTTCCTGTGTGTTTGTATACAGCCTAAGCTACATTGATCAGGTATTTTTTTAGAAACTGGTTAGAAGCCACTATGGTCTAGTAGTTTATGAGACTGTACATTGATAGAATGACTGCTTTAAATTTTCCTATATGTTAGTTAAATGCCTTCAATCAGAGTTTCACAGATACATTATTGGTGGGTTGATGCTTTGTTTTATGTAGTTATTTTGTAACTGTCCATGGTGCTGAAATAGTGTTCCTTACTATGATTCAAGTCCTATAGCTAGATATTGCTGTTCCTCTATGAAGTACCTGCGATCTTATTTGCTTGGATTGGGAATATTTTGTGGTATTTAGAAGCAGTGCCCTCAACTTTAATATTATTCTAAAGGGGTCACGAGGACAGGTTTACTGTGTTACCTGTTTGAATCAAGCAGCCATTGAGCATGATTGACCACTGTTGCTTCATTCAAATTCTTTGCAACTGATGAAAGTAGCCGAGTACAGGGAGTTTGAATAGAGTGGCAGTGTATCTGCTCAGTTATACTCTGCACTCCCATAAAGTTTGAATATAATGACAGTGTATTTGTTTAACTACTATGTCCCTTGTAGCTTCACAGAGATTGAATAGAGTGACAGTGTGCATGCTCATCTATCTATGGTAATCTCATCTCATGGAGTGTGGTAGTGTGTATGCTTGACCACTGATCCATTCAAAAAGGGATGATGGAATCCACATTCTGGTAACTGGTTGCCGATCCCAGCCCTCGGATCTCCATTATCCTGTGGATCGGTGATCAGTTGTTAATGTAGGACATCCTCTTTAAATGTACCCTTCTTTATCCCTGACACCAGTTATATTACCTTTAAAAATTCTGAAACAGCATGATGACTGACCAAAGACACACAAAAGCTTGTAAAAGGCAAATGTATATATTTCAATGAAGCCTATTCTTTTATCACAAACTAATTTGTCATTTAATATACTGTATGTAATAGAACATGATTTTACGTGACGAGGGAGCGGTCGTGAATTTAATAAGATGTCTCACAGCTTGAATACATATTTATCTTCCGTTCCTTAGTCAACCAGCCTGCTCCCAAGGAACATAGCAGTTATTGTTGGCAGTCACAGTTCAATAGCTGCCATTGTAGATAGGAAATGAAGACGTCTTTATGAGCAACCTCATAGCAAAATATCTGTACCTATGATCATTTCTTCTTAGAAAAAATGCCAGCACAGTAGACACAAAAACAAGTAGATGTGTGGGCCAAAAAAATATACAAAAAACATGTTTAAAAATTAATTTTGCATTTAAAATATATAAATATAAATAAGCACTTGCTGAATGACTGGCATTTTTGATCATGCCTATTCTTGGATGCATAGATACAGAGTAAAATGCAAAGTAGGGGAGGAATGAGAAGTAGAAGAATTTGTATATCACACGATATGAAGACAATGACATTTGCTTCATGACTGGGAAAATTTGTATAATGTGATCTATATCTTATGGAACTAGTAAACACAAATCAATTGAGCACATTCCTATTCACCTCCTTCAAGTCAGTATGCAGTGATTGTGGCTTTGACAGCGATTAAACCCATGAGACTCTGTTTTTGGCATACTGTAGCTGAGATATTATATCAGTTTTTTCCGATAGTATTACAAAGTGAAAGTAAGTGTAGAGGAGAAAAGCGTGAGAATGTGAGATCACTCATAATGCCGTGCAGCCAGCCAATTTGTAGGTAGCCATACATCTGTGATGTCACAGCTAGGCAGAGCCTATAAAACCCTGATCCTGCGTGGTCAGCGACATTTTCCTATGTGCTGAGAATAGGGAGAGACCTGACAAGATCCTCATTTACTAGGGACATGTTGTGCCATCTCACGTGAAAATAACTTATTATCTGAGGAAATAGTCGGACTCAGATGTGAATTGTATCGATTAGGTTATCTACAATTTACCAGGTCATGATTTCAAGAAGTTATGAAAAATTCATGGTTAATTATTTTTATGACCATAATTAAAAAAATCTTAATTGACTTATTATTAACCCGACATAAAGTGTTGCTGCAAAGTGCAAACTGTTACCAGAGAGTGCAGGGAGAGTTCAGGGAGAGTGTATCGAGGTGTGCATCACTGTGCTTTGCACCATTTATAGCTAATCCATTGTGTTAACAAAACAGTTAGTGTGCAAGGCAGGTCTAATATATCGCCATATGCATCACTATGCAGTGCACTGACATTCAGAGCTATTCCATTCTGTTAGCGAAACTGTTACTGTGCATCAGTATTAAAGGTAGATCTAAGATATCGCTGTGTGCATTATTGTGCAGTGCACCGACTTTCTTGCAATACAGTGCAATACAATGACTGTGCGTCAGTATTAAAGGCAGGTCTAATATATTGCCATGTGCATCATTGTCCAGTGCACCCAAATTCATAGCTAATCTGTTTGGTTAGCGATACAGTTGTTATACACTATGCCCAAGAGACAGTTGTCTGAGCCCTCCAAAGGAACAGGCTATGGCAAAAATGATGCCTTAGCAGGCACAAGTAGCAGCAGAAGTAGGGGTGGTGGTAGCAGCTGTAGCAACAGGCCAGAGCTGCCACTGTTATCCAGCCGTCGTGTTTTGACCAACAATCCAGCTGTACTGGAATGGTTAACTTGCTCTTCACAATCATCTCAAGTTACAACATACACACAGCCAGGAATCGGTGGGTTCCTCTGACATTACACTTAGTTGGCATGGCCAAGAAACTGCCTCTATGCTCTCACTTGTTCTAAACCTGCCTCTTGCTTTTGCATTTTTAGCCAAGCAATGGTAGCCACTGGTTCTGCCACACTTTTCAGAAAGGATGAGCTTTGTGAGGATAGTCCGCAGTTACAGGGCAGCACAGACTTGGAGAAGAGGTCCGCTGCAGACTCCTTTAGGCATTCAACTGCCAATGATGACAGTCGGGTGGGAGCACCTGTTGTGAGAGGTCAGGGACATGCACAAGACACAGGTGAGAGCGACACAAGTGAAGAGCAAACATATGCAGATGATGATAAAACCGATCGCACGTGGAAGCCGGGTGAAGAGTAGGCATAGCCATCATTGGGGTGAGGGTGGCAGTGTGCCTGTGAGACAGCAGGGTTGAAGCAGTTGGGAGATATGGAGAAAAAAATGGAAGAGGTACAAGTCTGCTACTCGGGAGAGGACCTGTGAGTTACACAGTAGCAGCGTATGATTTAATAAAAGCAGTGGCAAGCAGGCATCTCACAGTGATGGAAAATGCGATACTCAGCAGTGTGGGAATTTTTTACGAAGTCACTGGAGGATGTTAGCGTGGCAGTATGTAGGATGTATGGGCAGAAGGCGAGGCGTGGCCAGAGTACTAAAGTGGACGGCACAGCCTGAACACATGGAGCATCACATAAAGTGGCATTGGAAAGCTGTACCACTCATTTTGTATTACAGCCTGATGCAGCAACCGCTGTATCTCCCACTGGCCCGCACCCCCTCTCCAGCAATAAGGGCTTCTCAACGTCATCAGAAGAAATCAGTCATTGACTTTAATATAATCTATTGCTACTGATGCTCCTCTTCCTCCTCGTCATTTGTTTTGATAGCAATCGAAGCGACTGCAAAAAGTCAATAGCATGCATGCACTCATCCAGTGGCACAGAAGCTGAACATGCAGCGGGCCAAGTTGTTGATATTACAGCCTCTCCTTTTCCATGTGGTTGACTCTGCACGTTTCAAAGAACTGATGGCTTGTGCCCACTCAAGGTGGAGAGTCCCAAGCCGACTTTACTTTTCCCAAAAAGCTGTACTAGCCCTGCACATGTACATTGAAAAGAAGGTGGGCCAGTCCTTGGGCCTCTCGGTGCCTGGTAGAGTACACGCCAGTGCTGACATATGGAGTTGTAACTATGGTCATGGACAATATATGCCATTCACAGCCCACCGGGTAAATTTTGGTCCTGTCCAATCACACCAGCAACTTGAAGGCCAATGTACTTCTCTGCCACCTCAGCGTCCACCTTGTCCTCACTCTCCCCACTAGGCACAATTGACAGTGCTCTTCCATCGTATAACCTATGCAAAGATAGGCATTGTCACATAGTTCCGCACCTTGTCAATAAAGAAATCAAACACTGGCTTTCTCCTCGCCAACTGGAGATGGGAACCATGGTTACTGATAAAAGAAATAACATTTTGTCTGCGCTGTGTCAGGGAGGGCTGACCCATGCACCCTGTATGGTGCACATCTTCAATCTTATTGTCACCTGGTTCCTCAAGTCTTCCACTGAACTGCAAGAGCTTCCCTCCTTGAGCTGCAAAGGCAAAAAGCTCTTTTCCAACTTCGCCTGATATGCAACATTTATAAGGGTTGGAACTCCACACTCCATATGTTAGAACGCCTGTATAAGCAGAAGAAGACGTAAGCGATTTCTCAATGCAGCAGGCAGACAGGTTTAGTCCCCAGTATAATTTCTACATTAGCCAGTGGCAGGTCATGTGTGACACGGGCTGTTTGCTCAGGCCCTTGGAGGAGGCCACTTTATTTGTAGTTCTCCAAAACTACAGGATGCATGATGCCATTCCACTCTTTCACATCCTGGAGGAGATGCTGAGAAACAGTCATTCCCATCAATCTGCCTGTTTGAATGTGTGGCCACACATTCAAACAGGCAGATTGATGGGCCACTCGTTTATAGGGTGCTCCTGTCGTTCGATCTGCTGCTCAGAAGCTATGATTCTGTATGAAGACGAGGGATTGCTATAGCGATTCTCCAGCCCCATACAGTTAAGGGGATCGCTGCATGTAAAAAAACTGTCTTCTTCACTGAACGAGCAGCCAACTGTCAGGAAGGAACGATTCCTTCCGACAATAGGCCCCGTGTAAACCCAGCTTAAAATGGTTGTCCGGGCTTGTTTTATTGATGACCTATCCTTAGCTGTATGAGGAGATGCCTCACACAGTGTGCACCTGCCGTCTCCTTTCTCTCTTCCTGTCCACTGCTGCTGTCCCATAGACATACAGCAGAGAGCAGGAAGAGAGAAGGGGATCAGCAGGGGTGCCGGGTGTTGTTCCCCCGACGATCTGATATCGAGGACAGGTCATCAATATTAAATGCCCGGAGAACCTCTTTAAGCCAAATCCATAGTCTCATTGCTCTTAGGGTCAGTTCACACTATTTTTTTTTTACGTATTTTGACGCTTTACGCCTGTAAACTGACTCTCAGTTGTTTCTTTTTTACACATGTAAAAATTAAGCAGCATGTCCTATCTAGGCGCAGAATCAGCGATGATTTTCCCATTGTAATTATTGGGAAGCAGAGATATACACATAAAAAATCAGCACTGATTTTTTACACGTGTATTTTAGAAATCAGTTGTGTGAACTGACCCTTACAGTAAAGCATTTGCTACTATGTTTATGAAGAAGTCTTTTTTCCTCCAGATGCAGAGGATGTTCCCTCGTCACAGTCACAGTCCTGGGGATAAACAGATGAAGGGAGAGATCTCTGTACTGACTCCTTATATATTTATACATAGTTATTAGATCTTCCATTAAGTCGTCTTATTTCTAAACAAAATAACCCTAATTTTAATATTTTTTCTGGGTGTTGAAGTCCACTCATTCCAGGTAAGACTTTAGTTTTCCACCTGCTCAAGCTCTGTTATGTCTTTTTTGTGCACTGCTGCCGAAAACTGTATGTACTACTCCATATACAGTCCAACTAGTGATTTGGTAGAACTGTGTTCTCAACATGTGCATATAGGCCCCTTTTAATGAACCCTGTGATTCCAAGTTCCTTTTCCATGTCAGTGGTACCCAGTGTTTTACCATTTAGTATGTACGGATGACTTACATTATTCATTCTTATGTGCATGTCCTTAAATTTAGGCCCCATTCACACGGCCATATGAACGCATCCGCACCCGTTCCTCAATTCACTTTCATGGAGCCGCAATTCCGTTCCACTGCCCCGCAAAAATTCCGTTATGCTGGCCCACAATTGCAGACAAGAATCAGCATTTTGTATGAGTGGCGGCCAAATTGTGGAACGCACATGGGCCGGTATGCGTGTTTTGTGGATCCGCAATTTGCGGACCGCAAAATACATATGGCCGACTGAATGAGCCCTTATCAGTGTTAATCCTCATTGGCCACTCTGCCCAAGCCCCCAACATAAATAGATACATCCATAGCGGTATACTGTCCTCTTCTGTGCTAATTAATTTACCACAAATTCATAAAGATTGGTAAAGATTTTAGTGATTTAGAGGAATGAGCAAATGTGGTGTGCATGAGTGGATGAAGTCCCACCAACCTGCAATAGCCATTGACCACACGTTGACGTATTACGGTACCATAAAAAAGTTTCTTCAATTGGCCACTACATATCTGGGCACCGCACAGATGCTGCAATGTATGCCTGTACCTATGTCAGGGACACCCAGTGCAGTTTTTGCTGAAATAACTGAATAAGTAATTGTAATGAAAAAGTTCCATCCTAAAAGCCATGTTAGTTTGCAATTTTTTTTAGGCTGAATCTAAGGGAATATTTACCACATAGGCAGCTCAGGTGGCTGAAGAAAGAGAAAGATGTTCAGCCAAGTTTCCCTCAAGTAGTTAATGGGAAGTTGATTGTCCCACTTCATAAGCACCACAACATAAAAAAAACAAAGCAGAGGGAACCAAAAGATGAGTAACTAAGTGAGCAAACAGGAATTGGGTGCTCAACTTCAAATTACAGCCAGCCAACAAATGGAAGAGGTCAACAGTAGATTTCCTGTCTTTTATATGTATGCTCCTGGTTGAATCATGATAATTTTGAAATTCATGAGTGACAACTTAAAGCTGTAGAGCCCTAGAATCACGATTTACTCTTCAGAACTGCACCAAACTGCCCTGTGTGAACCTGGTCTAACAGGGATAAATATTTGAATGTATATCACTTTGCAGAGATCTGTTTCCTATTTTCTTGTAGCCACGGTATATCTAATTTGCAAGTTTGTTTGCTTCTATTCTTTCAAAATAGAAATGTATGGAAAAAGAGATCATATTCATATATCTTCCTCATGCTCACTGCTGACCCAAAATAAATACAAACTGTACTAATACAGTCTTCATAGTAATAATATGGAATAAAAAGATGCATATTTGCGAGGCTGACCATATATCTTTGATGTGATTTCATTTACTTAAGACAGTTTTGTCATATTGGTCCATCTATAGACAGCAGAAGGGTCTCAATAATAGCTGTTCCTGTGATGGCATGTAATAAAGGAGTGCAGTAATAAAAAATTACCCAATTTCTGTAGCTTGTATAATTTAACAATGCTTCACTTGAGAGCAATTTGTGTGGCCACCTTTGAAGCAAAATCTCAGCAATGCATTTTTGGTGTTATGGTCTCTGTGGCAACCAGTAAAGCGCTTTGAGAGAGGAACAACAATTATTTAATGACAGTCTGTAATCACCCTATTACCTACAAGAAAATAGCATGTCTCCTCAGAAAATCTCACTAATCCTTAGAGAATAATAGTTTGACAGATATGATGGAGTTGAGAAAAAAGTTTCTCTTTACAAATAATAATATAGGGTATTCTGCAATAGGATTTTCTGAACTATCTATAACTTGTGTTGAGCGAACCCAAACTGTAAAATTCGGGTATGTACTGAACTGTATGATTTTTGGTACCCGGACCCCAACTTTGCCAGAAAAGTTTGGGTTCGAAGTTTGGTGTTCGGGCATTAAATATAACTTGTTAAAAGGCTGCAGGGCAGCAAATCAACAAGATTTTAGGCTGTGGGCACCTATAAGCCATCACAGCCATGCCTACTGATGGCATGGCTGTGATTGACCGGTGCATCATGTGACCCAGCCTCTATATAAGCTGGATCACGTGCAGTGCAGGAAGTAGTGCAGGGACAGGAAGCAGGCAGCTGAAGTGAGGGAGAGTGTTAGGAATCTCATCCGGCTGTTAATTCTGTGGGTGACCTATAGCGATTTTTTGTGGGCGCAATACACCATCTTTGCACCCCTGACACAGAAAGATAATCATAAATCTGGATGTTAATTCTGTGGGTTACCTATAGTGAATTGTTGTGGGTGCAATACACCATCATTGCACCCCTGACACAGAAACATAATAATAAATATGGCTGTTAATTCTGTGATGACCTACAGCGTTTTTTTTTGTGGGTGCAATGCAACATCTTTGTACCCCTAAAACACAAATATAAAAGTTAATCCGTCTGTAAGTTCGGTAGGTGACATATACCCATTTATTGTGTGAAGTACACCTGCACTGCATACATGACAGGGAAAATAATATAGTTACTCCTTCTGTTAGTTCGGTGGGTGACATACTGTATACTAATTTTTTGTGTGAAGTACACCTGCACTGCATACGTGACAGGGAAAATAATATAGTTAATAGTGCCTCTCTTCAACCCCCAGTAGCCGCTCTCCAACTCCCAGTAGCCTCTCCTCACCGCCCTCGATCGGTAATCTTCTTCTACAGTATGTTGTGTGAGCGCGCGCAGTGTGAGGTCACAGCGCACCCTCACACTGTGTGCAGCCTTCACAGCGGAGAGCCGAGGACCAGGATGAGGTGAGTATAGAGCTTTCAGCACTTCCCGATGCCCCGGTACTAATCAGCGCTTCCATAATGGAAGCGCTTGATTAGTATTCACCCCATAATACACAGGGGCATTTTTCCCCCACTTTTAGGGGGAAAAATGCATCTTATGGGGCAAAAAATACGGTAGTTAATCCAGCGGGTTAAGTTCAGTGGATGACATATACCCATTTATTGTGTGAAGTACACCTGCACTGCAATGTGACAGGGGCATAAATATAGTTAATCCGTCTGTTAGTTAGGTGGGCGACATATACCCATTTATTGTGTGAAGTACACCTGCACTGCATATGTGACAGGGAAAATAATATATTTAATCCGTCTGTTAGATTGGTGGGTGACATGTAACCAATATTTGTGAGGTACACCTGCACTGCATACGTGATATGGGAAATTAATATAGTTAATTTGTCTGTTAGTTCAGTTGGTGAACTCAAAGAATGAGGAAAGCATCAAATAAAGGATGTGGCCCTGGTCGTGATGTTGCTGGTGTTGGTGGAGATCCTGATGGAGGGAGCGGACGTGGTCGATCTGTGCCAGCTACACAAATGAAACACCTTCCTCAGGTGCACGTAGGCGACAGAACGTTCAGCGTTATTTTCTAGGCCCGAATAGGGGTGTACAAATGGTGAGGCTTGAACAAGTAGAGGCGGTAGTAGATTGGGTGCCTGACAATGCCTCCAGTTCCTTCACATTGTCTCCCACCCAGTCCCCTGCTGAAATCGCAGAGTTGGCAACTGCAGCCCATGGGCATCTGTCTTTCACCCCCCCCCCCCCCCTTGCAAATCAGCCAAGCAGTCTGAGCCCCAAGTCATGCAGCAGTCTCTTATGCTTTTTGATGACTCTGCTGACAGGGTTTCCGTGGGCCGTCCACATAGCCCTGCCCCAGAAGTGGAAGAGATTGAGTGTACCGATGCCCAACCCCTTTTGTTTCATGATGTGGACATGGGAGGACCACCGCAGTACATCTCTGATGATGACGAAACACAGGTGCCAACTGCTGCGGCTTTCTGCAGTGTGCATACCGGCAAGGAGGGCAGGGGTGAAGAGTGGGTGGAAGATGATGTGGAGGATGATGAGGTCCTAGACCCCACATGGAATCAAGGTCATGCGAGTGACATGGGCAGTTCGGAGGAAGAGGTAGTGGTCACATAGCACCAGCCGCACAGCAAAAGAGGGAGCAGTGTGCAAAAGCAGAGTGTCCGTCCCCTAGCCAGTATGCCTGCTACTGCCCACCGCACCCAGGGACTGAGCACACCAAAGCCAGCTCCAAGGAGTTCCCTGGCGTGGCAGTTCTTCAGACAATGTGCTGACGACAAGACGCGAGTGGTTTGTACGCTGTGCAATCAGAGCCTGAAGCGAGGCATAAATGTTCTAAACCTGAGCACCTCCTACATGACCAGGCATCTAAATGCAAAGCACGAGCTGCAATAGAATAAACACCTCAAAAACCTTGAAAGATCTAAGGCTCCTCCTGGTCCCTCTTCTGCTGCAGTCTCGGCCTCTTCCTCCGCCTCTGGAGTGACAGTGGCACCTGCCACCCCACAAACAGAGGATGTGGCAGCAACGCAACCACTGGAGTGACAGTGGCACCTGCCACCCCACAAACAGAGGATGTGGCAGCAACGCAACCACTTCCGTCACCGTCACCAAGCATCTCCACAATTTCCCGTGGAAGCGTTCAGCTGTCCATCTCCAAAACAATGGAGAGAAAGAGGAAGTACCTCCCTTCCCCCCTGCGATCCCTGACCCTGAATGCCAGCATTTCAAAATTTCTGTCCTTTTAAATGCTGTAATTCCTTCTGGAGGAGATGGAAACTTTTAAAAACCTTATGGCAGTGGCTGTCCCACATTACGTGGTTTCCAGCCACCACTACTTTTCCAGACGAGCCATCCTTTCCCTGTACAACCAAGTGTTTAGATGTGCACTGTGCAACGCCATCTGTGGCAAGGTCTACATAACAACCGATATGTGGACCCAGGGGCGTAGCTAACGGCTCATGGGCTCTGGTGCAAGAGTTCAGCTTGGGCCCCCCTTCCCTCAGTGCTTTGTGTGTCTCCTTATGTGGCACAAGGGTTTTCGGGCCCCCTCAGGCTCCTGGGCCCGGTAGCGACTGCTACCTCTGCACCCCCTATAGCTACGCCCATGTGTGGACCAGTAAGCACAGGCAGGGATGTTAGATCTCAGCACACTGGGTAAATGCAGTGGCGGCTGGGCCTGAGGTGGATAGAAGTTTGGCGAATGTCCTTCCGTCAACAAGGATTGCAGGGCATTTCTCTTTGCCTGCTGTTGCCTCCTCCTCCTACTCAGCTTCCTCCTCTACCACCTCCTCATCCGGTCAGCATAACACCTTCACCACTAACTTCAGCACAGCCAGGCGGAAACGACAGCAGGTTGTTTTGTAACTAAGGTTTGTTTGGGGGTAAAAGCCCACACCACGTAGGGGCTGTAGACAGGCATGGAACAACATACCGATGAGTGGTTGGTGCCATTGAGTCTCAAGCCCGGCCTGGTGGTGTGCGATAATGGGCGAAATCTCATAGCAGCTCTGGGCCTAGCCGCTTTGACGCACATCCCTTGCCTGGCACATGTGCTGAATTTGGTGGTGAAGAGGTTCCTGAAAAATTAACCCCATCTATCAGATCTACTGCAGAAAGTCCATGCTGCCTGTGCTCGCTTTCGACGTTCTCACCCTGCTGCTGCTCGCATGTCTGCAGCGTAACTTCAGATTTCACGCTCACCGCCTCATATGCGACGTGCCCACAAGGAGGAACTCCACCTTGCACATGCTGGAGAGACTATGAGAGCAGCACCAGGCGATAGTGGAGTTTCAGCTGCAGCAGTCACGAGTGAGTCGCTCTGCGGAACAGCACCACTTCACCACTAACGAGTGGGCCCCCATGCAGGACGTGTGTGCCCGGTTGCGCTGTTTCAAGTACTCTACCTACATGGCCAGTGCCGATTACGCCATCCTCAGTGTTACTATCCCACTTCCATGTTTCCTTGAAAAAATGCTTCGGGTGATGATGGAAGAGGATGTGACACAGGAGGAAGAGGAGGAGGAGGAAAAGGGATCATTTTGACGGTTATCAAGGCCAATCATTCACAAGTGGCTCGGAGGGTGGGTTCCTGCACTAACAGAGGCTAAGTACATAATTGTCCACCCAGGGCACAGTTCTGGAGGATGAGGAGGAGGAGGATGAAGAACCGTGTTCACAGCAAGGTGGCACCCAAAGCAGCTCATGGGCATCACTGGAGCATGGCTAGGGGAATACAGAGGGCACAGACGATACACCTTTCACAGAGGACAGCTTGTCGTTGTCTCTGGGCAGCCTGGCACACATGAGCAACTACATGCTGCAGTGCCTGCGCAACGACCGCCAAGTTGCCTACATTATAAACAGTGATGATTACTGGGTGGCCACCCTGCTGGATTCCCGCTTAATTCCATCACTGGAGCATGATCAGAAAATGCGCCAGTACAAGTGTACGCTGGTAGACACACTGCTAATGGCATTCCCACCTGACTCGAAGGGGGCTCAGTGGAAGCACAATCGAAGGCAGAGGAGGAGGAAGAAGTCGCCAAAGCAGCTGGGGCACCGCCAGCACCTCAGAAGGGAGGGTTAGCATGGCCGAAATGTGGAAAAGCTTTTTCAGCACCCTACAACAACCAGCACCACCAGCTGATATGGAACGTATTAGCAGGAGGCAGCATTTCAGTAACATGTTGGAACAGTACTTGTGCACACACTTACACGTACTGACAGATGGGTCTGTCCCATTCAACTTCTGGGTCTCCAAATTGGGCACATGGCCTGAGCTTGCCCTTTACGCCTTGGAGGTGCTGGCCTGTCCTGTGGTCAGTGTATTGTCCAAAAGTGTGTTTAGCACGGCAGGGGGGTTGATCACAGACAAGCGCAGCCGCCTGTCCACTGCCAACATGGACAAGGTCATGTTAATTAAAATTAACCAGTCATGGATCCCACCGGACTTGTCCGTACCTTGTGCAGAATAGACAAGTATACCGGCCACACCCAGCCATTGCTATACTCCAGCACACTTTCTCTTTACATTCTCTTTTCTATTTTACAATGTTTTGGGGTCTTCCCAAATTTATAAAAAAAAAAAAAAAGGAAAAAAAAATAAATAAACTGCAAAAACAGTATTGGCTACCTCCTCTTGCTCCACCACGGCTTCCACCAACACCGCCACGTCCACCGCCTCCTCAACCTCATACTCCACTTTGACTTCCGCCTCCAACTTCATGATCATTATTGTTTACTTTTTTTATATTCTACGTTATTTTAAGTAATTTCCTTATCCACATCTGTTTGCAGGGCAAGTGTCCTGCTCTTACCCCCATGTTGCTTCCTTTTGCTGCCATTTAGCCCTTTCTATTACTTTTTTATAGCCATTTTAGTGCCCCAAAGTTCGGGTCCCCATTGACTTCAATGGTGGGGTTCAAATTCGGGGTCGGGTTTGGGTTCTGAACCCGAACTTTGCGGCGAAGTTCCAGCGAACCCGAACTTCCAGGTGTTCGCTCAACCCTATCTATAACTTTAATAGGATCTTCAAACCTACAATGCTAAAGGATTTGTTCGCCACTAGAAAAAAGCTAATTGATTTGAAAATTTGACCCAAATTTTCCCAATAAAACTGGTAAAAAGAGTCTATTTAAGAAAAGAGGTAGTGTGCAGCTACTGGACTTAGACAAACCCTCAACACTGTCATACAGTATCTTTCAGTCTTGCACAATATTCATGAATGTCTGTATATTTATTTTTTTGGGTGGAGGTCCTTTTTAAAAGATTGCTTTGCTCAGTGCCCAGTACTTATGTGAACATCTTCCATGCAGAGGATAGGAATGGAAAATAAGTTTAAACTGTACATTGAAACCCTGATCAGCACTTCTTCTGGAGGAAGATATATCATCCACATGTTTATCATTCTGCAGAAACCACTGAAAGATAAACTAATACTTGAAATTCAGTTTACATTTCACTCTTTAAAGTCATGGTACAAAGGACGGGGGTGAGTGGCAAACCTGTAAGTCTTTTCTTGGATCTGAATAACAGCCCCCCTATATATTGTATTTCTGTACAATCACCAAAACCTAATATAATGTAAGTCCATCACTTGCCAAGGAGAGCCATAAATCAGCAAATTTATGATATTGCTTGCCCTGCTTACAACTAAACACAGCTCTATACAGGCAGGCAGGGAGAATGATGGCTGTTCTCAGCACTATGTCAGCCTTCTGATTGGAGTGCTGAAATAACAGCGATTAAAAAAGTAATTGGCTTAAGAAGCTGGGTATGAAGACAACTTTATGTTCCCTCGCTGAACTCATGAGAAAGCCCAAATGCACAGTCACAGGTGAAGGAGGAGGCAGAAAGAACTGTAGAACAACAATGAGTACAAAATACAATTGTATTGTTGGCTTTTCACATTTCTGGATGATCATTAAATGACATTAATGACATTAAGTACTGTTTGTGCCAGGCTTAGACCACCCATGATGTATGAGATATGATGCTCCTTTACATTAAGCAGTAAATTCTACCTGTTATAAGATCTGGTCCTATTAATGTTATAGGAAAAGATTCTGAACTGAGTCTCCCCCAAGTTAAGGTTCTTGGTCCAGGGTTTTTTCTTTTTTTCTTTTTGCACTCTGAAGTTGGGCATCAGGAGGTCAACCTAGCGGATCAATCACATAAATGATTTCCAGATGAAATCGACTATAGCCAACTCATTGTGAATGTGAAAGTAAGTTAAATGTGCGTTCACATAGGGCTTCAGGTATTATTGTATTATTATAACTTGAGGAATTGAGGAAGCAGGAGGAACTAGGAAATTGATCGTTATGACTGGCTTTTCAAAGCAGTTGGCCACTTTGTACTTATTTTTACAATTCTGCAGGAAACAGTAGTTTAATGCACTTACCTTAATCCACGAAATATAATGTTACAACTGAAGCAGTGCCCTCAATTCTATGATGGTCCCTTGCTAAAAACAGTCCAATGCACTCACAATAAGGCACTCCTGTCCCAAGATGGAGATTGATGGAGTAACTTGTGACCATACCTGTCCATCAGAAGTCTCCACTGAATAACACTGCTCCCGGCATTAGACACTAGCACATGCACAGTGCTGCTTGCAGTGTTAAGGTGGTCATACACATTAGACAGAAGTTGGTTGATGGTTGAACAGCCGTGGAAAAAACAATCATCTGGTAAATGATAATTTCACATTTACACATTTTTGTCCATATTAGCCATAGTTGTTTAAACTGCCCATACACATTCAATGAAACTGAGCAATGGACAAAAGTTCTTTCTAGGAAAGTTATTTCAAAGAAAGATCTTTCTTTTACAAACGATCTTTCTATGAACGAAAGATCTTTCATCCGACTATTCGACAAACATATTAAACACAGCTGACTTCTTTTCAAATGATAATGGCAATCGACAGTCAGCTAAAATGATTGTTCATTGTTCAATTTCAAGCAACAAATGTTCTTTGGACACCATTATTCAATGGAGGCTGCTGATGGACAGGTCTGGTCATCTGTCCATCAATCAATGGAAATGTTGGGACCAGAGCCTATATTTTCAGGTTGCAGAATGTCTTGAATAGAACAATTCTGTAGTCCACCGAGCATCTGCAACTAATATAGGTGGCCATATACTGTACAGTACATTAGATAGAAGTTGGTTGATGGTTGAACAGTAGTTGAAAAAACAAACAGTTGGGGAACTTTAATTTTACATTCATGGCCATACACATTTTAGTCTATATTGGCTGTTACAGTTGTTCAAACTGCCCATATACAGGCAATGAATCCGGTTGATGGATGAAAGAACTTTCTGGAAACGTTCTTTAAAAGAAAGAACAACAATCTTTATTTGAAGGAAAGATCCTTTGTGTGACTGTTGGACAAAAATATTAAAGATAGCCAATTTCTTTCAAGTGATAATGGTGTATCGTTGGTAGGCTATACAATTGTTCATTAAATTTCAACTGTTCGTTTTGGTTGAAATCATCCATTTTGAATCACTTAAGTACAAAATAGATACATGGATGGAAGAGTCGTCAGTCAGGTAATGAGTAAGACAGATAATGATGATGATGATGAAGGCAGTCAGGTAATGAAGCAGATGGATTAAGATAACTAAAGGTAACAAACGGACAGAAACCAATCCTGACTCTTGCTTTCCCTGAATGTTTTCCAATATCTGGCACTCAATACTGACCTTCAAGATAGACACCATTGGCCCTAAACTTATCCCTATGGTAAACCCTCAATAATAACTGTAACATGAACAAGAGGAGGCCGCTTGAACCTATAGAGAAAAAACTGAACCGGAAACAAGCAAGAGAGTCCAAACACCAAAGACATAAATAAAGTACAAGGATCAGAAAACAAAGAACCAAATTATACAGACAAGAAACCACTAGATGGGGAACTAGGTACTGGATACAAGGCGCAAGACATAAGAATTTGCTGGGTACAAATGCACAGAAATTGAGCTATCACTGGCAAGATTGACAGCAGAGACAAAAAATATTTAATGAAAGGCTATCCAATCTAGTTCTCAAATAAGCTTGGCCTGCCTCCTGACCAGCTGACTAACAGTAATGAATCAGCTTACATAGCAACTGCCTAATAGACAGGGAAGATGACACAATGAATAAAACTTCTAGTCATAACAGGTTCATTATTTTTTCCTGTATGAGAGTCAGATAATAGAGCAGGACTGGGCAGGTCCAAATTATGACGAAACAAAGCCATCTATATTCTGTCTACAGTAGGCAGTGTATATTTACTGACTACAAATGAAGTGACAGATAATTTCCTTCCAGCTTTTCTGCTCTATTATGGGGTTAACACTATAGAAAAATGAGAAGTGTAATTGACCCAATGGTGTAACAATAGGGAGTGCAGATGCAGCAGTTGGACATGAGAGTTTCCAAAAGCCCCTCTTCTACATAAAAAGACACAATTATTATAAAAGACTCATGGCAGGTGGAAGTTGTAGACCTTTGGTAAATTGTGGTATTCCTGTATGAGTTATTAATAAAAAGTCAGCCTTAGGTGTGAGCTTCTCCATTCAGCTTTGTATAGTACTTGTTTCCATGCCGTATATTAAACTTTTTCCTCCCATTGTAAGCAATGTGCTGCAGTACAGCGCTGCTGGGTGTTGAATTACTGAAAAGTAATAACATAAACTGTTTCTATTTTATAGTCCCCTGCTGCTGCTGTTTTTGCTGTAGTCTATATATACAGTCATTCATCAAAAAGACAGTGACTACAACATTAACAACACTTTACTTTACATATGTTCAAAGATGGCATTCAGTTAGTGAAATGGTCCTAAGAAGTACCTATCACCTGCAATGTGCATCAGGAGAGGTTAAACCTTTTCTGTTAGCTGATTTAGTTGGATATCAAGGACAGGCACAGGCCTGTTTTTCGGGGGGTGCAGTACCTCCATAATAAGCATAGCAGTCACAGATAATTACTTTCTTCATACATTACATAAGTTACATAATCATACCACTTCTCAAGTCCCAACATTGAGATCTACTGGTTCCCGTGTACTAAAAGATCAAGATAAACTATGGTCACTACTGACGTAGATCTATCTTAACATATATCTTTTATTAAAAGCAGGAGTGTTGCTAGGGTCTGAAAACATCCGGGGCACAAGCCCACTGTGTTGAAATTTGCATAAAAAGAATTAACATCAGCCCCCAGTGCCTCCATCAGCCCCAGTGCCTCTCTTCAGCCCCCACATGCCTCCATCAGCCCCCAGTCCCTCAATCAGCCCCATATGCCTCCATCAGCCCCCAGTCCCTCAATCAGCCCCATATGCCTCCATCAGCCCCCATATGCCTCTCCTCAGCCTCCAGTGCCTCCATCAGCCTCATAAGTAAAATAAAAATAAAAACCACTTAACTTTCCTGCTTCGGACGCCGCCACTACTCACCACCCGAGCTCGGTCTTCCTCCTCTTCAGTTTGTGCTGTGAACTGGCACGTACAGCGTGAGGTCACAGTGCGACCTCACATGTGCGCAGCCTTCACAGCGGAGAGCCCAGGACCAGAAAGTGGTGAGTGTAGAGCTTTCACCACTTCCTGGTCCTCATTGAATTTGTGGGCAGTGGCCAGCAGGGCTCAAGAGTCCGCTGCCTTGGGCCCCCATGAGCAACTGGGCCCGGGGAAGCTGCCCCTTTTGCCCCGCGTTAAAGACAGCCCTGGTGAGTTTCAGGGCAGTGGAAGTTTGATTAGGGGCCCTGGCCCTGGATAAAAAGCCCTAGCGACGCCCCTGATTAAAAGGGTTCCAGGCTTTTACTAAAGTCCTTCTGTCTTCTAACCTGTAGAAACAAAACCATTTCAGCAGTACTTTCATGTTTCCCATTCCACTGTCTCTGCTGGACTGGCTGGTACTCTTCCTCTGAGATATCAGGGATATCAGATAACAACTACAAAAGAGCGATGTCAGGTTAAGACATGCAGTTCCCCAAAAATTATATAAAAGTAGAATAAGAGTAAAATTTACAATCAGGATCAACAAGAACACCAAAACGTCCTCTGCTGGACCCAGGCCCTTACAAAATCTGGCAAAAGATAGTGCAATTTGGAGCTGACTTTAGTGTCAATGACTTTTCACTATTGTCTTTTTCTTATAAGATTTTTCACAAGTAACCTATCAGACGTTACTGACAGCGCATCATATGTCTGCAATAGGAACACATGCATACTTCTTCATAGATGGGGGTTGACCCTATGAATAATTTGCAAATGGATGTAAGGAACCATGATCTGATACTATGCACAATAACTGAAAGCTATAGCTAGCAGGCATAATGATATTTAAATTTCTGCATACAAAACTGATGCTGAACAGGCTGGGAGTTGCAGTTCCACAAACATAGTTAACCGGCATGCAAGCTTTAAGTTCCACAACAGCAGGCATGTATCAAGCTACGTTCTATGGAATGAAATATACGTGCTAATTGCCCATCACTGTAGGCTTGCTACTGTGCAAGACTAGTATCTCATTTGCATGCATGAGGAACAGGCAGTTAGGCCTCGAAGGGAGAATTCAGTTACTCGTCCATAGCGCTTTAATAAATATGAGAAATATGAGAGTCATTATTTTTTTCTTTGTTTATGCAAATTTCAGCTTCAGCCATATTGCTCCATTCGGTAGTTGATTAAAATGCAGAGAGCGTGCAGCACTTTGAAACCCTGCGTTGCATGTTCAGTTATGTTACAGGAACAGAAGAAGAATCTTGTTTCTACATATAAGAAAGCATCTCTGAACTGAGATGGACATTTTACCAGATTTGTGTCCTGTTCCATCTTCCTACATTTCATGCTAAATGAAATAAAATGACCAATTTGATTTAAATAGACCATTTTGTTAAGGGTTTGGCCAAATGGGGCAGCACTGGCCAAAAACCACAGTGCCTGCTGCGGTTCTCAAATTGAATGTTAAGAGGATGCTTCAGTTTGCTAAGTACGTTTCCGTACGCCCGATTTTAATGGCCATGAGGTTTTGCAGGTGAAACAGCTATTTCTATTTTTCAGCAAACAGAAGCATTCACTTAACTTTCAATTTGAAAACCACCGTGGCACATCTTTTGGCCTTACCCTTAAAGAATAGGTTATAGACTAAATTATAAAATAAGGAGCAATTCATGTAGAGAAAGGAATTGTTAGAAAAAACCTAGAAGGATACATTGGTTTGGTTTGACATTTGGGCCGCGAGAGAGTCTAGTATGCTGGTTGGGGTTTCTGGGCAATGTATATGCGTTGTTTGGGGGTATTTTTTCTCATTATGGAGAGCACTTAGTATGCCTAGTACATGTGGGGAGTATTGGAGGCTAGGCAATGCCTTTCTGGGTTTCTGGGAAAGCTGTTTGAATTTGCTTTCCGAAGCCAACGTATGTAAGATATACAGGTTTTCTCAGGTTTTTCCCAGTAATCCAGAGGATCATTGACTGGTTACTGTACTCCTAATGCATACTTGGGTCCCTCCATAAGAAGAATGTATTCCAACAAGGCCTCTCAGGGCTAGCTGTTTTCTAAATTTATAGAAAACAGCAAAGTGAAGGAAAAACTGAGGGGGTGGGGGGATATCATTCCTTCTGTAATTCTGGCAGGAAAGAGTAAAAAAAATTTGGTGAATGCCATTTTTGTGCAAAATCTGCTACTTTTTGCCATATTACACAGCTCGTTTATAAATTATTTGGGAAAGTGGGCAAGGTTAGCTATGCTGATTAGTTTTGCTTCAGATTTATCAGTATAACTTTTGAAACAGACACCAAAAAGTCACAAATTCACTCCAGTACTAGGGTGGCATAGAAAAAATTGGATTAGCAATTCTACACAAAAGTATTAGGTTTAAAGATGTGACAAATGTATCAATCAACATGAGACATTTTCCAAATTTGGAGCAACTTTCACAATGCAATCTCAAAGCAAACTGGCTTCAAAAAGCCCTCAAGATTAGAGATGAGCGAACACCTGGAAGTTCGGGTTCGGGAAGTTCGGCTGAACTTCCCGAAAATGTTCAGGTTTGGAATCCGAACTCGACCCAAACTTTATCCCAAACCCGAACCCCATTGAAGTCAATGGGGACCCAAACTTTTAGGCACTAAAAAGGCTGTAAAATAGTCCAGGAAAGGGCTAGAGGGCTGCAAAAGGCAGCAAAATGTAGGTAAATCCCATGCAAACAAATGTGGATAGAAAAATGAATTAAAATAAAATAAATAAAATAAAGGAATCATGCGTCATATCACCCACCACTGGAGAAGGCCATTTTAAGTTATTTCGGCCCAGCACCCAGACAGAGGAGAGAGGTCCCACAGCAAGGAATCATGAGTCATATCACCCACCACTGGAGAAGGCCACTTTCAGTTATTTAGGACCAGTAACCAGGCAGAGGAGAAAGGTCCCACAGCAAGGAATAAGGCGTCATATCACCCACCACTGGAGAAGGCCACTTTCAGTTATTTAGGCCCAGCAACCAGACCGAGGAGAGAGGTCCCACAGCAAGGAATCATGCGTCATATCACCCACCACTGGAGAAGGCCACTTTCAGTTATTTCGGCCCAGCACCCAGACAGAGGAGAGAGGTCCCACAGCAAGGAATCATGCGTCATTTCCCCCACCACTAGAGAAGGCCACTTTCAGTTATTTCGGCCCCAGCACCCAGATAGAGGAGAGAGGTCCCACAGCAAGGAATCATGCGTCATATCACCCACCACTGGAGAAGCCCACTTTAAGTTATTTAGGCCCCAGCACCCAAACAGAGGAGAGAGGTCCCACAGCAAGGAATCATGAGTCATATCACCCACCACTGGAGAAGGCCAGTTTCAGTTATTTAGGACCAGCAACCAGACAGAGGAGAGAGGTCCCACAGCAAGGAATAAGGCGTCATATCACCCACCACTGGAGAAGGCCACTTTCAGTTATTTAGGCCCAGCACCCAGACCGAGGAGAGAGGTCCCACAGCAAGGAATCATGCGTCATATCACCCACCACTGGAGAAGGCCACTTTCAGTTATTTCGGGCACAGCACCCAGACAGAGGAGAGGTTCATTAAACTTTGGGTTGCACCGCAAGATCATGGTAATGTTAAAAAAATGAGGATTCAATAAAGAAGTCCCTCAGAGTACAAGAATACATGTTTGAGGGGGATGCAGTTATAAATGTCTATTCTGTACAAGGGAGGCACGGGTCCTGTGGGATCCATGCCTGGTTAATTTTTATGAACGTCAGCTTGTCCACGTCGGCTGTGGACAGTTGGCTGCGTTTGTCAGTAATGACGCCCCCTGCCATGCTGAATACACGTTCAGACAAAACGCTGGCCGCCGGGCAGGCCAGCACCTCCAAGGCATAAAATGCTAACTCTGGCCACGTGGACAATTTGGAGACCCAGAAGTTGAATGGGGCCGAACCATCAGTCAGTACGTGGAGGGGTGTGCAGACGTAATGTTCAACCATGTTAGTGAAATGCTGCCTCCTGCCAACACATTCTGTATCAGGTGGTGGTGCAGTTAGCTGTGGAGTGGAGACAAAACTTTTCCACATTTCTGCCATGCTAACCCTGCCCTCAGAGGAGCTGGCCGTGACACAGCTGCGTTGGCGACCTCTTGCTCCTCCTCAGCCTTCGCCTTAGGCTTCAACCTGTTCCCCTGTAACATTTGGGAATGCTCTCAGGAGCGCCTCTACCAGCATGCGCTTGTACTCGCGCATCTTCCTATCACGCTCCAGTGCAGGAAGTAAGGTGGGCACATTGTCTTTGTACAGGCACTGCAGGCACTGCAGCATGTAGTCGCTCATGTGTGCCAGGCTCCCCAGAGGTAAGGACAAGCTGTCGTCTGTGGGAGGCGTATCGTCATCGTCCTCCGTATCCCCCCAGCCACGCACCAGTGATGGGCCTGAGCTGTGTCGGGTGCCACCCCGCTGTGAACCTGCTTCATCCTCATCCTCCTCCACCTCCTCCTCATCCTCCTCGTCCTCCAGTAGTGGGCCCTGGCTGGCCACATTTGTATCTGTCCCCTGCTGTTGCAAAAAACCTTCCTCTGAGCCACTTCTAACAGACTGGCCCGAAAGTGCTAAAAATGACCCCTCATCCTCCTCCTCCTCCTCCTGGGCCACCTCCTCTTCCATCATCGCCCTAAGCGCTTTCTCAAGGAGACATAGAAGTGGTATTGTAACACTGATAACGGTGTCATCGCCACTGGCCATGTTGGTGGAGTACTCGAAACAGCGCAACAGGGCACACAGGTCTCGCATGGAGGCCCAATCATTGGTGGTGAAGTGGTGCTGTTCCGCAGTGCGACTGACGCGTGCGTGCTGCAGCTGAAACTCCACTATGGCCTGCTGCTGCTCGCACAGTCTCTCCAGCATGTGCAAGGTGGAGTTCCACCTGGTGGGCACGTCGCATATGAGTGGGTGAGCGGGGAGGCCGAAGTTCCGATGTAGCGCAGACAGGCGAGCAGCGGCAGGATGTGAACACCGGAAGCGCGCACAGACGGCCCGCACTTTATGCAGCAGCTCTGAAATTTCGGGGTAGTTGTGAATGAACTTCTGCACCACCAAATTCAGCACATGCGCCAGGCAAGGGATGTGCGTCAAACCGGCTAGTCCCAGAGCTGTGACGAGATTTCGCACATTATCGCACACCACCAGGCCGGGCTTGAGGACCACCGGCAGAAACCACTCGTCGGTCTGTTGTTCAATACCCCGCCACAACTCCTGCGCGGTGTGGGGCCAAACATATGAGTTTCAGAATGGCCTGCTGACGTTTACCCTGGACTGTGCTGAAGTTGGAGGTGAAGGTATGTGGCTGACTGGATGAGCTGGTGGAAGCAGAGGAGGAGGAAGCCGAGTAGGAGGAGGAGGCTACAGGAGGCAAAGAATGATGCCCTGCGATCCTTGGCGGCGGAAGGACGTGCGCCAAGGAACTCTCCACCTGGGGCCCAGCCGCCACTACATTTACCCAGTGTGCAGTTAGGGAGATATAGCGTCGCTGGCCGTGCTTACTGGTCCACGTATCTGTGGTTAGGTGGACCTTGCCACAGATGGTGTTGCGCATTGCACACTTGATTTTATCGGATACTTGGTTGTGCAGGGAAGGCACGGCTCTCTTGGAGAAGTAGTGGCGGCAGGGAACAACATACTGTGGGACAGCCATGGACATCAGCTGTTTGAAGCTGTCTGTGTCCACCAGCCTGAATGACAGCATTTCAAAGGCCAGTAGATTAGAAATGCTGGCATTCAGGCCCAGGGCTCGAGGGTGGCTGGGTGGGAATTTACGCTTTCTCTCCAAGGTTTGTGAGATGGAGAGCTGAACGCTGCCGTGTGACATGGTGGAGATGCTTGGTGACACAGGTGGTGTTGTCGGTGGCACATCCTCTGTTTGGTTGGCGGCAGATGCCAACATTCCTCCTGAGGCGGAGTAAGAGGCCGAGGCAGCAGCAGAAGAGGGAGCAGGGGGAGCCAGAGTGAGTTCCTTGCCTTTAAGGTGTTTACTCCACTGCAGTTCATGCTTTGCATGTAGATGCCTGGTCATGCAGGTTGTGCTAAGGTTCAGAACGTTAATGCCTCGCTTCAGGCTCTGATGGCACAGCGTGCAAACCACTCGGGTCTTGTCATCAGCACCTTGTTTAAAGAAGTGCCATGCCAGGGAACTCCTTGAAGCTGCCTTTGGGGTGCTTGGTCCCTGGTGGCGGTGGCCAGTAGCAGGCAAACTCTCTTGGAGGCGGATGTTCAGCTTTTGCCCCCTGCTCTCTCTTTTGCTACGCTGTTGGCTCGGTCTCACCACTGGCTCCTCTTCTGAACTATAAAAGTTAGTGGCACGACCTTCATTCCATGTGGGGTCTAGGACTTCATCGCCCCATGCATCGTCTTCCACACAGTCTTAATCCCTGACACCCTGTTCGGTCTGCACACTGCAAAAAGACGCAGCAGTTGGCACCTGTGTTTCGTCATCATCGGAGACGTGCAGACTCCGATGAGGTGGTATTCACATGTCCTCATCATCAGAAAACATCAGTGGTTGTGCATCAGTGCATTCTATGTCTTCCACCACTGGGGAAGGGCTAGGTGGATTCCCTTGGTAAACCCTGCCAGCAGAGTCTTCAAACAGCATAAGAGACTGCTGCATAACTTGAGGCTCTGACAGTTTCCCTGATATGCATGGGGGTGATGTGACAGACTGATGGGCTTGGTTTTCAGGTGCCACCTGTGCGCTTTCTGCAGAAGACTGGGTGGGAGATAATGTTGTGAACATGCTGGATCCACTGTCGGCCACCCAATTGACTAGCGCCTGTACCTGCTCAGCCCTTACCATCCTTAGAACGGCATCGGGCCCCACCAAATATCGCTGTAAATTCTGGCGGGTACTGGAACCTAAGGTAGTTGGTTCACTAGGACGTGTGGCTGTGGCAGAATGGCCACTTCCTCTCACAGCACAAGAGGGTACACTAACACCACCATGACCGCGTCCGCGTCTCTTACTAGATGTTTTCCTCATTGATACCGTTCACCAAGCACCACAATAAGAAAAAAAATATTTGGCCCAATGTATTGATTTCAAATTTAGGCCTTTTTTTACAGGCACCTAACACTATCTGCCTATTTATGTAGCGTATTACACTAATCCAGGCACAGCAGTAACCACTGATTTAGGGGAATATATCTTTTAGGGCTAGTATTTAGGCCCTGGATGAAAGGTATCCTTTTATGGACAGAGTTACACTTGGCCTGCAACAGCTCGAACACCATATTCAGGGTATTGCTATTTTGGCAATTGAATTTCACCCCAGAACAAAATATACCCTTTTACGGACAAATTAACACTTGGCCTGCAACAGCTGGGACACCAGATTAAGGGTATTGCTATTTTGGCAATTGAATTTCCCCCCACAACAAAATATATGTTTTTGCGGACACTATGAAACTTGGCCAACCACAGCTGAAACCACTGATTTATGGTATTGCTATTTTGGCAATTGAATTTCACCGCAGAACAAAATATACCCTTTTACGGACAGATTAACACTTGGCCTGCAACAGCTGGGACACCAGATTCAGGGTATTGCTATTTTGGCAATTTAATTTCACCCCATAACAAAATATATGTTTTTGCGGACACCATGAAACTTGTCCAGCCACAGCTGAAACCACTGATTTATGGTATTGCTATTTTGGCAATTGAATTTCACCCCAGAACAAAATATACCTTTTACGGACAGATTAACACATGGCCTGCAACAGCTGGGACACCAGATTCAGGGTATTGCTATTTTGGCAATTGAATTTCACCCCACAACAAAATATATGTTTTTGCGGACACTATGAAACTTGGCCAGCCACAGCTGAAACCACTGATTTATGGTATTGCTATTTTGGCAATTGAATTTAACCCCAGAACAAAATATACCCTTTTACAGACAGATTAACACTTGACCTGCAACAGCTGGGACACCAGATTCAGGGTATTGCTATTTTGGCAATTGAATTTCCCCCCACAACAAAATATATGTTTTTGCGGACACTATGAAACTTGGCCAGCCACAGCTGAAACCACTGATTTATGGTATTGCTATTTTGGCAATTGAATTTCACCCCAGAACAAAATATACCCTTTTACGGACAGATTAACACTTGGCCTGCAACAGCTGGGACACCAGATTCAGGGTATTGCTATTTTGGCAATTGAATTTCACCCCACAACAAAATATATGTTTTTGCGGACACTATGAAACTTGGCCAGCCACAGCTGAAACCACTGATTTATGGTATTGCTATTTTGGCAAATGAATTTCACTGCAAAACAAAATATACCCTTTTACCGACAGATTAACACTTGGCCTGCAACAGCTGGGACACCAGATTCAGCATATTGCTATTTTAGCAATTGAATTTCCCCCCACAACAAAATATATGTTTTTGCGGACACTATGAAACTTGGCCAGCAACAGCTGAAACCACTGATTTATGGTTTTGCTATTTTGGCAATTGAATTTCACCCCAGAACAAAATATACCCTTTTACCGACAGATTAACACTTGGCCTGCAACAGCTGGGACACCAGATTCAGGGTATTGCTATTTTGGCAATTGACTTTCACCCCACAACAAAATATATGTTTTGGCGGACACTATTATACTTTGCCAGCCACAGCTGAAACCACTGATTTATGGTATTGCTATTTTGGCAAATGAATTTCACCACAGAAAATAATCTATCCTTTGCCAGACAGTATACAGTATTATACTTGGCTAGCCAAAGCTGGAACACCAGATTTAGGGGATTGGTATTTGGGCAATTGTATTTAACCCCTTAATAAAATATAGAAATTGCTATCCTGAGTTTCTAGGGGTGACAATTAGCACAGCCAAGCCCCTGATGTAGGATATAGCAAAAAAAAAAAAACTAGTATTGATGGATTGATGGACTTGGTGGCAGCTTGTTCTGGTGCACCACAAGTCACAAAATGGCCGCCGATCACCACAGAAAATAAGTGACAGAAAAACGCTCTCTGCAGCCTAAAAACCAGTGAGCAAGTAACTAGCAGAAGTTCAATCATTCACAGCTGTAGATCGATCACTTCATTAGGTGCTGTTGCTGACTTTTCCCTGCTTAATCTTGCCCTCACAAAAGCTGCGTCCTCTCCCTACACTAATCAGAGCAGTGTGACGTGCAGCGCTACGTGACTCCAGCTTAAATAGAGGCTGGGTCACATGCTGCACTTGGCCAATCACAGCCATGCCATTAATAGGCATGGCTGTGATGGGCTCTTAGGGCAAGAAGTAAAATGCTAGCTGATTGGCTGCTGTGCAGCCCTTCAGAAAGCGAGAAGTAATGGCCGATCAACGAACCCAAACCCGAACTTTTTTTGAAAAAGAACTATGCTCGAACTGTTCGCTCAACACTACTCAAGATAAATCCCCCCCCTGACTATTTTTTAAATGATGGACATGTTGTAATGGAGCACGCTAGAGACTTGATCGTTTATTTATAATCATTACTTTCATAACTATACATACAGGAGGGAACATATTGTGATGGGACTTTTTAAAGTAAGTTTTACTTTGATTATGCGCTGGTAAATAGTGTGCCAAATTTATTGAAAGTTGCATGTTGTTTGATACAATTGGCATAGCTTTAAAAGGATTGTCCCATGAAAAAACAACATGACCCTGTGCACTGGCGGTATATCCCCAGAAGTTATGAAGAACCATCGGCCTCTACATAACTTCAGCGCATCCACTGCCAGTCTAAATCTATGCCAACTTCCTTGCTAGTTTAAATTTAGACCATTTTCTAAGTCTAGAGGTAGAAAATCATAGTTGAGACCGGTCTGCTGGCCTGGCTCCTTCGCCACCCACATCATGCCCCCTTTTTAGACCGGGCATGAACAGGGAAAAGTTGCAGATTGTGGCACAAATAACCTTTGCGTCACATTCTGCATCAGAAATGTGCCAAATATAGGAACATTTCTTTTAATAAATAATATGAGAGAGTGGGGGGCACTCAAATTATATGGGACAACTGGATCTTATTGGCAATGTAGAAAATTTAATAAGCACAGATGTAAAAATCATGCAATACATACAAAACACTGATAAAATAATAATAGTTTCTCATAGAGTATACAAAGAGCTGCTAAATTGTATCGCTGGTGTTTGGCTTGGTGGATGCTAGAGCAAAATCCACTCTATAATGGTTGTCCAAAGTGTTCCTTTGTGTCCCAGGACTTCCGCACTAATAAGTGATGGTAATATTGTGTCTTTATAGCTGGCAGTATAAATCGGCATTCAAATCGGCACTTAAATCATACTTTACCGCTCCTATGTTGCCGTCCTAAGTAGACCGAGCGCGGCGTCCCGTGCTGGGTCGTGATGTAAGTCGGCGTGTCACGTGGTCAGCGGTATTCACGTGTGTATGACGTATCTGGAGTGGGTGTGCCCAATGTCTTTGCTTCGCAGGTCCTGTAGCCGAAGGAGAAAATCACTCGACAGGACAGCCGATGCCTGGAAACAAGCTCTCAGGTCTCCTTTACTGCACTTAGAGCTGTATGTACAAGCCGCGGACTTGTGCTATTTCTTTATATCTTTATGGCTACTCCAAAAAATGCCAGTCACTCCATACGCGTTTCGGGGTATACGCCCCTTCCTCTTTTAATAAATAACCCCCTAAGTTTCTAATCAGGAGGGGTCCGACCGGTGGTGCCACGACCGATAACTGAAGAGAGTCCATTTTTCCCATTTGTACGGTGCAGCAGACACACATATGCATGTCTACCACTCCACTCTATGGGACTGAAGTAGATAGCAGAGTAATTGTATTCAATAATATTCAGCACCTCACACAGCGGAATGAAGAAAGGACATGCATGAGTTTCTGCTGATCCATTCAAATGGAGAACATGGACCTTGATTACAGTGATTGACAGGGAAACCAGCAGTCCATCAGCACAATCAGCAGGAGTGTTGTATTCTGCTAAAATGTCATCATGTAGTTCAACTAGAATACTAGACTTTACAATACTATATTGTGCTGATTCATTATTACATTTCTCAGTAAGTCTCTATGAAGTAAATACCAATATTTACAGCATTTCTGGATTGATTGTGCAGCAGATCAATATGCAGATAAGGGTTTGCTTTTGTACAGCTTTCTTCCAATATTTCCATATCACAGGCCCATGCCATATTTATCTGCAAAGGTCACTTATTCGCAAACTTTAAAACAGTTTAGATACAAAACTCCAAAATCCTTAATATAGATGTAAGTTAGAGGCTTTGATTTCATATTCTGGAGATCCCAGCAGCAGGTCAGCACTCAAGAGACAAACATGTGGCCATGCCTCTAGATCTTTGAAGGACAAGAGGTGCTAATCCTATTTTCTGCTCAGCAGATGAGCGTATTGCAGAAATGTCACTGGCTTTTATGAACAGCTGGGAAAGGAGGCTCTCTGCAGTTTCCTAACAACTTTCCTGGTAATATATCTATTTCACAAAGACATCTGTAATGCAGGACACTTGATAGAAGTTTAATCATAGACATCAAACTGTTTCACCCACCCTGCATTCATAAAATGAATGCAACTGTAGACATAACTCCTCAACACTGAAATTGCAAAACCAAAAAGGTAAAGTTGTGAAATTATGGAAATCTTAGAATCAATAGACATGCTAATGATATGATTAAATGATTAAAAAAATGTAAACAAGATATTCAGAAGATCTCTATTTGTTCATTATTGAGTATGAGTGTCACTAGCAGAAATGCACACACTTACATACTATGGCATGCTATCAATGTGATTATCAATGGCTGTCTGAGGAATGTTCTACCATGAATGAATTAGTCATGCAAATCATCAAGATCTGCTGCTGGCAGCTCCTTTTGCAATTACTGACCAATGACGTCCCAGATGTGCTTGATAGAAAACAAGTTTTGAGGCGCTGCAGTCCACTGTAGAACATTTAGGTCCTGTAGCATGGCATTGTCCTGTTAAAACATGGTTCCTGGGACACTTTAGAGAAATGGCCACACCACTGATTCAATGACCAAATCAATGTGATTTAATGACCAAATCAATGATATCATGCTCGTGTGCACTTACACATTTAAAAAAATGGGTCAGGATTCAGTCCGGATGCTATTGCATCCAGATGAAAAACTCGCTAGTGGTATCCTAAGAATAGGCTATCAATATGATATTGTAGTCCTGGAAAGCCTTTCAAGCTTATGTTCAGTGGTAACACACATCTTATGGCAATATGTATAAGATGCCATGGTTGGAGTAATTGTTTCGTGTAAGGCCTGTGTTTTCTTTGTTTCCCGTGAAATGCCATCACTTTCGGACTCAGACTTAACTGTGGTAGTCACAGACAATAATACAAATATAGACTTGGGAGAGAAGAGGGCAGGGATTTCACCCATGAATTTAGAGGCACATATGGTTCGCACAGACTCCATTTATCCAATGGTACTAGACAGGTATGTCCAATTCCCCTTTAATTTTATATAGAACCCCTTCACCATTTTTCCACTCATCTCCATATACAATATTTCTGGTATTAAATTAGGTCCATTTTCCCATAAAATTAGCTTATTTGCAAACAATATAATCTTATTTCTCTCACCACTGGTTATGAAGTTTATTGCCAAATTATTATAATTATTATAAATAATTATTATAATTATAATCTTATTATAGACTAAATATACCAAAATATCAGATAATTATAAGGTAAAATTAGAAGCTAACACTGTAACCCATTTATCTAAACTTTACCTTTTTTTAATGGGACTTATCCTGTATTCAATATCTTGGGTATTCATTGAATTTCTTCTTTATCCAGAATTGAATCAATTAACTACAAAAAAAAAAAATGTAAGACGTCAAAGTGGATTTAACTAGATATTCCCATTTTGATATATTCTAAAAGAATTACACTATATTCTATAGGTACATATTATTAAAAAAAACTAGAATCAAATCTGACATTTTATTTCAACCTACATTAAAAGAAGGTCTAAGGCTACTTTCACACCTAAACTCCGGTATGGCCGTTCTGGCAGAGAAGCGCAGAATCATGCAGTGGTTTGTGTCTGCCCGGTTCTCCGCTTGCCTGCCAAAATGCGTACGGCTCTTCACCAGACCGCATTATACTTAATGGGGCTGGCAGACATTGCCTCTGTAGGCGGCAGCGCCGGATTGATAGAATCCGTCAGGTTGTCCTCTGCCGATACACAGCCTGCCGGAATTTAAACCGGTGGTGTGAAAGTAGCATAAGTTGTCTTTTGATTGGCCAATACTAGAGAGCAACTGATCTAGAAGAGTTTAGTTATATAAGTAAAAGAGAATAATAAAAACACTGGGTAAATATAGAAAATACTTTAGTTGGATGCAATAATTAATGAGCTTTTATATACTATATGCTCATTAATCAAAATTAATAGATCACCTCCCAAGAACCATTAGAGCTATTGTTGAATCTTGGAACTTAATGGTAACTAAGAAGTAGCTAATCTCTCTTAATAATATTCCTATTAAAACTTTTGAAAGTTTTATCCCTAACATAAAACTTTACTTGTGGTATCTTAAATAAATTAAAACCATAAAATACTTTTTAATTTACAGATATTATTTTATATTCTTTGAATCTTTCCACCAAAGTAGAGATGAGCGAATTTTTCAAAACAGCTATTTCCTAGCTGAAGAGAGCTTTTATAGAGGTGTAGAACACTGTGCCTTGCAGTAACACACATAGGGAGTCTGCTTTGGTAGTGAAATAATACTGTGAGTCCGTATAACATGCAGATGACAGGCATTGCTCTTAGAATCACTGCAAACTTCACTTATTTGGGCAATCACAGTGCCAAAACTGACCAAATAACTCAAGTATGAACTCAGCCTTACAGGTCGATGTTAGCACCAAGAAAAAGCGCACTTCTTTTACACCATCGTCAGCTGATTCAACCTAGATGTCTAGAGAACCAGTTCTATTAAACGCTTATACAAGTAGAGCCCCTCCGACTGAGTGGAGAATGTGTCAGCAGTAACTTTGTGTTGACATCAATGATTATTTTGCCCTTCCTCTGATCCATCAGAACAATACTCCCCAAAAAACGGATCCTGTCTGTTGAGAATCTGCCTTCACTTGGTCAGCATTTGGTCAATAATCCATCAGTATTGCTAATGCCAAAATAAAAAAAAACAGGAGTTTATCAAAAACAGAGATGACATGTGAATGAGGAGACCACAGAGTGGCCCAATGACTGTGGAGGTGGAAGCAGCATCAAGAGGCCACAAAGTGGCACAATGACAGAGTGTGGAGGTGGTGTCAGCATCAGGAGGCCACAGAGTGGCAGAATGACAGAGTGTAGAGGTAGCAGCAGCATCAGGAGGAGGCCACAGAGTGGCACAATGACAGAGTGTGGAGGTGGCGGCAGCATCAGGAGGAGGCCAAAGTGTGGCACAATGACAGTGTGGAGGTGGCAGCAGAAGCATCAGGAGACCACAGAGTGGCAAGGTAACATAGTGTGGAGGTGGCAGCAGCATCTGGAGACCACAAAGCAAGGTTGATACGAACCGGGGTCAGAAGCCAAGAAGTCGCGTCAGTACAAGGGGTAAGTTTAAGTCGAAGTCAAATACAAGCCGAGGTGAAAATCAGAAGTCCAAAGTACATAGAATGCTAGTTAGGGTAATAAGACCAATCATAGTTAACCTGTGGCCAGCAGGTTACTTGTTTAAATACCCCTGGCTGATGAGTAACGTTACATGGCCAGTGTCACGTGACTCATGTCCTGCCCCTCACTATTCATGATCGCAGATTCATTGTAATGGGCGCTCAGTTTTCCTCCTCCTCATTGCCTAGGGGATGGAGGAAGCCGGCCACGCTGTGGAAGCATGCATGCCCGCGTCCTCCCCGCCCTGCTGTCACCATGGAGATGAGGACGCAGGCCGCGTCCTCACTCCTCACCAGCGGGATGCAGGCGACACAAAACGCTTTAGAAGATATAACTGCACCGCTGACCAGAAATATATATTTTTCTTTTTTCCATGTGTACATGACACAAAAGTCTTTAAAATATATAAATGCACCGCTGAATGGCAAATATATTCTTCTTTTTTCCACTCATGCATGACACAAAAGGCTTTAGAATATATAACTGCACTGCTGATTGGCAAATATATTTTTCTTTTTTCCACCTATACACGACACAAAAGCCTTTGAATATATAACTGCAACTCTGAACGGCATATGTATTTTTGTTTTTCCACTTATACACGCCACAAAAGGCTTTAGAACACATAACTGCAAGGCTGAACGGCAAATATATTTTTCTTGTGCCACTAATACATGACAAAAAGGGCTGTCATTTTCTCACTTCACCACACAACGGCTAATAAGCCCTTTTTTCACACTAATACAAGCCAAAAAATGCTTTAGAACATATACTGTAACTGCACCACACAAGGGCAAAGACAAGACATAGAAATATTACCTTGTAATAAACCCGGTAATGGCCTTATCAAACTTGCACCCCAATAACAAGAACGGTTTGCTGGAATTACAGAGCTGTACAATGGCAATTTGATTCCCCAGTCAGTGCAGCAAGATGTAATAGGATTGTTACTATTACCCAGGCTGTAACCTCCCCTACTGAACCCTGTTCAACATACAGTAAATGCTCTGGAATGATTTCTTCCTATCTTTTCCCTACACCTTGAATAATCTTTCCCTGCACTTGTAAATCGTTTTTTTTTTTTAGCACAATTAAGTTTTTTTCTAACATTGTCCCTAGTGCCTGCTGACGTCTCTCCCTGCACTAAATACACTGGAAAATGGCAGAATCCAAGATGGCTGAGGCTATTTATAGGGCTGTGACATCACAGGCCTGGCTGGCTGCTGATTGGCTGCATGCATGGCATTATAGGTTATCCCGCCTTCCCAGAGTTCCTTGCTCCATGTCCTCACATGTGCAGCATCCATTTTAGTAAAAAATGCGATTCGTTACCACAAATCGCGTGGAAATTTGGATTCAGCGCAAATTTTTCCTGAATTTTTCCTGAAATTCGGATCGAATTCCACTTTGTCAACTTTAATTCGCTCATCTCTACACCAAAGGTATGGCCTCTCCAACAGAGATTTATTTATCTACAGATCACATCTGTTCTATCCAAATGGACAGTACCTCTTAAATCCCCCTCTACTTAGGCTACATTCACACTAGCGTTTCTATTTTTCGGTATTGAGATCAGTCATAGGGTCTCAATACCAGAGAAAAACGCTTCTGTTTTGTCCCCATTGATTGTCAATGGGGATAAAATGTAACTGAACAGAACAGAATGCTCCAAAATGCATTCAGTTCAGTTTGGTTGTGTTCTCATACTTGAGAGCAAACCGCAGCAAGCGTCATGGGATGCGGAGCAAGACAGATCAGGCATGGTCCACAATGAAAGTCAACGGGGACGGATGCATTTTTTCTGACACAATAGAATACGGATTCCTCATTGACTTTCAATGGTGTTCATGATGGATTCGTCTTGACTATGTTAACGATAATACAACCGGATCCGTTCATAAAGTATGCAGATGATTGTATTGTGTTATCATATCAGTAACGGAAGTGTTTTTGCTTAGCCCCAGCTTTACCACCAGCTCATAGGCCATAGCAATGGGCTGTTCATGTGCGCCGGCCTATGCTAATTTGCTCCTGGGCTGGTGGGAAGCGACCAATGTGTTCACAGATGTGTTCACATATGTAACGTCGCCAAATACCGGGCCCGTTATATTGATGACGTGTTTGTCATCTGGAATGATACTGAACTTTCCTTTTCCAACTTTGTGGGAAATCTAAACAACATTGGCCTGAGGTTCACATTCGAGTGTAGCATGGACACCCTTCCCTTTCTGGATATTTCTATTTCCAGAAAGGGGACGGATGAATTGTCAACTACAATTTTTCGGAAACCGACCTCTACCAACTCTGTCCTCCATTGGAGGAGCAGCCACCCTACCTCTCTTAAGAGAGGCATCCCATGTGGACAATACCTACACTTAAAGCGCAACTGCTCCGAAAGGATGGAGTTCAAGAGACAAGCTGATGACCTTAGGGCCAAGTTCCGCAACAGAGGATACCCGGATGATGTACTCCGGGAGGCTTTCCATAGAGCTGCCACGACAGCTCACTCTACCCTATTAGTACTAAAAGAGAAACCTGTTAAAGATAAAAAAATCTGGTTAATTGCCACATTTGATGGCTGTCTTGACCGCACAAGGGGGATCCTCAGGAAGTACTGGCCCATCCTTCAAATGGATCCAGATATTATGGATGTGATACACGGATATCCACAGAAAACATTTAGAAGGGGCAATTAGTTATGTCGGCAACATAAAATTTTCCGTTCGCGAACGCGAACTTCCGCAAGTGTGCGCGAACGGGCGAACCGGGCGAACCGCCATAGACTTCAATAGGCAAGCGAATATTAAAACCCACAGGGACTCTTTCTGGCCACAATAGTGATGGAAATGCTGTTTTTAAGGGGACTAACGCCTGGACTGTGGTATGCCGGAGGGAGATCCATGGCAAAACTCCTATGAAAAATTACGTAGTGGACGCACTCGGGTTTTAATCCATAAAGGGCATAAATCAACTAACATTCCTAAATTGTTTGGAATAACATGCTTTACAACATCCAGTGTGTGTATACGATCAGGTATGATGTTGTATCGATCAGGTAGTGTAAGGGTTACGCCCGCTTCACAGACATTAACAGACCAAGCTCCCCTTTTAATGCAACGCAAACAACCGCAAACAGTCCATTTGCATAACCACAAACTCCCAATTTGCACAAGGTTGGATACCAAGCTAGCTATGTCCCGGTGATGTCATTGAAGGTTTCTTCCTCCACCCAGCCACGTACCAAGGGTCCCAACAACACCAAGGGTCCCCGAAAGGTGAATTGAATTGATTTTTCGAACGGAGAGATGGTTAAAAAAGCGCTGGCTCCCTCCCCTTTGTTTTAATCCACGGTCACTGCGTCTGCGACGTGCAATTTACTGTTACACCCGATATGAGTGGTATCTTAACTAGTACTATTCCTATCAGTTTAATCTCTGTTACGTCCCATATCAGGGATTGCCTTTTGTGAAAAAAAATTTAGGCCGGGTACGTTTGACTGCCTTCACAGTGACAGACCAAACTCTCATACACCAAACTGAATTAATTTTAGGAACCGGGAGCAATGTGCTTTGACACCCTATATGAGTGGTGTCTTAACTAGTACTATTCCTATCAGTTTAATACCTGTTACATACCCTATCCGGGGACGTGTGTCGAATTGATTTACCATTGTCGAATTAACAAACCATTACGACATCATGAAATAATTTAGTTCTGAGCTCTGTACTTGCTTTGTATTGGAATTGATGGGGATTTTTTAAATTGTCTGCATTATTTCTAATAAACTATTATGAGACTTTATTATGATTTTTTATTTTATGTATTAAAAACCCATACAACTTAAAAAAAAAAAAAAAATTAAAAAGGTAAATTAATGTTTTTTCTATGAAATATTATCCAGCCGATCGCTTTTGGTCTGACCATAATGAAGCAACAGCCTTATCATCTGGGGTGGGGCAACATTGCCAACACACTGATTGTGTGATGATTGCTTCATTGTGATACGCAAGCCCCTTCACCACAACAAGGTAACAATCACAAAGGGGAATTGACACTTATATTTGCCTTTTTTGTTTGTTTTGTTTTTGCAGCCACAGTGCTGCACCATAGGACAGAAAAATTTGGCATGTACACATGCCTGAAAAATAATGGCATTGTTGCAGCCGCTGTTGTAGCAGCAGCTGGAAAAAATGATTTTTTCCAGGCAGAAAAGTGACTAAAACATTGCGGCTTGAACCCTAGTTGGTGGCGGAGAATTCACGAAAGTCATCCGGTATGCAGAGATTAAATACAGCAGCGTGGGGACCATTTTGAGGCCAAGGCATGTCATCAGTCCTTTTTTTAGTCAAACGTATCCCCCACTGTCAGTCCCTTCGGGATCCATGCCTCATTCATCTTTATGAAGGTGAGGTAATCAACACTTTTTTGACCGAGGCGACTTCCCTTGTCAGTGACAATGCCTCCTGCTGCACTGAAGGTCCTTTCTGACAGGACACTTGAAGCAGGGCAAGCCAGAAGTTCTATCACAAACTGGGATAGCTCAGGCCACAGGTCAAGCCCGCACACCCAGTAGTGAAGGGGTTCATCGCTCCTCAGAGTGTCGATATCTGCTGTTAAGGCGAGGTAGTCTGCTACCTGTCAGTCGAGTCGTTCTCTAAGGCTGGATCCCGAAGGGCTGTGGCGATGTGTAGGACTGAAAAAGCTCTGCATGTTCTCCATCAACAACACATCTGTAAATCGTCTAGTCCTTGCCGCCGTGGTAGGAGGAGCATTACATTCACCTCTTCCCCAGTTAGATTCCCGTATTGCTGTGACATCCCCCTTATAAGCTGTTTAAAGCATATTTTTTAGTTTTGAACTGCTGCATCCTTTCCGACTTTCGGTAATTTGGCAACATTTCTGCCACTTTCTGCTTATACCGGGGGTCTAGTAGCGTGGCCACCCAGTACAGGTCGTTCTCCTTCATCCTTTTGCTAAACGAGGGTCCCTCAACAGACATGACAGCATGAAAGACCCCATTTGAACAAGGTTGGATGCAGAGCTACTCATTTCCCGTTCCTCGTCCTCACTGATGTCATTGACGGTCTGTTCTTCCCCCCAGCCACGTACAACACCATGGGTCCCAGATAGGTGACAACAACGAGCACCCTGGGATGCCTGCTGTGGTTGGTCTTCCTCCTCCTCAAAGTTGCCAAATTCCTCCTCAGACTCCTCTTCCTCATACTCCTCTTCCAGCGTTGCCGCAGGTCTGGCAAGCGATGATGACAAGGCTGTTTCTGGTGGTGATGGTGACCACAACTCTTCCTCTTCCTCTTCACGCTCATCTACAGCCTGATCCAGCACTCTTCGCAGGGCAAACTCCAGGAAGAAAACAAATGGGATGAGGTCGCTGATGGTGCCTTCGGTGCCACTGACTAGGTTTGTCAACTCTTCAAAAGGACGCATGCGCATGAGCATCCAGTAACGTGGCAAAAAAATTCCCAGCTCCGCAGAGGCTGTCCTAGCACCCCGGTCATACAAATACTCGTTGACAGTTTTTTCTCGTTGGAGCAGGCGGTCAAACATTAGGAGTGTTGAATTCCAACGTGTCGGGCTGTCGCAAATCAAGCACCTCACTGGCATGTTGTTTCGACGGTGAATATCGGAAAAGTGCGCCATGGCCGTGTAGGACCGCCTGAAATGGCCACACACCTTCCTGGCCTGCTTGAGGACGTCCTGTAAGCCTGGGTACTTAGACACAAAGCGTTGTACGATGAGATTCAACACATGTGCCATGCACGGCGCATGTGACAACTTGCCCAAATTCAATGCCGACAACAAATTTGTTCCATTGTCACACACCACTTTGCCGATCTCCAGTTGGTGCGGGGTCAGCCACTGATCCACCTGTGTGTTCAGGGCGGACAGGAGTGCTGGTCCTGTGTGGCTCTCTGCTTTCAGGCAAGTCAACCCCAAGACAGCGTGACACTGTCGTATCTGGGATGTGGAATAGCCCCTGGGAAGCTGGGGGATTCAGTTGATGTGCAGCCAGACACCGCAGCAGAAGAGGACTCAGACGAAGATGATATTGAAGATGATGGAGTAGGAGTAGAGGAGGTGGCAGTAGGCCTGCCTGCAAGTCGTGGCGGTGTCACCAACTCACCTGCAGAGCCACGCTTTCCATGCTTGTCAGCCATCAGCAGGTTGACCCAATGCATAATGTACGTGATATACCTGCCCTGATCGTGCTTTGCAGACCAGGTATTAGTGGTCAGATGGACCCTTGCCCCAACACTGTATGCCAGAGTTGCCATGACTTCCTTGTCAATAACATAGTAGAGGTTTGGGATTGCCTTTTTTGAAAAAAAAAATTCGTCCGGGTACCTTCCACTGTGGTGTCCCAATAGCGA
This sequence comes from Bufotes viridis, assembly GCA_033119425.1. Lineage (NCBI taxonomy): Eukaryota > Metazoa > Chordata > Amphibia > Anura > Bufonidae > Bufotes > Bufotes viridis. Next base: position 70,680,941 of record CM065590.1, on the reverse strand, counting down.
CAAATGTTTTGAAGGCCTCAAACTCCACCAGCTGGTATGGTAAAATCTGACGGGCTAAGAGTTCCGTCAAGCCAGCTGTCAGTTACCGGGCAAGGGGGTGACTCTGTGACATTGGCTTCTTACGCTCAAACATTTCCTTAACAGACACCTGACTGTGGGTAGATGAGCAGAAACTGCTGAAGGTGAGAGGCAGAGTGGCGGGTGGTTGAGAGGGGGCAGGAAGGACAGCAGTGGTTGACGTGGCTGAAGATGCTGGACCAGGAGGAGCATGGTGGCTTTCAGTTTGTGTGCTGCTTGTACTCATGTGTTGATCCCATAGGCGTTTGTGATGTGAGATCATGTGCCTTCGCAAAGCAGTTATACCGAGGTGGGTGTTGGACTTCCCACGGCTCAGTTTCTTTTGGCACAGGTTGCAAATGGCATTGCTGTTATCAGAGGCAGACACACACAAAAAATGCCACACTGCTGAGCTTTGCAATGACGGCATTCTGGTGGTGGCAACAGCATGCGTTTACTGGCGTGCTGTCTGGCTGACCCCGGGTGCCGATACAGGCACCCACGTGGCATCCGTGGACACATCGTCATCATCAACTGCTTCACTTGTATCTGACACCTCAGCAAAGGAAGCAGCAGCGGGTACAACATCATCATCATCATCATCATCACACTGTACGTCCATGTGTGTAATCCTGCCTGACTAAGACATATCCCTGTAATCTACATCATCTGGCAATAATGGTTGCACATCACTAATTGCATCCAACTGATGTGTAAATAACTCCTCTGACGGATCAAGTGAAGCGGCTGTGGTGGCTGTGGTGGTAGTGGTGGTGGTGGTGGCGGGCGGGAGCGTGGTAACTTGAGGGCAGGTGACCGAAGCTTAGCTGGAGGAGGATGGTGCGTCAAGGTTCTTAGCGGAAGCTGTTGAAGATTGGGTGTCCTGTCTAAGCCAGTCAACTATGTCCTCAGAATTTTTCGGGTTCAGGGTACGTGGCCTCTCAACACTCGGCATTATTCCAGGGCCAGTGGAAATCACAGCACCACAACCACGACGGCCCCTGCGGGGTGGCCTGCCTCTGCCTGTCATTTTTTTTAGATAAGTGGTACTACGCGTGCTAGATACTGTGCCACCCGGTATTAGTGGTGGGCACTGGCAGTGGGCACACTACAGTCAGTGGAAGTCGGCCTGACACACACTGGCTGCAGGCAAGCAACTGAATTTAGACTAAAGTGTAAAAATGAAATGCCTTATTTATCGGCAAGCTACTGTGCCACCCACTATGAGTGGTTGGCACTGGCAGTGGGCACACTACAGTCTGTGGAAGTCGGCCTGACACACACTGGCAGCAGTCAAGCAACTGAAATTAGACTAATGTGTAAAAATGAAATACTTTATTTATCGGCAAGCTACTGTGCGACCCGGTATGAGTGGTGGGCACTGGAAGTGGGCACACTACAGTCAGTGGAAGTCGGCCTGACACACACTGGCAGCAGGCAAGCAACTGAAATTAGACTAAAGTGTAAAAATGAAATGCCTTTTTTTGATGCAAAGTCCTGTGCCACACGGTATGAGTGGTGGGCACTGGCAGTGGGCACACTACAGTCAGTGGAAGTCGGCCTGACACACACTAGCAGCCAAGCAACTGAAATTAGACTAAAGTGTAAAAATGTAATGCCTTATTTTGATGCAAAGTCCTGTGCCACACGGTATGAGTGGTGAGCACTGGCAGTGGGCACACTTCAGTCTGTGAGCCTGCAGCTCCTCACACACGGGCAGGCCAGGCAACTGCAATATATATATATATAAGGAAAGAAAAAAAAAGCAGACTAATGTAGCAGCTGTTGGGACAGCACTAGCTCTAGATCTTAATTGTAGGCAGGGATCTATGGCTCCTGATGATTCTTTTAAATAAGAAGAAACGCGTGGAGCATCAACACCCATCTGCCATATACTTGAGCTAAACAATATTGACGCGGCTATATAGAGACATTTGTGTGCGCCGCCTCTGCTAACAGAGGGTCCACACAGCATACTGGGTCTCTGTGCTCACCCAGGGAATTATCTTGTTCTCTCCCAACCAACTTGGGGGCCCTGGAGTGATTGCCAGTCGCAGCTTTAAGCCGACAGAGTAAATCTCACCTGTCCTGCTTACACACAGGTGTGAAGGCACCGCACTTGGTTATAATATTGGGGGCGATCCTCCACTCCTCCTACATTCGGGAGGCTAACCATTGGTGCAGTTGTGTGTCCCTCTCACTTACATAATTTTACAGTAGCGTTCCCATCCATCCTGGGGGAGCGCGACTAACAGGAACCCCAGCTATCAAACGCCTGTTCTACTTACACTGCCAGGGATATCAACCCTGACTAGTGCCTTATCCGACCTTGCAAGTCTCAATGAAATCTACCCTGAACCATTTGGGCCTGTACCGTATCTCCTCCTGAGACCGGTCCCTAACATTCGTATTTATTGGTTCCTATCAAACTGATAATATATCCCGACAGGGGCTGCTGAGTATCTGTAATTTGAGTTTTGTCAACATCAGACTATCTCACGCTATCTGTCATTATCTGCTATACCATTTGATTGACTGTTCTACAGGAATGTTTATGCACAGTACCTCCTGATGAACCCTATCCACCCTTAGGGGGAAACGCGTCGAGGTGTGTTTATGAGGTGTGTTTATAGAGGTGTACTTTTTGTACTCCTTCCTTGGGCAGTGTCATATCTAACACCTGCCCAATGTGTTGGCAGACGACTGACGCCATTAGGGATTGTCTAGGGTCTCTCAGCTTAGGTACGAGGACGAGGAGTCTCCACCCTTAGGGGACGTCCCCGGGCTGAGAACTAGCATAGGGGTATACCAGGGTTAGTTCCCGCAGTTCCCTGTTTGCTTACCGTGTAGTGACTGTTATTGTCCTCCATCTGGACAGTCCCTGCTGTGACCGAATTTAGTCTTAACTCTTTCTACCCTGGAAGTTTTTTGACTTTGCGTTTTTGTTTTTTTCTCCCCTCCTTCCCAAGGCCACAACTTTTTTTATTTTTCCATTCACATAGTCATATGAGGGCTTCTCTTTTGGGGGACAAATTGTACTTTCCAACGCCACCATTAATTATTGCATAGAATGTAGTGGGAAGTAGGAAAAAATTCCAAAGGTGTTGGAATTGAAAAAAAAAATGCAATTTTGCCATAGTTTTACAGTTTTTTATTTTTTTTATTTTACAGCGTTCGTTATGCGGTAAAACTTACTTGTAATCTTAATTCTCTTCATTCTCCATATGTATACTTTTCCTTACGTTTTGATGCTAAAAAAAAATCTTAAACTTTTTTTGCAGTCATAGTCTGACCCCTATATCTTTTTTGTAGTTATGTGTGCGGAGCTGTATCAGGGCTCTTATTTTTGTAGAGCGATGTGCACTTTACGTTCATACCATTCTGGGACATGTACGGCTTTTTGATCACTTTTTATTACATTTTTTTGTGGGAGAAGAAGAGACCCAAAAATGGAAAATAGGCCATTTTGACCCATTTTTTGTTCCGCCTTTTTCCTTATGTGATTAATACTTTTATATTTTGATAGTACAGGCAGGTACGCATGCAGCGATACCCATGATGTGTATTTTTTTTTATTTTCTTACATTTGTTCTCATTTTGGGGGGTGATTTGAACTTTTATTTTAATTTTTTTTGTAAAAATTGTATTACATTTTTTACGCTTTTTATAGTTCCCTTAGAGAACTATAATAATCAATCATCTGATTGCTATTATCATAGACTCCAATACACTTGCATTTCGAGTCTATGCAGATTTTACTTCTTTCCTATGAATCCCTGTTACAGGCAAGGGCTCAATAGGAAATACTATCCAGCAGCCTCCTGTCATTCACAAAGAGAGGGGCTGCTGCATCCAAGCTCCCGGAGCATAACCGGAAGCGCACACTTCTGGTTTTCAGTGTGCTCAGATGCCATAATAAGGTTTGAGCACAGCATCTGAGGGGTTAAATGTTCTCGATCGGCATTACCGCCGCCCGTGGATATTAGCCATAAGAAACAGCAGGCACCACGTTGCTATGGATCCCGCTCCGTTCAAGAGCAGGCGCCATCTTTAATGACCCGACATGTGACATAATAGTACATCACATGTTGGGAAGGGGTTAAATCTACACCAGCTCCCTTGTTATTTAAAGCTCCCTTTTAGCACCTCAGCCCCCTAGCTTAAGCACCCTTAATGACCAGGACACTTTTTACAATTCTGCACTACACTACTTTCACCGCTTATTGCTCCGTTATACAACTTACCACCCAAATGAATTTTACCTCCTTTTCTTCTCACTAATAGAGCTTTCATTTGGTGGTATTTCATTGCTGCTGACATTTTTACTTTTTTTGCTATTAATCAAAAATGACCGATTTTTTTTTTTTTAAATGACATTTTTCACTTTCTGTTGCAATTTTTTTGTTTTTAAAACTACATTTCTATATAAATTTTTCTCTAAATGTATTGTTCTACATGTCTTTGATAAAAAAAAAAATCCAATAAGTGTATATTTATTGGTTTGGGTAAAAGTTATAGCGTTTACAAACCATGGTGCAAAAAAGTGAATTTCCGCATTTTGAAGCAGCTCTGACTTTCTGAGCACCTGTCATGTTTCTTCAGGTGCTAGAATGCCAGGAAAGTATAAATACCCCCCAAATGACACCATTTTAGAAAGAAGACACCCCAAAGTATTCGCGGAGGGGCATGATGAGTTCATGTATCATTTCATTTTTTTTCACAAGTTAGCGGAAAATGACACTTTCTGAGGAAAAAAAAATAATAATAAAGTTTCCATTTCTGCTAACTTCTGGCAAAAAAAATAAAAATCTCCCACGGACTCACTATGCCCCTCAGTGAATACCTTGGGGTGTCTACTTTCCAAAATGGTACCTAAAGGTACTCGTTGGAATTTGGGCCCCTTTGCGCACCCAGGCTGCAAAAAAGTGTCACTCATGTGGTATCGCCGTACTCAGGAGAAGTAGGGCAATGTGATTTGGGGTGTATTTCTACATATACCCATGTTGGATGAGAGAAATATCTCTGTAAACTGACAACTTTGTATCAAAAAATTTAAAAAGTTGTCGTTTACAGCGATATTTCTCACACAAAGTATGGGTATATATAACAATACACCCCAAAACTCATTGCCCTACTTCTCCTGAGTACGGCGATACCACATGAGTGACACTTTTTTGCAGCCAAGATGCGCAAAGGGGCCCAAATTACCATGAGTACCTTTAGGCCCCTTTCACACGAGCGAGTTTTCCGCGCGGGTGCAATGCGTGACGTGAACGCATTGCACCCGCACTGAATCCTGACCCATTCATTTCAATGGGTCTGTGTACATGAGCGTTGTTTTTCACGCATCACTTCTGCGTTGCGTGAAAATCGCAGCATGTTCTATATTCTGCGTTTTTCACGCAACGCAGGCCCCATAGAAGTGAATGGGGCTGCGTGAAAAACGCATTGCATCCGCAAGCAAGTGCGGGTGCATTGCGTTTTTCACTGATGGTTGCTAGGAGATGTTGTTTGTAAACCTTCAGTTTTTTATCACGCGCGTGAAAAACGCATCAAAACTCATTGCACCCGCGCAGAAAAAACTGAACAACTGAACGCAATCGCAGGCAAAACTGAATGGCTTTGGCCTCATGCACACGGCCGTTTTTTTATGCTGTCCGCAAAAAGGGGTTCCGTTGTTCAGTGATCCGTGTCCGTTTTTGACTTCCGTTGTGTTTCCGTGTGTCTTCCGTTTTTTTTAGCGGACATGACCAGGGCTGCCATCAGAAATTTTGGGGCCCCTTACACAGCTCAAGGCCTGCCCCCCCCCGACACTGCCCCAGTGGCGGATCCAGAGCCTGGTCTTTGGAGGGGCACTTCCCCCAGGGATAGGAGATCATGGGGCCTCTGTGTCCCCGTCCACCTTCAAGCCACACCCACAAACAGCCCCACCCATTTAACGCGCCCATACCTCTTACATCCAAGGACGTCTCCCACACGGCCCTCCACTATGTAGTTCGCCCGCCACACTGCCCCCCACTGAGTAATTTGCCCCCCCCAAGTTAATTTTGCCCCCACACAAGTTAATTTTGCCCCCAGACAGCCCTGCATTATGTAATTTGCCCCACACGGTCCTCCATTATGTAGTTTGCCCGCCATACTGACCCCCACTGAGTAATTTGCCCCTCCCCCACAAGTTAATTTTACTCCCAGACAGCCCTGCATTGTGTAATTTGCCCCCACACGGCCCTCCATGTAGTTTTCCAGCCACACTGACCTCCCACTAAGTAATTTGACACAAAAAAAGTTACATTTTCCCCCAGACAGCCCTCCATTATTGCCACAACCCCCCCCCCCCCCGTACTTGTGTCGCTGATTCTGGCCAGTTCACTCCCCAGCACCAGCTGGAGGTACCCTATCCTTAAATCCAGTCTCTGTGCATGGGCGTCCGCAGAATTTTTCCAGGGGAGGGGGGGGGGGGCATAATTTTATTGACATCCATGCTCTGCTTGTTTTTGAGAATGTAATGAAGGGGAGGGGGCGACGTTATGGAAAAGCTTAAATGTATATTAGAAGTGCCATAACAGGAACATATTGAAAATATTTATTTTTTGTGAACAACAGAAAACTGGTCAATTAAATAAAGGCTTTGGATCCGGGGGCTGGGCCGAGAGTAGATGGATGGGGCGTGAACAAGTAGAAAAGTTGCAGATTCAGCCACAAATCCATTTGCAACAAAATCTGTGACAAAAGTTCACCAAAAAGTGGCATACTTCCCATAATAAATAATCCTCTTTATTCTCTAACCTAGAAAGGTTCAGTATATGATGTAAACTGTAGTCGATGTAATCTTCTCACCAGTGACCCTATTTGTGAGTAATGATGAGCGGCATCAGCTATATTCAATTATGCGATATTTGACGAATATATGGGCAAATATTCGTCAAATATTCGCGAATTTGCTATATTCGATTACTAACATTCATTGCGATAATCGCAATGTAAAAATCTCATGCGCATGCGAGAAAGGGGTGTGGTGCAGTTTTCAAACTAAGAAGGGAGGGATCAGTGAAGTGCCGGTATTCGCATTGCAATAAAAAATCGCGTTACGAATATTCACGCTCCACTCACTATTATTGTGATGCAATTATCGGCACTTCACTGTAATGTGCATTGTGATGTGTACTGTGTAAAAAAAATGAATATTCATGATTACGAATATATAGCGCGATATTCAAACTATTAGCGAAATCGTGAAGTGCCGATATTCGCAATGAAAATTGGTTTTCTAAATATTCATGCTAAACACTACTCACTATTGAAAACACATGCAAACTTGACCGAGCCGAGCATGTAGGAGGAGAGTCGAGAGAGCTGACTTTCAGCTGAACAAACATTCAAAAACAACTACTGAAGCTTGGTGCTTCTTTTTTTTTATTGATTTTTATAAACATTTTCCAGTCAAAAAGAATATAATGCAGTACACAAAGAGAATGTTCCTTCAGCCATACAGAATTAAAGGAAAGCAACAATATAACTGTGGTGATTCAGGTATTCTGAACATTATGCTCTAAATATTATTAGTATTATTAAAGATTACAGGATATTAAAAGCGTTACCCCATGATTAATGGAAAAATGAAAATCAGACATCATATAGGACATGACAATTTATTTCTCACAAAGCTAGAAGCAGCCCTTTACCTCACATGGATCCAGAGATCTCCCCATTCATTGCTCCAATTGCTCAGCGGGATTTATCTCAAGCTGGCAGCTGAGGGAGTGTTTCCTTTCTGCTGCAGCTCTCTCCCTTTCACAGCTCAGGGGACAGTTGAAGGTTACAACTAAGCATGGGTGTCCACTTCAGCTAAGTGGACAGAGAAATAAGGAAAAGAACAAACAGCAGATGGTGCTATACAGATATATTTTATTAAATAACTACTATTTACTACATTTTCAATTACATGCATTTACAAATGTATTCAGATCCAGGTGGTGGTTTGAAAATTAAAGAATATTTTTTGTGGGACAACCCCTTTAAATACAGTCCAATGTATTAAAGAGAACTAAGAATCTGATTGTAAGATGACTCTAACCAAATTTTCCACTTTTTATAAAATAAAGGAAATTTATGCAAATTTGAAGCTGTGATTTTTTTTGTATAAGTCATTTTATTTTCGTTGACAGCACTAATTATTTCAGAAAGGAGACGGGCCATAAAATTGTTCCAGGATTTCACAATTTTTGTTCTTGTCACTATTAGCGTATATATAATAGCTGTTTTATGTGTATAGTGACAATGTTCTAAATTTAGAGATAATAAGGCTTGTGTGCTAGTTAGTTTCACATCATTTTTACACAATTTGCAAAGTAGAGAACTTATTGCCTCCCATAGGGCATGGATTTTTTTACAATCCAATAAATATGCACAGATCCTGCTTTGGGGCATCTCCAAAACAAGACTGAATATTGTCTAAATATTGTAGCCTGTTTATTTGGTATAAAATACTATTTATAAAATAATCTGACAGAACTCTTTAAGGCTACATGCACACAACAGTTGTTTTTTGCTGTCCGCAAATCGCGGATCCGTCTCCCTTTTTTTTTCACATCCACATCCTTTCCTTGTGTCCACAAATTTTGTAGGTTGTGTTTCCGTGTGTCTTCCGTTTTTTTTGCGGATCCGCAAAAAAAAACGGAAGGCTTGAAACAGTTTCTTAAAGTACCTGCACAAGTGCCCTGGTTTGCAAGCAACCATCCGCAAAAAAAACGGATGCGGATGGAAAAACGGAAGGCTTCAGTGTGGCTTCCGTTTTTTTTGCGGACCCATTGACTTCTATGGGTCCGCAAACCGTTTTTTGCGGACAAGAATAGGACATGCCATATTTTTTTTGCGGACGTGAAATGCGGAATACGGACGCGGACAGGAAACGGAAGAGGCATCAGTTTTTTTTGCGGATCCATAGAAATGAATGGGATCCGCAAAAAAAACGGAACGGAAGCCGAGAAAAAACACTGTCGTGTGCATGTAGGCTAAATGATTGGCACTAGTGATGAGCGAGCACCAAAGTGTTCGGGTGTTCGGGTACTCGGTCCGAACACATAGCGATAATCGTGCGCTCGGCCGAGCACCCGAGTATAATGGAGACAACCAGGCCTCCCCTGCTCGGATGAGGGGAGGGTGCCTGGTCCATTGGAAAAGGTCAGAAAGCGACAGAAACACCAATGAAATAAATCTGGAACAGCATGGGGACCATGTCTGGGTGCATCTTGGACTCCAATGTCGCAGCTGGGAACCATATTGTCCCAGTTGTCCGCCACTTTTACATAGCGACAAAATCACTCCCAAAATCACGCCCCCTCAAAAAAAAAAATACATTTTAGCGGTAAAATTGTTTGGAAACATTCTTTCCTATATTTCCAGTGCAAATGCTGCCAAAAATTACAAGGAAGAAGCACTCCGATACAGCCTGTGTATCACATATCGGAGGGGCTCATTCACATGGTGCTACAATTGTTCAGGTAGTGGGACTCCTACACTCATAAAGCCTATGCACTAAGTGAAACGGCTGCCAAAAGTTACAAGGAACTGGCACTCCAATTTATTACACATAAAGGAGAGCATCATACACATGTGCTGTTTGTCCCCTAAGCAGATCAGCTTCAGCACGGCCTGTTGACGCTTACCCACAGCAGTGCTACACTGCTTCCAGCTAGCGACTGATGGCTGACTGCTGTTGGAGGTGGAAGTGGAGGAGAAGGCGGCGGAGGAGGAGAAGTGGGGGTTGGAGCCAGTAACATAGCTGCTGGCGGAGACCCTGATGGACGTAGGGCCCGCAGGGTCCAACTCACTCCCAGCCTCCACAACATTCACCCAGTGTGTGGTCAGGGAAATGTAGTGTCCCTGGCCACCAGCACTTGTCCATGTGTCCGTGGTAAGGTGGACCTTCCCAGGAAGTGCGTTGGTCAGGGCACGGGTGATGTTCTGGGACACATGCTGGTGTAATACGGGCACCGCACACCGTGAAAAATAGTGGCGGCTGGGGACTGCGTACCGAGGGTTTGCCGCCGACATCAGGCTGTGGAAGGCCTCAGTGTCAACAAGCCTAAATGGCAACATTTCAAGGCCCAGTATTTTCGAAAGTTGCGCATTTAGTGACATGGCCTGTGGGTGGGAGGGTGGGTATTTGCGCTTGTGTTCAAATGCCTGTGTTATCGACATTTGGACGCTGCGCTGGGACAGGGAAGTGGATGTTGTTGCTGATGGTTCATGCGAAGGTCCAGGTGCAGGGCGAGGGGCATCCGGGCCTGTGTCTTTAACAGGGGATTGTCCAGCAGTGCGTAACACAGGGGAAGTGGAGGCAGTGGTGGGACCCTCAGACGCAGAGTGTGGACTCAGGAGTTCGGCCCATTTATTAGGATGCTTGGATGCCATGTGGCAGATCATGCTGGTGGTGGTGAGATTGCTAGTGTTCACACCCCGGCTCATTTTGCTACTGCAAACTACAAGAGATGTCTCAAACTATTAGCCGGCAAACAGTTCCCGGCGAACATCGCTTGTTCGCGTTCGCTGCAACGGGCGAACATATGCGATATTCGGTCCGCCCCCTATACATCATCATTGAGCAAACTTTTACCCTGTACCTCACAGTCAGCAGACACATTCCAGCCAATCAGCATACCCTCCCTCCCAGACCCTCCCACCACCTTTCACCTATCAAAAAGCAAGGACAACATCCATCTTAGATTCATTCTGAAGCTTCAGTGTTATTTAGAGCAGGGAGATGCTGCTGCTGAATTATTATAGGGATTCTAGGGAAAGCGTTAGCTACTAGTGTTCTGTGCCCACCCCTGTGTCCTACAATACAATACACTACAAATTTTCACCACCATGTATTTTCAGCTGGAATACTGTTTATACGGTTACGGCCTAAACGCACACACACATGGGTGCCCACAACTTGCTAACTATGGCCAAAATATAAATCACTGTCTGCTGGAGTTATTAATATAACGGTTGCGGATTGAACGCACACACAGATGTGGCTCAAGTTAGGTTAATTTCCCCAGAACAAATAATTTCTCTGATGGTACAGTGTATATCTCGGTAGCAGGAACACTGTAGTTAATAAGCCCCTTTTATTAATGTCTGCCCAAAACACTGCTTTATGATGGTGCAGTGTATATCTTAGTACCAAGGAACATTGTAGTGAATAAGCCCCTTTTAATAATGTCTGCCCACCACCCTGCTTTATGATGGTGCAGTGTATATCTCAGTACCAAGGAACACTGTAGTGAATAAGCCCCTTTTGATAATATCTGCCCAACACACTGCTTAATGATGGCGTTTTGTAGATGTCACTAATCGGAAATCTTTCTGTCTTATCAAAGTTATCAAAGCGATTTTCAAGCCCTGCACTTATTTGTCCCTCCCTGTCCCTGATAGTGCTGAATTAACTCCCTTCTTAAAAAAAAAAAAAGGTGGTGCACTGCTGTCAAACACACACTCTAGTCCTCAAAAGGACTGTTAGGTCTTTCAATAAGGTTTTTGGAGTGAAATCAGTAAGTTTAGAGCAAAATACTATCTGTCCTTGCCTACTGTCTGCTCTCCCTGATGCTGAATGAGCCGAGCCCCAGACCTCAGCTCCTATATGAAATGGTATCACGTGTTCCGGCCAGCCAATCAGTGTAAGGCTTACAGCTAACATTGCTATGGCCTTACACTGAGGAGAATTACTTACCTGGACCTTGATTGGCTGCTTAGAAGGGGCCAAACGTGCGGAGAGGAGACTCGAGCAATGCGACGAATACACGTGATGCTCGGCCGAGTAAAGCCGAGCTCCGAGCATAGCGATGCTCGAGCCGAACTAAAACTCGGCCGAGTATGCTCGCTCATCACTAATTGGCACATTTGGAATTCCGTATTATCAATATGACAGGATCAGAGCAATGAACAGGTTTAGTATTGATCTTTAAATTGTTTTCCTATTTAGAAATAAAGGGTAGCAATATATATTTTGTGATGACTCATTTTGTTAGAATCTTGTAGATTGAAGAAATTCCATTAGTACACTGAGAGGAGTGGAATAATAGCTGTGCTAATTTAGACTACTTTAACACTAGGGTTTTTGATGGATCCGGTAGGGCTCATAAAGTAACAAGATAATTGGGATGGACCACCTGATTTATGTAGGAACATTAGAGGGATGATCAATTTAAAACTTAACCTTTAATGATAATGCAACTAGAAAAATAGGCCCCCAAAAAATAATAAACAATACAATAAACCATATAGACTTATAGAGCATCTGTAGGAGACCCTTGGATAGATAATAGCATTGGGAAACCAGAAACACACATGGTATAAGGGTACGCAAATGAGTAATAGTGCTCGGCGGCACCTCAAACTGTAACCATGGTTCCTACCGCTCGAGAAGATATGTATCCTTGTTGGCAGTAATCTCACCGTCAGGAAGATGATTATAGGTCTCCGCGGTTAAACTGTATAACAAGAATGGGGTTAGGTGGACTAGCTAGCTCGTCCTGTTAATGCCCTACAGGACCCTACACTAGCCCTATTCACCCAATCGCGGATCCCCGCGGTCAGGTGCTACAGGAACCTAACCCTGGAATTGATGCGCCCTAGTAAGCCCTCTCCTGCCTTTATCCCTACATTCACGTTTTACTTTTTGATGAGTGGAAAAGCTTATCAGGGGAAGTGCAAGGGAGCTGTGGGCTTTTTGGTAACCAGGGTGCATTGGAGTGGATGCTAAAAAAGAGTCCAGAGCCAAGATGTGGCTTCAGTTGGACATCATAGCAGTCGGTATAGGAGGGGTATAATTGATGGAAGCCCCCTTCCTCCTTCATGACGCATAGACATGGACTTGATATAATCCACGGCGGCGGTGACTCCCTCCACCGTTTAAAAATGCCAGCCCCAGACCGAGGTTTGGCTTATGCTACGCCTTTCTACTAAGCGCTGTGTGTCAAGCCCGTGCATGCGCGGTCCCCCGATTCAGAGCAACTAGAAGGCACGGCACTGAGGGGATGTTGGTGAACATGGTGACATCACCGCGTCCAATCCCGTCAATTCACATGAGATTTATATGACTGGGTTGCCGGGTGACCGGGACGCTGTCCCCGGCCCCTGTCAGATGCGCAGCCGCAGATAAGTTGTCGCGCGATATTATAAACAGCATTTCTGGCATATTGATTACAATTAGAGTTAGATGAGTCTGCTAGCCTAAAGAAAGCCAAGGAGGTGAGGAGAGAAGTAGAAAATAAACCACCTAAAGTGTGTCAAGCCACTACATGGCAGGCATATTGTTACATGCGTGCCAAGAGGGGATTGCACAGGGTGGTATCAAAGGGGAGGAGGAGGGATTAGAAGACCAGGCCAACGGCAGGCTATGCCTATATAAAGCAGCTAAAATTAAGCTGCTCATTTAGTCCCTTGGGTGAGACCGTGCGTAACATGAAAATCCAGCGAGTTTAATTCTAGAGTAGGATCCGATCCCAATCCCCCCCACTGGGTGGGCATCCCACCTTTTCAATTCCCATGGCCTTCAAACATCTTGGATTCCCTTGGTGACATTCGTGGATATGTCTGGACACTACCGTGTCCCTTCTGTTTTCGATGTCACCAAGGTGTTCACCAAGATGTCGACGGAGTTCTCGCCTAGTTTTTCCTATATATTCCGTACCACATTCACAGGTGATTTTATAGATAACACCTTGAGTCTTACAGCTGATGAAGTCCTTAATAGGAAATGTACGTTTTAGATTGGAGCTGTAGAATGTTTTACCTGTTTGTATCATGGTACAGGCTATGCAGCCACTACATTTGAAACACCCGGTCGGTCTACAATCCAACCATGTTCCCTGTCGGGGGACGGGTGCGAAATGGCAGTGGACAAGGGTATCCCTCAGGCTATTGCCCCTAGAGATGGCCCCAACTATTCGCCAGCGAAGAGTTCCCGGCAAACATAGCTTGTTCGCATTCGCCGCGGCAGGCAAACATATGCGATGTTCGGTCCGACCCCTATACATCATCATTGAGCAAACTTTGACCCTGTACCTCACAGTCAGCAGACACATTCCAGCCAATCAGCAGCATACCGTTCCTTCCAGGCCCTCCCATCTCCTGGACAGCATCCATTTTAGATTCATTCGGAAGCTGCAGTCTTAGTGAGAGGAGGGACAGTGTAGCTGCTGCTGATTTAATTGGGAAATCGATAGCTAGGCTAGTGTATTCAGTGTCCACTCCAGTCCTGAAAGACTCATCTGATCTCTGCTGTCAGCGTCCTGATAGCACCCCAAAAAGCCCTTCTGGTGGTGATGGTGACCACAACTCTTCCTCTTCATGCTCATCTACGGCCTGATCCAGCACTCTTCGCAGGGTGCGCTCCAGAAAAAACGCATATGGGATGAGGTCGATGATGTTGCCTTGGGTTTGACTGACCAGGTTTGTCACCTCCGCAAAAGGACGCGTGAGCCTACAGCCATTGTGCATAAGAGTTCAGTAACGCGGCCAAAAAATATCCAGCTCCGCAGAGGCTGTCCTCTTTTTTTTTAATAAAAAAAATCTGTTCCTACCAATTTAATCTCTGTTTTTTCCCCTATCAGGGGCCGGTGTATGGAATAGATTTTAGGAACCGGGAGATGGAAAAAGATGGTTGGTTGGTCCTCTTCCTTTCAATTTGGGGCACTGCGCGTGCGCCGTGCAATGTACTGTGCCACCCAATATGAGTGGTGTGTTAAGTAGTACTATTCCTATCAGTTTAATCCGTGTTACGTCCCCAATGAGGGGACGTGTATCGAATAGATTTTAGGAACCGGGAGATGGAAAAAGATGATTAGTCGGTCCTCTTACTTCCAATTTAAGGCACTGCGCATGCGCCGCTCAATGTACTGTGCCACCAATACAAATAGTGTGAACTACTATTGCACCAAAAGGGGCATAGATTCCCGTGATGAGAACATAGTCCTACCACTTTACAAATCACTAGTCAGACCACACATGGAGTACTGTGTACTGTTCTGGGCTACTGTGAGCAAGACAGACATAGCAGAGCTGGAGAGAGTTCAGAGGAGGGCAACTAAAGTAATAACTGGAATGGGGCAACTACAGTACCCTGAAAGGTTATCAAAATTAGGGTTATTCACTTTAGAAAAAAGAAGACTGAGGGGAGATCTAATAACTATGTATAAATATATCAGGGGTCAGTACAGAGATCTCTCCCATCATCTATTTATCCCCAGGACTGTGACTGTGACGAGGGGACATCCTCTGCGTCTGGAGGAAAGAAGGTTTGTACACAAACATAGAAAAGGATTCTTCACTGTAAGAGCAGTGAGACTATGGAACTCTCTGCCTGAGGAGGTGGTGATGGTGAGTACAATAAAGGAATTCATGAGGGGACTGGATGTATTTCTGGAGTGTAATAATATTACAGGCTATAGCTACTAGAGAGGGGTCGTTTATCCAGTGAGTTATTCTGATTGCCTGATTGGGGTCGGGAAGGAATATTTTCCCCTTAAGTGGGGAAAATTGGCTTCTGCCTCGCAGGTTTTTTTTGCCTTCCTCTGGATCAACTTGTAGGAAACAGGCCGAACTGGATGGACAAATGTCTTTTTTCGGTCTTATATACTATTCTTACCATTTTAACCACTTCAGCCCCCCTAGCTTAAACACCCTTAATGACCAGGCCACTTTTTACAAATCCGCACTACACTAGGTTCACTGTTTATTGCTCCGCCATACAACTTACCACCCAAATGAATTTTACCTCCTTTTCTTCTCACTAATAGAGATTTCATTTGGTGGTATTTCATTGTTGCTGACATTTTTACTTTTTTTGCTATTAATAAAAATTTAACGACATTTTTGCAAAAAAATGACAATTTTCATTTTTTGTTGTAAATTTTTTTTAAAATAACTACATTTCTATATAAATTTTTCTCTAAATTTATTGTTCTACATGTCTTTGATAAAAAAAAATCCAATAGTGAGGAAAAAAAATAATAATAAAGTTTCCATTTCTTCTAACTTCTGGCAAAAAAAATAAAAAATCTCAGACGGGCTCACTATGCCCCTCAGTGAATACCTTGGGGTGTCTACTTTCCGAAATGGGGTCATTTGTGGGGTGTGTTTACTGTTCTGGCATTTTGGGCGGGGCTAAATTGTGAGCAGCCATGTAAAAGCTAAAGGTACTCGTTGGAATTTGGGCCCCTTTGCACATCTTGGCTGTAAAAAAGTGTCACTCATGTGGTGGAAGTTAGTGGAATATGAGACTTTGTTAAAAACAAAATAAAAAAAAAATATATATCAATTTACGCTAACTTGTGCCAAAAAAAAAAAATTCTGTGAACTCGCCATACCTCTCACAGAATACCTTGGGGTGTCTTCTTTCCAAAATGGGGTCACTTGTGGGGTATTTATACTGCCCTGGCATTTTAGGGAACCTAAAGCGTGAGAATCCAAATGCGTAAAAATGCCCTGTGAAATCCTAAAGGTACTCATTGTTTAGGGCTCTTTGCGCATTTGGCGCAGAATGACACATGTGGTATCGCCGTACTCAGGAGAAATAGGGAAATGTGTTTTGGGGTGTATTTTTATATATACCCATATTTTGTGTGAGAAATATCGCTGTAAACGACAACTTTTTAAAAATTTTTATTCAAAGTTGTTAATTTACAGAGATATTTCTCACACACAGCATGGGAATATATAAAAATACACCCCAAAACACATTGCCCTACTTCTCCCGAGTATGGCGATACCACATGTGTGACACTTTTTTGCAGCCAAGATGCGCAAAGGGGCCCAAATTCCAATGAGTACCTTTTAGGAGGGCATTTTTACGCATTTTTCTTCTCACGTTTTAGGTTCCTTAAAATGCCAGGGCAGTATAAATACCCCACATGTGACCCCATTTTGGAAAGAAGACAGCCCAAGGTATTCCATGAGGGGCATGGCGAGTTCACAGAAAAAAAAAAATTTCGGCACAAGTTAGCGGAAATTGATTTTTATTTTTATTTTTTACAAAGTCTCATATTCCACTAACTTGTGACAAAAAATAAAATTTTACATGAACTCACCATACCCCTCACGGAATACCTTGGGGTGTCTTCTTTCTAAAATGGGGTCACATGTGAGGTGTTTGTACTGCCCTGGCATTTTAGGGGTCTCCGCAATCATTACACGTATGGCCAGCATTAAGAGTTTCTGCGATTCTCCTTATATTGAGCATACGGGTAATGAGATTTTTTTTTCCGTTCAGCCTCTGGGCTGAAAAAAAAAAATGAACGGCACAGATTTTTTCATTTGCATCAATCAATGTGAATGAAAAAATCTCTGCCAAAATCAGTGACTGCGGTGCGGTGGGCTGGGCGCTAACTACCTAACAAGTAGCTAGCTAACTGGCGGTGATAAGGGACCCTTATTGCCCATTCACACGTCCGCAATTCGGTTTGCGGAACGGAATTGCGGACCCATTCATTTTTATGGGGACAGACTTTGTCCCGCTCGGATCCGGAATTACGTATCCGCGCTTCCGGGTCTGCACTTCCGTTCCGCAAAAATATAGAACATGTCCTATTCTTGTCCGCAATTGCGGACAAGAAAAAGCATTTTCTATATAGTTCTGGCAATGTGCGGATCTGCAAAATGCGGAAAGCACATTGCCGGAGTCCGTGTTTTGAGGATCTGTGGATCCGCAGATCCGCGGATCCGATCCGCGGATCCGTGAATCCACGGATCCGCAAAACACATATGGACGTCTGAATGGAGCCTTACAAGGGGTGTGATCAATGACAGGGGGTGATCAGGGGTCTAGATGGGGTGATCAAGGGGTTAACAAGGGGTTAATAGGTGAGGGGGTGGGGGGTTAGTGTAGTGTTTGGTGCAACTTTACATAGTTACCTGGTCCTCTGGTGGTCGATCCCAGCAAATGGGACCACCAGAGGACCAGGTAGCAGGTATATCAGACGCTGTTCACAAAACAGCGTCTGATATACTTGTTTGATGCGATTTATATCACATCTATAGCCTGCCAGCGATGGATCATCGCTGGCAGGCTGTAGTTAAACTCCTGAGACGCGAGTTTATGTGAACGCGCGCGCGCGTTCACAGGAAATCTCGCGTCTCGCGAGATGACGCACATATGCGTCGCCCCAGAACAGCCCGACCGCCGCGAGAACGCAGTTGTGCGTTAGGCGGTCGGGAAGTGGTTAATCTTTGTTAAGTCCCCTATCAGGGGACGTGTATTGAATTGAATCCTTGCATGGGGAGATAGAGAAAAAAGCTTGCTCTGTCCGCTTCCTTCTAATTTTGGGCACTTGCAATGGAATTTGCCACCAATGCAACTATTGTTAACTAAGTACTATTCCTATCAGTTTAATCTCTGTTTTGTCCCTTATCAGGGCCAGGGCCGGTGTAGTGAATAGATTTTGGGAACCGGGAGATGGAAAAAGACCCATGCTCGGTCCGCTTGGTTTGAATTTTAGGTTACTGCGCGTGCGCTGTGCAATGTACTGTGCCACCCTATATGAGTGATGGGCAGTGGGCACAGTACAGTCAGTGGGCCTGACACACACTGGCAGGCAACTGCAATTATATTAAATGGTAAAAATTAAATGGCTTTTTTATCTGCAAGGTACTGTGCCACCTGATATGAGTGGTGTGCACACAGTACAATCTGTGGGCCTGCGGCCTCTCACACATGGGCAGGCAACTGCAATATATATATATAGAAAAAATAAACAAAAGCAGACTGATGTACCAGCCCTAAAAAGGGCTTTTTGGTGTGCTGTCACGATGCTGTCCTTACAGATAAGTCTTTGAGGACTGGAGTGGACACAGAACACTGGCCTAGCTAACGCTTTCCCTATTAAAGGGGTTCTTCACTTTGTTACAACTGATGATCTATCCTCAGGATAGATCATCAACATCTGATTGGCCTGGGTTTGACACCCGGGACCCCTGCCGATCAGCTGTTTGAGAAGGCAGAGGCGCTGCAGGAGCGCCGCGGCCTTCTCATTGTTTACCGCTGCTAGCGCCCCGCTCAGTGACATCACGACTTGTATCAAGTGGCGTGGACGAGGCTAAGCTGTGTTCAGCAGCGGTAAACAGTGAGAAGGCCGCATCGCTCCCTTCTCAGACAACTGATCGGCGGGGGTCCCGGGTGTCGGACCCCGGCCAATCAGATGCTGATGATCTATCCTGAGGATAGATCATCCGTTGTAACAAAGTGAAGAACCCCTTTAATTCAGCAGCAGCAGCACTCCCTGCTCTAACTAACACTGCAGTTTTAGAATGAATCTAAGGTGGATGCTGTCCTTGCTTTTTAATAGGAGGTGGGAGGGTCTGGGAGGGAGGGAATGCTGATTGGCTGGAATGTGTCTGCTGGCTGTGAGGTACAGGGTAAAATTTTGCTCAATGATGACGTATAGGGGGCGACCGTATATCGCATATTTTCGCCCCGCGGATGTTCGCTGGCGAATAGTTTGGGACATCTCTAACTAGGTTATGTGACTGGTGGAAGTGACGCCACATGGCCTAGGAAGAGGCCTATGTGCTCACGGACCCCTGATGATCTGATTTTGATGAACTACATTATCCTGAGGATAGACCATTAGCCTCAAAATCCCAGAGATCTCATTTAAGGTTCCACCCCCTTACAAGCTGTTTGGTCCTTCAGAACCTCACCAACCGATTGGTACTTCAGTAATATTACACCTATCTATTTCAACAATAAACTGAAAACTGTCTTTCAGTAGTATAGCAACTGTCTAATTTTCCATGATCTGACAATCTATCTAGTCTGTCAATGTAGCAAATGCCTTTTACTCCCATAATGTAACACTTTCCAGGAGCATATGTATTATATGCATTAAAGTCCATCATAATGTCTGCTCTCCACACAATGTCTCATGAATTGAAATGCTTTTCCGTCTTCAGAGGAACACTTTGTGTAAGAGCAGGTTTATGAGAGCAGACACCGCGGGTGTTCATAACAGTATGCATGGTCTCCAAGCAAGCTCTCCCTCCTTTCCTCTCTCATCTCATCTCATTCACATTGCTCATGTGCTGATATCACCGATCATATTGACCTGCTCCAATTTTCTTAAAATTGCTTTAATATGGATCTTCCTAGACTACTAATGCATCCTCCTATATCAACTTACAGTAGAGTATATGGCAAACGCGCTTTAGGCAAAAAGACCTACACATTCCAGCAAAGATATGGATATACACCTGTAGACATTCTTCCATAATGAGGGTTGTTCTCTGGGACTCAGTACATGAACCTGCAGGATGATCTTCTGTATATGTAAAAGTGGTAAGGAGAATATTTTGCACTATTGTTAACTGGCTCAATGTGTCAGAATGTAAGTGCGACATCTCAAGCTTAGTATTAAGCAAAGACCTTTGCTGTATTTGTGGGAGGGGAGGCTGATTACAAGGCTAGTTATATGCACCTGTGGGCCCAGGCTGGCTGGTTACTAGGCTATTTATAGGCACCTGTGGGCCCAGGCTGACGCCGATTCAGCTGATTTCACCCACCCACCCACACCATCTTACAGTCACTTCATATTAGGGTGGCCCCCTTTAGGCTGCCCTACCGCAGCAGTTATGGCACAATTCTACTGCTTGTTGTAGATAGGGTTAGATAGGTTAGGTACACCTTTCTGATAGCCAATCCGACCACAATTCGATTTTATATACTGTATGATGTTTCATTATATTTACAGAACATTTCTCTTGATATAAAAATGTTAAAGGGTCGCTGTCATTTCACTAATCCTTTGCTACGTAATAGAGAAATGTCATGGAAGATTGTATCTTTGGGGGGGCCAGGCATTAAGCTTTGTGAGTCTTCAGCTGATGACAGTCTATTTGGCAAACTTAGGCCCAGGTCAAATTTAGTTTTTTGCATACAGTTGGCGTATTCCTTCATAGACGTATGTGCTTTAAAATTTGCAAAAATGTATGCATTCTTTTCTATACACTTTACATTTTTTAGATGCATACAATATATACTTTTCTATACAATTGCAATCGTTCTTCAGTGAAAAAACATATACTGTACGTTTTTGGTGAAAGCACAACTTTGTCATGTGATCCTTAAATTTTTACAAGTATGGTTATTACATCTTCAAATACAACCTGCATCCAACATGCATACGTTGGCAATTCGTCACACTAAAACTGATGCCAATGTACAATACTCTGACATACGCTGTGTCCATATTAATCAGTGAACACGTCATGGCACCCTTTTTTACATGTTTTTAACATGTAGAAATATGCAGGCCAGGCATAAACAAAGAAGGAGATGTGCAAATTGCAGATTAGCAACACACGGATACAGGGGCGTAGCTATTGGCTCATGGGCCCTGGTGCAAGAGTTTAGCTTAGGGCCCCCTTCCCTCAGTGCTTTGTGTGTCTTCCTATGCGGCACAAGGGTCTTTGGGCCCCCTCAGGCTCCTGGGCCCGGTGACTGCTACCTCTGCACCCCCTATAGCTACGCCCATGCACGGATACCAACCGAGAGCCTGCAGACATTTTTTTTCACTCCTATAGGACATGTTCTAATTTTTTTTTTTTTGCAGGGCCGCGGAATGGACATATGGATCATGATGTGCTGTCCGCATCTTTTGCGGCCCCACAAAAACTGCAGGTCGGATCTGGACAAAAACCAAGGTCCTGTGCATGAGCCCTCACAGTCATATTTTTCCAATTACAAAAAAAATGAGGAAGACTGATAGGTGTGTTAGTGCCCAGAACCCCACCAATATCCACTATTTCTATGATAAATCAGAAGTTTAAAGGGTCTACCTCAGGAGATAGATGACATGCATCAATTTTTGTTTGGCATGGGTCTGACCACTGTGAATACCATCAATCACTAAAACAACGAGGCAGAGGTGCTAAGCACAGTGCCGCTCAAATTCCTGTCATCTCCACTCAGCTTTCTCTGATAACCACATGCTTGGTCAATGACAGGAGATGTAGCTATGAGGGGTGCAGTTGTAGCAGTCGCTACCGGGCCAGGAGCCTGAGGGGGCCCAAAAACCCTTGTGCTGCATAAAAAGACACTGGTATTATAGAAAGTGCATAATGGCTGAGGGCAAGGGGTTTGGTCATGTCAATTTTTGCCTAGGGCAGCACGAAGGCTATGTATTTCCCTGCCTCCTGCCCACAAAGCAGGGGCCAAAACTGAACTCTTGCGCCAGGGCGCATGAGCATTTAGTTACGCCGCTGGTCAATGATCATATGTAGAGATGAGCGAATTTTTCAAAAATTCGATTTGCCGCTTTGCTGGATTTTTTGGGAAAAATTTGGTTCAATCCGAATATATTTGCAGCAAATTACTTTAAAAAACAGCTATTTCCTGGCTGCAGAGAGCCTTTATAGTAGTGTAGAACACTGTGCCTTGCAGTAACATGCATAGGGAGTCTGCTTGGGTAGTGAAATAATAATGTAAATCCATATGACATGCAGATGACAGGCGTCGATCTTAGAATCACTGCATACTTCACTTATTTGGGCAGTCATGGGGCAAAAACGGACCAAATAACTCAAGTATGAACTCAGCCTTACAGGTCGATTAGTTAGTGCCAAGAAGAAGCGCACTCCTTTTACATCATCGTCAGCTGATTCTAAATAGATGTCTACAAAACCTGTTCTATTAAACGCTCATACATGTAGAGCCCCCTGACAGAGTGGAGAGGGTGTCAGCAGTAAGTTTGTGTTGACTTCACTGATTAATTTGCCCTTCCTCTGATCCGTCAGAACAATAACCCACAAAAAAAGGATCCTGTCTGTTGAGCATATGCTTTCACTCGGTCAGCATTTGCTCAATAATCCATCAGTATTGCTAATGGCAAAAAACAGGAGTGGATCTAAAACAGAGATTACACTTGAACTGAATATTTGCATGTCTTCTGTGTTTTGTACCCACTCCTTCTTTTGGCTGCAAAATCATAAGCCAATTCTGATGGGACCATAAAGGCTTTACAGTTGCTACACAGACAGGATCCGTTGTGCGTCTCATTTTTCCTTCCTTCTGACAGATCAGAAGAAAGGTCAAATGAATGATGATGTCAACCAAAGAGTGGACCTATGACATAGTGGTGAGGTGGTAGCAGCATGAGGAGACTACAGAGTGGCCCAATGAGAGGGTCTGGAAGAGGAAGCAGTATGAGGAGTCCACCGAGTGGCAGAGTCTGGAGTTGGCAGCATCAGAAGAAGGCCACGAGTGGCATATTGACAGAGTCTGGAGGTGGTGGTGGCAGGAGCAGCATCAGTAGAAGGCCACTGAGTGGCACAATTACACAATCTGGAGTTGGCAGCATTATGAGGAGGCCACCGAGTGGCACAATGACACAGTATGGAGTTGGCAGCATAAGAAGAAGGCCACCGAGTGGCACAATGACAGAATCTGGAGGTGGCAGCAGCATGAGGAGACCACATAGTGGCCCAATAACAGAGTGTGGAGGTGGCGGCAGCAGCAGCATCAGGAGGAAACCACAGAGGGGCACAATGATAAGAGTCTGGAGATGCCAGCAGCAGCAACAACATCAGAATACTACAGAGTGGCAAGGTGACATAGTTTGGATATGGCAGCAGCAGCAGCATCAGGATACCACACAGTGGCAAGGTGACATAGTGTGGAGATGGCAGCAGCAGCTGCACGATACCACAAAGTGGCAAGGTTACATATGTGGATATGACAGCAGCAGCAACATCAGGATACCACAGATTGGCAAGGTGACATAGTGTGGAGATGGCAGCGGCAGAAGCAGGATACCACATAGTGGCAAGGTGACATAGTGTGGAGATGGCAGCAGCAGCGGCAGAAGCAGGATACCACATAGTGGCAAGGTGACATAGTGTGGATATGGCAGCAGCATCAGGATACCACAGAGTGTGAAGATGACATAGTGTGGGGATGGCAGCAGCAGCAGCAGCATCAGGATACCACAGAGTGTGAAGGTGACATAGTGGGGAGATGGGAGATAGCAGCAGCAGCATCAGGAGACCACAAAGTGACCGGGTGACAGAGTGTGTGTGTGTGTGTGTGTGGGGGGGGGGGGGGGTGAGTACCAGGACCCACTAAAGAAGGTGGGTGAAAGAAGGAGCACTTGGCATCAGATGTGTGGTATCAGGCGGGTGGCAGCATCAGAGTAGTAGCTGATGCAGGTAGCCAGGAGAAACCGGTCTCTTTTTTCAAAGTTTGGCTGAGGCTGCATGGATGATCTAATCAAAGGCATCAGGAATAGAGTTGAGTGAACCCGAACTGTATAGTTCAGGTTCGTACCGAATTTTGGGGTGTTCTGGACCTGGACCCGGACCCGAACATTTTCAAAAAAGTTTGGGTTTGGGTCCGTTGTTCAGCGATTTATTCCCGTTTTCTTAAGGGCTGCACAGCAGCCAATCAGCTAGCATTTTACTTCTTGCCCTAAGAAGCAATCACAGCCATGCCTACTATTGGCATGGCTGTGATTGGCCAAGTGCAGCATGTGTCACACATCACTCTGCTCTGATTAGTGTAGGGATAGGATGCAGCTGCGGTGAGGGCGAGATTAGGCAGGGAAAACTCAGCAAAAACACCTAATGAAGTGATTGATCTACAGCTGTGAATCATTCAAGTTCTGCTAGTTAATTGCTAACTGGTTTTTAGGCTGCACAGAGCGTTTTTCTGTCACTTTTTTCTGTGGTGCTCAGCGGCCATTTTGTGTCTTGTGGTGCAACAGCACAAGCTGCCACCAAGTCCATCAATCCATCAATACTAGGTTTTTTTTTTTTTTTTTGCTATATCCTACATTAGGGGCTTGGCTGTGCTTATTGTCACCACTAGAAACTCAGGATAGAAATTTCTATATTTTATTGAGGGGTGAAATTCAATTGCCAAAATAGAAATCCCCTAAATCTAGTATTCCAGCTGTGGCTAGCCAAGTGTAATACTGTCTGCTGTCTGGCAAAGGATAGATTTTTTTTCTGGAGTGAAATTCAATTGCTAAAATAGCAATCCCCTAAATCTGATGTCCCAGCAGTGGCTGGCCAAGTTTAAGAGTGTCCGGCAAAGGATATATTTTTTGCTGGGGTGAAATTCAATTGCCAAAATAGCAATATCGTAAATCAGTGGTTTCAGCTGTGGCTGGCCAAGTTTAAAAGTGTCCGGCAAAGGACAGATTTTGTTCTGGAGTGAAATTCAATTGCCAAAATAGCAATACCCTAAATCTGGTGTCCCAGCAGTGGCTGGCCAAGTTTAATAGTGTCAGGCAAAATATATATTTTGTTCTGGGGTGAAATTTAATTACCAAAATAGCAATCCCCTAAATCTGGTGTCCCAGCAGTGGCTGGCCAAGTTTAATAGTGTCCGGCAAAGGATAGATTTTGTTCTGTGGTGAAATTCAATTGCCAAAATAGCAATCCCCTAAATCTGGTGTCCCAGCAGTGGCTGGCCAAGTTTAATAGTGTCCGGTAAAGGATAGATTTTGTTCTGTGGTGAAATTCAATTGCCAAAATAGCAATCCCCTAAATCTGGTGTCCCAGCAGTGGCTGGCCAAGTTTAATAGTGTCCGTCACAGGAAAGTTTTTGTTCTGGGGTGAAATTCAATTGCCAAAATAGCAATACCATAAATCAGTGGTTTCAGCTATGACTGGACAAGTTTAATAGTGTCCGTCACAGGATAGATTTTGTTCTGGGGTGAAATTTAATTGCCAAAATAGCAATACCATAAATCAGTGGTTTCAGCTGTGGTTGGCCAAGTTTCATAGTGTCCGGCAAAGGATAGATTTTGTTCTGGGGTGATTCACATTCACATGCCAATATAGCAATACCCTGAAGCTGGTGTTCCAGCTGTTGCAGGCCAAGTGTTAATCAGTCCGTAAAAGGGTACATTACACTCAAGGTGTATATACAAGTGCTGAGAGTGTCATCCTCAATAACTTCACAAGCTACCGTGCATCTCCCATTGTATTTCTGTCCGTTAAAGGGTATATTACACAAAGTGATAAAATACAATTGCCGAAGGCAAAATCCTACATATTTTTTCACACGCTACAGTGCATCTCCAAGTGTAAATCTGTCCATAAAAGGATACCTTTCATCTAGGGCCTAAATACTAGCCCTACAATTGATATTCCCCTAAATCAGTGGTTACTGCTGTGCCTGGATTAGTGTAATACGGTATATAAATAAATAGGCAGATAGTGTTAGGTGCCTGTAAAAAAAGGCCTGAATTTGAAATCAATACATTGGGCCAAATATTTTTTTTCTTATTGTGCTGCTTGGTGAATGGCAACAATGAGGAAAACATTTAGTAAGGGACGCGGTCGTGGTGGTGTTAATGGACCCTCTGGTGCTGGGAGTGGACGTGGCCATTCTGCCACAGCCACACGTCCTAGTGAACCAACTACCTCAGGTTCCAGTACCTGCCAGAATTTACAGCAATATTTGGTGGGGCCCAATGCAGTTCTAAGGATGGTAAGGCCTAAGCAGGTACAGGCGCTAGTCAATTGGGTGGCTGACAGTGGATCCAGCACGTTCCCAACATTATCTCACACGCAGTCTTCTGCAGAAAGCGCACTGGTGGCACCTCAAAACCAAGCCAATCAGTCTGTCACATCACCCCCATGAATATCAGGGAAACTGTCTGAGCCTCAAGTTATGCAGCAGTCTCTTATGCTGTTTGAAGACTCTGCTGGCAGGGTTTCCCAAGGGAATCCACCTAGGCCTTCCCCAGTGGTGGAAGACATAGAATGCGCTGATGCACAACCACTTATGTTTCCTGATGATGAGGACATGGGAATACCACCTCATCGGAGTCCGCACGTCTCTGATGATGACGAAACACAAGTGCCAACTGCTGCGTCTTTCTGCTTTGTGCAGACCGAACAGGAGGTCAGGGCGGAAGACTGTGTGGAAGACGATGCAGGAGACGATGAGGTCCTAGACCCCACATTGAATAAAGGTCGTGCCACTGACTTTCAAAGTTCAGAGGAAGAGGCAGTGGTGAAACCGAGACAACAGCGTAGAAAAAGAGGGAGCAAAAGCAGAACAGCCGCCGCCATGAGAGTTCGCCTGCTACTGACCACCGCCACCAGGGACCGAGCACCCAAAAGGCAGCTTCAAGGAGTTCCCGGGCATGGCACTTCTTTAAAAAATGTGCTGACCACAAGACCCGAGTGGTTTGCAAGCTGTGCCATCAGAGCCTGAAGCGAGGCATTAACGTTCTGAACCTTAGCACAACCTGCATGACCAGGCATCTACATGCAAAGCATGAACTGCAGTGGAGTAAACACCTTAAAAGCAAGGAACTCACTCTGGCTCACCCTGCTCCCTCTTCTGCTGCTGCCTCAGCCTCTTCCTCCCCCTCGGGAGGAATGTTGGCACCTGCCACCCACCAAACAGAGGATGTGCCACCGACAACACCACCTGCGTCACCAAGCATCTCCACCATGTCACACGGCAGCGTTCAGCTCTCCATCTCACAAACCTTGGAGAGAAAGCGTAAATTCCCACCTAGCCACCCTCGAGCTCTGGGCCTGAATGCCAGCATTTCTAAACTACTGGCCTTTGAAATGCTGTCATTCAGGCTGGTGGACACAGACAGCTTCAAACAGCTGATGTCCATGGCTGTCCCACAGTATGTTGTTCCCAGCCGCCATTACTTCTCCAAGACAGCCATGCCTTCCCTGCACAACCAAGTATCCGATAAAATCAAGTGTGCACTGCGCAACGCCATCTGTGGCAAGGTCCACCTAACCACAGATACGTGGACCAGGCGGCACGGCCAGGGACGCTAAATCTCCGAAACTGCACACTGGGCAAATGTAGTGGCGGCTGGGCCGCAGGTTGGGAGTTCCTTGGCGCACGTCCTTCCGCCGCCAAGGATCGCAGGGCATCATTCTTTGCCTCCTGTAGCCTTCTCCTCCTACTCTGCTTTCTCCTCCTCTGCTTCCACCAGCTCATCCAGTCAGCCACACACCTTCACCACCAACTTCAGCACAGCCTGGCGTTAACGTCAGCAGGCCATTCTGAAACTCATATGTTTGGGGGACAGGCCCCACACCGCGCAGGAGTTGTGGCGGGATATTGAACAACAGACCGACGAGTGGTTTCTGCCGGTGGGCCTCAAGCCCGGCCTGGTGGTGTGCGATAATGGGCGAAATCTCGTCGCAGCTCTGGGACTAGCCGGTTTGACGCACATCCCTTGCCTGGCGCATGTGCTGAATTTGGTGGTGCAGAAGTTCATTCACAACTACCCCGACATGTCAGAGCTGCTGCATAAAGTGCGGGCCGTCTGTGCGCGCTTCCGGCGTTCACATCCTGCCGCTGCTCGCCTGTCTGCGTTACAGCGGAACTTCGGCCTTCCCGCTCACCGCCTCATATGCGACATGCCCACCAGGTGGAACTCCACCTTGCACATGCTGGACAGACTGTGCGAGCAGCAGCAGGCGATAGTGGAGTTTCAGCTGCAGCATGTACGGGTGAGTCGCTTGGTGGAACAGCACCACTTCACCACCAATGACTGGGCCTCCATGCTGTTTCGAGTACTCCACCAACATGGCCAGTGGCGATGATGCCGTTATCAGCGTTACAATACCACTTCTATGTCTCCTTGAGAAAACACTTAGGGCGATGATGGAAGAGGAGGTGGCCCAGGAGGAGGAGTAGGATGAGGGGTCATTTTTAGCACTTTCAGGCCAGTCTGTTAGAAGTGGCTCAGAGGGAGGTTTTTTGCAACAGCAGAGGCCAGGTACAAATGTGGCCAGCCAGGGCCCACTACTGGAGGACGAGGAGGATGAGGAGGAGGTGGAGCAGGATGAGGATGAAGCAGGTTCACAGCGGGGTGGCACCCAACACAGCTCAGGCCCATCACTGGTGCGTGGCTGGGGGGATACTGAGGACGATGACGATATGCCTCCCACAGAGGACAGCTTGTCCTTACTTCTTGGCAGCTTGGCACACATGAGCGACTACATGCTGCAGTGCCTGCGCAACGACAGCAGAGTTGCCCACATTTTAACGTGTGCGGACTACTGGGTTGCCACCCTGATGGATCCCCGGTACAAAGACAATGTGCCCACCTTACTTCCTGCACTGGAGCATGATAGGAAGAGGCGCGAGTACAAGCGCACGCTGGTAGACGCGCTCCTGAGATCATTCCCAAATGTCACAGGGGAACAGGTGGAAGCCCAAGGCGAAGGCAGAGGAGGAGCAAGAGGTCGCCAACACAGCTGTGTCACGGCCAGCTCCTCTGAGGGCAGGGTTAGCATGGCAGAAATGTGGAAAAGTTTTGTCTCCACGCCCCAGCTAACTGCACCACCACCTGATACGGAACGTGTTAGCAGGAGGCAGCATTTCACTAACATGGTTGAACAGTACGTCTGCACACCCCTTCATGTACTGACTGATGGTTCGGCCCCATTCAACTTCTGGGTCTCCAAATTGTCCACGTGGCCAGAGTTAGCATTTTATGCCTTGGAGGTGCTGGCCTGCCCGGCGGCCAGCGTTTTGTCTGAACATGTATTCAGCACGGCAGGGGGCGTCATTACTGACAAACGCAGCCGCCTGTCCACAGCCAACGTGGACAAGCTGACGTTCATAAAAATGAACCAGGCATGGATCCCACAGGACCTGTCCCTCTCTTGTGCAGAATAGACATTATAACTGCCTCCCCCCTCAACCATGTATTCTTGTACTCCGGGGCACTTCTTTATTGAATCCTCATTTTTTTTTAACTTTACCATGATCTTGTGGTGCAACCCAAAGTTGAATGAACCTCTCCTAAATCTGGGTGCCGTGGCCTAAATAACTGAAAGTGGCCTGTTACAATAGTGGGTGACATGAAGCCTGAACCTCTGCCATGCGACCTCTCTCATCTGTCTGGGTGCCGTGGGCTAAATAACTCAAAGTGGCCTTCTCCAGTGGTGGATGATATGATGAACGATTCTCTGCTGTGGGACCTCTCTCCTCTGTCTGGGTGCTGGGGCCTAAATAACTGAAAGTGGCCTTATCCAGTGGTGGGTGATATGACGCCTTATTCCTTGCCTGGGACCTCTTTCCTCTGTCTGGGTGTTGGTGCCTAAATAACTGAAATTGGCCTTCTCCAGTGGTGGGTGATATGAAGCATGATTCTCTGCTGTGGGACCTCTCTCCTCTGTCTGGGTGCTGGGGCCAAAATAACTGAAAGTGGCCTGTTACAATGGTGGTTGACATGAAGACTGAACTTCTGCCATGCGATCTCTCTCCTCTGTCTGGGTGCCGTGTGCTAAATATCTGGAAGTGGCCTTCTCCACTGGTGGGTTATATGAAGCTGGATTCTGTGCTTGGGAGTGGGACCTCTCTCCTTTGTCTGGGTACTGGGGCCTAAAAAAATTAAAGTGGACTTCTTCAGTGGTGGGTGATATGATGCATGATTCTCTGCTGTGAAACCTCTCTCCTCTGTCTGGGTGCTGGGGCCTAAATAACTGAAAGTGGCCTTCTCCAGTGGTGGGTGATTTAACGCCTTATTCCATGCTGTGGGACCTCTCTCCTCTGTCTGGGTGCTGGGGCCTAAATAACTGAAAGTGGCCTTCTCCAGTGGTGGGTGATATGACGCATGATTCTCTGCTGTGGGACCCTTCTCCTCTGTCTGGGTGCCGTGGGCTAAATATCTGGAAGTGGCCTTTTCCAGTGGTGGGTAATATGATGCATGATTCTCTGCTGTGAGACCTCTCTCCTCTTTCTGGGTGCTGGGGCCTAAATAACTCAAAGTGGCCTTCTCCTGTGGTGGATGATATGACGCATGATTCTCTGCTGTGGGACCTCTCTCCTCTGTCTGGGTGCTGGGGCCTAAATAACTGAAAGTGGCCTTCTCCAGTGGTGGGTGATATTAAGCTTGATTCTGTGCTATGGGACCTCTTTTCTTTCTATCGGTGCTGGGGCCTAAATAACTGAAAGTGGCCTTCTCCAGTGGTGGGTGATATGATGCATGATTCTCTGCTGTGGGACCTCTCTCCTCTGTCTGGGTGCTGGGGCCTAAATAACTGTAAGTGGCCTTCTCCAGTGGTGGGTGATTTAAAGCCTTATTCCATGATGTGGGACCTCTCTCCTCTGTCTGGGTGCTGGGGCCTAAATCACTGAAAGTGGCCTTCTCCAGTGGTGGGCGATATGACGCATGATTCTCACCTGTGGGACCCCTCTCCTCTGTCTGGGTGCCGTGGGCTTAATATCTGGAAGTGGCCTTTTCCAGTGGTGGGTGATATGATGTATGATTCTCTGCTGTGGGACCTCTCTCCTCTGTCTGGGTGCTGGAGCCTAAATAACTGAAAGTGGCCTTCTCCAGTGGTGGGTGATATGAAGCTTGATTCTGTGCTATGGGACCTCTTTTCTTTCTCTCGGTGCTTGGGCCTAAATAACTGAAAGTGGCCTTCTCCAGTGGTGGGTGATATGATGCATGATTCTCTGCTGTGGGACCTCTCTCCTCTGTCTGGGTGCTGGGGCCTAAATAACTGAAAGTGGCCTTCTCCAGTGGTGGGTGATATGACGCCTTATTCCTTGCTGTGGGACCTCTCTCCTCTGTCTGCTGCTGGAGCTTAAATAACTGAAAGTGGCCTTCTCCAGTGGTGGTTAATATGACGCATGATTCTCTGCTGTGGGACCTCTCTCCTCTGTCTGGGTGCTGGCGCCTAAATAATTGAAAGTGGCCTTCTCCAGTGGTGGGTGATTTAACGCCTTATTCCATGCTGTGGGACCTCTCTCCTCTGTCTGAGTGCTGGGGCCTAAATAACTGAAAGTGGCCTTCTCCAGTGGTGGGTGATATTAAGCTTGATTCTGTGCTATGGGACCTCTCTCCTTTGTCTGGGTGCTGGGGCCTAAATAACTGAAAGTGGCCTTCTCCAGTGGTGGGTGATATGGACGCATGATTTTCTGCTGTGGGACCTCTCTCCTCTGTCTGGATGCTGAGGTCTAAATAACTGAAAGTGGCCTTCTCCATTGGTGGGTGATATGACGCATGATTCTCTGCTGTGGGACCTCTCTCTTGTGTCAAGATGCTGGGTCCGAAATAACTGAAAGTGGCCTTCTCCAGTGGTGTGTGATATGACGCATGATTCCTTGCTGTGGGACCTCTCTCCTCTGTCTGCTGCTGGGGCCTAAATAACTTAAAGTGGCCTTCTCCAGTGGTGGGTGATTTAATGCCTTATTCCATGCTGTGGGACCTCTCTCCTCTGTCTGGGTGAGGGGGCCTAAATAACTGAAAGTGGCCTTCTCCAGTGGTGGGTGATATGACGCATGGTTCTCTGCTGTGGGACCTCTCTCCTCTGTCTGGGTGCTGGGGCCTAAATAACTGAAAGTGGCCTTCTCCACTGGTGTGTGATATGACGCATGGTTCTCTGCTGTGGGACCTCTCTCCTCTGTCTGGGTGCTGGGGCCTAAATAACTGAAAGTGGTCTTCTCCAGTGGTGGGTAATATGACGCATGATTCTCTGCTGTGGGACCTCTCTCCAATTGATATTGGTTAATTTTTATTTATTGTATTTTAATTCATTTCCCTATCCACATTTGTTTGCAAGGCATTCACGTACATTTTTCTGCCTTTTGCAGCCCTCTAGCCCTTTCCTGGACTATTTTACAGCCTTTTTAGTGCCCAAAAGTTCGGGTTTAGAGATGAGCGAACACCTGGAAGTTTGGGTTCGGGAAGTTCGGCCGAACTTCCCGAAAATGTTCGGGTTCGGGATCCGAACTCGACGCGAACATTATCCCAAACCTGAACACCATTGAAGTCAATGGGGACCCGAACTTTTAGGCACTAAAAAGGCTGTAAAATACAGTAGTCCAGGAATGGGCTAGAGGGCTGCCAAAGGCAGCAAAATGTAGGTAAATCCCCTGCAAACAAATGTGGATAGAGAAATTAATTAAAATAAAATAAAATAAATAAAATTTAACCAATATCAATTGAAGAGAGGTCCCACTGCAAGGAATCATGCGTCATATCACCCAACACTGGAGAAGGCCACTTTCAGTTATTTTGGCCCCAGCACCCAGACCGAGGATACAGGTCCCACAGCAAGGAATCATGCGTCATATCACCCACCACTGGAGAAGGCCACTTTCAGTTATTTCGGACCCCGCACCCAGACAGAGGAGAGCGGTCCCACAGAAAGGAATCATGCGTCATATCACCCACCACTGGAGAAGGCCACTTTCAGTTATTTCGGCCCAGCATCCAGACCGAGGATACAGGTCCCACATCAAGGAATCATGCGTCATATCACCCACCACTGGAGAAGGCCACTCAGTTATTTCGGCCCCAGCACCCAGACAGAGGAGAGAGGTCCCACAGCAAGGAATCATGCGTCATATCAACCACCAACGGAGAAGGCCACTCTCACTTATTTCGGACCAGCACCCAGACAGAGGAGAGGTTCATTCAACTTTGGGTTGCACCGCAAGATCATGGTAAAGTTAAAAAAATGAGGATTCAATTAAGAAGTGCCCCGGAGTACAAGAATACATGGTTGATGGGGAGGCAGTTATAAATGTTTATTCTGCACAAGGGAGGCACAGGTCCTGTGGGATCCATGCCTGGTTCATTTTTATGAACGTCAGCTTGTCCACGTTGGCTGTGGACAGGCGGCTGCGTTTGTCAGTAATGACGCCCCCTGCCGTGCTGAATACACATTCAGACAAAACGCTGGCCGCCGGGCAGGCCAGCACCTCCAAGGCATAAAATGCTAACTCTGGCCACGTGGACATTTTGGAGACCCAGAAGTTGAATGGGGCCGAACCATAAGTCAGTAAGTGGAGGGGTGTGCAGACGTACTGTTCAACCATGTTAGTGAAATGCTGTCTCCTGCTAACACGTTCCGTATCAGGTGGTGGTGCAGTTAGCTGTGGTGTGGAGACAAAACTTTTCACCATTTCTGCCATGCTAACCCTGCCCTCAGAGGAGCTGGCCGTGACACAGCTGCGTTGGCGACCTCTTGCTCCTCCTCTGACTTCGCCTTGGGCTTCCACCTGTTCCCCTGTGACATTTGGGAATGCTCTGAGGAGCGCATCTTCCTATCACGCTCCAGTGCAGGAAGTAAGGTGGGCACATTGTCTTTGTACCGGGGATCCAGCAGGGTGGCAAACCAGAAATCCGCACACGTTAAAATGTGGGCAATTCTGCTGTCGTTGCGCAGGCACTGCAGCATGTAGTCGATCATGTGTGCCAGGCTCCCCAGAGGTAAGGACAAGCTGTCCTCTGTGGGAGGCGTATCGTCATCGTCCTCCGTATCCCCCCAGCCACGCACCAGTGATGGGCCTGAGCTGTGTCGGGTGCCACCCCGCTGTGAACCTGCTTCATCCTCATCCTCCTCCACCTCCTCATCCTCCTCGTCCTCCAGTAGTGGGCCCTGGCTGGCCACATTTGTACCTGGCCTCTGCTGTTGCAAAAAACCTCCCTCTGAGCCACTTCTAACAGACTGGCCTGAAAGTGCTAAAAATGACCCCTCATCCTCCTCCTCCTGGGCCACCTCCTCTTCCATCATCGCCCTAAGCGTTTTCTCAAGGAGACATAAAAGTGGTATTGTAACGCTGATAACGGTGTCATCGCCACTTGCCATGTTGGTGGAGTACTCGAAACGGCGCAACAGGGCACACAGGTCTCGCATGGAGGCCCAATCATTGGTGGTGAAGTGGTGCTGTTTCGCAGTGCGACTGACGCGTGTGTGCTTCAGCTGAAACTCCACTATGGCCTGCTGCTGCTCGCACAGTCTCTCCAGCATGTGCAAGGTGGAGTTCCACCTGGTGGGCACGTCGCATATGAGGCGTGAGCGGGAAGGCCGAAGTTCCGCTGTAGCGCAGACAGGCGAGCAGTGGCAGGATGTGAACGCCGGAAGCGCGCACAGACGGCCCGCACTTTATGCAGCAGTTCTGACATGTCGGGGTAGTTGTGAATGAACTTCTGCACCACCAAATTCAGCACATGCGCCAGGCAAGGGATGTGCGTCAAACCGGCTAGTCCCAGAGCTGCGACAAGATTTCGCCCATTATCGCACACCACCAGGCCGGGCTTGAGGCCCACCGGCAGAAACCACTCGTCTGTCTGTTGTTCAATACCCCGCCACAACTCCTGCGCGGTGTGGGGCCTGTCCCCCAAACATATGAGTTTCAGAATGGCCTGCTGACGTATACCCCGGGCTGTGCTGAAGTTGGTGGTGAAGGTGTGTGGCTAACTGGATGAGCTGGTGGAAGCAGAGGAGGAGGAAGCCGAGTAGGAGGAGGAGGCTACAGGAGGCAAAGAATGATGCCCTGCGATCCTTGGCGGCGGAAGGACGTGCGCCAAGGAACTCCCAACCTGCGGCCCAGCCGCCACTACATTTACCCAGTGTGCAGTTAGGGAGATATAGCGTCCCTGGCCGTGCTTACTGGTCCACGTATCTGTGGTTAGGTGGACCTTGCCACAGATGGCGTTGCGCAGTGCACACTTGATTTTATCGGATACTTGGTTGTGCAGGGAAGGCACGGCTGTCTTGGAGAAGTAGTGGCGGCTGGGAACAACATACTGTGGGACAGCCATGGACATCAGCTGTTTGAAGCTGTCTGTGTCCACCAGCCTGAATGACAGCATTTCAAAGGCCGGTAGTTTAGAAATTCTGGCATTCAGGCCCAGGGCTCGAGGGTGGCTAGGTGGGAATTTACGCTTTCTCTCCAAGGTTTGTGAGATGGAGAGCTGAACGCTGCCGTGTGACATGGTGGAGATGCTTGGTGACGTAGGTGGTGTTGTCGGTGGCACATCCTCTGTTTGGTGGGTGGCAGGTGCCAACATTCCTCCCGTGGCGGAGGAAGAGGCCGAGGCAGCAGCAGAAGAGGGAGCAAGGGGAGCCAGAGTCAGTTCCTTGCTTTTAAGGTGTTTACTCCACTGCAGTTCATGCTTTGCATGTAGATGCCTGGTCATGCAGGTTGTGCTAAGGTTCAGAACGTTAATGCCTCGCTTCAGGCTCTGATGGCACAGCGTGCAAACCACTCGGGTTTTGTCGTCAGCACATTGTTTAAAGAAGTGCCATGCCAGGGAACTCCTTGAAGCTGCTATTTTGGCAATTGAATTTCACCCTAGAACAAAATATATGTTTTGGCGGACACTATTATACTTTGCCAGCCACAGCTGAAACCACTGATTTATGGTATTGCTATTTTGGCAATTGAATTTCACCCCAGAACAAAATATATGTTTTGGCGGACACTATGAATCTTGGCCTGCAACAGCTGGGACACCAGATTCAGGGTATTGCTATTTTGGCAATTGAATTTCACCCCAGAACAAAATATATGTTTTGGCGGACACTGTGAATCTTGGCCTGCAACAGCTGGGACTCCAGATTCAGGGTATTGCTATTTTGGCAATTGAATTTCACCCCAGAACAAAATATATGTTTTGGCGGACACTGTGAATCTTGGCCTGCAACAGCTGGGACTCCAGATTCAG
This sequence comes from Bufotes viridis, assembly GCA_033119425.1. Classification (NCBI taxonomy): domain Eukaryota; kingdom Metazoa; phylum Chordata; class Amphibia; order Anura; family Bufonidae; genus Bufotes; species Bufotes viridis. Next base: position 70,644,438 of record CM065590.1, on the reverse strand, counting down.
GGTATTGCTATTTTGGCAATTGAATTTCATCCCAGAACAAAATATATGTTTTGGCGGACACTGTGAATCTTGGCCTGCAACAGCTGGGACTCCAGATTCAGGGTATTGCTATTTTGGCAATTGAATTTCACCCCAGAACAAAATATATGTTTTGGTGGACACTATTATACTTTGCCAGCCACAGCTGAAACCACTGATTTATGGTATTGCTATTTTGGCAATTGAATTTCACCCCAGAACAAAAAATATGTTTTGGCGAACACTATTATATTTTTCCAGCCACAGCTGAAACCACTGATTTATGGTTTTGCTATTTTGGCAATTGAATTTCACCCCAGAACAAAATATATGTTTTGGCGGACACTATTATATTTTGCCAGACACAGCTGAAACCACTGATTTATGGTATTGCTATTTTGGCAATTAAATTTCACCCCAGAACAAAATATATGTTTTGGCGGACACTATGAAACCTGGCCTGCAACAGCTGGGACACCAGATTAAGGGTATTGCTATTTTGGCAGATTAATTTCACCCCAGAACAAAACATATGTTTTGGTGGACACTATGAAACCTGGCCTGCAACAGCTGGGACACTAGATTCAGGGTATTGCTATTTTGGCAAGTGAATTACACTCCAGAACAAAATATATGTTTTGGCGGACACTATTATATTTTGCCAGCCACAGCTGAAACCACAGATTTATGGTATTGCTATTTTGTCAATTGAATTTCACCACAGAAAATAATCTATCATTTGCCAGACAGCAGACAGTATTATACTTGTCTAGCCAAAGCTGGAACACCAGATTTAACCCCTTAAGGACTCAGCCCTATTTCACCCTAAGGACCTGGCCATTTTTTGCAAATCTGACCAGTGTCACTTTATGTGGTGATAACTTTAAAACGCTTTTTCTTATCCAGGCCATTCTGAGATTGTTTTTTCGTCACATATTGTACTTCATAACAGTGGTAAAATAAAGTTGAAAAATTTCATTTTTATTTATAAAAAAATACAAAATTTACCCAAAATTTTGAAAAATTACCAATTTTCCAAGTTTTAATTTCTCTACTTCTATAATACATAGTAATACCACCAAAAAAAGTTATTGATTTACATTCCCCATATGTCTACTTCATGTATCGATCATTTTGGGAATGCCATTTCATTTTTTGGGGACGTTACAAGGCTTAGAAGTTTAGAAGCAAATCTTTAAATTTTTCAGAAATTTTCAAAAACCCACTTTTTAGGGACCAGTTCAGGTCTGAAGTCACTTTGTGAGGCTTACATAATAGAAACCACCCAAAAATTACCCCATTCTAAAAACTACACCCCTCAAGGTATTCAAAACTGATTTTACAAACGTAATTAACCCTTTAGGTTTTCCACAAAAGTTAATGGCAAATGGAGATAAAATTTCAGAATTTCGATTTTTTGAAAAATTTTCCATTTCAATCCATTTTTCCAGTAACAAAGCAAGGGTTAACAGCCAAACAAATCTTAATATTTATTCCCCCGATTCTGTAGTTTGCACGAACACCCAATATATGGTCGTAAACTGCTGTATGGCCAAACTGCAGGGCGCAGAAGGAAAGGAGCGCCATATGGTTTTTGGAAGGTGGATTTTGCTGGACTGTTTTTTGACACCATGTCCCATTTGAAGCCCCCGATGCACCCCTAGAGTAGAAACTCCATAAAAGTGACTCCATCTAAGAAACTACACCCTTCAAGGTATTCAAAACCAGTTTTGCAAACTTTGTTAACCCTTTAGGTGTTCCACAAGAGTTATTGGCAAATGGAGATGAAATTTCAGAATTTCTATTTTTGTTACCTTGTCTCAAAAAAAGTGTAATATAGAGCAACCAAAAATCATATTTACCCTAAAATAGTACCAACAAAACTGACACCTTATCCCGTAGTTTCCAAAATGGGGTCACTTTTTTGGAGTTTCTACTGCAGGGGTGCATCAGGGGGGCTTCAAATGGGACATAGTGTCAAAAAACCAGTCCAGCAAAATCTGCCTTCCAAAAACCATATGGCGTTCCCTTCCTTCTACGCCCTTCCATGTGCCCGTACAGCAGTTTACGACCACATATGGGGTGTTTGTGCAAACAAGAGAATCAGGGCAATAAATATTGAGTTTTGTTTGGCTGTTAACCCTTGCTTTGTTACTGGAAAAATGGATTAAAATGGAAAATTTGCAAAAAATTGCTGTTTTGGGACCGTTTTTATTTTTGCTATTTACATTGTTGAAGTGACAGGTTAGATTATGTGCTATTTCTATAGAGCAGGTTGTAACGGACGCGACAATACCAAATATGACTACTTTTTAGGGTTTTTGTTTCAGTTTTACATAATAAAGCATTTTTGAACAAAATTATTTTTAATGTCTCCACATTCTGAAAGCCATAGTTTATTTTTTATTTTTGGGCGACTGTCTTATGTAGGGGCTCATTTTTTGCGGGATGAGATGGCGGTTTGATTGGCACTATCTTGGGGTGCATATGACATTTTGGTCGCTTGCTATTACACTTTTTGTGATGTAAGGTGACAAAAATGGCTTTTGACACCGTATTGATTATTATTTTTTTGATGTGTTCAGCTGAGGGGTTAGGTCATGTGTTATTTTTATAGAGCAGGTTGTGACGGACGCGGCAATACCTTAATATGTATACTTTTTATTTATTTATATAAGTTTTACACAATAATGTCATTTTTTAAAACAAAAATAAATCATGTTTTAGTGTCTCCATAGTTTGAGAGCCATATTTATTTATTTTTTTGGGCGATTGTCCTATGTAGGGGCTCATTTTTTGCGGGAAGAGGTGGCGGTTAGATTGACACTATTTGGGGGGTCATATTAATTTTTGATCGCTTGTTATTACACTTTTTGTGATGTAAGGTGACAAAAAAATGGCTTTTTGACAAAGTTTTTATTTAATTTTTTTTACAGTTTTTACTTGAGGGGTTAGGTCAGGTGATATTTTTATAGAGCAGATTCTTACGGATGTGGAGATACCCAATATGTCTACTTTTTAGTTTTTTTATACATTTAACACTAAAAAGCATTTTTGAAACAAAAAAAATCATGTTTTAGTCTGAGAAGCATAGATTTTTTATTTTTTGGCCAATTGTTTTAGGTAGGGGCTCATTTTTTGCGGGATGAGATGGCGGTTTGATTGGTACTATTTTGGGAGGCATACACTTTTTTTATCTCTTTGTATTACACTTTTAGTGATGTAAGTTGCCCAAAAATGGCTTATTTACACCATTTTTTTTTTATGGCGTTCACCTGACGAGTTCAGTCATGTGATATTTTTATAGAGCAGATTTTTAAGGACGCGGCGATACCTAATATGTGTAGTGTATTTTTATTTTATTTTTTTTATTCAGTGATATGTTTTTTTTTTTCATTTTTACTTTTTTTTCACTTTTTTACATTTTTTTTGACCCAGACCCACTTGGTTCTGAAAGATCCAGTGGATCTGGTGTCTGTATAATACAGTACAGTACACTATATAGTGCACTGTACTGTATTTTGTACTTTACAAAGTCTGAATAGACCTTTAGCAGGTCTATTCAGACTTTCAGCACCATGGACACATGGACGCAATGTGCTGACACTCTGATAGACCCACTAGACACCAGGGAAACATTACAGAGAAGGCGGGCGGGGGATCGCCCGCCTCCCGCCGCCCGCAACCACCCCCCCCTGCACCCCCGCAGCCACAATATGATTGGGGACTGCAGGGGGGGTTAAAAATAAACACATTGGGGGCATTAACCCTCTGATCCCCGCGGTCACAGACCGCGGGGATCAGAGATCGCACAAAAAGCTGCAAACCGCAGGTCTGAATTGACCTGCGGTTTGCAGTGATCGCCGATATGGGGGGGTCACAAGACCCCCCTGGGCATTGTAACAAGGTACCTGCTGAATGATTTCAGCAGGTACCTTGTTCCGATCACTGCCAGCTGAGCAGCAGTGATCGGAACAACTCATGACGTACCTGTACGTCATGGGTCCTTAAGGACTCGGAAACCATGACGTACAGGTACGTCATGCGTCCTTAAGGGGTTAAGGGATTGGTATTTGAGCAATTGTATTTAACCCCTTAATAAAATATAGAAATTGCTATCCTGAGTTTCAAGGGGTGACAATTAGCACAGCCAAGCCCCTGATGTAGGATATAGCAAAAAAAACAAAACTAGTATTGATGGATTGATGGACTTGGTGGCAGCTTCTTCTGGTGCACCACAAGTCACTAAATGGCCGCCGATCAACCCAGAAAGTAAGTGACAGAAAAACGCTCTGTGCAGCCTAAAAACCAGTGAGCAAGTAACTAGCAGAAGATCAATCATTCACAGCTGTAGATCGATCCGTTCATTAGGTGCTGTTGCTGACTTTTCCCTGCCTAATCTCGCCCTCACAGAAGCCTCGTCCTCTCCCTACACTAATCAGAGCAGTGTGACGTGCGGCGCTACGTGACTCCAGCTTAAATAGAGGCTGGGTCACATGCTGCACTTGGCCAATCACCGCCATGCCATTAGTAGGCATGGCTATCATGGGCTCTTAGGGCAAGAAGTAAAACGCTAGCTGATTGGCTGCTGTGCAGCCCTTCAGAAAGCGGGAAGTAATCGCCGAACAATGAACCCGAACCCAAACTTTTTTGAAAATGTCCGGGTTCGGGTCCGTGTCCCGGACACCCCAAAATTCGGTACGAACCCGAACTATGCTCGAAATGTTCGCTTAACACTATTCGGCTTCCCATTGACTTCTCGAACCCGAACATCTAAGTGTTCGCTCAACTCTAATCTTAATCCATCAGATCCCGAACTCGAACATTTTCGGGAAGTTCGGCCGAACTTCTCGAACCCAAACATCCAGGTGTTCGCTCAACTCTAATCAGGAACAGTGATGAGCGGCAGGGGCAAAATTTGAATTTTCGATATTTCACGAATATGCGTGATATATTTGCGAATTCGCTATTATTTTCTAGATAGCAAAAATCGGCAATATAATTTTTGCGTAATTTGCGCGCAATACAGGCATAGCTACATTTTTCAAACTGCTCGAAGTTTAATGAGACTGGAGAAAATGCTTGGCATTGCAGAACATTACAATAGCTTAATATGTAGATAGAGTGCTCCAATATATTCGCGATTGCACAAATCGGCAATAATTATATGAATATTTTGGCGCAATACATGTAACTTCACATTTTAACAGGTCTGACTACATATTAGCGATTGGTGCACTAGTTATTGTTGTGAACTTGCGATATCACAGCAGTATGTGTGGCGTTTCGAAATGTCAGCCTTATACAAATCACGCATCTGTGAGGTGACTTGTTGAATCAGACATCCTCCACTTACAGTTTACGCATCAGACACCCAGGAGATAATCAAGTAGTCTTTTAATCTGGAGATTGTATTACAAGATATGCAGGGATTCCAGATGGTAAAAGAATTATGCCACTAATATTCTCCTTGATAAGAACATGAGATACACAGATTCACCTCAGATTCTCCTCAGAATCTCCTCAGAATTAGAGCACACAAAACAGCAATGCATGACAGGGTAAACAGGAAGTGGCTAGACTGAACCAACTAGAAGCAGAAACAGAGGGGGGAGGAGAAGAGAGGAGCATACCAATACACAATGCAAGATACTGAAACAGAACACTCCCCATCTGGTATCGGTAGATACCACTATGCATATGCATACAATGGAATTGTATTAATAACAATGAATAATGTCCATAAACCTGAAAAGGAAACATGCAATGAACATTTATTCAAACCAAAAAAGGATATATCTTCAGTGCAGACCATAGAGCTGGTACTGGAAACAGTCCTAGAAGATGATGAGCATCTCTGGTAGAAGGAATCTCAACATGGAAGTTCTTTCCATCCGAACTAGAAACGACTTTAGTAATAAGTCCAGTAGGCCAGTCGAGACCATTAACTTGTTTGTCTCTTAACAGAACAAAATCTCCTTCTTTTATATTGGGCCTTGGTTCTTGCCACCTTCTGCATTCTTGCTAGAGGTAGAGGTACTTTCTTATCCACCTTTTCCAGAACTGAAAGGCGAGATGTTTTACCTGCCTCCACCGAAACCTATAAAGGTTGTGCTCTTTGAAAACGCCAGATGGCACAGGAATATTTCCTATATTTTTTGGTTTATTCTTCAGTGATCTTTTATGCACCCCAGATGTGGATTTCTTCTTTTTTTACTACAGGAGGTTGTCTGTTGCTTTCATTAGAAGTTGAGCGAGACTTGGTTCTCCTTGATCTTACCAAAGATTTAGAATGTGACTTCTCTGTCTGTGTCACCGATTTAGAGCGAGAGTGCTTATTTGGTGAGGCTGATTTACATGTTAATTGCTTTCTGTCTTTAAATCGTGATTCGTAAATGCAAATGCTCATGTCTGCTTTTCACTTCTGAAATGGGATCTGTCTTTGTACGTACGGACTTGGGTTGGTTACATGCAGTATTTGTCATGGACATTGGCGGTGAACTTTTCCCTGTGGTTTTCAAAAAAGGCTGAGCAATATGAAGGTGCTCATCCGTTGAAGACTGGGAAGAGCTGTGATCCTCTTGAGTGCAATCAACAACTGCAGATGGAACTGAAGGTTCTTGCAAAGTATCTGAAATGAACTCTTCCTCTGTTGAAGGAACCTCCTTTATAGAACATTCAGAAGATACTTCTTTTACAGAATTAAACTCATTGTCAAACAGTAGACTAGAAGGCTCAAGTTTCTGCTGTATCTCATCAGAACTACATGAATCAGAAGGCTTGTTGTCAGTGATGATATAGGATTCATTATGATAAACTGTGTGAGGACTGCAAAGCTGGGAAGGGCTTGAAGAGGGCTCCAATTGAAATCCTGAAGGCCTTTCTACAAGCTACCCTTCTGTCCAGGAACATTCTTCTGCAGATGACTCCTTGGGATTTAAGCTGCTTTCTGATGTTTTTAGAATATTTGGGCAAGGCATATCTTGCATATAGTAGTGGTTAGGACACTGTCTGAAGTAAGAAGTTCGCCCCCTATTAATACTTTAGTTCTGAAGGAGTGTACTTGGCAGGGTCTGCGGGTTCTGTCCAGACATACATCCCCCATGATGATCCAACCCACTGTAGGTTTCTGGGCATATGGAGCGTTGAAAGGGCCATTGCGAAGTACAGTCTCTGGCGAAATGCTCAGTGGATGCACAGCATCTGAAGCAGATATTATGACTGCTTAGGAACTCCTTACGTTCCTCAAAGGGCTTTGCTATGAAGACACAGCATTTCCTTAAAGGATGTGGTTTATCATGGATAGGGCAATGATGACCGGGTTCCTTAGGGATTTCATTTCCATTGTTAGTAGTCGGCACAACGCCTGTCTTTTTTACTGAAATTAGACCTTTAGGGTTCCCATGTCTGGGACTGAAAGTCTCGTGTCTCTGTTTAGTAGAGCAAAAGATGTTGGTTCCCAAGGTGTTGAAGCTCGGATCGTTTTTAGCTCTAGCCAAGTCCTTGATGAACTTACAGAAGAATGAAAATCGTGGAAAGGGAACAAGATGTTGCTCCTTGTATTTTGAACCTGTTATTGCCCATTGGTCTTGAATATTGAGGGGTAATTTCTCCACGATCAGGCCCACACCATGGGAGGTATCAAGAAAGCTAAGACCTGGTAGCTGCGGGTCTCCCTTGACGATTTAAAACTCGAAAAGAAGGTCGCTTAATTCCTGGAACCCTTGGAGGTCTGTATTAGATAATACAGGAAAGTCGTATAGTCGTTTAAATAAGGCACGTTCAACTACTTCAGAGCCGCCATATGTCTGCTCTAATCTTTCCCATGCGAGACGAAGGCCTTTGACTGGTTCGTAGATATGAACGGTTTTGAGTATGTTAACGCAGTTTGAAGACCATGGACCTAGCCATCTAATTAGTAAATCAAGTTCTTGCATAGGTGGTACATCAAGGGTTTGAACTGTTGTTTTGAAGGTGGCCTTCCAACTTTTATAATTCTCTGGGCCATCATCAAAGTTCGTAAGGCTAGTACTGATGAGGTCCCTGAGAGTGAGGTACTTAGCGATTTCTAATGCGTTATTTCTTTCCTGCATCATGGCGATGGGAACTTCTCCCTCGCTGGTGTTGTTGGCACCATCTGATACCCTATGTTTGGGGGTTGGAAGATGGAATGGAGTGGCAGCTGGGTTGAGCGTAAATTAAGGCTTCACATCTGGCAATCTTGGCGCCAGCGTCTGGGTTGCTATGTAACTAGTCTCAGGAGGTTTTAATGTGATTTGATGAGCTTGAAGTGGCTTGGTCTCTAATGGCGCCTGAAAAACTGTGTAAGGTGCCAAAGGTTTGAAAGAAAGAGAAATGTCCACCGGACTGGGGTCAACTGTATGGTTATCAGCTGCCTCTTTTTCTATCCGCATGAGTTCAGCAGGCTGGCGTGCAGAGCCCAAATCTTCTGGTGCAAATGCATTGACTTTGCTTTGGTCTAGGACGAATTGCAGGGTACGGCCTTCTGAGACATTAGATATCTTGGACATAGGATGATAAGCTTCTTCTTCTTCAGCAGCTTCTTCAAGAACTCTGAGTTCAGCCATGGCTGCTGCTTCTTCCCTTTCCTTCTGAAGGACCTCCAACTCAGCTTAGGCCTTGGCTTTGGTCGCTTGCGCCTGAGCCTGTATAGCTGCTTGATTAGCTTGAGATTGGGCTTGTATAGCTTGCGCCTGAGCCTGTATAGCTGCTTAAAGGGAGTCTGTCACCACATTTTCACGTTTTAAACAGTTCACATAGCGCTGTAGCCTAACCATAGATGATTGAAATGGTACCTTTCTTTGTTTCTGTTGAGCTTCAAAACAGGCAAAAACGCACTTTAATTCATATGTAAATGAGGGCTCGCAAGTGCCCAGGGCGGGGTTTACTTCGTTGGAGCCCAGGCTGCTCAGCCTCTTGGGCTCATATCCCCGCCCCATCCTCTGCCTCAGCCCGCCCTTCTGTTCCCTGGTGTTCGTCTTCTTTCTATTGCGATACAGTGATCTCGCGATGCCTGCGCTCTCCCTCACTGGGCCGGGGCATGCGCACTGCGATGACCATTGTGGGCACGGCTTCACTGTCGCTACTGCGCATGCCCTGGCCCAGTGAGGGAGAGCGCAGGCATCGCGAGATCACTGTATCGCAATAGAAAGAAGACGAACACCAGGGAACAGAAGGGCGGGCTGAGGCAGAGGATGGGGCGGGGATATGAGCCCAAGAGGCCGAGCAGCCTGGGCTCCAACGAAGTAAACCCCGCCCTGGGCACTTGCGAGCCCTCATTTACATATGAATTAAAGTGCGTTTTTGCCTGTTTTGAAGCTCAACAGAAACAAAGAAAGGTACCATTTCAATCATCTATGGTTAGGCTACAGCGCTATGTGAACTGTTTAAAACGTGAAAATGTGGTGACAGACTCCCTTTAATTAGCTTGAGATTGGGCTTGTATAGCTTGCGCCTGAGCCTGTATAGCTGCTTGATTAGCTTCAGATAGGGCTTGTGCCTCTGCGACTTGTGCCTTAATGGCTGCTTCCTTTTTAATGCAGTGAGCTTGTATCTTCGCTGCTTCCGCTTTTGCGCGTGCCAACACCAATGAGGTACTCAGCGAAGAGTGCTGTGAGTGAGACCTTAGCGATGAGGACTGAGCAATATATTTCGAGGAACAGGATGAAGCCTTGGAGTTCCTTGAAAGGTTACATTGCCGGGACTCAGTTTCATATTGTTGTGATATCTTGTCCTCTAGCATTGACTTGACTGCCATAAATCTGCTATATCTTTCATCATTAAGTGCAGTGTGGGTCTTTAATTCTAGGATGAATTCCTCTGAGTTGAGACTTGATAACAGAGAAGAATATTTTTTCAGAGAGTCTATTATAACTATCATAGGTCTTATTCAATTTTGTACACATGGCCTTTAATTGATCTTCATTATAGCCTGATCCATCCATACATTGTTCAGTCTTTTCCCACAAACTGGACAAATTATCATATATCTCAATTTTGTCGGTTAACAGGGCCTCTTTCATTTTTAATGAGGGTTTAGAAATCCTTCTAGCTGTGTCCTGCATTTCCATCTGTAACACAACAGCGACCTCTAGTGGTGGTTCAGTCTTTTAATAGCCCACAGCAGGCAGACAATATTTACCTCAGAAAACAGGCTGAATACAGTTCCTAGTCTGTATGAAACTGAAATTGCTAGAAGCTTCTGCGATGCTAGTGAATGCAGTACTGAGCAGTATAAGATATTACTCTTATTACTGTAGCATAACGGAGACAAATGATGATGGCCTATTACTTGGAGGAGGAGAATATTCTTTTCTTAGCGGGAGAAGGAGAGTACTAAGACAATTCTTTTACTGTGGCGTTTCGAAATGTCAGCCTTTTACAAATCACGCATCTGTGAGGTGATTTGTTGAATTAGACATCCTCCACTTACAGTTTACGCATCAGACACCCAGAAGATAATCGACTAGTCTTTTAATCCGGAGATTGTATTACAAGATATGCAGGGAATCCAGATGGTAAAAGAATTATGCCATTAATATTCTCCTTGATAAGAACATGAGATATACAGATTCACCTCAGATTCTCCTCAGAATCTCCTCAGAATTAGAGCACACAAAACAGCAATGCATGACAGGGTAAACAGGAAGTGACTAGACTGAACCAACTAGAAGCAGAAACAGAGGGGGGAGGAGAAGAGAGGAGCATACCAATACACAATGCAAGATACTAAAACAGAACAGTGTGTATGTAGGTATGTATGTAGCATACATACATACAGCACTATGCATGTAGCATGCATGTATGGACTTCAGAACCTACACTATATCATGATCTCACCTACACTGACTATCTCCCACTAACTATCTGTAATATATATATATATATATATATATATATATATATATATATTTTAACTAACTATCTAATGTAATGTGACAAGTGGAAACGAGAGAGTACAGCAATGAAACTGTTGTCTCTTTCAGAACTGTAATAAACTGCAGAAAATGGCTGTGGGCATGTTCTTATAGTAAGGGGTAGGCAACTTTCCTGTCGGTTGACATGGATGTTGCTAAGCTCAGACAAAGACATTGCAGCCTTGCAGCCATAACCAAAAAGGGAGGTTACTGATGAAAAAATAAAAAGTTAAATATTCGAAAATACAAATATATATCACTATATTCTAAATATTCTCGAAGTTGTGATATTCGCGATTAAAATTCGCAATTAGAATATTCACACCCAACACTAATCAGCAATTGGTGGTTGGAAATCCTGGCTGATCAACACCTGATTCATCTTCTTGAGTCTTGACAAAGGTCAATAGACATATTTTGAGTGTACAGGCGAGTTCTCCTTGGGGTAACTATAGCCCCCGCCGCACTAAACACCCGCTCTGATGCCACACTACTGGCAGGGCAGGAGAGCTTTTCCAGGGCAAACTCTACCAGTTGTGACCAAAAATCCGGTTTGGCTGCCCAGTAGTCCAGCGGATCTTCAATGTGGGGTGGCAGGGTGCTGTTCAAGTATGCCACCACCTGCTGGTTCAGGTCCTGCTCCAGGTCTACCTGCTGCTGCTGGTGAGTAGTTTCTTCACTAAGAAGGTGAAGAAAGCTGCTCATCAATTACTCTAGACTCAGGCTGCTGCTAATGGAGATGGTACTGCTCCTGCCACCCCACCCCTACCCAGCAGCCATGGCAGTGGAACGTGAATGCAGAGGGCTCCCACGGTCAGACCTGCGAGAGGATAGACGATGGCGCAGATAGGCAATGGCCAACTGACTACATAGGATATCTCTGTAGTAATTAAGTTTGTCCTCTCTCTTAGTGGGTATAAAAAATACCCCCATTTTGGACCGGCAGCGACGGTCCAAAAAGGTGGAGAGCGAGAAGTCATCCCTCTGCCGAATGATGACAATTCGGATGTCACTACCCAAGCAAGTGAGCATGCATCGGGGCATTTGTGCAGGTGACTCGGAGGGACTTCCTGCCTTCATCTCCACTGCATACTGCCACGGTGTGTCTGGGTCCTCTGTGTCGTCTTCCTCTTTGCCCTGTAGCTCCTCTGGCTGCTCCTGCTCTCCTGTCAGCTGAGTAGAAAAACCACAAATTTCAGTACACATTGCCTGTGCTTCAATGTCCTCCTCCCCCTCCACCTCCTCTTCCAGTTCAGCCCCAACAGGGCTCATGTGGCTGTGAGATCTAGGCGCCAAGTCTCCAGTCCACTGACCAGCCATTGTTACCACCATCTGTTCCAGGACATGAAGCAGTGGAATGACTTTGTTAATCCAGTACACCTGGCGACTGACAAATACGGTATAAGCTGCCACTGGCTGACATCGAAGTTACACAGGTGAGTACTCCTATCCTTTTGGATCATCAAGAGATCGTTAATGGCCTTTCTCTGTTCATATAGTCGGTCCTACATATGGAGGGTGGAATTTTAACGGGTGGAAACGTTGCATATCAGCCTTTGTTGGGGGATGCCGTTCCCCTGCTGCAGCTCAAGAAGGGTGTGCTTTGCGGTGTACGAGTGGCTGAAGTGTATGCAAAGTTTCCTGGCCATTTTTAGGATGTCTTGCAGGACTTCTGGAACCTCTTGACAACCAGATTGAACACGTGTGCTATGCAGGGAAAATGGCTCAGCCTTCCGAGGAGTAGAAAGAGGAGGAGCAGGAGCATTAGAACCAGCAGATGATGGGAATGACAGACAACTCCCTTCGCCTGAGGTGGTGGAGCCTTGACTGCCTGAAACTGGGTGTGTGCCACTGGATGATGCAGCGGCTGCTACGGCAGGCTGGACCACCACATCGGAGCCACAGTTCTCCCAGGCCACTGTATGGCGACGCTGCATATGTTGATGCAACATGTGATGCAATATGTTGGTGCCAACAGTTGCACCCTGGCTATGCTTCACCTTCTGCCCACAGATTCTACATATGGCCACATTCATCTTCTTCGGCAGCTTAACAAAAAACTGCCACACTGCCAAGTAGGTAATTTACCCCCCAACAGTCAACACTGACTGACTGCTACCGTCGCTTCCTCCATGAACCCCTGCACCACTAATTCCCGGGCAGGTAGGCTGCTGCGAAGCAGGTGGTTTACCCCGGGCACGTTTGGCTCCCGACCTCCCACTGCTGCCTTCCATAAATGCTACCACCTTGCTGGCTCAGTCGCTGTCTCACAGGCAAGCTGAACTATTTACAAGGATCCTACCAGGGAAGGGCTCTATATCCCATCTACAACTACAAACGCTCCATGGAGCAGATCAAGCCTCTTTTATCCCTGGTATAAGTAATATAAAATATAACCTTTAATCATCAATCATAAAATACGTGATTTGTGAGCACAAAATGGTTAAAATCACTACCAATTTTGCTGAAGAGAACACTGCTCTCCAATAACCACTGTGGTCATGGATATCTTAATAGAGACCATCTTCATGACATTAGTGGCCATCTTCATTTTTTTTTTCATTATCCCTGAACCCCTATAAAACTCTCATTTTGCCCCCCTCAGCGCCTATTTTTACCTTAGCCTGAAAACAGGTTGCTATGTGAGGTCCGTCTATCTCCTGGAGGACGGGAGACGCACAGTAACTTGTGCGTGTGCGCTCCCGGAAGTGAGAGCTCTCTAAAATGCCGGTTTCAGGCATGCGATCTCTACTCTGGAGACTGCAGTCTGAAATTGCGTTAGTGCCCCAGTCTGCTGCCATGCCCCCAGTGCCGCCAGAGCCTTTTTATAAATAAATGCCCCCACTGCCCCCCACATGCGGCCATCATTGCCCTCATATGTCCCCCGCTGCCCCCTCCGTTCCTCCTCCTGGTTGTTCCCTCCCTCTGCTCCGTTCCTCCTGCTGCTGGGTGTATTCAGCAGCGAGTGTTATCTGGGACTTACAGTTAACACTCTGCTGCTACACCCCAGATCAGTGCTGACACCGATCTGGGGCTTTTAACCCCATAGATGCCGCGGTCAGCAGCCGCCCGCGGCATCCATGGGGTTAAGAGGGATGGAGCTCCCTCTCTCTTCTATCGCGCTGCTGCTGCAAACGCAGCGGCGTGATGGTTGCCATGGCAACTGGACGCCTTACAAAGGCGTCCTGGTTGCCAAGTTACCTAAGTGTAAATGTAGCACTGACTATACAGTATATTGCAATAGATGATTATTGAAATGCACTGTACAGTGATCAGGCCCACTGGATCTTCAGGATCCAGATGGGTCTTCTTGATAAGTAAAAAAAAAAAAAAGTTAAAAAATAAATAAAAATTTTAATGAGAATACAATAAAAATGGTCTTTTTTCAAATATGTTTGTCATAAAAAATAAAAAAATATATACATAATTGGTATCGCCACTTCCGTAAAAAACAGCTCTATAAAAATATCACATGACCTAACCCCTTAGGTGAACACCGTAAAAAATAAAAAATAAAAACCATGTAAAAAAAAGCCATTTTTTGTCACCTTATGACAAAAATTCTAACACAAAGCGATCAAAAAGGCATACGCCGTCCAAAATGGTACCAATAAAACCGTGACCTCATCCTGCAAAAAATGAGCCCCTACCAAAAACAATCGCCCTAGAAAATTAAAAAAACTATGGCTCTGAGACTAAAACATGATTTCTTTTGTTTCAAAAATGCTTTTTCGTGTTAAATGTATTTTTTTTTTAAAAAGTAAACATATTAGGTATCGCCACGTCCGTAAGGACCTGCTCTATAAAAATACCACATGACCTTACCCCTCAAGTGAACACTGTAAAAAAAAAAAAAAAAACTTTGTCAAAAAAACATTTTTTTGTCACCTTACATCGCAAAAAGTGTAATAGCAAGCGATCAAAAAGTTATATGACCCCGAAAATAGTACCAATCTAACCGCCACCTCATCCCACAAAAATGATACCCAACCTAAGACAATCGCTTAAAAACTGAAAAAACTATGGCTCTCAGACTATGGAGACACTAAAACATGATTTTTTTTGTATAAAAAATGATTGTGTAAAACCTAAATAAATAAAAAAGTATACATTTTGGGCATCACCGCGTCCGTAAGGACCTGCTCTATAAAAATATCACATCATCTAACCCCTCAGCTGAACACCGTAAAAAAATAAAAATAAAAACAGTGCCAAAAAAAGCCATTTTTGTCAACTTACATCACAAAAATTGCAACACCAAGCGATCAAAAAGGCGCATGCCCCCCCAACATAGTACCAATCAAACCGACACCTCATCCCACAAAAAATGAGACCATAACTAAAACAGTCAGTCAAAAAATAAAAAAGCTATAGCTCTCAGAATATGGAGACACTAAAACATCATTTTTTTGTTTAAAAAATGCTATTATTGTGTAAAACTTAAATAAATAAGAAAAAGTATACATATTGGGTATTGCTACGTCCGTAATGATCTACCCTGTCAGATGAATCTTGTAAAAAATTGTAAAAAATAAAAAATAAAAACAGTGCCAAAACAGCCCTTTTTTGGTTACCTTGCCTCACAAAAAATGTTATATAGAGCAATTAAAAATCACATTTACCCCAAAATAGTACCAATAAAACTGGCACCTTATCCCCTTGTTTCCAAAATGGGGTACATTTTTGTGAGTTTCTACTGTAAAGGTGCATCAGGGGGGCTTCAAATGTGACACGGCATCTAAAAATCAGTCCAGCAAAATCTGCCTTCCAAAAACCATATGGCGTTCCATTCCTTCTTTGCCTTGCCGCCTGTCCTTACATCAGTTTACGACCCCATGTGGGGTGTTCCTATAAACCGTAGAATCAGGGCAATAAATATAGAGTTTTGTTTGGCTGTTAACCCTCGATGTGTCCCCATGACACTAATTCTGCCGCCCATGTATGTCCCCCTATCACAGCAGTGATACAGCACAGATGTGGCCCCATGACAGTAATTCTGCCGCCCATGTATGTCCCCCTATCACAGCAGTGATACAGCACAGATGTGTCCCCACGACAGTAATTCTGCAGCCCGTGTATGTCTCCCTATCATAGCAGTGATACAGCACATATGTGTCCCCATGACAGAATATATATAATGTAAGGCAGTGCTATTATATTATAAAGACTAGTTTACCATTAGTTTTCTTTGTCCACGCAACAGAGAATGTTCACACAGTTCTACCACTTGTGTATGTGATAGCAGGAGGGGGGCGTGTTTCAGTGTGGAGAGCACCTATTGGTTGAGGTGCAGAAACTAGTGCACGAGGAGCTCAATGCATTGTGGGTAGTGAGGGCAGGCGGGATTAGCCTCAGGGTGAGGGCAGCAGCAGCCATCTTAACTGAATAAGGAAATTGCAGTTTTGTGCAGACTGGTTGCTAAGGGCTGGATCTTATAAAATATGTGGCGAGTAAGGCCCCTTTCACACGGGCGAGTTTTCCGCGCGGGTGCAATGCGTGAGGAGGACGCATTGCACCCGCACTGAATCCTGACCCATTCATTTCAATGGGTCTGTGTACATGAGCGTTTTTTTTCACGCATCACTTGTGCGTTGCGTGAAAATCGCAGCATGTTCTATATTCTGCGTTTTTCACGCAGCCCTAGCCCCATAGAAGTGAATGGGGCTGCGTGAAAAACGCAATGCATCCGCAAGCAAGTGCGGGTGCGTTGCGTTTTTCACTGATGGTTGCTAGGAGATATTGTTTGTAAACCTTCAGTTTTTTATCACGCGCGTGAAAAACGCATCAAAACGCATTGCACCCGCGCGGAAAAAACTGAACAACTGAACGCAATCGCAGACAAAACTGAATGGTTTTGCCTGTGAAATCGCAGCAGCTTGTGCGCGTGAATCGCGTTATTCACTGATGGTTGCTAGGAGATATTGTTTGTAAACCTTCAGTTTCTTATCACGCGCGTGAAAAACGCATCAAGACGCATTGCACTGCATGGAAAAACTGAACAACTGAACGCAATCGCAGACAAAACTGAATGGTTTTGCCTGTGAAATCGCACAGTTTTCACTGAACGCATCCGCAACGCATCCGGACCTAATCCGGACACGCTCGTGTGAAAGAGGCCTAAGTCTAAGGCCCCTTTCACACGGGCGAGTTTTCCGCGCGGGTGCAATGCGTGATGTGAACGCATTGCACCCACACTGAATCCTGACCCATTCATTTCAATGGGTCTGTGTACATGAGCGTTTTTTTTCACGCATCACTTGTGCGTTGCGTGAAAATCGCAGCATGCTCTATATTCTGCGTTTTTCACGCAGCCCTAGCCCCATAGAAGTGAATGGGGCTGCGTGAAAAACGTATTGCATCCGCAAGCAAGTGCGGGTGCGTTGCGTTTTTCACTGATGGTTGCTAGGAGATGTTGTTTGTAACCTTCAGTTTTTTATCACGCGGTTGGTAACTACATATATGAACATTGAAATTTGGGTCTAAATGTGACAGCTATCCTTTAAGGCTTTCACCACATATAACTGCAGAAGTGAACTGTGTATATATTTTTCGTTTTGTACTTAAATAGGCCACTAAACACTTTTACCGCAAATAACTGCAACAGTGAACTGCGTATATATTTTTCTTTTAGTACTGAAATACGTCACTAAACTCTTTTACTCCAAATAACTCCAACAGTGAACTGCATATATATTTTTCTTTTTGTACTGAAATATGCCACTGAACGCCTTCACCACATATAACTGCAAAAGTGAACTAAGAATATATTTTTCTTCTTGTACTAAAATAGGCCACTAAACGCTTTTACCACATATAACTGCAACAGTGAACTGCGTATATATTTTTCTTTTAGTACTGAAATAGCACATAGCACTTGCACCTTAAGAACAAATTGCTGGAATGACAGAGCTGTCTAATGGCTATTTGGATCCCCAAATAATCTTTCCGTGCACTTGTAAATAGTTTTTTTTTTTTTTTCATCATGAGGTTTTTCCTATCAATGTCCCTAGCGCCTTCTGACATCTCTCCATGCACTAAGATGCAGTGAAATGATTCCTCCCTATCCTTTTCCTGCATTTTTTCAGTTTTTTTTTTCGCAATGAGGTTTTTCCTATTGCTGTCTCTAGCGCCTTCTTACGTCTGTCCCTGCACTCAGAACGCTGGAAAATGTCTGAATCCAAGATGGCCAGTACTAGAGATGTCCCGAACTATTCGCTGGTGAACAGTTCCCGGCGAACATAGCTTGTTCGCGTCCGCCACGGCGGGCAAACATATTCGATGTTCGCGTTCGCCCCTATACTTTATCATTGAGCAAACTTTGACCCTGTACCTCACAGTCAGCAGACACATTCCAGCCAATCAGCATACCCTCCCTCCCAGACCTTCCCACCTCCTATCTAAATGCAAGGACAGCATTCATCTTAGATTCATTCTGAAGCTGCAGTGTTAGTAATTGTATATCGCAATGCGATTAATATAACCTGTATTATTCGCATTGCGATTACAACTTAGATCTGAGTTCCTAATGGTTGTATTGCTAGAATATAACGAAGATAACGAATATAGCACAATATTCTCAATCTTCGTTATATTCTAGCAATACAACAACCATTAGGAACTCAGATCTAAGTTTAATTCGCAATGCGATTAATATAACCTGCATTATTCGCATTGAAAATTCAACTTAGAACTGAGTTCAGCTCTAAGTTGTAATCGCAATGTGAATAATACTTACAATTATTAATCGCTTTGCGAATCCATTTGATGCCTCTATTTGATTGTATATGACGGTTGACTATGACTACCGACAACATTCTGCTGCCTCCAAAGCAAGATACCCCTCAGGGGCCATTTGGGCGTTTTTGATAGAAAACGCATCAAAAACGCATCTGCGTTTTTATAATTTTTTCATTTTTTATTTTATTTTTTTTGTGTATTTTGCCACATTTGGTTGCATATTTACTTTTGGTATAGGCAAATATGGTAGTCTAGATCATGTGTCTATACCAAAACCTAGGATCATTGTTTAACAGCATATTTTCTAAGCCATGTAGCTGAATATAGATTTGGGCAGAGTAATGATCTAGACCTGTGTTTCCCAACCAGTGTGCCTCCAGCTGTTGTGAAACTACAACTCCCAGCATGCCTGCATAGCCAAAGGCTGCCCGGGCATGCTGGGAGTTGTAGTTTTGCAAAAGTTGGAGGCACACTGGTTGGGAAACACTGAATTCTAGACTACCATATTTGCCTATACCAAATGTAAATATGCAACCAAATGTGGCAAAATACATAAAAAAATAAAAAATAAAAAATGATAAAAACGCATATGCGTTTTTTGATGCGTTTTCTTTAAAAAATGCCCATATGGCCTCTGGGGGGTTCATATATCTTGCCTCGGAGGCAGCAGAACGTTGGTGGTAGTCATAGTCAACTGTCATATACAATCAAATAGAGGCATTAAATGGATTCGCAAAGCGATTAATAATTGTAAATATTATTCGCATTGCGATTACATCTTAGAGCTGAGTTCCTAATGGTTGTATTGCTAGAATATAACGAAGATTGAGAATTCAATCTTCGTTATATTCTAGCAATACAACCACTAGGAACCCAGCTCTAAGTTAAATTTGCAATGCGATTAATGCAGGTTATATTAATCGCAATGCGAATTCAACTTAGAGCTGGGTTCCTAATGGTTGTATTGCTAGAATTATATAACAAAGATTGAGAATATAGCGCTAAATTCTCAATCTTCGTCATATTCTAGCAATACAACCATTAGGAACCCAGCTCTAAGTTGAATTCGCAATGCGATTTATGCAGGTTATATTAATCGCATTGCGAATTCAACTTACCACACTCTGCGTCAACTACGTAATTTTCCATGGGAGTTTTGCCATGGATCCTCCTCCGGCATGCCACAGTCCAGGTGTTAGTCCCCTTGAAACAACTTTTCCATCACTATTGTGGCCAGAAAGAGTCCCTGTGGGTTTTAAAATTCACCTGTCTATTGAAGTCTATGGCGGTTCGCTCTGTTCGCATGTACACGAACATTTGCATAAATTCGCGTTCGCGAACTGAAAATTTTATGTTCGCGACATCACTAATGGCCACCATATTTAAAGGGCTGTGACATCACAGGGCTGGCTGGCTGGCTGCTGATTGGCTGCATGCATGGTATCATGGGTCATCCTGCCTTCCCAGAGTTCCTTGCGCCATGTCCTCACATGTGTACCACCATTTTAGCCTCCATTTTAGGAGGAAATTCGCATTCGTTGCAAATTCGTAACGAATTCCACTTCATCAGCTTCGATTCGCTCATCTCTAATCATAGGTAGCTGATCATGTGGCCTTTGGAGAAACCCAAATAAAGTTGACAGCACTTTCCTTAGCACTACTGTCAATTTCTTTTAGCAAATGAAAGAAGTCACAACAGTTGAAATCCTTCTGATTGGACATCGATAGCATATCCGCCGACTGAACATTTGGTAGCACATCCTAGAGGAAAGTCCTTTACTGAAATGACATTGGCCCTTTAAATGTTGTGCAGAAACATTAAATACATCTTCAGGGTCAGTTTTTTTTTTTTATTAGTTCATTGTATGTGTACTGTACTAAGCCAACATAAAAGAAGTGACATCAAGGGAGCACGATCAATGATCTCTGACATTTGGTGTGAACAAAAGTTTATATAACAGTGCACAATCAGTGATGGTTGTCTCTGAAAGCCCCTTGATGAGTGCTACTTAAATTCTCTTTTGTGACTCTATATTTCACTAAAATTGGAAATACTGTATATAGTAGTGCTGTAATTGAGATGAATGAGTTTTTTTATCTTTATTTCTACGTTTCCTCTCTTCTGCCGGTGCTTTTTTAGCAGAGCAACACAATATAATGTCTATAATAAACATTCTGAAAAGAACAATGCTGCTTTCATAGAAAAGACAATACCAAGTCCCCAAGCAGACCAGCCTTCTGAGTGCAGTGGGTGTTCTATACATCACAGTGCTTAGACAAATTCTCATTAAAGCAAATTCAAATGGCTTATTATGCAGACATTTTGAGTCAGATCAAATATTCACTACTCACAAAAAGTTAGGGATATTTGGCTTGTGGGTGAAATTTTAGGATGAACCTTAAATGCACTCCAACCTTTACAGGTGAACTTAATGTGACCTTCTCTAAACCTTTGAATGTACATGTCCAAGTGTTCAATGTTTCAGTACTGTTTGCACAACTTTCTGTTCTCTAACAAGGAGCTTAACGGCAAAATTCACAGCAGGTGTTTGATTAAGAAATTAGAAGGACTTTTTTTTTTTTAAATGTGCATGTTCTCATACAAGCATGGGTATCAATCGATGCATCAGTTCATATTTTCATATTTGGAAATAACTGCCAATAGAAATCTAGACTCATATATGGTTTGGAGACCTTTAGAGAATATTTCTTGGGGAAATTGCAACGAGTCCACTACGCATGCCTGGGGGATCCCTTACCCCTCTAGAGGTATTTACGATTATATGTCCCTTTGTAAGAGTAAGTAGTCGGGATGCCAGCTGCAGTTAAGCAGCAGGAACACAGGGCTTCCTTTAGATGAAGGAATGTACCCAAATGTAGGAAGGCCAGAGTGGAGTTAAATAGGCCACAATATCCCTGAAGATGTTGTGTAGCACGTGTCACAGTGCTCCTATCTTTGGATATGGTTGGAATCCCAGACGTGGTGGTCCGAAGCAGTGCAAAGGGGGGTTGGTAACTTGGGTGATGAAAGAATGATGTTGAATCCAGACTTGGTTAAACGTTGAACAATTGCATTACTTGTAATAAACGGTAATCCATACAGTTTCCAAACTTTATCTTAGTTACCAATAGGTTTCAGCAGGCAAATGGCAGGCAAATACTTTTTCTGCACACAGACTCCTCTCTGCTTTATCATCTCTGTAGCTCTCTTATCTCAGCTATGTTAGTAGTCGGTTTCTTACTGTAGATAATTCTAGGAAACTCTGTCGTGGCTGTGAGTACCTCAAGCTTTAGCTTTAGCTTGGATTTCAGGCAATGCAAGCCCAGTAGGGGGCATGCAACCAATATGCACAACCTCCAGTGATAAGGTTGGCTAGGACAAACAGAACCTGTCCAGACAGGACTAGGCCTGGTGCCTATCCCTAGCAGGGGTGAGACTGCACTAACTCTAGCTAGCTAACTCCTCCTCTCCTTCTCCCTCTAGAGGGAGAGAGATAATAGACAATCCAGTCCATTCCCTGCAACTAGCACTGCCGTGTGTTGCTGCCACCGTGTGCTAGACCAGGCTGTTACATGAATATAACAGTATCAATGGAAATACATATGCACAATATTCATTGATGATATACCAGACATTGGATGACACAGTCTTAGCACATAGAAAGTGCTAACAAGGTGCAAAAGAGTGGTAATGGCACTACGGGTCATTACAAAATTACTTATTTTTGTCTGTTCTGGCTTATGAACATCACTCTAGTTCTTTTTTATGTGTTGAACCTTCATTCATTCATTCATTCAAAGCTGATGAAGTCTATTTTCAAATAGATTATTATGTAATTCAGTCTCTGTTTGGGACTGTGAACAGGTGAATGTTTTTTATTTGACACAAGTATTACAGTAAGGTCCATAAATATTGGGACATCAACACAACATTTTTGGCTCTATACACCACCACAATGGATTTGAAATAAAATGAACAAGATGTTCATATAACTGTAACTGTACCGCTGAACAGCAAATATATTTAACTTTTGCCACTAATGCACGACAAAAATGGGTTTAGAACATATAATTGCACCGCTGAACGACAAATATATTTTTCTTTTGCCCCTAATACACAACAAAAAGAGCTGTAATTTTAGCACTTCACCACACAATGGTTAATTAGCCCTTTCTTACCCACTAATGCAAGCCAAAAAATGCCTTAGAACATATAACTGCACCGCACAAGGGCAAATAAGACAAAGAAATATTTCCATGGAATAAACTATATTAACCCCTTAAGGACACAGGGCGTATAGGTACGCTGATGTGCAGTGAGAGGCGGTGTGGGAGGCGAGCGGTCCGGTAGGCATGCGGTCCGGAAGGCGCGCCTCCTCTGTAACATCATTGGTGGCCGAGTAGTTCTATCAGAGTGTCAGCACATTGCTGACACTATGATAGAAACAGCTGGCATCTGTGCTTGTTCAGATGCCAGCCATTTAACCTCTTCCATACCGTGGTTCGTACAGACCGCTGTATGGAAGGGGTTAACACGGAGGGAGCTCCCTCCTCTTGTACTGTATTATACTGACATCAGACCCACTGGATCAAACCGCCATCTCATCCCGCAAAAAATGAGCCCCACGTTGGACAATCGCCCAAAAAAATAAATAAATATATGTCACTCAGACTATGCAGACATTAAAACATGATTTTTTATCCAAAAATGCTGTCATTGTGTTAAAGTAAAATACATTTTAAAACACTATACTTATTAGGTATTGCAACGTCCGTAAAAATCTGCTCTATAAATATATACCTTGATCTAACCCCTCAAGTAATTACCGTAAAAAAAAAAAAAAACAGTGTAAAAAAAAAATTGTCACCTCACATCACAAAAAGTGTAATAGCAAGCGATCAAAAATTTATATGAACGCCAAAATAGTGCCAATCAATCCGTCATCTCATCCCTCAAAAAGCGATACCCTACATAGGACAATAGCCCCCAAAAAATAAAAAAATATATGAATCTCAGTCTATGGAGACATTAAAACATGATTTTTTTTTGTTTCAAAAATTATATTATTGTGTAAAACTTAACCGCTTCAGCCCCCCTAGCTTAAACACCCTTAATGACCAGGCCACTTTTTACAATTCCGCACTACACTACTTTCACCGTTTATTGCTCCGTCATGCAACTTAACACCCAAATGAATTTTACCTCCTTTTCTTCTCACTAATAGAGCTTTCATTTGGTGGTATTTCATTGTTGCTGACATTTTTACTTTTTTTGCCATTAATACAAATTTAACGACATTTTTGAAAAAAAAATGACATTTTTCACATTCTGTTGTAAAATTTTTCAAAAAAAACTACATTTCTATATAAATTTTTCTCAAAATTTATTGTTCTACATGTCTTTGATAAAAAAAGTCCAATAAGTGTATATTTATTGGTTTGGGTAAAAGTTATAGCGTTTACAAACTATGGTGCAAAAAAGTGAATTTCCGCATTTTGAAGCAGCTCTGACTTTCTGAGCGCCTGTCATGTTTCTTCAGGTGCTAGAATGTCAGGATAGTACAAATACCCCCCAAATCACACCATTTTAGATAGAAGACACCCCAAAGTATTCGCAGAGGGGCATGGTGAGTTCATGTATCATTTCATTTTCTTTCACAAGTTAGCGGAAAATGACACTTTCTGAGAAAAAAAAAAAAAAGTTTCCATTATTGCTAACTTCTGGCAAAAAAAATAAAAAAATCTCAGACGGACACACTATGCCCCTCAGTGAATTCGTTGGGGTGTCTACTTTCCGAAATGGGGTCATTTGTGGGGTGTGTTTACTGTTCTGGCATTTTGGGCGGGGCTAAATTGTGAGCCGCCATGTAAAACCTAAAGGTACTCGTTGGAATTTGGGCCCCTTTGCGCACCCAGGCTGCAAAAAAGTGTCACTTATGTGGTATCGCCGTACTCAGGAGAAGTAGGGCAATGTGTTTTGGGGTGTATTTTTACATATACCCATGTTGGGTGAGAGAAATATCTCTGTTAATTGTCAACTTTGTATAAAAATTTTTAAAAGTTGTCGTTTACAGAGATATTTTTCACACAAAGTATGGGTATATATAAAAATACACACCAAAACACATTTCCCTACTTCTCCTGAGTACGGCGATACCACATGTGTGCCACTTTTTTGCAGCCTGGGTGCGCAAAGGGGCCCTAAAACTAATGAGTACCTTTAGAATTTCACAGGGCATTTTTATGCATTTGGATTCTCACGCTTTAGGGGCCCCTAAAATGCCAGGTGAGTATATATACCCCACATGTAACCCCATTTTGAAAAGAAGGCACCCCAAGGTATTCCATCAGGGGCATGGCGTGTTCATAGAAGATTTTTTTTTTGGCACAAGTTAGTGGAAATTGATTTTTTATTGTTTTTTCTCACAAAGTCTCCCTTTCCGCTAACTTTTGACAAAAAGTTAAATTTTTAATGGACTCACTATGCCCCTCAGCGAATACCTTGGGGTGTCTTCTTTCCAAAATGGGGTCACATGTGGGGTATTTATACTGCCCTGGCATTTTAGGGGCCCTAAAGCGTGAGAAAAAAAATGTGTAAAAATGCCCTCCTAAAAGGTACTCATTAGAATTTGGGCCCCTTTGCGCATCTTGGCTGCAAAAAAGTGTCACTCATGTGGTATCGCCGTACTCAGAAGAAGTGGGGCAACGTGTTTTGGGGTGTATTTTTACATATACCCGTGCTGGGTGAGAGAAATATTTCTGTAAATTGACAACTTTGAATAAAAAAATTTAAAAAGTTGTCGTTTACAGCGATATTTCTCACACACAGTATGGGTATATGTAAAAATGCACCCCAAAACACATTGCCCTACTTCTCCTGAGTACGGTGACACTTTTTTGCAGCCAAGATGCGCAAAGGGGCCCTAAAACCAATGAGTGCCTTTAGGATTTCACAGGCCATTTTTACGCATTTGGATTCTCACGCTTTAGGACCCCTAAAATGCCAGGACAGTATAAAAACCCCACAAGTGACCCCATTGTGGAAAGAAGACACCCCAAGGTATTCCGTGAGGGGAAGGCGAGTTCACAGAATAATAAAAATTGGCACAAGTTAGCGGAAATTGATTTTTTATTTTTTTTTACAGTCTCATATTCCACTAACTTGTGACAAAAAATAAAATTTTGCATGAACTCACCATACCCCTCACGGAATACCTTGGGGTGCCTTCTTTCTAAACTGGGGTCACATGTGGGGTATTTATACTGTCCTGGCATTTGAGGGTCTCCGCAATCATTACACGTATGGCCAGCATTAGGAGTATCTGTGATTCTCCTTATATTGAGCATACGGGTAATGAGATTTTGTTTTTCCGTTCAGCCTGTGCGCTGAAAAAAAAAAAAAATGAACGGCACAGATTTTTTCATTCGCATCGGTCAATGTGGATGAAAAAATCTGTGCCAAAATCAGTGACTGCGGTGCGGTGGGCTGGGCGCTAGCTACCTAACAAGTTGCTAACTAACTGGCGGTGATAGGGGACCCTTATGCCCCATTCACACGTCCGAAATTCTGTTTGCGGAACGGAATTGCGGACCCATTCATTTCTATGGGGACAGACTTTGTCCCGCTCGGATCCGGAATTACGGATCCGCGCTCCGAGTCTGCACTTCCGTTCCGCAAAAATATAGAACATGTCCTATTCTTGTCCGCAATTGCGGACAAGAAAAAGCATTTTCTATATAGTTCTGGCAATGTGCGGATCTGCAAAATGCGGAAAGCACATTGCCGGTGTCCGTGTTTTGAGGATCTGCGGATCGGATCTGCGGATCGGATCCGCGGATCCGTGAATCCACGGATCCGCAAAACACATATGGACGTCTGAATGGAGCCTTACAAGGGTGTGATCAATGACAGGGGGGTGATCAGGGGGTCTAGATGGGGTGATCAAGGGGTTAATGGGTGAGGGGGGTGGGGGGGGGGTTAGTGTAGTGTTTGGTGTAACTTTACAGTGTTACCTGGTCCTCTGGTGGTCGATCCCAGCAAATGGGACCACCAGAGGACCAGGTAGCAGCTATATCAGACGCTGTTCACAAAACAGCGTCTGATATAGCTGTTTGATGCGATTTATATCGCATCTACAGCCTGCCAGCGATGGATCATCGCTGGCAGGCTGTAGCCTAACTGCCGAGACGTGCTTCTCTATGAACGGGCACGCGCACGCGCGAGCGTTCACAGGAAGTCTCGGCTCTCTCGAGATGACGCGCCGACCCGTCATCTCACAGCTACAGGACCGCCCGCAGGACGCATCCCTGCGTTAGGCGGTCCTGTACTGGTTAAATAAATAAAAAGTATACATATTATGTATCGCCGTGTCCGTAACAACCTGCTCTATGAAAATAACACATGAACTAACCCCTCAGGTGAACACAGCGAAAAAATATAAATACGGTGTCAAAAGCCATTTTTGTCACCTTACATCACAAAAAGTGTAATAGCAAGCAACCAAAATGTCAAATGCACCCCAATATAGTGCCAATCAAACCCCATCTCATCCCGCAAAAAATGAGCCCCTACATAATACTGTCTCCCAAAAAAAAAAAAAATATGGCTTTCAGAATGGGGAGACACTAAAAAAATCATTTTTTTCACAATTGCTTTAATATAAAAAACTGAAACAAAAATTTCCAAAAAGTAGTCATATTTGGTATTGTCGCGTCCATAACAACTCTGCTCTATAGAAATAGCACACGATCTAACCTGTCAGATCAACTATGTAAATAACAAAAAATAAAAACTGTGGCTGTGATTTATCATACCTTCACTCCAGAATTCTGCCATCAAAAAGTCCCAAAATAGGGCATTTGCGACTTTTCGCACTCATTTGCGCATAATTTTGCGATTTTTTTACATGTGTACACCACTCACTCCAGTTTTGTAAAAATGGGCGTGGTTAGCCATGTTAATGAGTTTCACTCCAGATTTATAATTGGGACTTTTTATAAAAGTCGCAAAAAAGTCCCAATTTCAGTGAGGACCATGCTTATTTTATGCGACTTTTTAATAGAACATGCAACTTTTTTGTAAATATGAGCGACTTTAGTAAAGCCGTTTACTGAAGGATGAACTGCTGCCATCAAACCACATTTATCACAGTATAAAAGGACCATCAATAAATCTGACTGAGCCAAAAGTGACTTTGGACTTATGTGAAATTGGAGTAAGATGGAAGTGTTATGATAAATCTGGCCCAGTATGTTTAGAGATGAGCAAATCAAAGCTGACGAAGTAGAATTCGATCAGAATTTTAGGAATTACTCGATTTGCACCAAATCTGAATTTCGTTACGCTTTGTGGTAACTAATCAAATTTTTTCCTAAAATGGCTGCTGCACGTGTGAGGACATGGAGCAAGGAACTCTGGGAAGGTGGGATCACCCATAATGCCATGCATGCAGCGAATCACCAGCCAGCCCTGTGATGTCACAGCCCTATAAATAGCCTCAGCCATCTTGGATTTTGCCATTTTCCAGTGTGCAGGGAGTGATGTCAGCAGGCGCTAGGGACAGTGCTAGAAAAAACTTAATTGTGCTAAAAAAAACTATTTACAAGTACAGGGAAATATTATTCAAGGTGTAGGTAAAGGATAGGGAGGAATAATTCTGTACCTTTTTGTTGAACAGGGTTTATAAGGGAGGTTACAGCCTGGGTAATAGGAACAATCCTATTACACCTTGCTGCACTGAAGCCTTTTGTGCAGTGTATTAGTGGCAAAAGAAAAATATATTTGCTGTTCAGCGGTGTAGTTATATGTTATAAACCTTTTCATGGCGTGTATTAGTGGAAAAAGAAAAATATATTTGCCGTTCAGCGGTGCAGTTATATGTTCTAAAGCCTTTTGTGGCGTGTATAAATGGAAAAAGAAAAATATATTTGCTGTTCAGCGGTGCAGTTATATGTTATAAAGCCTTTTGTGGCGTGTATTAGTGGCAAAAGTAAAATATATTTGCTATTCAGCAGTGCAGCAGTATGTTATAAAGCCTTTTGTGGAATGTATAAGTGGAAAAAAAAATATTTTCACCGTTAAGCGGTGCAGTTATATGTTCTAAAGCCTGTTGTGGCCTGTATAAGTGGAAAAAGAAAAATATATTTGCAGTTCCGCGGTGCAGTTATATGTTCTAAAGCCTTTTGTAACGTGTATAACTGTAAGTGGAAAAATAAAAATATATTTGCCGTTCAGTGGTGCAGTTATATGCTCTAAAGCCCTTTTTGGCTTGTATTAGTGCCAAAAGAAATATATATTTGCCATTCAGCGGTGCAGTTATATGTTCTAAAGCATTTTGTGGCGTGTGTTAGTGGCAAAAGGAAAATATATCTGCTGTTCAGCGGTGCAATTATATGTTCTAAAGCCTTTTGTGGCCTGTATAAGTGGAAAAAGAAAAAAAACATTTTTCTTTTCAGTGGTGCAGTTATATGTTCTAAAGCCTTTTGTGGTGTGTATAAGTGGAAAAATAAAAATATATTTGCCGTTTAGCGGTGCAGTTATATGTTGTAAAGCCCTTTTTTGTGTGTATTACTGGGAAAAAATGGGCTTATTAGCCGTTGCATGGTGAAAAGACAAAATTACAGACTTTTTGGGGTTGTTTTAATTTCCTTTTTGTTTATTTATTTGATCTAACAGTATGTCAGACAGAGAAGTGCCAGGGGAGTGGCAGAGGCCTAAATGTTTCTGGCACAGGCAGAGGTCGCAGCAGAGTAAGAGGCCATGGCAGCAGGAGTCACTTCGAGAGTCCTGAGCTCCAAGTGTCAGCTAGCGGTCGTGTCTTCACCAGCAACCCAGCGGTTCTTGAATGGTTGACTCGATCTTCGACTTTGTTGCAAGTGACATCACACACCCCCAGCCAAGAGTCAGTGGGTTCATCAGACACAACCCTTAGTTGCAGGGCCGGTTTTAGACAATATGTGGCCCTGGGCAAAATCAAAAGCGGAGACCCTAAATCTTATAATAATGTACCAACAACACAGTTACAGTATGTTGATTCTGTAAATCAAAACAAATATGTGAACGTGTGCCCTCCCTCTCTGCCATCTTCTTATATGCAGTGGTCAGTGTTGATTGTGGCATATAAGGGGTTAATCCGCTGGCATCGATTAGGCATGCACAGCTCCTGTGCCAGCCCAATCATCATGACTAAGGCCTTATTCACACGTCCGCAATTCTGTTCCGCATTTTGCGGAACAGAATTGCGTACCTATTAGTTTCAATGGGGACAGGCGATGTCCCGGCCCGGTCCGCAATTGCGGATCCGTACTTCCGGGTCCGCAATTGCGTTCCCGAAAAAAATAGAGCATGTCCTATTCTTGTCCGCAATTGCGGACAAGAAAAGGCATTTTCTATGAGAGTGCCGGCGATGTTCCGGTCCGCAAATTGCGGAACGCACATCGCCGATGTCCGTGTTTTGCGGATCCGCGGATCCGTAAAACACGACGGACGTGTGAATTAGGCCTTACTAGTGCATCAATTTGTGGGAAGTCCGTTCCCGCTGTAATGTACTGTATGTTGCCAAGGGGTTAAAAATCAAACAACTCCATAAGTTGTTTTTCTTTTCAGGAAAACACTGCACAAGCAATCAGCAGAACCATGAGGAACATAAGGCCATGTTCAGATCATCGTGTATTAGTCCGTTCTTTTTATGCATCAAAAGAACAGAAAAATAAAGGAAAAACAGATCCTGTATTTTAAGAAGCAGTTATGCATCAGTGTTTTTCTGTCTGAGATCCATTATTTTAAAGGGAAAAAAAGGACTCTTACACGCAGTACTATGGAAATGGTGAAAACAACAGTCAAATGTGCATAACAGATGCTTAAAATACAAGATCCACTTTTCCTTTATTTTTCTGTTCTTCTGATGGATGGAAAGAAGAAACTAATACATGGTGATGTGACTATCCAGGATGGAGCAGTTTTGCTGCCCCAAATTATGACTCCATTCACACTTCAGTGTTTTGGTCATTCATTTCCATAAGTGATTGTGAGCCATCTGGTACATTGGTTTTGCCTTCCTTTATTTTTAGGCAGGCTAATCATTTGTGTACAGTATGGACAGTCTTGGATACCTGATGATTATGAGTCCTTCTGCTATACCCTTTGGGGTCAGGGGCCTGGACTGCTAATGACTGGGACTGGCAAATAGTGGTTGTGGTCTTGTGAAGATGCTGCTGCTTCACTGGACACTCTTTGGCTGGCTTGCCTCACCTCAGAAACAGCCAGCAGAGGACTTTGGTTCGTTTGTATTCGCTCCCTCCTCCTCTTAGCTTTTTTCATTAGTGCTTCAGCTTCAGAGGTCCCTCCTCTTGTGGTTTCATTGTGGCAGTGGCGGCCGCATCACAGTGGGGGAGGGAGGGATGCTCTCTCCCTCTTTCTTCATTGTAAGGCCGAGAGAAGTGATTTCATTGGTGGCAGTGGCGGGCCACGGCAGCCTCACAGAGGGAGAGGGAGGGACGCGCTCTCTCTCTTTGTTCACTGTGTGGCCCACGAGTACATGGAGCGCTGCTGGCAGCTGCGCAGACTAGCCAGCCACATCTCTGCACTCTGAGCGATCTTCTGCTGAATGCCCACTGTCTTCCATGGATGCTGAGCCTAAGAGCCTGAACCAGGGGGCTCCCTTCCACGTTGGGGGCCCTGGGCAATTGTCAAGTTTGCCCCCCCTAACGTTGGCCCTGCTTAGTTGGCATGGCCCAGGAGCAGGCCCTGTGCCCTCACCTGTCCTTAACCTGCCTCTGTCCTTTTCGGTTCCCTCAGCCAGAGAAGTATTATATGCTGTGGGCCCAGCTCCACTATACAGCCGATTCCTCCACTAGGCGGGCAAGTAGTGATGAGGAGAGTGGCGTGGGAGCTGGTGTTGCGAGAGGTTAGGCTCCTGACCCCGGAGATGGTTGAGGAGGACATCAGTGACATGCAGACAGTACTCAATGATGATAATGTAGCTGATCGCACTTGGGAGCCGGGTGACGAAGGGGCTTCATCATCAACGGGGTAAGAGGGTGGCAGCTTGCCCGTGAGGCAGCGGCGGAGCCAGCAAGTCAACAGCGTGGCCAGGAGTGAACATGGTGGCAGCAGTGGGAGTTCGACACAAGGTGAGACACAAGGTGAGGAGAAAAAGCATGTGCCCTCCTTAATTTTTGTTACCTTTAGAAGAGACACAATGTGAGAAGAAAAAGCATGTGCCCTCCTTTATTACCTTTAGAAGAGACACAAGGTGAGAAGAAAAAGCATGTGCCCTCCTTAATTTTTGTTACCTTTAGAAGAAAACTTCCCTTATGTTGCCAACTGGTCCAATCATCTGCTGCTAGTGTCTTAAAAGAGAAACCCATTGTTGAAAAAAACTCCACCATCTACTTCAAGTGACTCCTTTTATTTTCAACAGCACTATGACCACTTCAAAAATGTTGATTGCGTTTGTCAGCCTTGAATCAAAAAAGTTTCCAGGGAAAGCTTTTGGAAATTAAACTTCTCGTAAAGTCTATTGTTCCAGATTATATATTTGCTGCCTTCATACAAGCTGGTGGTTTGCTGAGGAGCTTTAGCTTAGTACATGTGGTTTGTAACTGACAACATTTCCATGGAGACTTTTGGTAATTACTAAAGATCAAGTCAAGTTTGGTTCATCATATGGTATGTGGCATTTAATCCTTTACAGACTAACAAAGAAACAAATTTTTTCTTCTACTCATCAAAAATGACCTTCACAAGATGTGCATGATATGTAAAATGGCATCCAATGTTGAGAAAATTAAACTTTTATGTTGGTAACTGGCCAGTTTGTAATAAAGGGCCCTGACCTAACAAAACAAGTTAGCTTTAATTAGCATTATGTAATTCTGCTTAAAATAATCTGCCACCTTTTGCTTCTAGAGAAGACAATCAATGTCAAACTACTTGCAGTTCAGACTAAGGTCATCTTCAGGACAGAACGTGAACTTTATTGTGCTAGCATCGGCCTGCAGAGAGAGGCACCCTG
Source organism: Bufotes viridis (assembly GCA_033119425.1). NCBI lineage: Eukaryota > Metazoa > Chordata > Amphibia > Anura > Bufonidae > Bufotes > Bufotes viridis. The sequence continues at coordinate 70,611,731 of CM065590.1, read as the reverse complement.
GCTGGGGAAGGCCGAACACGCTTGAGTCATTTCCTGAAGACAATGTGATGCCTCGGGAGCAGCGCATCCTAATTAGATTAACCGCCACTGTCGGAGCTGTTAAATCGCTCGTACTGAAGAAAGCAAATTGCAGATTGTACATATCAGTGTACAATCAAACAGAAAACAGGTGTTTGCTAATTAAAATGGAGATTTTAATGAATGACCTCAGCGGTTTTGGTGAATAAATACCATTCTAGCATCTGCCACGTATTTTCCATCCAAATTTGCTTTCATCTTGTTTAAAAAGAACAAAGACGGGGAAAATAATACAATTACTACAGCTCTATGGTGGGTGCGAATCAGCCATCACAAATGATTTAGGAGAATGCTCTTCATCTTTTTTAACGCACTGACATAATTACTGCATAGGCTTAGCCCATTACTCAATTTCATTGGGCACTTTAAAGGCCAATCAAATGAGCAGTTAATTGAGACTGGCATCTTCCCGAAGAGGTTACCTGCCAGTCATCATTGAGCAGTCTCTAGGAAGCTCTCCCTTGACATCTAGACAAACCTCATGGGGACAACACAGTGGTAGACTTTCTACATAAGAAAATGATCTATTCATGTAATTACAGTTTGTATGCTGTTTTTGGCATCATTTCACTAAAGGTAAAAATGTATCCTGTTGTCAGAAATAACTTTTCTGCAAAATAAAGTATTTCTTGACAAGGTTACATTGATTGACCATGATACTATATTTCTACTGTTTTGGGTTTTCATATTTGGATGAATGTGTTTTCTTAATCTTCTCTTCAAGGACGTTTTCCAAGTGAACCCCCTATTCTTCGCAGTACCCCTGATGGTGGAGATAGACTTTCCTGAGGGTAACATCAGGTTACTACCTCTTGAGGAGGATTGGCACACAAGACAGCTTGTCCAGGTGGACCAAGGGTACCAGTGCAAGGTACAAGAGGTACAGTCATATTCAGCAGGCTGTGTTATAAACAGGAACGACAGTGCAGGACCGAAGGATCAGGAAGACGCTAAATCAAACAAGCAATGGGTCAGGGCAGGTGGCCACAGGTCAGGCAATCCAGGACAGCAACGTTAAGGAAAAGCGGGCAAGGATCAAACAGGTAGCAGAGTCCAGAAACACAAGCATGGGTCAGGTATACAGTAACACAAGCACAGATAATAGCAACCTTTGCAGGACACAAGGACCTTTAATGCTCAGGCACCTGGGAAGGGGACTGGACCAATCAAATAGGTGCAGAATGGCTGGGATTGGTCGCACAGGTCACATGTACAAAACCCTTACATCACAGGAAGTGATGCATGCTGGCCTTTACCGAGGTACTACAGGAAACAGGCTAGATGACATGCTGTGTGTAGGGCAGAAAGCAAAGAAACTGTGAAGCAGATTCCAGAAGATAGAGCATCTGCAGGCGCAGAGTCCAGGACTGAAGCAGTGCATGGAGACACACTGGCAGCAGATCACCGCCGCTACCTGCCCTGCAATGCAGCTGGATGCTGGCAATAATGAAGGCAACCAGGAAGAGCAGTGCTCGCCGAGCACGGAGCCTGGAATTGCGGTGGTGAGTAAGCGAACATCGGTGACCAGCAACCACTGTTACACTGACCAGTGTCTCTGAGGTTAGTTCTAAATCAACTAGCTGTCATTCAGCTGTCTACAAAATACAGCATTCACCATAGGTGATATCACAGCTTATTTACTAACTCCTTACCTCTGCACAGCAGAGCCATATTTCCCATTACGCACCCCTTAGGCATGTGCCTAAGGAGTCAGGAAGTTGGGGGGTGAACGCTACTAAATGTTGAACACAATAGGGGACATTGGAGAGCACAGTGGGCGCAGTATTGAAGGTACAGTAGCAGAAGGATGACACTGTTGGGGACCCACAATGGGGAGTTAGTGTTGAAAAGATGAAGATGATGATGTAAAACTGAGGATTCTAACATGTTTGAGTGGCAAATTCTGCGGAAACAACAAGATGTGGCTGAAAGAACTGTCATGGCGGTCTGGGCCGGACAGAGAAGATGAGTAACTAGAATGTCTACATCAGAGGAGACATCAATGGATTTAATAGGTATGTGGTACTGTATTTTTCTGTGTGTTTGTTAGTGCTGGCAGGCAGTATGCTGTTGTGCAGCTGGCTCGTCGCTGTGACCTGTGTCCCACCTTGTCAGCCCCCTGCTCAGTATATCAGCAACAACAGGAGGAGGAAGAGTAGGAGGACAGAATATGGCAGCTAGGACTGGCCACCACAGAAGGGCATCTTCTGGGGAAGTATTTTGTGCTGCTAGATCAGTATATTGGGCTGCATTTGGTACTGCTGTGACAGTATTTGTCCTGCACAGTGGTGTTTGGATCTGCAGCAGAACCAAATACCACAGTGCAGCACAATATACTTCCTCAGAAGAAACAAATACCACAATGCAGAACAAAATACTACCTCAGCAGAACCAAATACCACAGTAACAAGAAGTTCTGCTGGGTCAGTATATTGTGCTGCACCGTGGTATTTAGTTCTGCTGGGGCAGCATTTTGGTCTGTTAGGGCAGTACATTATGCTATGCTGTGATTTTGGTGCTCCTGGGGCATTGTATTGTGCTGTAGTATTTGGTTTTGCTGTAGAACCAAGTACCAAAGTGTAGCAAAATATACTGCTCCTCTATAGTATCACTTGCCCCATCTATGTATTAGCCACATCTACTTGTGTTGGCCCTGCCTTCTGTCAATTTGGACACTGACAGGAAGTATTGAAATTTGGTGCATAGGGTGACATCAGCTATAAATATAGCCCTTCTGTGCAGGTCAGAGGATGCCCAGAAAACTCTTCCATAGAAGTCAATTTTTTAAACCTAGTGGCCAGTGATATATAGTGATATGGGGGAAAAAACACCCAAAATATATGTTAAACCTAAAAATGTGATTTGAACAATGGGTCCTACTACAACTGTATGCTGGAAATGTTTCAAGAAATGTTTTTGGTCTGTCTTCTGGAAGCCTTAATGATCAGCCACGCATCTCCCCTGCACAGTCTATTATGACATGTCGGCCATCCAATTGTATACCGTTAATGGCTCTCTGCTTTGGGTTATAAAGTTCTGAATAGAGGACCTCCTATATTCCATCCAGATGCTCCAGTAGGGCTTATAAAGTACACTTGGGGCACATAAATGAGCTGCCATGTCTTCACTTCAAGAATCAGCATTAGGCCTTAGAAGAAAATGCAAACCGCAAAGAAAATCTTACAGTGTGATGGCCAGGCTAAAAAATAAAAAATAAAATATGTCAAAGAAGAGCACTGGTGAGAGTATTTTACAAGTGATATACAGAATAATACAGAATATTTACATCTTAATGTATTTCCGGTCTGCAAGTTTTGTAGACCTGCTTCATGAAGCATTTCCCCCATGCAGAACCACTGTAATACCAGTCTAGTTAGTGTATTTTCTTCCATAGCTGGAGACCCTTTGACCACATGGTGCTTCTTATTACATTATCCTTTCTCTTTGAACCACATTACCTCAGCTGCAGTGAGCTGTGTATATTTCATATAGCGAGTGAGACTCTACATACATCTCATGAATTCATGAATAGGCAGCAGGCGGCAAGTAAATCTTTTACCTTTGATCTATCTTGTGATGGCTCTGAGAAATCCTTTATGTTAGCTTAATACCCATAATAAACACAGCTAGAAGTATACATATAAACTGTACAGTATGTATAGTAAAGCGTAATAACATGCTGTGTGCAGAGGAGAGGATAGAACGGAATATGTAAAGCACTGAAGTATGCAGATACACAATTTATAGTACAATAATTGCACTTTTATAGATAGTAGGAAGAGTCCCAATGCAGAAGATGCATCAGCTCCGCTTGCCAAGTGTATTATATTGCTCATAAAACAGGACGGCGAGTAGCTCTGCTGGAACAATTATCGCTTAACAATGTGTGTGATCTCCAGGCAGCCTTCATTATCAACCTGTAATTTTCAACCAGTAAGCTACTCCCCGCAAGGTACTTATGGAAGGACAGAATATAGGGCCTGTGAGGGCAGGAGCCTGGGATGAGATCGATGAGATTATGATGAGGAAAATTACATTTTCTAAAATATTTGTGAGAAAAATAGAATGTAATGGAATTTGAATACAAGGGGGGTGTTATTTGTGCATCTATGCTTGTGAATTTCACTATAATATAGTTTAGCAATGATCAAAAAGTGTACAGTGATAACAGTGTCGGCTGTTTTATTGTTTGCATGTTACTATCCACCCTCTCCCGCTTTAATTCCACATGTTATTGTATTTCAGATTTACTGTAGGTTGTTCTGACCTACCACCTTACAAAATGTAACCATCTACCACCTTACAAAATCTAACCACCTGTCTTGTATACTTATGCCTTCTTATACGAAAGAGGGTATTTTGGTCTGCACCGGCACAAAGGCCTGATTGTGATTGCAAATTTGGCGCCCCCTAAATCTATGCCCTTTTATTTTTATTGTCCCCTTTACTAGTCTACCAAATAAACATGTTCTATGCACATTATAACTAGTGATGGGCAAAGTTATGAAAAATACGATTCGGCTGTTTCACCGAATTTCACAAAGAAATGCGATTTGTGATGAATTACTGCGTCACAAAGCGAATTCCTTTGTATGTGGCAGGGGCAATGATGGGGAACATCATTGTCATTGAACCCCTCCCTCAGATGCCACGTTCATCGCTGATTGCCGCATCCGAGAATAAAATAATAAAGTTAAGGCCTTTCGGGGGCTAATCCGGTTAAAAAAATGGATGAGGTGTTTTTTATTTATTTTTTACAGCAATTTCTGGAAAAATAGATTCATTACCACAAGGCGCGAGGTAATTTGGCTTCACAGCTTCAGATACTTCGATTTGCTCAATACTAATTATAAGTAGTTTATACACAATCAATTCACATTATTATGACCCCCAGGTAATATCCAGATTAACCGCCGTGTGCAGCACAGACAGCAGCTAGACAGGGAGTGACTCACTAAGGTCCTGGATAGATTGTCACAGGTATCTGGAGCCATGCTGACTGCAGTGCATCACACAGCTGCTGGAGGGAGGGAGGGAGGATCCATAGATCGAACATGATGATCAAAGTGGTCCCACAGATGTTCATTTGGGTTCAAGTCTGGAGAATTAGGGGGCTAGAGTAGTACTTGGAAGTCTTGGTTATGCTCTTCAAAACAATGTCAGACATTTTGACATGCAGGTAGCTCATATCCGCACCAGGGAAGACAATCAGAATGTATGTGTTACGGATCAGTGAGTGTGGTCCCACTATGCTAACCAACCGGTTTGACTTAGGGCTAACCCTAAGGGCGTTATCCTGGTGCATCCCCAGTATTAACCACTATACAGGGATTTGGACTTTGCTGTGGGGAAACAACCTGGTTTCTACCTCCTGTGATACTCCCATTGGGGATGGCAGCTGACCCACTGGAGTCAGGGACTCCTGTGCATGCACCAGGAGCTCAGGATGCAGAAAACGCACCAAATCTGCAAGTATGTGTGAACATTTAGGTTTTTGGTAACTTGTATTCCTGGCTGTAGAGAACCACAAAGACACAGAGAGAAGTTGGCAAGCAGTGTGGTGAGCCAACCTAAGCAAGGCAAATAGGCAGGATACTGGGTTGGAGCACAGACAACGCACATGAACTAGGTAAGCAGGATTCACACAGAAAACAAGAGGCACTGGAACACACGGTTGGAGCAGGTAAACACTGGAGAACTCACAGAACACAGGTGGGGCTAATGCGCGCAAGATGCAAGAGAATAGCAGAATCGCCAAGTGATAAAGCAAGGTGTTCTCTAAACACGGTCCAGGGCAGGCCATGTACATGGGTATTCTATGTGGCAGTTCCAAGGTGGCAGGCAGCAAGGATCGGAATCGGTAGACAGGTACGGTACACGGATAGTCAGACAGGAGAAAACACTTTTGCAGATTACTACAACCTCAAAGCACATGCACCCTCCTCTTGGGGAGGTTGCCTTAAATACCAAGAGAACTTCAGCCATTGGCTAGGGAAGGATTTGCAGATGCAGCAGATTGCACAGGTTGCTGAGTGTCATGGTAAGTAGCAGAGCAGTGGGGGGCACTGACCGCTGACCTAATAGTATGGTTGTACATGATCTCCAAGGATGAATTGATACCCAGATAAGATGAGAGTGCTTTCCACGTGGATGAGTGGGCCCAGAATGGCACAAAACATTTCCCAGAACATAATGCTGCCACCACTACCTTGTGTTATTCCAGCAATAGTTGCTCATCTTATACGCCAATGTCCATCCGTTCAATGACGCAGAAAACGTGACTCATTGGAGAATGTAACCCGCTGCCAATCAGCAGAGGTCCACTTCCAATGCTGCTGCTAAAATTAAAGCCTTTTTTGCTGATGCAACTTTGATAGCATAGGTGCAGTGACCATCTGTCTGTTTTGGAGCCCGATACAGAAAAGGGTTCACTGAACGGTTGTTTATACACGTCCGGTAGCCCCAGGTTCATTTTGGTGGTGAGCTGCTGCACTTTAGTGTGTTGGTCCGCCCTTATGCACTTTCATGGTCAACATTCACCTTTTACATCAATTCCATGTTGTGCTCTGCAGTTTCCACATTACTTATTCGCAATGGTGCCATTTGTCCACTCACAAAGCACTTTCACGTCAGCAGCACGAGAACAGTTCACAAATAGAGATGGCCCGAACTATTCGCCGGCGAACAGTTCCCGGCGAACATAGCTTGTTCGCGTTCGCCTCTGCCGGGCGAACATATGCGATGTTCGGTCCGCCCCCTATACATCATCATTGAGCAAACTTTGACCCTGTACCTCACAGTCAGCAGACACATTCCAGCCAATCAGCAGCATACCCTCCCTCCCAGACCCTCCCACTTCCTGAACAGCATCCATTTTAGATTCATTCTGAAGCTGCAGTCTTAGTGAGAGGAGGGAGAGTGTAATTGCTGCTGATTTAATTGGGAAATTGATAGCTAGGATAGTGAATTCAGTGTCCACTCCAGTCCTGAAAGACTCATCTGATCTCTGCTGTAAGAACAGCGTCCTGACAGCACCCCAAAAAGCCCTTTTTAGGGCTGCAACATTAGTCGGTTTTTTTATTTCCTTTATATACATATTGCAGTTGCCTGGCCTGCCTGTGTGAGGAGCTGCAGGCCCACAGACTGTAGTGTGCCCACTGCCAGTGCCCACCCCTGTCATTCCGTGTGGTACAGGACTTTGCATCAAAAAAAGGCATTTAATTTTTACACTTTAATCTAAGGTTAGTTGCCTGCCAGTGTGTGTCAGGCTGACTTCCACTGACTGTAGTGTGCCCACTGCCAGTGTCCACCACTCATACCCGGCTGGCAAGGACTTTGCATAAAAGGCATTTAATTTTTACACTTTAGTGTAATTTCAGCTGCTTGCCTCGCTAGTGTCTGTCAGGCCGACTTCAGCTGACTGTAGTGTTCCGTTGCTGCCTGCAGTGTGTGTCAGGCTGACTTCCAACTGACTGTAGTGTGCCCACTGCCAGTGCCCACCACTCATACCGCGCTGGCACAGGACTTTGCATAAAAAGGCATTTAATTTTTACCAATCTTTACGCTGTAATTTCAGCTAAGCTTGCCTGCTGCTAGTGTGTGTCAGGCCGACTTCACACTGATCTGTAGTGTGCCACTGCTCAGTGTCCACCACCCTGTCACCCCGTGCTGGCACAGGACTTTGCATAAAAAAGGCATTTAAGTTTTACACTTTAGTGTAATTTCAGCTGCTTGCCTGCTGCTAGTGTGTGTCAGGCCGACTTCAACTGACTGTAGTGTGCCCACTGCCAGTGCCCACCCCTGTCATCCCGTGTGGCACAGGACTTTGCTTAAAAAAAGGCACTTAATTTTTACACTTTAATCTAAGGTTAGTTGCCTGCCAGTGTGTGTCAGGCTGACTTCCACTGACTGTAGTGTGCCCACTGCCAGTGTCCACCACTCATACCGGCTGGCACAGGACTTTGCATAAAAAAGGCATTTAATTTTTACACTTTAGTGTAATTTCAGCTGCTTGCCTGCTGCTAGTGTGTGTCAGGCCGACTTCAACTGACTGTAGTGTGCCCACTGCCAGTGCCCACCCCTGTCATCCCGTGTGGCACAGGACTTTGCTTAAAAAAAAGGCACTTAATTTTTACACTTTAATCTAAGGTTAGTTGCCTGCCAGTGTGTGTCAAGCTGACTTCCAGTGACTGTAGTGTGCCCACTGCCAGTGCCAACCACTGATACCGGGTGGCACAGTAGCTTGCCGATAAATTAGACATTTAATTTTTAGACAGTAGTCTAAATTCAGTTGCTTGCCTGCTGCCAGTGTGTGTCAGGCCCTCTTCCACTGACTGTAGTGTGCCCACTGCCAGTGCCAACCACTGATACCGGGTGGCACAGTAGCTTGCCGATAAATAAGGCATTTAATTTTTAGACAGTAGTCTAAATTCAGTTGCTTGCCTGCTGCCAGTGTGTGTCAGGCCCGCTTCCACTGACTGTAGTGTGCCCACTGCCAGTGCCAACCACTGATACCGGGTGGCACAGTAGCTTGCCGATAAATAAGGCATTTAATTTTTACACATTAGTCTAGTCGGCACACATCCCCGGATAGAGTGCGTAACAGGGATTAAACTGATAGGAATAGTACTAGTTAAGACACCACTCATATAGGGTGTCACAGCACATTGCTCTGTGCACGCGCAGTGCCCCAATTTGGGAGTAAAAGGACCGACCAAGCTGCTTTTTCCATCTCCCGGTTCCTGAAATCAATTCAGTTTAATGTATGAGAGTTTGGTCTGTCACTGTGAAGGCAGTCGAAGGTACCCGGCCTAAATTTTTTTTCACAAAAGGCAATCCCTGATATGGGACGTAACAGGGATTAAACTGATGAGAATAATACTACAGAAAATACCACTCATATCAGTGGAGGGAGCCAGCGTTTTTTTAACCATCTCCCCGTTCAAAAAATCTATTTAATAAATGGCCCCCAGATTGGGGAGTCGGGGACGTTAGAGGGATTAAACTGATGAGAATAGTACTACAGAAAATACCACTCATATCGGGTGTGACAGTAAATTGCACGGCGCAGGCGCAATCACCGTGGTTTAAAACAGAGTGGAGGGAGCCAGCGTTTTTAACCATCTCCCGTTCGAAAAATCTATTCAATAAATGGCCCCCAGATTAGGGACGTTAGAGGATTAAACTGATGAGAATAGTACTACAGAAAATACCACTCATATCGGGTGTGACAGTAAATTGCACGGCGCAGGCGCAGTCACCGTGGTTTAAAACAGAGTGGAGGGAGCCAGCGTTTTTAACCATCTCCCGTTCGAAAAATCTATTCAATAAATGGCCCTCAGATTGGGGACGTTAGAGGATTAAACTGATGAGAATAGTACTACAGAAAATACCACTCATATCGGGTGTGACAGTAAATTGCACGGCGCAGACGCAGTGACCGTGGATTAAAACAGAGTGGAGGGAGACAGCGTTTTTTTAACCATCTCACCGTTCGAAAAATCAATTCAATTCATCTTTTGGGGACCCTTGGTGTTGTACGTGCTGGGTGGAGGAAGAAACCTTCAATGACATCACCGGGACGTGGCTAGCTTGGTATCCAACCTTGTGCAAATGGGGAGTTTGCGGTTGTGCAAATGAACTGTTTGCGGTGCATTAAAAGGGGAGTTTGGTCTGTCAATGTCAGTGAAGCGGGCGTAACCCTTACACTACCTGATCGATACAACATCATACCTGATCGTATACACACACTGGATGTTTTAAAGCACGTTATTCCAAACAATTTAGGAATGTTAGTTGATTTATGCCCTTTATGGATTAAAACCCGACTCTGCGTCCACTACGTAATTTTCCATGGGAGTTTTGCCATAGATCCCCCTCCGGCATGCCACAGTCCAGGTGTTAGACCCCTTGAAACAACTTTCTCATCACTATTGTGGCCAGAAAGAGTCCCTGTGGGTTTTAAAATTCGCCTGCCAATTGAAGTCTATGGCGGTTCGCCCGTTCGCGAACATTTGCGGAAGTTCGCGTTCGCTGTTCGCGAACTGAAAATTTTATGTTCGCGACATCACTATTCACAAAGGTGTTTCAGAAATACTGCCATCCCCACCCTTATCCTGAAAGCCAATAATCATCCCTTTTTGCAACTCTGATAAATGGTTGCTTATACCAATGACAGCAACGAGGGATATGTGTGCAGACAGCCTATCTTATATACCCACCAACCCAGCTCACCACACACGACTTCCTTCATGAGCTACACACTGCCGACACTGAAAGTAGGAAGTGGTCATAATAATGTGACGCGACTGTGTATGTGTCCAGCATAAATAAAGGCCTCTATGCAAAGCAGCCAAACCCTAAATTTTCCGCAGGAACTGCCAAAAATCTAATGTGTATGGGACAATCCAGACTCTTCCACAACTCTGCCAGATGATATCAGGGGAAGGAAATGATTAGGCACACTGAATTTCAGCACCTGATCTTTCTATTCTTCCCGGAGAGAAGCCAAACACTTCTGTCAGGAACCTTCTCCCCTCTCACTATTAGTGATGAGCGGCAGTGCAATATTCGAATTCGCGATATTTCGCGAATATTTGGGTGAATATTCACCATATATTCGCGAATTCACGAATTTCTGATCTTCAGGCATTATTCACGAATACAAATATATTTTGAGAGATTCTAAATATTCGGGAATTCTTGAAGTGCCGATATTCGCGATTAAAATTCGCAAATCGAATATTCGTGATCAACACTACTAACACAAAATCATCTTAGTGCCAAGTACTATACCCTCAATATAATAGCAGCATACACTCTGTGATCTTAATACAGTCACATCACATGATATGCCCCCTGAAAATAAAGCACCACACACACAGTGCTCTTATTGGTAGTACCACATACTCTGTGCCCCATGTATACATAGCCTCATGCACTGTGTCCCCTGTACTGTATATAGTACCACATGTTTTGTGCCCACTGTATATAGTGTCCCCTTTATATAATGCCAGGATCTATGCCCCTTTATATAGTTCCTCTGCCTCTTTGGTGCCTCATATTCTGCACCCTCCTATAGTGTGCCTCATGTTCTGTGCCCCGTACAGTGTCCCTCGTGATATTCTGTAACCACTTCTGCACAGGCCTGCATCTGCGGAACATTACCATCTGCATCAGAAAAAAAAAAAAGGCTCCAAAAGATGCAGCAGGGAACTAGTGGTTACCTGCCTCATCATAAGGCACTTTTTTTGTGATGTAAGTGGCACAAAAACATTGCACCACCAGTAGTTCTGCCCCTTAGTGCCCCCATCCAGTATTTCTGCCCCTTAGTGCCCCCATCCAATAGTGCTGCCCCTTAGTGCCCCCATCCAGTAGTTCTGCCCCTTTAGTGCCCCATCCAGTAGTCCTGCCCCCTTAGTGCCCCATCCAATAGTTTTTCCCCCTTTGTGCCCCCATCCAGTAGTTTTGCTCCCCTTAGTGCCCACACCAGTAGTGCTGCCCTCTTATTGCGCCCAATCCAGTAGTTCTGACCCCTTAGTGCCCCCATCCAATAGTTTTGCCCTCTTAGTACCCATAATACAGTATTTTTGCCCAATTAGTGCCCTCATCCAGTAGATTTGCCCTTTAGTATCCCCATCAAGGAGTGCTGCCCCCTTAGTGCCCTCAGCCAATAGTGATGCCCTCTTAGTGCCCCCATCCAGTAGTTCTCCCTCCTTCATGCCCCCAATCCAGAAATAATAAAAAAAAAAAATCTAATACTTACCTCGTAGCCTCCTTTCCCCTGTGAGAAAAGATCACCTCGTTCTCTCCATTAGCAGTCATGATGTGATGACATCATCACACCTGCTGAGCTGGAGAGCGGGCAGGCAGAGTCCCGTCCTATGTGCTCTTTGTACATAGCTCAGCAGACGCAATGTGGTACTACATTGTCCTTGCTGCTGGAGAGCACAGGCTGCTTCATAGTGGAGGGGCTCCTGGAAGCCGGATGAATCGTTCAGGTGACCGGGTGCCTGGAAAAGGCACCCCCTTCAGGCACAGGTCACCCCCCTAATTCTTACTCTGAGCAGACAGTGTACCCCTCCAGCATTTGGCTACAGAGCTTCCACTGCTTCCACCCTGCTGTCTTACGGACAAGCTTCCACCCTCACCCCCTGATGATGATGCAAACAGCGGGGCACTTGACCACTGCAGCCAATTACTGGTTTCAGCAGTGATGTGTTACCCATGAAGCTTATAAGTGGGTCCTGTGCCACACAGGTGACGCGTCACCACTGTGGCCAGTCATTAGCTGCAGCGGTCATGTGCCCCTTGTCAAAATGGACTCTAAAAATTACAGTAAATACATTTTAAAAAGGCGCAAAGTAGCCACACAATTGGGGTCTTCATGGATGAGGGGGTTGCAAAGAAGTGTGGGTTCGGCAGGGAGGCTTCATACAAAAATTTTCTGTGGGGCCCAGTCAGTTCTAGCTACGCCCCTGCCCCCTGAGGATAATGATACCTACTCTTCACACGACTTCCACGTGCGATCAGTTACATCATCATCTACATTTGTGGGAAAGGCTAACGGCAAATGACAAGGATGAGCTCCTACCCCTGCCCTAAGCTGGCTCAGTTGTGCCCGGAGCCAGGAGCGAGGGTAAGCCTAGCAGTGGGCATACCCTAATGGGAACTTGAAAAGAAAAAAGGGGGTGTGGTGTGGCTGTGAGCAGGAAGCGCCCAGAGGAGTCGGGAGCCGGCGCTTAAGAGAGGTCAGACGCCCCTCCCACAAATTCAGGCTGACATTTCAGCCTTCCAACTTGTGGGAGTGGCTAAAGGCAAATGACGAGGAGGAGCACCTACCCCTGCCCTAAGCTGGCCGAGTTGTGCCCGGAGCCAGGAGCCAGGGTAAGGGTAAGCCTAGCAGTGGGCAAAAAGAAGCGAGGAGACCGGAGTAGTGATAAATCACTTATTTACTCTCAGGGCACGAGATTACAAAAAGCCTGTGATATCTCGACATTTGGGTTTGGAATGTACCTCGCAAAAAAAGAGGATCACCATCGACCCATTGTTTTAATCACGTGGGCCGGAACTCCGTTTTTAGAAGCTGCAGAAGCAGCCCCAATACAGAATGAGTGCCCAGTGATGGTAAGTGGGTTATACCCGAGACCTGATGCCAGTGTCCTGATATGAGATATGAACTGAATGGATGACAGAAAACCCTTGTGGAAAGGCAACAGTGGGCCATCAGGGGGAGCATCTTGCAGCAGTGCTAGCATTTGTTGGAGGACCTTGACCGGACACCAAACATTGGAGGTTCTAAAAAACTTGACCTTTGTAAGAGGCCCGTGCTGGCTGGTCTTGGTGGAAGATAACCGGAGGATAAAATGGTCCTGGGTCCAGGACAATTGCTGCCTCTGCAAACCCTGATGTTTGGAGGTGGTGCTAGTGAACTTGCCTAGCCTAAGGAAACCATAAAATCCGAGGTACATAGCTGCCCTAATGACCAAGCTGGGAGAGTGCCCAAAAGGATGACCATCTAACGCAGAAGAAGTCTCCTAAACATCTCACCGGAGACAGGCTGTCTACGGCCAGGAGAAGCATCCCCGCTCTTCTGGATTCCTTTAAGTGCAGCCTTGACTGCTTGTATCGAAAAAATGGAAACTCCGCCTGGACTGTGAAGCATGGATCAGTGCTGGATTCCAGCTAAGTACAGCTAAGTACATGACAATGGGCGATGAACGCCAATATGTAGGAGATGTCGTCCAGGGAACCTTGCAGGTTAGACCTGGAGAACTCCTGATAAATTGAAAGGCCGGCTTGGTAATTCCTGGTGGTGTTGAAGGGGAGGGAATGTTGAACCAGGTTCCTGGCACATGAAAGGAGGGACTCTAATCCATCACCAGGGAATTGAAGGCTGGGGGAGGGGACCCCGTGGGATCTGCTTCTGGCATCACCTGGAAAAAAAAGGGGTAATAGCATAGCATCTGCAGCTACATTCTCGACTCCTGGGATGTGACTACAAACAACATGAAAGTTATGGGAAAGGGAGAGCCAAACTAGTCTGCGGAGGAGGGACATGATCTTCAGTAATTTCATCCTGCCTTTCAAGATAATGTCGACCAAAGCTTGATTATCAGTGACAAACATTACAGGTGCATTGGCCCACTGATGTCCCCAAACTTGGGCAGCCGCCACAATAGGGTAAAGCTCTAGGAGGGAAGAAGAGCTCAGACCTTCGGGGTCCGACCGGACTTCTACGGGCCACTGACCAGCCATCCAATGCGACCCAAAAATAGCTGCGAACCCGCGGGACGCAGCTGCATCAGAAAAAACGGTGGGGTATGACGGCCCCCAAGAAGGCACAAAAAAAGAAATGCAGTTCCATGAGGATAGGAACAGTGACCACATGGCCCAGTCCGCCATGGCATGGCTGGCCAGATGGACGATGCTGTCCTGGTCAAGAGCCGAAGGCAGCAACTGGAGCAGCCTGGAGGTAAACGCCCTGCCCTGTAGCATGATCCAGGAGGCGAAATTGAACTGCCCCAACAAGGATTGAAGCTTAACCCTGGAAAGGAAGCCCGAGGACACAGTGTGGGAAATCACTGCCCGGCAACTAGCAAGTTTCTCCTCCGGAAAGCTGGCCTCCATCCGGATGGAATCCAAGGTGATGCCTAGAAAAGTCACCCTATTGGCGGTACCCTCGGTCTTAGCGTGGGCCACCGGGACCTGCAGGCTTGAAAAAATTTGGAGCAGAGTAGCCATATTGCCGACCCGCCACGCGGACCCTCGATGATCAGGAAATCATCAAGGTAGTGGATGACAGTAGGCAGACCGCCATGATGAAGGAGGATCCACTGCAAAGCCTTGGCAAATTGGTTGAACAACCATGGACTACTCTTAGAACCAAATGTGAGTCTATTCGCAAAATAGTAGCGACCAGCCCACTTACGACTGTAGTATCCCCATAATCGCGGTTGAATAGAAAGGAGCTTGAAGGCGTCTGCAATATCCACCTTTGCCAACCAGGAACCCCTGCCGGAGATCACAATGGACTTAATCACCTCATTAATAGAGGAATATTGCATCGAGAATTCCTCTGATGGGATGAGTGAATTGAGGCTGGGTGTGGCAGAAGCATGAGGAGTGGACAGATCATAAATTAATCGTTTTTATTGGATGATTTTTTAGATACCAGGCCGATAGGGTTAATACGCCAGGAAGAAAAAGGAATGACTTCAAACGGGTCAATGAGGAAACCCTTATCAACCTCTGACTGGAGCAACTCGTCGACTGCCGCCGGGTCCCCAGAGGCAGACCGCAAGTTACCACCCTCCCAAGACATCTGAGGAAGGGCAATAAGGCCCGTGTGGAAGACTTCCGCAAAACTAGACAACAGGAATTGCACAAACCCTCTGTCCTGATGATCCCGCAGAAGGACACCTAGCAGATCAAGATTAATGTCGGCTAGTCAGGATTGCTTGGCAGACCTCTTGCGACAGGTGGACCAGGGGTGAGCCCTGAAGCACAATGAGCAGATGTGGAGAGCCCTGCATCCATTGAAGACACAACCGCTTGCATTAAAGTTATTACAGACCTGGCTTCTACCCAGGTACACTATGGGGCGACCAAGCTTGTCAACCCCGGGGGCGCCCAGTTGGAAACCCGAGGGGCCGGGCAGGGACCTATCCTGAATGGGGTTGACGGAGTTAGGACACCAGTCTGAGGAGTGAAATATGGACTGGCACACTGTACATGAAGAAGCTCTGAGACCCGCAAAGTGGCGGCAGAAGAGCTCCATGTCGATATTGGCCCAGTTGGTGACAAACTGGAACTGAACCAGGGCAGTCGCAGCCTTAGCCGAGAAGGAGCGATGGTAGTCGTAAAACGACGAGCCCCCATACTTGTGACCCAGATCGATGACAAGGTAGAGATAAGAGTCTAACTCTTCTCTCCTTTCAGGCTGAGCTGAACAAATGATGTCCCTAAAAAGACTAAATGCCAGCACGAATTCAGGGATGGAGAGCTTCCTTTTAAGCCGGGCGTCCTTGGCCTTCAGCATGAGAGAGACATCACCACAGTTAATGACCCTGTTTTCAGGAACGTCTTGTGAGGCGATGAGGATGGATGCCAAGTTCACATCCTTCCCAGCCAAAATATCCTTTTTTGATGCCCTCCGGAATGAAATGGGAAGGTGCCACCTGGGGGGTGAGACTGGTAATACCTTGCGAAGACACCTGAGAAGCAATGGGCACTGCCGGAGGGTCTGACACTTGGGGGCGCCTGACACTTGGGGGCGCGCGAGGGCCCGAGACTCCAGCACTGTCACCCTGGACTGAACGTACGCAACCGTGCTGACCATGAAGTCAATAGTGGATTGTAACTGGGACATTGACTGCTGATTGGACGTTATCCCCGACTGGACACCCGACGGGCTCGGGCTGGTCATCATCAGCTTATACAAATTGCCTTACGAGCAGAAGCTGGGTGAAGAATCCTCCTTCTGTTAAGTTCTGCGATCAGCTTGGGAATCGCCCAACTTCTCAGGGGCATGGTGCCGGACTGTCCTGAAACAGAAGTTTCTGGGACTGACATGGTGTCATCCACGTCCGGCGCTCGCGACATGCTCAACATGCAGAGAAAGAGACCCTTCTGGATGACTATGCATTACCGGAAGGTAAAACGACCAGTGCCTGGAGGAGAGAGGCTTGTGGAAAGTCCGAGTAACGTACCTGAAGTTGCTGGAGAAGAACTGTGAAGATGTTTTAATTTAACCCGACCTAAGCAAAGTCTCGGATGAATGGAACCAGCTAGAACCTGGAAGAAAAAAAATAGGACATGCAGACTAACCAGACCCCTAACCAATACCCGGCTGGTAGGAAGAAAACGGAGCGAAGCCCGAGGGTGCCGGGAAATGAGTGAATGCAGAGAGCACGAACGAGCGTGATGTGAAGGAAGAGGAAACCGGCCCGGAGATGGGCAAAACCTTGAAAACAGGCGACAAGAGTGACCAGACCTGAACAGAACCACCTGAGGTTGTGATGCGAATAGATTGATGCCCGATGACCCGTGGAGCCAAGGTGACCCAGGTGGAGACCTCAAGGTGAACCGAACGAAAGTGACAAGTGTACATGGCCTGTGAAAAGCAACCTGAGCGTGCCTAGACCGGAGGGCATATGCGAACCCTATGGAATCCAAGAGGGCATAGTGCGGAAACCGAGAAACCGAGCAGCAGGAGTGAAGACGGAAGGAGCCTGATAGAATCAGGAGAGAAGACACAAGGAGGAACCCAGAAATACCGCACCACGAAGTCCAGCGATGGACAGACCTGGCAGTGCCAGGAAGGGGTGAACCAGAAGGGAACGGGCTTAGGCGAACCAAGCGTGGACAGGGCCTGTACAGATCAGGAGGAAGATTGCCATGGATGGAGAGCAAAAGCCTGGACGAACCCGGGCCGACAGAGACAGACCCTGGGAGAACCGGAACTGTAGACATGCAGGGAGACCAGACCTGCACGTACCACTCAGACAAAGATAAACAGAGCCTGGATGTAGCAGGATGAGACTGACAGCATGATAGACAGAGCCTGGGCGAACCAGGGGAAGGATATACAATAAAGGGAGACCAAACGTACCCGTTCACAGGAGGACAGAACTGAACGTGTCGGAAGGACGAGCAATTAAAGAGAGGACAGCATGGGCGTTCCTGGTACACAGAAGTAGATACGAGCCTGGGCGATCCAAGAACTAAGGTAGAATGAGCCTGGGCGATCCAGTAAAACAGAGGTCGATACGAGCCTGGGCGATCCAGGAAGACAGAGGTAGATACGAGCCTGGGCGATCCAGGGAGAAGCAGAAAAAACATAATGACACTAAAAACAAAAACCGGAATAAATTAACCAAAGCATGAAACCCACATGTAACTGGAAAAAGAAAAGAAAACCAACAAAAAAAAAAAAAGAGAGAGAAAAACAAAAAAACAAAAAAAAAACAAAACGATAAGCCCTCCTAACCTGACGCCACCAAAAAAAATAAATAAACAGGAAATAAACTAAACAATACCGTTATATATATATATATATATATATTTGTGGTAAGGTGCAGGGTGCCGTCGTGGATGGCAGGTATGTGTCACCGAGGTTCATAGCCTCGGCGAGGTAAGAGCCCGTTTTTGTTGATGTCAGCAGCAGCTAGTGCTACTGACAGAGTTTAAATAGCATGGCTGCAAAGCCGATCCGGGCCGGCTCTTACCGGGAGCAGCTAAAGTGTAGGGTGGGTGGCTGCTCCCCACGACCCAGTCCTGGTTTTGGGCTGGGTTTAAAAGCTCAGCCAGCTCAGCAGCTGGAGGCTGTGATTATCCTGGAGCTGCTAACAGGGCTGAGGAGTTCTCTGTCCTGGAGGAAAGAGCTCAGCAAGGAGGTGTTTTGTTCCTGGCTACCTGAAGCTGGATTCTCCTGCGGCTGGGCCGACAGCGTGGTGCGAACCTGCACCTACACCTCCCAGGTGACTGAACCTGTGTTGGCCTGTTTTTGTTTTGCCACGTTATTTCCGTTGTGTGTGAACTGTCACCAAAGAGACTGTTTTTCATTTATGGTGTGCAAGTGTGAATAAAACACTGTTTGTTGCACAATCTGGACTCCTTGTTTTGCCTCTAAACTGCACCCGCACCGCTGTCTACCAGAGCGACTCCCCACATTATATATATATATTGTGGGGAGTTGCTCTGGTAGACAGTGGTGCGGGTGCAGTATAGAGGCAAAGAGAGTCCAGGTAGTGCAGCAAACAGTGTTTTATTTCACACTTGCACAAACAAAAAGTTCAAAACAGTCACTTAGTGCTAGAGATGGCCCGAACTATTCGCCGGCGAACAGTTCCCGGCGAACATAGCTTGTTCGCGTTCGCCTCTGCCGGGCGAACATATGCGATGTTCGGTCCGCCCCCTATACATCATCATTGAGCAAACTTTGACCCTGTACCTCACAGTCAGCAGACACATTCCAGCCAATCAGCAGCATACCCTCCCTCCCAGACCCTCCCACCTCCTGCACAGCATCCATTTTAGATTCATTCGGAATTTGCAGTCTTAGTGAGAGGAGGGAGAGTGTAGTTGCTGCTGATTTAATAGGGAAATTGATAGCTAGGCTAGTGAATTCAGTGTCCACTCCAGTCCTGAAAGACTCATCTGATCTCTGCTGTAAGGACAGCGTCCTGACAGCACCCCAAAAAGCCCTTTTTAGGGCTGCAACATTAGTCTGCTTTTTTTTTCCTTTATATGCATATTGCAGTTGCATGGCCTGCCTGTGTGTGAGGAGCTGCAGGCCCACAGACTGTAGTGTGCCCACTGCCAGTGCCCACCCCTGTCATCCCATGTGGCACAGGACTTTGCATCAAAAAAGGCATTTAATTTTTACACTTTAATCTAAGTTTAGTTGCCTGCCAGTGTGTGTCAGGCTGACTTCCAGTGACTGTAGTGTGCCCACCCCTGTCATCCCATGTGGCACAGGACTTTGCATCAAAAAAAGGCATTTAATTTTTACACTTTAATCTAAGTTTAGTTGCCTGCCAGTGTGTGTCAGGCTGACTTCCAGTGATTGTAGTGTGCCCACTGCCAGTGCCCACCCCTGTCATCCCGTGTGGCACAGGACTTTGCATCAAAAAAAGGCATTTAATTTTTACACTTTAATCTAAGGTTAGTTGCCTGCCAGTGTGTGTCAGGCTGACTTCCAGTGACTGTAGTGTGCCCACCCCTGTCATCCCATGTGGCACAGGACTTTGCATCAAAAAAAGGCATTTAATTTTTACACTTTAATCTAAGGTTAGTTGCCTGCCAGTGTGTGTCAGGCTGACTTTCAGTGACTGTAGTGTGCCCACCCCTGTCATCCCATGTGGCACAGGACTTTGCATCAAAAAAAGGCATTTAATTTTTACACTTTAATCTAAGGTTAGTTGCCTGCCAGTGTGTGTCAGGCTGACTTTCAGTGACTGTAGTGTGCCCACTGCCAGTGCCTACCACTCATACCGGCTGGCAGAGGACTTTGCATCAAAATAGGCATTTAATTTTTACACTTTAATCTAAGGTTAGTTGCCTGCCAGTGTGTGTCAGGCTGACTTTCAGTGACTGTAGTGTGCCCACTGCCAGTGCCTACCACTCATACCGGCTGGCACAGGACTTTGCATAAAAAAAAGGCATTTAATTTTTACACATTAGTCTAATTTCAGTTGCTTGCCTGCTGCCAGTGCGTGTCAGGCCCACTTCCACAGACTGTAGTGTGCCCACTGCCAGTGCCCACCCCTGTCATCCCGTGTGGCACAGGACTTTGCATCAAAAAAAGGCATTTAATTTTTACACTTTAATCTAAGGTTAGTTGCCTGCCAGTGTGTGTCAGGCTGACTTCCAGTGACTGTAGTGTGCCCAATGCCAGTGTCCACCACTCATACCGGCTGGCACAGGACTTTGCATAAAAAAAGGCATTTAATTTTTACACTTTAGTGTAATTTCAGCTGCTTGCCTGCTGCTAGTGTGTGTCAGGCCGACTTCCACTGACTGTAGTGTGCCCACTGCCAGTGCCCACCCCTGTCATCCCGTGTGGCACAGGACTTTGCATCAAAAAAAGGCATTTCATTTTTACACTTTAATCTAAGGTTAGTTGCCTGCCAGTGTGTGTCAGGCTGACTTCCAGTGACTGTAGTGTGCCCACTGCCAGTGCCTACCACTCATACCGGCTGACACAGGACTTTGCATAAAAAAAGGCATTTTATTTTTACACATTAGTCTAATTTCAGTTGCTTGCCTGCTGCCAGTGCGTGTCAGGCCCACTTCCACTGACTGTAGTGTGCCCACTGCCAGTGCCAACCACTGATACCGGGTGGCACAGTAGCTTGACGATAAATAAGGCATTTCATTTTTACACATTAGTCTAATTTCAGTTGCTTGCCTCCTGCCAGTGTGTGTCAGGCCCACCTCCACAGACTGTAGTGTGCCCACTGCCAGTGCCAACCACTGATACCGGGTGGCACAGTAGCTTGACGATAAATAAGGCATTTCATTTTTACACATTAGTCTAATTTCAGTTGCTTGCCTGCTGCCAGTGTGTGTCAGGCCCACTTCCACAGACTGTAGTGTGCCCACTGCCAGTGCCCACCACTGATACAGGGTGGCACAGTACCACTTATCGAAAAAAATGACAGGCAGAGGCAGGCCACCCCGCAGGGGCCGTCGTGGTCGTGGTGCTGTGATTTCCACTGTCCCTGGAATAATGCCTAGTGTTCAGAGGCCATGTACCCTGAACCCGAAAAATTCTGAGGACGTAGTTGACTGGCTTAGACAGGACACCCAATCTTCAACAGCTTCCGCTAAGAACCTTGACGCACCATCTTCCTCCAGCTCAGCTTTGGTCACCTGCTCTCAAGTTACCACGCACCCGCCCGCCGCTGATAGGAATAGTACTAGTTAAGACACCACTCATATAGGGTGTCACAGCACATTGCTCTGTGCACGCGCAGTGCCCCAATTTGGGAGTATGAGGACCGACCAAGCTGCTTTTTCCATCTCCCGGTTCCTGAAATCAATTCAGTTTGGTGTATGAGAGTTTGGTCTGTCATTGTGAAGGCAGTCGAAGGTACCAGGCCTAAATTTTTTTTCACAAAAGGCAATCCCTGATATGGGATGTAACAGGGATTAAACTGATGAGAATAGTACTACAGAAAATACCACTCATATCGAGTGTGACAGTAAATTGCACGGCGCAGACGCAGTCACCGTGGATTAAAACAGAGTGGAGGGAGCCATCGTTTTTTTAACCATCTTCCCGTTCGAAAAATCTATTCAATAAATGGCCCCCAGATTGGGGACGTTAGAGGGATTAAACTGATGAGAATAGTACTACAGAAAATGCCACTCATATGAGGTGTGACAGTAAATTGCACGGCGCAGACGCAGTCACCGTGGTTTAAAACAGAGTGGAGGGAGCCAGCGTTTTTTTAACCATCTCCCCGTTCGAAAAATCTATTCAATAAATGGCCCCCAGATTGGGGACGTTAGAGGGATTAAATTGATGAGAATAGTACTACAGAAAATACCACTCATATCGGGTGTGAGAGTAAATTGCACGGCGCAGAAGCAGTGACCGTGGATTAAAACAAAGGGGAGGGAGCCAGCGTTTTTTTTAACCATCTCCCCGTTCGAAAAATCAATTCAATTGACCTTTCGGGGACCCTTGGTGTTGTACTTGGCTGGGTGGAGGAAGAAATCTTCAATGACATCACCGGGACGTGGCTAGCTTGGTATCCAACCTTGTGCAAATGGGGAGTTTGCGGTTGTGCAAATGGACTGTTTGCGGTGCATTAAAAGAGGAGTTTGGTATGTCAATGTCTGAGAATCGGGCGTAACCCTTACACTACCTGATCGATACAACATCAGACCGGATCGTATACACACACTGGATGTTTTAAAGCATGTTATTCCAAACAATTTAGGAATATTACGTGATTTATGCCCTTTATGGATTAAAACCCGACTCTGCGTCCACTACGTAATTTTCCATGGGAGTTTTGCCATGGATCCCCCTCCGGCATGCCACAGTCCAGGTGTTAGTCCCCTTGAAACAACTTTTCCATCACTATTGTGGCCAGAAAGAGTCCCTTTGGTTTTTAAAATTCGCCTGTCTATTGAAGTCTATGGCGGTTCGCCCGGTTCGCCTGTTCGCGAACATTTGCGGAAGTTCGCGTTCGCTGACTGAAAATTTTATGTTCGCGACATCACTACTTAGTGCTACTTCACACTCACAGCAAAAACTTGAGGCAAAACAAAAGTCCATGACTGAATCAAATTCACCTGTGTGGTTTAGGTGCGTGTTCACACCCGGCTGTCAGCCCAGCCGCAGGAAAGTCCAACCTCAGGCTTCCAGGCAGACTGCACGCCTCTTTGTAAGCTCTTGCTTCCAGGCCCTGAGAGCTCCACAGTAACGCCGGCAGCTTCCAGGTAAATCACTTGAAATCCTAGGTGTCAGTTTTTCAGCCCAGCACAAGGCTCAGATCTCCAACACAGTGAGACCCACTTGCATGAAGCTAGCTGTCTTAAGTGCAGCTAGGTAATCACCCAAAAAACCCGGACCGGCACCTAAAATCCGGTCCAGTATTTGCCCTCACCTAGCTGCAATCAACCCAGCAGCACAGGCTGAGAGGAAAATACCTGTTTTTACCACAAAACCTCTCACTGTGTCACATACCCCCTTTGTTCAACCCTGAGGGGGTGAACACACGCCAGACAGGATACCCAGAACCGGGCACTCGCATTTCCCTGTAACTGCCCTGCTCTGTGTTCCACTGAAAATCTAAAGTTCTGAAGTCACCCGAACCCTCTGGTGACCCAGGACTTTCCTTCTTTGTCCAGATGGGGACAGGCTGCGGCCAACCCCACATCACTCTTTCAGAGATGGCTTGTCGCCGAACCACGGGCACCTGGTACGGCTTTAACCAGACTTTTGCCTGGTGCTCAGTGACAATATCACGGCGAGTTATGGAAGGGCATTCAGGGAAATCACAGAACACCTCTGTGTTCTGTCTAACAAACTCCTTGGCTCTCTGAGTCTGTTCAGAGGAAAGGCTGCCAGTAATTTTATCTGTGGCAGCCGCTTCCCTGTTAGCAGACAGAGGGACCGGAATCTCTTTCCCTAGATAAACCGGCCGCGGGTTGTTCTCAATACAAGTCTCTCTACCCTTCCAAGGTTTCCCTAAATTTACATGGTAGACCGGCTCCGGCTTTTGCTGTCCTGGCTGGTGTACCTTGTAATTTGGGTCTCCAACTTTCTGTGCTATTTTATAGGTCCCCTTCCCCCTAGCGCTGTCCTTACTGTTCACAGGTGGCCCAACAACTAAACCCGGGTCCCTTTGGCTACGGACCCCAGACACTCGATTGCAGGTCCGGCTTTGGCCTGGCTGAGCCACCTTCCTATGTTTTCTACCTATCCTATTTAGGGGGACTGTCTTCTTCTCACCCACCGGACCTACTGTGGGTCCCTCTGCCTTGGGTTTCTGGGGTTCTAACACCTCACCTGGGCTAGGCCTCACTACTGGGAGTTTTTCTACCTGTCTGGGAACTGTACGTACAATGGCCGGCCACAGGGCTGGAAACAATGGAAAGTCTCTTCCTATTATCACATCATAGGGCATACTCGTGGTTACAGCCACCTCATGGACCTGCCTGCCGACACACGTGTTTACAGACAACAGAGCAGTGGGGTATTCTTTTAAATCTCCATGAATGCTGAAAACCCCGACTCTCCGGCCTGTAAACTCTGTGGGTCGCACCAGGGAACCCCTTACCAGGGTCACCTGACTCCCCGAATCCAGCAGAGCTGCCACTGGAGTGTCTCCCACCTCCACCCGACACAAGTGTTCATCATGGATAACCTCTGACACAACGACGCTTCTGGCATACAATGACTGTCGATACCCAAAATTTACATCCATGGGCTCACCCAGGAGGGGACAGTTGGCCCGTACATGGCCAGGCTCATGGCACCGCCAGCAGATTATAGAGTCCCGATCCCCAAAGGGCACATCCCGTGCGGTCTTTCTCAGCTCAGGCCGCAGGGTCTGGGGAGGGGATTTTCTGGGTTTTATTACTCCCTTCCCCAGAGTTCCCCCCTCAAGTTCCTCAGTAGCCCCATAACGTTCGACCAGGTCCACCATCTCCAGGGCACTAGTAGGAGAGGTCTGGCCAACCCAGCGCTGGAGGGGTAGTGGCAATGCCCTCCAGAATTTGTCAGCTACAATACGGTCCAGCATAGCAATGGGACTAAGTACGTCAGGCGGCAGCCATTTTTGTAAGAGTTTTAGCAAATTGTAATACTGGGGTCGTGCTGGCTCAGCTGGGTTAAACTCCCACTGATGTACCCGCTGGGCCCTAACCAACACATTCACCCCCAGTCTCGCCAGGATCTCACCCTTGACCACAGAGTAGTCTGCCGCTTGGTCGTCCGGTAAATCAAAGTATACCTGTTGGGGTCCTGACGCCAGAAACGGAGCGATGACCTCCGCCCACTGGTCACGGGGTAGTCTCTCTCTCACGGCCACCTTTTCGACCATTGCCAAGTAGGTTTCAACATCATCTGTCGGTGTCATCTTGGGAACGGCGGTGCGGCCATTACGTGTTGCAGCAGCCGCTGGTTTGTGTCCTGCTGTCGCTGATTAGCCTCTAGCAGCTGTGCGACGGCCTGCTGTTGGACAAGTAAGGCTTCTTCATGTCTCTTTTGCTGTTGTGCGATGGCCTGCTGTTGGACATCCATGGCCTGCTGTTGCTTTAAGTTGGCCTGGACAAGCTGCTTTATCATCTCCTCCATCTATTCCTGTGTTGGTGGTTGCAGCTTGGCAGGCTTAATCCAGGACATACAACAGTGCCCAAAAAAAAAAAATGCTACAAAAAGTTTTGGCTTCCCGCCAGCCTCACTGCAATTGCCCGCATCCGACACCAAATGTGGGGAGTTGCTCTGGTAGACAGCGATGCGGGTGCAGTATAGAGGCAAAGAGAGTCCAGGTAGTGCAGCAAACAGTGTTTTATTTCACACTTGCACAAACAAAAAGTTCAAAACAGTCACTTAGTGCTACTTCACACTCACAGCAAAAACTTGAGGCAAAACAAAAGTCCAAGACTGAATCAAATTCACCTGTGTGGTTTAGGTGCGTGTTCACACCCGGCTGTCAGCCCAGCCGCAGGAAAGTCCAACCTCAGGCTTCCAGGCAGACTGCACGCCTCTTTGTAAGCTCTTGCTTCCAGGCCCTGAGAGCTCCACAGTAACGCCGGCAGCTTCCAGGTAAATCACTTGAAATCCTAGGTGTCAGTTTTTCAGCCCAGCACAAGGCTCAGATCTCCAACACAGTGAGACCCACTTGCATGAAGCTAGCTGTCTTAAGTGCAGCTAGGTAATCACCCAAAAAACCCGGACCGGCACCTAAAATCCGGTCCAGTATTTGCCCTCACCTGGCTCCAATCAACCCAGCAGCACAGGCTGAGAGGAAAATACCTGTTTTTTACCACAAAACCTCTCACTGTGACAATTTTTAAAGTAATTTTTTTTCTTTTTTATATGTAATTTTGTCTAACCTCCCCTTTTTTTATTTTTATTAACCTTAAGGTAAATGACCCCTGACCCTGCCCCAGGAGAACCCCACAGCACTGATAGTGTGCTGGCCTCCAGCAGGAGCCAGTAGACCGGCAGGCACAACCATGGGCAGCACAGACAGTGGAGGATCCCCAAGAGAGGATTCAGAGAGCAGCGCGAGGACACCACCTAAAAAATTAAAAGCACACATGTCCGATAGTGATCCTCAACATGAGTTCAACGCTGGGACCCACACCGACCCTGCGAACAGAAGCAGCGCTAAACAATGGGGAAAACGTGGCTGTCGATCAGAGGTGCCCTGTGGTGGGGACGGGAATGAGGGAAGAGATCTTATCCGTCCTGGAGATGCATGCAGTCGGTGTAAAAGCGGCTCCTTATCCAGCGGATGTGAACAGGAAGCGCCCAGAGGAGTCGGGAACCGGCGCTTAAGAAAGGTCAGATGCCCCTCCCACAAATTCAGGCTGACATTTCAGCCTTCTAACATGTTTGCTCGTCACTTGTGTCACCCTCACCTGCCTTTTGTGCACATCCCTAACGTCTCGCAATATGAGCTCCCACCCCACTGTCATCATTGGTAGTTGCATGCCTAAAGGAGTCTGCAGCAGACCACTCCCTCAAGTCTGTGCTGCCCTGTAACTGCTGACTGTCCTCACAAAGCTCATCCTTGCTGACTGAAAAGTTGAGCAGAGCCAGTGGCTTCCATTGCTTGGCTAACAGACAGAGCAGCAAAAGCAAGAGGCAGGTTCAGAACAGTTGAGAGACTAGAAGCAGTTTCTGGGCCATGCCAACTAAGTGTGGTGTCAGGATCCCACAGATTCCTGGCTGTGTATATCTGTTGTAACTTGAGATGATTGTAAAAAGCGAGTCAACCATTCCAGTACAGTTGGCTTGTTGGTCAAAACACAACAATTGGATAACAGTGGCAGCTTTGGCCTCTTGCTGTGGCAGCTACCACCCCCACTTCGTCTTACTTGTGCTGACTACAGCATTATTTTTGTGGGAATGCTTTTTTAGCTAAACCTGTGCGTGACAATAGACTGTTGTGGCCGTTAAAGAAGAACTCCCACAAAAATGTTCATTCTCTGATTTGTTAGAAAGGTACATGATATAAACTGTAGTGAAGGTAATTTTCTGACCAGTGACTATATTTGTGCGTTATCCCCTCCTTTTAGATTTTCAGCTGTAACATGTGACCAACACTCTGACTTTCCAAATAACACATCTTATGTGTGGACAGGAAGCCAGTTTTTCTATGTATTCCTATGGGAGCCTCAATGTCAATCTCATAGGAAAGAAATACAGAAGTAATTGACTTCCTGTCCTGTGTCAGTTGGACATCAGAGAGTTGCCTACATGACGCAGCTGAGAGTAAGGGGATAGCTCACGGTGGCAAACTCTGCAGAGACAAGTTGTGGCAGGGATAAATCATCAGGGTGTCTGAACTGGATGGAAAGATGAGGAAATAGAAGAACTCCGGTGGGGATATCACCTGTAAGTCACTAAATGTAAATGGTTATTCCACCACTGACTGTATCTGATCAGTGCTGTAGTCACTTGTATTGTCTACAGTGTGATAGATAATAGGTGGTAGCATTCTCTTTTGGGAATCTACCACTACCAGTATATCTTTACACTTGGTCAGACCATGCTGGGACCTGTAGTTTCACATCCGTACTTATATGTCAAGAGCTAACCTGAATATGCAAACATGTTTTTGAGCTGGTACTATAAAAAATTCCAGTGTTTATTCAGCCCAGTGTGGCAACGTTTCAATTGTTCACTACAATCTTTCTCAAGCCATACCAAATAAAGTGCTCAGTGCAATATATATAGTCAAGTCACATGATCATCAATTAATTAGTGATAAAAACATGATTACAATAAAATGTAAATTTGTAATAATAAAGTGCTAAAAGTGCCAAATGTGCAAATTACATAAACAAATACATGTGAAAAAATATTCATGTTCCATATGATACAATTTTCTGATAGTGTAAACATTAAAAACAGTTAATTGACTTGAAACCCACAGGTGTATAAGATAAATAATAATCATAATAAAAGGGAGACAATCTCACAGGAGCGGAATCACCATAGGATCCTGGATGGCGTCTCACGGAGTACAGCGCGCATGCGCGAGATTCACAAATCTCGCGAGCATCCCCATACATCAGATCCAGTGTCCCTAACAAAGATGGCGTTCACGGGCTTCATGTCATCTCTGCGGCTGCGCGGACTTGATCAAGTCCCGCAAACATTACGTTTCAAGCACACCAATCCAGGCCATATCAAATATGGCGACCCCGGCATCTCAGGTGTAGTGCGCATGTCCTGTATATCACAACTCCGTATCCACAAATCAATGTAAACATCCAACACACCCTATGGATATTATAATGGAGGCATAGGATTGTCCAAAGAATCGGACTCACCACAGCATCCACATATCATCATGGGTCATACATACTTCAGGCTCCCCATTTTAGGTGTATAATGCAAATGACGAGTCCATCCGAAAGAACGGACTCGCCATATCATGCCAACAACCTTGGGGCAATTCATACACAACATCCAACACCACTAGGTGAACCGGTCAGTCAGGGATACATGAAGTGACCTATCACAGTCCTCATGTAAAAACCCTTACCTCCAGTCCCCTATTGTTAGGTGATTTGACTCATATCACTCATTATCACGGAGTGTTCAAAAGAGACAAATAAAATATGATTAAGCGGCAGAGAAAACATGAATCCCATGATATCTAGTAATAATCTTTTTAAAAATAATTTTTCACAATTCAGAATCCATCTGGTCCCATGGATAAACTTCCATCTGTGAGAATGTCCCTTGCTTGAAAAAATCTGTAAAGAACATAAGAGAAATAACAAACAATTAATAAGTGTTTAAACAGTAAAAAGAAAATTTTCTCCATATATAAAAAAAAATCCTTTTAAAATAAAAAACTCTTTTCTAGAAAGAGAAAGCCACTGAACACTTCATTTAGTCTCCCTCCCAGGTATAGATGGGGCGGGAATACACCACGGGGCAAGACAACGCACAACATCCTATGTCACACGGAAATCAACATTGAGTCCCCTAGGTTTAAGGGTTCCCAGTGTGTAGATCCAATATAGTTCTTTATTTTTTAAAAGCTTCACCCTATCTCCCCCTCTTCGTGTCAAAGGGATGTGATCTATAACTCTAAATTTTAGATCCCTTTCCATGTGTCCTGCCTCCTTAAAATGCCTCGAGACTGGGAGATCCATTATTTGTTTTCTGATGGAAAACCGATGCCGATTAATCCTGGTTTTTACATCCCAGGTCGTTTCTCCCACATAACATAAGGCACATGGACATGTAAGCATGTACACTACATATGTGGAATCACATGTCAATAAGGCTCTGATTTTAACCTCTCTACCTGTAGATGGGTTCAAAAATGTATTTCCTCTGATCAATAATGGACAATTTACACAATTGTAGCATGGATAACATCCAGTTTTCTGACAACCAAAAAGGCCTCCTTCCCTGACTTTTGAAGGTCCAACATCAGACCTGACTAGTTTGTCCCCGAGGTTGTTACTTCTCCGATACGAGAGCAATGGGGGTGTTTGAAACTCCTGAATCTGGGGGAAACTTGATGTCAAAATGCCCCAATGTTTCCTAATCACCTTTGCTATATTATTGCTTTCGCTGCTATATTCTGATATGAACGGAATCCTTTGAGTTTTTTCTTTTGGTGTTTTTCCTCTTTCATTACTGATTTTTTTAAAACTTTGGTCAATCAATCCCCTTGCCCGGAACTTGGCACCCATCTGGTCAAATCTCTGCCTCTTCACCTCTACATCCTCCACAATCCTGTCAACTCTCACCAACTGGCTATAGGGTAGGGATTTCACCATCGAGGGGGGATGGTTGCTTTCAAACCTTAATAATGTGTTTTTATCTGTCTTTTTGACAAAAAGATCACTGACCAAACACCCCTCCTTGATAGAAATCTCCGTATCCAAAAACTGTATAGATAGATATATATATACACTGTATTGGTTCTGGTGCTGTATTTATGTAAGGAGCTTGGTTATAGTAACATAGTAACATAGTATATAAGACCGAAAAAAGACATTTGTCCATCCAGTTCGGCCTGTTTCCTACAAGTTGATCCAGAGGAAGGCAAAAAACCCCTGTGAGGCAGAAGCCAATTTTCCTCACTTAAGGGGAAAAAAAATTCCTTCCCGACTCCAATCAGGCAATCAGAATAACTCCCTGGATCAACGACCCCTCTCTAGTAGCTATAGCCTGTAATATTATTACACTCCAGAAATACATCCAGGCCCCTCTTGAATTCCTTTATTGTACTCACCATCACCACCTCCTCAGGCAGAGAGTTCCATAGTCTCACTGCTCTTACAGTGAAGAATCCTTTTCTATGTTTGTGTACAAACCTTCTTTCCTCCAGACGCAGAGGATGTCCCCTTGTCACAGTCACAGTCCTGGGGATAAATAGATGATGGGAGAGATCTCTGTACTGACCCCTGATATATTTATACATAGTTATTAGATCTCCCCTCAGTCGTCTTTTTTCTAAAGTGAATAACCCTAATTTTGATAACCTTTCAGGGTACTGTAGATCCCTCATTCCAGTTATTACTTTAGTTGCCCTCCTCTGAACCCTCTCCAGCTCTGCTATGTCTGTCTTGTTCACAGGAGCCCAGAACTGTACACAGTACTCCATTTACAGTTATGGTGCTGTATTTATGTCCCATGTTTGATTATTGTTCTGTAATTATTAAATAAACTTGATTCAGTACTTTATTTATGTTCCTTGCTTGGTTTTGATGCTGTATTCATGTAATGAGCGTGGTTCTGGTGCTGTATTCATGCAATGAGCATGATTCTGGTGCTGTATTCATGCAATGAGTTTGGTATGGCACCACTACTTCTGTGCATACATAGTGTCCTCTCCCTTCACTGCTATGGAACTTTTAAAAATAACCAGTCCCAAAATGGTGAATTGAGGGGTGGTTGTGCATGGTTGTGCAGGTATGTTGGGGGGGCGCCAAAAAGATTTCTCACACAGGGTGCATGCAACCTAAGGCCCACCCTACATCTGCTACTCGGGAGACTACCTGTGAGGAACACTTTATCAGTGCACTGGTTCATAAAAGCAGAAGTAAGCAGGCATCAAGCAGTGGTTGAGGGAAAATGCAATTCTCAGCAGTGTGGGAATTTTTCACCAATTCACTGAGTATAGGCCATTGCGTCTGACCACATGCTGCTGCCTGATGCTGCCCACCTGATGCCTCCACTGCCATTCCTACAAAGAGGCTTCTTGGCCTACTAATATTTACATGTTACATTTTTACAAGGATATGCCTACCACTGGCACTCCTTATCACAGTGCTGTTGTTTAGTTTTGCTACTACTGTGATCTGCATCCATTTTGTGTTGTATGCCACTGCTGCTGCCCCCCATCCTCACTTTGTCATGGGGCCACTATTGTCACTGCCACTGCTGCTGCCACCCACCCCATTTAGTTATGGGCCACTACTGTCACTGTTACTGCCACTGCTGCCACCATCCCCACTCAGTCATGGGGCCACTATTTTCTCTGTTACTGCCACCATCCCCACTCAGTCATGGGGCCAGTATTGTCACTGTTACTGCCGCTACTGCTTCCACCCTCCCCACTCAGGCATGGGGCCACTATTGTCATTACCACTGCTGCTGCTGCCACCCAACCCATTAAGTCATGGGGCCACTACTGTCCCTCTTACTGCTGCTGCTGCCACCATACCCACTCTGTCATGGGGCCACTAGTGTCACTGCCACTGCTGCTGCCACCCTCCCCATTCAGTCATGGGGCCACTACTGTCACTGTTACTGCTGCCACCCTCCACACTCTGTCATGGTGCCACTACTTTAATATTGGTGCACTGCACAGTTATGTACACGGCAAGTCTGTAGCAGTCTCCTACGTTCTCACTGCACTCTCCCTGCCGTTTAACTTCCAAGCCTTCACACTGAGATTGGGCCACCAATTGGGAAGAATATGCTTAGGTTGATTGGCCTGGGTACTCCTGAGTTATCGTGATTCGTCACTAATGAATTTAGAACAAATCAAATTTCTTGTCAAACTTCAGTGAAGATGCTGAATCTCTAGCCGTGATTATGAAATTGCTATCTGATCACTGAAAAACTGTAGGTCGTTTGACCTTGAATTTGCTGGATAAGTGCATTGTTAATTCTGTCACATTCAGGATGTGCATTCATGTAAATAAAAGTATCAAGTTGGATTTTTAGAGAGATGTAATACAAATTGACCTCTACAACAATCACAATGAAAGCTCATTTGGTGTTCTAGAAATGTAACACATTGTTACCTTTTAGGACCTAAAGCTTCTCCGCCATAATTGTGAAATAGAAATAGCACAAAATGCTGAAAAAGCATCTGTTTTCCAAATTGTAAAACAGATTCCCAGTTCGATGTCAATGTAAACTTTTGCTGTTTGCACCACTCCACATCATAGTTATTAGCGGCAGATTTTGTCACAGATTTCACCTTCCTATTGAAAGGAGTTAAATCCATGGTGAAAATGCCTAAAAAAAAAGTGACATGCTGCAGAATTTAAAATGTGCACTGCATATAATTTACAAAGATAAAATCTTACAATCTCATGTACTTTGCTGATACTATGTTATGTTAAGGGCACATAGGTTTCCAGATGCAATGTGTAAGCCAGAACCAAGGAGTGAATTCAAAAAAGGAGGGAGAATTCAAAAAAGAGGAGAAGTTGTATCTGTTGTATATGTTTTTTTGTCTTCTTTAATGATCCACTCCTCATTTTGGCCTCCTGTCTGTAGATTTGTGCAGAAAATCTGCAGTGGACATCACACATACAACTACAGTCATTGACTAAAAAATTCACCAAGAAGAAGTTATTGGAATTTAATGAAAATTTGTATGTGTGAATGGAATAAAGGTATATGTAAGTGATTACAATATTAAACAAAAAGGATAAGTTTATTGGGGAAAACTGTACACCTATAGGTTGAGCAGATAAATGCTGGCAATAAATCTAGAGACTGGGCAGACCAAAGAAGTGTTGCAATTTGGCGGAGACATTCTGAGGAAACCCTTGATGTCTTTAGGCAAGCATTATTCTGCTGAATAATGCCATTTGGAAGCCTTGCCATCAGGGTTGCCAACTATAATTTTTCTTTTTTCTGGACAACTTATCCCAAAATCAACTTATCCCAACAACATTTTTTACAGACAAATTGGAATACCATAATGAAAGTTAAAGATTGTAAGTATTCCATGTCTGTAGCTCAATATACTGATAAGAAATCACCAGAATTTACACTGAGCTGTAAAATGATAATTACCACCAAAATAATGTAGTCAAGTACCACCAGCCTCAGAAAAATCAAAGACACATCTATTTTTTTTTTTCATGGACACAGGAAAAAAGTTGCCTATTTTTACGGACTGTCCAGAAATTTCTGGACGGTTGTCAAACCTGCCTGCCATTAGGGTTGAGTGAATGAGTGAATTGAGCTTCTGATCATACATCCAAAGTTGATTTGTTAAAAAACTTTGTTTGTAATGCTGTTTCCGTAAAGCATTTACAATGTCTCTGCTCCATATTGGAAAAACTTTGTCTCTGCCGAAGTTGCGCGAGACTTCGGTGAATGACTTCGGTATTCCTATCTGCAGATTTGAAAACATTTTAAAACAGGAATCCAAAGTCGGCTTCGGTACTGACGGGTACCTCGTTCCTGAAACTAACTGTGGATTCCTATTTTAAAATGTTTTTAAATCCGCAGATAGGAATACCGAAGTCATTCACCGAAGTCTCGCGCAACTCTGGATAAGACAAAGTTTTCCTACACAGAGCAAATATATTGCAAATGCTGTACAGACACAGCATTACAAACAAATGGGGTCATTTATCAAACAGGTGTAAAGTAGAACTGGCTTAGTTGCCCATAGCAAACAATCAGATTTCTCCTTTCATTTTCCAAAGGAGCTGTCCAAAATGAAAGGTGGAATTTGATTGGTTGCTATGGGCAACTAAGCCAGTTCTACTTTACACCAGTTTGATAAATCCCCAATGTTTTTTAATGAATTGACTTAAAATCTATGTTAAGAAGATTGATTCGCTCAACCCTACCTGCCACATCTCTGAGCTGTTAGTGTACCACGTAGTGCTACTAGGGGTTACTGACTGTCATGTGCAAATGTTTCCCAGAATATCATGCCAGCAGTTGGGGCAGTGTGTCTCTCAACAGCAAAGGCAGGATTGAAGAGCTCATCATTAACCCTTCATACTCAAACCCAGTCATCATCGGATCCCAAACAGAACCTACATTTATTGCTAAAGATTATACGGTTACAGTTCATAGCAGTCATGGTTTCTCGCTGTCAATGGCAGAACATGTAATGGGCACTGAGACAACAAATTTTCCTTCTGCTAAGTGCCTGGAAATGGTCCAAGCAGAGACAGATGTGTGTAATGAATGTGTCATCTATGTCTGGATGGTGGACAACAAAACTGTAGGAGCTGCTCATGCTTGTCAGCGGATCAAATGATGGATCTGCTGGTGGTCTGATACCATCCGAATCCTGTTTGCACACTACATCAAAAGTAGCCTCTGGGATCCTTTTCATAGGGCAGAAGAGGAAGCACTTTTATGTCCTTTGTGACAAGATACAGTATCTAGTCAGACCACATCCATAATAATTTTTATATCTGCCTGAGACATGCCAAGTTTCGAATCAATCTGGTACGGTATTTCTTTCTGGGTTTGTTATTTTTTGACATGGAGTGTACAACCTCTCCCAGCCTCCTCATATTGTTGCAGGCATTCTATGGAACTTGAGGCAGACACTTAATGAGGAATATGATGGGGCATTTTCATCTTGGCTGACAAAACAATGGAGCTAAAAAATAATAATTATAGAATGAGGGAAATGTGTGTAATAAGCTGCTCATGGTAGTGTTCTTAGATGTTACCATTAGAGACTTTTTAATTTGGCAGCTTCAACGAAATTTGACAAGAAATTTGATTTGTTACGAATTTGTCACAAATCTCTATAAATCAGGTATACCTAGGCCAATCTGCCTAACAGCAGCATTTTCAAGTCCGGCATAAAGACGGATTTCAGACGGAATGGGAGCAAAGGGATGTCAATACAATGACATCCATCCTCCATTGAAGTATAGGTCAAATAAAACAGAAATGTTTGTTTCCGTTTTAAAGAACAGGCATGGCGAAAACCAGTGATGCTGGTGTGAACTCAACCTAAGTCATATTCTTCCCACTTGGTGGCCCAGTCTTAGTGTGCAGGCTTTTTTGTTTAGCAATTTTTTTTTATGGGTCAAACACCCAATAACAGGTTAACAATTTAACAGTACAACATGGTACAAGGTGTTCGTATGTAAGAAATCACATATCACAAGTAGAAGGGATGATACAACAGAGCAATACATATTTGGTGTTCAACAGCAGATAGGGAAGGTCGGTATGAAGAATGTGAAATGAAAAGAGAGTAACATAAATCCATAAAGGGGTAAAGCCATCCCGCCAAGCCACCATGGGTAGCACAAAAGACAGCGGTGGGTCGTACACAGTAAACTTTTAAAAAGAACCACAGGATGTTGCCCCTAACTTTTCTTGGAACCGATTTCTGGGAATCTATGAGTAGCCCATAATCCCCATTGTTTTAGGAAACGTGGGTGAGCTCGTGCTTCCCACGAAGACATTTCCTCAAAACGGTAGAGCTGATCTACTTTCCGTTTCCATTGGGCTATTGATGGAAGGGTGTTCTGGAGCCAAAATTTAGGGATGAGGAGTCGGGCCGCAATAAGAAGCTGACTTAACAAGTTGGGAGGAGAGGTCAATGCCTCGCCATTGAAACAATTTAATAATGCTGGGATAGATGTATGGCACACCTGGCTACTGATATGAAAAGTCTCCTTCCATCACTTATTTATCACTGGGCAATCCCACCAAATATGAAAGAATGTTCCCCTATCAAAGAGACACCTCCAGCACCTGTCCGAGGCCGTATTAGAAAAAAGGAAGGACTTATCAGGAGTGATATAACATCTTGTTAAAATTTTAAACCCGCTCTCTTGTATACGGACGCATCTAGATGCTTTATGAGCCGATAAAAAGAGGCCAGGAAGTTCAGAGAAAGATATTTCTCTACCCAAATCCCTCTCCCAAGCCCGAATAGAAGCGGGCTTCACGACAAAGGGTGACATTTCAAACGGTTATAAATTTGTGAAACTAGCTTCCTCGGTTGCTTCAGGGCGACAATTAGGGACTCAAACCAGACTAGGGGGCGGTAAAGTGCTCCCTCCATCCCGCTCTCCAGCAAGAACGATCTAAGGAACGAGACTAAAGACCAACTACCTAGAGGAGGGGTAAGGGTTTCCCTCATGTCGTGAGTGCCTATGCTAATAAGGTAACCCTAATGTAAGGTTTGTGAGCATCCCAAAGAGATTGGGCTAAGGAGACAGAGTCTTTGTTAAGAGAGAAAAACTCCTCTAGTATAGTTGTTATCTTATCTCTAGTTTGTGGATCTCCAAGCAAGGATTCATTGAGGCGCCAGTTGGAAACTCTATGGGAGCGTTAGGGATCTTGAATATAGAGAAAAACTGGGGCGTGATCGGATAGGTGAATAGAACTTATTCTGGCCTTAGAGCAAAGCTGGAGGTGTTCTTTCGAGACGAATAAATAATCTAAACGGCTATAGGAGCCGCGAATGTGGGAATAAAAAGTGTAATCCAGGGAATTGGGGTTTAATGTGCGCCAAGAGTCGACTAACTCGACTAATGGATAGTGCTTTGGCTGATTTTTGTGTAGAGGAGTCGATAGTCGGATGGGAGTGTGACATTTAAATTACCGCCTAAGACTACGATCCCTTCCCTAAAAGATTCTACTGTATGTATAATTCCAGACAGCCTCTGGGCTTGCCCAGCATTTGGGGCATAAAGATTGATGAACGTGTATGTTTGGGGGCCAATATGTCCCTTCACCATTATATAGCTACCCTTCGGGTCTTGGAGATGGC
Organism: Bufotes viridis; assembly: GCA_033119425.1. Lineage (NCBI taxonomy): Eukaryota > Metazoa > Chordata > Amphibia > Anura > Bufonidae > Bufotes > Bufotes viridis. The sequence continues at coordinate 70,574,472 of CM065590.1, read as the reverse complement.
TACTGTATTGGAAGGGAATCTTTCTTTGGAACCTGATGCTTACTCCTCCCGAGGCAGAGGACCCACCCCCGAAATAGAACCACTGGGAATAATATAAAAAGGAGAGGTTTGGATAGTGATTGAATCTAAAGTGTGTTTCCTGGAGGAGCAGTACCCCCGTGCTAGATTTAAGCAAGAAGGCGAAAATGTGGCTTCGTTTCGAGGGAGAATTAAAACCTTTGACATTGTAGGTGGCTATCTGTAAATCAGCCATGGCTACAGAAAAAGAAGGAGTTACCTTGACGCTTCAACTGCATCCCTCCAGGAAACACCCTAACAAGAAGGTAGATCCTCCACCCCGGGGAAGGAGCATGGGTCCCTGAAAGATCATCACGAAATTCCCAAGCAAGGAGAAGAACATCCTGTACCTTAAACACAACAGAACATAAGAAGTAAGGGAAGAGGGATGAGGAAAGCAATAACAAAACAATTACAAAGATGCATAAATTAGAGCAAAAATGGAGGTCGCAATGAGGGAGAATAGTCATCAGACCAAATAGCAAACCTCCCTACCTTCAAACAGAAGTGTAGCAATGGCATAGAAAATGGGAGCTATGAGAGCATATTAGGTTAGTGAGGGAGATAGCAGATAGGACAAGAAGAGGAAAAAAGTACAGCGTTGGAGCACAAAGGATCAAATAGATCGAGATAGTCAGACAGAGCCAGGAGGCATAGGGCAGGTAAGATAGCCAAAAAGTCGAAGGTAAATATAAAGAGAGGAAAGCTACATATCACGGCTCTTGTGAGAGTCTCTTCAAAATCATCATCTGGTTCCTTTTCTTTGAGCGTTGGGCTTTAGGAGTAAGTTGGGTGACAAACGGTGTCACTAGCGGTGTAGGCGGTAGATCTGCAAGGTCCTGGTAGAGTTCCTAGTTTTCTACAGGTAACAATGGGATCTGCAGGTGTTAAGGGTATCCCCCGAAGGCGATGATTATTGTGGCGCCCTCTGTTCTCTTGATCCTCCACAGCATTATGGAGGGCAATGAGGTAGGTACTACACTGCTGGAACGAGCGAGTGGCGGCAGCTTAATAGTCCAGCATGGATGTTTGATGCGACTCCAAGGACTCCACTCGGTCTCCCACTTGTTTCATCTCCTGTCGGAGCATGGTGATTTCACTTAGCATCGGCTCCATGGCCTTGCAGAGTGCTTGTTTGAGATATTTTCTGGTAATCGGTAATGCAGTTTTACCTTGTGCTTCTTCTGTGTCACTGTCTGCATCAGAAGCATCTGGTGAACGCTCCACTGCCCTGCGAGGGTGAGCCGGCACCACCTTTGTCTCTCGCGCCACAAACGGCAGCAGCTTTTTTAATAAATTTGTCCATTTCGCCGCTCCTCACTTGCGATTTAGTAGCTGCGGCTGTTCCCCCTGTATTGGGTTCCCGATTTTTACCATCGCTTCGGATAAACGCTAAAGAAAGCTGTGGTAGGGAGAGTCTCCATTAGAAGAGCTCAGGACTGTGCGGCCATGACAGTCAGGCGCAAGCTCCTCCCCTCCCCCCCATAACGCAGTGTTTTCAACCAACTTGGGGGCCTAATCCGAGTGTGCTGGCCAAGTGTCTAATAAATTTCATAAAAAGTAGTATAAAGTCATGGCGCCATGATAGAGTGTGGAAGGAGGGAAGCAGCAGTGGCATACAGCAAAAGATATGGGCAGATCACAGTAGTAGTAGTACCCAACAATAGCAGTGTGATATCAAGACCCAGTGGCATGCTTATCCTTTTAAAAATTCTACATGTACATATCTGTAGGCCAACAAGCCCCTTTGTAGGAATGGCAGTAGAGGCAGCAAGCGAGTGGCATCAGGCAGGTGGCAGCAGCAAGCGGCCAGAAGTAACAGACCATTTTGCACAATATTCCAGTGTGCCAACACACTACAGTATAATCATTAGTGCCAGAATGATCTTTGCTGTTGTATTAGGCACTGGTGTCTGGAAATCATGGTTGATCCACGCCAGATTCATATTTTTGGGAGGAAAGGCGAGTTCTCTTAGGGGTAACTATGCCCCCACCGCATGTCCCACTGATGCTGGGTTGTTACTTCAGAAGGCAGCTGAAGAAAACTACTCATAAGAGACTCCAGACTTAAGTTGTTGCTTATGGAGATGGTGCTACTCCTGCTCCCCCCTCACACTAGTAAAGGCAGTGGGCCTCTCTGGTTCCATCTCCACTGCATACTGCCACAGTCTGTCGGGGTCATATTTATCATGTTCTTGTCGCCCTTCAGTTCCTCATGCTCCTCCTGTTCCTCTCCTGTCTTTTGGGCAGAAAAAGTACCTATTTGTGTATAAAATTCCTTGGCGTTTATATCCTCCTCCTCTGCTAGTTTATCCTCCTCAGGGCTCAGGTGCCGAGAGATGTAGGCGCCATGTCTTCTGTCCCCTTGCCAATCGTATTTCTCAGCAACGCCTCCAGGTTGGGTAAAGAGAGGAATGATATCATTCATCCCGTAGTTCTGCCAACTGACAAATAAAGTGGCTTCCTCAAACAGCCTGATCAAACAGCACATGTCAAGCATGAGCTGCCACTGTCTAATGTGGAAGTTACACTGGAGAGTAAACCTGTCCATCTGCTCCATTAAGAAATCATTGACCACCTTCCTCTGCTTGCACAGGCAGTCTAATATATGGAACATGGAGATCCAATTGGTGGAAACATGGCAAGCGCCCGACTGTATAGAGAGGGTGCTCAGGGACTGGTGGTCTTCCCTCCCCCTTCCCCCGCTGTGGTGTTTGAAGGAAGTAGGGATGCAGTTGGAGCAGTAAGGGTTAATTTAATGGGGATCCTCACCAGAACATTTAAGAGGAGGTGCAAGATAACTGCAGGTTATATATATTCCCTTCTTGTCTCAGCCACTTCCTCTTGACAATGGAAGCAAAGTGGTATATACCCTTGTGCTTGGTCCACTACAAGAATGTCCGCAGGAGATGCTGCCCTGGGCTAGCCTGTGGTAGCTTTGCAGCACTGCGCCATGGCCCCGCCCCTTCCCCCTGCAGCGCTCCCTGGCACGCTTGTAATGTGTAGCGCGTGGCAGGCGAGATTGTCGGATGTAATGGGAGCATGTGAAAGCTCCCCTCTCCCTGAAACCCCCCCCCCCTACCCCTCCTCCATCACAGCCCATGGTGCCCCCTGCTTATATAGTGGTGCAGCAAGAAGGAGTCACCGCAGCCCCCACGGTCATGGCCCCTTTAGCGCAAGGGGAGCCTCATTTGGACACCATCCCCCCTCCGTCTCCCCATGCTTCTTCAGTCAGATCCTGCAGGCAGCTATCCAGTTACCCCTCCTCATCACTAGAAGACAGGAGGCGGGGGCAGCGTTGTTACCGCAGGCATCAGTCCTGTCGCTGTTCCAGGGCATCCAGGAGCAGTAGGCGCTCCAGATCCTCCAGGTGGAGCTCAACGTCATCTTTGGACGGATCGTCGGGCGCATATGAGGAGTTTGGTCTGATGCTGCGATCAAGACGAAGGAGGCAGGTGCTTAGCTATGCATCCAGGGTCTCCAGCCTGGCCACTTCAGCGGTCAACCGGGAGAAGGTCCCTGTACCCGCTTCTTTGACGGTGCCACCCCTTCCTGTGAATGGTTACTACCAAAGCACTGGGGCATGGGGGGCGGGCGAGTTTAGTACAGAGATAGAGTCGATGCTACGGGCACTTTTAGACAAGCTGCATCCCCCTGCCTACCCTGAGGTTGCCCCATCTGCTCCGAAATCTGTGCCGGCTTTAGCGAGTGTGCATACCGATTTAATTTTTTTGTGGGGTTGGCCCTCTTGGTTCCCATTTAGAGGAGGCAGTAGAGGAAAAAATTTGGTCAAACCAATATGTTGACATCAGCTGATCAGCATATGGTAGATAAGGAGAGGCGTTTTCCAGACAAGCTGTACGACCGTAGGCCTAAAGTAGCTAAGACCATGAACAGCTGGTTTCAGGCCTTCTTGGTTTTGGGCTGCATTATGGGTCAGCGTTAGTGATTAGCAAGCACCAAAGTATTCGGGTGTTCAGCCCTAACACATTGCTATATTCGTGTGCTCAGCCGAGCACCCGAGTATAATGGGAGACAACCAGGCACCCCCTGCTTTGAAGAGGGGAGGGTGCCTGGTCCACTGGAAAAGGGCAGAAAGTAACAGAAACACCACCAAAATGGATCGGGAACAGCATGGGGACGATGTCTGGATGCATCTTGGACTCCTAGGTCGCTGCTGGGAACCATGTTGTCCGAGTTGCACACCCCTTTTACAGACTAACAAAACCCCCCAAAAAAATCTTTTTCACAGAAGAAATTGTTAGGAAACATTCTTTCCTGTATATTCAATTGTATATAAGTGCTGCCAAAAATTGCAAGCAAGAGGCACTCCGAAACAGCCTGTATATCACATAAAGGAGGGCCTCATTCACATTGTGGTACACTTGTTCCAGTAGTGGGACTCCTGCACTCATAAAGCCTTTGCACTAAGTCTAAGGGTGGCCCAAAATACAAGGAACCTGCACTTCAATACACCCTTTATTACACATAAAGGAGGGCATCATACACACCCTTGAAAAATTATGATTGGTGGCCTGCTGGTGACCCTCAAAAACATTTGGAGCAAGGGCCTGCTGGTGACCCTCTAAAACATTAGGGGTGAGGGCCTGCTGCTGAGCTGACCCTCTAAAACATTAGGGGTGAGGGCCTGCTGGTGAGCTGATGCTCTAAAATATTATATGAGAGTGCATGCTGTTAAGCTGACACTCTAAAACATTATATGCAAGTGTCTGCAGGTGAGCTGATGCTCTAAAACATTATATTTTAGTGTCTGCAGGTGAGATGACACTCTAAAACATTATATGCGAGTGCATGCTGTTTAGCTGATGCTCTAAAACATTATAGGTGAGAGCATGGTATTCAGCTGACACTCTAAAACATTATATGCGAGTGCATGCTGTTCAAATGATGCTCTAAACCATTATATGCAAGTGCATGCTATACAGCTGATGCTCTAAAACATTATATGCGAGTGCATGCTGTTTAGCTGACCCTATAAAAAAATTTGAGTTGACGGCCTGCAATTGAACTGACCCTATAAAAAAAATTTGAGTGGAGGGAATATATACAATCTGGATGAGGAGGTGGAGGAGAAAACAAGATTCAACCATGTACTCTTTTTTGTGGTGTTAAAGGTGCATGGGAATACACTACAGTAGATTGAGTACATTATAAATGATAGATTGAAATTGCTTTTATGTTTATCATCAGCTCAGTTCTCCTCTGGTGGAGTTGAGAAGTCAGGGGCAATCCAGGCCTTGTTAATTTTTATCTGAGTCAACCTGTCCGTCTTGCCAGTGGACAAGCGGATACGCTTATCTGTTATAATGCCACCAGCAGCACTAAATACACGCTCAGACAAAACGCTGGCTTCAGGGCAGGCCAGCACCTCCAAGGCGTAGAACGCAAGTTCATGCCACGTGTCCAGCTTGAACACCCATAAGTCGTGAGGCACTGAGGGATCATTTAGGACGCTGACATGGTCTGCTATGTATTCCTTTACCATCTTCTAAAACTTTTCCCTCCTTGTAGCACTAGGCCGCGCTTCAGGGTGAGGTTACTGGCGGGGTGTCATGAAAGTGTCCCATGCCTTGGAGAGTGTTGCCCTGCCTTTGTTGGAACTGCTGTGTGTTCCCCTTGTCTCCCTTCCTCGGTTGCCTAATAAAGTACGGACTCTGCCGGCCGCGTTGTCAGATGGAAAGTTTTGGAGCAATCTGTCAACAAGTACCTTCTGGTATTGCGCTGTTTTAGTAGTCCTCTCGACCACAGGAATGAGAGATGAGAAGTTCTCTTTGTAGTGGGGGGTCGAGAAGGGTGAACACCCAGTAATCCGTGTTATCTAAAATGCGTATAATGCGAGGGTCATGGGAAAGGCAGCCTAACATGAAGTCAGCCATGTGTGCCAGAGTACCAACAGCCAAGATGTTGATATCAGGATGACTCTCCATCTCCTCATCCTCCTCCTCCTCTTTTGCTCATCCACTCTAAATAGATGGAATTAAAGTTCCATGGGTACTACCTTCTGTAGCAGAGGCAACTGTCTCCAGCTCCTCCTCCTCTTCATGGTCCAATTCGCGCTGAGAAGATGAACTATGGGTGGTCTGGCTATCACCCTGTGTAATGTCCTCCCCCATTTCCTCGTCTGCCACATTCAGAACATCCTCCTTAATCGTAAGCAGCGATCGTTTGAGTAGACACAGCAGTGGGATGGTTACTCTGATAATAGCATTATCGCCACTAACCATCTGTGTGGATTCATTACAGTTTTTTAAAACCTCACAGAGGTCTGACATCAATGCCCACTCCTCGCTTGTAAATAGTGACAGTTGACTCGAAAGGCGACAACCCTTTTGCAGCTTGTATTCCACAGCTGCCCTCTGCTGCTCACAAAGCCTGGCCAGCATGTAGAACGTAAAGTTCCAGCACATGCTCACGTCACACAACAGTTGGTGAGATGGAAGCCGCAAGCGCTGCTGCAGTGTTGACAGACCGGATGAAACTGTGGACGACTTGCGGACATGGGCACACACGCGGCGCACCTTCACTAGTAGCTCTTGCAAATTGGGGTAGGTTTTGATAAACTGCTGAACGACTAAGTTTAAGACTTGGGCAAGGCATGGGATGAGTGTCAGGTTGCCAAGCTCCAAAGCCGCCACCAAGTTACGGCCATTGTCAGACACAACCATGCCTAGTTGTAGGTTAAGTGGCGAAAGTCACAGCTCGGTCTGGTCCCTTATACCCTGCCACAGCTCTGCGACGGTGTGCTGTTTGTCCCCTAAGCAGATCAGCTTCAGCATGGCCTGTTGACGCTTACCCACAGCAGTGCTATGCTGCTTCCAGCTAGCGACTGATGGATGACTGATGCAGGAGGTGGAAGTGGAGGAGGCGGAGGAGGAGAAGTGGGGGTTGGAGCCAGAAACATAGCTGCTGGCGGAGACCCTGATGGATGTAGGGCTCGCAATTCTGGCCGTGGGTAGCACCTGTGCCATCCCAGGGTATGACTCACTCCCGGCCTTCACAACATTCACCCAGTGTGCGGTCAAGGAAATGTTGCGTCCCTTGCCACTAGAACTTGTCCATGTGTCCATGGTGAAGTGGACCTTCCCAGTAAGTGCGTTGATCAGGGTGCGGGTGCTGTTCTGGGACACATGCTGGTGTAAGGCAGGCACGGCACACTGTGAAAAATAGTCGCGGCTGGGGACTAAGTACCGAGGGACTGCCACCAACATTAGGCTGCGGAAGGCCTCAGTGTCCACAAGACTAATTGGCAACATTTCAACGGCCAGCAATTTTGAAAGTTGAGCATTTAGTGCTACCTTTGGGTGGGTGGCTTTTTGTGCTTGCGTTCAAATGCCAGTGTTATCGACATTTGGACGCTGCGCTGGGACAGGGAAGTGGATGTTGTTGCTGACGGTTCATGCGAAGGTCCAGGTACAGGGAGAGCGGCATCTGGGCCTGCGCCTTTCGACAGGGGATTGGCCAGCAGTACGTAACACAGGGGAAGAGGAGGCAGTGGTGTGACCAGCAGACCCAGATTGTGGACCCAGGTGTTCGGCCCACTTATTAGGGTGCTAAGATGCCATGTGGCCGATCATACTGGTGGTGGTGAGGTTGCTAGTGTTCACGCGCCGGCTCAGTTTGGTAAGGCACAGGGTGCAAACTACCACTCTTTTATCGTTTGCACTTTCCTCAAAAAAGCGCCATACTGCAGAACACCTACCCCTTGGCAAGGTAGATTTACGCATGGGGGTGCTCGATGTAACAGTTGCTGGCCTGTTTGTTGTTGCCGACTTCTGCCTTTTGCAACCCCACTGCCTCTTCCAGACTGTTGCGGTGCTGTGGATCCTTGTACTGCTGTCCTGCGAGTCTTTGCTCGGCTTTTCACCTTCCCATGTTGGGTCAGTGACCTCATCGTCCACCACTTCCTCTTCCACTTTCTCACTCTGTTCAACCTCCTGACTTGACCTAACCACAACCTCACTGATTGACAACTGTGTCTCATCATCATCCACCTCGTGAACGAATGATTGCCATTTACCACCGTCATCTTCTTGAGACTGTGAAGGCTCAAGTGGTTGGGAATCAGGGCACAATATCTCTGGTATCTCCTAAAGCATGCTGGGCGCGAGGGCCAAATCTAATAATGGCACTGGAAAGAGCTCCTCGGAATATCTGAGTGTGGGATCACTCGTTTGGCAAGCTTGTCTATGGTGGGAGGGAGGATGATAAGAGTGAGGATATAGTTGACCAGGCTCTTGGCTACAGAGACTGGACAAGAGGGTGGTGCTTAACCGACTGAACGCATTATCTGGACACAATCCAACCAACCAACTGTTCGCACTGGTCCGACTTGGACAGTGGTGTCCTGCGCCGCCCAACTAAGTTGGACATGAAGCTGGGTATGGTGGATGTTTTTTATTTTTTTTTCTGGTGCACGGGCAGCAAGCACAGTTTAATTGCGCCCAGGGCCACGGCCTCTGCGTGCACCATCAGCATCACACCCCCTTCTCTGTCCCTTAGTGCTCGCCTTCTTCAGAGTGCACCTGTCCTTTCTATTGCTATTGTTATATTGTTTATCACATCCACACAACTTCCATCTTGTGTAGGATGTCTATTGTTGTACTTGTGGTCCGCTGCGGGCATCCTCCATTGTATGTATTTTTGCTGGGGATAGCCATTAGCAATGGGCCACAAGTGCAGGATCTGCTCCCCTGTTTATATATGCACAACTGCATCTTGGGTTTGAGTATGTCCTGCCTGTTTAACACCACGCCATTTTTTCATTGTGCCCAAGGCCACGGCCTCTGCGTGCACAATCAGCATCACGCCCTCTTCTCCGTCTCTTAGTGCTCGCCTTCTTCATATTAATGGTTTTGTCATTAGATTAGGCCCAGATTATTTAAATTTGCGCTACAGACACTGTTTTCGGATTTAGTACAGTATATTTCACTGATAGCCGCAGACTAGGGACACTAGATTCGGCCCAGATTATTTAAATTTGCGCTACAGACACTGTTTATGGATGTAATACAGTATATGTCACAGAAAGCCACACACTATGGAGATTAGATTAGGCCCAGATAATTTAAATTTGCACTAAAGAAACAGTTTTTGGATGGAGTACTATATATGAAAAGGTGACATGGGCCCCCAGTTCTCATGATATGTGGGAGTCCCACTGTAACACCCCAGAGTGGTTTTACCACTACTGACCTCTTTGTAGATTATTCTCATTTTACTTATGTTGCACTAGGCAATTTACATTGTATCATGTGTTTCCTTATATAGGTTGATTATCATATATTATACGCTGTCATTTGCACATTATTATTCTCCTGATATTCCTCTGGTACTCTTTATACCACCAGTTCTTGTTTACTGCTATTTTTATGTCTTTATCATGATTTTATATATACGAATATATTAATAAAGATTATTTTGTTATTCCGGATGAATTTTTTGGTGTCCTATCTCTAATGGGCTAATATAATGTCATCTTATGTATGTCTTTCCAGGTCCTCCACAATGTGCATTAATAATCTTGTTATGTAACTGTTTATTACATGTAATGTGCCTGGTTCACCAGAAGGTGGCAGTGTAAATGGCAGAGCTATCCTTAGATATAATGGAACATACCATTTCATTCATCCCCTTTCGGCAGAAGTGGGCCAGTACTGCTTGCTACCAGAAAAAGGTGGGGTAGTTCTGGTTGAGACTCCACGTTGGCGCTGCCAGGTTTCTTACCTACTTTTTGGATGAACATAAGTCCGACTACAAGAGTGAAGTGCAGCATGAAGAGGAAACAAAGACACCAAGTTAGCTTGTCAGTATAGCAGAGTGAGAGAAAGATATAGCAGTGTTGAGTTTGCCTGCCAGTTTAATGCTAAAGCCCGCTGGAACCATTGATGACGTCTGCATTTTGGCATCCATAGATGTGGAAGCTTTGTATTCCTCCATCAGACACGATCTAGGGATGCAGGCAGTCGAATCTTTCCTAAAAACCAGAGGCCAACAATTTGTGGCACATAATGCGTTGGTGCTCAAATTGCTCCATTTTACTCTTACGAGTAATTTCTTTCTCTTTGATGGGTCACTATACCACCAGCTCAGGGGCACCGCAATGGGGTGCTCCTGTGCCCCGTCGTACGCGAACTTGCTCCTGGGCTGGTGGGAGAGGGAGGTGGTGTTCGCTGACCCCCCACATCCACTCACAGCGCATATTGTACTGTGGGCCAGATTTATTGACGATATATTTGTTATCTGGCGGGGGGAGAGCACCACCTTCCTCTCCTTTGTGGGGACCCTCAACGAGAATGACCTGGGTTTACGTTTTACATCCGAATGTTCAGAGAATACACTTCCTTTCCTGGACATCAGGATTTCGAGAGGACCGGGTGGTGAGTTACGCACTTAAACCTTTAGAAAGCCAACAGCCACCAATTCTCTCCTTAATTGGGAGAGCTACCATCTAGTTCCGCTAAAACGCGGCATACCATCAGGACAATACCTGCGGATTAGGCGAAATTGTTCCTCTCCGGGGGTTTTTCGCAAACAGGCGGACGATCTGAGAGAAAGGTTTCTGTCTAAGGGGTACCCAGATAGTACACTTAGAAAAGCCTTTCAAAGAGCGGTGACATCCACCCGCACCGAACTATTTCATCCTAATAAGGAGCGGAGCACAGACGATAAGATACGTCTGATAGCAACGTATGATGCAGGTGTGGATGAGGTTAGAAGGGTCCTCGAAAAAAACTGTGGGACACTGTTACTCGATCCAGAATTGGCCAAGATGGTAACATCATATCCACAGATTACATACTGTCGGGGGCGCAATATCAGGGACCATGTGGTACATAGCCACTTCAGTGATCTACAGCGCACCCCGTCGACTTGGCTACAACCTGTAAAGGGATCTCATAAATGTGGCAATTGCATAGCCTGTCCAGTAATATCTCGTGGAAACTCTTTTGTGAGTGCTGTCACCGGAAGAGAGTACTATGTGAATAGTTTTATTAATTGCCAAACGAGAGGTGTCATATATCGGGCACAATGCGTGTGTGGTCTCGAGTATATCGGAAAAACGAGGAGGGAGCTGCGCAGGAGAATTGGAGAGCATCTGGGGGATATACGCCATGAGAAAGACAAGCCCTTGGCAAGGCATATAAACACTTGTCACGGTGGAGATCATTCCAAATTAAGATTCATGGGAATAGAGCAGGTCCCATACCCCAAACGAGGGGGCGACTGGGACCGTAAAATACTCCAGCGAGAGGCCTGGTGGATATTCCACCTTAAAACAGTACAGCCAAAAGGCCTCAATGAGCAGCTATCTTTTGTCCCATTTATATAATTCTTTTCTACTCCAAAAATCTCCCCAGATGGTCTGCTCTCCTGAACCTGCGCAGCTCCCTACCTATGTGCCAAGGGACGCCTAAGTCGGGGAAGGGGATCCTTCCGCAAGAAAAAATACAAATACAGTGGCAGAATATTGATTGATAACTTATTATAATCTACTAAGTTTTTATAGGTAGATATAACAAACAGATTTGTACTGTCTCCATCCCGGCCAAAATGCCGTCCTATTTGTAGGTAGGTGACATTCATTATAATGTTCCGACCAGGGCTGCCATCAGAAATTTTGGGGCCCCTTACACGGCTCAAGGCCTGGGCCCCCCCCTCCCAGACCCCACCCTCCACCCTTAAGGACCCACCCCCAATTTCATTATTTTTTTTACAACTACAAACACAGTGAAGTCCAAAATGGCATCAATAAAAAGGTTAGATTGTTCCACCATAAAAAAGGCCCTAAATAGCTCAGTAGACAAAGGTATGGGGGTCAGAATATGGTGATGTAAAAAAAACATTTTTTTAATGCTTCCCACACATTTTATGCCATAATTAATGGTGGCATTAAAAAGTACAACTTATCCTGCCAGGGCGACGCGTGTGTTTGAAAGTTGAGCAAAAAGCATTTGAGGACAACAGCCTCCGACACTGAAGAGACTAGAAGTACTTTCCATCAATTCTTTATGTGGACAGGTAAAATATCTTCTAAATACCATATTCTTTGCTTCATAAAATGCACTTTTTTCCTCCAAAAGTGGGGGGAAAATGGCAATGTGTCCTTTAAAGCGATGGTGCACTGAAACTGATGTATCGCCGGCCACTATGCTGCACAGCGCGGCCAGCAATACATTAGTTGCAGTGCAGGAGGGAGGAGGGGCTGGAGGCCGGCATTTACTATACTTCTGTAATGGTAGAGGCGCCCGATGCAGTTACTGTGCTCTATTGCTCACTCAGGGTTAACAGGGACACTTATGGGGGAGATCTGTGGATGACACACAGCATAAGATGCTATGTGTCATCCACAAATCTGCCCCTAGCAGTGTCATGCCATCCACAGATCCTCCATAACAGTGTCATCCACAAATCCCCCCATAACAGTGCCATCCACAGATCCCCATAACCGTGTCATCCATAGATCCTCCATAACAGTGTCAGGCACAGATCCCCCCATAACAGTGTCATCCACAGATCCCCCATAACAGTGCTAGTTTCACACTTTCGGCAGGAAGGATCCGACAGGCTATTCACCCTGTCGAATCCGTCCTGACGCTATTTCACCGTGTCCCCAGACTGCCGCTCTGTCCCCATTGACTATAATGGGGGTGGGATTACAGCACCATGCGGCAGTGCATGGAGAGAGGGATGCCGGACTAAAAAGTCAGACATGTCATAGCTTTAGTCCGGTGTCCTCTTTCTGTGCCCTGTCGTGCTGCGCCGTAACTCCACCCCCATTATAGTCAATGGGGACAGAGTGGCAGTCCGGGGGCATGGCGGAATAACGGCAGGACGGATATGACAGGGTGAACAGCCTGTTGGATTCTTCCTGCCGAAAGTGGGAAGCTAGCCTAATACCTAGCAGAGGAGAACTATAATAGCGGCAGCGACAATCTGTGCTGTTTTTCTTTATTGTGTGTTGTTGTTTTTTTACTATTTGTACATTATTCGCATTATCATTTCAGGGGCAGGGCGCAGGGGCTCTCTGCAGTGGACAGAGGTCAGCCAGAAGGGATACCATGACCGGTCTGTGTGGGCTATACAGCCGAGCCCCATCTACAGCAAATCATGATGCCTTGACAAGACCTGTCTGGTATCCCTTCTGGCTGACCTCTGTCCACTGCAGAGAGCCTAGTAGCTTGGGCCAAAAGTTGGTTTTCACTATTAACTTTTTACATTTACTCACACACAGCTGAGCTGCAAGATGAAGAAATTGGGCTTGGGGGCGAACTGTCTGGCGTCACGGCGTGGAAGGCGCAGGCCGCGGCTGAGAAAAAAATCCAGCCTCAGAGTGGCCTGTGGAGGCGTCGCAGTGACGTCGGCGTCAGTACGTACCTGACGTCACCACAACGACGGGCCTCCTCCGCGCCGCACAGACAGAGCACCATGGCCCGCCCCTCCATTACACTTCAACTCCAGCCTCCAGCTGCCGGGCCCCTCCTTCCGGCGTGAGGTAACATAAGCTGGCTTGCTTGAAGCTTGAATCGCGAATCGCAAATCGCAATGTTCGATCGTCGTAGTATGTATACATTATACATACTGCGTGCGGGCCGGCTGTGCGCAAGTACCAGGAGTCATCAGTGTCACATGATCGGAGCTGATCATGTGAGTCACATGATCAGCTCCGATCATGTGACACTGATGACTCCTGGTACTTGCGCACGGCCGGCCCGCTCGCAGTTTGTATACTAATTTGCGCACTGCCTCCTGCCTGCTGACAAAAAAAAAAAAAATCGGGACCTGCCGGGCCCCCCCGGGGTCCGGGCCCCTTACTGGGGTATTGGCTGTACCCCCCTGATGGCAGCCCTGGTTCCGACCCATATATCATCGTAGTGTAAGATCCATTGAACCCAAAGAGGACCCTATATAAAAGCCAAAGGATCCTATGGATATTAAACTAGCATTGGCAACATGAGCATAAATATGTTACCATTAAGATACCGGGTAATGGAGAGGATGGTCCCTTTATTTGGGTCCTCCCTCGCATCATTCCAATTACAGGTGAAAGCCCCGTTCAGAAGTGCGTCCTGCAAGGACCTGCGGTCACGTGGTGCGTCACATGACCGCCGGGAGTGACGTCACGGCCCATGTGATCGGGGTAAGATGCTAGTTCCGCCCGCCACAGGTGCCTTTAAAAACGGCATCACACGCGGACGCAAGGGACCGCTGCCATACGCTGCCGGGCTGGGTGTCACATGGACCTTATGACCCCACTTACCAGATGACAGGCTTGATCGGAGCCTCAACATAAGCCAAGTCACCTGGTTTCTGCTAATACGCACTGTTTAAACTGAGCACTTTATCTCTCCATCGAATTTGATTTTTATCTCCCCTGATTAACTGGCCGGTTGGCCAGGGAAACGCGTCGGTGTTAGGTTTGAGATGACAAAAGGGAGGACAACTGTGCAGTTGCCTCTCTGGTCTATGGTTGAAGACTGAGTGATTCTAACTCAGTGCATTTTATTGGGATTATTGAAGCCGCCTAGGAGAGGGCCTCCTTACCCCCTTCTTCCTATCTCCATGACGAAACTGGGCAGTCTTGCACAGTCAGGGTGAGTGTATGAGGGTATTCAGGAGGTGATATATAGGTGAAGGAATATAACATATAGGGAAAGATTTGAGGGCCATAGTCCCAGTCTTCCTCCCTTGTTCCTCCCCACCCTATCCATAGCTGCTCCTCCAGGTGAATTCATTTCCCACATTGTGATTGCACATGTCACTTGAAAAACATTTTTATAGGCTTTTTTACGAAACGACATTAAAAGTTATGTTTTAGGCACCTTATATAGTTTGAAAATTGGAACCAAGACAAAGCCTGAAACTGTTTGGATAAACGTTTATTCAAGTAAAGCTGCCATTGAACTTCATCTCAAGGTCTGGACTAAAGTTATTTCTTCTAAACCCTCAATTATACCCCCTATTAATTGCTTCGGAGCCAAAGCCTGTGGTCCAGCCGTATTCAGGTAGGAGCACCGTGACACACAATAAAAAGAAGTTTTACCACTCGGCATTCCTACACCTGGGTCGCACGACATAGAGGGCCCTGGGGGGGAAGCGCCCGTAGCACCACCAGTGGTAATCCTATCTATCAGACGCAATGTTCTGTGATAAGGTGATAAATATTGATTCTGTGAAAATTCTTTTAAATCTCCTGGGCCCTGATCAAAAATCTAAAACAGTCGTCATTCCTCCCCCCTTTCCTACCCCCAAGAATGATAAATTATGTGCTTACCAAGCACAGTGACGTACATTGTAAAGAGGCGGTGCTTGCTATCACACTCCTGTGGAAAGTCGATAAATGTTGGTTCTAGGAAGGAACTGTGGCCCTCCTGTGTCATGCACATCCCATTCAGGCCCTGTACTAGGCCTTACACACCATGTTAGTTTTGCCTGGAGTGTTCCTTTAAGCGCAAAGGTAATGGAGCTCTTCTGAGTTCTCGCTATCCTTTCCTAAATCCCCACTGCACCTATTAAGCATGACATCCAACATTTCTACTGTCCAGACTTAGATGTTTTGCCATTAAAACTGTCTTGTAAAACAAGAATAGTGTATTTTTATATAATGTTGCTTAGGGGATAGTGCAATTCAACCTTTGTCATTTCCTTTCAAAATGACTTTACTATTACTCCTCGTGATATTCTTTTCTAAAGAACAAACACTCCAGACCTTGCTCAATGACAGGAATACCTGAACTGGCTGATATCACTCAATGGCTCTCAGGAGAAGGTGAAAAATTTGGGGATGTTGCATAGACCTCAGAGGTAGCAAGGGCCTTGTGGATTGTGAGATAGTCACTTTTACATCCATTTTAGACTCTTATGGAAATATCAGAATCGGAAATATGAAATATTTTTACTGTAATTTTACATTATTACAAAACAAGGATAGTTAATTTCGTATTGTTCACTAACATTAAATTCAATTAATGATTAAAACTAATTATTATTTGTAGCTTAGGTTATCTAACTGCTGTACAAATTCCATCTTCATTTGAGAAAGAAACCAGATTCTTAAATAATAAAAAAAAAAAACAATAAGAAGTTTAAGAAGAAAACAACTTTGAACTAATCTTATTTTCAGTTCGACTCACTATCACACATACACTGCTACTGTTGTATATGCCGTGTCATATATACACTGGCAGTGTCACTTAGGCTCTGCACTCATTGTCACAAAGGCTCCTTATTCACTGTCGCACATGCTCTGCACTCACTGTCACATATGCTCTGCACTGTAACGCATATGCTCTGCACTCACTGTCACATATACTCTGCACTCACTGTTACACATATGCTCTGCTCTTACTGTCATATGTGCTCTACACTCACTGTTACACGCAAGCTCTGCTCTTAGTGTCAAATATGTTCTGACTCACTGTTACATGTATGCTCTGCTCTTACTGTCACATATGCTCTGTACGCACTGTTAAACATATACTGTATGCTTTGCACTCAATGTCACATATGTTCTGCATTCATTGTTACATGTATGCTCTGTGCCCAGATACATGTGCTCTGCACTCACTGTTACACAAATGCTTTGCACTCATTTTTTCCATACAGTATGCTATTAATCACTGTTACATGTACACTATTAAGGTGCTGTGTGTTGGTCTTTCTTCCTGCATTTTAGGGTTAGTTTTACTAACTTTGACAATGAATCTCTCTGTCTCCAGTTTATCTGCTTTTATTTGTCTTTTACATATTCAATTTCTTTCCTTAAAGTTTTTCAATGCTTCCTCGCTACCCTCCTGTCTTATTTATTTAAATCATTATTGTTGAAATAGTCTCCAAAAGTTAAAGATCCCACATTCACTTTGTATTTTAAGCAAAATCATTTAGTTTTATTTTCATTTTTTATATTTTCAAAATAACAAAAAAAGAAAAGGGCCTGAAGCAAAAGTCTGGGATCCTTTCATGATTAGTACCTAGTACCTAACTGATGATTTTCATCCCTTCTTCCTTGAAAAAGTCTTCTAGTTCTGTGAGACTCCTTGGTTGTTTTGCGTGAATGATGTTCAGATCAGGAGACTTTAAGGGCCATCGTAAAAACCTTAAGCTTGCGCCTTTTTAGGTAGTCTATTGTGTATTTTGAGGAGTGTTTAGGATCATTATCCATTTGCAGAAGCCATCCTCTTTTCCATAATTTTCTGGAATTTAATTGAATCCATTGTTACAGTACATCTACCCATGAAATGTTTCCCGTGCCATTGGCTGCCACAACCCCAAAGCATGATTGATCCATCCCCATGCTAAATGGTAGGAGAGGCGTTCTTTTCATAAAATTCTGTGCCCTTTTTTCTCCAAACATACCTTTGCTCATTGTGGCAAAAGAGTTCTGTTTTAACTTCATCGGTCCACAGGACTCGTTTCCTAAATGCATCAAGCTTGTTTAGATGTTCTTTTGCAGACTTCTGATATGGAATTCTGTCATTGAAAAAGCAGCAGAAGTTTTCTTCTAATGACTCCTCCATGAAGGCCATATTTGTGCAGGTGTCGCAGAACAGTAGAACAATGAACCACAACTCCAGATTCTGTTAAATGTTCCTGGTGGTCTTTTGCAGTCAAGAGGGAGTTCTGATTTGCCTTCCTAGCAATCCTACGAGCAGCTGTCTCTGAAATTTTTCTTAGTGTTCCAGATCTTCTCTTGACCTTCACTGTTCTTGTTAACTGCCATTTCTTAATTACATTTCAAATTGAGGAAATGCAACCTGAAACTATCTCAAAAGGCGCAAGTTTTCCATGGCCCTCACAGTTTCCTGATCTATACATTATTGAAAATCTGTGGAAAGACCTAAAAAAAGACTAGTGCATGCAAGATGGCCCATGAACTGAAAGGCACTTGGCTGTCTACAAAAAGTAAGTGAACCCCAACTGTAAAATTCTGGTTCGTACCAGACTGTAGTTTTTTTTTTTACCTGGACCCGAACCCAAACTTTTGCGTAAAAGTTCGGGTTCGTGTGTCAGGTCGTTTAATAATGCTTGTTGAAAGGCTGCAGGGTAACCAATCAACAAGCTTTTAAGCTGTGGGCACTTATAAGCCATCACAGCCATGCGTACTAATGCCATGGCTGTGATTGGCTGGTGCATCATGTGACCCAGCCTCTATAAAAGCTGGATCAAATGTAACACCGCCCACATCAGCTCTGAGTAGTATAGGGACAATAAGCAGGCTGCTGAAGTGAGGGAAAGAGTTAGGAAGGAATCTCATCTAGCTGTTAATTCTGTGGGTGACCTATAGCGATTTTTTTTGGTGCAGTCCACCATCTTTGCACCCCTGACACAGAAATATAAGTAATAATCTGGCTGTTAATTCTGTGGGTGACCTATAGCAAATTTTTGTGGGTGCAATCCGCCATCTCTGTACCCCTGACACAGAAATTCAAGTAAAAATCTGGCTGTTAATTCTGTGGGTAACCTATAGCGAATTTTTTATGAGGTACACCTGCACTGCATATGCGACAGTGAAATTAAGATAGTTAATCTGTCTGTTAGTTCGGTGGGTGACATATTCCAATTCTTGCTGTAAAGTAAACTCACACTGCATACTTGAAAGGGAAATAAATTTAATAAATCCATCTGTTAGATTGTGGGGTGACATATTCACATTTCTCGCTGTGAAATACCGCGGTGGCCTGCTCTGCATACCTGACAGGGAAATAAATTCAGTACATCCATCTGTTATATATAATATAGGGTAGTGGGGCCGCGCTCACATCATCTTTACGTAAAGATGATGTAATGGGCCTTCCGTGTTTTAAATTGCACGGATTGCCTACGGACTATCAACCCCTGAAGAAGCTAATAGCGAAATCTGGGTCAGGTATGCTGTGACAATCGATACATGTGAAATAGTATGATGTGTCTGTAACAAGCACTGCATTCTGTAAGTACAATAAAGCAGGTTTTAAGTGATAGCTGAGCGTGCTACACTATGTTCGGGTGTTTGCTTTGAAGGGGAGAAGCATTGAAATGACCACAGTTTGGTGTATTGGAGAGTGCAAAATTGCAGTGAAATTGCAATGGAAAACTGCCGGAAACATCCAGTGCTGTGTCTTCCATGGATTGGTTCATTGCTGTGAGCACGGCCCCACTACCCTATATTATATATGACTATGAATGGAAATCAGGACCTACTCCGATATTTGTGGGACTGCTGCAGGTCATGACCTTTTGCCAAAAAGCCACAGAACAATATCAGGTATTCTACATCCATCTGTTAGATTGTGGGGGGAAATTTTCACGGTTATCAGGCCAGTCATTCACAAGTGGCTCGGAGGGTGGGTTACTGCACCAACATAGGCCAGGTACACGAGTGTCCAGCCAGGGCACATGTGCAATACACCATTCTTATACCCCTGACACAGAAAGATAATTTATCTGGCTGTTAATTCTGTGGGTGACCTTCCTACTATGATTTTTTTGTGGGTGCAATGCAACATCTTTGTACCCCTGCCATACAAATATAATATGTAATCCGTCTGTTAGTTAGGTGGGCGACAAACCATTTTTTGTGGGAAATACACCTGCACTGCATACCTGACGGTTACATTGTTGGGTGACATAAACTCATTTCTTCTCTTAAGTATACCGGCACTGCATACCTGATAGGGAAATGAATTTAGTAAATCTATCTGTTAGTTTAATGGGTGACTGCAAAGGATGAGGAGAGCGTCAAAGAAGGGACGTGGCCCTGGTCGTGGTGCTGCTGGTGTTGGTGGAGCTCCAGTTGCAGGGAGAGGACGTGGTCGATCTGTGCCAGCTATATGCCCAAATGAAACACCTTCAGGTGCGCATAGGCGACAGAACAATCAGCGTTACTTCGTAGGCCCGAATGCCGCTCTAAGAATGGTGAGGCCAGAACAAGTATAGACGGTAGTAGATTGGGTGGCTGACAGTCCCTCCAGTTCCTTCACATTGTCTCCCACCCGGTCCCCTGAAAGCTCAGACTTGGCACCTGTAGCCCATGGACATCTGTCTTTCACCTCACCCCCTTGCAAATCAGTCAAGCAGTCTGAGCCCCAAGTCATGCAGCAGTCTCTTAGGCTATTTGATGACTCTGCTGGCAGGGTTTCCATGTGCCATCCACATAGCCCTGCCCCAGAAGTGGAAGATTGAGTGCACTGATGCCCAACCACTAATGTTTCAGGATGTGGATATGGGAGGACCACCACAGCACTTCTATGATCATGACGAAACACAGGTGTCAACTGCTGCGCCTTTCTGCAGTGTGCAGACCGACAAGGAGGGCAGGGGTAAAGAGTGGGTGGAAGATGATGTGGAGGACCATGAGGTCCTAGACCCCACATGGAATCAATGTCATGTGAGTGACGTGTTCAGTTCGGAGGAAGAGGTGGTGGTCGCACAGAGCCACCAGCACAGCAGAAGAGGGAGCAGGGTGCAAAAGCAGAGTGGCTGTCCCCTAGACAGTAGCCTGCTACTGCCCACTGCACCCAGGGACAGAGAACACCAAAGCTAGCTCTAAGGAGTTCCCTGGCATGGCAGTTCTTCAGACAATGTGCTGATGACAAGACACAAGTGGTTTGCACGCTGTGCAATCAGAGCCTGAAGTGAGGCATTAACGTTCTAAACCTGAGCACAACTTGCATGACCGGGCACCTAAATGCAAAGCACAAGCTGCAGTGGAGTAAACACCTCAAAAACCAAGAAAGGTCTCAGGCTCCTCCTGCTACCTCTTCTGCTGCAGCCTCGGCCTCTTCCTCCCCCTCTGGAGTGACAGTGGCACGTGCCACCCAGCAAACAGAGGATGTGGCAGCACGTCCGTCACCAAGCATCTCCACAATGTCCCATGGAAACGTTCAGCTGTCCATCTCCTAAACACTGGAGAGAAATAAGAAGTACCCCCTACCCACCCGCGATCCCTGGCCTTTGAATGCTGTCATTCCGTCTGGTGGAGACGGAGAGTTTTAAAAACCTTATGGCGTTGGCTGTCCCACAGTACGTCATTCCCAGCCGCCACTACTTTTGCAGGCGAGAAATCCCTTCCCTGCACAATTAAGTGGCAGACAAAATCAGGTGTGCACTACGCAAAGCCATCTGTGGCAAGGTCCACATAACCACCGATATATAGACCAGTATATCTCCCTAACAACTCACTGGGTAAATGCAGTGGCGGCTGGGCCTGAGGCGGATAGCAGTTTGCCGCATGTCCTTCTGCCACCAAGGATTTCAGGGCATTTCTCTTTGCCTCCTGTTGCCTCCTCCTCCGCTTCCTCATCATCTGCTCAGCATAACACCTTCACCACCAACTTCAGCACAGCCAGGGAGAAACGACAGCAGGCCGTTTTGAAACTCATCTGTTTGGGGGACAAACCCCACACTACGCAGGAGCTGTGGACGGGCATAGAACAACAGACCGATGAGTGGTTGGTGCCACTGAGCCTCGAGCCCGGCCTGGTGGTGTGTGCTAATGGGCGAAATCTCGTAGCAGCTCTGGGCCTAGCCGGTATGATGCACATCCCTTGCCTGGCACATGTGCTGAATTTGGTGGTGCAGAAATTCCTGAAAAACTACCCCGATATGTCAGAGCTGCTGCAGAAAGTGCGGTCTGTCTGTGCGCGCTTTCGGCATTCTAACCCTGCTGCTGCTCGCCTGTCTCCCTGCAGCTAACTTCGGTCTTCCTGTTCACCTCCTCATATGCGGCGGGCCCACAATGTGGAACTCCACCTTGCACATGCTGGAGAGACTGTGCGAGCTATGGACTAGTCTGTCCATACCCCTGAAGACGCCAGGCACACTGGTGAAACATGTTGGGGGACGGAACCTAATGGTTTTAGCTCTGCCTGATCCTAACTAGAGCAATTGTTAGCAATTGAACTAAACTAGTTGCTTACCTAAAGTACCATTCAGGTTGAAATATCGGCAAGTGATTAGAGCACATACTGATAGTATACAGAGGGCAATCATGGTGGGCTGTGCACATCCACTATAGCCCCTGTTTACATTCTTAAATGCTCTAGTGTGGAGTAAAAGGCAGCAATTTTAAAACAAATATATACTGTTCACACATCACGTTATTAACTAATCTCCTAATAAAAGTAAAGTTTTAGTATCAGGGATAAAAGTTGTGAATAATAGCTCTGAAGAGCAATGTTGTTTCGCTGGTAGACCGCTGGTGATGGCATTCCCACCTGACACCGGGGCCTCAGTGGAAGCACAAGGAGAAGGCAGAAGAGGAGAAAGAAGTCACCAACGCAGCTGGGGCACCGCCGGCACCTCAGAAGGCAGGGTTAGCATGGCCGAAATGTGAAAAAGCTTTGTCAGCACACCACAAGAACCAGCACCACCCGCTGATATGGAACGTCTTAGCAGGAGGCAGCATTTCAGCAACATAGTGGAACAATATGTGTGCACACGCCTACATGTACTTACTGATGGGTCTGCCCCATTCAACTTCTGGGTCTCCAAATACATGGCCTGAGCTTGCCCTTTACACCTTGGAGTTACTGGCCTGCCCTGCAGCCAGTGTACTGTCTGAACATGTGTTTAGTACGGCAGGGGGCGTTACTCAATGACAAGCGCAGCCGCCTTTCCACAGCCAATGTAAAATGAACCAGGCATGGATCCCACAGGACTTGTCTGTACCTTGTGCAGAATACACATGTATACCGGCCTCACCCAGCCTTTGTTATACTCCATGGCACTTCCTCTTTTTTTTCTTTTCTATATTTCCCAATGTTTTGGGATCTACCCAAATAAAAAAAAATGTTGTTGGCGACTATCTCCTCCACCACCGCTTCCACCTACACCGCCACGTCCACCGTCTCCTCAACCTCCTACTCCATATGGTCCTACTAGTTCAAGATTATATTTTTAAATTTTTATGTATTATATGTTATTTTAAGTAATTTTCCTATCCACATTTGTTTGCAGGGCAATTGTCCAGCTCTTACCCCCATTTTGCTTCCTTTTGAAGCCCTCTAGCCATTACTTTTTTTGAGCCATTTTAGTGCCCCAAAGTTCGGGTCCCCATTGACTTCAATGGTGTTCGGGTTCAGGGTCAAGTTCAGGTCACGAACTCGAACTTTGCAACGAAGTTCGGCCGAACCCGGTGAACCTGAACTTCCAGGTGTTCGCTCAACTC
This sequence comes from Bufotes viridis, assembly GCA_033119425.1. Lineage (NCBI taxonomy): Eukaryota > Metazoa > Chordata > Amphibia > Anura > Bufonidae > Bufotes > Bufotes viridis. Next base: position 70,551,251 of record CM065590.1, on the reverse strand, counting down.
TAAACAGTAATTGACCAGGGGTGCTCAAAGTTTTGCATGCCATGTTGTAGCCACATCAGATCTAAACATTTTTTGCATTTTTTATCAAATAATCCAACTCTACTGTACATGCACTGATTCTGCCTCCTAGCTCAGTGGCCGGGCAAAATAATTTATATCCACTATGACTTCATGTTAATTTTGACAAACCATAGAAAGTTTAGTCAATTATTCTTCGGCTAGATTTGCAAGATTAAAAAGACAAAATTGGTACTGTTAATATGTACAGAAAATTATATAAATGCTGCATAGGATTAACACATTTTACAATAGTATAATAATAATGAGGAACTGTTCAATTTTATTCATAGGTGTACAGGAAACCGTTAGCCAGACAAAGGAGCATATCTAGGCATATACTGTATAATCTGTTTGCTGATCTTTTCTTTTTCTGATCTCCTTTTACCATCCATTCACCTCTTACAACTGATGCCCATTATCTTTTTGAGAGTACTTTAATCCGTGAAGCTACGCAATTATACCCTAATGACTTTTATAGAAGTGCTTTTTTTCCATTTAAAAATGCCCCTTTGTACTTTGTGAAATATTACCTGTTATATTTGAAACTCCTGTCAAGTGGATCAACATAAGGAAACTTTATCATTGTTATATTATTGGTCTGTGTCTTATGCTGTCCCACTACCTCTATTAGGAACATTATTACTGCAACAACTACTACTCCCATTTTTGCCTTCACTACCAATCCCCTCCTCCACTTGCTTTGTGTACAGCTGCACGACTACTGCTAATTACTTATAATTCTCTGCTTTAACACTGAGCTGCTGACCTAATTTCCTTTTAAAAAGTTTTAGATTCCTAGTTGTCTAGTTAACCAGTGAAGGTGTGCTATTCTGTCTGACTGCCTGTGTACCAAACTCCTGCTCCTCTCGGATATGAACTCTCCCTGCCTTGACCTCAGATTAGTTTCTCAGATATGCATAAACTCTGTCTGCCCAGACCTTGGCCTGTTTCCTGACGTCAAGTGTTGCCTGATCCTTTGGTGCTTCGCTCTGGTGTCTCTGACCCCCGTGGGTCTGCTGCCAACTACAACAGGACTGCTCCAAGTTGTAGCAGCCTGGTGGCTTCCCTGCAGAAAAGGACAGATCCCTGTATAGAAGTTAAAAGGTGAAGATTGGGGGACCTCCAGGACAACATCCAAAGGTTTATCCCAAAGTCCAACTGGTTAGTTGTCAAAATCGGTCCACACCCAGTGTCTTTCAATCATCTGGTAAATTTAAAATTCTTTCACTTCTATTTTTGTGCACGGAAATTTGCATGACTTCAATGAACCATAATAGTTTTGCACAGTGATTGACCTACTTTCGTTGCACCATAGATCCACAATTCACTTAGAGTAAGTAGGTCACCACTTAAAGCTGTGATGGTTGAGTCATTTGAAGTCCTTGAAGGATCAATGATATATTTTAAATGTAAATATATGAAGAATTGTGTTATACATATACTGTACTCATCCAGGTGATGACCTTCAACATAGCAATATTAAAGAAAATTGTTTTGCTCTAAAATAGTTTTACTCTCAACTGTCTAGCAGTTGGAATAAAAAATGTATGCTTAATCCATAATTCCGAGGTTGTCTGGAATGTTGTGATGACAGAGGTAAAGAGTGAATATTAGACAGCAAGATTGAACTCTTTTGTGATCAAAGTCTTCAATATCTAAATAGGCACTTAACTTTCTTTCGCATCAGTTGTAAGAGGTAGTGATGAGCGGCAGGTGCCATATTCGATTTCGACGAAATTCGCGAATATTCGAATGAATATTCGTTTCGTATTCGTCGAAATCGAATATTCGTCATTTTTTCTAGTTATCGCGATTAAAATGCGATTTAAATAATCGCATATTGCGATTTGTACTTAAGGCTACTTTCCTATTGGTTTCATATCTAGAATTAGCGAGGATGACGAATATGACGAATGTATTCGTCATATTCCTCAAAACGAAGATAACGAAGTATTCTACATCTTCGTTTTAGCAACCTATTCGTCAACCTCGCTAATTCTAGCAATCAAATAGGAAGGTTGACTATAGAGACAGCTGTGTTAAATTAGCTATGCGATTTTTTTTTAATAGAATAATTATATTACTTGATATGATAATATTATTATAAGTATTCTATTTATTAAAAAAAAAAAAAAATCGCATAGCGAATTTAACACAGCTGTCTGGTAAGTCAACCTTCCTATTTGATTGCTAGAATTAGCGAATAGCGAAGTTGACGAATAGGTTGCTAAAACGAAGATGTAGAATACTTCGTTATCTTCGTTTTGAGGAATATGACGAATACATTCGTCATATTCGTCATCCTCGCTAATTCTACCAAGCCAACCATAACTTCTGTGCTCATGGAGCGTCCCCATCACCATGGGAACGTCTCCATATACTAAAAATGTACTGTCGGATTTGAGGAATTACGTTGAAATCGCAATGCGATTAATTCAAGTTATATTAATCGCATTGCGATTTCAACTTAGAGCTGGGTTTATAATGGGTCAGCTTGCTAGAATTAACGAAGTTAACGAATATGGAATATAGCAGCAGTGCTAAGTTGAAATCGCAATGCGATTAATTTAACTTAAAGTATTCGCATTGCGATTTCAACTTAGCACTGCTAGTGCATAGCTATATATTCCATATTCGTTAATTCTAGCCTATGTAAGATAGCAGTGCTAAGTTGTAATCGCAATGCGATTAATATAACTTGAATTAATCGCATTGCGATTTCAACGTAATTCCTCAAATCCGACAGTACATTTTAGTATATAGAGATTTTCCCATGGAAGGGGACGCTCCATGAGCACGGAAGTCGGCAGAAGCGGCAACGGGCACTGACTGGAGCAGCCAGGAAGCCAGGAATCCTCATGACAGGTAAGAACTACTTTTGGGAAGTGGGAAAGAAAAAAATATAACTAAAAAAAAAAAAAAAAAAAACGAATATTCGAAATAGCGAATTTATAGCGCTATATTCGAAATATTCGCGAATTAGCGAAGTGCCGATATTCGCTAAAAAAATTCGCTTTTCGAATATTCGCGCTCAACACTAGTAAGAGGTAAATAGATGGTAAAAAGAGATCTAAAGGTGAATGTATTTTTATTTTATAATTTACTCACTTAATTTTATAATTTAATCATTTTTCTATTTTTTATACATTTTTTGTGGCATAGATGGGTTTTCATGTTTTAACACAACAGAGCTAGTATATAATTTTATTTAGGTAAAAATAAACAGATAAAATAGGATAGGGTTCCAACCCCATTGATGTACTGTAATTGTAATTTCTACCAAACAAACAATTTAAAGACCATAAAACTCTTATTCCCCACAGTTTTAAGGGTTTATTTACAGTGTTTCCTATGCAGTACAGTTGAGCGAACTTGTATTTTAAGTTCGGCGTCCAAAGTTCGGGTTGGGGGTTATCGAAGAATCCCGTTATGGATTCCGCTACCACGGACCATAACGGCATTTGGAATCCATAAGGGGATTCTTCAATGAACCCAAACCTTGGACAACACTAATGACCTGCGGTGACATCACCGTCATGTAATCAGTGCAGGGGGCGTGGCTCAGTACTGGATTGGATAAGAGGTGGTAGGCTATCACCTCTTATCCAATCCAGTACTGAGCCACGCCCCCTGCACTGATCACATGACGGTGACGTCACCCCAGGTCCTTAGTGTTGTCCAAGGTTCGGTTTCATTGAAGAATCCCTTTATGGATTCCAAATGCCGTTATGGTCCGTGGTAGCGGAATCCATAATGGGATGCTTCGATAACCCGAACCCGAACTTTGGACACCGAACTTAAAATACAAGTTCGCTCAACTCTACTATGCAGTAAAACAGACCTGTTACCTTCATTCCCTGGGTCAGTAAAATTACAATGTTACCACATTTATATAGTTTTTCTTGCTTGTTAATACTGAACTGAAAAACATTTTTTTTTTCTTTGTATCGCCATTTTCTGACCCCCTACAACTAGAGTTGAGCGAACACCTGGAAGTTCGGGTTTGACGAGTTCGGCCGAACTTCACAAAAGAGTTCGGGTTCGGGATCCGAACTTAACCCGAACTTGAACAGAACCGCAAATGTGTTAATCCTATGCAGCATTTATATAATTTTCTGTACATATTAAAAGTACCAATTATGTCTTTTTAATCTTGCAACTCTAGCCGGAGAATAATTAATTGACTAAACTTTCTATGGTTTGTCAAAATTAACATAAAGTCATAGTGGATATAAATTATTTTGCCCGGCCACTGAGCTAGGAGGCAGAATCAGTGCATGTAGAGTTGGATTATTTGATAAAAAATATTTAGATCTGCTGTGGCTACAACATGGCATGCAAAACTTTGAGCACCCCTGGTCACAATTACTGTTTAGAGCTGAGCGAACACCTGGAAGTTCGGGTTCACCGGGTTCGGCCGAACTTCGTTGCAAAGTTCAAGTTCGGGACCTGAACTTGACCCTGAACCCGAACACCATTGAAATCAATGGGGACCCGGACTTTTGGGCACTAAAATGGCTGAAAAAATAGCCCTGGAAGGGGCTAGAGGGCTGCAAAAAGCAGCAAAATGTAGGTAAATGCCCTGTAAACAAATGTGGATAGGGAAATGACTTAAAATAACATAAAATACAGAAAAATAATAAATAAACATTCTAAACCTGAGCCCAAGTGAGTGACAGTGGCACCTGCCACCCAGCAAACAGAGGATGTGGCGGCAACGCCACCACATCTGTCATTGTCACCAAGCATCTCCACCGAATCCCATAGAAGTGTTCAGCTATCAGCTGTCCATCTCCTAAACATTGGAGAGAAAGAGAAATAGAAAGAGGAAGTACCCCCCTACCCACCCGCAATCCCTGGCTCTGTGCCTTGATTTCAAAATTCCTGGTCCTTTGAAATGCTGAAAATTCTGTCTAGTGGACAGTTTTGAAAACCTTATGGCAGTGGCTGTCCCACAGTATGTGGATCCCAGCCGCCACTACTTTTGCAGGCGAGCCATCCCTTCCCTGCACAACCAAGTGGCGGACAAAATCAGATGTGCACTGTGCAACGCCATCTGTGGGAAGATCCACATAACAACCGATACATGGACAAGTACACTGGGTAAATGCAGGGGCAGCTGGGCCTGAGGCGCATAGCATTTTTGCTAATGTCCTTCCGCCCCAAAGGATTGCAGGGCATTTCTCTTTGCCTCCTGTTACCTCCTCCTCCTACTTGGCTTCCTCCTCCTCCTCCGCTATGGACAAACATGGAACAACAGACCGATTATTGGTTGGAGCCACTGAGCCTTCATCCCGGCCTGGTGTTGTGCGCTAATGAGCGAAATATGCTAGAAGGTCTGGGCCTAGCCGGTTTGAAGCACATCCCCTGCCTGCCACATGTGCTGAATTTGGGGTGCAGAAATTCCTGAACACCAGACAGTGAAAATCAATTCAGTTAATCGAACACACACAACACCCCCAACCCCCCTTTCGCTCAAGCCAGTAACAAATTATTTCCAAATTTACTTAAAAACATCTTAAAATAACTATAATTCAGCTAAACTAACTATATAAACAAATAAAACTATATACACGCCTTATCCTTAACCACTACCCGACCGCCTAACGTAGGGATGCATCCTGCGGGCGGCTGGGTTATTGCTCATTGACGCGCCCGTGAATCATCTCGCGAGAGGCGAGATTTCCTCAGGATCGCCTCCGGAGGAAGTTTTACTACAGCCTGCCAGCGCTGATCATGCGCTGGCAGGCTGTAGATGTCAGAAAAAAGATAGATTACACTTACCGGTAATCGTTTTTCTTTGAGCCTATGACAGCACCCCTGGAGATGTACCGCCTCCTCCGGGACAGGAAACAGGAATCAGAATGCCTTTAAAAGAGGGACCTCCCTCTCATCCACCAGTCCTTTTCAAGAACTACGAGACACAAACTTAACAGAATATCTGGATATATCTATAACCTCCTTCCTTTTTTTTTTTTTTTTTTTTTTATAGGGACGGGAATTAATCAGGTGCTGTCATAGGCTCAAAGAAAAACGATTACCGGTAAGTGTAATCTATCTTTTCTCCCTCGCCTATGACAGCACCCCTGGAGACTAGACAAGATTATTTGTTAGGGAGGGACTATAGACTGCCCAAAGGATAACCCTTCATTGGAAGGGAGCTGCAATCTATAGTGTTGGAAGAAAGTATGAGGAGAACTCCACGTGGCTGCTCTACAGATCTGTTCAATTGAAGCTGAAGCCCTCTCGGCCCAAGAGGTGGAGACTGCTCTGGTAGAGTGGGCTCCAAATCCAGAGGGTGGAGTAAGGTCTCTGGAGGAGTAGGCTAGAGAAATGGTCTGAGTAATCCATCTAGCAATGGTCTGAGATGACGCTGGGGACCCTTTCCTAGCCCCTGAGAATAGTACCAGAAGACGGGAAGAAGTTCTCCAAGATCGGGATACTTCCAAGTACCTGAGGATACATCTACGAACGTCTAAACAGTGCAGCCTCTCCTCCTCACTACTCTTTGGAGAAGAAAAAAACGAAGGCAGAACTATTTCCTGAGATCGGTGAAACCTAGATGAAACCTTAGGTAGAAAGGAAGGGTCAGGGGAAATTACCACCTGGTCTTCCAGAACTCGCAAGTATGGGGGCTCTGAAGAAAGGGCACCAATCTCACTAACTCGCCTTGCTATAGTTATGGCTATCAGGAAGGCTAATTTTAAAGAAAGCATCTTAGGGGAAAGATCCTCAATAGGTTCGAAGGGAGGAGAGGTAAGTGCAGACAACACCACATTAATATCCCAGGGAGGAGTTTTTAACCTAGATACCGGGGTTAGTTTTGAGATGGCCGTTATAAACCTTTTAACCTTTAGGGTGCTAGGTCTTAGCTTCTTTTTCCACCCCTCCTGTAAAAATTTAAGTATCAGCGGGATATTAGGAGAGTTTAAGACATCAACGGGCTCTTTTGTAAAATTAAAGGTAAATTCTAGAAGTGACCTCCTTACGACTAGCCAAAAGTGTATCTACTACCTCTGAAGAAAGACCCTTACGTACTAAGATCTCCCTCTCAAGAGCCAGGCAGTTAGATGTAAATTCCCTATCTCTGGGTGCAAAACTGGTCCCTGCGACAGCAGGTCTCCCGACTCCGGGAGTATCCAAGGAGTTGCTATAGACAACTTCCGGAGCCAGGAGAACCAGACTCTCCTTGGCCAGAAAGGAGCAATCACAATAACTCTGGCTTGTTCCCGCCTGATTTTCTGTAGGACTCTCGGAAGTATCTTTAGGGGGGGGGGGGGCGTAGAGAAGATCTTCTTCCCAAGGCTGAGACAGGGCATCCACCGCCGTCGGGATTTCCCTTGAGGACAGGAAATAAAAAGACTCCACCTTCCTGTTTGCCCTCGTGGCAAATAGGTCTATCTCTGGGATTTCCCACATTTCTGTAATCTTGTTGAAGATGGACTGGTTCAGAGACCACTCCCCTTGTCTCAGATGATGACAGCTTAGAAAGTCGGCCTTCACATTCTCTGAACCTCTCAGGTGCACCGCAGAGATGGAGGCCAGAAAGGTTTCTGCTAGGGTAAAGATCTGGTGTGAGAGGAGCATTAAAGCAGGAGCTCTCGTACCCCCTTGTCTGTTGATGTATGCTACTGCAGTAGTGTTGTCTGAGTAAACCATGATGTTCTTGCCCTTGATGTTTGGAAGACTCTGTTCTAGGGCTAGCTTGACAGAAAGGAGTTCTTTGTAATTCTGGGATTGTTGTTTGGTCTGGAAATCCCATTGCCCCTGGAACAGAAGGGACCCCATGTGGGCTCCCCACCCCGTTGGGCTTGCATCTGTTGTCAGAGAGGTCATAGAGTTTCTTTGCCAGGGGACCCCCTTTCTCAGATTGACCCGGTCTGTCCACCACTTTAGGGAGGTCAGGGTCTGTGGGGACAAAGTCATTTCCGAGTCTAGGGAAAAAGGACGTCTGTCCCATTCCTGCAGAATCTGAAGTTGAAGGACCCTGGAGTGGTACTGGGCCCATTTCACTGCCGGGATTGTGGAAGTCAGGAGGCCCAGGGCTGACATAGCCTCCCTTACTGACAGCACCGGATGGTTTATGAGGTGATGGATTCTGGTAACAGCCTGGTCGACCTTCCTGGAGGGAAGTAGACATTTCTGTACTAGAGAGTCCAGAACTATACCCAGGAACTCGCTTGTCTGTCTTGGTTCTAGGTTGGATTTCTCCAGATTTATTTCCCAACCTAATTTTCCCAGAATTTTTCTTACCCAGTAAATCTGATCTACAAGGGTCAGGTAGGAGCTTGAGGTTAGAAGGAAATCATCTAGGTATGGGACAATGACAACATCTCTTTCCCTTATGTGCGCCATCATCTCTGAGACAATCTTGGTGAATATTCTTGGGGCTTGGGAAAGGCCAAAGGGGAGGGCCCGGTATTGCAGATGAAGAATCTCATGGCCCGAGTGCACTGCTACCCTCAAGAATTTCTGATGGCTCTGATGAATCTGGACGTGGTAATATGCATCCCTCAGGTCCACCATGGCCATGTAACAGTCTCGAGACAGGTTGCACACCATGGACCTGATGGATTCCATACAAAACCTCTCGTACACAAGAAATTGGTTCAAGCACTTCAGATTTATTATTGTACGAAAGGAGCCATTTGTTTTTTTTTTACAAGGAACAGAGGGGAATAAAAACCTTTTCCAATCTCCTGATCTGGGACTTTTATCAAAACTTTCTTCTCTATCAGAGATAGAACCTCTGAGATTAAGGCAGACATCTTTATTGGGTCTGAACGGTAATCCGTAACTACCATCCTTTCTGCTGGAATCTTTTTGAAATTTAGTTTTAAGCCTTCTCTTATTACTGATTTTATCCAGGCACTGCTGGAGATCTCCTGCCACCGGTCGAAAAACAGGGACAGGCGACCCCCGACAGGAGGCCTGGCGTCACTGGGACTGTTTTTTGGAGGAGTCCCCAACGGAAAAAATAAACCCCTTTTTTTTCTTTGCGGGATTATTAAATTGCCTTGACCCTTCCTTCCTCTTGAACCCCTGCTTGTTAAATCTAGGGCGAAAGGACCTTCTGGGGGGGGGGATCACCTGCCGAGGGAAAGCCCTTCTTTTTATCGGAGGCCTTCTCCAGGAGGTCATCAAGTACTGGGCCAAAGAGAAATTCACCCTGACATGGTATTCCACAGTGTTTGGCCTTGGAAGATGAATCCCCTTTCCAATTTTTTAGCCAAATAGCCCGGCGGGCAGAGTTGGCTAAGGCAGAGGCCCTGGCAGAGAAACAGAGAGTATCGGCTGAGGCATCCGCCAAAAAATCTAAGGCCCCATACATGGTCGGGAAGGCAGTTAATAGCTGCTCTCTCGGAGTGCCTCCTTTAATCTGGGACTCTAGCTCACCCAGCCATATCTTTAAGGATCTCGCAACCGAAGTGGCCGCAATGACTGGTTTAAAAGCTGCGGCGGATGCTTCCCAGTTTTTCTTGAGATACACTTTAGCTCTTCTATCCATAGGGTCCTTAGGGGACCCCATGTCTTCAAACGGCAGAGAATTTTTTCTCGATATTTTGGCCATTGGGGCGTCTAGTTTAGGGGCTCTGTCCCAGGTGGCGGAAATCTTCTCATCAAAGGGATACTTCCGCTTGACGGAAGAGGGTACAACATTTTTTTTATCAGGCTTCTTCCACTCTCTGGAAATGAGCGCCCGAATGTTCTCATGTAAAAAAAAAGACTTTTCTCTTTTTATGACCCAGTCCTTCAAACATAGAGTCACGTACGGAATGTTGAGCTTTATCCTCATCTAATCCCATAGTGTTTCGGACTAATTTAACCAGGGCGTTGGTATTTTCGGTCTGGAATAATGGTCTCCCAGCTGCCTCATTTTCAGATGATGAAGAAGAATCGCACTCCCCTTCTTCCTCCAAACCTGATAGGACATCACTGTCGGTAGAGGGAGAAACTCTAGAAACCACCGCAGAGGTACTTGGATGATTCTGCATAAGGCTGCTAACGGATTCACGGACCTCTTCCTTGATCAGATTTTTTATACTGGTCATGAGAGAAGGGGCCCTCTTCTTCCATCATCTTATTAACACAACCCTGGCACATGAGTTTAACCCAGCCTGAAGGCAGCCTTTTTCTACATCCTGGACAAGATTTCTCCTTTAGCCTGGAGGCCTTTCTGGAGGACTCTTTGACCACCTAGTATAAAACACATACAGTAGCCCCCATAAGAATCATGCAAAAATCAATTCATCCATGGGGATTCACCCCTCTTACCCCACCGCGTTACCGGAGTCTCATTGGTGGCCTCAGTGGTTTCAGCGCGCTGTCCTTGCTCCATTCCTGCACAGTCAGCAGTCTGGGAAGGAAAACTCCCAGCTCTTCCACGCTGGGCAGTGAGCTGGCTGGGTCTTTAAATTAGCGCACGCTACTCCCAGGCTCCGCCCCCCCTTCTGGGTCCTGCAGTCAGCACGCCGGACCCGGAAGTAATATAGGAGCCTGGAGTGCAGCGGTACGCTTTTCAGCTAGCCGCCACACTGTCCAGGGATTCCGCACCGCCAGGTAAGAAGAGAAAGGTGGGGGGGGGGGGGCGGAACTCTGCTGTGCCCAGACTAAGCAGCGGCTCCCTCCTGGAGACTTACACCGCTCGGGTTAGCCCTCCCACTGCATAATAAGCCGTGGCTCCCGCAGCTCCTTCGATAAGGCATCTGACTCCTTTACCCCTGTCTCCTAGGACAGGAAACAGAACTGGTGGATGAGAGGGAGGTCCCTCTTTTAAAGGCATTCTGATTCCTGTCTCCTGTCCTGGAGGAGGCGGTACATTTCCAGGGGTGCTGTCATAGGCGAGGGAGAAAAATAAAAAATAAAAAAAATCACAAATCAGGCGCTGTTTTGTAAACAGCGTCTGATATGCCTGCTCTTCTGGTGGTCCCTTTTGCAGCAGCTAAAGTAAGTGCAACAATCACACGCTGTCCGCGTTTTGCGGATCCGCACATTGCCAGAACTATATAGAAAATGCCTTTTCTTGTCCGCAATTGGAGACAAGAATAGGACATGCTCTATCTTTTGCGGAGCTGCGGCTTGATGTTTCGGGGCCGAAACCCGGAAGTTCGCGGCTGCAGCTTTACAAATGCTGATGCGGAGAGCACATAGTGTGCTCTCCGCATCACCGCCAGCCCCATTCACACTGAATGGGTCCGCATCTATTCCGCAGAATTGCAGAATAGATGCGGACATTTTTGCGGACATGTGAATGGGGCCTTACTTTGCAATTACTCCTATGTCCTTTCCCCTCTCTTTTTTTTTGCACATTTTTTGGCAGAGATTTTTTCATCCACATTAATTGATGCGAATGAAGAAATCTGTGCCGTTCATTTTTTTTTCTTTCAGCCCAGAGGCTGAACGGAAAAAAAAAAATCTCATTACCCGTATGCTCAATATAAGGAGAATAGCAAAAACTCCTAATGCTGGCCATACATGTAATGATTGCGGAGACCCTCAAATGCCAGGGCAGTACAAACACCTCACATGTGACCCTATTTTGAAAAGAAGACACCCCAAGGTATTACGTGAGGGGTATGGTGAGTTCATGTAAAATTTTATTTTTTGTCACAAGTTAGTGGAATATGAGACTTTGTAAGAAGAAAAAAAAAAGTCTATTTCTGCTAACTTGTGCCAAAAAAAAATAAAATCGTCTATGAACTCGCCATGCCCCTCAATTGGGTCACATGTGGGGTATTTATACTGCCCTGGCATTTTAGGGGCCCTAAAGCTTGAGAAGAAGGGCATTTTTACGCATTTGGATTCCAAACTACTTCTCACGCTTTAGGACCCCTAAAATGCCAGGGCAGTATAAACACCCCACAAGTGACCCCATTTTAGAAAGAAGACACCCCAAGGTATTCCATGAGGGGTATGGTGAGTTCATGTAAAATGTTATTTTTTGTCACGAGTTAGTGGAATATGAGACTTTGTAAGAAAAAAAAAAAAAAAGTTAATTTCCGCTAACTTGTGCCAAAAAAAAAAATCTATGAACTCGCTATGCCCCTCACGGAATACCTTGGGTGTCTTCTTTCCAAAATGGGGTCACATGTGGGGTATTTATACTGCCCTGGCATTTTAGGGGTCCTAAAGCGTGAGAAGAAGTCTGGAATCCAAATGCGTAAAAAAGCCCTCCTAAAAGGTACTCATTGCAATTTGGGCCCCTTTGCGCACCTAGGCTGCAAAAAAGTATCACACATCTGGTATCGCCATACTCAGGAGAAGTAGGGCAATGTGTTTTGGGGTGTATTTTTACAAATACCCATGCTGGGTGAGCGAAATATCTCTGTAAATTGACAACTTTGTATAAATTATTTTTTAAAAGTTGTCATTTACAGAGATATTTCTCACACATAGCATGGGTATATGTAAAAATACACCCCAAAACACATTGCCCTACCTCTCCTGAGTACGGCGATACCACATGTGTGACACTTTTTTGCAGCCAAGATGAGCAAAGGGGCCGAAAGTCCAACGAGTACCTTTTAGGAGGGCATTTTTACACATTTGAATTCCAGACTTCTTCTCATGCTTTAGGGCCCCTAAAATGCCAGGGCAGTATACATACCCCACAAGTGACTCCATTTTATAAAGAAGACACCACTGGGTATTCCGTGAGGGGCATGGCGAGTTCATAGAAGATTTTTTTTGGCACAAGTTAGCGGAAATTAGCTTTTTTTTTTTCTTACAAAGTCTCATATTCCACTAACTTGTGACAAAAAATAAAATTTTACATGAACTCAACATACCCCTTACGGAATACCTTGGGGTGTCTTCTTTCTAAAATGGAGTCACTTGTGGGGTATTTATACTGAATTCAAATGCGTAAAAATGCCCTGTGAAATCCTAAAGGTACTCATTGGTATTTGGGCCACTTTGCGCACCCAGGCTGCAAAAAAGTGTCACACATGTGGTATCACCGTACTCAGGAGAAGTAGTGCAATGTGTTTTGGGGTCTATTTTTACATATACCCATGCTGGAAGAGAGAAATATCTCTGTAAGTGACAACTTTTTAAAAAAAATTTATACAAAGTTGACAATTTACAGAGATATTTCTCTCACCCAGCATGGGTAAATGTAAAAATACACCCCAAAACACATTGCCCTACTTCTTCTGAGTACGGCGATACCACATGTGTGACACTTTTTTCCAGCCTAGGTGCGTAAAGGGGCGTAAAGTCCAATGAGTACCTTTGGGTTTTACAGGGTTGCTCACAATTTAGCCCCACCCAAAATGCCAGAACAGTAAACACACCCCACAAATGACCCCATTTCGGAAAGTAGACACCCCAAGGTATTCACTGAGGGGCATAGTGAGTTTGTGGGAGATTTTTTTTTTACCAGAAGTTAGCAGAAATGGAAACTTTATTTTTATTTATTTTTTCCTCAGAAAGTGTAATTTTCCACTAACTTGTGAAAAAAAAAATGAAATCATACATGAACTCAGCATGCCCCTCCACGAATACTTTGGGGTGTCTTCTTTCTAAAATGGTGTCATTTGGTGGGTATTTATACTATCCTGGCATTCTAGCACCTGAAGAAACATGACAGGTGCTCAGAAAGAAAGACCTGCTTCAAAATGCGGAAATTCACTTTTTTGCACCATAGTTTGTAAACGCTATAACTTTTATCCAAACCAATAAATATACACTTATTGCATTTTTTTTATCAAAGACATGTAGAACAATACATTTTGAGAAAAATGTATATAGAAATGTAGTTTTAAAAAAAAAAAATTACAACAGAAAGCGAAAAATGTCATTTTTTTGCCAAAAATTTCAGTAATTTTTTATTAATATCAAAAAAAGTCAAAATTTCAGCAACAATGAAATACCACCAAATGAAAGCTCTATTAGTGAGAAGAAAAGGAGGTAAAATTCATTTGGGTGGTAAGTTGCATGACCGAGTAATAAACTGTGAAAGTAGTGTAGCGCAGAATTGTAAAAAGTGGTCTGGTCAATAAGCGTGTTTAAGCTAGGGGGCTGAGGTGGTTAAAGGATAACTGTCACATTTAGATCCTAATTTAAAATTTCATATATGTAGTTGCTAATAACATAATATTCCTGAATTAATAACTATTAGACTTACTTACCCCATATTTAATAAGATTCAGCCCTTAGCAACCAGTCTGCATAAAACTGCAATTTCACTATTCTGTTAAGATGGCTGCTGCTGCCCTCACCCTGAGGCTAATCCCGCATTCCCTCACTACCCACAATGCATTGATCTTCTCTCATCAACTAGCTTCTGCACCTCAACCAATCGTTGCTCTCCCCACTTAAACACACCCTCCTCCTCCTTCTCTCACATACACTTTAGGCCAGGCATGCTCAACCTGCGGCCCTCCAGCTGTTGCAAAACTACAACTTCCATCATTCCCGGACTGCCTACAGCTATCAGCCTACAGAAGAGCATGGTGGGAGTTGTAGTTTTACAACAGCTGGAGGGCCGCAGGTTGGGCATGCCTGGTTTAGGCTATTGCATTGGAATGTATGAGAATAGCAATCTAATGATTGCATGTGTGGGGACTCACTCTGGTAGACAGGGTCAGCGGACGCAGTATAGAGGCAAAAACACGTTCTTAGGAACAAACAGTGCAGTGTTTTATTAACACTTTAGGCAAGTAACAAAACAAGCAGTCCAATTCAAGCAAAAAGTCACCTTTGTGGTATTGGTGGTAGTTCACACCATGCGGCAATTCTGCCTCACAGAGTCCTTGTTCATAGCAGCATGAACCTGTTTTCACTCCAAACAAGTAGCAGGCCTCTATACAGCAATAAGGCTATCAGATCCCAACACAGATATCCCTTTGCATAAACCCAGCTGTCTTTTAAAGGCAACTAGGTGTTAACCAAAAACCCGGACCGGCACCTAAAATCTGGTCCAGTATTTGCCCTAACCTGGCTACAATCAACCCTGCAGCACAGGCTGAGAGGAAAATACCTGTTTTTCACAACCAAACCTCTCACTGTGTCACACATGTTATAATTCCCTATGGGAACTATACAAAAGTGTAAATAAAAATGTTTAAAAACAATAAATAAAAAAATACACATAAAAGTTCAAATCCCCCTCCTTTTGCCAAAATGAAAAATAAATAAATAAAATACGCATCATGGGTGTCGCAATGTGCGGAAATGCCCATACTATAAAAATATTTTAAAAATTCCCCATACGGTAAACAGAAAAATGGAAAAAAGTGTCCGAATAGCCGATTCGCAATTTTTGGATGCTTCATTTCTTAAAAAAAAAATTAAATAAAAGGTGATCAAAAAGTCATACACACCCCAGAATGGTATCAATGAAAAGATCAGATTGCTCTGCAAAAAAATAGCACCCATACAGCTCTGTAGACATAATTACAAAATAGTTATAGGGATCAAAAACTAAAAAGTAAAACAGATTTTTTCCCACTTTTGAATTTTTATTTGTGCCAGTAAAATGTGCCCCCATAGATGCCCCCGAATCATGTGCCAGTAACAAGAGCCCCCCTCAAATGTGCCAGTAACAATAGCCCCCCAAAAGTGCCAGTAACCAGAGCCCCCCCAAATGTTTGCATTGCACTTAGGGGAGCAATGTGTATACAGATGGTACAGTATATATGGAACTTACTGAGTGTGCTGCAGGGTTTAATACTATAGGAAGAGCAGAGCCATGTGTAGGGCTAAAAGGTTAATCTGGGATAATGGGGGGCTGTACTTAGTGAACCCATGCATGGGTTAATACAAGGTTATGGGGGGCTGCACTTAGTGAAGCCATTTAAGGGTTAATACAAGGTTATGGGGGCTGCACTTACTGAACCCATGCAGGGGTTACTTGTAAGATGCAGAGAAGTTGGTGAAGCCATGCAGTCTTGCAAGGGTTAATCCATAGGACGCCTGCAGTGAAGTTAGTGAAGACCAGCACTGTATAGGGGATCTTGCAGTGAAGTTCCCAGGGATGGCTGAAGCCTGTAGTCCTCCTACAACACATAGGGGTTGCCCAAGCTCTCCTCTTACCACATGATGCTTTCATTTATACACTGAGCAGGCGGCAGATCTCCCTTCCCCGGCTGCTCTAGCCACATTCTCCAAGGGAGTGTCTGCCAAGCGCATGAATGTGAAGAAATGCACACAGCCCAGGCACTGTTATCCGCTGCCAGGGAGGACCTGGCTTTTTATCCATTCCCTTGCAACTTTTACTCTGGCTGTCAGTTCGGGCCAGTAATGTGAGCGCGCACGCAGACAGCCTGCTTGTGCGTCCCCCGTCTTCCTCTGAGCAAACTGATAGACAGAGGATGCCTAGCAACTTGATTTTAATCTCAGGTAACAATAGCCAATACTGGGGACAAAATTGTGGCTTTTATGGGTTATTTATTAAACAATCAAAATTTTAAACAGGGCCAACAAGGTGATATTAATCACCAAAATCCAATAGTCAAAAAAGAAATGCGACAGTTATCCTTTAACTTAAGGCCAGCCAAATACAAGTGGCTCGGACGGTGGGTTCCTTCACCAATATAGGCCCTGGCCTAGAACACAATTGTCCAGCCAGGGCACAGTTCTGGAGGAGGAGGAGGAGGAGGAACCGTGCTCTCAGCAGGGTGGCACCCAAGCCAGCTCATGGGCAGCTGGGTCACCACCAGCACCTCAGAAGGCTGGGTTAGCATTGGCGAAATGTGGAAAAGCTTTGTCATCACGCCACAACAACGTGCATCACCAGCAGATCTGGAACATCTTAGCCAGGGGCAGCATTTCAGTAACATGGTGGAAGAGTACACGTACTGACTGATGGGTTTGCCCAGGGGCATAGCTACAGGGGAAGCAGGGGAAGCTACTGCTTTAGGGCCCAGACCTAGAAGGGGCCCATCCAGGAGGAGGAGGACTACAAGACTTTGTCAGGGCCCCCTCAACAGTATTATACAGTGGCAGTATAGACAGTGTAGAAAGCGGATGGAAAATTAACCCGAACAGTCTCATACCCTTCACCCTCAACATTAACAAACTATTTACAAATTTACTTAAAAACATATTAAAATAACTATAATGCAGCTAAACTAACTATTTAAACAAACAAAACTATATACACGCCTTATCCTTAACTTAAGACCAGCCAAATACAAGTGGCTCGGAGGGTGGGTTGCTGCACCAACATAGACCCTGGCCTGGAACACAATTGTCCAGCCAGTGTACAGTTCTGGAGGATGAGGAGAAGTAGGAGGAATGCTGGGGGATACAGAGGACACAGACGATACACCTCCCACAAAGAGGACAGCTTGTCCTTGCCTCTGGGCAGCCTGGCACACATGATCGACTACATACTGCAGTGAATGCGCAACGACCGCCGAGTTACTGCCACATTCTAACTTGTGCTGATTACTGGGTGGCCACCCTGCTGAATCCCCGTTACAAGGACAACATATCGTCCTTGATTCCCTCACTGGAGTCTCACAGGAATATTAGGCCGCCAGTAGACACGCTGCTGATGGCATTCACACCTGGCACCGGGGACTCAGTTGAAGCACAAGGTGAAGGCAGAGGAGGAGGAGAAAGAAGTCGCCAACACAGCTTGGTCACCACCAACACCTCAGAAGGCAGGGTTATCATGGGCGAAATGTGGAAAAGCTTTGTCATCACGCCACAACAACCTGCACCACCAGCAGATCTGGAACATGGTGGAACAGTACACGTACTGACTGATGGTTCTGCCCTGGGGCATAGCTACAATGGAAGCTACTGTTTTGGGGCTCTGACCTAGAAGGGGCCCATCGAGGAGGAGGACAAGGGGGCAGAGGACTAAAAGACTTTGTCAGGGCCCCCTCAACAGTATCATTCAATGAAATTATATACAGTGGCAGTACAGACAGTGTAGAAAGCGGATGGAACAGACGCTGGGCCTGGTCTGATAGAGCGATCTTTAGTAGCCCCAGAAATGGTGGCATGAAAGGAAGGGGTTGCGCAAAAATTACTGTGGGAGGGTGGACCCCAGTCAAATATTTGCTGTGGTGCCCAATCATTTCTAGCTACGCCACTGGGTCAGCCCTATTCAACTTCTGGGTCTTTAAATTGGGCACATGTCCTGAAGTTGCCCTTTACGCCTTGGAGGTGCTGGCCTACCCTGCAGCCACTGTATTGTCTGAACATGTGTTTAGCATGGCTGGGGGCATTATCGCAGACAAGCGCAGCCGCCTGTCCGCAGCCAATGTGGGCAAGCTTTTGTTTATTAAAAAGAACCAGGCATGGATCCCACAGGACTTGTTTGTACCTTATGCAGAATAGACATGTATACCGGCCGCACCAAACCATTGTTATACTACCGTGCACTTACACTTTGTTTTATTTTTTTATATATACCCAATTTTTTGGGGTCTACAGCAATTTATTTAAAAGGCTTTATGTCATGCAAGAATGTAACTGCCAATTGTAAGTTCCCTGACAGTTAGGCAGTGCAGGGGTTTGTACCTGGCAAAAAATGGTAATATTTCACCCAACAATTTAAAAGAGAATTATTCACATTTTCGGTCACTGTCACCTATGCAGTGCAGGGTTTTGTACCCAGCAAAAATGGTAATATTGCACTCAACAATTTAACCCCTTAAGGACGCATGACGTACCTATACGTCATGGTTTCCGAGTCCTTAAGGACCCATGACGTACAGGTACGTCATGAGTAGTTCCGATAACTGCTGCTCAGCCGGCAGTGATCAAAACAAGGTACCTGCTGAAATCATTCAGCAGTTACCTTGTTACAATGCCCAGGGGGGTCCTGTGACCCCCCCCCCCCCCCATATCGGCGGTCGCTGCAAACCACAGGTTAATTCAGACCTGCAGTTTGCAGCGCTTTGTGCGATCTCTGATGAGAGAGTTAAAGCCCCCAAAGTGTTCATTTTTAAACCCCCCCTGGTGTTGTTGTGGGCAGCAGGAGGAGGTGCGGGAGGCCTCCTCTGTCTATTCCCTGGTGTCTAGTGGATCTAGACAATAACCAAGTGGGTCTGGGTCAAAAAAAATGTAAAAATCTGCTCTATAAAAATATCTCATAACTGAACTCCTCAGGTGAACACCATAAAAACAAAATCCCAAAAATGGTGTAAATAAGCCATTTTTAGGCACCTTACATCACTAAAGTGTAATACAAAGCGATCAAAAAGGCGTATGCCTCCCAAAATAGTACCAGTCAAACCGCCATCTCATCCCGCAAAAAATGAGCCCCTACCTAAAACAATTGGCCAAAAAATAAAAAAACTATGCTTCTAAGACTAAAACATGATTTTTTTTGTTTCAAAAATGCTTTTTAGTGTTAAATGTAAAAAAAAAAAAATAAAAAGTAGACATATTGGGTATCTCCACGTCCGTAAGAATCTGCTTTATAAAAATATCACCTGACTAGAGATGAGCCAACACCTGGATGTTCGGGTTCGAGAGGTTCGGCCGAACTTCCGGAAAATGTCCGGGTTCGTGATCCGAACTCAACCCGAACTTCATCCCGAACCCGAACCCCATAGAAGTCAATGGGGACCCGAACTTTTGGGCACTAAAAAGGCTGTAAAAGACTCCCGGATAGGGCTAGAGGGCTGCAAAAGGCAGCAAAATGTAGGTAAATCCCCTGCAAACAAATGTAGATAGGGAAATTATGACTTAACATAAAATAAAATAAAATTAACCAATATTAATTGGAGTCCCATAGCACAGAATCAGGCTTCAAATCACCCACCAATGGAGAAGGTCACTTACTATTATTTCGACCCCAGCATCCAGACAAAGGAGAGAGGTCCCATAGCAGAGAATCTGGCATCATATCAACCACCACAGGAGAAGGCCACTTTCAGTGACTTAGGCCTTAGCACCCAGACAGAGGAGACATGTCAGATAGCACAAGCATTACATTTATACCATCCAGCACAGGAGAAGGCCACTTTTAGAGACTTTGACCCCTGCACCCAGACGGAGGAGAGAGGTTTCACAGCAGAGAATCAGGCATTTAGATCACCCACCACAGGAGTAGGCCATCATTTAATGGGACCCCGGCAACCATGTCAGATGGCACAAGCATCAGTTTCACATCACCCAGCACAAGAGAAGGCGACTTTGAGAGACTTTGACCCCTGCACCCAGACGGAGGAGAGAGGTTTCACAGCAGAGAATCAGGCATTTAGATCACCCACCACAGGAGTAGGCCACCATTTAATGGGACCCCGGCAACCATGTCAGATGGCACAAGCATCAGTTTTACATCACCCAGCACAGGAGAAGGCGACTTTGAGAGACTTTGACCCCTGCACCCAGACGGAGGAGAGAGGTTTTCACAGCAGAGAATCAGGCATTTAGATCACCCACCACAGGAGTAGGCCACCATTTAATGGGACCCCGGCAACCATGTCAGATGGCACAAGCATCAGTTTTACATCACCCAGCACAGGAGAAGGCGACTTTGAGAGACTTTGACCCCTGCATCCAGACGGAGGAGAGAGGTTTCACAGCAGAGAATCAGGCATTTAGATCACCCACCACAGGAGTAGGCCACCATTTAATGGGACCCCGGCAACCATGTCAGATGGCACAAGCATCAGTTTCACATCACCCAGCACAAGAGAAGGCCACTTTGAGAGACTTTGACCCCTGCACCCAGACGGAGGAGAGTGGTTTTCACAGCAGAGAATCAGGCATTTAGATCACCCACCACAGGAGTAGGCCATCATTTAATGGGACCCCGGCAACCATGTCAGATGGCACTTGTATCACATTTATATCACCCAGCACATGACAAGGCCACTTTCAGTGAGTTAGGCCTTAGCAACGAGACAGAGGAGACAGGTCAGATAGCACAAGCATCAGTTTTACTGATCACCCACTACAGGAGTCGGCCACCTTTAGTTAATTTGATAGCTTCAACCATGTCAGATGGCACTTGTATCACATTTTTATCACCCAGCACATGACAAGGCCACTTTCAGTGAGTTAGGCCTTAGCACCGACACAGAGGAGACAGGTCAGATAGCACAAGCATCAGTTTTAGATCAACCAACACAGGAGAAGGGCACTTTTAGAGACTTTGACCCCTGCAGCCACACGGAGGAGAGAGGTCCCACAGCAGAGATTCAGGCATTTATATCAGCCAGCACAGGAGTAGGCCACATTTTGTTTCTTTGACCCCTGCACCCAGAAAGAGGAGAGAGGTCCCACAGCAGAGATTCAGGCATTTATATCAGCCAGCACAGGAGAAGGCCGCTTTCAGTGACTTTGGCCCCCTGCACCCTGTGGGGAGTTAGCTCTGGTCTCGAGGATGGTTCACAAAAACTTCCTTCCGGACAACGGATTTCACGTCCAAACAGTGCGTTTATTATAGCAGAAACAACACAACAGGTGCAAAACAATAAACACTGGCCCAGCTAGGCTCTAACTAAACATATTAGTTGGGTCCCTCACTCACCTAGTGGGTACAGTTCACACCCTGTGAACTGCTGCGGCTTTCTCCAGCCCAATGTCCTGCGACCCTTCCAGGCGTCGCTGTGTCCCCTAATTCCGGGCTGTCGCTTAGCCCCGTGGCCCCTCAGCCAACTCAGCCGAGACCACTCACACAGAGCCTCTGTCTCCAAAGCTCTCTCCAGAGTGGGGCCCCACCCATGTCCAACAAGAGGATTAAATATCCTCCCTGGACATGGGCATTGTCCAAAATCCTGGACTGGAGCATGGGGAACAGGCACCCACCCAGCACATTGCCTGTTCCCAGTAAAAGCCCGCCCTGGAACTGGCTGAGCCAGCTATACTAACACTAGTACTTGGGCTTTCACTCCCCAAGGCCAGGCACCTTGGTGACACGCTCTCTCTGACGGCCTCCCTGGGGTTTCACTGCACACCCCAGTGTTCACATTGCCACATATCCCCCCTCTGTTCACACCTGTGGGGGTGAACACATGTACCGCCTGGTCGCTCGTGATAGGGCACCCGCATTATCTTGCCATCTTTAAGCTCAAGGGTCCCCTGGAAGATGTGGCCAGCCTCACAGGCTTCCCCTTATTCTGCCACAACCACGCCAGCAGAACCCAGTTCGTCACAAACACGAAGCTTACTACCCTACCAGTCATCTTGTCCCATACTAGAGACACCTGGTCGCTACTAGCAACTACCACAGTTTTAGCGGACCTTGACCTGTCAGCCTCTTTTTGTCTCTTTGTTTTATCAACAGATAGCATCTTTCTTTTTCCTTTACTCCCCAGGGGTTATGTCAGGTTTGGCTTCAGTTTCAGAATCTTCTGCTTCTTCAGTGGTACTCCCCACTTCAGCAGACTCTTTTCCAGTCTTTTCTTTGGAGTCTCCATTCACTTTATTAGCCGTCTTATGCTTCACGGACATGGCATCATATGCTTTCCTTCTTAACTCCTCCTCCTCTTTCTCATCAAGGTTGGAGGCACCGGGGACATCAGGACCTTCGCCAGACTCGTCGTCTTCTGGCAATCCCTGCAGAGGTTCACCCGGGACATGGTTCTCCTTTCGGGCAGGATTCAGGGAGCCAGCCCATCGGAGTAGACAGGACCCTCATACTGGTTGTCGGTCCCCTCGTATTTCTTCCCCAGCAGACTGCTGGCTTTCTGGCAGGCATTGACAGCAGAGGGAATGTCTTTCATGACCAGGTCCTGGCCACACACTGCCACGAGTCTCTGGGTTTCTGCATCCACCTCAGCACCACCATCTGGTTCAGCAGATACATCTTCCATCTTCTCTGCCTCGGCTGGCACCACAGCGCAACCACCTCCAGACCCATTCTTAACGGGTTCTGACTTCTTGGCATCTTTCAGAGGATCTTCCTCTTCAGGCATCTCATTTTCTTCCACCTGCTGCGCAGGAGCACGCTTAGGCTTCTCCAACTCATAGACTTCATCTTTTGAGCTCCTGAGATCTTCCATCTCTGCTCTGAGTTGCTTGTTCAGCCTCTCCAATTCATCTTGCTCCTTAAGCACTTTTCCAAGGGCTCTAGTCAAGGAGAGGGCCTTGGTCTTCTTCTTGATTTTTCGCACTAGCTTGTTAGCAGCGCCCAGCTCTTGGGCCTTCTGGTCCAGCTGCTCTTCACTCTGTTCTGGTGTAACAGCAGTTGTAGGAGTACCACCATTCTTTCTTAGACACTCTGTGGGATTTCCACCCAGGGACTCTTCAAGCCCATTGTTGATGTCTACTATAGACTTTTGTGTCTTTCTGGAGTCTTTTCCCTCCCCAGGACACCAGGAGGTAGACCCTTCAGTTCACTCATCTTTTCTGGGGTCTCCTCTTTGACCCTTCTGCAGCCTTCTTCGGTGACCCTGTGACGACAGCTTGTCCCTTCTCTATCATATCTAGGGACCGTGTGGCGAGAGGGAGGGCAGCCTCCTGTTTGCCGCTGTACTGTCCTGTCAGGTCATCTAAGACTGCCTGGACATGAGCTTCAGACACTAGGCTGACGTCACCCGACTGTACTCTCGTCACATCAGGTATAACTATCGTCTGGTTGCTACCAGTAACCACGCCAGTTTGGCAAGACCTCAACATGGCAGCCTCTCTCTCAGAGTTGCTGTCGGTCATAGCACCTGCTTCATATATACTGCTCATGTCATTCTCATTTCCGTCCTCTAGGGGCACCGGTGAGTTAATCCCCACCTGGGACATTTTATTAACCATAGAAACCTGTGGAGACTGCATATCCACTTCTAGTACGTGTGGTACACCCTCTAGGACTGCCCCATGTACTTGCACATTTGTCACAGTGGGTTCCCTCAGTTGTGAGCTCTCAATATCAATTAGCATTTTTATACCATCCACATTTTTACCAACAGGGGGAGCTTTTTCCCCAATCACAGCCTGCAAAGGAAAAGGACTGTCATCATCCTCATCACTTCTTGCACATAGACCCACATTATCATTATACATTTCATCAAACTCTGCACCTTCACTTGGCACCGTGTCGGCACCATTGTTTCCAATGGTCATTTCACTTAAACCATTGCTTCCTATCTGCATTTCCCTTACACCTTCATTTAAAGGGACAGGTACAGGTTCTGTAGGAGCTTGATTACTTCCTACAGAAGTGTCTCCATTGCCCCACATTACATCACGCATGAGCCTATTTCCAACATCAAGTCCATCAGTCTCTGTTCCAACCATGGTCTCACCCTCCGTGAGGACCCCTGGATAGTCCACAGGATTCACATAATTGTCCCGGACAGACATCATTCTACTCTCTTACCCAGGCTAGCATGGGATCTCTGACTTTCGCCATCCCAAATCTAGCCTTGGTCACGGGCACTTTAAACAACATCTTGAGCTTCTCCCTGCAGATTCCTGCGAGAGAGCAACCGCAACAGGCTTACCAGCCTGTTCAGACACAGCATTTTTCCCATAGTCACTCATTTTTGAGACATCTTCACGCCGCAGCGCTTTATCACTCACCAGCCCGGCAGGTAGCAACTGCCGCCGGCTCATTGTCACAGGGTCTGCCACAAAATTATCAACAGGAACAGTCTTACCGATTGTCGTCACTGACTCGGCACTCCCGGAAGATAAGGGTAGTCCAGAAATATCTCCAGCACGGTCATCACCCTTCTCCTCAATGCAGTAGTTGCCACGGGAGACGCCTTGGACTTGTCTCCTGTCTTTTCTGGACGGACATTCCAGCCGCACCCTTTAGGATTCTGTGCACAGTCGCAGGGAAAATAGGCACTCCTGAGAAACGCACTGCTCTCCACCTCTTTGTCTTCCCGACGGTTGCCCTTGGCAACGGCACATATTACCTCGAACAGTCCACTCAGAGCCGCCTCTCCAAGTGCCGCACTCGGCTTTCTCACCAACCGATCAGTCTCCAGCACCAGCTGCTCCACTACACCCTCAGTGGTCTTGGTTTTCCGCCAAACCAGGCCACTTCTCACATATGGCATCACCTTTGGCATAAGCAGCTTCCGCCACACATGACTATCTTTCACCCAGGACGCCATTTTGAGCAAAAAAATTTCCACAGGTCAGTTTTTTTTTCCTTTTTCACTCTTTTGTGCTTCTGGCCCTTTAAACCTTCGCACTGCTTGCACCACAGGGAAAAAACAGTCCAGACAGCAGTTCTTTTGCAACCCAGCAAAGTGTCCAGGACCACACGAGCAGCACCTGCTCCACCGAACAAACAGGCTTCCGGCCCTAAGCTCCAATACAGCAATCGCACAGTTTTTTCCTCTGTCCTGTCGTTGCCCCCAGCAACACTTTACCTTTATCCAGCCGGGACGACTTGCCCGCATCCGACACCAAATGTGGGGAGTTAGCTCTGGTCTCGAGGATCGTTCACAAAAACTTCCTTCCGGACAACGGATTTCACGCCCAAACAGTGCGTTTATTATAGCAGAAACAACACAACAGGTGCAAAACAATAAACACTGGCCCGGCTAGGCTCTAACTAAACATATTAGTTGGGTCCCTCACTCACCTAGTGGGTACAGTTCACACCCTGTGAACTGCTGCGGCTTTCTCCAGCCCAATGTCCTGCGACCCTTCCAGGCGTCGCTGTGTCCCCTAATTCCGGGCTGTCGCTTAGCCCCGTGGCCCCTCAGCCAACTCAGCCGAGACCACTCACACAGAGCCTCTGTCTCCAAAGCTCTCTCCAGAGTGGGGCCCCACCCATGTCCAACAAGAGGATTAAATATCCTCCCTGGACATGGGCATTGTCCAAAATCCTGGACTGGAGCATGGGGAACAGGCACCCACCCAGCACATTGCCTGTTCCCAGTAAAAGCCCGCCCTGGAACTGGCTGAGCCAGCTATACTAACACTAGTACTTGGGCTTTCACTCCCCCAAGGCCAGGCACCTTGGTGACACGCTCTCTCTGACGGCCTCCCTGGGGTTTCACTGCACACCCCAGTGTTCACATTGCCACAACCCACACAAAGGAGACATGTCGGACAGCACAAGCATCAGTTTTACATCAACCACCACAGGAGAAGGACACTTTCATGTACTTTGGCCCCGGCACCCAAACAGAGGGAAGGTTCATTCAACTCTGGGTTGCACACCAAGATCCTACTTAATTTAAAAAATTGATTTTTTAATGAAGAAGTGGCCAGGAGTACAAGACAACATGGTTTAAGGCAGTTATTAAGGACTACTCTGCACAAGGGAGGGTCAGGTCTTGTGGGATCCATGCCTGGTTCATTTTTATAAACGTCAGCTTGTCGAAGTTGGCTGCGGACAGGCGGCTGCGTTTGTCAGTAATGACGCCTCCTGCCGTGCTGAATACACGTTCAGATAAAACGCTGGCCGCCGGGTAGGACAGCACCTCCAAGGCATAACATGCTAATTCTGGCCATGTGGACAATTTGGAAACCCAGAAGTTGAATGGGGCCGAACCATCCGTCAGTACGTGGAGTTGTGTGCAGACGTACTGTTCAACCATGTTAGTGAAATGTTGCCTCCTGCTAACACGTTCCGTATCAGGTGGTGGGGCAGTTAGCTGTGGCGTGGAGACAAAACTTTTCCACATTTCTGCCATGCTAACCCTGCCCTCAGAGGAGCTGGCCGTGACACTGCTGCGTGGGCGACCTCTAGCTCCTCCTCTGCCTTGGCCTTGGCCTTCCACCTGTTCCCCTGTGACAGTTGGGAATGCTCTCAGGAGCGCGTCTACCAGTGTGCGCTTGTACTCGCGCATCTTCCCATCACGCTCCAGTGCAGGAAGTAAAGTGGGCACATTGTCTTTGTACCGTGGATCCAGCAGGGTGGCTACCCAGCAGTCAGCACACGTTAAAATGTGGGCAACTCTGCTGTCATTGCGCAGGCACTGCAGCATGTAATCGCTCATTTGTGCCAGGCTCCCCAGAGGTAAGGACAAGCTGTCATCTGTGGGAGGCATATCGTCATCATCCTCTGTATCCCCCCAGCCACGCACCAGGGATGTGCCTGCGCTGTGCTGGGTGCCACCCCGCTGTGAACCTGCTTCATCCTCATCATTCTCCACCTCCTCCTCATCCTCCTTGTCCTCCAGTAGTGGTCCCTGGCTGGCCACATTTGTACCTGCCCTCAGCTGTTGCAAAAATCTCCCTCTGAGCCACTTCTAACAGACTGGCCTGAAAGTGCTAAAAACGACCCGTCATCCTCCTCCTCCTCCTCCTGGCCCTGGCCCACCTCCTCTTCCATCATCGCCCTAAGCGTTTTCTCTAGGAGACATAGAATTGGTATCGTCACGCTGATAACAGTGGCATCGCCACTGGCCATGTTGGTGGCGTACTCGAAACAGCGCAACAGGGCACACAGGTCTCGCATGGAGGCCCAATCATTGGTGGTGAAGTGGTGCTGTTCCGCAGTGCGACTGACCCGTGCGTGCTGCAGCTGAAACTCCACTATGGCCTGCTGCTGCTGCTCGCACAGTCTCTCCAGCATGTGCAAGGTGGAGTTCCACCGGGTGGGCACGTCGCATATTAGGCGGTGAGCGGGAGGGCCGAAGTTCCGCTGTAGCGCTGACAGGCGAGCAGCGGCAGGATGTGAACGCCAGAAGTGCGCACAGACGGCCTGTACTTCATGCAGCAGCTCTGACATGTCTGGGTAGTTGTGAATGAACTTTTGCACCACCAAATTCAGCACATGCGCCAGGCAAGGGATGTGCGTCAAACCGGCTAGTCCCAGAGCTGCCACGAGATTTCGCCCATTATCGCACACCACCAGGCCGGGCTTGAGGCCCACTGGCAGCAACCACTGGTCGGTCTGTTGTTCAATACCCCGCCACAACTCCTGCACGGTGTGGGGCCTGTCCCCCAAACATATGAGTTTCAGAATGGCCTGCTGACGTTTACCCCGGGCTGTGCTGAAGTTGGTGGTGAAGGTGTGTGGCTGACTGGATGAGCTGGTGGAAGCAGAGGAGGAGGAGGAGGAAGCCGAGTAGGAGGAGGAGGCTACAGGAGGCAAAGAATGATGCCCTGTGATCCTTGGCGGCGGAAGGACGTGCGCCAAGGAACTCTCTGCCTGGGGCCCAGCCGCCACTACATTTACCCAGCGTGCAGTTAGGGAGATATAGCGTCCCTGGCCGTGCTTACTGGTCCACGTATCTGTGGTTAGGTGGACCTTGCCACAAATGGCGTTGCGCAGTGCACACTTGATTTTATCGGACACTTGCATGTGCAGGGAAGGCACAGCTGTCTTGGAGAAGTAGTGGCGGCTGGGAACCACATACTGGGGGACAGCCATGGCCATCAGCTGTTTGAAGCTGTCTGTGTCCACCAGCCGGAATGACAGCATTTCAAAGGCCAGTAATTTAGAAATGCTGGCATTCAGGCCAAGGGCTCGAGGGTGACTAGGTGGGAATTTGCGCTTCCTCTCAAAGGTTTGAGAGATGGAGAGCTGAACGCTGCTGTGTGAAATAGTGGAGCCGCTAGGTGACGGTGGCTGTGGTGGTGTCGGTGGCACATCCTCTGTTTGCTGTTCGGCAGGTGGCAACATTCCTCTCGAGGCGGATGCCGAGGCAGCAGTGCTAGAGGGAGCAGGGGGAGCCTGAGCGGGTTCCTTGTTTTTAAGGTGTGTACTCCACTGCAGTTCATGCTTTGCATGTAGATGCCTGATCATGCAGGTGGTGCTCAGGTTAAGAATGTTAATGCCTCGCCTCAGGGTCTGATGGCACAGCGTGCAAACCACTCTGGTCTTGTCCTCAGCACATTGTTTGAAGAAGTGCCATGCCAGGGAACTCCTTGAAGATGCCTTTGGGGTGCTGGGTCCCTGTTGGCGCTGGCCAATAGCAGGCGAACTCTCTGGACGGCGGCTGTTCTGCTTTTGCCCCCTGCTCCCTCTTTGGCTTCGCTGTTGTCTCGGTCTCACCACTGCCTCTTCCTCTGAACTATTTAAGTCAGCGGCACGACCTTCAGTCCATGTGGGGTCTAAGACCTCATCGTCCTCTGCATCGTCTTCCACCCAGTCTTCCTCCCTGACCTCCTCCTGTTCAGTCTGCACACTGCAATAAGACGCGGCAGTGGGCACCAGTGTTTCGTCATCATCAGAGACTCGGTCACTCTGCTGTGGTGGTATTCCCATGTCCTCATCATCTGGATACATAAGTGGTTGTGCGTCAGTGCATGGAATGTCTTCCACCGCTGGGGAAGGGCTAGGTGGACGCCCCTGGAAAACCGTGGGAGCAGAGTCTTCAAACAGAATAAGAGACTGCTGCATAACTTGAGGCTCAGCCAGTTTCCCTGATATGCATGGTGGTGATGTGACAGACTGATGGGCTTGGTTTTCAGGTGCCACCTGTGCGCTTTCCGCAGAAGACTGGGCGGAAGACAATGTGGTGAACGTGCTGGAAGCACTGTCGGCCACCCAATCGACTACTGCCTGTACCTGCTCAGGCCTTACCATCCTCATAACGGCATTGGGCCCCACCAAATATCGCTGTAAATTCTGCCGGCTACTTGAGGGAGTTGGTTCACTACTTTGTGCGCCTGAGGCCGAACGGCCACGTCCTCTGACAGCAACAGAGGCTCCACGGACACCACCACGACCGCGTCCTCGTCCCTTAATAGAATGTTTCCTCATTGTTGCGATTCAACTCGCACCACAATAAAATATATTATTTTTTAGCCCCAAAATTCCCACACTGGAAGATATAATTCCTTTTTCCGGTATTAATTACAAGAAAACTGCTGCAAATTGGACAGAATTTTTAAAATGCTAGTTTTGGTACATAGATTCCCACACGGGGAGATATAATTCCTTTTTACAGGAGTAAAAACGTGCGGCCTACTGTTTCTGGTCTAACTAACACCAGATTGATTAAATTGGCCTTTTTTTCCCCAAAATTACAACACTGGACAATGTAATGCCTTTTTGCGGTATTAATTACAATTAGACTGCTGCTAATTGGACACCAGAATTTTTAAAATGCTAGTTTGTGTACATAAATTCCCACACTGGAAGATATAATTCCTTTTTCCGGTATTAATTACAAGAAAACTGCTGCAAATTGGACACCAGAATTTTTAATATGCTAGTTTTGGTACATAGGTTCCCACACGGGGAGATATAATTCCTTTTTACTGGAGTAAAAACGTGAGGCCTACTGTTTCTGGTCTAACAAACACCAGATTGATTAAATTGGGCTTTTTTTCACCAAAATTACAACACTGGACAATGTAATGCCATTTTGCGGTATTAATTCCTTTTTACAGGAGTAAAAACGTGAGGCCTACTGTTTCTGGTCTAACTAACACCAGATTGATTAAATTGGCCTTTTTTTCACCAAAATTACAACACTGGACAATGTAATGCCTTTTGCGGTATTAATTACAAGAAGACTGCTGCTAATTGGACACCAGAATTTTTAAAATGCTAGTTTTGGTACATAGGTTCCCACACGGGAGATATAATTCCTTTTACAGGAGTAAAACGTGAGGCCTACTGTTTCTGGTCTAACAAACACCAGATTGATTAAATTGGCCTTTTTTTCACCTAAATCACAACACTGGACAATGTAATGCCTTTTTGCGCTATTAATTCCTTTTTACAGGAGTAAAAACGTGAGGCCTACTGTTTCTGGTCTAACAAACACCAGATTGATTAAATTGGCCTTTTTTTCACCAAAATTACAACACTGGACAATGTAATGCCTTTTGCGGTATTAATTCCTTTTACAGGAGTAAAAACGTGAGGCCTACTGTTTCTGGTCTAACTAACACCAGATTGATTAAATTGGCCTTTTTTTCCCCAAAATTACAACACTGGACAATGTAATGCCTTTTTGCGGTATTACTAACAAGAAGACTGCTGCTAATTGGACACCAGAATTTTTAAAATGCTAGTTTGTGTACATAAATTCCCACACTGGAAGATATAATTCCTTTTTCCGGTATTAATTACAAGAAAACTGCTGCAAATTGGACACCAGAATTTTTAAAATGCTAGTTTTGGTACATAGGTTACTTTCAGTTTCACCACTGATATATTAAATATCTTTGCAGTTAGTATGGGTGACACAAGCACAGCCAAACCCCTGATGTAGTATATCTATGAAAAAATCGACTATTACATGAGATTAATAGACGTTGTGGCAGCTTTTGCTGTAGCACCACAAGTCCCAAAATGGCCGCCGCCTATCAGCCCAGTAACATGTGCCAGAAAACGGTCTGCCCAGCCAGAAAAAAAATAGACTTTGACTGAGCAGCTGAATCGCTGTTGTTCTGATTCACAGGTGTAGATTTTTCACTTCTTTGGAGCTTTGGTTTAGACTCTGTGGCAGCTTGTGCTGGCGCACCACAAGTCCCAAAATGGCCACCGCCGGTCAGCGCAGTTACATGTGCCAGTAAAAATCGCTCTGGTCAGTCTCAACAAAATAGTGACTTTCAGTGAACAGCTCAGCTGAGTTGTTCTGATGCACAGGTGTAGAAAGGTAGATCATTCAATCACTTCTTTATCCCTGCCTATCTCGCCCTCACAGAAGCTGCATCCTCTCCCTACACTAGTCAGAGCAGTGTGACGTGCGGCGCTACGTGACTCCAGCTTAAATAGAGGCTGGGTCACATGCTGCACTTGGCCAATCACAGCCATGCCATTAGTAGGCATGGCTGTGATGGGCTCTTAGGGCAAGAAGTAAAACGCTAGCTGATTGGCTGCTGTGCAGCCCTTCAGAAAGCGGGGAGTAATCGACGAACACCGGATCCGAACCCGAACTTTTTAAAAAAAAAAAGATTTTCGAACTGTTCGCTCAACTCTACACCTGACCTAACCCCTCAAGTAAAAACTTAAAAAAAAATAAAAAAAACCTTGTCAAAAAGCCATTTTTTTGTCACCTTAGGCCTCTTTCACACTAGCGTTGTTAGGATCCGGCGTGCACTTCCGTCACCGGAATGCATGCCGGATCCTGCACAACGCAAGTGAACTGAAAGCATTTGAAGACTGATCAGTCTTCAAAATGCTTTCAGTGTTACTATGGCAGCCAGGACGCTACTAGCGTCCTGGTTGCCATAGTAGCAGTGGGGAGCGGGGGAGCGGCATACTTACATTCCGTGCGGCTCCCCGGGCGCTCCTGAATGACGTCAGAGCGCCCCGCGAGCATGGATCACGTGATCCGTGCCATCACGTGATCTATGCACTGGGACGCCCTGACGTCATCCTAGAGCGTCCCGGGAGCCGCACGGAATGTAAGTATGCTGCTCCCCCGCTCCCCCTACTCTTTACTATGGCAACCAGGACTTTAGCGTCCTGGCTGCCATAGTAACCATTGACAAAAAGCTAAACGTCGGTTCCGGCAATGCGCGGAAACGACGTTTAGCTAAAGGCCGGATCCAGACTAATGCCCTTCAATGGGCATTAATTCCGGATCCGGCGTTGCGGCATGTCTTCCGGATTTTTGGACGGAGACAAATCCGCAGCATGCTGCGCTTTTGTCAACGTCCAAAAAACGTTGACATACTGAACGGAAGACATCCTGATGCATCCTGAAGGATTTCTCTCCATTCAGGATGCATGGGGATAATCCTGATCAGTAGCTTTCCGTCCTAGAGCCCCGAGGACGGATCTCTAGGACAGAAAGCTAAAACGCTAGTGTGAAAGAGGCCTAACATCACAAAAAGTGTAATAGCAAGCGATCAAAAAGTCATATGACCCCCCAAATAGTGCCAATCTAACCGTCACCTCATCCCGCAAAAATTGAGCCCCTACATAGGACAATCGCCCAAAAAAAATATATATATGGCTCTCAAACTATGGAGACACTAAAACATGATTTTTTTTTGTTTTAAAAAATGATATTATTGTGTAAAACTTATATAAATAAATAAAAAGTATACATATTAGGTATTGCCGCATCAGTCACAACCTGCTCTATAAAAAAACACATGACCTAACCCCTCAGCTAAACACAGCAAAAAAAAAAAAATAAATACGGTGTCAAAAGCCATTTTTGTCACCTTTACGTCACAAAAAGTGTAATAGCGAGCGACCAAAATGTCAAATGCACCCCAAGATAGTGCCAATCAAACCGCCATCTCATCCCGCAACAAATGAGCCCCTACATAAGACAGTCGCCCAAAAAAAATAAAAATAAAACTATGGCTTTCAGAATGTGGAGACACTAAAAAATATTTTTTTTCAAAAATGCTTTATTATGTAAAACTGAAACAAAAACCCCCAAAAAGTAGTCATATTTGGTATTGTCGCGTAACAACCTGCTCTATAGAAATACCCCAAAACTAACCTGTCAGTTCAACTATTTAAATAACAAAAAATAAAAACAGGCCCAAAAAAGCAATTTTTTTTTGCAAATTTTCCATTTTAATCCATTTCTCCAGTAAAAAAGCAAGGGTTAACATAAAAACAAAACTCAATATTTATTGCCCTGATTCTCTTGTTTGCACAAACACCCCATATGTGGTCGTAAACTGCTATATGGCCAAACGGCAGGGCACAGAAGGAAGGGAACGCCATATGGTTTTTGGAAGGCAGATTTTGCTGGACTGGATTTTTGACACAATGTCCCATTTGAAGCCCCCCTGATGCACCCCTACAGTAGAAACTCCAAAAAAGTGACCCCATTTTGGAAACTACGGGATAAGGTGTCAGTTTTCTTGGTACTATTTTAGGGTAAATATGATTTTTGAATGCTCTATATTACACTTTTTTTGAGACAAGGTAACAAAAAATTTTAATTCTGAAATTTCATCTCCATTTGCCAATAACTCTTGAGGAACACCTAAAGGGTTCACAAAGTTAGTAAAACTGGTTTTCAATACCTTGAGGGGTGTAGTTTCTTAGATGAAGTCACTTTTATGGAGTTTCTACTCTAGGGGTGCATCGGGGGGCTTCAGAAAATGAGTCCTGCAAAATCCACCTTCCAAAAACCATATGGCGTTCCTTTACTTCTGCGCCCTGCAGTTTGCCCATACAGCAGTTTACGATGACATATTGGGTGTTCGTGCAAACTACAGAATCGGGGGAATAAATATTAAGTTTTGTTTGGCTGTTAACCCTTGCTTTGTTACTGGAAAAAATGGATTAAAATGGAAAATTTTCCCAAAAATTTTAATTCTGAAATTTTATCTCCATTTGCCATTAACTCTGGTGGAAAACCTAAAGGGTTAATTATGTTTGTAAAATCATTTTTGAATACCTTGAGGGGTGTAGTTTCTAGAATGGGGTAATTTTTGGGTTTTTTTCTATTACGTAACCCTTTACAAAGTGACTTCAGACCTGAACTGGTCCCTAAAAAGTGGGTTTTTGAAAATTTCAGAAAAATGTCAAGATTTGCTTCTAAACTTCTAAGCCTTGTAACATCCCCAAAAAATGAAATGGCATTTCCAAAATGATTGATACATGAAGTAGACATTTGGGGAATGTAAATTAATACCTTTTTTTGGCGGTATTACTATGTATGATAGAAGTAGAGAAGTTGAAACTTGGAAAATTGCAAATTTTTCAAAATTTTTGCTAAATTTTGTATTTTTTTATAAATAAAAATGAAATTTTGCGACTTAATTTTACCACTGTCATGAAGTACAGTATGTGACGAAAAAACATTCTCAGAATGGCCTGGATAAGAAAAAGCATTTTAAAGTTATCACCACATAAAGTGACACTGGTCAGATTTGCAAAAAATGGCCGAGTCCTTAGGGTGAAATAGGGTTAAGGGGTTAAAAGAGGATTATTCACATTTTCGGTCACTGTCACCTATGCAGAGCAGGGGTATATACCCGGCAAAAATGGTAATATTGCACCCAACAATTTAAAAGAGGATTATTCACATTTTCGGTCCCTGTCACCTATGCAGTGCAGGGTTACTTGACAGCAAATAATTGGAATATATCAACCCCTGAACTCCCAGACGAATTAACTGTATTATTGTCCCTGGCACATATGCAGCGCAGGCTGCAAAGGTAATTCATGGCCTAAAAAAAATTTTTTCCACACATGGAAAACATGGATTTCAGTGGTATATTTTGGGGTGTAGGACCTCATTGTTCTCAACATCATCTTCCACCCAGTCTTCACCCCTCCCCTCTTTGTCGGTCTGCACACCGCAAAAAGCTGCAGCAGTTTGCACCTGTGTTTCGTCATCATCAGAGATGTGCTGCCGTGGTCTGGCCCTGCCCCCATCCTCAAACCTAATTGGCTGGGCATCCGTGCACTTAATCTCTTCCACTTTTGGGGCAGGACTATGGTTATGGCCCTGGGAAACCCTGCCAGCAGAGTCATAAAGAAGCATAATAGTCTGCTGCATTTAACTGCCAATAGTCAACAATTAAGTTCACTAACAGTAAGGCAGTGCCTGTGTCATAAACAGAATATATTTCTTTAGGTCACACAACAGTGTAACAGAGCAATTCAATACAATTATTTCACCAAAAATTTGATTTTTCAAACCAACAATGTAATAACAGAACAACAATGTAATAACATCTGCTATGTAGCACAAAAGCAGTGTTTATTGCAGCAAACTACAGAAATGCAGTATGTCACTGCTAAATTTTAAAATAATTTTTTGTGCGTTGTATGCCAAACTGCTCGGTGGAACAACAATACGGGTTTATTTCCCACTAAATACACTAATGCAGTATTTCACTGCTGATATTTAAACGTAGGTATTTGTACGGTTTATTGAAAACTGTTCTGTGGACCAAGAATATGGCTTTTTTTCACAAAAAAAAAAACGAATGCACTATTTTAGTGCAGAAATTTAAAATAGGTATTTGTGCGCTGTATGCACAACTGCTCTGTGAAGCAAGAATACGGCTTTTTTTCAGCAAAACAGAAAAATGCACTATTTCAGTGCTGAAATTTAAAATACGTATTTGGGCAGTG
This sequence comes from Bufotes viridis, assembly GCA_033119425.1. Classification (NCBI taxonomy): domain Eukaryota; kingdom Metazoa; phylum Chordata; class Amphibia; order Anura; family Bufonidae; genus Bufotes; species Bufotes viridis. Next base: position 70,515,406 of record CM065590.1, on the reverse strand, counting down.
TATTTAAAACTGTCTTGTGGACCAGGAATACCACTTTTTTTTCCCCCAATGATACACTGATGCACTATTTCACTGCAGAAATGTAAAATAGGTATTTGTACGCTGTATGCACAACTGCTTTGTGGACCAAGAACACAGCTTTTTTCCCCAAAATTCACAAATGCACTATTTAACGGCTGGAAATTAAACGAAGGTATTTGTACGCTGTATGCACAACTGATTTGTGAACCATGAACACAGCTTTTTTTCCCTAAAACACACTAATGCACTATTTCAGTGCTCAGATTTTAAATAGGTATTTGTACGCTGTATGTACAACTGCTTTGTGGACGAAGAACATGGCTTTTTCCCCCATAATTCACAAATGCACTATTTAACGGCTGGAAATTAAACGAAGGTATTTGTACGCTGTATGCACAACTGATTTGTGAACCAAGAACACAGCTTTTTTTCCCTAAAACACACTAATGCACTATTTCAGTGCTCAGATTTTAAATAGGTATTTGTACGCTGTATGTACAACTGCTTTGTGGACGAAGAACATGGCTTTTTCCCCCATAATTCACAAATGCACTATTTAACGGCTGAAAATTAAGCGTAGTTATTTGTACAATTGCTTTGTGAACTAAGAACACAGCTTTTTTTCCCCTAAAACACACTAATGCACTATTTCAGTGCTGAGATTTATAATCGGTATCTGTACGCTGTGTGCACAACTGCTTTGTGGACCCGGAAGACCGCTTTTTTTCCCTAGAACACAGTAATGCACTATTTCAGTGCTAAAATTTAAAATAGGTATTTGTACGCTGTATGCACAACTTCTTTGTGGACCAGGAATACCACTAGATTATTCAAAGTAGACCCATTTAGCATTGATGAAAACTTTGAACACTCTTTACATTCTTTCAATAACCCACCACTGTCCTGTAAAAAAAAGCTCTCAGATGCTACTTTTGGATATTGTATCTCTTGGAGAGGAATTGTTGACTGCTAAACATGTCTCTACAATGCGCTCAAACATTTTTCCCAGTTGACAGACTTTGAGAGGAGTGTACATCATTGGATGGTCTTTTTAATGAACTGCCTGACATCTTTGCTGTTCTGACTTAGCTGTTAGGCGTTGTTGGGAGAAGTGGTTATTTGATGGCATGCACACATGGTGAACAGGCTGCTAATTGCCTAGACAGACCACCATTAGAGAAGATTGATCTGCACAAGCAACTCACATTTTAGTTGTCCACTATCCAGACATAGATGGTACCTTCATTACACTTATCTGTTTCTGCTTATACTATTTACAGGCATTTAACAGAAGAAAGTTTGATGCCATGAAACCGATTACATGTCCTGCCATAGACAGCCAGCCAGCCAATGTCATGTTCGCTTGCAGTGATGTGATGAACAGGAAACCAAGACTGCTACAGACTGTGACTGTAGCATCTTAAGCAATCAATCCAGGGTTTGTCAGCAATCTTGTGACGATTGGGTTTGAGTATGGAGGCCTTGTGGTGAGTACTTCAATACTCAATTTGCTGTGGAGTGACACATTGCCCCATCTGCTGGGTTATCTGGGATGCAACCGCATACGACAGTCGGTCACCCCTAGTAGTGATATGAGGGACACTAACAGATCAGTAATACAGTATGTGCAGGACATGTTGCTTCTCATGGCAGGGCTTTCAAATGGCATGTTTCAGCAGGATAATGCTCGCTCACACACAGCAAGGTTTCCAAGGAAAGTCTCTGCCAGATTTCAACACTTTCTTAGCCTGTCCAGTAGCAAGTTATTTCACCAAATATGCATTTATGGGACCAGCTGGGACATCAGCTTTGGCTACCTATGAGTGTAGGATTTAGAGGAAAATAAGAAAATTTTTTTTTTTTAATTCCACCTCAGATCAGACTCATAGTACTCATTAGACCCCCATTCTTCATCAGACCTCAGATCAGACCCCAAAAATTAGACCCCCAAGCTCCATCAGACCTCAGATCAGAACCTTATCAGTCCGCCAAGCTCCATCAGCTTCAGCTCACACAACCCCCCCCCCCCCCCCCTCTCAGTCTTCATCATCCTCAGGATTCTTCCAAACTGCTCTTCTGCCAACCTGCACTGAATTGTACACTGACTTCGCACACCATCGGTCATAGCGAGCGCTTACGTGCACTAGGTCCTGACACCGTACGCAGTAGAGACACAGTGCAGTGAGGTGCCCAGAAGAAGACCAGTGCAGTGTTTCCCTCACTGCTCCCCACGCCTCCTGCATGCTGATGACTGCTTCCATAATGATGGATAATCATTTTTCCTTCTATACAGCACATAGAGAAAGAGAACTATGAATGCTGTGTTGCCTGTGTCTTTCCACTTTTATTGCAACATTTATCAGTTCTGTTCTCATATTTACCAAGAAATGCTTCAAAGAGTTAAGAATTTCCAGCTTTCTGTGAGCTTTCGAGTTTATTTCCTTTCTAGCTACGGTATAACTATTCTGCTTTATTTATTGCAGTGTAAAATATCCATGCCTTACTTGAAAGACAACCAAGAAACTCTTGTGATGTTATGTCTGGAGATAAGCAAGATTATTAAATCCAATCCTTTTAAGGAATGTCTTAATAGCATGGGTGGGTTACCAAAGGTTTTACATTTATCTAATGCTTCATTCCCACAGGAGACAAACCTTCCAGAAACTATATAATTGAAAAAAATGGAAACTAACTCTAATTAATTTACAGTATTCTGTTCTCTCCATCAGCTCCTAATGGGTAAACAGCAGCAGAGGCTTCAGTAGCAAGAGCTGTGAAGGGAGGGAGCACCATGGTCTGAGGGCTGGTGTGTGAGCTTCAGACAAATATTTGAGGTTTATGCAGTGGTGGTTGACACAGCACCGTGATCAATTAAACAAACAAGTTATAAGGTTGTACTAACTGAAGACATAATAGTTCAGAAAATCTGGTCAATCAGAAGGATTATTTACCACGAGATAGGTGATAAATGTTAGGTTAGTGTAGTCGACGTAGAGGATACCAATAGTGAGAATGGGAAACCCTGCCATCTTCACCATTTAACCAAATTGATGAGGAGCTTGTATTGAGTAAAGGTCAAACAGATAAAAATACATTCTGCACTTTTCTTTAGATATTAAAAGGGGTATTCCATCTAAAATATTTATAACCACCCCTTAGATCTTCACATATCAGGAAAACAGGGCACTTATGATCTGTTTGCTGATACACGGCCATCTCAGTCAACTTGCACGTAATCTTCTTTTTGTAAAGTATATGTACATTATGGAATGAAAATCTAGTCATTCTCAAATCCTTCTGAAACTCCCAGAACTTCCACAGGAGAGGGATAGCACTCAAGCATGGTTATTTTAGTGTAATTCTATAAGATTATGGTGGCCATGAAATGGCAATCTGTGGTAAAAGGGCACTCACTCTTTTGACAGATATCACTGGAAACCAAAGATACTATGAGAAAATTGATCACATTATATCACTGTAGGCTAGAAATTTTCTCTAAAACTTAACTTTTACTTATCAATAAATATAAAAAAAATTCACCCAAAAAAATAATAATAATGTAATAAAAAAGATATTTTCAATTTACAAATTTAGGAGCTTCTTGGGAAGACTGATATATAAGGATATCACAGCCTTAGTTAGTGTATATCCTATGACATAGAAATCCATGGATAAGGAAGTCAATTATAACTTACAGTTTGATGATATCAGGTGAAAAAAAAGAGAGAGGTATGGCGATGAGGTCAGGACTTAAAGAGAAATATATGCCTATTTTGTCCCTGCCTAAAAGTGGAGCACGCACCCCGAAAGGGTAGACCCCACTTATCAGTGACTAAACCCTCACCCAGACTGATATGCATGATGCAGCCAAACAGCAGCCAGCCAGCCTTGTGATGTCACAGCCCTATACATACGGCGGCCATCTTAGAATCAGACATTTTCCAGAGTTCTGAGTGCAGGGACAAATGTGAGAAGGCTCTAGGAACAGTAATTGGAAAAACCTCATTGCGAAAAAGAAACTGAAAAAACGATTTATAAGTGCAGGGAAAGGATAGGGAGAAATCATTTCACATTATCTTTCACATTATCTTAGTGCAGGGAGAGTTGTCAGAAGGCGCTAGGGGCAGTGCTAGAAAAGCGATTTACAAGTGCAGGGAAAGGTTAGTGAGGAATCACTTCACAGTATCTTAGTGCAGGGAGAGACATCAGAAGGCGCTAGGGACAGTGCAGGGAAAGATAATTTGGAGATTCAAATAGCAATTATACAGCTCTGTCATTCCAGCAATTTGTTCTTGGGGTGCAAGTGCTATGTTGCAAAGCCTTTAGTGGCTTAGATCTGTGGAAACAGAAAAATATATACGCAGTTCACTTCCGCAGTTATTTGTTGTGAAAGCGTTTAGTGGCGTATTTCAGAACAAAGAAAATATCTATACTAATAAATGCCCTGTGTACGTGCTCAGGGCTGTTGTCCATGCGTGTGTGCCGATTAGTGAAGTGCGCATGCGCAGCGCATAGACCAATCAGCACACACTCCACATACACAGTCCACCCAAAGCACCGCGCCGCCGGCCAATAAAAACAGGGGCAAAAGAGGAGACCGCGATATGACCACACCACGGAGCGGTAGTGAATGATCAGAGTCCCAGCAGTGTAATGCTGGGGCTCCGATCAGTTACCATGGCAGCCAGGACGCTACTGAAGTCCTGGCTGCCATGGTATGTCAGTGAGCAGCATTATACTCACGAGCGCAGTGGTCGCTGGGCGCTACTTCTTCTCATAGGTCTGTGCCGCACATTGCTAATGCTGCAAGCATTAGCAATGCGCCGCACAGACAGAAGGAGCACCCGGCAGTGGGCACACGGACACAGGGCACTCACATAGGGATTTTATTATGTACTATGATGGGGGCTGGAGTGTAATCCTACATAATAAAAACTGCGTGTGTATGCTATTTGTTCTACTGCACACAGCGCTCCACACACCGCACGCACCTGCGCACAGGCCTCCTGCTGTGCCCAGCTCCGCCGTGTCTCCTCTTCCCCCAGCTTCCTCTGCAGTTGCCTCACACCCCGGATCCCCATCATTATACCCATATTACACTCCAACCCCCATCATTACACACACATTACACTCTAATGAGGGCTGTAGTGTAATGATGGGGGTTGGAGTGTAATATGTGTACAATGATGGGGGTTGGAGTGTAATCTATACTAATAAAAGCTCTGTGTACGTGCTCAGGGCTGGTGTCCGTGTATATGTGCCCATTATAGAAGTGTGCATGCGCAGCGGACGGACACACACAGGCCAATCCAGGTCGCAGAGCCGGGTTCGGGGGCACAGCGCCGGGATAGCAGCGCTCAGGGAGGAGGACGCCGGGAGCCGGGCACAGCGGCTTTCAGAGTTATACTCTACTCGGAGCACATGGGACAGCGCAGCGGCGCAGACATCACAGATCCCGGGGAGCCGTCCACACTGAGAGCTGGCTATTTTACTCATTATGCCGCACTGTGCATGCGCCCGCTTCCCCACACGCGCAGTGTGGCCAGACGCCGCTCCATCGGCACACACTCCACGGACACTAAATGTGTGGCATCCTATTGTAATGGCAGCAGGGGGCAGTCACTGTATTGCACCAGCCCTGCTCACTTACTACATGGTGAAGCAGGAGGCCAGGCAGGCGGCCAGGCACTGGTAGCGTAACTCACTAAGTGACGCCCCTGCTCCGCCGACTGCATGAATGAAGCAGGCGGCGCATGACGTAGTGAGTTACGCTGCCAGTGCCTGGCCGCCTGCCCGGCCTCCTGCCTCACCATGTAGTAAGTGAAGAAGTGAAGATCATTATTATTATTAGTTATTCATAGTATTACTACTCTGAGATGGGCCGGTGCAATACAGGGACTGCAGCAGGCCCCGCTGCCATTACATTCACACTAAACAGCGACACTATTATGGGGGGATCTGTGGATGACACATAGCATAAGATGCTATGTGTCATCCACAGATACCCCCATAACAGTGTCAGCCACAGACCCGCATAAGTGTTAGCCACAGACCCCCATAAGTGTCAGCCAAAGACCCCCATAAGTGTCAGCCACAGACCCCCATAAGTGTCAGCCACAGGCCCCCATAAGTGTCAGCCAATGACCCCCATAAGTGTCAGCCACAGACCAGCCCCAAACGTGTCAGCCACAGACCAGCCCCATAAGTGTCAGCCACAGACCAGCCCCATAAGTGTCAGCCACAGACCAGCCCCATAACAGTGTCAGCCACAGCGCCCCCATAAGAGTGCCATCCAGAGATCCTACCATAAGAGTGCCATCCACAGATCCCCCCATACCAGTGCCATCCACAGATCCCCCATAACAGTGCCATCCACAGATTCCCCATAACACTGTCATCCACAGATACCCCCATAACAGTGTCAGCCACAGACCCCAATAAGTGTCAGCCACAGACCCCCATAAGTGTCAGCCACAGATCCCCCATAACAGTGCCATCCAAAGATCCCCCATAACAGTGCCATCTACATATCCCCCATAATAGTGCCATCCACAGATCCCCCATAACAGTGTCATCCACAGATCCCCCATACCAGTGACATCCACAGATCCCCCATAACAGTATCAGGTATAGACCCCCATAACAGTCTGTCCTCAAAAGATCCCCCCCATTACAGTGCCACTCACAGATCCCCCCCATAACAGTGCCATCCACAGATCCCCCATAACAGTGTCATCCACAGATCCCCCATAACAGTATGTCATCAACAGATCCCATATAACACTGTCATCCACAGTTCCCCCCATAACAGTGCCATCCACAGATCCCCCCATAACAGTGCCATACACAGATCCCCCATAACAGTGCCATCCACAGATCCCCCCATAAAAGTGTCATCCACAGATCCCCCATAAAAGTGCCATCCACAGATCCACCCATACCAGTGCCATCCACAGATCCCCCATAACAGTGTGATACATAGACCCCCATACCAGTCTGTCCTGCACAGATCCCCCCATAAGTGCCACTCACAGATCCCCCCCATAACAGTGTCAACCACAGATCCCCCATAACAGTGTCATCCACAGAACCCCCATAACAGTGTCATCCACAGATCCCCTATAACACTGTCACCCACAGATCCCACCATAACAGTGCCATCCACAGATCCCCCCATAACAGTGCCATCCACAGATCCCCCATAACAGTGCCATCCACAGATCCCCCCATAACAGTGCCATCCACAGATCCCCCCCATAACAGTGCCATCCACAGATCCCCCCATAACAGTGCCATCCACAGATCCCCCCATAACAGTGCCATCCACAGAACCCCCATAACACTGTGCTATCCACACATCCCCATAACAGTGCCATCCACAGATCCTCTCATAACAGTACCATTCACAGATACCCCCATAACAGTATCATCCACAGATCCCCCCATAACAGTGCCATCCACAGATCCCCCCATAGCAGTGTCATCCACAGATCCCCCCATAACAGTGCCATCTACAGATCCCCCATAACAGTACCATTCACAGATACCCCCATAACCGTGTGATCCACAGATCCCCCATCACAGTGCCAGCACTACTGTTCTAGCGCCCGTTATTGTAACGGGCTTAATGTCTAGTATATATATATATATATATATATATCTATATATATATATACGCAGTTCACTTCTACAGCTATATGTGGTGAAAGCGTTTAGTGACATATTTCACTACAAAAAAATGTATATATATATTCATTACAAACAAAAAAAAAGATTTTCAGTTTACTTCTGCAGCTATATGTGATGAAAGCGTTTAGTGGCGTATTTCAGTAGAAAAATATATACGCAGTTCACTTCTGCATTTATATGTGGTGAAAGCGTTTAGTGACGTATTTCAGTACAAAAAGAAAAATATATACACACTTCAATGGTGCATTTATTTGTGGCAAAAGCGTTTAGTAAACGTAGTGTTAAACAGGCAGGATATGCTCAAACCCACATGCGGTTGTGCATATATATAGGGGAGCATATCCTGCACTTGTAGTCAGTTGCTTATGGCAATCAACAGCAAAAAATTGCATACAATGGAAGATGCCAGCAACGGACTACAAGTACCACAATAACCATCCTACATAAGGTAACAATTATGTGGATGTGAAGAACAATCAAAGACTAAACAAAAGCAAAGACAGGTGCACTCTGCGGTAATACTAAACCCTCACACTGATGTAAAATTGAGAGGTTAGTTCGACATATCCTACTAGGAGGACATGTCTTAAGCTCAGGCACCACGCCAAGGTCTCTCTAAGTAGCCCGAGGCCCTATCACTCACCTACCTGTGCCGTTTGGGCAATACCAGAGGCCATTGGGCGGATTACGGGAGCATAAGCCTGACTCACAGACAGTTTACCAGTAAACTCCAGCATGTAGCCATGCCTGCAATGGGAGGTGGGAAGTGCCTGTGAGCCCCAACCGAGACTTTAGTGGCTTAAACAGGTGCACAGAAATTACTGCAAAACTGCAGTGTGTATATATTACGCTTTTTTAAAAGAAACAAGGCCAATATGTGCTTTCACCAGAAATTACTGCAACTGAGCAGTGGGTATATATTACACTTTTTTTTACTGAAACGCGCCCAATATGTGCTTTCACCAGAAATTACTGCAACTGTGCAGTGGGTATTTTTTATGCTTTTTTAAGTGAAACAAGCCCAATATGCGCTTTCACCAGAAATTAGTGCAACAGAGCAGTGTGTATATATTATGCTTTCATTAGTGAAACCAGGCCACTACGCGCTTTCAACAGAAATTACTGCAGCAGAGCAGTGTGTATATGTTACACTTTTTTTAGTTAAACCAGACCACTACGTGCTTTCAACAGAAATTACTGCAGCAGAGCAGGGTGTATATATTAGGCTTGTTTGAAGTAAACCAGGCAAAAATGCGCTTTCAACAGAAATTACTGTGACAGAGCAGTAGGTTTATATTACACTTTTTTTTTGTGAAACAAGGCCACTATGTGCTTTAAGCAGAAATAACTGCAGCAGAGCAGTGTGTATATATTACGCATATTTGAAATAAACCAGGCAAAAATGTGCATTCAACAGAAATTACTGCGACAGAGCAGTGGGTATATATTACGTTTTTTTTTTGTAAAACAAGGCCAATATGAGCTTTCACCAGAAATTACTGCAACAGAGCAGTGTGTATATATTACGCTTATTTTAAATAAACCAGGCCACTATGCGCTTTCACCAGAAATTACTGCAACAGAGCAGTGTGTATATATTACGCTTTCTTTAGTGAAACCAGGCCACTATGTGCTTTCAACAGAAATTACTGCAGCAGAGCAGTGTGTATATGTTACGCATTTACCAGGCCACTATGTGCTTTCAACAGAAATTACTGCAGCAGAGCAGTGTGTATATGTTACGCTTATTTTATGTTAACCAGGCAAAAATGCGCTTTCAACAGAAATTACTGTGACAGAGCAGTGGGTTTATATTACGCTTTTTTTAGTGACACAAGGCCACTATGTGCTTTCAACAGAAATTACTGCGACAGAGCAGTGGGTATATATTATGCTTTTTTTACTGAAACAAGCCCAATATGCGCTTTCACCAGAAATTACTGTGACAGAGCAGTTGGTATATATTACACTTTTTTTAGTGAAACAAGCCCAGTATGCACTTTCACCAGAAATGAGTGCAACAGAGCAGTGGGTATATATTACACTTATTTTAAATAAACCAGGCCACAAGGCGCTTTCACCAGAAATGAGTGCAACAGAGCAGTTTGTATATATTACACTTATTTTAAATAAACCAGGCCAATATGTGCTTTCAACAGAAATTACTGCAACTGAGCAGTGTGTATATATTACGCTTATTTTAAATAAAACAGGCCAAAATGCTCTTTAAACAGAAATTACTGTGACACAGCAGTGGGTATATATTACACTTTTTTTTGTGAAACAAGGCCACTATGCCCTTTTAACAGAAATGACTGCAACATAGCAGTGTGTATATATTATGCTTATTTTAATAAACCAGGCCACTATGCGCTTTCAACAGAAATTACAGCAATAGAGTAGTGTGTGTATATTACACTTATTTTAAATAAACCAGTCCACTATGCGCTTTCACCAGAAATTACTGCAACAGAGCAGTGTGTATATTATACGCTTTCTTTAGTGAAACCAGGCCACTATGTGCTTTCAACAGAAATTACTGCAGCAGAGCAGTGTGTATATGTTACGCTTATTTTAAGTTAACCAGGCAAAAATGCGCTTTCAACAGAAATTACTGTGACTGAGCAGTGGGTTTATATTACGCTTTTTTTAGTGACACAAGGCCACTATGTGCTTTCAACAGAAATTACTGCGACAGAGCAGTGGGTATATATGATGCTTTTTTTACTGAAACACGCCCAATATGCGCTTTCACCAGAAATTACTGCAACAGAGCAGTGTGTATATGTTACGCTTATTTTAAATAAACCAGGCCACTATGCGCTTTCAACAGAAATTAGTGAAACAGAGCAGTGTGTATATATTACGCTTATTTTGAATAAACCAGGCCAAAATGCTCTTTAAACAGAAATTACTGTGACACAGCAGTGGGTATATATTACACTTTTTTTTTTGTGAAACAAGGCCACTATGCCCTTTCAACAGAAATTACTGCAACATAGCAGTGTGTATATATTATGCTTATTTTAAATAAACCAGGCCACTATGCACTTTCACCAGAAATTACTGTAACAGAGCAGTGTGTATATATTACGCTTTCTTTAGTGAAACCAGGCCACTATGTACTTTCAACAGAAATTACTGCAGCAGAGCAGTGTGTATATATTACGCTTATTTGAAATAAACCAGGCCAAAATGCGCTTTCAACAGAAATTACTGCGACAGAGCAGTGGGTATATATTAAGTTTTTTTTTTGTGAAACAAGGCTACTATGTGCTTTCACCAGAAATTACTGCAACAGAGCAGTGTGTATATATTACGCTTTTTTTGTGAAACAAAGCCACTATGCGCTTTTTCCAGAAATTAATGCAACAGAGCAGTGTATGTATATTACATTTATTTTATTGAAACAAGCCCAATATGCGCTTTCACCAAAAATTACTGTGACAGAGCAGTGGGTATATATTACGTTTTTTTTTTTGTGAAACAAGGCTACTATGTGCTTTCACCAGAAATTACTGCAGCAGAGCAGTGTGTATATATTACGCTTTTTTTAGTGAAACAAAGCCACTATGCGCTTTCGCCAAAAATTACTGCAACAGAGCAGTGTGTGTATATTACACTTATTTTACTAAAACTAGGCCAATATGCGCTTTCACCAGAAATTACTGCAACAGAGCAGTGTTTATATATTGCGCTTTTTTTACTGAAACAAGCCCAATATGCGCTTTCACCAGAAGTTATTGCAACTGTGCAGTGGGTGGTATTACACTTTTTTAAGTTGAACAAGCCCAATGTGCACTTTCACCAGAAATTACTGCAACAGAGCACTGTGTATATATTACACTTATTTTAAATAAACCAGGCCACTATGTGCTTTCAACAGACATTACTGCAACAGAGCAGTGTGTATATATTACACTTATTTTAAGTGAACCAGGCCACTATGCGCTTTCAACAGAAATTACTGCAACAGAGCAGTGTGTATATATTACGCTTATTTTAAATAAACCAGGCCAATATGCGCTTTCAACAGAAACTATTGCGACAGAGCAGTGAGTATATATTATGCTTTTTTTAGTAAAACAAGGCCAATATACGCTTTCACTAGAAATTACTGCAAATGATTTTAGCATGAATAACAACAAAAACGACCTGCCTATATATTTCTTATATTGTATTTAAATAAGCAATTAAATGATATCAGCGCAGGTAACAGCAAAAGTGACCAGCGTATATATATATTATTTTCACATATATAAAAGCCACTAAAGACTTTTCAACAGAGCACTTGCACTCCAATAACTAATTGCTGGAATGATATAGACTGGTATTATGAGACTATCTGGATCACCATGTAATGTTTCACCGCACTTGCAAATCGCTAGTTTTCACAATGAGGAATTTCTCCCTACTAGCATCTGCACACGTCTATCCCTGAATGTGAAATGATTCCTCCTCTCACTGTCCTTTCCCTCCACTTCTAAATCGCTAGTTTTCACAATGAGGAATTTACTATAATTCTCCCTGCTAGCATCTGCACACGTCTATCCCTGGCTGTGAAATTATTCCTCCTCTCACTGTCCTTTCCCTGCACTTGTAAATCGCTCTTTTCTTCAGTTTTTCAGTTTAGCAATTCGTTTTTCTTTCACTGACACTCTCCCTAGCGCCTGCATACACGTCTGTCCCTGAACAATGCATAAATGGCAGCGTCTAAGATGGCCGCCGTATTTATAGGGCTGTGACATCACCGGGCTTGCTGGCTCTTGATTTGCTGCATGCATGACACATGATGCCTTCCCAGAGTTCCTTGCCCCGTGTCTTCACACGGGTAGCCGCAATTTTAGACGCGATTATAAGAAATAAATAAAGTGATTTGTTACCATAAAGAGTGAAGAAATTCGCATTAGTTCAGAATCGAAATTTGTCATGAAATTCGGAACGAATTTGACTTCGTCAGCTTCAATTCAGTCATCTCTAATGCATGCTCAACACTAGTAATAATTTAATTGTTATGTGTCTACTTGGGTTTAGGAAGAGTACAAGATCACATAAATCCCCAGGCAGGGACCGCAGAGTGGTGCAAACCTTTCTATGTCTCTCTATGTCTATGACGTTTAGCAGGATGCACAATTGTCCATTGTCTCCCTCTTGTCTCCCCCTTTTCTCACAATTTTCTAGAATTTTCTTTCCTCACAATTTTCTAGAATTCTTACTAATACATTGTGCTGCCACACAGTTAAATTTATATGGATTTATATAGTTTAATTAATTGAACCATTTTATATGCAGTGTAGATGTCATTATATGCTCCTATCTAGTGGCCATTTTTGGTAATGCAGTTGTTTTTTCTTGTTCTCATACCTATGACTCATTTCCTTTCTATGCTCCACCCTTCTTCTGTGTACTTTACTTCCTGTGTCTCCATACTGCTTCATCCTCATGAATCAGGTACACTTGTATTCTCATGTATGCTAATGAAAGCAACTATCTTTTGACCGCACAACACAGGAATCCATCTGTTCTGCTGTACTCTGTTGTCTGACTTACACAATAAAGCAAGTTACACGGATGAACATGGTGTTGGTGAGTTCAAGCTATCTGATAAGGATTGTTCGTAGTGATTATATCTGCTTATACAGACCAGGCATAGGTCTCACTAGGGATAAATTGATATTAGAACAATCTGAGTCAGCATAGTCAAAAGATGCATCAAATTCTTATAGCCTGCTGTGTATATGTGTGTGCCTAATCTGCAATCAAGCTCAGTACCATCAGCCATTTTGTCAAACCTCATGGTCGCAAAAGCTTACTGCACCTCAAGTGAATGTTGAAAACTGTTTCTCTACATTGAACTGTGTTACCTCACATATCTAATCTGCTGTTCCTATACTTAAAGAGACAGTACCATTTTTCGCAAAACGTAAAAAATGTCTAGACAAGGCTCTGAACACTCTTTTACCGCTGAACCAATGCAGATACATCATGCCTCTGAACCGGCAGACGTACAGGGAGCAGGTTCTGCAGATATTACCGAACAGAGTGTAAGACCCAAAAGTACAACAAAACCAACACAGAAACATAGAGAAAACTATGAAGCCAAAAGAGATGAGTTCTCCAGAAATCTGTAAGACCTCTGGGACAGAACCTCACACTGCATGTCAGTTTTGTCACACTCTAATGACCAAACAGCTGAAATAAGAGATTTTATAAATCGCCTATTTGCTGTGTATGTACGCTACCAGCAGCTGTCTGCAAAATACTCAGCTTTCTTGCAGGACTCTAATATAGAGGATTCTTCAGCAGAACTGACCAGGACTAATGCACTGTACCACCAAAGGGATCTCGCAGTGCAAAATGCTAAGTTTAAGGCAGAACTCCGCATTACTCAATTGCAGGAGACCAGATCTCACAGATCCACCTCAACCAAGTGCACTGCACTTTCTTCTAGATCCTCTCACTCGAGAAGTTCAACATTAAGCGACAAGGAGAGGAAGGAGAGGAAGCAGCTTCCTCAGCAGGGCTGAAAGTCCTTGAACAAGCAATGAGACAAAGTACTAATTCAGACTGCCTTATCCCAGCAGAACTGGCAGATCCAGCTGAACGCACCAGTGAATACGTTCTAAAGCACAGCATCTGCAAAGATAAAGAGTCATCTCCTGTACCTCCTACTAACAGCACTATTTGGACTCTCAACGCAGAGACCTCTCAGCTCTATATGCCTGAGTCTCTTCAAGTATATACAACGCAAGTATATCTATGCAGGAAACCACATCAACTCATGCCAACAACAAGGTGACTTCTGGAGATAAGCCGCAGCTCAAGCCACAGCCAGCACAAGCCTTGGACACTACACCACAGTTAAACGCTCATGCAACATCATTTTACCCTGGTAAACCTCACCCTACATCACCAGAGAACTTTTACACCCAAGGGGTTCCACAAGTTACTTTGACACCAAGGAGTGAGAGATCAGACATGAATGACTTTGCCAGATAAATGGTACGCCGTGAGCTCATTAACACCAGTCTCTCAAGGTTTGATGACTGTCCAGAGAGCTACAGGGCCTGGAGATCAACCTTCAAGGCTGCTATTGCTGATCTCAACCTTACTGCCAAGGAGGAACTTGATTTGCTCATAAAGTGGCTGGGACCAGAATCCGGAGGTCGTATTAAAAGACTCAGAATAGTACATGTTGACCACCCAGATGCAGGTCTTGTTGCTGCATGGGCAAGACTTGAGCAAGCCTATGGTAGCTCAGAGTCCATAGAAAGTGCTCTATTCAATAGACTGCAAAACTTCCCCAAAATAGGGAACAAAGACTATCGCAAGCTCCAAGATCTAAGTGACCTCCTCATGAAGCTAGAGTTGGCAAAGATTGACCCACGTCTACCCGGACTAAGCTTCCTGGACACCACTCATGGTGTCAACCCAGTGGTGTCTAAACTGCCATACGGCCTGCAAGAGAAATGGGCACAGCAGGGCTCAAGATGCAAAAGAGACTATAATGTATATTTTCCTTCATTCTCATACTTCTGCAGGTTCATTAGTGATCAAGCCTGGATGAGAAACGATCCCAGCTTCAGCTTCAGTAAACCCAACCTGCCTGCTTCATCCTCACCATCATCAAGTTATGATAACATAGCAGCTAAACGTGGAGACTTAAATAGAGCAAAATCTGTTAAAAGGACAGACATCTCACAATCACAACCTCACCTACTGATCAGGGCGTTGTGGACGACAGAGATAAAGACCCTAATCATTAGTGTCCTATTCACAAGAAGCCTCACCCTCTTAAGAAATGCTGTGTGCTTAGGTAAAAGACTTTACAAGAGCGCAGGGAGATTCTCCAGAAACTTGGCATATGCTCCAAGTGCTGTGCTTCTTATAGCCATTTTGCTAAAGACTGTAAAGTTGTCAACAAGTGCACAGAATGCGGTAGCGGCAGACATGTTACAGCCATGCATCCTACTCCACTTCCAGACAACCCACAGCAGCTACCTACCTCCTCTCCCGTCTCAAATCATGACGGGGAGCAACAAGGTCATGCTCCAACCAAAGATGTCTCTTCTTTTTGTACAGAAGTCTGTGGAGAAGGCAAGGACCACAAATGCTGTGCCAAGATATGCCTAATCAAGATATACCCAAAGAGTCATCCTGAGAAAGCT
The DNA here is from genome assembly GCA_033119425.1 of Bufotes viridis. Lineage (NCBI taxonomy): Eukaryota > Metazoa > Chordata > Amphibia > Anura > Bufonidae > Bufotes > Bufotes viridis. The sequence goes on along the minus strand of CM065590.1, from coordinate 70,499,528 downwards.
GCTAGGATGTATGCCATAATAGATGAACAGAGCAACATATCCCTTCGGCAGAAGAGTTGATGGGTTCATCGTCTCTCATATCAACGAGGGAGAGGGCATACTCCTACCAACGTTAGTCGAGTGAGACCAGATACCAGACGAAAGGGAAGAGATTCCCACTCCAGAAGCTGTGTATCAACATCCTCATTTAAGGCACCTTGTTGATGAGATGGACAAGATTGCTGAAATCTTAGTCCTGTTAGGAAGGGACATTCTCAGAGTACATAAAGTACGCAACCAGTGAAATGGCCCTGACGACGCCCCTTATGCACAGAGACTTGACCTAGGCTAGGTATTAGTGGGCAATGTATGCATAAACAAGATGCTTATGTCATCTGACATCCACTCCTTCAAGACCTACATGTTGGGAAATGGACGTGCATCCCACTTCAAACAGTGCGTCACAATTATGAAGTAAAGGAGAAGCTTCTTGACATCATCCAAGTACCTAATGTTACTCCTGTCCTTTGTGATGACAACCTAGATACCACAGTGTTACTACAAGTGAGTACAACAAAATAGCCTTGTCAGTTGAAGACAGAGAATTCATCAAAATAATGGACAAGGAATTATTTCAGGATGAGTCTAACAATGGGTTGCACCATTACCTCTTCGAGCTGCAAGGGCCAAACTCCGAACAATCGTGAACAGGCTCTATCCAGGTTCAACTCACTTCAACGAACAATAAAAAAAAGACCTGAAATGAAGGACCATTTCATTTCTTTTTATGAAAAGAATCTTTGAAAATGATGACGCTGAACAAGCGCCACCACTTCAAAGCCACGATGAGTCCTGGTATCTGCCTTTCCTCGGAGTGTATCATCCACATAAGCCAAAACAAATCAGGATAGTTTTTGACTCCAGTGCCAAGCATCAAGGTGTATCCCTAAATGATGTTCTTCTCACTGGCCTGAATCTAACCAACAACCTTGTAGGCATACTTATGAGATTTAGAAAAGAACCAGTTCCCATAACTGCTGATATTGAGCAAATGTTTAATTGCTTCATTGTACGCGAAAACTACCTTCTGGATCACACAGAAGAGACCACAGCTGACGTCTTCAGCCTTCTAGAACCTGACAAGGATCCAGAGATTCGTCCTGAAGGTAAAGCCCTTGTCACCAGAACTGAGCAAAGACTCATTATACCTGCTCGCTACCACATCACCACTCTGCTCATACGGCATTACCATGAAAGGGGTATGCAAGGTGGGGGTGAAAGTTGCAAGACAAGGGACTGTAAAGACTTTCATCAGACTTATCACAGAACTTATTTTGCTCCTGCCCTTTGGAGAATGAACTTGTTGCGTATGCTGCTGAATCCTACCTGTGACTTCAAGTAAGGACTTTAATTGATGCACTTGAAGTCTTACGTTACAGTTGTTGCATATATGCATGTTTTTTTATGTCTTTTAGGTTTTAAGACATCAAAGAAAATTGTACTGTTGTTTATTTGCATTTGTATAACTACCGTTATGGTTTAAATAGTGACATTTTTAATGCCAGACAGGGATGTGGATTTATATGGTTTAATTCATTGAACCATTTCATATTCAGTATTTCTATTTGTGATTATGTGCTCCCATCTAGTGGCGATTTTGGTAATGCAGTTGTTTTTTCTTGTTCTCATACCTATAACTCATTTCCTTTCTATGCTCCACCCTTCTTCTGTGTACTTCACTTCCTGTGTCTCCATACTGCTCATGAATCAGGTACACATGTATTCTCATGTACGCTAATGAAAGCATCATCTTTTGACCGCACAATACCAGAATCCATTTGTTCTGCTGTACTCTGTTGTCTGACTTACACAATATAGCGAGTTACACGGATAAAGCAAGTTATTGAGTTCAAGCTATCTGATAAGGATTGTCCGCTGTGATTATATCTGCTTATCCAAGCCAGGCATAGAGGTCTCACTAGGGATAAATTGCTATTACAACAATCTGAGTCAGAATATACATGCTTCCAGTCCCCTCCATCACCACCCTTTAGACACACATGCTGCCTTCATTACTCTTCACACTCCCTGCTAGTACACTCTACACTGTATTTGGCTACTTTCACATATGGGTTTTGCATTCTGGTTTTGAGAGCGGTAGAGGATCTCAAAACCGGGGCAAAATGCTTCCTTTTTGTAACATTTATTGTCAATGGGGCAAAACAGAACAAACCAGATCAGGATGCATCAGAATTGTTTCTGTTCCAGTTTGTTCAGTTTTTGACCGGACACAAAACGGCTGCAAGCTGCATTTTAGTGTCCAGTCTTCAAAACTGAACAAACCAGATCCGGCACTAAAAACAATGTAAATCAATGGTGTTGGATCATTTTTTGGGGGATCTGAAAAAAATGGATCCAGCAGAGGATCTCAACACCAGAGCAAAAGGCTTTAGTTTGATTTGATTTAATGTTATGGGGGAGTCAGCGACACACTCTCCGTTCGCAGCGCAGCCGACATCACGTGGAGGTAGAGGAGTGAGGATGCGGCAGGCGTCCTCGTCTCCACAGTAACCAGGGGCGGGGAAGACCTGGCTGCGCACGCCTCCTCAGCATGGCCGGTGTCCTCCATCCCCTAGACAACGAGCAGCTGGGGTGCTGAGCGCCGATAAGGATGAATCGGCGCTTAGCTGTGTTGAGATGTGTGATGCGCGTCACGTGACTCACCAGTCGGGTCTATTTAAACAGGCAGCCTGCTAGCCACAGGTTTTCTGTGATTGGTCTTGCTACCCTCACCAGCATTTGCGCATATTGTGTCTTTCATGTGTTTGGACGTCGACTGTGCTTTTGACTTCTACCCTGTGACCTCCCTGGAATTGGCTTCTGACTTCGGATTGTTTTAACCTTGTTATTGTGTTGCTCCCTGTGTACCTGCGTGACCTCCTGGCTTTGACTTTGGCTTTCTTGACTCTGTTACAGTACTCCTCCTATCTTCTTAAGGCCCCCTGCACGTATCTAAACAAGGGACGGCCGCCAAGTTGTACGCTGTCGGTTAGGACGGGCCGTGCAAGTAGGTAGAGATAGAGGTGAGGGTGGATATCAGGGCTGCACTCTTCCCTTCCATCCGTGACATTTAATACATCTGGATGAATCGATGCGGTTGTATTAAATTGAAATTGAACAAACTGTAAGTCATTGTAAGTCACCTACAGCTAACAAGATTTTGCTGCTAGTAAGGGATAACAGTTAAGACACCCGTAACACTTAACCGCATCAAGGCAAAATATGCAGGGGACACTACAACCATAATTGTCAGATTACAGTTCCTAGCCAGAAATTCTATACTTCTATACTAGCAAGATAGCATACCAAGAAAGCCATTATTTTCCATTTTGCCAGCCTTCATTCTTCGACATCTGGAGTCAGACTGTGTACAGATTATTGTTGGATATACTACAGCTCTTTGCTCTCAAGTAAAATGAAACATTTATTTTTTGGCCTTTGGCCTGGTTTCCTGACTCCTACCAAACAATATGCAGGCCATTGCACTATTACACCTTCTGCCAGGCACTCATACAACCATCACCATCAAGGGAAAACCAAATAGAGATGTCGCGAACATGAAATTTTCCGTTCACGAACGGCGAACGCGAGCTTCCGCAAATGTTCGCGAATGGGCGAACCGCCATAGACTTCAATAGGCAGGCAAATTTTAAAACCCACAGGGACTCTTTCTGGCCACAGTAGTAATGGAAAAGTTGTTTTAAGGGGACTAACACCTGGACTTTGGCATGACAGAGGGGAATCCATGGCAAAACTCCAATGGAAAATTACATAGTGGACACAGAGTCGGGTTTTAATCCATAAAGGGCATAAATCCCCTACCATTCCTAAATTGTATGGAATAACGTGCTTTAAAACATCCAGTGTGTGTATACGATCAGGTATGATGTTGTATTGATCAGGTAGTGTAAGGGTTATGCCCGCTTCACAGTGACAGACCAAACTCTGACAGACCAAAATCCCGGTTTAACGCACCGCAAACAACCGCAAACAGTCCATTTGCACAACCGCAAACTCCCCATTTGCACAAGGTTGGATACCAAGCTAGCCATGTCCCGTTCCTTGTCCTCACTGACGTCATTAAAGGTCTCTTCCTTGCGCAATGTACTGTGCCACCCTATATGAGTTGTGTGTTCAGTAATCAGTAGTACTATTTTTATCAGTTTATTCCCTGTTACGTCCCCTATCAGGGGACGTATATCAAATAGATTTTAGGAACCTGGAGATGGAAAAAGAAGCTTGGTCGTTCCTCTTACTTCTAATTTGGGGCACTGTGCGTGCGCCGTGCAATGTACTGTGCAACCCTATATGAGTGGTGTGTTACTTAGTACTATTCGTATCAGTTTAATCCCTGTTACGTACTCTATCAGGGGACGTGTATCGAATAGATTTTAGGAACCGGGAGATGGAAAAAGGAGCTTGGTCGTTCCTCTTACTTCCAATTTGGGGCACTGCGCGTGCGCCGTGCAATGTACTGTACAACCCTATATGAGTGGTGTGTTACTTAGTACTATTCTTATCAGTTTAATCCCTGTTACGTACCCTATCAGGGGACGTGTATCGAATAGATTTTAGGAACCGGGAGATGAAAAAAGAAGCTTGGTCGTTCCTCTTACTTCCAATTTGGGGCACTGCGCGTGCGCCGTGCAATGTACTGTGCAACCCTATATGAGTGGTGTGTTAACTAGTACTATTCTTATCAGTTTAATTCCTGTTATGTCCCCTAATCGCAAAGGTAATCTAGACTTTTTTGACCTAGGCGACTTCTCTTCTCAGTGACAATAGCTCGTGCTGCGCTGAAGGTCGTTTCTGACAGCACACTTGAAGTGGGGCAGGCCAGAAGTTCTATCGCAAATTATGATAGCTCAGGCCACAGGTCAAGCCTGCACACCCAGTAGTCAAGGGGTTCATCGCTCCTTAGAGAGTCGATATCTGCAGTTAAGGCGAGATAGTCTGCCCCGATGGGCTGTGGTGATGCGGCTGATTGGCTGGAATGTGTCTTCTGACTGTGAGGTACAGAGTCAAAGTTTACTCAATGATGATGAATAGGGGGCGGACCGAACATCGCATATGTTCGCCGGGAACTGTTCGCCGGCGAATAATTTGGGACATCTCTAAAACCAATTTATCATCAGGAAGGAGCCCCAAATACAAGAAGTGCCTCAGGGAAAGAATAGCTGCACCCTCCTCTTGCTGCACCGGCCCTAGGGAGTGATGGCCTGAGGGAAACCTCTCTGACGCACCTTATAGTCATAGCCACTAACATTCCAATCCTCTACTCCTCCCACAAACCCACCTTAGTTACGCATAACATGCCTGGAGAATTTTTTTTATTTTAACTATTGTTCTGAAGTTGTGTGGGTGTCCTGAGCACTCCCCGTCCATATGCCCAGGGCTTCTGAGCAGAGTATAAATGTAGCTGGTTCCTACACTGCCCTGAACATTGTAGGCTTTGTTCAAGCCCAGGAAAGGCAGTTCTGTTGACCTTGACGCCTGGTAGATGAGCCCGACACACGTTTCATCAAAAATGTGCGCAGAGAGCTTCTATTTTTTTTCATCTATAGTAGTTTTATATATAAATACCATATTTTTTGCCCCATAAGACGCATTTTTCCCCTCCATTATGGAAGCGCTGATTAGTACCGGGACACCGGCAATTGCTGAAATTTAGCTCATCCTGGTCCTCGGCTCTCCGCTGTGAAAGCTGCGCACAGTGTGAGGGCGCGCTGTGACCTCACACTGTGCGCGCCCACACAGCAGACTGTAGAAGAGGATTACCGAGCGCGGGCGGTGAGGAGCAGCGGCATCCAGAGCAGGAAAGGTAAGTGTTTATTTTTATTTTATTTGGGGGTTGATGGAGGCACTGGGGGCTTAAGAGAGCCTGCTGGGGGCTGATGGAGGCTGCTGGGGGACTGAAGGAGGCTGCTGGGGGTTAAAGAGAGGCTGCTGGGGTTACAGAGAGGCTGTTGGGGGCTAAAGAGAGGCTGCTGGGGGCTAAAGTGAGGCATATGGGGGCTGATGAGAGGCATTGGGGTCTGATTGGGGGTCTGATCTGAGGTCTTATTGGGGTTTTATTAACATTGGGGTCTGATTGGTGGACTGAGCTGTGGTGTAATGAAAAATATTTTTTTCTTATGGTCACCCTCTAAACCTAGGTGTGTCTTATGGGCCAGAGCATCTTATAGGGTGAAAAATACGGTATATATATATATATATATATATATATATATATATATATATATCTATATATATCTATATATATATATAGGAGAAAAAAGGTCGGCAGCACTCAAAATATAAAGTGAAAAAAAAATATGGTTTATTACCCAAAAACAGCAACGTTTCAGCTCTCACATTGGAGCCTTTTTCAAGCCATGTTCACATGTCCTCACACAACAAATATATATAGTCATAGTGATTACAATCGAAATTACATCAATTTAGTGCATGATCAAGATATTAGTGATAAAAAAATCAATATCGTGTATAGAAACATGATCCACAGTAGTGTACATAGTGACAAAATGAATTACATTTCAATAGAAAATATAAATACATATAAATCGTGTATTTCATAGATGATATAGTGTTAATTACTTTAATTAATGATAATAGTGCAGCTGTGATTATTAAAAAAATAATTAAAAACATACTTGGAAGATGAGAAGTGCAGGTCCGACATAGCGTTAGGTTATGCAAACTGGGCATGCGCCAGCTTAGCAAACCATCGCGATATCGCGATTCTAAACCCCATAGGTTAACCACAGGCAATATGGCCGGAGTAGGCTATTATCCAAGGTGCGCATGCTCATGCCCACAGTGACGTGGATCCAAAGAGTGCGTCACCGGCACTGTATCTTAGTAACAGGGACGCTCAAGACACGTCACTGACATTGCTTCACAGTATCGAAGACACTCAAAGATCGGCATAATATCCAATAACTTTATACATATTGCTGTAGCGCCGGGGACCTCCCGCCCGGCCAGGATCCCTCCCGGCCGAAAACAGCTGTCCCTTTAGATAAAGGTGAGGCGGTATCATGTTAATGACATCGCTCACCTAGTCAGTTCCCAGCGTGTTCACACATTACTATGGACAATTCCTGCCGTATGGTGTCTATAGAAATCAGAGATAAAAGTATCTATTTAATTGCCCATGGTAACCAAGGGTACTTAAAAACAATATATGACACAAAACAAAAACACATCGTCCTGCGATTCATCATCTTCCAGGTTCCAAGTTTTCTAATAATGGCTTGCAGCATCTAGAGAAAAAAAAGGAAAATAGTATAAGTATAATATAGCACATGTAAATTTTCATACACGAGGGTTAGATGGGGCAGACCCCACAGAGCACATCAGAGTCATGTCACTCTAAAATCCACGTTTAGACCTCTAGGTCTTAATGTCTGTAGAGTAAAGATCCAGTATAGTTCCCGTTTCTTTAGAATTTTAGATCTATCACCACCCCGTCTTAATACTGGAACATTTTCCAGAATCCGGAATCTCAGATCACGTTCTGTGTGTCCGGCTTCTTTAAAATGTCTAGACACTGGTAAATCCATTTTTGCTTTACGTATTGAATATCGGTGTTGATTAAGGCGGGTTTTTACGTCCCAGGTAGTTTCCCCAACATACCACAGGTTGCAGGGACATGATAACAAATATACTACATAAGGCGTATCACACGTCATATATTGTTTGATTTTAATAGTGTCACCTGTAACCTGGTTTGAGAACGTATCTCCACGAATCATCAATGGGCAATTTATACAGTTATAACAAGGGTAGCATCCTTTACGGGAAGGTTCCAAATCTCGTTTGGTTTTAAATGGACCTATATCAGATCTAACCAACTTATCACCTAGATTACGGTTCCTGCGATAAGAACACAATGGAGGATGCTTAAACTCGTCAATAGTGTCAAAGCCACTGGTTAGCAATCTCCAGTGTCTTTTTAAAATTGAAGAGATTTGAGTGCTATTAACATTGTAGTCTGAGACAAATGGAATCCTGCATGGCGTAGAACTCGCTTTAGGTGAGGAAGTCTCATTTTTAACTTGTTCTTTACTCAGAGATAACAGTTTTTAGGATAACCTCTCCTACGAAATTTTTGTGTCATTTCCTTTAATCTTGTCTCCCTAGTGGTCTTGTCCTGTACTATCCTGGATACACGTAACATCTGGCTCCTAGGAAGTGACTTGACCATAGGTCTCGGATGGTGGCTTTCATATCTGAGAAGAGTATTTTGATCTGTAGACTTGACAAACAAATCTGTATTCAGTCCAGATCCACAAATAAAAACTTCCGTATCCAAGAACTGAATTTTCTCCCGTGAGTAAACCACCGTAAATTTAACGGTGGTATCCACCTGGTTTAGGTATTGGTGGAACCGCGTGAGGTCCTCCGTGGCGCCCACCCACACCAAGAAGACATCGTCAATGTAGCGCCACCAACCCAGCACATGGCTGAAGTGGTGGCACCCATAGACAAACGTCTCCTCCAGATAGGCCATATAGATGTTGGCATAGGTGGGCGCCACGTTGGACCCCATCGCGGTCCCCGTTGTTGCATATAAAACTCATCCCGAACAAAAAATAATTGTTCGATAAGATGAATTCCAGCAATGTCAGAATGAATCTTTGGCACCTAGGCGAGTAATTGCTGGACAGCAAACACTCACGAACAGCTTTCAATCCAGCCTTGTGTTCAATTGACGTATATAAACTACACACGTCAAATGAAACTAACAAGGCATCAGTAGGGACTGTCAAATCCTGAATTTTGGTCAAAAATCGCTAGTATCTCGTACATATGATCTTGCAGAGATAGCAAAGTTCCGCAAGATCTTATCAAGAAACATAGCTGAAGCACAAAATAATGACCCTCTCCCGGACACAATAGGTCGTCCTGGTGGGGTTGAGACACTTTTATGAATTTTAGGCAGGGTGTATAACACCGGGGTTACCGGCTTCTCACAATACAAATATGTGAATAACTTGTCATCAATTATACCATTGTCCTTAGCATGAATTAAGATGTCCCTTAATTGTCTCAATAAGTCAAATTTTGGATCTTGTCGAAGTTTCCTATATACCGCCTGGTCATTCAGCTGGGACATAATTTCCTGAATATAGTAGGATGTGTCCATGACCACAATCCCACCACCCTTATCAGCTGGTTTGATGGTGAGATTGTGGTTCATGGACAGATCCCCACAGCTTCCAATTCCTGTGAAGTGATATTACCACAATTCAACCCTTCATTCATAGTTTGTGTACGCAACAACTCAATATCCCTTCTAACAGCAAGAGTAAATGCCTCTAAGGCTGGATGGTTAATTACAGGATTGAAATCACTTTTTAAAAAAGACCAACATTATGTAAGGACAGTTCACTCTCTCCTCCCCAGATAATGTAGGTCTGTCATGTTGGTCCGCAAACCAAATTTTTAATTTTATAGCACGGAAAAATCTATGGAGATCTAATTCCATGTTGAACCAGTTAGTAATGGCTATAGGACAAAATGACAGACCCTTGTTTAACATAGATAATTCAGCAGTGTCTAATGAAGTACTAGAAATATTTACCACTATGTTTTCACTTTGACAGTCCTTATTCTCTGTGTTCTGAGATTTCTGCCTTTTTCGCCATTTGTGTTGACGTCGACCTCCCCGCCTGGTTCTGGAGCGATGGGGCCCACCTCTAAAAAAGGTGACATATCTGTGGCTGTGACTGTAGATGTAGGATCTTGTATTTTAATGTCTTCATGTCGACGATTTGGATGTCTTTTAGAGTGCATAGTTATACTTCTCTTGTCCCCACCAATCTTCTTGATCTTCCTCAAGTCTCCTTGCCAATTATAGATGTAGCCAGTAGTATAGTCCTCTGTATCTCTCATCCATTTCTGTCTTTTTTTATCTTTCAAATCATTCTTAAATTTTTCAAAAAATGCAGTATTAGCAGATATATAGGACTCATATTCATCTGGAATTAGCATTTGTGACAGTTTGCTTTTCAGCTCATCAATAACAGTTCGTATAGAGGCTAACTCCTTTTGTAAAAATTCCACATTTAGAAGAATAATATCAAAAGCATATTTGTTCGAGATTTGTGAAAATCTAGCACAAAATTCAGCATCATTCAAAAAAAGATCTGGTCTCAAATGAGATCTAAGTCCTCTGGGTATTCGGTGAGAACGATGATACTCACTGAGTGTAATAAGATGTAGTTCCAATCCAATCATGCGTTTTGTCTCTGACTCAAACTTCTTTTTAATTTCCAGGATAGATGGCGTGGATAAAAAGGTGACATCTCTATCCGTGATCTGCAGGATTCTGTCCTCATCCTCCCTCGTGTATGAAAAAACATCAGGGTATAGTTGTTCACTGTGTAAACTCATGCTTCAGGTGCTAGCTAACCAGGTCCACCAAACAATAAGAGAAAATGGTGAGCAGCACACTTGGAAAAATCTGGTGCAAAGATTTTTGCACCAGATTTTTCCAAGTGTGCTGCTCACCATTTTCTCTTATTATATATATATATATATATATATATTTATGAATTTGCACCTGCGACTATGAATGTGCTAGTCTAAATTTTCTTGCAGCATGGTCCTCCATAGTCACGTGATACTCCTCCAAATCCAGCTTCTACCAATGTCATGTCTTTTACAAGATTTTCAGCTTTGGCTATAAACGGTGTACCAACCGATGCTAATTGCTCTGATGCTTATTGCCTGCTCTGCTGTACTAATCTCCATGTAAGACCTGGACTCTCGATATACTTTCACACTGTACCAAACATCTGACCCATGAACTTACATGTATGGATGTTGTTCCTATGGGTTATGTATGTGTCCATTGGTGAGGAGGTATTTTGATATTCTTCACTGAACTTTGCCTCATTCTGCAGCACTACGAGGTTCAAAAGCTTTCTGCTTTCCTGCCAATTTGGAAATGACGATGAGCCCATACTTCACACAACCTGCTCTGTTGATACCATATTGTGGACATTCCTGCTAAGAAGGCCAATCTGTCCCAAGTCCCATCCCATTCCCCTTGTCCCTCATTTTGGTGTCCTTCTTCTCTACAACTAGTTGACTTATAGTAAATTGTAGCAGAGTTATTTTGGACAGAACCTCAAATTTAATTTTACTGATACACGCATGACCTTGACAAGATATAAAGAAAGTTTACAGTGAGGCATTAACTTCATATCCCAATGCACTGGAAAATACATTTTGCTGTTTTATTGCAATTATTTTTGAGGAATGCAGACGCTTTGCTGTGTATATAAAGCATGGATCACATTAAATCATTATGAGTGTGTCTCTTGGTTAACAGGCTTGATAAATCTTTTTGCAGTAGGATATCTTGAGTACTTTTTGCACTACTTTATACTCTACATGCTAGTATCATTGCTCTGGATAACATAACTATTGAGGTTGATGGAAGAAAAGTTCCATCAACTGAAACTTGCTGATTGGCAGGAATGCTGGGATTGGGACCCCCGCCAATCTGATATTGATGACTTGTGCTGAGCATAAATTTTACTCCTGAAATACCCCTTTAATTTTAACCGCTACAGGACCGCCGCACGCAGGATTGCGTCCTGGCGGCGGCCCTGTAGCTCTGATCGGACGCATCGGCGCGTCATCTCGCGAGACGCGAGATGACGCGAGGACGCGCCCGCACATGCGCAATGCGCGCCATCGGCGCGCTCGCATGTAGTTATACTACAGCCTGCCAGCGCCGATCGTGCGCTGGCAGGCTGTATATGGCAGAAAAATCGCAGATCAGGCGTTGTTCTGTGAACAGCGTCTGATCTGCTTGCTGCCCGCTTCTCTGGTGGTCCCTTTGCTTGGGACCACCAGAGAAAAAATATCAAAGTGCACCAATCACCACACAACCCCCACCCACCACCCCCCTGTCACTGATTAACCCCTGATCTCCCATGTCACCCCCTGATCACCCCCTGTCAGCCCCCTGTCACTGATCACCCCCTGTAAGGCTCATTCAGATGTCCGCATGTGTTTTGCGGACAAGAATAGGACATGTTCTATACTTTTGCGGATCTCCAATTACGGATCCGCAATTACGGATCCGAGCGGGACAAAGTCTGTCCCCATAGAATTGAATGTATCCACATTTCTGTTCCGCAAAATTTTGCGGAACAGAATTGCGGGCAGCTTGAATGAGGCCTTAGGGTCCCTTAGCGATCGCAGCTTTATAGCTTTTCCCTCTTTTTTTGCACATTTTTAGAGATTTTTCATCCACATTGATCAATGTGAATGGAAAAATCTGTGACATTCATTTTTTTCTTTCAGCGCAGAGGCTGAACGGAAAAAAATTCTCATTACCCGTATGGTCAATATAAGGAGAATAGCAAAAACTCCTAATTCTGGCCATACGTGTAATGATTGCGGAGACCCCTAAAATGCCAGAGCAGTACAAACACCTCACATGTGACCCCATTTTAGAAAGAAGACACCCCAAGGTATTCCGTGAGGGGTATGGTGAGTTCATGTAAAATTTTATTTTTGTCACAAGTTAGTGGAATGTGAGACTGTAAAAAAAAAAAAAAAAAAAATACCATTTCCGCTAACTTGTGCCAAATTTTTTTTCTGTGAACTCGCCATGCCCCTCACGGAATACCTTGGGGTGTCTTCTTTCCACAATGGGGTCACTTGTGGGGTATTTATACTGCCCTGGCATTTTAGGGGTCCTAAAGCGTGAAAATCCAAATGCGTAAAAATGTCCTGTGAAATCCTAAAGGTACTCATTGGTTTTAGGGCCCCTTGCGCATCTTGGCTGCAAAAAGTGTCACTCATGTGGTATCACCGTACTCAGGAGAAGTAGGGCAATGTGTTTTGGGGTGTATTTTTATATATACCCATGCTGTGTGTGAGAAATATCGCTGTAAACGACAACTTTTTAAATTTTTTATTCAAAGTTGTCAATTTACAGAGATATTTCTCTCACCCAGCATGGGTATATATAAAATACACCCTAAACACATTGCCCTACTTCTCCTGAGTACGGCGATACCATGTGTGACACTTTTGCAGCCAAGATCGCAAAGGCCCTAAAACCAATGAGTACTTTTAGGAGGGCATTTTTACGCATTTTTCTTCTCACGCTTTAGGGCCCCTAAAATGCCAGGGCAGTATAAATACCCACATGTGACCCCATTTTGGAAAGAAGACACCTCAAGGTATTCGCTGAGGGGCATAATGAGTCCATGAAAATTAAACTTTTTGTCAAAAGTTAGCGGAAAGGGAGACTTTGTGAGAAAAAACAATAAAAAATCAATTTCCACTAACTTGTGCCAAAAAAAAAATCTTCTATGAACTCGCCATGCCCCTCACGGATTACCTTGGGGTATCTTCTTTCCAAAATGGGGTCACATGTGGGGTATTTATACTGCCCTGGCATTTTAGGGGCCCTAAAGCGTGAGAAGAAAAATGCGTAAAAATGCCCTCCTAAAAGGTACTCATTGGGATTAGGGCCCCTTTGAGCATCTTGGCTGCAAAAAAGTGTCACTCATGTGGTATCGCCGTACTCAGGAGAAGTAGGGCAATGTGTTTTGGGGTGTATTTTTACATATACCCATACTGGGTGAGAGAAATATCTCTGTAAATTGACAACTTTGAATAAAAAAATTTAAAAAGTTGTCGTTTACAGCGATATTTCTCACACGCAGCATGGGTATATGTAAAATACACCACAAACACATTGCCCTACTTCTCCTGAGTACGGCGATACCATGTGTGACACTTTTTGCAGCCTGAGTGCAAGGGGCCCTAAACCAATGAGTACCTTTAGAATTTCACAGGCCATTTTTATGCATTTGGATTCTCACACTTTAGGGGCCCCTAAAATGCCAGGTGAGTATAAATACCCCACATGTGACCCCATTTTGGAAAGAAGACACCCGTAGGTATTCTGTGAGGGGCATGGTGAGTCCACAGAATCTTTATTTTTGGCATAAGTCAGCGGAAATTGTTTTTTTGTTTTTAATTTTGTTTTTACAAAGTCTCATATTCCACTAACTTGTGACAAAAAATAAAATTTTACATGAACTCACCATACCCCTCACAGAATACCTTGGGGTGTCTTCTTTCCAAAATGGGGTCACATGTGGGGTATTTATACTGCCCTGGCATTTTAGGGGCCCCTAAAGCGTGAGAAGAAGTCTGGAATCCAAATGCGTAAAAATGCCCTGTGAAATCCTAAAGGTACTCATTGGTTTTAGGGCCCTTTGCACCCAAGCTGCAAAAAGTGGCACACATGTGGTATCGCCGTACTCAGGAGAAGTAGGGCAATGTGTTTTGGGGTGTATTTTTATATATACCCATACTTTGTGTGAAAAATATCTCTGTAAACGACAACTTTTAAAAAATTTTTATACAAAGTTGACAATTTACAGAGATATTTCTCTCACTCAACATGGGTGTATGTAAAAATACACCCCAAAACACATTGCCCTACTTCTCCTGAGTACAGCGATACCATGAGTGACACTTTTGCAGCCTGAGTGCAAAGGCCCAAATTCTAACGAGTACCTTTAGGTTTTACATGGCGGCTCACAATTTAGCCCCGCCCAAAATGCCAGAACAGTAAACACACCCACAAATGACCCCATTTCGGAAAGTAGACACCCCAAGGTATTCACTGAGGGGCATAGTGAGTCCGTCTGAGATTTTTTTTTTTGCCAGAAGTTATCAGAAATTGAAACTTTTTTTTTTTTTTTTTCTCAGAAAGTGTCATTTTCCGCTAACTTGTGAAAAAAATGAAATGATACATAAACTCACCAAGCCCCTCCGCGAATACTTTAGGGTGTCTTCTTTCTAAAATGGTGTAATTTGGGGGTATTTATACTTTCCTGACATTCTAGCACCTGAAGAAACATGACAGGTGCTCAGAAAGTCAGAGCTGCTTCAAAATGCAGAAATTCACTTTTTTGCACCATAGTTTGTAAACGCTATAACTTTTACCCAAACCAATAAATATACACTTATTGGATTTTTTTATCAAAGACATGTAGAACAATAAATTTAGAGAAAAATTTATATAGAAATGTAGTTTTTTTTGAAAAATTTTACAACAGAAAGTGAAAAATGTCATTTTTTTGCAAAAATTTCGGTAATTTTTGATTAATAGCAAAAAAAGTAAAAATGTCAGCAGCAATGAAATACCACCAAATGAAAGCTCTATTAGTGAGAAGAAAAGGAGGTAAAATTCATTTGGGTGGTAAGTTGCATGACGGAGCAATAAACGGTGAAAGTAGTGTAGTGCGGAATTGTAAAAAGTGGCCTGGTCATTAAGGGTGTTTAAGCTAGGGGGGCTGAAGTGGTTAAGGCTGACTCAAAATGTTTGCTGTGATTAGGAAATAAAATTTCATGATGTGAAGTCTTAATAGTTGCCACTTAGGCCTATGCGTACTAAATATAAACACATAACTTGAAGAACAGATCATGTAGCATGCCTAGGGGATCACTGAAAGGTGTCAATAGCAAACTGTCTGCTTTCTTCATGTTTCACATGCAGCTCCTTTTTTTTCACCCCCTCTCCTAAATCTTCTTATCCTGCTCCTTGACGTCAAATCAGTGCAGCTCCCTGAATAATTCTGCAGCTGCAACTAGGATCCTGATATAATTCATAATTCTAGAAATGATACCAAAACTAAAGTTTTATTTTTAGGAGGGGTTATGCATCTAAGGACATGTTCACACATGGCAGATTTGTTGATGACATTTCTGTGAATGAAAAACAGTTCCATACATGTGAGTTGGGTTATGCATAGTGTTGAGCGAACAGTTCGAGCATAGTTCGGGTTCGTACCGAATTTTGGGGTGTTCGTGACACGGACCAGAACACGAACATTTTAAAAAAAGTTCGGGTTCGGGTCCGTTGTTCGGTGATTTCTTCCCGCTTTCTGAAGGGCTGCATAGCAGCCAATCAGCTAGCGTTTTACTTCTTGCCCTAAGAAGCCATCACAGCCATGCCTACTGATTGATCTACAGCTGTGAAACATTCAACTTCTGCGTTAATTGCTCACTGGTTTTTAGGCTGCACAGAGCGTTTTTCTCTCACTTTGATCGGCAGCCATTTTGTGTCTTGTGGTGCACCAGCACAAGCTGCCACCAAGTCCATCAATCCATCAATACTAGTTTTTATTTTGCTATATCCTACATCAGGGGCTTGGCTGTGCTTATTGTCACCCCTTGAAACTCAGGATAGAAATTTCTATATTTCATTAAGGGGTTAGATTTAATTGCCAAAATAGCAATCCCCTAAATCTAGTGTTCCAGCTGTGGCTAGCCAAGTGTAATACTGTCTGGCTAAGGATAGATTTTTTTCTGTGGTGAAATTCAATTGCCAAAATAGCAATCCCGCAAATCTGGTGACTCAGCAGTGGCTGGCAAAGTTTAATAGTGTCCAGCAAAGGATAGATAATTTTCTGGGGTGAAATTCAATTGCCAAAATAGCAATACCATAAATCTGGTGTTTCAGCTGTGGCTGGCCAAGTTTAATAGTGCCCGTCACAGGATAGATTTTGTTCTGGGGTGAAATTTATTTGCCAAAATAGCAATACCCTGAATCTGGGGTTCCAGCTGTGACTGGACAATTTCCCTAGTGTCCGTCAAAGGATATATTATTTTCTGGGGTGAAAGTCAGTAGCAAAAATAGAAATACAGTAAATCTGGTGTTCCAGCTGTTGCAGGCCTAGTTTAAATCTGTCCGTAAAAGGATATATTTTTTTCTGGGGTGAAATTTATTTGCCAAAATAGCAATACCCTGAATCTGGTGTTCCAGCTGTTGCAGGCCTAGTTTAAATCTGTCCAGAAAAGGGTATATTTATTTATGGTGTGAAATTTAATTGCCAAAATAGCAATACCATAAATCAGTGGTTTCAGCTGTGGCTGGCCAAGTTTAATAGTGTCCGTCACAGGAAAGATTTTGTTCTGGGATGAAATTCAATTGCCAAAATAGCAATACCATAAATCAGTGGTTTCAGCTGTGGCGGGCCAAGTTTAATAGTGTCCGTCAGAGGATAGATATTGTTCTGGGGTGAAATTTATTTGCCAAAATAGCAATACCCTGAATCTGGTGTTCCAGCTGTTGCAGGCCTAGTTTAAATCTGTCCGTAAAAGGGTATATTTTTTTCTGGTGTGAAATTCAATTGCCAAAATAGCAATACCGTAAATCTGGTGTCCCAGCAGTGGCTGGGCAAGTTTAATACTGTCCGTCACAGGATAGATATTGTTCTGGGGTGAAATTTAATTGCCAAAATAGCAATACCCTGAATCTGGTATTCCAGCTGTTGCAGGCCTAGTTTAAATCTGTCCGTAAAAGGGAATATTTTTTTTCTGCTGTGAAATTTTATTGCCAAAATAGCAATACCCTGAATCTGTTGTTCCAGGTGTTGCAGGCCTAGTTTAAATCTGTCCCTAAAAGGGTATATTTTTTCTGGTGTGAAATTCAATTGCCAAAATAGCAATACCATAAATTAGTGGTTTCAGCTGAGGCTGGCAAAGTTTAATAGTGTCCGTCACAGGATAGATATTGTTCTGGGGTGAAATTTAATTGCCAAAATAGCAATACCCTGTTTCTGGTGTTCCAGCTGTTGCAGGCCTAGTTTAAATCTGTCCGTAAAAGGGTATATTTTTTTCTGGGGTGAAATTCAATTGCAAAGTAGCAATAACGTAAATCTTGTGTCCCAGCAGTGCTGGACAAGTTTAATAGTGTCCGGCAAAGGATATATTTTTTTCTGGGGTGAAATTAAATTGCTAAAATAGCAATACCATAAATCTGGTGTCCCAGCAGTGGCTGGACAAGTTTAATAGTGTCCGGCAAAGGATATGTTTTTTTCTGGGGTGAAATTCAATTGCCAAAAAAGCAATACCGTAAATCTGGTGTCCCAGCAGTGGTTGGCAAAGTTTAATAGTATCCGTCAAAGGATAGATTTTGTTCTGGGGTGAAATTCACTTGCCAATATAGCAATACCCTGAATCTGGTGTTCCAGCTGTTGCAGGCCAATTGTTAATCTGTTCGTAAAAGAGTAAATTACACTCAGCATGCATCTCCAAGTATATTTCTTTCCGTAAAAGGGTATATTACAAAAAGTGTTACATTACAATTGCTGAAAGCATAATCCTGTAAATCTGCACGCACTGTTGTGCATCTCATAGTGTATTTCTGTCCGTAAAAGGGTATATTACACTCAAGGTGTATATACAAGTGCTGAGAGGGTCATCCTCAATAACTTCACACGCTACCGTGCATCTCCAAGTGTATTTCTGTCTCTTAAAGGGTATATTACACAAAGTGTTAAAATACAATTGCTGAAGGCACAAATGCCGTTATGAGGATGGTAAGGCCTGAGCAGGTACAGACGCTAGTCAATTGGGTGGCCGACAGTGGATCCAGCACGTTCACAACATTATCTCCCACCCAGTCTTCTGTAGAAAGCGCCCAGATGGCGACCGAAATCCAAGCCCATCAGTCTGTCACATCACCCCCATGCATATCAGGGAAACTGTCTGAGCCTCATGTTATGAAGCAGTCTCTTATGCTGTTTGAAGAGTCTGCTGGCAGGGTTTCCCAAGGGCATCCACCTAGCCCTTCCCCAGCGGTGGAAGACATAGCATGCACTGACGCACAACCACTCATGTTTCCTGATGATGAGGATATGGGAATACCACATAATCAGAGTCAGAAACACAGGTGCCAACTGCCACGTCTTACTGCAGTGTACAGACTGAACAGGAGGAGGTCAGGGAGGAAGACTGGGTGGAAGACGATGCAGAGGACGATGAGGTCATAGACCCCACATGGAATGAAGGTCGTGCCGCTGACTTTCATAGTTCAGAGGAAGAGGCAGTGGTGAGACCGAGCCAACAGCGGAGCAAAAGAGGGAGCAGGGGGCAAAAGCAGAACAGCCGCCGCCAACAGAGTTTCCTTGCTACTGACCAGCGCCACCAGGGACCGAGCACCCCAAAGGCAGCTTCAAGGAGTTCCTTGGCCTGGCACTTCTTCAAACAATGTGCTGACGACAAGACCCGAGTAGTTTGCACGCTGTGCCATCAGAGCTTGAAGCAAGGCATTAACGTTCTGAACCTTAGCACAACCTGCATGACCAGGCATCTACATGCAAAGCATGAACTGCAGTGGAGTAAACACCTTAAAAACAAGGAACTCACACAGGCTCCCACTACTCCCTCTTCTGCTGCTGCCTCGGCCTCTTCCTCTGCCTCAGGAGGAATGTTGGCACCTGCAGCCCAACAAACAGAGGATGTGCCACCAACACCACCACCTGCGTCACCAAGCATCTCCACCATGTCACACGGCAGCATTCAGCTCTCTCTCTCTCACAAACGTTCGAGAGAAAGCGTAAGCTCCCACCTAGCCACCCTCGAGCCATGGGCCTGAATGCCAGCATTTCTAAACTACTGGCCTTTGAAATGCTGTAATTTAGGCTGGTGGACACAGACAGCTTCAAACAGCTGATGGCCATGGCTGTCCCACAGTATGTTGTTCCCAGCCGCCACAACTTCTCAAAGACAGCCTTGCCTTCCCTGCACAACCAAGTATCCGATAAAATCCAGTGTGCACTGCGCAAATCCATCTGTGGCAAGGTCCACCTAACCACAGATACGTGGACCAGTAAGCACGGCCAGGGACGCTATATCTCCCTAACTGCACACTGGGTAAATGTAGTGGCAGCTGGGCCCCAGACAGAGAGTTCCTTGGCACACGTCCTTCTGCCGCCAAGGATCGCAAGGCATCATTCTTGCCTCCTGTAGCCTCCTACTCGGCTTTCTCCTCCTCTGCTTCCACCAGCTCATCCAGTCAGCCACACACCTTCACCACCAACTTCAGCACAGCCCGGGGTAAACGTCAGCAGGCCATTCTGAAACTCATATGTTTGGGGGACAGGCTCCACACCGCATAGGAGTTGTGGCGGGGTATTGAACAACAGACCGATGAGTGGCGTCGCAGCTCTGGGACTAGCCGGTTTGACGCACATCCTTTGCCTGGCGCATGTGCTGAATTTGGTGGTGCAGAAGTTCATTCACAACTACCCCGACATGTCAGAGCTGCTGCATAAAGTACAGGCAGTCTGTGCGTGCTTCTGGCGTTCACATCCTGCCGCTGCTCGCCTGTCTGCGCTACAGCGGAAGTTCGGCCTTCCCGCTCACCGCCTAATATGCGACGTGCCCACCAGGTGGAACTCCACCTTGCACATGCTGGAGAGACTGTTTGAGCAGCAGCAGGCCATAGTGAAGTTTCAGCTGCAGGACGCACGCGTCAGTCGCACTGCGAAACAGCACCACTTCATCACCAATGATTGAGCCTCCGTGCGAGACCTCGAGACCTCGAGTTTCGAGTACTCCACCAACATGGCCAGTGGCGATGACACCGTTATCAGTGTTACAATACCACTTCTATGTCTCCTTGAGAAAGCGCTTAGGGCGATGATGGAAGAGGAGGTGGCCCAGGAGGAGGAGGAGGAGGATGAGGGGTTATTTTTAGCACTTTCAGGCCAGTCTGTTAGAAGTGCCTCAGAGGGAGTTTTTTTTTGCAACAGCAGAGGCCAGGTACAAATGTGGCCAGCCAGGGCACACTACTGGAGGACGAGGAGGATGAAGTAGGTTCACAGCGGGGTGGCACCCGACACAGCTCAGGCCCATCACTGGTTCACGGCTGGGGGATACGGAGGACGATAACGATACGCCTATCACAGAGGACAACTTGTCCTTACCTCTGGGAAGCCTAGCACACATGAGCGACTACATGCTGCAGTGCCTGCGCAATGACAGCAGAGTTGCCCACATTTTAGCGTGTGCGGACTACTGGGTTGCCACCCTGCTGGATCCCCGGTACAAAGACAATGTGCCCACCTTACTTCCTGCACTGGAGCGTGATAGGAAGATGCGCGAGTACAAGCGCACGCTGGTAGACGCGCTCCTGAGAGCATTCCCAAATGTCACAGGGGAACAGGTGGAAGCCCATGGCAAAGGCAAAGGAGGAGCAAGAGGTCGCCAACGCAGCTGTGTCACGGCCAGCTCCCCTGAGGGCAGGGTTAGCAAGGCAGAAATGTGGAAAAGTTTTGTCTCCACGCCACAGCTAACTGCACCACCACCTGATACGGAACGTGTTAGCAGGAGGCAGCATTTCACTAACATGGTTGAACAGTACATCTGCACACCCCTCTATGTACTGACTGATGGTTCAGCCCCATTCAACTTCTGGGTCTCCAAATTGTCCACGTGGCCAGAGTTAGCATTTTATGCCTTGGAGGTGCTGGCCTGCCCGGCGGCCAGCGTTTTGTCTGAACGTGTATTCAGCACGGCAGGGGGTGTCATTACTGACAAACGCAGCCGCTTGTCCACAGCCAACGTGGACAAGCTGACATTCATAAAAATGAACCAGGCATGGATCCCACAGGACCTGTCCCTCCCTTGTGCAGAATAGACATTTATAACTGCCTCCCCCTCAACCATGTATTCTTGTACTCCAGGGCACTTCTTTATTGAATCCTCATTTTTTTAACTTCACCATGATCTTGGGTCCTGGGGATAAATAGATGATGGGAGAGATCTCTGTACTGATCCCTGATATATTTATACATAGTTAGTAGATCGGCCTCAGTCATTTTTTTTCTAAAGTGAATAACCCTAATTTTGATAATTTTTTAAGGTACTGTAGTCTCCCCATTCCAGTTATTCCTTTAGTTGCCCTCCACTGAACTAGTGTTGAGCGTGAATATTCGAATAGCAAATTTTAATCACGAATATCGCAACTTCGAGAATTCACGAATATTTAGAATATAGTGCTATATATTCGTAATTTCAAATATTCATTTTTTTCCATCTGAACACATGATTCCTTACTACTTCTTGCTTGTAGGCCAATGAGAAGGAAGCAATGTCAAGTTCACAACAATACTTAGTGCACTAATCAGTAATATGTAGTCAGACTTGTTAAAATGTGAAGTTGCACGTAGTACGAAAATCACGATCGCGAAAATTTGCAATCACGAATATATTGGAGCACTTTATCTGCATATAAAGCTATTGTAATGTTCTGCTGTGCCAACCATTTTCTCCAGTGTCAGGATACACTCAGGAAACTTCTTGCAGCTTGAAAAATGTAGCCAAAGTGACCCACGCCTGTATTTCACGTTACGAATTCGCATTATGCGATTTTTACATTGACGATTTTTCGCAATCAAGAGAATAATCTCGAATACGAATATTCGTGATTATATCATGAATATTCTACCACATATTCGCTTCATATTGCCCCTGGCCCTGAACCCTCTCCAGCTCTGCTATGTCTGCCTTGTTCACAGGTGCCCAGAACTGTACACAGTACTCCATGTGTGGTCTGACCAGTGATTTGTAAAGTGGTAGGACTATGTTCTCATCACGGGCAACTATGCCCCTTTTGATGCAACCCATTATCTTACTGGCCTTGGCAGCAGCTGCCTGACACTGGTTTCTACAGCTTAGTTTGCTGTTCACTAAAATTCCTAGGTCCTTTTCCATGTCAGTGTTACCCAGTGTTTTACCATTTAGTATGTACGGCTGACTTGCATTATTTCTTCCCATGTGCATAACTTTACATTTGTCAATGTTAAACCTCATCTGCTACTTCTCTGCCCAGGCCTCCAATCTATCCAGATCCCTCTGTAGCAGTATACTGTCCTCTTCAGTGTTAATTACTTTACACAGTTTAGTGTCATCGGCAAAAATTTATATTTTACTACAAGCCTTCTACAAGATACAACATTAATAAAGATATTGAATAGAATAGGGCCCAGTACTAACCCCTGAGGTACCCCACTAGTGACAGTGACCCAATCTGAGTGTGTACTATTAATAACCACCCTCTGTTTTCTGTCACTCAGCCAGTTACTTACCCTCTTACAGACATTTTCTCCCAGTCCGAGTATCCTCATTTTATATACTAACCTTTTATGGGGTACAGTGTCAAATGCTTTGGAGAAGTCCAGATATACAACATCCATTAATTCGCCGCTGTCAAGTCTAGAACTTACCTCCTCATAGAAACTGATTAAATTAGTTTGACATGACCGATCCCTCATGAAGTCATGCTGATATGGCGTTTTTTGCTTATTTTCATTGAGGTACTCCAAGATAGCATCTATTAGAAACCCTTCAAACAATTTACCCACGACAGATGTTAAACTTACCAGCCTATAGTTTCCGGGCTCTGTTTTTGGCCACTTTTTGAATTTTGGCACCACATTTGCTATGCGCCAATCCTGTGGAACATTCACTGTCAGTATAGAGTCCTTAAATATCAAAAATAAGGGTTGGCTATGACACTTAATTCTCTTAGGATACGGGGGTGTATGTGTAGTTTCCCACTATGTATGGGTGGGCACTGCACAATGGTGTTATGGTCATTGTATTCAACATGTCGTTCCATGTACCTTGTATTATGTCATAATTGCATATAAGTGGCAGAGAGTTTCCTTGGTACAGGCCTGTCAGGGTGTTAGTATTTCCCCAAGCCACTAGAGGGAGCTAGGGACCGTCCTGTAGATATAGACAGGTTTGGGTCTAGTTTCAGGGAGTTGGGGTGTGGACCACCTGAAGTGAGGAGGCTAGTCAGCCTGCAGTTGCTAGTGGTGTAATTTATGTGAAGCAATCTTCCAGCAAGTGAATATATATTTCAGAGGAGCTTTCCCCAAGGATAAAGCAACCCTTTCTGCATTTGGGCCTTGGGAGAATCTAGGTGTAGGGGTCCGATTATTAATCACCGCACCAATACAGCTACTGAGTTACCCGGGATCAAGTCAAGTCTTGTCCAGTAAGCATCTTACCCTCTGTCCATCTTGCTAGAATTAGCCTATTCTTTACCAAGCCTGAATACCAGGAAAATGACTGCATTTATACCATTTGTCTCCAAAACGGAATTACATAAAGAACTGTATATAATTTGCCGTTCAGTAAAGAAGTTAATGATCAATGGAATCCGTTGTACCTCAATTATTCCTGCTGCAAATCGGTTGTGCCACCGTAAAAGTCACTGGCGTCATGAATTGCAAGGGACCTTGCCACAGGCACATTAAACCTTAACATCGAGGGCACCTCACATACCACCAGGCCTGTGTCTCTTCATCCAGAAAGTGCCCCAGAGGACCCACGTGCTGACCTCTCCATCACTGACTGCACGCCTGCCCAGGGACTTTATAACTGTGAGTACAAATCTCATCCCCTCGGTCTGTCTGCCTATGTCCGTGACCTCACAGGTCGCTTACCTTGAGGTTTGGCTTACTGCATATGCCATCTTGTCCTGGCGATTTTTCTATTTCAATCTTTTTAAGATGCCGCTGTACTTCTTCTTGGGTCAGACAGGGCACTTTTAATGGAGAATTTACTTTTACATTCTGCATTTCATCTGACAGTTTATTTTCCTTAGTGAATATAGTGGAGAAATAAATATTTAACAGTTTTGCTTTTTCTTTGTCGCTCTATGCAAACCCCCCCCTCATCTTTAAAGGGCCGACACCTTCAGATTTATACTTTTTACCATTTATATAACTGAAGAACATTTTAGGGTTAGTTTTGCTCTCTTTGGCAATTAATCTCTCGGTCTCTAGTTTGGCTGCTTTTATTTGTTTTTTACATATTCTATTTTTTTCTTTATAGTTTATCAGTGCTTCCTCGCTCCCCTCCTGTTTTAGTGATTTAAATGCTTTATTTTTGTCATTTATTGATTTCTTTACAGTTCTAGTTATCCACTTTGTTTTTTTTCTTGTTCCTTAACTTTTATTCCCATAAGGTATGTACCTCTCACAATTAAATTTTAGGATGTTTTTAAAAATATCACATTTTTTGGCTATATTTTTATTTTTAAGGACTTTGTCCCAGTTAGTTAGGCCTATGGCCTCTCTTAGTTGGCTAAATTTAGCTTTTTTGAAGTTTGGTTGTTTTGTTTCTCCCTGAAGAAACACTCATTACTTTATGGCCACTATTTCCCAGGTGCTTTTTTTCCAGAATACCTGCTTGCATTTTCTTTGCTCACCTGCGGGTTTGTAGCCACATTCTTTTTTTTGGGCCATATTTTCTGGCGTTTTTACAAACAGTCTGTCTTTCCACTAGCATCTTCTTCATGATGTTCTTCCTCTATAGAGATTATGTAAAAACACCAAAAAGCCTTCTGCATTTTTTTAAAGATGCCAGAAAGACAAAAAAGCCACCTAATTATTAAAAATGCCAGTAGCACAAAACAGGATTGTGTAAACAGGCTTTTGTAAGAGTTTCATATTTCCCATACACCTTCTCATACACCCCCTGGAGCTGGCAGTTGTTTTCTGCAACAAAGAAAAAATGCAAAAAACGGGTACAAAAAATGTCACTAAACATGAAAAAGTGCAGAACGTCAGCAAAAACCTATCTGCCCCGGGTGCCAGCTGTGAAGGGGGCATCATAGCACATGTTGCAGACAGCAGGCTGTCAGGTAAGAGATGAACAGCCATAGGATTCCTTCTCCAAGACAGCCTGCTAGGGGAACAGCTCATCATCCACAGAAAGCAGAAGCTGCAGGACTTTCAGTGATGTCACAGTCACATGATCAAGGTTATTCATCCAAGAGGAGGGGGACTAAACTATGGGTGAATAGGGTAAGTGTCATATAGTGTGTGTGAATAGGGTGTAATCTATGTGGTGTGTGTGAATAGGGTGTCATATGTATGTGTTTGGCATGTGGGAGAAAATCGAAGTATCTGGAGGAAACCCACGGAAACATGGGCAGAACGTACAAACACCATGCAGATGTGGTCCTTGGTCATATTCAAACCTAGGACCCAGGGGTGCACCTTCCCTTTCTGCTGCCTGAGGCAAAAACTGAAACAACACCCTCCCATGCCAATCTCTTAACCTAACCCCTTCCCTTTAGCTCATGACCCTTTTCGGCTGCCCCTCTCTTGCCCCTACCTGTTGCTGCCTGAGGTGATCGCCTCACCTGGCCTCATTGGTGGTGCACCTTTGCTAGGACCCCAGTGCTTCAAGACACCAGTTCTAACCCCTGAGCCACCGTGCTACTACTGCAAGGGAGCATAACAAATGTTATGGGGGCACAGTGAGGGCATATCTACTGTGAGAGGGGCACAGTGAGTGCATAACTGTAAGGTGGCACAATGAGGGCATCAGTACTGTGAAGGGGGCGTAATGAAAGTATAACAACCATGAGGGGGAACAATATGGGCATAACTACTGTGAGGCGGCACAATGTGGGCATAACTACTGTGGTGAGGCACAATGTGGGCATAACTACTGTCAAGGAGTGCAACTACCGTTAAGGGGTGCAATGAGTGCATAGCACTGTGAGGGGGCACACTGTGGGCATAACTTCTGAGAAGGGGCACAGAGAGTGCATAAATACTGTGAGGGGGCAGAGTGTGGGCATAACTACTGTGAAGGGGCACAGAGAGTGCATAACTACTGTGAAGGGTGCACAATGACGGCATAACTACTATGAGGGGGTACAGTGTGGGTATAACTACTGTAAAGGGTTGCAACTACTGTTAATGGGCAGAATGAGGGCATAACCACTGTGAAGGGGGCACAATGTTGGCATAACTACTGTGAAGGGGTGAAATTAGGGAATTACTACTGTGACTGAGAAAAATGTTTTAAACTATGGGGGGGGGGGGGGGGGTTAGCCAGAGAAAGTGTTACACCCACCCACCTTAGGCAAGCCAATTAAACCATGTTCTTTTTGGCTAAGCCATGCCTCTTGTAGCAAGGGTAGCAAATAGTGTATAAAAGTGTGAAAACTGTGGTGTAAATGTGGTGCTAAGTATGTACAGCAGTTTTTTTGCGCAAATTGTGCACATTTTGAACAGTAACACAAATTATTCAGATCGTACTACAGCATGGTTTGTAAAGTAATGACTTAATTTACATCTCAAAGAAGTATTCCCACCTGCATAATTATGGAACATTCACCAGATATGCCTTAAATGACAGATAAATTGAGCAGAACTCCAATACGTTTGGTGTGAATACGTGGTATTTATTAGTCATGCGGCAGAATACATATAAATATGTATTTATATGTATTCTGCCACATGACTAATAAATACCACGTATTCACACCGAACGTATTGGAGTTCTGCTCAATTTATGTTTACGGGGTGGGATCCCGACTCCAAGCAATACCTCCTACTAGAGTGCCAGACGGTTTTTACAGAATTAAATGACAGATATGTGCCCTGTCACAGCAACCATGAATGGAGAGTTACCCGAGCCATGCATGTCTCCCTCCATTCACATCTATGGGAGTTCTAAAAAAAAATTCAAATATTCTTACTTGGCTATTTTTGGAACTCTGAAAGAAGTGAATAAATCGAGCAGTGCATGTTCATCCACCTCTCCATTACTGGTGGCTGCAAGACAGGACCCATTATCACAATAAGTGCAGGTTCCATAGGTGGGACCCTCACCTCTCAGATGTTTATGGTATGCAGTATCCTGTGTCCAGACAAAAAAATCTCTTCAATTTATCCAGTCTGGTTCAGCTTATCTGCTTTCCTTTTGAATTTATTGAGTCAGTGATTTGTAAATTGATGTCATTTAGATATCTTAAAGGGGTATACACTATAAAAGGAGGGCCTATAACACAATACCCATCTACTTTATGTCTGGGGTAGGTGTGTTTCGAAAAGTCTATCCTTAGCACTGCAATTATTTTGGTGTTGGCTAAAGTCTTAGCAATCATGCCATTTATTCTCAGAGATGCCTTCAAGGAATTTCATACATAACTGGTCAGATTCCCAGGTCAATGTGCCCAGAGTAGTGACCAATCTGTAACTGGATGTAACAGCTGTGTTGGAACTAGAGCCCAGGCCATAGTTCCATTCACGTGCTAATGATTCTAGGTAAATGAATAGGAGGGAAATGTATTTACCGGTACATTTAATTAAAACGTTCTCATAATAGCCTGCTTTATTAAAGATTGAGCATGTACTAAAAACAGCTTTTCCCTTGTAAAAGTTGATTGCCGTGAAAATTGATATGTGAACTGTTAACAGCAATCTTTTCAGTTTCCGAAAACTAAAAAAATCCAGAATTGATCCACACTGTGACAAACTGGTTTGATGTCAAAAATAAATAAAAAATTGAATGATTGATTGATTAGCCTCTCTGACTGTAGCTGTAATACATGTGCAGCGAACCCCGAAGGAGCATGTGCAGAGGATGGGAGTGGTAGTGGACCTGATGTGTTGTCATGATATACTCCCTCAGGCCATTGCTCTCTGGGGATCAGTGCAGTAGAAATGTACTATAGTTATAAAGAATGAGGCCAGAAGTAAACGTATAAAAGTATTTTTAACTAAGCGCAATGTAAAACAGAACTTCAAATACATCCAATAGCAGCACATTTTAAGTGCAATCTTCTGTGGGAATAGTTAATATGGTGGGAATTTAGCACTTACTAGCCTAGTAACATTCATTGTGATGGGTGTCTAAGCCATAGTCCCTCACTTTTCAGCAGTGTTTTTAAAGCAGATCGCTCTGCGTTCTAGCTTTTTATGACTTCACTTGAGGCTTGGACTAAGAAGCTTACTCTGGAGAATCCTATTTGAGAGCAGGTGCTCAGCAGTAAGCTTCTTTTCTCCTCTGTCTCTGTCACGACGGGGAGTGGGGAAACCCCCCGCCGCGCACTATCCACGGCCGCTGGGCCTAAAAGCAGGGACAAAGGAGCAGATGACCTCCTGGCATGTCCCTAAAACTTGCCCTGGTCTCCTAGCTGTATGAGCGGACCCTGAAGGTGGGACGGCTCATACCCACGTACCTATGGCCCTGAACGCCCTGTCTCGCCCTCACATGACAACAGGGCAGAGACCACCTGCTCACCCAAGACCGCGGATGAGCAGGAGTCTCCAGAGGCCCCCACAGCAGCCGGGACCCGAACAGTGTGTGCCCGCACGGCAGGCAAGTAACATAGTAAACATGTACAAGAAACCCACATTTACCTGCCGTGCTGAAGGTAGAGAAGCAGCGCCAGGACCTCCCGGACCCCCAAGCGGACATCAGATGCCTGGGGGGAGACCTGGCCGGGCAGCACACCATCCGGAATATGCTATACCCCTCCGGGTAAGCAAACCCCTTCCGGAGCAGACAAACCAACATACTGCAACATACAAACCCATAACAAATACATAACCAAGTGAGGGGAAGGGTAAGCAGAAGCACACAGGAGGGGAATACAATCAAACAGTGTAAACGATATAACAAATAAGGGTGACTCACACAGACATAACATGGGTGCAAGCAACCACCTCCAGCACATGCTCACACCAAGGCTGGAGACAAACAAACTGAACTCAGGCTCCAAACACAGACACTTAAGGAGGCCAGAGGACACACCCAGCACACAGACATTAACCCTGTGTAAACCACACCCAAGGAACGTGCTCACAAACAAGGTGAGCACACACATGATAGACGACATGTTGCCACCGGCAACAGCATGTGTGGCTTTGTGTCACCACACCAACTCAGAGCTGCCGTGGCCCTGCCCCCACATGAAATACGCAACGACACGTTGCCAACGACAAGCGCATGTGAGGCAGCAGGTCAAAAGCCACGACCGCAAAGAGGGTGACACGTTGCCAACGGCAACCGCACGTGAGGCAACGGGATAGCAGCCCCCACGTGCAGATGACACGTTGCCGCTGGCAACAACACAGTCGCGACCTTAACCAAGGTCGTGACAGTCTCTTGACAGGAACTCTCACGTCCTGGCAGGAAGCAGGACTAGCCCACTTATACCAAGAGGCAAGGAAGAGGTTAATTAGAGTTGAAACCAGAAGTTTACATACACTATATAAAAAGACACATATGCATGTTTTTTCTCAATATCTGACATGAAATCAGAATAAACCTTTCCTGTTTTTGGTCAATACGGAATACTATAATTATTATTATTTGCCAAATGCCAGAATAATGAGAGAGAGAGTTTTTTAAGCCATTTTAATACTTTCTGCAATGTCAAAAGTTAACAAACACTAAGCCTAAACACTAAACATTACTATGCCTTTAACCCCTTCTACCCAGGGCCAATTTTGGCCTTCCGGCCCAGGCCATTTTTTGTAAATCTGACATGTGTCATTTTAAGTGGCACATTATACTTCATGAATTTGAGTCAATATATTTCACCTTTATTTATGAAAAATCCAAAATTTACCCAAAATGTTTAAAAAAATCGCAATTTTCAAAATTTCAATTTCTCTGCTGTTAAAACAGAAAGTGATACCTCATAAAATATTTATTACTTAACATTCCCCATATGTCCCTTTATGTTGGCATCATTTGTAAATGTAAATGTAATTTTATTTTTTTAGGACGTTAGAAAACTTAGAATTTTAGAAGCAATTCTTAACATTTTTAAGAAAATTTCCAAAATCTTCTTTTTAAGGACCAGTTCAGGTCTGAAGTCACTTTGTGGGGCTTACATAGTGGAAACCCACCATAAATGACCCCATTGTAGAAACTAAACCCCTCAAGTTACTCCACATGAATTAAAGTAAAATGGAGATTAAATGTCTAAATTGCAGCCCTCCGACAGGATGGGATAGCAGAGGGAGGGAGCTCCCCTCCCTTCCTATCACCCGCTGCTCTGTTCTGGCAGCGTTGGATGGTTGCCATGGAAGCAAGACGCTTTCAGAAGCGTCCTGCTCTCCATGGTACTGAAACTCTGAATAGGCTTTTGCTGTCATGAAGGACAATATGTGACAAAAAAAACAATCTCAGAATGGCCTGGATAAGAAAAAGCGTTTTAACCTCTTGCCGACCGCCGAACAAAGGATTGCGTCCTGGCGGTGGTCGGTTTGTTCCTCCTTGACGCGCGGGCGCGTCATTTCGCGAGACGCGAGATTTCCTGTGAACGCGCGCAGGATCGCGTCGGGGAGAACTTTAACTACAGCCTGCCAGCACTGATCATGCGCTGGCAGGCTGTAGAAGTTAAAAAAAATTGGCATATCAGACGCTGTTTTGTTAACAGCGTCTGATATGCTTGCTGTTCGTTCCTTCGGTGGTCCCTTTTGCTTTGGTGGCCCCCGATTAACCCCTGATCACCCCATGTCTCCCCCCTGATCACCCCGGTCACTAATCACCCCCCTGTAAGGCTCATTCAGACGTCCGTATGTGTTTTGCGGATACATGGATCCACAGATCCGCAAAACACGGACACCGGCAATGTGCTTTCCGCATTTTGCGGATCCGCACATTGCCAGAACTACATAGAAAATGTCTTTTCTTGTCCGAAATTGCGGACAAGAATAGGACATACTCTATCTTTTGCGGAGCTGCAGCTGGATGTTTGGGGGCCGAAACCCAGAAGTTTGCGGCCGCAGCTCCGCAAATGCTGATGCGGCGAGCACATAGTGTGCTTTCCGCATCACCGCCGGCCCCATTCACACTGAATGGGTCCGCATCTATTCCTTACTACTTTTTTTTTTGCACATTTTTTGGCAGAGATTTTTTCATCCACAACGATCGATGCGAATGAAGAAATCTGTGCCGTTCATTTTCTTTCTTTTTTCAGCCCAGAGGCTGAACGAAAAAAAAAAATCTCATTACCCGCAGAACTCCTAATGCTGGCCATACGTGTAATGATTGCGGAGACTCTCAAATGCGAGGGCAGTACAAACACCCCACATGTGACCCCATTTTAGAAAGAAGACACCCCAAGGTATTCCGTGCTGGGTATGGTGAGTTCATGTAAAATTTTATTTTTTGTCACTAGTTAGTGGAAACTTGAGACTTTGTAAAAAAAAAAAAAATATATATATATATATATATATATATATATATATATATCAATTTCCGCTAACTTGTGCCAAAAAAAAAAAATTTCTGTGAACTTGCCATGCCCCTCACGGAATACCTTGGGGTATCTTCTTTCCACAATGGGGTCACATGTGGGGTATTTATACTGCCCTGGCATTTTAGGGGTCCTAAAGCGTGAGAATCCATATGCGTAAAAATGTCCTGTGAAATCCTAAAGGTACTCATTGGAATTTGGGCCCCTTTGTGCATTTTGGCTGCAAAAAAGTTGCACACATGTGGTATCGCCGTGCT
Organism: Bufotes viridis; assembly: GCA_033119425.1. Taxonomy (NCBI): domain Eukaryota; kingdom Metazoa; phylum Chordata; class Amphibia; order Anura; family Bufonidae; genus Bufotes; species Bufotes viridis. Next base: position 70,467,359 of record CM065590.1, on the reverse strand, counting down.
CAGGAGAAGTAGGGCAATGAGTTTTGGGGTGTATTTTTATATATACCCATACTTTGTGTGAGAAATATCGCTGTAAACGTTTTAATTTTTTTATACAAAGTTGTCAGTTTACAGAGATATTTCTCTCACCCAACATGGGTATATGTAAAAATACACCCCAAAACACATTGCCCTACTTCTACTGAGTACGGCGATACCACATGTGTGACACTTTTTTGCAGCCTAGGTGCGCTAATGGGCCCAAATTCCAACGAGTACCTTTAGGTTTTACAGGGTTTCTCACAATTTAGCCCCGCACAAAATGCCAGAACAGTACAAACACCCCACAAATGACCCCATTTTGGAAAGAAGACACCCCAAGGTATTCGCTGAGGGGCATAGTGAGTCCATGAAAAATTGAACTTTTTGTTAAAAGTTAGCAGAAAGGGAGACTTTGTGAGAAAAAACAATAAACAATCAATTTCCGCTAACTTGTGCCAAAAAAAAAATCTTCTATGAACTCGCCATGCCCCTCACGGAATACCTTGGGGTGTCTTCTTTCCAAAATGGGGTCACATGTGTGGTATTCATACTGCCCTGGCATTTTAGGGGCCCTAAAACGTGAGAAGAAAAATGCGTAAAAATGCCCTCCTAAAAGGTACTCATTGGTTTTAGGGCCCCTTTGCACATCTTGGATGCAAAAAAGTGGCACTCATGTGGTATCGCCGTACTCAGGAGAAGTAGGGCAATGTGTTTTGGGGTGTATTTTTACATATACACATGCTGGGTGTGAGAAATATCTCTGTAAATTGACAACTTTGTATACATTTTTTTTTTAAAAGTTGTCATTTACAGAAATATTTCTCACACCCAGCATGGGTATATGTAAAATACACCCCAAAACACATTGCCCTACTTCTCCTGAGTACGGCGATACCACATGTGCCAATTTTTGCAGCCAAGATGCGCAAGGAGCCCTAAAACCAATGAGTACCTTTAGGATTTCACAGGACATTTTTACGCATTTTGGATTCTCACGCTTTAGGGCCCTAAAATGCCAGGGCAGTATAAATACCCCACATGTGACCCCATTTTGGAAAGAAGACACCCAAAGGTATTCCGTGAGGGGCATGGTGAGTTCATAGAATTTTATTTTTGGCACAAGTTAGCGGAAACTTGATACTTTGTATATTATATATTTATGTTTATATACAATAGTCTCATATTTCACTAACTTGTGACAAAAAATAAAATTTTACATAAACTCGCCATACCCCTAACGGAATACCTTGGGGTGTCTTCTTTCTAAAATGGGGTCACATGTGGGGTATTTATACTGCCCTGGCATTTTAGGGGTCCTAAGCGTGAAAGAAGTCCGAATCATGCGTAAAAATGTCCTGTGAAATCCTAAAGGTACTCATTGGAATTTGGGCCCCTTTGTGCATCTTGGCTGCAAAAAGGTCACACATGTGGTATCGCCGTACTCAGGAGAAGTAGGGCAATGAGTTTTGGGGTGTATTTTTACATATACCCATACTTTGTGTGAGAAATATCTCTGTAAACGACTTTTAATTTTTTATACAAAGTTGTCAGTTTACAGAGATATTTCTCTCACCCAACATGGGTATATGTAAAAATACACCCCAAAACACATTGCCCTACTTCTACTGAGTACGGCGATACCACATGTGTGACACTTTTTGCAGCCTAGGTGCGCTAATGGGCCCAAATTCCAACGAGTACCTTTAGGCTTTACAGGGTTTCTCACAATTTAGCCCTGCACAAAATGCCAGAACAGTACAAACACCCACAAATGACCCCATTTTGGAAAGAAGACACCCCAAGGTATTCGCTGAGGGGCATAGTGAGTCCATGAGAAATTGAACTTTTGTTAAAAGTTAGCAGAAATGGAGACTTTGTGAGAAAAATCAATAAACAATCAATTTCCGCTAACTTGTGCCAAAAAGAAATCTTCTATGAACTCGCCATGCCCCTCACGGAATACCTTGGGTGTCTTCTTTCAAAATGGGGTCACATGTGGTATTCATACTGCCCTGGCATTTTAGGGGCCCTAAAACGTGAGAAGAAAAATGCGTAAAAATGCCCTCCTAAAAGGTACTCATTGGTTTTAGGGCCCTTGCACATCTTGGATGCAAAAAGTGGCACTCATGTGGTATCGCCGTACTCAGGAGAAGTAGGGCAATGTGTTTTGGGGTGTATTTTTACATATACACATGCTAGGGTGAGAAATATCTCTGTAAATTGACAACTTTGTATACATTTTTTTTTAAAAGTTGTCATTTACAGAAATATTTCTCACACCCAGCATGGGTATATGTAAAATACACCCCAAAACACATTGCCCTACTTCTCCTGAGTACGGCGATACCACATGTGTGCCAATTTTTTGCAGCCAAGATGCGCAAAGGGGCCCTAAAACCAATGAGTACCTTTAGGATTTCACAGGACATTTTTACGCATTTTGGATTCTCACGCTTTAGGGCCCCTAAAATGCCAGGGCAGTATAAATACCCCACATGTGACCCCATTTTGGAAAGAAGACACCCAAAGGTATTCCGTGAGGGGCATGGCGAGTTCACAGAATTTTTTTTTTTTGGCACAAGTTAGCGGAAATTGATATTTTTTATTTTTATTTTGTTTTTTTACAAAGTCTCATATTTCACTAACTTGTGACAAAAAATAAAATTTTACATAAACTCACCATACCCCTAACGGAATACCTTGGGGTGTCTTCTTTCTAAAATGGGGTCACTTGTGGGGTATTTATACTGCCCTGGCATTTTAGGGGCCCCTAAGCGTGAAAAGAAGTCTGGAATCCAAATGTGTAAAAATGCCCTGTGAAATCCTGAAGGTACTCATTGGCATTTGGGCCCCTTTGTGCATCTTGGCTGAAAAAAGGGTCACACATGTGGTATCGCCGTACTCAGGAGAAGTAGGGCAATGAGTTTTGGGGTGTATTTTTACATATAACCATGCTGGGAGTGAGAAATATCTCTGTAAACGACAACTTTTTGAATTTTTTTATACAAAGTTGTCAGTTTACAGAGATATTTCTCTCACACAACATGGGTATATGTAAAAATACACCCCAAAACACATTGCCCTACTTCTCCTGAGTACGGCGACACCACATGAGTGACACTTTTTTGCAGCCTGGGTGCACAAAGGGGCCCAAATTCCAACGAGTACCTTTACCTTTTACATGGCTGCTCACAATTTAGCCCTGCCCAAAATGCCAGAACAGTAAACACACCCCACAAATGACCCCATTTCGGAAATTAGACACCCCAAGGTATTCACTTAGGGGCATAGTGAGTCCGTGGGAGATTTTTTTTTTTTTGCCAGAAGTTAGCAGAAATGGAAACTTTATTATTTTTATTTTTTTCCTCAGAAAGTGTCATTTTCCGCTAACTTGTGAAAAAAAATGAAATCATACTTGAACTCACCATGCCCCTCCGCGAATACTTTGGGGTGTCTTATTTCTAAAATGGTGTCATTTGGGGGGTATTTATACTTTCCTGGCATTCTAGCACCTGAAGAAACATGACAAGTGCTCAGAAAGTCAGAGCTGGTTCAAAATGCCGAAATTCACTTTTTTGCACCATAGTTTTTAAACGCTATAACTTTTACCCAAACCAATAAATATACACTTATTGGATTTTTTTTTATCAAAGACATGTAGAACAATAAATTTAGAGAAAAATTTATATAGAAATGTAGTTTAAAAAAAAAAAAAATACAACAGAAAGTGAAAAATGACATTTTTTGGCTAAAATTTCGGTCATTTTTGATTAATAGCAAAAAAAGTTAAAATTTCAGCAACAATGAAATACCACCAAATAAAAGCTGTATTAGTGAGAAGAAAAGGAGGTAAAATTTATTTGGGTGGTAAGTTGTATTACGGAGCAATAAACGGTGAAAGTAGTGTAGTGCAGAATTGTAAAAAGTGGCCTGGTCATTAAGGTTGTTTAGGCTAGGGGGGCTGAAGTGGTTAAAGTTATCACCACATAAAGTGACACTGGTCAGATTTGCAAAAATGGCCAGGTCCTTAAGGTGAAATAGGGTTGAGTCCTTAAGGGGTTAATACATCGAGGGCTATCAGCCAAACAAAAGTCTATATTTATTACCCTGATTCTGCTGTTTACTGAAACACCCCACATGTGGTCGGAAACTGATGTAAGGGCACATAGCAGAGCACAGAAGAAAAGAAGCACCATATGGTTTTTGGAAGGCAGATTTTGCTGGACTGGCTTTTAGATGCCATGTACCATTTGAAGGCCCCCTGATGCACCCACGGTAGAAACTCCCAAAACGTTACCCTATTTTGGAAACTACGGTATAAGGTGGCGGTTTTATTCATACTATTTTGGGGGTACATATGATTAGAGTTGAGCGAACCCGAACTGTAAAGTTCGGGTTCGTACTGAACATTATGATGTTTAGCACCCGGACCAGAACATTTACGTAAAAGTTCGGGTTCGGTGATTTCTATGGCGCTTTTTGAAAGGCTGCACAGCAGCCAATCAACAAGCGTCATACTACTTGTCCCAAGAGGCCATCACAGCAATGCCTATTGGCCTGGCTGTGATTGGCCAAGTGCAGCATGTGACCCGGCCTCTATTTAAGCTGGAGTCACATAGCGCTGCCCGTCACTCTGCTCTGATTACTGAAGGGATAGGATGCAGCTGCTGTGAGGGCAAGATTTGGCAGGGAAGACTCAGCACAACAACTTAATGAAGTGATCTACAGCTGTGAATCATTCAACTTCTGTTGGTTCAGTGCTCACTGGTTTTAAGGCTGCCCAGAGCATTTTTCTGTCACTTTTTTCTGGGGTGATCAGCGGCCATTTCATGATCTTTTGGTGCACCAGCACATGTTTTGAGCTGTGAAAAGCAAGTTCAACATACATTTTTGGGTTCAATAGAAGGCTTTTTTTTGCAATACCCTGCACCAGGGGCTGTGCTTATTTGTCACACCTTGAAACACAGGATAGAAAGTGTTATATTTTATTGAGGGGTGAAATTCAATTCCCAAAATACCAATCCCCTAAATCTGGGGTTTCAGCTGTGGCTGGCCAAGTGTAATACTATCTGTAAAAGGATATTTTTTTTCTGGGGTTAAATTCAATCCCCCAAATATAAATCCCCTAAATCAGGGGTTTCAGCTGTGGCTGGCCAATTATAATACTGTCCGTAAAAGGATTTTTTTTTTGCTGGAGTTAAATACAATCCCCCAAATACCAATCCCCTAAATCTGGGGTTTCAGCTGCGGCTGGTCAAGTGTAATACTGTCCATAAAAGGATAGATTTTTTTCCGGGGTGAAATAAAATCCCTAAAATAGAAATCCTAAACATCTGTAATTTCCGTTGTTCCTCTCCAAGTGTAATTCTGTCCGTAATAGGGTATATTACACTCAGCGTCTAAATACAAGGCCTGAAAGCTAAACCCTCTATATTTGTGCATGCTGCTGTGCATCTGCAAGTGTATTTCTGTCCGTAAAAGGGTATATTACACTCGGGGTCTAAATACAAGGGCTGAAAGCTAAATCCTCTCTATTTGCACACGCTGCTGTGCATCTGCAATTGTATTTCTGTCCGTAAAAGGTTTATAACACTCAGCATCTAAATACAAGGCCTGAAAGCTAAATCCTCTATATTTACACACGCTGCTGTGCATCTGCAAGTGTATTTCTGTCCGTAAAAGAATACCTTTCAGCCAGGGCCTTAATATTAGGCATAAAATTGAAATTCCCTTAAATCTGTGGTTTCTGCTGTGCCTGTATTAGTGTAATACTTTACATAAATAGCTAGATAGTATTAGGTGCCTGTAAAAAACGGCCTTGATTTGAATACATTGGGCCAAATTAGTTTTTCCTTATTGTGGTGAATGGTAACAATGAGGAAAACATTTAATAAGGGACACAGACATGGTCATGGTGGTGGTAGTAGACCCTCTGGTGCTTGGAGAGGACGTGGCCATTCTGCCACAGCTACACGTCCTAGTGAACCAACTACCTCAGGTCCCAGTAGCTGCTAAATTGTACAGCGATATTTGGTCGGACCTAATGCCGTTCTAAGGATGGTAAGGCCTGAGAAAGTACAGGCGCTAGTGGATTGGGTGGCCCACAGTAGATCAAGCACGTTCACATTATCTCCCACCCAGTCTGTCACATAACCCCCATGCATATCAGTGAACCTGTCTGAGCCTCAAGTCATGCAGCAGTCTCTTATGCTGTTTGAAGACTCTGCTGGCAGGGTTTCCCAAGGGCATTCACCTAGCCCTTCCCCTGGGGTGGAAGACATAGAATGCACTGACGCAGAACTACTTATGTTTCCTGATGAGGACACGGGAATACCACCTCAGCACGTCTCTGATGATGACGAAACACAGGTGCCAACTGCAGTGGTGAGACCGAGCCAACAGCGTAGCAAAAGAGGAATCAGGGTGCAAAAGCAGAGCAACCGTCGCCAAGACAGTTAACCTGCTACGGGCCACCGCCACCAGGGACCGAGCACACCAAAAGCAGCTTCAAGGAGTTCCCTGGAATGGCACTTCTTCACACAATGTGCTGACGACAAGAACCGAGTGGTTTGCACGCTGTGCCATCAGAGCCTGAAGTGAAGCATTAACGTTCTGAACCTTAGTACAACCTGCATGACCTGGCATCTACATGAGAGACACAGGATGCACTGGAGTATGCACCTTCAAAGCCTCAGGCCCCTACTGCTCCCTCTTCTGCTGCTGCCTCGGCCTCTTCCTCTGCTTCTGGAGGAACGTTGGCACCTGCCGCCCAGCATGAATGAGGAGGAGGATGAGGATGAAGCATGTTAACAGCGGGGTGGCACTCAACGCAGCTCGGGCCCATCACTGGTGCGTGGGGGAATATGGAGGACGATACGCCTCCCACAGAGGACAGCTTGTCCTTACCTCTCGGAAGCCTGGAACACATGAGCGACTACATGCTGCAGTGCCTGTGCAACGACAGCAGAGTTGCCGACATTTTAACTTGTGCTCACTACTGGGTTACCACCCTGCTGGATCCCCGGTACAAGGACAACGTGCCCAACTTAATTCCTGCACTGGAGCGTGATAGGAAGATGCGCGACTTCAAGCTGTGTCACGGCCAGCTCCTCTGAAGGCAGGGTTAGCATGGCCGAGATGTGGAAAAGTTTTGTCACCGCGCCACAGCTAACTGCACCACCAACTGATACGAAACGTGTTAGCAGGAGGCAGCATTTCAACAACATGGTGGAACAGTACGTGTGCACACGCCTCCACGTACTGACTGATGATTCTGCCCTATTGAACTTCTGGGTCTCCAAATTGTCCACATGGCCAGAGCTTGCCCTTTATGCCTTGGAGGTGCTGACCTGCCCTGCGGCTAGTGTATTGTCTGAACGTGTATTTAGCACAGCAGGGGTTGTCATTACAGACAAACGCAGCTGCTTGTCCACCCGCCAACGTGGACAAGCTGACATTCATAAAAATGAACCAGGCATGGATCCCACAGGACCTATCCATTCCTTGCGCAGAATAGACATTTATACCTGCCTCGCCCTCAACCATACATTCTTGTACTCCAGGGCACTTCTTTATTGAATCCTCTTTTTTTAATTGTACCATTATTTTGGGGGCAACCCCAAGTTGAATTAACTTCTCCTCTGTCTGGGTGCCAGGGGCCTCCATTTCAGCTAATCGCCTGCTGCTTTGGTGCGTGACATTAACCTCTTTTTGCTGTCAAATGACCTCTCCTCTTTCCGGGTGTCAGGGGCCTAAAATTCTGTTAATCGCCTGCTGCTTTGGCGGGTGACATGAAGCCTGATTTTCTGCCATGGGACCTCTCTCCTCTGTCTGGCTGCTGGGGCCTAAATAACTGAAAGTGGCCTTTTCCATTGCTGGGTGACATGAAGCCTGATTTTTTGCTATGGGACCTCTCTTCTCTGTCTGGGTGCCAGGGGCCTACATTTCAGATAATCACCTGTTGCTTTGGTGGGTTACATTATCCTCTTTATACTGTCAAATGACCTCTACATTGTCTGGTTGTTTGGGGCCTATATTTTGTTTCATCGCCTGCTATATTGGTAAGAGACATTAACCTCTTTTTACTGTCAAATGACCGACCCATTGTCTTGTTGTCAGGGGACCATTTTTTGTTTCATCGCCTTCTGTATTGGTGGGAGACATTAACCTCTTTTTACTGTCAAATGACCTCTCCTCTGTCTGGGTGTCAGGGGCCTACATAAATGATAATGGCCTGTTCCATTGCAGGTTGACCTGAGGCCTGTGTTGCTGTAATGGGACCGATCTCCTTTTTGCGGGTGCCATGGCCCTGAATTCGTGAATGAGGCCTTTGGCACTACTGCGTAAAATCAATACTGTTTTGGCATGATTGTAACTCTCCTCTTTGTGGGTGCATTGGGTCTGAATCTGTGAATCAGGCCTGTGTCATTGCTGGGTGAAATCATTACTGTCTTGGCATGATTTTAACTCTCCTCTTTGTGGGTCTCATGGGCCTGAATGTTTGAATGAGGCCTGTGGCCCTGCAGACAGACATGATTCCTTCTTGGCTTTGATGACAAGTTCAACTCCCATGTATGGTTGCCATGGCCCTAAATCTGTGAATGAGGCCTGTGGTACTGCAGGCAGACATGAATCCTTTTTGGCTGTGATGAGAACTTCAACTTCCATAGCATTCAGACCTGACGCCACCCCAACCTCCTATTCCACCTCCTCCTCCAAGTTGCCAATTGATATTGGTTAATTTTTTTAGTTTTTTAAGTCATTTCCCTATCCACATTTGTTTGCAGGGGACATTTTGCAGCCCTCTAGTCCTTTCCAGGGCTATTTTACAGTCTTTTTAGTGCCCAAAAGTTCGGGTCCCCATTGTCTTCAATGGGGTTCGGGTTCAGGGTCAAGTTTGGGTTGAGTTCGGGCCCCTTCTGAGTTCAGACCCTTTGGCAGCAGCTTCCTCTGCTTCCACTAAAGCTACGCCCCTGGTAGTGCTTTCAGGCAGTATGCTGTTGTTAGGACTGGCTCGCTGCTGTGACCTGTGTCTTAGTTTCTGAGCCCACTCCTCCATATCTAATTTAGAGATAACTGGAGGAGGAGCAGAGAATGTGGCAGCTGGTGTCTGCCTCAACTGAACGACAGCTTGTGATACTTTGTGGTGTTTGCTGGGGCAGTATTTTGTCCGGCATTGTGTTATTTGGTTCTGAATCAAATATCAAAGTATAGTGCAATATACCATATGTCACAATGTGGGAAAAAAATGTACATCGGCAGAACCAAATACCACAGTGCAAAAAGATCTGCTCGGGAAGTATATTGTTATTCACTGTGGTATTTGGTGCTGCTGGGCAGTATATGCACATTGGTATATGATTCTGCTGCAGAACCAAATACCAAAGGTAGCACAATATACTAACCCTCTGTGGTATAGCTCACCCAGCCAGGTGATATCCCCACCTGCTTGAGTTGACCCTGCCTATTTGGGTTGGCCCCACCTTCTGTCAATTTAGACCCTAATAGGGAGTATTCAGACTTGGTGCCTAAGATGTCACCAGCTATAAATACAACCTTGATCAATATGCTCACCTTCTCTTGCTCTATAGCAGATTGAGCTGCATTTTATGGTGACAGATTCTCTTTCATGAAGTAGTTCTGTTCTGTACTAGGATTCAAGTGAAGTACCAGAGACAAAAGTAAAAAAAGGTGATAACTGATGATATTTTTATGCCTTTGGCAAAATACTAGGGAAGCTCTCTCTCCATAGTGTCAGAAAAGTAAGGAGAGAGTGGCTAGTTTAGTGTGAGCTAGCAGACTTGTAGAGATAGTGACCATGTCTGACCTGCAGCTCCACTGTCAGTTACACTGAAGACCATGATAGAAAATATCTGATGCTTAAATCTGAACTTTGCAGGGAAAGGCTCCATAAAGGTAATGTGCATGAGGATATATGAAGGCTTTAAAGTTTCTTTTTACTGGAGGTATACTTTAATACAGTACTTAGGCCAGAGGTGGATAAAGGCTACCATTGGCCCTGTTCTGGACAATGGTAAATATAATAGATATAATACTTTATCATCTTATATACTAGTGAAGTAGCTCACCCTTTCTATTATGGACAAAAAAGCCAATATTGGGGATAAATGTATATATACTGTAGAAGATGATAGGCACACTTCTGTCTGGAACTGACCAGACATAAACAGAACATAATGTCCTACAGTGTTGAAAACTATAAAAATACAATTTATTTCTCTAAAGAATAAAAAACACTTCAATTCAATATTAATAAACTGTTCCAATACATATTAGTAAACTTCAGAATTCTTCATCTTAAATTACATTAATTGTTCCCACGATTCAATACATAAAACATAAAAAAAATTTGCTCAAAAAATTATAATAAAAAAGTCAAAAAATACTTAATTCTTAACCCCTTAAGGACACGGCCATATTACCCCTTAAGGACCAGGCCATTTTTTGCAAATCTCACCAATGTCACTTTATGTGGTGATAACTTTAAAACACTTTTACTTTTCCTGGCCATTCTAAGAATGTTTTTTCAACACATATTGTACTTCATAACACTGTTAAAATGGAGTCATAAAATTGTATTTTAATTTATAAAAAAAAATATCAAATTTACCAAAATTTTTGAAAAGTTAGCAATATTCCAAGTTTCAATTTCTCCATTTCTATAATACACAGTAATTCTGCAAAAAAAATAGTTATTAATTTACATTCCCCATATGCCTACTTCATGTAATTAATTTTTTTTGGGTCGTTACAAGGCTTAGAAGTTTAGAAGCAAATCTTGAAAACTTTCCGAAATTTTTAAAAACCCACTTTTTAGGGACCAGTTCAGGTTTGAAGTCACTTTGTGAGGCTTGCATAATAGAAATCACCCCAAAATGACCCCATTCTAGAAACTACACCCCTCAAGGTATTCAAAACTGATTTTACAAACGCTGTTAACCTTTTAGGTGTTCCACAAGAGTTAATGGAAAATGGAGATAACATTTCAGAATTTCGATTTTATCGACAATTTTCCATTTTAATCCATTTTTTCAAGTCACCAGGCAAGGGTTAACAGTAGAGATGAGCGAACTTTAAAAAAAAGTTCGGCGTTCGGGTTGTGGTAATCGCCGCATCCCGTTATGGATTCCACTACCGCGGACTATCGCGGCATATGCAATCCATAAGGGGCGGCTTCCACCAACCCGAACTGTTGAACAGCCGAAGGACCTGGGGTGGCGTCACCGTCATGTGATCAGTGCAGGGCGTGGCTCAGCACTGGATTTGATCCCGTGCTGAGCCACGCCCCCTGCACTGATTACATGACGGTGACGTCACCCCAGGTCCTTTGGCTGTTCAACAGTTCGGGTTGGTGGAAGCCACCCCTTATGGATCCCATATGCCGCAATAGTCCGCGGTAGTGGAATCCATAACAGGATGCGGCGATTACCACAACCCAAACGCCGAACTTTTTATTAAAGTTCGCTCATCTCTAGTTAACAGCCAAACAAAACTCAATATTTATTGCCCTGATTCTGTATTTTATATAAACACCCCATGTTTGGTCGTAAACTAGGCACAGGGCACAGGGCAGGGCATAAAGGGAGAGGAGCGCCATGTGGTTTTTGGAATGCCGATTTTGCGGGTCTGGTTTTTAGACACTATGTCCCATTTGAAGCCCCCCTAATGTACCCCTAGAGTAGGAACTCAAAAAAACTGACTCCCTATAAGAAAGTACACCCCTCAAGGTATTCAAAACTGATTTTACAAACTTTGTTAACCCTTTTGGTGTTCCACAAGAGTTAATGGCAAATGGGGATAACATTTCAGATTTTCGATTTTTTTGGGCAGATTTTCCATTTTAATCCATTTTTTCCAGTAACAAAGAAAGGGTTAACAGCCAAACAAAACTCTATATTTATTGCCCTGATTCTGTAGTTTGCAGAAACACCCCATATGTGGTCATAAACTAATGTATGACCAAACAGCAGGGCTCAAAAGGAAAGGAACGCCATATGCTTTTTGGAAGGCAGATTTTACTGGACTGGTTTTTAGACACCATGTCCCATTTGAAGACCCCCTGATGCTGCCCTAGAATAGAAACTCCAAAAAAGTGACCCCATTTTGGAAACTACAGGATAAGGTGGCAGTTTTGTTGATACTATATTAGGGTAAATATGATTTTTGGTTGCTCTATATTACACTTTTTTTGAGGCAAGGTAACAAAAAATAGAAATACTGAAATTTCACCTCTATTTGCCAAAAACTCTTGTGGAACACCCAAAGGGTTAACAAAGTTTGCAAAATCAGTTTTGAATACCTTGAGGGGTGTCGTTTCTTAGATGGAGTCACTTTTATGGAGTTTCTACTCTAGGTGTATATCAGGGGGGCTTCAAATGGGACATGGTGTCAAAAATCCAGTCCAGTAAAATCCCCCTTCCAAAAACCATATGGCGTTACCCTTCCTTCTACGCCCTTCCGTGTGCCTGTACAGTAGTTTACGACCACATATGGGGTGTTTCTGCAAACTACAGAATCAGGGCAATAAATATTGAGGTTTTTTTGGCTTTTAACCCTTGCTTTGTTACTGGAAAAATGGATTAAAATGGAAAATTTGAAAAAAATAGCTGTTTTGGGATCGTTTTTATTTTTTGTTATTTACATAGATGACCTGACAGGTTATATTGTGTTATTTCGGATGCGACAATACCAAATATGACTACTTTTTCTGAATTTTTGTTTCAGTTTTTTATAATAAAGCATTTTTGAAAAAGAAAGATTTTTTTAGTGTCTACACATTTTGAAAGCCATTTTTTTTTGGGGGGGAAACAGTCTTATGTAGGGGCTAATTTTTTGCAGGATGAGATGGCGTTTTGATTGGCACTATATTGGGGTGCATATGACATTTTGGCCGCTTGCTAAACATAAACACAAAGGGGGGTTTCAGTCAGGCTTCAGAAGCTTTGCAATTTTAAGAGTGCTGCATCCCTCTGCAAGATATCTCACTATCTTTGACTTTTCTGAGCCTGTCAAGTCCTTCTTTTGACCCATTTTGCCAAAGGAAAGGAAGTTGCCTAATAATTTTGCACACCTGATATAGGGTGTTGATGTCATTAGACCACACCCCTTCTCATTACAGAGATGCACATCACCTAATATGCTTAATTGGTAGTAGGCTTTCGAGCCTATACAGCTTGGAGTAAGACAACATGCATAAAGAGGATGATGTGGTCAAAATACTCATTTGCCTAATAATTCTGCACTCCCTGTATACCTGCCACTGGCTACGTGCACCTGCATACAGGGAGTGCTGACTGAAACCCCCCTTTGTGTTTATGTTTAGTATGTGTTGGAGGTGTGGCAGCCTCCACTTCAGTCGTGCACACCTGACTAGTTTGTCTGCCCTAGATGCTGGTTTTTAATCAGAGTGAGTACAAAGCTGAATGTGTACTCACATTACCTGCTAGTAGCCGTCTGGCTCCAGGAGGAGTGCACAGTGGGCTCAGCATGCATGTTGGTACCTGCATCCCTGGATCTAATGGAGGCTGTTACAGCACCAGAAGGGGTTAATAAGTATGGTTTGTTCCAGCATGCATGCTGGGCCCACACTCCCTGGATTTTATGTGGCTGTCGTGGCCCATAACAGGTAATATTTAGCGCTAGGAGGATTTTATGTGACTGTCATGGCCCATTACAGGTCAGATTTAGCGTTAGTACCCACTCTAGGAGACAACCGTGAAGGGGTGAGTGGGCTTACTACCTTTTGATCAAAATGTAAACTAATGTCTCCACTGTTTGCAGGCGTGGATTATTACACTATGTCCTCTTATGGCTTCTATCTCGGGCAGAGTTCTGGTTGCAGAGTGCTGTTGCATTTTTTTTGTTTGTATTTTGGCCGCTTGCTATTACACTTTTTGTGGCTTTTGACACCGTATTTATATATTTTTTTTGCTGTGTTCACCTGAAGGGTTAGTTCATGTGCTATTTTTCTAGAGCAGGTTGTTACGAATGCGGAGATACCTAATATGTATACTTTATTTTTATTTAATTATTTAAGTTTTCCACAATAATATCATTTTTGAAACAAAAACAAAATTCATGTTTTAATGTCTCCATAGTCTGAGAGCCATATTTTTTTAAATTTTTTTGGGCTATTGTCCTATGTAGGGTATCAATTTTTGCGGGATGAGATGATGTATTGATTGGCACTATTTTGGGGTTCATATAAATTTTTAGTCGCTTGCTGTTACACTTTTTGTGATGTGAGGTGACAAAAATGTTTTTTTTACACTGGTTTTATAAAACATTTTTTACAGAATTTACCTGAGGGGTTAGATCATGGGATATTTTTATAGAGCAGGTTTTTACGGATGCGGCGATACTTAATATTTATACTTTTTTATTTATTTTACTTTAACACAATAACACAGCATTTTAGAAAAAAAATATCATGTTTTAATGTCTGCATAGTCTGAGAGCCATATTTTTTTATTTTTTTGGGCGATTGTTCAATGTAGGGACTTATTTTTTGCGGGATGAGATGGCGGTTTGATTGATACTATTTTGGGAGGCATACGCCGTTTTGATCGCTTGGTATTACACTTTTTGTGACGTAAGGTGACAAAAATGGACACCTTTTTTTAGTTTTTTTTATGGTGTTCGTCTAAGGGGTTAAGTCATGTGATATTTTTATAGAGCAGGTTTTTATGGATGCGGCGATACCTAATTTGTGTAGTGTATTTTATTTTTTAATTATTATTTAGTGATAAATGTGTTTCTTTTCACTTTTTTAAAATGTTTTTGACCCAGACCCCCTTGGTTCTTGAAGATCCAGTGGGTCTGAGGTCTATATAATACAGTACAGTACACTATATAGTGTACTGTTCTTTATTTTTTACTTTAGACTAAGTCTGATCAGACTTCTGCCTTTATCAGAAGTCAGATCAGACTTGCCATTAACATGGCAAGCAGGACACCTCTGAGAGCGTCCTGCTGCCATGGTAACCATCACTTGCTGCTAGAACAGAGCAGCGGGTGATGGGGAGGGAGTGGGGCTCTGTGCTCCCTTCAAGAATTGGGGGCTGCAAGGGCACAGCAGCCCCCGATGGGATAGGGAGGGAGCTCCCTCCCTGTTAACCCCTTCCATACAGCAGTCTGTATGGACCGCAGTATGGAAAGGGTTAAACGGCTGGCATCTAAACAAGCACAGATGCCTGCCGTTTTTAGCAGAGTGTCAGCAATGTGCTGACACTTTGCTAAAACCACTAGATCACCATGGATTTTTAGAGAGGAGGCAGGCGGGGATCACAATCCCGCCTACCGCTCTGCCGCCTCCCGCACCGCCCGTGCCACATCAGTGCCATCTCGAATAGGGCTGCAGGGGGGGCAAAAAAACAAACAAATAAACCGCAACTTTTAAGTCCGCGGGGATCAGAAACTGCAAAAAGCGCTGCAAACCGCAGGTCTGAATTGACCTGCAGTTTTCAGCGATTGCCGATATGGGTAGTCACAGAACCCCACTCAGCATTTGAACATGGTTCCTGCTGCATGATCGCAGCAGGAATCATGTTCCTAGTGTTATTTTTTTTTTTTTTTATATGCGATTTTTTTTCAGGACGTATGAGTACGCCCTGTGTCCTTAAGGACTCGGACATCAGGACGTACCCATACGTCCTATGTCCTTAAGGGTTTAACCCCTTCAGGAAACATAACGTGCCGGTACGGCATGTTTCCCGAATCCTTAAGGACACATGACGTACCGGTACGTCATGTGAATAAACTAAGATCACGGAGCTGCAGGGTTTAATGGGGACATGTTGCCTGCCGAAATCATTCAGCAGGCATCCTGTCACAATGCCGAGGGGGGTCATGTGACCCCCCCGTATCGGCGATCGCAGAAAACCGCAGGTCAATTCAGACCTGCGGTTTGCTGCGTTTCCGGTCAATTCGGGTCTCCGGTGACCCGATGAACCAGAAAAGGATGGTGATCGGTGGTGTGATTACGCACCACCAATCACAATCCGAGCATCAGGGGGCGGCAAAGCTGTCCTTGGTGCTGATTCGCCGCCCCAATGCTGTCCTTGGTGCTGATTCGTGCAGGGAGAGAGGCGGGAGATTCAAACTCCCGGCGCTCCTCTCTCCCCTCCTCTTCCTGCTCCTGCTGCTGTGAGGACGTCCGGAGAGCCATCGTGACCCCCCCATCACCAATCTGCACCCATCACCCTCAAGGTAGGTCAGGGTCAGTGAGGGAGAGGCGCGATTTAGGCAAGGATAGAAGGGACAGAATAGTTTAGGAAAAAAAAAAAAATAATTTAACTGTTTGTGTGCAGCACCCAATCTGGTGGTTGGGGTCCACAGCACTTAGCTGTGAGACCCTAGACCCACCCAGGTGTGCTGCTACTTGCCCCCCAACACACACACACACATTTTTTGGTGGTTCCTTTTTTTTTTTTTTTTTGCGTGCGCTTACTGTGACCGGCACTCTTAGTGTCCGGCCACTGTTTGCGCATCGCTCGTCCCACCGCTGATCAGTGTTGTACCGCTGATCAGCGAGTTAGAACTTTTTTTTTTTACACTTGTCAATTTTTTTTATTCTTTTTAGAGTACATGAACACCCGTGCCCCCACACACACGCACATACAATAAAGTTTTACACACACGCACACACACATATCCATGGCCCTGCCAGACGTTCTCGGTGGAGGAGGCATATGCCCATATGCTCTCCGACTCCGAGAGCCCCAGTGAGGATGAGGATGACCCCACGTTCCTCCTTTCATCCGCACTTCCTCATCATCATCTGATGACAATGAGCCCCCAAGGCGGCGGAGACGCCGCCAGGCGGAGCCAGGGTCCCCACATGCTAGGGACCCTGTGGCCCACACCAGTACGAGCAGCCCTGGGGCTCGTACTGGTTTCCCGGCCCACCAAATAAGCGCACCGGAGCCCCCTGCCGGTGAACTTAGCTGGTGTCCCCCAGTAGACTACGAGCCTGCGATTCCAGATTTTGTTGGGAATCCTGGAATCCAGATTCACACAGTGGGGTTCACTGAAATAGACTTTGTTAGTTTTTTTTTTCAGTGACCCATTGGTGAATTTGATGGTGGAGCAGACGAACCTGTACGCCCAACAGTTCGTTGCTCAGCACCCGGGCTCCTTTTTTGCTAGACCCGGTGGCTGGACCCCGGTCATTGCAGCCGAGATGAGGATGTTTTGGGGCCTCGTGCTGCATATGGGTCTAGTGCAAAAACCGAGCGTCAGGCAATACTGGAGTGGGGACGTCCTCTACCAGACCCCACTGTACAGTATGGCCATGACGCGCTCAAGGTTTGAGGCCATCCGGAAATGCCTGCATTATGCAAATAATGCTGCATGTCCCCCCCGCACTGATCCTGCCTATGACCGTCTGTATAAGATACGGCCGGTCATCGATCTTTTCAGGGCCAAATTTGCGCAGGGCTACGTACCTGGAAGGGAGGTTGCGGTTGATGAGTCTCTCGTTGCTTTCAAGGGGAGACTCAGTTTCTGCCAATACATTCCTTCTAAGCGAGCGAGGTATGGCGTGAAAATGTACAAAATTTGTGAGAGTACCTCAGGGTACACTTACAAATTTCATGTGTATGAGGGGCGAGATTCCCGTATTGAACACCGAAAATGTCCCCCCACTCTGGGTGTTAGCGGGAAACTCGTGTGGGACCTTATGTACCCACTTCTAGATACGGGTTACCACCTGTACATGGATAACTTTTATTGTGGGACCGTGCGGAAAAATCATCGTGGCCTCCCTACCCACCCCCTCCAGGTACCTATCCCCAGGGGTGAGACCCGTGCCTTTACCAGTGGAAACCTGTTGCTGGTCAGGTATAAGGACAAGAGGGATGTCCTGCAAAATCTGCCATCCGAAACCCATATGGCGCTCTTCTCCTTGTCCTGCGGTTTGGCCAAACAGTAGTTTAGAACCACATATGGGGTGTTTTTGCAAACTGGAGAATCAGGGCAACCCATATTGCATTATGTTTGGCAGTTAACCCTTACTTTATTACTGGAAAAAAATCATTTTATTGGAAAATTTTCCAAAAAAATCGAAATTCAAAAATTTTATCTCCATTTTCCTAAAGGGTTAACACAGTTTGTAAACCCAGGTTTGAATACCTTGAGAGGTGTAGTTTCTAAAATGAGGTCATTTTTGGGTGGTTTCTATTATGTAAGCCTCACAAAGTGACTTCAGACCTGTACTGGTCCATAAAAAGTGGGATTTGGAAAATTTCTGAAAAATTTCAAAATTTGCTTCTAAACTTCTAAGCTTTGTAACATCCCCCCCAAAAAAGGTATTCCCAAAATGCTCCAAACATGAAGTAGACACATAGGGAATGTAAAGTCATCACTTTTTTGGGGGGTATTACTATGTATTATAGAAGTAGAGAAACTGAAACTTTAAAATTTGCTAAATTTTCCCAATTCTTTGTAAAAATTTTATTTTTTTTACGCAAAAAAATAATCTTTTTTGACACAATTTTAGTAGTGTCATGAAGTACAATATGTAATGAAAAAACAGTCTCAAAAAGGCTTGGGTAAGTAAAAGCGTTTGAATGTTATTCACACTTAAATTGACAGTGGTCAGATTTTGAAAAAATGGCCTGGTCCTTAAGGTGAAATAGGGCCGTGTCCTTAAGGGGTTAAAGAGGTTGTCCGGTCCCAAAATCAAAATTCTTTTTATGTGCTCCTAACACCCCTCACCATACCTACATATGCCCCCAATACCTGTTTTTCATGTCCGAGATTTCCTTTCTCCCTAGAAGACATCAGATTATCCTGGCAGATCTGTTTACTTTCTTCTCTTTTTGTTTTGTTGAATACATAACTTTATTGATACACAAGCCTGTGACGTCCACAGTGTTCCCATTAGTGTCATCCAAACTGCCCCCATAACAGTGACATCCACATTGCCCCCATAACTGTGCCATCCACAGTGTGTCCATAACAGTGCCATCCACAATGCGTCCATAACAGTGCCATCCACAGTACCCCCATTCTGCCATTCATTGCCCCCTTGTGCCATCCAGTGCACCCTTGTTTGCATCCAGTGCCCCCTTGTTTTCCATCCAGTGCCCCCTTGTTTTCCATCCAGTGCCCCAGTTTGCCATCCAGTGCCCCCATTCTGCCATCCATTGCCCCCCTTGTGCCATCCAGTTTCCCCTTGTGCCATCCAGTTCCCCTTTGTGCCATCCAGTCCCCTAATTGTGACATCAAGTGTCCCTTTGTGCCATCCATTGCCCCCTTGTGACATCTATTGCCCCCATTGTGCCATCCAGTGCCCCCTGTTTGCCATCCAGTGCCCCAGTTTGCCATCCAGTGTCCTCATTGTGCCATCCATTGCCCCCTTGTGACATCCATTGCCCCTTTGTGCCACCCAGTGCCCCCTTGTCTGACACCCAGTTCCCCTTTGTTTGCCATTGAGTGCCCAGATTTGCCATCCAGTGTCCCCTTGTGCCATCCAGTGCCCTCATTGTGCCATCCAGTGGCCCCTGGGACATGCACAGCATGGCGTTTACATCACACTTCACATAGAAGCCTGTACACTGCAGAGAGTGCCTGGCAATCCCACGCATGCGCACTGTGATTCAGCATAGTGCACTTGCATTGTAAGTGAAGACGGCCAGGCGGAGCTTTCTGTTTCAGGAGACGGTGACGTCATTCATGACGATCCGTCTCCTGCTCAAGAAAAGAAGAGAAGACAGGGAGAGAAGAAGACGGAGACTCGCCGAAAGACAAGAAAGCCCGACAGGAGCAGTCACGTGACCGAGTGGTTGATCTTGGAACCGGCTGCACTGTGGAAGGTAAGTATGTGCTCAATAATCTTTCATCCTCCGAGGTTAAGCCCAGAGAACCCCTTTAAATGACCTAGGTCATTTAAGAATCAAGTAATTTTTGACATTTTTTGATTATTGCAGAGTAAAGGAGGTGGCTGGCTCACTAGCTGACTGAAAGGGAAGGTGCTTAAATCAATATGTCTCACCCAGACATGGAAGAAGAAACCAAGAAAGGAATGATTGGCACTCTGTATCTGGAAATATAGAGAGATACTTCAAAAATATCCAAAAGGTAAGGGTTTAATGTATAAACTGGAACATAAAAAAAACATCAGAGAAATAAAAACAATAAAGCCAAATAATTGGTGTTATTCTAAAAATGCATGCTATTATTGAACATCCATATCAAAATAATGCAATAGACCATGAACATGTATTAAGGGTGTAGAAAAAGGACACATACACATTATAATAGTCCTATTATCAGAGCCTGTATAATAGTTTTATTTACTATATGGCTCCCTATAGCAAGATAATGGAGAATTCTGACTTGCTCTATGTGTCCCAGTCACAATATTTATTAAAAAAGGACCTAGTATTCTATATATATCCCATAAATATAGAAGTTTAATATAGTGTAGCAAAAATGGCCAAAATCCATGATATAGATAGGTATAATGCTGATGTCATATTCGCTGTAGGCAAGAGGGTAAACAGTAGGAGGTTAAGGCTAAAGGAATATGGTTGTATGCTGCCAATCCTTATCGTACAGTTATGCAGAGGTTACCTGGTTCTCTTCTTACTGAGTGATCAACCTCCGGTACTGGCCGCGGCGTCCCACGTGCCAGACCACATTATGGAGGCATCTTACCTCAGATGGCGTCTCTGCTGTGTAGCGGGTACCAGGATGTTTGCGATGTCAGACTCTTTGGGCGTGCTGTACACCTTCCTTTAGCGATGTCTGCCGTTCCTCCTTACTTGCTATGCGGTCTCATCAGTATTGGTATGGGTGAAGTCTGTACCTGCAGTGGAGCGCTTCATGATTATTAGCAATGATGAATCTTCATCTATAATATGTAATCCACAATGTATAGGGGGTCTCTCCAAACCATACACGTTTCGGGACTCTAAGCTGGTCCCTTCATCAGTGGTGAAGACCCCTGAGTGTTGGTTCATCCTTATTATAGCTTCTGTCTAGATTTAGTGTGGGACATATCTAAAAGATGGATTAGATCAATATTCAATGGTAATGGATAATTTATCGATAAAATATCATACAGAATCTTATCAAATATTTTATAAGATTCGGTTTTATAAGATTCGGTTTATTAATATGAATTGAAGTGGTTTTTATTCTTTAGAGTAATAAATAGTATTTTTTATAGTTTTCAACTCTGTGGGACATTATTTTCTGTTTATATCTGGTCAGTTCCAGACAGAGGTGTGCCTATCAACTTCTATATAATAATTTATCATCGCCTCTGCTCGCTAACATGACAATGCATGACCTACCTATATGCTGAAGGTATTGGTACTCCAACATAAAAAAAGATTTTCACTCTTCATGTAGGGACCTTTTATTCCTATCCATAGCTCGCATTGTAGCCATGGGTGCCAGTGATGCAAAAAGCTACAAGGCCTGTATTTTATGGCGGTGATATTCTTAGGCTCTTTACCTGTAGTACTATATATTGAGCACTGCAATTTCACAATGAAATGTCTCTTCTCTTTTCCCACTAAGACAGGGAACCTCATGTGTGAGATGTAGCAAGCTGGTCCATATCCATGTACTGCCACCAGCTGCGTTGCTTTTGCAGGTTGGATAAGATGAGTCTCTGCTGGCCCATTAAACTCATCTCTGCTCAATGACACGATTAAGACTAATTAGGAATTTTTATAGCTACTGTTCAGAAACACTTTGCTGTGAAGTCTGTAAATGTTTATATATACTGATCCTAATGTGAAAAGCTGCCTAAAAGTTTAACACAGTATTACACTGAAACTAAAGCTGCTGATATACTTCATATAATTTAAGAGGATGGCAAATTGAAGAGCACTAAACAGGGAGCCATAATGACATGCAGTCACTCCTTAAAGGGGTATTCCAGTTATGTTTAGTTATCCCCTATGCACAGGATAGGGGTTAACTATTAGAACGGTGGGGTCCTACGGTTGGGATCTCCACTGATCACAAGAATGGGGATACAGTACCTCATGAAGCCCCCCCAAAATAAAATGAATATAGTAAACAGTCAAGTATGCTCTCAGTTCCGCAGATGGTGGAACACTGTACTCGGCTATCTCCGGAAGTCCCATAGAAATGTATGGAGGGGCTGTGTGCATGGCGAACCACTGATCCATTTATATCCTGGTGCTAGACGGGTTACTGAGTCCCGTTCTCGTAACCAGTGCCCAAATAAACTGCTGGGCCTAAAGAAAGGGAGCATGAGCCAACAATTTCCACTCTCTGAATTCTCCCTAGAACAACCTGGTATGAATCTGAGTGCTCGTCCTGTTTAAACTGGTGCACACGGGCCGCATGCGCAGTACACTCCCGGTCACGCACACACCAGTTTAAACAGGACGTGCCCTTAAATTCACGCCCCACTCCTCCAACTTGTGCAACAGCACGCTACCCTGCACACGCAGCGTTATCTGGAGCCCCAAGTTAGCGGCATCAGGTAAAATATCTACTCCTTTTTCCTTGCTCCCGACGGGTTCCTCATTCTCTCAATAGCTAGCAGTACTCTCAGACAAAGGGGGCTCCTTCCTATTATACCAATGAATATAGTTACAATATCTCCTGATCCCAGGATGTGACGCTAGACACGATATTCATCTATGCCCTTTGGTATGTATGGTATGTATGTTTAATTGAATCATCTCAGATATCCAGCTGTCACCTCCTTTTAGACCTAGTAGGGGTTAAGCCTCCTCCAGTGATGCGGCTGGCAACCTTACATGTACCCAGCTTCATATACATGACGACCTGATCATGCATTTTGGCATATGTACCACAACCCTCTAAGCTTGAGATTCTGTCTCATCTCTTGGGACTCTGCTATATGGAACACTACCTTTACACGTTTAAGGTGTCATACTGTGTACCCGGCATATTTATGTAATCTGTACATTACTATACATCCTGTTGTACCCAGTGGTCAAGATCACCACTGCCGTGGCAGTGTAAATACATTCGGAACCATCATTCTATGCACCTTGATATGTAATTATCTTATGTACTCAGCATTTGCCTCATGTATTCAACATTTATATTTCTCATGTTCTACCTCATGTACTCAGCGGACGAGCTTATCTCTCCTTGCAGTGATTAGCACAATATCTCTATATATCCTTAGACATTTTGAGTTGCCATCTTATGCACTATGATATATATTTGCCTCATGTACTCAACGCTTTTTCCTCAGGATCCTTCTACAGTATGTTCTACCTTATACACCCAGCAGACAAAGTTTCTCTCCTCTCACGTTGATTAGAGATGAACTCTCTTATGGCTCTTTTACAAGCTAGATGTCCGGCCATACAACCAGCAGTGCCATGTATCCTACAGACTGGAGGGGAACATGTTTTCTTTTCTTTTCTTTCCAGTTTTACGTTCTTACGTTCAACTAATGTGTTCAACTAATATGCTCAGATTTGTTCAGCTGTGATTACTATTATCACAGTAACTTCCAACGAGTAGAAACCAAGATTTTCTGCTGCTATGTTCTCCGTTTTCTGAACTGTATATTGCTGTGGTTGTTATATTTACTGATAATTTTTTCTTTTCTGTGATTTGCTGTAGTTTGAGAAAGGCCCAGGTGGGCCTGTAATTTGCTGTACATCCGCATTTTGAATTAAGTCGCTTAGTCTTCACAGCCAAACTCCGGGAGTACTTATTGATCTATATTGTGGGGTGGGAACCCAACTCCCAGAACTAAGCAGAGGCAGAGTTCCACAAGGTTGATTTACATTTGCATCTGAAGTGATTGGGATTTGTACTGTATTTGAGCATGATGATTGAATATAGTTATGTATTTAACTTTCATTGTGAAATTGCTATTTATCCTAAAGGTGTACCATTTCTATGTAGCCTTTAAACCATGAGAAGATTTGTCATCCAGTGACCTTCATCTTCTGTGGACGACCTTAGTTGAAAGAATACTGTATAATCAATAACAGATACAGTATAATATAACAGTTTATAATATTCTAACCAGAGATATTATACAAATTTTTTTTGGTGAAATAACACTTTAGCATCAGTTTGAGTCCCATAGAGATGAATAGGGTCTGACAATTGAGTTGCCATCATCAATTTTAACAAAACATACTGCATATGACTACTGTTGATGTCCTGTAGTCGAACTGTTGCCTCCTACTGAAAAATGCCATTTTGTAATTCACCACTTTACTGTGTTTCTTCATATTATCTAATAAACTTCAAATAAGATCCTTAGTATCTCTAGGGGTGAGAGGCGAGGGCTATGTACAGTGATTAGCATAATGCCGTATAAACAGGCTCTGAATATCAAATAATTTTGAGCCTGTTTAATAACAACTGGGACAAATATACCTTCATAAATTGCACAATTTGAATTTGAGTTTATTATAAGTACCATGGACTGTAGATGTAGTCAGAAACATTGGTCCCTCTCATGCACTGTCAACATATAATCACTGATTAGAACAGTTAAAGGGGCTGTACAGAATAGGAAAAACATGGCTAGACTTTTCAAGAAACTGTGCATTGCATATTAATGGGTTATGTTTGCCATTACAGCTCAACTCCAGGAAAGTGAGTTGAAATACTGTACAACACGCACATAGGACTGTTTTTGGAAGAAAGTAGCCATATTTTTCTAATCCTGTACAACGCCTTTAACTTAATTGGATTTGCCTGCAAAGAACAATTACTACCAGCCTTCATGTGAACAGAGGGACCCAAGTCCCAGTGTGAATGGAGTGAAAGTGAACATGTGTGACCACCACTACATAAACTTCTATGAGACTGACAGAGATAATGTTCAGCAATCTAGGTCAGTCCCATTGAAGTGAAAAGAGTGGTGCTCATGAACGTGCACTACCACTGCATTAAAATGGAGATATCAATAGTAATAATTCAGAGCAACTAGACTTTTCTCTTGAAGAAGTTTTAGTAGTCATCTGACTGGCTTTATCAATGATATACTAATTGAGAAAGCCAGTTGAGGACTAGCGAGACACCGTCAAGAGAAAATACAAGATGTCCAGTAGCTCTGATTTATTATTTCTTATATACTCTGATGCCTCCACTCTGTGCCAGTCATTGCACTGGTTGACCATACAGTATAGACTCCAAATTAAACTGCTTGTTCTCACCCACAAAGCTGCCCATAGTGCTGCATTCCCCTACGTCTCTTCCCTTGTCTCTGTCTACCATCCTACCTGTGCTCTACGCCCTAGACATGACTTATGACTGACATGCACCATAATTCAAAACTCTCCCTCCCGGCTTCAAGACTTCTCCCGAGCTGCACCAGATCTCTAGAAAACCGTACCCCAAGAAAAAAGACTAAATCGCACTTTACACGATCCCTAAATACACAACATTTTAGGGTGGCCTATCACATCCTCTGATCTAACTCCTCTCTATATATAGCCCATTTATAATCATTTCCTGAACCTGATCCTCCACCAAACTCTCCACCAAACTCTCCACCACACCCATACACCCAAAAGCACTACAGATATCGGTTAGTAACTGGCTCATACAGCTTTATATCTATTCCCCTATTTTCCAAAGACAGCTGGACCACTGTACAAAACAAGCACTTGTACCTTCCCCTCATAGATTGTAAGCTATTGCGAGCAGGGCCCTCATTCCTTGTGGTCTAATTATGGACTTGTCTGTTGCTATGTTATTTATGACTGTTTGTACATAAACCTATGAATTGTAAATTGCTGCAGAATATGACTTGGATGAATGAGAACCTTCAAAGACATTCAAATGGAGAGTTGGGGACCTGTGTTCTTTTGATTGCTGGGAGTTCCAGTGGTTGGATCACCACTGATCAGACACTTGTACTCCATCCTTTTAAAATTGTAACTTTGAGATAATGTGTAAGTCTGAGCCTATTTAAGTTATGGCTGACCATAGGTTCTTCAGTCTAATAGGCGGCAAGTTGCTAATTCCTTTACTTATTTTATTGATATATGTACTGTAATTTTCTTTGGTATTACATACCAGTCAGAGTCTCCCTAGTGATATCATGTTGACTTCTGTGACACCTTCCGGTGTGTTCTTCATTAGCCAATGATTATGGAAATATCTCCAGAACATGCTGCGTCCTTCACTCTCTAAATGAGGTCCTTCCAGGAGCAAAGCTGACTTTTGGATTTTTCTTTATTACATAAGAGAACATTTGATTTCTCCAGGGACACAGTGAATTAGATTTATTAGGAGTGAACTGTGCCCACTTGGCAGAGCCTTTCTCCATGTGCAGGATGGTTTAGACAAGGATGTAGAATAAGTAATTCCATTGTGTTTGCAGAAAGTGCCAAGCACTTGAGTCTCATTGAGGTGCAGTCAGGTTTTGGCACAGAAAGTGCTTATCTTGTGATGAGGGGGATTAGAAGATAGATCTGTATTTGTCCTTCAGCATACTCATACGCCATACTTTCATTTTCTTTAGTGAGGAATGTTACACAATGACATTTTTATACCATCATTTACTGATGAAGTTCTCTTATTCTGTCTCTCATCGATGTTTCCTAAACATGGACCAAAATTAGTGAGTAATAGAATATTTTCACCTAAGAATAATGTTAATTGAATGATGATTACGCTATAACTTTAGTTGTCTATTAGAGTTGGTATATTATTTAAAAATACTCTGTTAATTTTTAGTGGTATCCATGTAGTAGACCTTGGGTTTATTATATAGTGCAATTATTTTCCTCCTGACAGTTAGAGCTGCTGTGAAATTGGTACAGATTAGGTTTTCAGAAATTAATAATACCGGATGAATATAAAAAAAAAAAACAACAACTTTGTAATATACTTTATTAAAGAATTATGTGTTCTTTCTTCCTCTTTCCCTTTGCTCAGTCTCTTATCTCTTGTAGCTTCTTGCCTACAGCCTCACACAAATGTCAATGGAGAGAGAAAGAGTATGAGGAGGTTGCTGCCAACTAGTAAGTGATTTATTACCTTACTGTAAACAGTGGTAGAGACTTATCCTACTAGATACAGTAGAGTCAAAAGTATAGCACAGCTGATAAACTGCAGCTTGTGTGTCTCTCATCCAGCTGTCTTTTCCTTGCCTTCCTTTCTTCAAGGACACCAATGTAAAAAGCAAGAAAGAGCAAAGCAGCCTGCTTAATGCAAATATTATTTTTTTCCTTAGCAAGATATATTACAAAATTTCATATATTCACCTGTACTATTAATTTATGGAAAGTTGTGTTATAACTGGAGGTACATTGTAAAGTTCCTTGTCCCTTAGGCCTGTTTCACATTTGCTTTAGACATCTCAGGCAGGCTGTTCCAGGAGGGATCTGGCACTGCTGGAATCTACCAGACACCCGCCTGCCACTTTCATTACAATTGTGAGCGCTGGAGATCTGGAGGCAACCCAGCAAATATTCCGATAATCGTCCGGACAAAAACCTCTGTGTGTAACGGTTTTCGCCAGGCCAATTCTCGCCATATTTGCCAGGTTGCGACCAGATCTCAGCTGGTCCCCATTTTAGTGAATGGGGCCGGACTGCATTGTGTTAGCATCTGGCAATGCTGGAATGCAAAAAGATCCCACAGGCTGTTCCCTAGTCTGAAACTAACCTAATTCAAAATCTGAAACAGTTATACACAAATCTCAATCATCTTTGTATAATTGTTGTCTTCATATTTGGAGGAGGGACCTCACATCAACCAGTGCCTGGGTATGTCTACATCTCTGCACCCCATATATTTATCGATATCTAAATGCAGGAAGGTCCAATAATCTTGTAGCATAAGATTCCTACAGCCAACATCTGTAAGGGCTCATGCACACGGCCGTAATTTTGGTCTGCATCCAAGCCGTGTTGTCTTTTTTTGCAGTTTGGGCCTCTCAATGGGGCCGCAAAAGACATGGGCAGCATACCTCTGTGCTGTCCACATCCATAAGTCTGTTCTGCGGCCACAGAAAACATAGAACATGTCATATTCTTGTCCATTTCGTGAAAAAGGATAGGGTTGGAATATTTCTGTAGGAGTTAAAAAAACTGGCGGCATGCACTCTGCCGGTATTCATGTTTTGCGGATCCACAATTTGCGGACTGCAAAACACAGCCATGTGCATGAGCCCTAAACCTGTGCAGCTCCATGGTACAGGTTTTCCACAGCAGAATTTCTGCCATGGATTATTCCATGGCAAAATCTGCAACTAATCCACAGCAAATTCTGCATGTATTGCATGCAGATATGTTACCAGTTTTGTTGTGAAACAAAGCCAGACATAGTACATTTCCAAGTCAGACACAATGGCCCAGATATAATTTTATGTTTGTGCCAGGAATGTGTCTAAAAGGTGGCACAATATTGGGCAATTTGGCACATCCAGAGTTTCTACACTTTTTTTCTGACATGCCCAGCATGGGGCTGTGGCTCAGCAGAAAGGGCTAGGACTTTATAATAAATGGGCAGGTCTAAGTTGTGCTAAATTTTGCGCTACAATATGAACACTTTTCCATATTTTTTGTGGTGCACCCCAGAAAACCTGCTTTCTTGCTCATATCTATGAAGCTGAAGTGCAATACCAAGTACAATAACAGACGCAGCCATAGAGAAGAACCATGTTTTTCTCTCATTTAACCCGTACTGTTACTTTTAAAGATACAGATAACTGTTTATAGCGCTCAGTCTTCTGTACAATGATCCGTAACACTGGAGCATTATATGAAGTTTATCTGCTTCAGTACACAAATGCCAGCAACGAATGACTCCTCGTGTGAAAACAATGCTGACATTGATATCGCGATTGCATTCAAAAACTGATTCCTCAAGGCAAATCTTTGAAAGTGCCAAAAAGATTCACTCTCTTGGGACAAAAGGATTTGCTTCCCATCATGACTCAATTCCTTACTTATATTTGCCTCAGTGCCGGAGTAATCTCTGCAACCATCTGTACATGAAATAGAAGATCAGCAATGAAATGCTAAATAGCTAACTTTATAGGTTGCTCAGCACAAGGTAGACAAATCGAACGCTCACATTCTTACTACACTTTTTGTAAAACAGACTATAAATTGTTCATTTAAGGCTAATTTTACATAAGCGTGTGTGTGGTCCAGGTGATATGGTCCACGTGACGGATGCATTTCCTGAACCTACTGTGGCTTGTCTGTATCATAGTAATCTATGATGCTTTGAATTCCATTTTGACTCTGTGGCTATTGTCCTGTACTTACATTTTGCACTGCATGGTGAGATTTATTTGGCACTATTGGGAAGGTATTTTACGCTGCATCGTAAGATTTATTTGGCACTATTCGGAAGGTATTTGGTGCTGCACTGTGATATTAATTTGATACTGCTGGGATGTATTTTGTGCTGCTCTGTTGTATTGATTTTGTGCTGTTCGGGAGATTTGTTTTGAATTGTGGTATTGGAGGCTGCTGGGAGGTATCTTGAGCTTTATCATATGGTAAGTGTTGCTATAAGGAAGGGTAGCATGTGTCCCTGACCATGTGATTAAGCATTTCTGTGTTCCACTTTTATTTCATTTCTTGTAGTCAAGGATTACATAAGGGCATAACCAAGTATTGTAAATTCTAATTTTCTGCAGCGTGAATTGCACTAATTGTCACTATTTTTATGCGATATCATATGTGAGCTAGTGGGTTTTGTTTGCCAAAGCTGCTTTGTGACCCCACCAGACTGTGATTTGTTTTATGTGTGCATTAATATCAACATACACATAGTTGCATGTGAAGAGAGGAAATTGGAAGAATTTTAGATGGACATACTGGTTTGATGTGCCTGTTTTCCACCTGCGCTTGTGAGTATATCAGCCAAAAGTGCGCGTGAGGAGTATTTACGGTGTTTCACTATTGGTACGCTTTTAATGTCCCGCAAGAGCTGTTGTGGGAGGAGGATATTTGTAGAATCCGGTGCTTTGCCTGTACACATAAAATTGGATGGTTCATCCCAAAGAGGTTATCCCATTAACCAGCAGAATTAACCAGCAAAAAATAATGAAGTGTTTTATAAAAAAATAAAAAAAAGTTTCTCGTATAAAAAAACCCCAATTAAGTCATTTAAAAAATGCTAAAAATAGAAAATAAATAAATAAAATAAACATATTTGTTATTGCCGTGTCCGTGACGACTGGCTTTATAAAATTATCACATGATCTACCCCATTGGGTGAACGCCGTAAAAAAAAAAAAAAACATTAGCCAAAACAGCTTTTTTAGTTACCTCACCTCCCAAAAAACATAATGTTAAATGATCAAAAAGTCGTATGTAACCCAAAATAGTAGCAAGAAAAGTGTCAACTCATCCAGCAAAAAACTAGCCCCCTCACAAGACCATAGCCAGAAAAATTATAAAAAATATGGCTCCAAGAAAATGGCAACACAAAAACATGATTTTTTTTCTAAAAAAGCTCTTATTGTGTAAAAAGTATAATTTTTTTTCTAAATAGACATATTTCATATTGCAGAGTTGGTAACAACTAGCTCTACAAAAAACATCACATGATCTACCCCATAAAGTGAACAGCTTAAAAAAACTAATAAAATTGTAAAAATTACACCAAAAACAGCTGCCAAAAAACATAATATCAATCAAACAAAAAGTCGTATGTAGCCCAAAATTTTTAGCCATAAAAATGTCACCTCATCACACAAAAAACAAGCCCTCACACAAGTCCATAGCCAGAAATATTTAAAAATATAGCTCTAAGAAAATGGCAACACAAAAACATGATTTTTTTTTCTAAAAATGTTCTTATTGTGTAAAACGTAAACATTCCAAAAAAAAAAAAAACTAGACATATCTGGTATTGTCACGTCTGTAAAGACCGGATCTACAAAAATATCACATGATCTACCCTATCATGTGAACGGTGTAAAAAATATATATAAAAATGTCACTAAACAGCTTTTATTGTGAGTTCACCTGTCAAAAAATAAGAGCTACCAGAAAGCCAAATGTACCCCAAGATAGTGCCATTAAAAACTACAGGTTGTCAAGCAAAAAAGAATAAGCCCTCACACAGCTCAGTCAACAAAAACTAAAAAAGTTATCGCTCTTAAAAACCATGACAGAAAATTCCATGTTAGAGAATCCAGATGCTGCTCCTTTCCTTCTGAGCCCTGGCGTATCCCCAAATAACAGTTTACAATTGGGGTGTTACTGTATTCAGGAGAAAATGGGTAGCAAATTGTGGGGGATATTCTCCTGTCATCTTTTGTGAAAAAGAGAGTTTGGGCCTAAAGTACTATTTTCTTTTCACAGCCAAGGGTTATTAATTCTATGAAACATATGTTGGGTCAAAGTGCTGGCTACACCCCTTCAAATGCAAAATAGCGCCCTAAGACCCTTCCAGCAAAATCTGCCCTCCAAAAATCATACGGCGCTCCTTGCCTTCTGAGCCCGTGTGCCCATACAGCGGAATACAACCACATATTGAGTGTTTCTGTAAACTGCAGAATCAGGGTAATAAATATTAATTTTTGTTTTGTTGTTAACCCTGGATATGTTACAGGAAAAAAAATTATTAAAATGGACAATCTGCAAAAAAAAGTGAAATTTTGAGATTTCACCTCTATTTTGCTTTAAATCCTGTGGAACGCTTAAAGAGTAAACAACATCAGAACTGAACTAGTCCTTAAAAAAAACTGATTTTGGAAATGTTTCTAAAAATATAAAAAATTGCTCATAAAATTCTAAACCTTATAACGTCCTAAAAAATTAAATAAAATTAATAAAATGATGCTAGCATAAAGTAGACATATGGTGAATGTTAATTAATGATTTTTTATGAGGTATTACTGTCTTAAAAGCAGATAGATTCAAATTTAGGAAACAGCAAATTTTTTCAAATTTTTATTAACTTTTGGATACCATCATGTAAATGGTAACTTTGAAATATATTGACTCAAAGTTACCAGTTACATGATGTACAATGTGTCAAAAGAAAACAATTTCTGAACGGCTTGGATGAGTAAAAGCATTCCAAAGTTATTACCACATAAACTGACAAATGTCACTAATTAGGCCTGGTCAGGAAGGGGGCAAATGGCCCTTTCTGGAAGTGGTTAAGGGCATCATTAAAACAAGATCGAGGAAACCTCCGTGTCCTCCGTGTTGCTCATCCCCATACTTCCTTCTAATGGGCCTGACTCCCCGACGGGGTTTCCTCGATCTTGTAATTCTTATATTGTCCTGTAATCTCTCCTTTCGTATGGTGTAGAGGCTAAAAGAGAATAAAAAAAATCAAAATTAAAATGGCGGATAAGGGGGGAGCAACAATGGTGATGGACACCGAAAAATATAGGGCTGAGGTTATGAGGCAAATACAGGATGAAATGGTATATACACAATTAACACATGACCCCAAGTGGGATATACTGCGGAGAATGAGATTATTGGCGGATGATGCTTTCACCAGTGACATCATTGATGAAAAACTACACACGTTCCTCATACCCCAGCACCCGGTGACACCACTACTGTATGTTCTCCCCAAAATCCATAAGGATTTACTGAATCCCCCAGGAAGACCGATAGTCTCAGGGATTGGATCGGGGTTTTCTAATGCAGCTGTGTACCTTGACAGGGTCTTTAGACCGTTTGCCGTAGGGAGTAGATCCTTCGTTAGGGATACCTCAGACTTTATAACCAAACTGGGCCAAGTGGACTTCGAGGAGGGTGATATGCTGGTTTCTTTTGATGTTTCCAGCCTCTATACCAGCATTGACCATGCGCGTGGTATGGAGGCTGTAAGATGGGCTCTTGCTGGCTCCGATTATGCTGGGGAGGCACAGGATTTTTTTCTGTCATTGTTAGAGATACTGCTTACCAAAAATAATTTTTTGTTCGAGGATAAGTTTTATGAACAGCGTTGCGGGACGGCCATGGGGTCCAACGTGGCCCCGACTTACGCTAATGTATATATGTCCTTTGTCGAAGAGTCGTCTGTGTACCCATCCCCCCACTTCACCAAGGTGAGGGGGTGGATGAGGTACATCGACGACATCTTCCTGGTGTGGAAAGGCTCTGAAGTGGAGCTGGATCAGTTTCATGACTCAATCAATAACATTCATGAGTACCTTAAATTCACGATGGTTGTCTCCAGACAGGCATTACAGTTCCTTGACCCATTGGTCTTGGTGGAGGAAGGTAAACTGAGTACAGATCTATATGTCAAGTTAACTGATAGAAACAACATGCTACAGTTTAATAGTGCGCATCCAAGGGGAATGTTGGAATCTCTACCATACAGCCAATTCCTGAGGGTACGAAGAGTAGTATCAAATGAGATAAAGGTAGATGATAGAATGGAAAAAATGGGACAAAAATTCAGAGCTAGGGGATACCCCAGGGGTTTGGTCCAGAGACATGAAGAGAGAGCAAGGCTGTGTGAGAGATCGACACTATTGGAACAGAAGAGTAAGGATAAGGGTAAAAAGATGGAGAGAATTCCGTTTGTGACCACTTATTCGTCAGAGAGTAAAGAGTTGGTTAAAATCTTGAGGAGTAACTGGCATATTTTGAGTGAATCATTCCCCAATGTTAGGGAACTACAGTCTCCCCCACTGTTGTCATATAGGAGACCTAGGAACCTAGGAGACCAGTTGACTTATGCAGATATAGTGCCAGGCCGCAGACGAGAAGGGAGAAATGGATGTCATGCCTGCCTGGGATGTAATTCCTGTGGGAGCTTGATTAAGGGAGATACTTTTTCACACCCTAGGACAGGGAGACGATATAGAATCCACGGATCAGATTATGCGGTCTATCTCTTGCAGTGCCCCTGTGGTCTCCTCTATGTGGGGGAGACCACACAGGTGTGCAAGAATAGAATAAGTCAGCACAAGTCCACCATCCGTAAACTGTACACCAAGAGACAAAATCCTGGTTACACAGTAGAGGTTGAGCTACCAGTCCCAGAACACTTTTGGAGTGCCCGCCATAATGTCTCTCAATTGAGATATAGAATTATTGACAGTGTGCCCCTATCAAGAAGAGGAGGAGATAGGGAAAGGAAATTGAAGCAGAAAGAACTCAGGTGGATCCATACATTGGACACCTTAGAGCCAAGAGGCATGAACAGGGATTTTTCATTAAGCCCCTTCTTTTAGTACATTACCTGTATATATGTGTGATACTATTAAGTGATGTTGCCCGGCCGATAAGGGCCGTGTTTTATTGAACCCTTAATTCCAAGTTTACTGCAGGTCAGTTATGATTGTGTACTCTCTCTTTTCTTCTTTTGAAGGATTTATGGGAAGTGTAATATGTCAGATACAGCATAATACAGATTGGAAATATGAGTAACGGAATGGGCCAAATTAATTCTTTAGGTGAACAGTGGTGTCTGTATAATCGTTAGGAGATGGGGTGCGGTATAAGTGCATGGATGGGTGCGTTGTTTAAGTGGAAATTTGACTCCTCTGGACATCTAGTGTAAGACCAGGGTAAACCGTTTAACCACGGTAGGTTGGACCGCGGATGTGTGGTTTTGGCGATGGTGATGACGGACTCACCGACACCCCCTTCGCCATGTATGGTTGGCTGGTAGGCGGGGTTTATGTGATAAGTGGTGGTTTCACTTACTGTCACGGACCCCGCTTGCCAGTAAGTGAATGTGTTGGATGTGGGTCCACCACGTATAAGGAACAGACCTTGTGTTTTTGAGGATCTGGTACACGGTATTGACCCCGCCTCATGTTGATGTCGACTGACAGATGAGTTCAGATGGAAAACTGGGATGTATGTTTACCTGCTGCCCTGTTGAACATTCGGCACGCATCTCCCGTATACCTATGTGACATCACTGTTATACACCTATGTTTACTTTGTGCCATCCCTATGACAACGGAGAATATGTGATATACCCATGACCTATGATTATTGGAAGACTAGGAGTCATATGACTTAGATAGGAGGGGAGGAATGTTGTCAGATGCCCTCAATGCTGGACCTTGGTAGGAGTGGAGTACGGTTAAAAAACTATGGGTTAATGACATCCCAAGAGGAGTAGAATGTATACATGCTCCGAACCCTGGACTATCAATAATGTTCGGAACAACTATATTATATGAACCGACTGGCGCATATTGAGGGCGGAAGTGTATGAAAATAGCTGCGGTCATGTGACCATGGGAGGCGCGGTTAGAATGACGTCACGCGCCCCGGGTCAGCTGACAGCTAGAGTAAGCGCGATGAAGATCTGGCGCATGCGCAGTTCTCCGAGGAGGACGCGAACTCCGGTACACAGGGAATATGAATAAAACTTGATCATGGAAGGATGAGGTAATTGATAATGCAAGGGAGATTCTGTGAAGCGATGAAATACATGTTTGACTGCTGGCAGATCACTGTTATAAAAAAGCACACTGACCTGTAAACTAAAGATAGGCGGGGACTATTTTAACCTGTTAGAAACAAGGGAGAGGTATATTAAGTTCACGATGTTGTATGTAATTGAGCTTGACAAAGACCGAAAGGTTGAAACGTTGCTGCTACACTTTGGTGCTAATAAAAGAAGATTTTTTGCTACTAATTTGAGTGCTGCGGTGGATCGTATTGTCCGTTTGAATTGAACACTCTGAGTGATTGGGGAACAACTTGGCAAATGAGGTTTAATGTGGATAAATGTAAAGTTATGCATCTTGGTAGTAATAATCTATGTGCTTCATACAGTATGTCCTAGGGGGTGTAACACTGGGAGAGTCACTGATAGAGAAGGAATTGGGTGTCCTTGTAGATGGTAGATTAAATAACAGCATACAATGTATACTAGCTGCTTCTAAGGCCACCAGGATATTGTCATGCATTAAAAGAGCCATGGACTTGCGGGGCAGGGATGTGATATTACCACTTTACAAAGTGTTGGTGAGGCCTCATTTGGAATATGGAGTTCAGTTCTGGGCACCAGTCCATAGAAAGGACACTCTGGAGCTGGAAAAAGTATAGAGGAGGGCGACTAAACTGATAAGGGGTATGAAGGGTCTTAGTTATGAAGAAAGATTAAAATAATTAAATGTATTTAGTCTTGAGAAGAGATGTCTAAGGGGGGACATGATTAACCTATACAAATATATAAATGGGCTATACAAAAAATACGGTGAAAAACTGTCCCATGTCAAATGCCCTCAAAAGACAAGGGGGCACTGCCTCCAACTGGAGAAGAAAAGTTTCAGTCTCCAGAAGCATCAAAACTTCTTTACTGTAAGAACTGTGAATCTGTGGAATAGACTTCCTCAGGACATGGTCACAGCAGGAAAAGTGGACAGTTTTAAAAAGGGTTTAGATGAATTATTAAAGCTAAATTACATTAAGGCTTATGAAAAAGTGTAGTCTCACTTGCTTCTGGGATTCGCGTCCCCACCTACCTATCCCTTGGTTAAACTTGATGGACATGTCTTTTTTCAACCTTATTAACTATGTAACTATAATGTCTAATCTTAATTTATTACATCAACATCAACCATGTCATAACCCCTTTAAAGGGAAACCCCAGAATAAAAATACAGTCCATAGGCTCTGAAATGATTTATATTCTTATTTGTGGGCATGGCTACGGCTACGTAATGTCCGGAATCCTACAGACATTACACCAGGACTGGCCTGGCTGGACCTGTCCTGGCAGACCTGAGAATGGCTGAATTGATCCCTTTGCCATTGCCGAGGGTAGGCCTAGAAGTGGGAAAAAGGGAGCCGTTTAGTGTGGGAGGAACTGATGGCTCCCCCTGGTGGACTGACCGATGATGTTAGATGAACCTGGGGAACGTGGTGAAGAGGACTCCGTGCCAATCTAGCTGACCCTGCCTAGGCATGGGATCTATCAAGGACTAGTAACCCCCTGGCCCTCAAGGAATGGAGAAGCATGGCCGACAAGTGGATATGCTGTAAAAGGGCCCAAGGAACGCCATCTAGGAAAGACTCGTGAGAGTTCCCCTGATATCGCTGACTTTTGGCTGCCCTTGGGGACACTTGCCGCCCTGAGACGGGTGAGCGACAGACGAATGGATGAACATGTGAGCCAGGGATACGGAGATAGACCGAGCCTGGGCGATCCAGGGATACGGAGATAGACCGAGCCTGGGCGATACA
Organism: Bufotes viridis; assembly: GCA_033119425.1. Taxonomy (NCBI): domain Eukaryota; kingdom Metazoa; phylum Chordata; class Amphibia; order Anura; family Bufonidae; genus Bufotes; species Bufotes viridis. Next base: position 70,430,220 of record CM065590.1, on the reverse strand, counting down.
GGGATACGGAGATAGACCAAGCCTGGGTGATCCTGAAATGCGGAGATAGACCGAGCCTGGGCAATCCAGGGATGCGGAGATAGACCGAGCCTGGGCGAACCAGGGATACGAGGATAGGGAACTGAATGCCGCTAAGGAAGTAACTGATGAGTTGACGCACTGTGCGAAGTGATCACAGATACTCGGTGGATGGGCTGCCATGGAAGTCGCTGGTGAGCGCACAAGTGCATGGCTAAGTACACGGATGGCACGGATGTGCTGGAGACTAGGGAGCACGCAGGCACTGTGAGAAAGCAGTGCACCCAGTGGCGAGGGTGCAGGAGGTGACCTACTGGGGAAAGTTGATGGCGTGGGGTGTGACTGGGTGGAAGGGAAGCGGTGCAAAGACTGGCTATGGACGTATGGGTTATGAATGGCTGTGGATGCAGCCTGGAACAAAGAAAGCTATGGGAGTGCTGGGCTAGAGGACCGCCAGCCGTCCTCTACTCGTTCCAGCAGCCGATAAGGGTGGGTGCGGGACTCTGCAAGAGTAAGCAGGGTGACACGTTCAGAGAGGAGCGGTGGGGCCAGCGCAGCACTGTGCTGCATGGGCCTCTCCGCTGTCACTCGACATGTATTGCTGACCATTTCAGTGGCGTATGAGTGTACGGGAAGCCACCGTCGCACTGAAATCGGGAGAGATGCTGAGATGACCCACTACCTGCGTGGTGTAGAGGCCGCTGTTCGCACATCCTGTACCTGCAGCGGGGCCCGGCTTCAATCTGCAGCGGCACTGCAGTGGAAACGCCTGGGAAGCTGGCTATGGACGCACGCAGAAGAAGTGCGGCAGGCAGAGGTTACCTGGGAGATTGGGGCTGCCGTTGCTGCTAGGCATGCGCTCCGGCTGGAATGCACGCCATTGGAGCGCAGGGACGGAGGTGCCTGAGGTCGAAAGGTGGAAGAGGTGAAACCCTTACGAGATCCAGGCAGTACGGAAAGGCAGCGATGCGATCGAGGGGGCAATGGTGCACGGGAGACGTTTAGCACTCATTCAAAAAATATCTCAGGACATAAAAAAAGTTAAAAAATCTTGCTTACACATTTCTATTTGAAAAAACAATTAGTCATGACACAGTATAAAAAGAAAATTGTAGGTTTAATTATACAGGGCATGCTGGGAACAAAATTAGATCCACAACCTGGTCCTTTATTATCTGACAGAATGCAACCTGGTTGATGCAAATGAGCATTTAGGAGCAATGGGGCATTGCCGTTACACCTAGAGACTCCACTTTCTGCAACAGCAGCACCCTCTCCACTTTGACAGGGCAAGGCATGATGACATTTTTACTGCTTGGCCCTGTCAAAGTGCAGAGGGCGTGGTAGTTGCAGAGAGAGCAGAGCCTCTAGGTATAACTGCAACGCCCCCATTTCTCCTAGAGGCTCATTTACAAATATTAAAACTTCATTTTTATCATCAATGTGGGGCACATATGGACATGGGAACAACACAGATGTCTTCAGCTGCCAAGAGCACATGTAACTGGTCAGCCAGTGTCATAGGTACAGAGCTGCTGACAAATGCCCTTTATTTACCTCTACAGAGGACACTAATGGCACATGGTAGAGGGTGAGCCATGTTATAGATTTGGCATTACATTAAAACTTTTCCAAAAGAGAGTGCAAAAACACCAGTTCCTCAACTGCAGCTTTGTGATACAATGGAAATCTATAATACAATTTATAGACAATGCTATGACAATGTAAAGGTCCATTCACACGTTCGTGGTGTTTTGCGGATCCTCAAATTGCGGATCCGCAACACACCCGGACTGCTCCCCCATAGAAATGCCTATTCTTGTCCAGCTGCGGACAAGAATAGGACACGTTCTATGTTTTGCGGAGCCGCAGACCGGAAGTTGGGGCCGTGCTCCTCAAATGCGGAAGTAGAGAGCACATAGTGTGCTCCCCACTTCACGTCTGGCCCCATAAAGAATGAATGGGATGCGGGCCCATTTGTGGACGTGTGAATGTACCCTATAGCAGATCAGAATATATCTACAAATTCACTGAAACATACGGTACATTACAGTCGCTCTACATAGTATCTCCTGTAAGCACAGCTTCCCTGTCATAATGCAAGGGCAGCTCTCTACGTAAAGGTGCGGTGTGTGAAACGTGTATGACTCCCACCTCACGCTATTATTACATTCATATGTTGATGTCCTCCTAACGCTGTGCAATCTCCATAAAAAGGGTGGGTGCACATCCAGGGTTAATTAATGTTATGCTGGCTGGTGGAAGACATATTCCGATGAACCTGAATTTTTGATCCCTTTCACAATTAATATTGATAATAGCCATGTATTGTAGACAGCTATTACAAAGAATGGAGTCGAAAATTACAAAGCCTGGTACTTAGCGTTCGGCTAATGCATTACTAGCAGAAAGTCGAGCAGCTGCTGAACCTCGATCATTTTCCACAGTCCACTGCAGCTTGTCTCTACTTTAATGGCAGCTTGCTGAGAATTGTACCCTTTGCGGTTCAATGTTTTACAGAGTTATACAGAAACCTGGGTATACAGTAATTGCAAATTCTTTCAATTATTTTATTTTCCCATTTGTGCCATTTATTTATAAGAAAAAATTTATAGTAATATGCAGTGTCCAATAAGATGAATTAAGTCAAGAAAAAACTCTGGAAATAGTATAAAGAAGCAAACTGTTTTGTTAGTGTTGGTAGTGTTTGCTATTGGTTATCCTAAATATAAGATGGTGTGACATTTCTGAGCCCTGGTGCCCAAATTATGATTTTACTCCATATAAGATCTACTGTATATTATTATAGACAGAATAATGATTATCAATTTATCATCACACATTAGCCGACTTTTATTTAGAAATTGCACCATCTAGTCCCATCATGATGGAGTATTGGAAGCCAAAACCAGGGGTGAATTTAAAAAAGAGAACTCGTATCTGTCCTTTACATTTTCTTCCCTTATATGCTCCACTTCTGATCTTGGTTTCCAAAACTTCATCAAGAAACCGGACCGTGTGGCCATACCCCTTGAGTTTGGTTCCTTTGGCCCACCAGATCAAATGCATGGAGAACATGCGCATGCTCAATTTTAATTTCAGTGTAACAGTAAAACTGCTGGATATGTCATTAATAAGGTCTCAGGTTTCTAGACCCCACTGTCCAGAGTATTGTTTAGTGAATCGAAGCATCCTAAGTGGAATTCCATCCCAAGTTTAGGAAAAATTTGATTTGCCACAAATCCAAATTTCCTTGTGCTTTGTGGTAACAAATCATTTTTTCCCCCAAAATGGCAGCTACACATGTAAAGTGAAAGTACGAAGCCCAGGAATGTGAAATCACCCATAATGCAGCCAGTCCTCCCCCCTGTGATGCCATAGCCCTATAAAAACATCCAGCTTAAAAAAAATATATAATATTGGATAGGGAGAGTGCAGGGTCATTGTAGGGAGAGCATAATCTGTTATTTTACTGCTAGACTTACTGTACATCAGTATTAAAGGGCAGTCTAATATCTCACCGTGAACATTTTTTTTAACTGGGGTGCTGCCTCTCCGCTGCCACAAAAAACATTAACTAAGTGGGCCGTGAAAGACATGTACTGTAAGAATCGCAAGGAGTGGCCCAGAGCAAGAATGGCACAGCAAGAATGGCAAGGAGTGGCCCACATTCTCTCCCACTTGAGAGTACAAGGCTCTACTACAATGGTACTACAGCGAGTGCACCACCAGCAACGTGACCAGGCGAGGATTCAGCTTGTAGACAAGCTAAATGCTGGTGGAGAAAAACAGCAATGAAAAGTACCTAAAGAAATTTGCCAGTACTTTATTAAATACTTGAACAACATTATTTAAAAAGTTAAAAACAATGCAGGGAAAATGGCAACATCACTGGAAAGGAGACACAATGGCAATAATTAATGGCAACTGAAGACAATAACAATGATGAAAGTTCAAGTGCTGTAAACAGTTGTTAATGCCAAAATCAATTACCCATGCTGTGTCTCCTCCAGGATGGTGCCAGCCCCGACCCGCGTTTTGGCGATCCTTCGTCCGGGGGTGCCATTGTGTCTCCTTTTCAGTGATGTCGCCATTTTCCCTGCATTGTTTTTAACTTTTTAACATATTGTTGTTCAATAAAGCTCTATACATACAGCTCTATAGACATAGCTATAAAAAAGTTATGCGGATCAGAATAATAAAGTTTTTTACTTCTTCAAGTAAAAGACAAGAAAAACTATATAAACGGGGTATCGCCATAATCATACTGACCCAGAGAATGCTAGTAACTGGTCAGTTTTCTCACATAGTGACTAACAAAAAAAATAAAACTGTGGTGGAATTGCTTCTTTTTTTTTTCAATTTCACTCCATTTTGATTGTTTTTCAGGAAATGCAAAAAATAGAAAATTGCAGGGTCCTGAAGGAGTTAATACATTCCTAAATGTAAGGTACAACTATGGACATTTTATAAATAATGGGATGGCTTTTTATGTGACCTCTGCATTGTATTATATTAACATCAACCTTGGAACCCATAAGTCTGCATAACATATCCATTTCTATGTTATATGTACCATATCTGTGTATCTACTTTTTTGTTAGCTTCCCCCAGAGCATAAACATACCTATTTCAGTTGCTTCTATGGATTCTTGATAACGAATGCCCCAATAGTACAATTGGCGCAGGCAAAGGCGGAGAATGAGAGAATAGTTGCAAAATATCCCTGACAGCCTCTGTTCCAGCATACATAATGATGAACAGCAAGTACATGGACATACAATTGGTTTCCATAACATATAGAAAACCCATTTATGCATGCTGGCTATAGATTGTAAAAAATGAAGTAATCAGCCGTGGTTCAAAAACATGGCTGGTGCCCCTGATTTCAAGCAGAAATATATTCATTTATCATGCATTAATGGAAGACAATATCTATAATGAAGTCCTGAGTTGTGAAATAAATGGATTTCTCTATGCACACCCATCACATGTTCTCCATTTAAAAGACTCATTTAATTTATCTTATGTGCAAGTTGTTTTCTCCATTTCAAATCTACACACAATTTACTGAAGTACAGAAGCATCACACAGCCAAGGAAAATTGGATTTTTATGCATTTTTTTCCACAGGTGTAGCATTTCATGGTAGTTCATTTAGAAATTAGAGCTGCACTACATTGTAATGACATAAAGGAAGAATGCTCTAACTATGGGTCAAAAAGGCTAAAAATCATATGCTAACACAATAATGACACAGGACACCACCAACTTTGGTAACTTATTTAGGGTAACAATTATTTAAATATTGTTAATAAACATTAAAGGGGTTTCAGAGAGTTTTTTTTACTTTTGACCTATCCTCTGTATAGATTAACAGCAGTAGCGTAGGGATCGCCATAGCAGCCATAGCCATGGCTATGGGGCTCTACGCCACTGGGGGCCCGGGGCGCCGGCACCCCCAGCAAGACTGCGTTCCTCAGCCGGCAGCCCGGCTCCTCCTACCCAGCACTGCCTCCTCCCCACCTAGCGCCGCCTCCTTCAGCTCAACTCCGCCTCCTTCAGCCCAGCACCGCCTCCTTCCGCCCAGCGCCGCCTCCTTCCGCCCAGTGCCGCCCCCTAGGTAATTTATTCACTGCACTCACTTGCCTTTAATTGAAGAGAAGCACTGTAATCTCCACACAGGCGCACTGGCAGAGGCATCGAAATGCGCATGCGCCGTCTTCCTGGCCTCTGCCAGTGCGCCTGTGTGAGATTATGGTGCCTCTCTTCAATTAGAGGCAAGTGAGTGCAATGAATAAATTACAGTAGCTAGCAGGCGGCGGGGAGGAGATCTGTGGATGACACTGATGGGGGCATCTGTGGATGCCTCTGAGGGGGGATCTGTGGATGCCTCTGAGGGGGGGGATCTATGGATGACTACATGAGGGGGGATCTGTGGATGACACATAGGGGGATCTGTGGATGACACATAGGGGGATCTGTGGATGACTCTGAGGGGGATCTGTGGATGACTCTGAGGGGGATCTGTGGATGACACTGAGGGGGAGATCTGTGGATGACACTGAGGGGAGATCTGTGGATGACACTGAGGGGGAGATCTGTGGATGACACATAGGGGGATCTGTGGATGACACATAGGGGGATCTGTGGATGACAACTATGGGGGATCTGTGGATGGCACTTAAGGGGGATCTGTGAATGCCACTTAAGGGGGATCTGTGGAAAGGGGGATCTGTGGATGACACTTAAGGGGAGATCTGTGGATGACACTTAGGGGGATCTGTGGATGACACTTAAGGGGGGCTCTGTGGAAAGGGGGATCTGTGGATGACACTTGGGGGGATCTGTGGATGACACTTAAGGAGGGCTCTGTGGAAAGGGGGGATCTGTGGATGACACTTAAGGGGGGATCTGTGGATGACACTTAAGGGGGGATCTGTGGATGACACTTAAGGGGGGATCTGTGGATGACACTTAAGGGGGGATCTGTGGATGACACTTAGGGGGGATCTAGGGAGGGGTGTGGGGATGTTGGAGTGCGAGGTACTTGAGGGGTGTTTGGGTGGGAGCTCTGGAAGGGGTGGGGGGTCTGATAGGTATGTGGGGGTGGGAGATCCAGGAGCGGGGGCATACATTTTTTTTGCTATGGGGCCCAGTCATTTCTAACTACGCCCCTGATCAACAGTATCTGATCTGGGGGGGTTTAACACCCAGGACCCTGCCAGTCAGCAGTTTGAGAAGGCAATGGTGTATGCTGTGGCTGTGCTTGGTATCGCAGCTCAACCCGATTCATTTTGATTGGGCTGAGCTGTGCCTAGGCCACGTGACCAATGAACATGATGTCATATGGCCAAAGAAAAGCCGGAGAAGGCTGCAGCGCTCCTGCGAGTTCTGCTTCTTCTCAAACAGCTGATTGACAAGGGTCCTGGGTGCAGACCCTGCAGATCAGATACTGATGACTTATCCAGAGGATAGGTCATCGGTAAAAAACTGTAATTAAAAACCACACTTGAAACCAAATAACTTGTATTAAACTCATGGACAAGGTCCACCCAGCCCAAGCTGGGAGACAACACCCCAAGAAAGAAATATCACAACTGCACACAATAAAAACATTATTCCCGGCACTGTAACCTGTAAACAATTAGCAATAAGTCTTCTTCATGCGACTGGCCAAGAATGACCAGTCCAGATACACAGCATAGCAATGGCCAGGCAGATATTGGAACCAGCTCATACCCCAGATTATGGCAGGGACTGTGTTACCATGTGCCTCCCAAGCTAAACGCCACTCTGGGAGGCCCTTAGCATGGTAATACAAGTAAGTTCTATACTAAACACTTAATACTTATACCAATTAACCTATTCAAATGATGACACAAGACACACTGACAGATAAATAATGTCTGAAATGTTTATTTAAGGTAGCAATCAAATATTGTCAGTAAATACATCTATACTAATTAAAGCCCTGTGTCCTGCTGTCCGTGCGTGTGTGCTGAATACTCAAGTGCGCATGCGTGGCGCACAGAGCATTCGGCACACACTACATGTGCGGCATCCTATTGTAATGGCAGCAGGGCCCGATGCACTCACTATATTACACCGGGCCCCGCTCAGAGTAGAAATACTATGAATAACTGAACTATTGATAACCCTGGGAATGCCTCTATGTTAGAATATACCATCGGATCTGAGTTAGATTGTGAAAACTCAGATCCGACAGTATAGTGATGGGGACGCTTCAAGTTAGAATATACTGAGAAGTCTGTATATACCGGCCCCCTGCCGCCTGGCAGCACCCGACCTCTTACAGGGGGCTGTGATCCGCACAATTAACCCCTCAGGTGCCACACTTGAGGGGTTAATTGTGGGGATCCCAGCCCCCTTGTAAGAGTTCAGATGCTGCCAGGCAGCAGGGGGCCAGACCCCCCTCGCTCCCCAGTATTAAAATCATTGGTGGCCAGTGTGCCACCAATGATTAACCTGTGGCCACTGCCACCAATGCTTTTAATAAGGGGGGGGGGCCGCACACTGGCCACTAATGATTTTAATAGGGAGGGGGAGGTTAGGCCGCACTGTCCACCAATGATTTTAATGGGGGGGGGGGAGGGGAGGCCGCACACTGGCCACCAATGATTTTAATGGGGGGGGGGGGGTCATGCGGCACCTGAGGGGTTAATTGTGCGGATCACAGCACCCTGTAAGAGATCAGATGCTGCCAGGCAGCAGGGGGCCGGTCTGTACACACATCTCAGTATATTCTAACTTGAAGCGTCCCCATCACTATGGGAACGCCCTCTATTTTAAAATATACTGTCGGATCTGAGTTTTCACGATAGTGAAAACTCAGATCCGATAAAGCTAATACTATTATTTTCTGTTATAATGAAAAATAATAAATAATAAAGTGAAGTGACTTCAATGGGGTTCGGATCATATTCGGGTCCCGAACCCGAACTTTTTTTAAAAGTTTGGCCGAACGCCCCGAACCTGAACATCTAGGTGTTCGCTCAACCCAAATCGTTAATATTAGTACAGTTATATTATTTCTACTCTGAGCGGGGTCCGGTGCAATACAGTGATTGCACCGGGCCCCGCTGCCATTACATTCACAATTAGCAGCGACACTGTTATGGGGGAATCTGTGGATGAAACATAGCATACGATGCTATGTGTCATCTACAGATACTCCCATAACAGTGTCAGCCACAGACCCCCATAACATTGTCAGCCAAAGACCCCCCCATAACAGTGTCAGCCACAGACCCCCCATAACAGTGTCAGCCACAGACCCCCCCATAACAGTGTCAGTAATAGACCCCCCATAACAGTAACACAAGGGGGGTCAGTCAGCACGTCCCTGTATGCAGGTGCACATAGCTATGGCAAAATACACAAACACAAAAATGCAACAATACTCTGCAACCAGCACTCTGCCCTGCCTCTATGCTAGAAGCTATCAGAGGACGTTAGTGTACATTTTGATTCAAAAGTAATAAGCCACTCGCCACGCCAAGGCCTCCTCTATGAGTGGTCCTAACGCTAAATCCTACCTGTTATGGGCCATGACAGCCACATAAAATCCAGGAAATGCGGGCCCAGCATCCATGCTAGGATCCACCTTGCTTATTAACCCTTTTTGGTGCTATAACAGCCTCCATTAAATCCAGGGATGCAGGCACCAACTTGCATGCTGAGCCCACTGTGTACTCTTCCTGGAGCCAGATGGCTATTAGTAGGTATTATGGATGCAAGTTCAGTTTTATACTTACTCTGATTAAAACCAGTCTCTAGGGCAGACAAACTAGTCAGGTGTGCACGACTGAAAGGAGGCCGCCACACCTCCAGCATATACTACACATAAACACAAGGGGGGGGGGGGGGGTCAGTCAGCACATCCCTGTATGCAGGTGCACGTAGCTATGGCAAAATGCACAAACACAAAAATGCAACAGCACTCTGCATCCAGCACTCTGCCTTGCCTCTATGCTAGAAGCTATCAGAGGACGTTAGTGTACATTTTGATCAAAAAGTAATAAGCCACTCGCCACGCCAAGGCTGGTTGCAGAGTGCTGGTGCATTTTTGTGCCCCCATAAGTGTCAGCCACAGACCCCCCCATAACAGTGTCAGCCACACATCCCCCATGACAGTGTCAACCACATATTCCCCATAACAGTGTCAGCCACAGATCCCCTCCATAACAGTGCCAGCCACAGACCCCCCATAACAGTGTCAGCCACAGACCCCCCATAACAGTGTCAGCCACAGACCCCCCATAACAGTGTCAGCCACATATCCCCCATAACAGTGTCAGCCACATATCCCCCATAACAGTGTCAGCCAAAGACCCCCATAACATTGTCAGCCACAGACCCCCATAACATTGTCAGCCACAGACCCCCCATAAAAGTGTCAGCCACAGACCCCCCCATAACAGTGTCAGCCACAGATCCCCCATAACAGTGTCAGCCACAGACCCCCCATAACAGTGTCAGCCACAGACCCCCATAACAATGTCAACCACAGACCCCCATAACAGTTTCAACCACAGACCCCCATAACAGTGTCATCCACAGATCCCCCATAACAGTGTCATCCATAGACCACCATAACAGTGTCAGAACTAATGTTCTAGCGCCCGTTATTGTAACGGGCCTAATGTCTAGTTAATATATAATTAACAACCATAACAACCTCATAGCTTCTAAACTTGTGGTTCAAGCGCACACAGCCCAAGCTGGGCAACAAAACTTTACAAGCCATGACTCAGAATCATGCCTCTTACAGTCAATACTCAATCATATTCTGAATTTCAAGATTAAAATATCCTTCAGTCCTGAAGATAATGCATAATACCACCTACAACTGATTTCTCTTCTTCCACCCACTGAAATAAAATGTAAAAGGCCTCAAAATACCTCATTGGTAGGCACTTATGATAAAAAATACTGCCCTTCAAGTTGTAACCTATTGGGTTCACCTGGAAAAGCACGAATGCTGAGTTAACATCTGCCTTAGCCATAATGCCATATGACCAAACCGTCGCAGCATAACTACCACCTTATCAAAACAAGAATACTCTTCAGAAGCTACAGATTTATCCACTTCATCATTTAAATAAAATTTCTCCGGATGTGACAAATGAATCAATCTGAAACAACGTGCTTCATTTTTAGGAACTCTCTAATGGTGACAACTGGAAATTAGCCAAGGAGAATAAAATGACCCAGCTATTTGGTCATGAAAGGAGAGGAGAAATTCAGGGCTTTGTGGAAATATCAAAGCTAGTGTGAAAAGCAAGAAAAGTAAATTGCATAGGAATTATCTCATCTGAAAAGGAGTCACCAAGTATAAATAACTTTTAGCTCTATTTAAAATTCAGCTAATTTTTCATCTTGTTAATTACTGTTTCTCACTGACTAATTTCCCTCACTGGAAATATTCATATTCTACATTCTTAGCTTACTGTGATTCATAAAAGATGTTTCGTTTTTTCCCCCCAATACATGTGGTCCCCTTCTGGATCATTCAGGTCACCAGAGTTACCTTTATTCTTTCTATGCCATGCTTTTAAGACTTTCACTGAAATGTTCAAAGTAATGCTGCATTTATGCAAATACCATGGTGTGGAGTAATCCTGAACTCAATATGACCCTTATTGTACGGCACAAGGAAAGATTCCACCCTCACTACAGTCCACGAGGGACCTTTCAAAACCCCCACGCACTTGTAATCTCTATTCTTTTGCATTGTAAACCATTGATTCATTAAGTCCTGCCAAAGTGCACATAATTCTCAAGCTAGATGGTATTGCTCTTAAACTTTAAAGTTTAAGATGTATTTAACTACCCATAAAACTGTTCCAAATTGAGTTTATATTCTTTATGAACAATTGAGTAAAATGGTCTAAAGAGCTGACTCAATGCATTAACAGTAAATTGTCAAGTATCTGCAGGTTATTACTAGTACCTTAGATGCAATTGATGTGGACAAGGTTCTTCTACAAATATTGTTAGCATATAGGCTCGGACTGGCCCACCGGGTAGCCGGGGAAATCCTCGGTGGGCCAACGAGCTTCCTTGCTTAGCAGCTGTCTACAATAAGCTCCGGCCCCTGTACACAGTCCGATGCATGCTGCCTGTGATTTAATCTAAAAGAGAAGGAGGGCTCCACACCAGCGCTGATTCATGGGAACAGACAAGTTTTGTGTAATCAGTGCTCCTGGGCAGTAAGGCTGTTTCCACATGATCTGATTTTCATAAAATTGCGGCAAAAAAAAAAAAACACGGCATTTTGCCGTGGTTTTATGTAAATTAGATCATGTGGAAACAGCCTTACTGTGACTAAGAGTGCTGATTGGTCTAAAACCTGTCGGTCAATAGCACTGACAGCCTCTCCTCCAATGAGGCAGCTCTGCTAGAAGGACTGTTGAGTGTGTGATCAGTCTGGATCCCAGCCCTGGGGGAGAAGTCTGGCTCAGGACCTGGGGACACAACTATCAACATAGAGGACCATGAGGTGAGGAGGGAATCTACAAGTATTGTAATTGGTTTAAAAGAGTGCCTGCATGTATGACAGTGTATGTAAGAGTGCCTGCATGTATGACAGTGTGTGTAAGAGTGCCTGCATGTATGACAGTGTGTGTAAGAGTGCCTGCATGTATGACAGTGTGTGTATGTAAGAGTACATGTATGTATGACAGTGTGTGTATGAGAGAGTGCATGCAAGTATTACAGTGCTGGCATGTGTAGAAGTGTGCATGTAACAGAGTGCTGACATGTATAGAAGTGTGCGTGTAAAAGAGTCCTGGCATGTGGAGAAGTGTGTGTGTAATAAAGTGCCAGCATGTGGAGAAGTGTGTGTGTAAAAGAGTGCTGGCATGTGTAGAAGTATGCGTGTAAAAGAGTGCTGGCATGTGGAGAAGTGTGCGTGTAACAGAGTGCTGGCATGTGGAGAAGTATGCGTGTAACAGAGTGCTGGCATGTGAAGAAGTATGCGTGTAACAGAGTGCTGGCATGTGGAGAAGTATGCGTGTAACAGAATGCTGGCATGTGGAGAAGTATGCTTGTAACAGAATGTTGGCATGTGGAGAAGTGTGCTTGTAACAGAATGCTGGCATGTGGAGAAGTGTGCGTGTAACAGAGTGATGGCATGTTTAGAAGTATCCGTGTAACAGAGTGCTGGCATGTGGAGAAGTATGCGTGTAACAGAATGCTGGCATGTGGAGAAGTATGCTTGTAACAGAATACTGGCATGTGGAGAAGTGTGCTTGAAACAGAGTGCTGGCATGTGGAGAAGTGTGCATGTAACAGAGTGCTGGCATGTGTAGAAGTGTGCGTGTAACAGAGTGCCGGCATGTGGAGAAGTGTACGTGTAACAGAGTGCTGGCATGTGGAAAAGTATGCGTGTAACAGAGTGCTGGCATGTGAAGAAGTATGCGTGTAACAGAGTGCTGGCATGTGGAGAAGTATGCGTGTAACAGAATGCTGGCATGTGGAGAAGTGTGCTTGTAACAGAGTGCTGGCATGTGGAGAAGTGTGCGTGTAACAGAGTGCTGGCATGTAGAGAAGTATGCGTGTAACAGAGTGCTGGCATGTGGAGAAGTATGCGTGTAACTGAATGCTGCCATGTGGAAAAGTATGCATGTAACAGAGTGCTGGCATGTGAAGAAGTATGCGTGTAACAGAGTGCTGGCATGTGGAGAAGTATGCGTGTAACAGAATGCTGGCATGTGGAGAAGTGTGCTTGTAACAGATTGCTGGAATGTGGAGAAGTGTGCGTGTAACAGAGTGCTGGCATGTGGAGAAGTATGCGTGTAACAGAATGCTGGCATGTGGAGAAGTATGCTTGTAACAGAATGTTGGCATGTGGAGAAGTATGTGTGTAACAGAGTGCTGGCATGTGGAGAAGTATGCGTGTAACAGAGTGCTGGCATGTGAAGAAGTATGCATGTAACAGAGTGCTGGCATGTGGAGAAGTATGCGTGTAACAGAATGCTGGCATGTGGAGAAGTATGCTTGTAACAGAATGTTGGCATGTGGAGAAGTGTGCTTGTAACAGAATGCTGGCATGTGGAGAAGTGTGCGTGTAACAGAGTGATGGCATGTTTAGAAGTATCCGTGTAACAGAGTGCTGGCATGTGGAGAAGTATGCGTGTAACAGAATACTGGCATGTGGAGAAGTATGCTTGTAACAGAATACTGGCATGTGGAGAAGTGTGCTTGAAACAGAGTGCTGGCATGTGGAGAAGTGTGCATGTAACAGAGTGCTGGCATGTGTAGAAGTGTGCGTGTAACAGAGTGCCGGCATGTGGAGAAGTGTGTGTGTAACAGAGTGCTGGCATGTGGAAAAGTATGCGTGTAACAGAGTGCTGGCATGTGAAGAAGTATGCGTGTAACAGAGTGCTGGCATGTGGAGAAGTATGCGTGTAACAGAATGCTGGCATGTGGAGAAGTGTGCTTGTAACAGAGTGCTGGCATGTGGAGAAGTGTGCGTGTAACAGAGTGCTGGTATGTAGAGAAGTATGCGTGTAACAGAGTGCTGGCATGTGGAGAAGTATGCGTGTAACTGAATGCTGCCATGTGGAAAAGTATGCGTGTAACAGAATGCTGGCATGTGGAGAAGTGTGCTTGTAACAGAGTGCTGGCATGTGGAGAAGTATGCGTGTAACAGAATGCTGGCATGTGGAGAAGTGTGCTTGTAACAGATTGCTGGCATGTGGAGAAGTGTGCGTGTAACAGAGTGCTGGCATGTGGAGAAGTATGCGTGTAACAGAATGCTGGCATGTGGAGAAGTGTGCTTGTAACAGAGTGCTGGCATGTGGAGAAGTGTGCGTGTAACAGAGTGCTGGCATGTAGAGAAGTATGCGTGTAACAGAGTGCTGGCATGTGGAGAAGTATGCGTGTAACTGAATGCTGCCATGTGGAAAAGTATGCATGTAACAGAGTGCTGGCATGTGAAGAAGTATGCGTGTAACAGAGTGCTGGCATGTGGAGAAGTATGCTTGTAAAAGAGTGCTGGCATGTGTAGAAGTGTGCGTGTAACAGAATGCTGGCATGTGGAGAAGTGTGTGTGTAAAAGAGTGCCGGCATGTGGAGAAGTATGAGTGTAACAGAATGCTGGCATGTGGAGAAGTATGCGTGTAACAGAATGCTGGCATGTGGAGAAGTATGCGTGTAACAGAGTGTCGGCATGTGGAGAAGTGTGTGTGTAACAGAGTGCTGGCATGTGTAGAAGTGTGCGTGTAACAGAGTGCCGGCATGTGGAGAAGTGTGCATGTAACAGAGTGCTGGCATGTGTAGAAGTGTGTGTGTAACAGAGTGCCGGCATGTGGAGAAATATGCGTGTAACAGAGTGCCGGCATGTGGAGAAGTGTGTGTGTAACAGAGTGCCGGCATGTGGAGAAGTATGCGTGTAACAGAGTGCTGGCATGTGGAGAAGTGTGCGTGTATAAGTTATGTTGCTGTATCTATGCACAGAGCTTGGTTCTCTTATCTTATCTAAGTCCAGCGCTTGGTTCTGTTATGGCATCTAAGTACTGAGCTTGAAGGGGGTGCCTAAGTTAAAATTTTTGAGGCCAAACTACAGAGATGCTGTTAAAATAAAGATGACAAAAGAAAAAAAAATACACTTAAACTCACCATCCTGATCACTATTTGATCCAGCACCAATACTCTGTTCTCCCCGCCAGGCTGCAGCTGGGACATAATGTTTTGGCTGCCGCAGTAAAATACCTGCGTACCGCACCTGACTGCTGTAACTAATTAGTGATCTCAGTGGTGTACAGCATCAAGGCCAGTGATTAGCTGCAGAGGTTATGTGCACTATTACACTACAGCTTCCTATATAACGGATTATTTCGAAGGATGTTGATGCAAATCGGAAAACCCCCTTAAGTGTCAATATTTGCATGAAACCATAGCGTGGGCCCCTAGAGCCACTTTTACTGGTGTGCCCTTGGCACCCCAGTCCGACACTGATTGGTGTCCCACTTAAGTTTTGAAACTGTACTCCATTAGAGATGGCCCGAACTATCCACCGGCGAACAGTTCCCGGCGAACATAGCTTGTTCGCGTTCGCCTCAACGGGCGAACACATGCAATGTTCGGTCCGCCCCCTATACATCATCATTGAGCAAACCTTGACCCTGTACCTCACAGTCAGCAGACACATTCCAGCCAATCAGCAGCATACCCTCCCTCCCAGACCCTCCCATCTCCTGAACAGCATCCATTTTAGATTCATTTGGAATTTGCAGTCTTAGTGAGAGGAGGGAGAGTGTAGTTGCTG
Source organism: Bufotes viridis (assembly GCA_033119425.1). NCBI lineage: Eukaryota > Metazoa > Chordata > Amphibia > Anura > Bufonidae > Bufotes > Bufotes viridis. Next base: position 70,414,407 of record CM065590.1, on the reverse strand, counting down.
CTGATTTAATAGGGAAATCGATAGCTAGGCTAGTGAATTCAGTGTCCACTCCAGTCCTGAAAGACTCATCTGATCTCTGCTGTAAGGACAGTGTCCTGACAGCACCCCAAAACGCCCTTTTTAGGGCTGCAACATTAGTCTGCTTTTTTTTTTCTCCATATACATATTGCAGTTGCCTGGCCTGCCTGTGTGTAAGGAGCTGCAGGCCCACAGACTGTAGTGTGCCCACTGCCAGTGCCCACCCCTGTCATCCCATGTGGCATAGGACTTTGCATCAAAAAAAGGCATTTCATTTTTACACTTTAATCTAAGGTTAGTTGCCTGCCAGTGTGTGTCAGGCTGACTTCCACTGACTGTAGTGTGCCCACTGCCAGTGCCCACCACTCATACCGGCTGGCACACGACTTTGCATAAAAAAAGGTATTTAATTTTTACACTTTAGTGTAATTTCAGCTGCTTGCCTGCTGCTAGTGTGTGTCAGGCCGACTTCCACTGACTGTAGTGTGCCCACTGCCAGTGCCCACCCCTGTCATCCCGTGTGGCACAGGACTTTGCATAAAAAAAGGCATTTAATTTTTACACTTTAGTGTAATTTCAGTTGCTTGCCTGCTGCCAGTGTGTGTCAGGCCCACTTCCACAGACTGTAGTGTGCCCACTGCCAGTGCCAACCACTGATACCGGGTGGCACAGTAGCTTGCCGATAAATAAGGCATTTAATTTTTATACATTAGTCTAATTTCAGTTGCTTGCCTGCTGCCAGTGTGTGTCAGGCCCACTTCCACAGACTGTAGTGTGCCCACTGCCAGTGCCCAACCACTGATACCGGGTGGCACAGTAGCTTTCCGATAAATAAGGCATTTAATTTTTACACATTAATCTAATTCGACACACGTCCCCGGATAGGTACGTAACAGGGATTAAACTGATAGGAATAGTACTAGTTAAGACACCACTCATATAGGGTGTCATAGCACATTGCTCTGTGCACACGCAGTGCCCCAATTTGGGAGTATGAGGACCTGCTTTTTCCATCTCCCGGTTCCTAAAATCAATTCAGTTTGGTGTATGAGAGTTTGGTCTGTCACTGTGAAGGCAGTCGAAGGTACCCGGCCTAAATTTTTTTTTCACAAAAGGCAATCCCTGATATGGGATGTAACAGGGATTAAACTGATGAGAATAGAACTACAGAAAATACCACTCATATCAGGTGTGAGAGTAAATTGCACGGCGCAGACGCAGTCACCGTGGATTAAAACAAAGTGGAGGGAGCCAGTGTTTTTTTAACCATCTCCCTGTTCAAAAATCAATTCAATAAATGGACCCCAGATTGGGGATGTAACAGGGATTAAACTGATGAGAATAGTACTACAGAAAATACCACTCATATCGGGTGTGACAGTAAATTGCACAGCGCAGAAGCAGTCACCGTGGATAAAAACAAAGGGGAGGGAGCCAGCGTTTTTTTAACCATCTCCCCGTTCGAAAAATCAATTCAATTCACCTTTCGGGGACCCTTGGTGTTGTACGTGGCTGGGTGGAGGAAGAAACCTTCAATGACATCACTGGGACATGGCTAGCTTGGTATCCAACCTTGTGCAAATGAGGAGTTTGCGGTTGTGCAAATGAACTGTTTGCGGTTGTTTGCGGCGCATTAAAAGGGGAGTTTGGTCTGTCAATGTCTGTAAAGTGGGCGTAATCCTTATAGATACAACCCCGTAACCCTGATCGATACAACATCATACCTGATCATATACACACACTGGATGTTTTAAAGCATGTTATTCCAAACAATTTAGGAATGTTAGTTGATTTATGCCCTTTATGGATTAAAACCCGACTCTGCGTCCACTACGTAATTTTCCATGGGAGTTTTGCCATAGATCCCCCTCTGGCATGCCACAGTCCAGGTGTTAGACCCCTTGAAACAAATTTCCCATCACTATTGTGGCCAGAAAGAGTCCTTGTGGGTTTTAAAATTCGCCTGCCAATTGAAGTCTATGGCGGTTCGCCCGGTTCGCCTGTTCGTGAACATTTGCGGAAGTTAGCGTTCGCTGTTCGTGAACGGAAAATTTTATGTTCGCGGCATCACTAACCCCCATTGCTCTACCACTATGTCATCATTTCACATTCTTTTCTGTACTGTCATTAAGCCATGTTGCCTCATTTCTAGTTTGGCCGTATGGAGAAAAATGTTTCTGTCTGTTCTAAAACCAACTGATTTTTCCTGGAAATCCATCAGATTAAATAATATAGGAAGAGGATATGAAAATGATCTCTTAGCAAGCTCTGCCTCTAATACCACTAGATGCAAGATACCTATCCTATAAGTCAACATACGACCTCTGTTGACATCACAGGCAGAGCTTGCTAAGAGCTCATTTTTATACCTTATATCCAGAATTCTATAGGAGCATTGCTTGGCCTATTAGACTCCTCATGTAGTTTAGGCTCTCTCTATAAGCAGATATAGTATCCTCTAAATCCTGACCTAAGCCTCTCACCCAGTTAAGGCAGTATTCTCCACTCTGCACTGATGTGGGGCAGTAATTCTGAAATAGCTATATGTAGATTAAGTTCTGGCTTATTGGATAGCTACAGGGGCGTAGCTATAGTGGGTGCAGAGGTTTGCAGTCGCTATCGGGCCCAGGAGCCTGAGTGGGCCCAAAGACCCTTGTGCTGCATAAGAATATCCTGGTATTATAGACAGTGTATGCTGTGAGAATCTGTTATAGATTTTGCACTGGGGTCCAGAATGTTCAAGTTACTTCTCTGGGTGGAGGGAAGGGGTTATGTCAAGAATTTGGCATGAGGGGGTGCCGATTTAAGAGGGTGTCTCTGCATAAATTTGGCAAATCTTCTGGCTGTGCAGGGGAATCAAAACTGGCAATGATTAAGCCAGTCTTGATAAATATTCCCCTGGATAGAGATGGCCTTGCGGTTTGCCCGGCGCTCGTTTTGCTTCAAACTTTGCTCGTTAGCTATTCGCTGAACATGCGACCATATGGTGATGTCTGCCCGTGCAATATTCTTTGGCATTGCACCGAACTTTGGCCCATGACACATCCATTAGGTGGGAAAGGACAGCCAATTGAGATGTTTCAGCACATGGACACACCCCCACCCTATAAGAGAACCCGATCTGGCAGCCATTTTTCATTCTGTGTTTTGCCAGTGTAGGGAGAGGTTGCTTTGTGGAGAAGGGACAAGCTGTTAGGAGCACCAAACTCTAGCTAATAGGGCCACAAAAGTCCTTTTAAGGACTGGTATAGGTGTGCTATTTATAGGTGTGATATACTGAGGGTTGTGATATTCTTATAATATACTTTCTAACATAGAAAGTATATTATAGAGCATTTGTATTGTGCAGCACTTGTGTGTGGTTCTGCTGCGATACCACAGCAATATAGAGAGACAAGCACTATTGGAACAACTACTTGCAACGGGTGTGATATATCTGTTGCCACCCAAAAAACTGATTGAGGGGTGTGATATACCTATAATATACTGTCTAACATAGAAAATATATAGTGCATTTGTATTGTGCAGCAGTTTTGTGTGGTTCTTCTGCGATACCGCACCTATATAGAGGGACAAGCGCTATTGGAACAACTATTTGTACCGGGTGTAATATACATGTTGCCCCAAATAAACAGGCTGGTGTAATATAACTGTTGTGACAAAAAAAAAAAATAACTGAGGGGTGTGATATACCTTCTTCCACAAAATACTGAATAAGGGGTTTGATATACCTGCTTCCACTAAATATTGATTGAGGGGTGCGATATACCTGCTTCCACAAAATACTGATTAAGGGGTTTAATATACCTGCTTCCGCCAAATATTGATTGAGGGGTGCGATATACCTGCTTGAATAAAATACTGATTAATGGGTTTGATATACCTGTTTCCACTAAATATTGATTGAGGCATGCGATATACCTGCATCCACAAAATACTGATTAAGGGGTTTGATATACCTGCTTCCACCAAATATTGATTGAGGGGTGCAAATACCTGCTTCCACAAAATACTGATTAAGGGGTTTGATATACCTGTTTCCACTAAATATTGATTGAGGCATGCGATATACCTGCATCCACAAAATACTGATTTAGGGGTTTGATATACCTGCTTCCACCAAATATTGATTAAGGGGTGCAATATACCTGCTTCAATGAAATACTGATTAATGGGTTCGATATACCTGTTTCTACTAAATATTGATTGAGGCGTGTGATATACCTGCATCCACAAAATACTGATTAAGGGGTGCGATATACCTGCTTCCACAAAATACTGATTAAGGGGTTCGATATACCTGCTTCCACAAAAATAACTGAATGAGGGCTGATATATACCTGCTTCCACAAAACACTGATAAAAGGGGTTCGATATACCTGTTTCCACCAAATATTGATTGAGGGGGGGCGGGGCCTGACGGTACATGGAGTAGGACGCACGTCCCTTGAGCTCCGGCCGAGATCCTGACATACAGCCTGTTACAGCTGCACCAGACCTGCCTGTTTTAGCCACTGACCTCCGTTATCTGCAGTGGGCACGAGGTGCTTACATTCTCCGGCCAGATGCCTGCTAAAATGGGGAAAACACCACTTCGTCCGGAGCGGGAGGAGCGGAATCAAGATGGCGCCGACGGGGAGACTCATGTGGAAGCGCTGATGGCGGTGAGTCAGGACATCACCACGCGCCTTGAAAAATTTGCCCATAACTCTCAGAAGAGCACGCTGAGAGAGTGGGGGGACACAGCAGTGGCTCCTCCGGCTCCTGGAGAGTTGACTATGGGACTGAATAGCTGTCCGGGCGCACTCCACCAGAGCCCGGCCCCCATATTTTATCCTGTGTGGAGGACAGTGTGATCCTTACTACCAGTGGCCCAGAGACTGAGGCACCAGAACCCACTCTGAAAGATATCATGGCAGCAATTGCTTGCTGCAATGTCACACTTAAAAGCATGAACACACATTTTGGGAGCCCCAAGGAGGACATCTCCATAATTCGCCATGACCTGCATAAAGTGGCGGAACGTACCACTGAGGTGGAGCGGAGGGTGTCTGATTTAGAAGACGGAGTTCGACCTCTTCAGGAAACTGTTAAAAGAGCTGCTAAAGATATCATGGCGCTGTACGCGAAAACCGACGATCTTGAAAACCGTTTGCGCCAAAATAATTTACGACTGGTGGGGATACCGGAGAAGATGGAAAAGCCGAATCCCACCGATTTTGTTGAAAAATGGCTAGCCGATAAGTTCCATGAAAGCGGCCTTTCTACACTATATGCTATTGAGCGGGCACACCGGGTACCCACTAGACCGCTACCCCCTGGACGCCCACCCCGTCCGATCCTGGCCAAAGTCCTGCACTATAGGGACAGAGACGTCATATTAAAAGCCTCTAGGAATCATCCGGATCTTGTTATTAATGGGGCTCCTGTTTCCATTTTTCCTGATTATTCCTCTGATGTCCAGAAGAGGAGAGCCCGTTTTGTGGATATTAAAAGACGGCTACGTGAATTGCAAGTCCAGTATTCCATGCTCTTTCCAGCCAGGTTGCTGGTGGTGGCGTTTGGATCGGCGCTGTTTTTTGAGGAACCTGAAGCTGCGCTATAGTGGTTGGACAAAAATGAACGTCAATTGAAAAATTCCGCTGGTGACACTTGAATTATCTGATTGCTATTAATATGCCTTATGTTCTTCATACAGGTGGACAGTTGTGTTATATCTGCAGTTGTTAACCTTTACCAGTGGTCTTAGGCCTGGAGCTAGAGACAGCTTGAGTAAAGCGTGAGCTTTGTTCACACTCACTAGTGCTACGTTGGTCCCTTGTTCTGGTTCAAGTGGGACTGTAACTTACTCTAAGACCTGTTGGGCCTGTTTTTTGTTTTTAGCCCTGGGTAACGCTAACTTTATCGTTTTTGTTATTCATGTTTTATGTTCTTCAAGATGGGTGGGGGGGGGACTTCATCGGTGTTGGCCAACTGCTAGAGATCTCTGATCAAGGGTACTGTCTGTCTATACATACATCTTATCGGCTATTATATGTCTGGGAAAGTTGCAATGGGGTCGACAGTTAAAGTGATTAGCTGGAATGTGAGGGGATTGTCGGACGACACTAAGCGTTCAGGTATCTTTCATTATCTAACGCGGTTCCAACCTGCAATATGCTGTTTGCAAGAAACTCACATGACCAAGCAAAAAGTGCACTTATTACGTAAAGCATGGGTGGGTTATTCTGCCCACTCCGTCTTCTCCTCTTATTCCAGGGGGGTCAGTATCTTAATACATAAGCATATTAGGTTTGAATGTCTGAATTAACTGATTGACCCAGAAGGCAGATATGTGTGCATCCCCTGCAGAATACAGGGGGTTACTTTAGTGTTGGTGTCGATTTATATTCCTCCTCCTTACTCTTCAGTGCCTGTGCGATTGGTGCTGGAGTTTTTGGTGAAATACCCGGATCTACCAGCTATAATTGTGGGGGATTTTAATAATGTTCTAAATGAAACTATGGATAGGTGTCAAGTGTCGGCAAGAACAGGTAGCAACTCTGAGACTCCGTTCAGTAGGTTATTACAGGAAGTGGGACTGATAGACGCATGGAGAGAAATGCATCCTGTACTCGGACAGTATTCGTGTTGTTCATCTACGTATAGGTCTCTTTCACGGATCGACCTAGGTCTGGTAAATGCCCTCTTGCTTCCGCATGTTCGGAGGCCGGAGTACTTGCCCAGAACTCTGTCGGACCATTCTGTCTTCAGTGTAGAATTGGAGCTGTCTGTGAGGGCCAGACCGGGGAATAGGACCTGGCGATTTAATGCATTTTGGTTGCCACTATTAGGAGATACCTCTGATATACACAGCGCTTTGAAGGAGTATTTTCAGCACAATGAGGGTTCAGCTTCTGTACACACGGTGTGGGGGGCTATGAAGGCCTTCCTCAGGGGAACCTTGATAAAATCCATTAGTAAAGTTAAGTCCAAATCCAAGGACAGTGACATACGGATGCATGATGATATGAAAAATGCAGAGGCGGCCTTCGTAGCTTCCCCATCCCCAGAAAACAGTACCCGGCTAAAAATGGCACAGGAAGACCTTAGATGTCACCTCTTGCAGGTAGCTGAGAGGAAACGTTTCTTCTACAAGCAGCAGTTTTTTGCGGAGGGGGAACAAGCAGGACATATGCTATCTATGATATCGAAGGCGCAGCAGGGTTCCTCATGCATTTCGGGGCTACTGAATTCTGCGGGTGTTCTACAGAGAGATACCACTGGGATTTTGAGTATTCTAGGCGAGTTCTATTCTTCTCTCTATTCCTCTAAAATGTCCTGTACAGATGTAGATATCGACAAGTTTTTGCAGGGCCTTAATCTCCCTCGTTTATCACAGGAGCACAACAATAGCTGACCTCAGGGAGACCAGCTACAAAAAACACAGCGGAGCCTCACTTAAGAGTCTCAACACAGCAATCCGAAGTGCAAAGTTCCCTGGGAAACAGGAATATGCAAAACAAATGTGGAGCCCCAGTTATGGGTCTACAACACAATGAAAGCCAGATATCCCTCAAAGGAAGGAAAACCAAGCAAAGGGGTGTCTCCATTACAGAGATCACCAAATCCACCATATTAAGTGGCCCCTATGTCAAGATCCCACTTTTTTACAAGCTTTAAGGATGTGACAGGAAAACCTAAGCTAGGTATCCATCCACAGACAGCTGTTTCAGGGTGTTGCCCCTCATCAGTGTGGAGTAGGATTCTGGCTAACCAGGAGCAATGCCTCGGAGACTACTCAAACACAACAATAGCTGACCTCAGGGAGACCAGCTACAAAAAACACCGCGGAGCCTCACTTAAGAGTCTCAACACAGCAATCCGAAGTGCAAAGTTCCCTGGGAAACAGGAATATGCAAAACAAATGTGGAGCCCCAGTTATGGGTCTACAACACAATGAAAGCCAGATATCCCTCAAAGGAAGGAAAACCAAGCAAGGGGTGTCTCCATTACAGAGATCACCAAATCCACCATATTAAGTGGCCCCTATGTCAAGATCCCACTTTTTACAAGCTTTAAGGATGTGACAGGGAAAACCTAAGCTAGGTATCCATCCACAGACAGCTGTTTCAGGGTGTTGCCCCTCATCAGTGTGGAGTAGGATTCTGGCTAACCAGGAGCAATGCCTCGGAGACTACTCAAACACAACAATAGCTGACCTCAGGGAGACCAGCTACAAAAAACACTGCAGAGCCTCACTTAAGAGTCTCAACACAGCAATCCGAAGTGCAAAGTTCCCTGGGAAACAGGAATATGCAAAACAAATGTGGAGCCCCAGTTATGGGTCTACAACACAATGAAAGCCAGATATCCCTCAAAGGAAGGAAAACCAAGCAAAGGGGTGTCTCCATTACAGAGATCACCAAATCCACCATATTAAGTGGCCCCTATGTCAAGATCCCACTTTCTTCTAGACGCCCTGTTACAACTAAAAGGAATTGCAGGTGGCACTGGGCTCCATGGCTAACAACAAGGCACCAGGTCTGGATGGTCTACCTGTGGAGATTTACAGGGAGTTCTCTGATATATTGCTGCCTGAAATGTTGAAAGTGTTCAACTGTTTCTTTGAATTGGGTAGCTTGTCACCATCCATGCAGGAGGCATTGATTGTGGTTATTCCCAAGCCAGGTAAGGACCCATTGTTCCCCGAATCTTATAGACCCATTTCCTTGCTGTCAACGGACGTTAAGGTGCTGGCGAAGGTCTTGGCCAACCGTCTATCTCGTGTGATATTGTCTATTATACACCCAGACCAGACCAGCTTTATGCCTCAGAAGTCTACGTCCATTAATGTTCGAAGGGTCTTTGCCAGTCTACAAGTGCCAGCAGACAATATAGGTGACAGGGCTATATTCTCCTTAGACGCGGCCAAGGCCTTTTACAGCATTGAATGGCGGTTTTTGTGGCGCACCTTGACATACAAGGGATTTGGTGATACATTTATAGCTTGGGTCCAAGTGCTATATAGTAATCCGAAGACAAGTGTCAGAGCTAATGGGGAGGTGTCAGGGCAGTTCCATCTACAAAGAGGAACACGTCAGGGATGCCCCCTGTCACCCCTTCTATTTGCGATCGCAATAGAGCTGTTGGCAGCGGCAATACGAAATTTCTCAGATGTTCATGGATTTTGTTACGGCACGGTACAAAAAAAGGTAGCAATGTATGCTGACGATACTCTGCTTTTCTTGGGGGACACAAATTCATCCCTAGAGGCAGCTATGAATCTAATAGATAAATTTGGCCAACTATCTGGCCTACTGATAAACTGGCACAAATCTGCCTTAATGCTAGTCGATGGGCAACCTAAATAACCAGTAATAATTAATAGAGATATCCCTTGTGTGGAAACATTCAAATACCTGGGCATTAATATTTCTCCCAGACTTAGGGACTTTGAAAGATTGAACCTTGACCCCCTGCTGATCAAATTTAGGCTCAAAGTTAAGGCATGGTGCAAATTGTATCTTTCAGTGGCGGGTAGGGCGAACCTCCTCAAAATGATATTAATGCCTCAGCTTATCAACCACCACTGGAGAAGGCCACTCTCATTTATTTGGGACCAGCACCCAGACAGAGGATACAGGTCCCACAGCAAGGAATCATGCGTCATATCAACCCCCACCGGAGAAGGCCACTCTCATTTATTTTGGACCAGCACCCAGACAGAGGGTACAGGTCCCACAGCAAGGAATCATGCGTCATATCAACCACCACCGGAGAAGGCCACTCTCATGTATTTTGGACCAGCACCCAGACAGAGGAGAGAGGTCCCACAGCAGAGATTCAGGCATTTATATCAGCCAGCACAGGAGAAGGCCGCTTTCAGTGACTTAGGCCTTAGCACCGACACAGAGGAGACAGGTCAGATAGCACAAGCATCAGTTTCACATCAACCACCACAGGAGAAGGGCACTTTTAGAGACTTTGACCCCTGCACCCAGAAAGTGGAGAGAGGTCCCACAGCAGAGAATCAGGCATCATGTCAACCACCACAGGAGTAGGCCACCTTTTGTTTCTTTGACCCCTGCACCCAGAAAGAGGAGAGAGGTCCCACAGCAGAGATTCAGGCATTTATATCAGCCAGCACAGGAGAAGGCCGCTTTCAGTGACTTTGGCCCCCTGCACCCACACAAAGGAGACATGTCAGACAGCACAAGTATAACATTCATATCACCCAGCACAGGAGAAGGACACTTTCATGTACTTTGGCCCCGGCACCCAGACAGAGGGAAGGTTCATTCAACTCTGGGTTGCACCTCAAGATCCTACTTAATTTCAAAAATAGATTTTTCAATGAAGAAGTGGCCAGGAGTACAAGACAACATGGTTTAAGGCAGTTATTAAGGACTACTCTGCACAAGGGAGGGTCAGGTCTTGTGGGATCCATGCCTGGTTCATTTTTATAAACGTCAGCTTGTCCACGTTGGCTGCGGACAGGCGGCTGCGTTTGTCAGTAATGACGCCCCTGCCGTGCTGAATACACGTTCAGATAAAACGCTGGCCGCCGGGCAGGCCAGCACCTCCAAGGCATAACATGCTAATTCTGGCCACGTGGACAATTTGGAAACCCAGAAGTTGAATGGGGCCGAACCATCCGTCAGTACGTGGAGTTGTGTGCAGACATACTGTTCAACCATGTTAGTGAAATGTTGCCTCCTGCTAACACGTTCCGTATCAGGTGGTGGGGCAGTTAGCTGTGGCGTGGAGACAAAACTTTTCCACATTTCTGCCATGCGAACCCTGCCCTCAGAGGAGCTGGCCGTGACACTGCTGCGTGGGCGACCTCTAGCTCCTACTCTGCCTTGGCCTTGGCCTTCCACCTGTTCCCCTGTGACAGTTGGGAATGCTCTCAGGAGCGCGTCTACCAGTGTGCGCTTGTACTCGCGCATCTTCCTATCACGCTCCAGTGCAGGAAGTAAAGTGGGCACATTGTCTTTGTACCGTGGATCCAGCAGGGTGGCCACCCAGTAGTCAGCACACGTTAAAATGTGGGCAACTCTGCTGTCATTGCGCAGGCACTGCAGCATGTAATCGCTCATGTGTGCCAGGCTCCCCAGAGGTAAGGACAAGCTGTCCTCTGTGGGAGGCGTATCGTCATCATCCTCTGTATCCCCCCAGCCACGCACCAGGGATGTGCCTGCGCTGTGCTGGGTGCCACCCCGCTGTGAACCTGCTTCATCCTCATCCTCCTCCACCTCCTCCACATCCTCCAGTAGTGGTCCCTGGCTGGCCACATTTGTTCCTGCCCTCTGCTGTTGCAAAAATCTCCCTCTGAGCCACTTCTAAAAGACTGGCCTGAAAGTGCTAAAAACGACCCGTCATCCTCCTCCTCCTCCTCCTGGCCCACCTCCTCTTCCATCATCGCCCTAAGCGTTTTCTCTAGGAGACATAGAATTGGTATCGTCACGCTGATAACAGTGGCATCGCCACTGGCCAAGTTGGTGGCGTACTCTAAACAGCGCAACAGGGCACACAGGTCTCGCATGGAGGCCCAATCATTGGTGGTGAAGTGGTGCTGTTCCGCAGTGCGACTGACCCGTGTGTGCTGCAGCTGAAACTCCACTAGGGCCTGCTGCTGCTCGCACAGTCTCTCCAGCATGTGCAAGGTGGAGTTCCACCGGGTGGGCACGTCGCATATTAGGCGGTGAGCGGGAAGGCCGAAGTTCCGCTGTAGCGCTGACAGGCGAGCAGCGGCAGGATGTGAACGCCGGAAGCGCGCACAGACGGCCCGCACTTTATGCAGCAGCTCTGACATGTCTGGGTAGTTGTGAATGAACTTTTGCACCACCAAATTCAGCACATGCGCCAGGCAAGGGATATGCGTCAAACTGGCTAGTCCCAGAGCTGCCACGAGATTTCGCCCATTATCGCACACCACCAGGCCGGGCTTGAGGCCCACCGGCAGCAACCACTGGTCGGTCTGTTGTTCAATACCCCGCCACAACTGCGAGGTGTGGGGCCTGTCCCCGTAACATATGAGTTTCAGAATGGCCTGCTGACGTTTACCCCGGGCTGTGCTGAAGTTGGTGGTGAAGGTGTGTGGCTGACTGGATGAGCTGGTGGAAGCAGAGGAGGAGGAGGAGGAAGCCGAGTAGGAGGAGGAGGCTACAGGAGGCAAAGAATGATGCCCTGTGATCCTTGGCGGCGGAAGGACGTGCGCCAAGGAACTCTCCGCCTGGGGCCCAGCCGCCACTACATTTACCCAGTGTGCAGTTAGGGAGATATAGCGTCCCTGGCCGTGCTTACTGGTCCACGTATCTGTGGTTAGGTGGACCTTGCCACAAATGGCGTTGCGCAGTGCACACTTGATTTTATCGGACACTTGCATGTGCAGGGAAGGCACGGCTGTCTTGGAGAAGTAGTGGCGGCTGGGAACCAAATACTGGGGGACAGCCATGGCCATTAGCTGTTTGAAGCTGTCTGTGTCCACCAGCCGGAATGACAGCATTTCAAAGGCCAGTAGTTTAGAAATGCTGGCATTCAGGCCAAGGGCTCGAGGGTGACTAGGTGGGAATTTGCGCTTCCTCTCAAAGGTTTGAGAGATGGAGAGCTGAACGCTGCTGTGTGAAATAGTGGAGACGCTAGGTGACGGTGGTGGTGGTGGTGTCAGTGGCACATCCTCTGTTTGCTGCTCGGCAGGTGGCAACATTCCTCTCGAGGCGGAAGCCGAGGCAGCAGCGGTAGAGGGAGCAGGGGGAGCCTGAGCGGGTTCCTTGTTTTTAAGGTGTGTACTCCACTGCAGTTCATGCTTTGCATGTAGATGCCTGATCATGCAGGTGGTGCTCAGGTTAAGAACGTTAATGCCTCGTCTCAGGGTCTGATGGCACAGCGTGCAAACCACTCTGGTCTTGTCCTCAGCACATTGCTTGAAGAAGTGCCATGTCAGGGAACTCCTTGAAGATGCCTTTGGGGTGCTAGGTCCCTGTTGGCGCTGGCCAATAGCTGGCGAACTCTCTGGACGGCGGCTGTTCTGCTTTTGCCCCCTGCTCCCTCTTTGGCTTCGCTGTTGTCTCGGTCTCACCACTGCCTCTTCCTCTGAACTATTTAAGTCAGCGGCACGACCTTCAGTCCATGTGGGGTCTAAGTCCTCATCGTCCTCTGCATCGTTTTCCACCCAGTCTTCCTCCCTGACCTCCTCCTGTTTAGTCTGCACACTGCAATAAGACGCGGCAGTGGGCACCAGTGTTTCGTCATCATCAGAGACTCGGTCACTCTGCTGTGGTGGTATTCCCATGTCCTCATCATCTGGATACATAAGTGGTTGTGCGTCAGTGCATGGAATGTCTTCCACCGCTGGGGAAGGGCTAGGTGGACGCCCTGGAAAACCGTGGGAGCAGAGTCTTCAAACAGAATAAGAGACTGCTGCATAACTTGAGGCTCAGCCAGTTTCCCTGATATGCATGGGGGTGATGTGACAGACTGATGGGCTTGGTTTTCAGGTGCCACCTGTGCGCTTTCCGCAGAAGACTGGGCGGAAGACAATGTGGTGAACGTGCTGGAAGCACTGTCGGCCACCCAATCGACTAATGCCTGTACCTGCTCAGGCCTTACCATCCTCATAACGGCATTGGGCCCCACCAAATATCGCTGTAAATTCTGCCGGCTACTTGAGGGAGTTGGTTCACTACTTTGTGCGCCTGAGGCCGAACGGCCACGTCCTCTGCCAGCAACAGAGGCTCCACGGACACCACCACGACCGCGTCCTCGTCCCTTAATAGAATGTTTCCTCATTGTTGCGATTCAACTCGCACCACAATAAAATATATTATTTTTTAGCCCCAAAATTCCCACACTGGAAGATATAATTCCTTTTTCCGGTATTAATTACAAGAAGACTGCTGCAAATTGGACACCAGAATTTTTATAATGCTAGTTTGTGTACATAAATTATCACACTGGAAGATATAATTCCTTTTTCCGGTATTAATTACAAGAAAACTGCAGCAAATTGGACACCAGAATTTTTAAAATGCTAGTTTTGGTACATAGATTCCCACACGGGAGATATAATTCCTTTTACAGGAGTAAAACGTGAGGCCTAGTGTTTCTGGTCTAACAAACACCAGATTGATTAAATTGGCCTTTTTTTCACCAAAATTACAACACTGGACAATAATGCCTTTTGGCGGTATTAATTACAAGAACACTGCTGCTAATTGGACACCAGAATTTTTATAATGCTAGTTTGTGTACATAAATTCCCACACTGGAAGATATAATTCCTTTTTCCGGTATTAATTACAAGAAAACTGCTGCAAATTGGACACCAGAATTTTTAATATGCTAGTTTTGGTACATAGTTTCCCACACGGGGAGATATAATTCCTTTTACAGGAGTAAAACGTGAGGCCTAGTGTTTCTGGTCTAACAAACACCAGATTGATTAAATTGGCCTTTTTTTCACCAAAATTACAACACTGGACAATAATGCCTTTTGGCGGTATTAATTACAAGAACACTGCTGCTAATTGGACACCAGAATTTTTATAATGCTAGTTTGTGTACATAAATTCCCACACTGGAAGATATAATTCCTTTTTCCGGTATTAATTACAAGAAAACTGCAGCAAATTGGACACCAGAATTTTTAAAATGCTAGTTTTGGTACATAGTTTCCCACACGGGGAGATATAATTCCTTTTACAGGAGTAAAACGTGAGGCCTACTGTTTCTGGTCTAACAAACACCAGATTGATTAAATTGGCCTTTTTTTCACCAAAATTACAACACTGGACAATAATGCCTTTTGGCGGTATTAATTACAAGAACACTGCTGCTAATTGGACACCAGAATTTTTATAATGCTAGTTTGTGTACATAAATTCCCACACTGGAAGATATAATTCCTTTTTCCGGTATTAATTACAAGAAAACTGCAGCAAATTGGACACCAGAATTTTTAAAATGCTAGTTTTGGTACATAGATTCCCACACGGGGAGATATAATTCCTTTTACAGGAGTAAAAACGTGAGGCCTACTGTTTCTGGTCTAACAAACACCAGATTGATTAAATTGGCCTTTTTTCACCAAAATTACAACACTGGACAATAATGCCTTTTGGCGGTATTAATTACAAGAACACTGCTGCTAATTGGACACCAGAATTTTTATAATGCTAGTTTGTGTACATAAATTCTCACACTGGAAGATATAATTCCTTTTTCCGGTATTAATTACAAGAAAACTGCAGCAAATTGGACACCAGAATTTTTAAAATGCTAGTTTTGGTACATAGATTCCCACACGGGAGATATAATTCCTTTTACAGGAGTAAAAACGTGAGGCCTACTGTTTCTGGTCTAACAAACACCAGATTGATTAAATTGGCCTTTTTTTCACCAAAATTACAACACTGGACAAAGTAATGCCTTTTGCGGTATTAATTCCTTTTACAGGAGTAAAAACGTGAGGCCTACTGTTTCTGGTGTAACTAACACCAGATTGATTAAATTGGCCTTTTTTCACCAAAATGACAACACTGGACGATATAATGCCTTTTTGCGGTATTAATTACAAGAGGACTGCTGGTATTTCAGAACACCGGAATTTTTAAAATGCTAGTTTTGCTAGATAAATTTCCCACACTGGGAGAAATATTGCCTAAGCCTTTTTACAGTATTAATTACAACAGGAGTGCTTCTTCTGGTCTAACACCAGAATAATTTTATTATTACGGTGAAAGCTTTTTCTAATTTATATTTCTGGCACATAAAAAAAAAAATATTTCTGGCTGACAGTATTGGACTCGGCTGTAGTGGCACTGGCTAGCCTAGCTGGAACAGCACATTCATGGGATTTGCTATCCAAGTGGGTTACTTTCAGTTTCACCACTGATATATTAAATATCTTTGCAGTTAGTATGGGTGACACAAGCACAGCCAAACCCCTGATGTAGTATATGTCACGACTGTGACTGATCCAGATAGGTCTGGGAAGAGAAGGTCGCAGCGACTTGCTACTCGCGATAGCTTGTGAGTTTGCTTCATGGTTCAGGGTATGTCATCCAGGTTTTGCCTTGTGAACCTTTTTGTCCTGACTGGGAGTTTGTAGGCATTCTTCTCAGGTGAGTGCTGTCTGCCACTCCCAGCTACTATATTAGTTTCAGTTTCACTTGCAGTCATTGCCAGATATAGTCCTTACTTCCAGTGCTATTCTGACCTTTGAAGGAGATCGTTTGACGGTATTGCTGTGGAGCTCGTGTCTGGCGTGGACTGTCGTTGTTGGGATCATCTTCTGCTCGTGACTGGATAAGTCTATCTCTGCTGGAGATTGTTTGTTTGTTACTGTCTTCCCTGTTGTTCTCCTAGACATGAGTGATGGTGACTAGTGCTCCCATCTGCCTTCCCCAGTCTAGTCTTCTAAGGGTCACTCAGGGTTTAGGCATCCTGCTCGCCGCACGGGTTCACACCCCGCCTAGGGTATCAGGGCAGACAGATGCCAGCGTAGGGTTTGTCAGGGTGGCCGTTTCCATTTCCCATCCGTAGATAAGGGTCCCCTTCCTCCGTCTGGTGCAACACGACTGCTGCTGGGATAGCGGTCGTGACAGTATATCTGGCCTGTTAAAAAAAAAAAAAAGTGACATTTCCTTTTTTTTTTTTTTGCCTGCTGTTTTGCTTTGTATTCTTCTGTTCCACTATGGATCCGGTTACGGTTTTGGCGAAACAATTACAGGGGTTATCCCTTGAAGTGGCAGGATTAAAGCAACAGTACTGCAGCAGCAGCAATCCTTGGGTCTCCACGCTGCTATGGGAGATCAATGTACCCTGAGCCAAAAGTGGCTTTTCCTGATAGGTTCTCAGGAGGGAGAGACCAATTTGTAACCTTCAGAGAAGCTTGTAAATTGTTCTTCAGGTTACGCCTAGATCCTCCGGCGGTGAGGAACAACGGGTGGGCATTGTAATTTCTCCTGCAAGGAGATCCGCAGGCTTGGGCTTTCTTTACCATCTGACTCTCCGGCCTTACGATCAGTGGAGGAGTTTTTGAAGCCTTGGGTCTCGTGTATGATGACCTGACAGGGTCTCACTGGCTGAGTCTAAGCTACGTAGACTTCGGCAGGAGAACCGGTCAGCTGAACTATATTGTTCTGAATTCGTAGGTGGGCTACGGATACATTATGGAACGACTCGGCCCTTAGGAGTCAGTTCTGCCAGGGGTTGTATGAAAATTAAAAGACGCGCTGGCTGTATACGAGGTCCCTGGGTCTCTTGAGGCGGCTATGTCTCTGTCCATAAGAATCGACAGACGACTCAGGAGAGACTACTAAATTCTACAGAGGCCTCTATAGGGCAGGGATCGGTTTGTTGTGATCCAGTCGAACCAATGCAAATAGGGGCGCCACTAGACGGGTGAATCCTCCTAAGGTCCGCCTATAGGTCAGAGGTTTGTTTTCGTTGTGGGGAGGGGTCATTTTGTAAAGGTATGTCCCTCAGAACCCAAGAGATCACAAACTAAGGAGCCGCTGAAATCTAGAGTCCCCAGACTGTGCGGAGGATAACAGTCTGGGCGCATTCTGCTTCCTCCATACGCATGTCTCAGTTTTTGTTGTCCGCTACCGTTGTGGCGGGCAATAAGACTGAGATCTGTTCCGTCTTTTGGACAGTGGGCGGGGGTCAATTTGGTGGATTCACGGTTTGCTCTGGCTCTGGGTTTTACTCCGAACCGGTACGCAGAACTATTCCTGTTTTTGCCATTGACTCTCTCCTCTTACTCAGAGAGAGTTAACTCCAGATCGTCCATAATATCCATCTGCAGTAGGGGACCTCCATAAAGAGCATATCTCTTGTTATGTCCTGGACGGTCTCTCCGGCTCCTATGGTTTTGGGGCTTCCTGGCTGGTGACTCACAATCCAGTGGTGGATTGGCAGGCCGGGAGATTGTGGAGTGGAGTGAACATTGTAAGGACAACTGCTTGAGTAGTAGGTGCTCAACACTCTCTGTAACATCTCTACCTTCCTTTCTGTCAGATTTTATGGATGTGTTCTCTGAGAAGGGTTGTCAGGGTTACCACCTCATCGTCCATATGATTGCCCAATTAATCTGTTACCTGGGGCAAAACTACCTAAAACCCGGTTATACAATCTTTCTGGCCCAGAGAGGAAGGCTATGAAAGATTATATTTCGGAAAGTTTGGCTAAGGGACACATCAGACCCTCTTCTTCACCCGTGGCTGCAGGGTTCTTTTCGTTAAAAGAAAGATGGGGCCTGCGCCCTGCTCTGGATTTCCGGGAATTAAACCGATAACTATCCGAGATCCCTATCCTCTTCCTCTCATTCCCGACCTCTTTAATCAGGTTGTTGGTGCTAAATGGTTCTCCAAAATGGACCTCAGCGGAGCCTATAACCTGGTTCGCATCAAAGAGGGGGATGAGTGGAAGACGGCTTTAATACTCCGGAAGGGCATTATGAAAATCTGGTCATGCCATTTGGTCTTACTAATGCTCCTGCGGTGTTCCAACATTTTGTCAACGATATTTTTAGTCACCTTATCGGGAGATTTGTTGTGATATATCTTGATGACATCCTGGTCTATTCTCCGGATCTGGATACACATAAGATCCATGTGAGACAAGTGCTGCAGATATTAAGGGCCAACAAATTGTTTGCTAAATTAGAGAAATGTGTGTTCGCCGTAAAAGAACTGCCATTTCTGGGGTATGGTTGTCAGATTCAGGTTTCCGCATGGATCCAGAGAAAGTCCGGGCAATTATGGACTGGGATCTGCCTGAGAACCTGAAGGCTTTGCAACGCTTCCTGGGGTTTGCCAATTTTTATAGAAAGTTTATAAAGAACTATTCCTTGGTGGTCAAACCACTGACGGACATGACCCGAAAGGGATCCGATTTTTCCAAATGGTCACATGCAGCCAAAACTGCCTTTACATCTCTGAAGGAAAGATTCACCTCGGCTCCTATTCTCGTACAGCCAGATGTCTCGCTTCCTTTATTGTAGAGGTTGACGATCAGAGGTGGGGTGGGAGCGGTACTATCTCAGGGCCCGTCCCTGGTGAATGGCGCCCATGTGCTTTCTTTTCAAGAAATTGTCTACTGCAGAAAGGAACTATGACATTGGCAACAGGGAACTTTTGGCTATTAAGTTGGCCTTAGAGGAGTGGCGTTATTTTTTGAGGGGGCGGTTAATCCCGCCACAGTGATTACCGATCACAAGAACTTAGTATATCTGGAGTCTGCTAAACGCCTCACCCCTAGACAGGCTCGGTGGTCGTTGTTTTTTACTAGGTTTAATTTTGTAATAACCTATCGCCCGGGGCAAAAATACTAAGGCGGATGCATTGTCTCAAAGTTTTCCTGGAGGTGATGATGATGTTCCAGAGCCTATTTTGCAAAAGGGGGTGGTGGTCTATGCATTACACTCAGGTTTAGAGGGGAGGGTGTTGGAAGCTCAGGGGGACGCCCCGGCCTCCTGCCCCTCGAATAAACTGTTTGTGCCAGAAAATTTACGCCTGGAGATACTAAAGGAACACCATAACTCCGCACTGGCAGGACACCCAGGTAGTAAGGCAACCTCTGAATTAGTGTCTCGTCGGTTCTGGTGGCCTAAGTGGCGCCAGGAGGTGTTGAATTTTGTGTCTGCATGTCCTACCTGTGCTCGCTCTAAGGTGGATCATACTCGTCCGGCAGGGCGTCTTTACCTCTGGCCATCCCCAACAGGCCTTGGACGCACTCTATCAATGGATTTCATTACTGATCTACCAGTATCAGCAGGGAAGACTGTTATTCTTGTTGTTGTTGACAGATTCAGTAAAATGGTGCACTTTATTGCTCTTACCGCATTGCCTAATGCTAACACACTGGCTCAGGCTTTTATTGACCACATCGTGAAGCTTCATCGGGTCCCTTCCGATATTGTTTCGATCGTGGTACCCAATTTGTTTCAAAATTTTGAAAGCTTTTGTTCTCGCTTAGGGTTCATCTGTCGCTTTCATCTTTCCATCCACAGTCCAACGGTCAGACTGAACGTACCAATCAAAACCTAGAGACATATTTGAGATGCTTTGTTTCCGAAAATCAGGAGGAATGGTCATCTTATTTACCGCTAGACCGAGTTTGCCATTAATAATCGTCGCCAAGAATCCAACCGATAAGTCACCATTTTTTGGTGCGTATGGTTTCCATCCTCAGTTTTGTACGCTTAGTGAGGGGGCCGTCTGGGATTCTCTGAGGATGAACGATTTGCGTCTTCACTTTCATCAGTGTGGCAGAGTGTGCAAGAAAGTTTGAAGAGAATTGGTGGCAGATACAAACGTGTGGCTGATAAGAAGCGCTCTGAAGGTCCGGACCTTGGGGTGAATGACTTGGTGTGGTTGTCTACCAGAAATATCAAGTTGAAGGTTCCCTCATGGAAATTAGGTCCGAGATTTATTGGTCCTTATAGGTAATTAAGATCATTAACCCGGTGGCTTTTCTGTCTGGAGCTACCTCAGACTCTAAGGATCCATAATGTCTTCCACAGATCTCTGCTTAAGAGATATGTAGAACCTCCTGAACCATTGCCACTACCGCCTCCACCGGTGGTTGTTGATGGCAGTCTTGAGTTTCAGGTAGAAAAGATTGTTGATTCACGATATGTTCCCCGCTCTCTTCAGTACCTGGTGCACTGGAAAGGCTATGGTTCCAAGAGAGAATGTGGGTGCCAGCATCAGAGATAAAGGCGGACAGACTCATTCGGGCTTTTCATAGGTCCCACCCGAGAGGCCTGGTCTTGAGGGTCCGTGGCCCTCGTAGAAGGGGGGTACTGTCACGACTGTGACTGATCCAGATAGGTCTGGGAAGAGAAGGTCGCAGCGACTTGCTACTCGCGATAGCTTGTGAGTTTGCTTCATGGTTCAGGGTATGTCATCCAGGTTTTGCCTTGTGAACCTTTTGTCCTGACTGGGAGTTTGTAGGCATTCTTCTCAGGTGAGTGCTGTCTGCCACTCCCAGCTACTATATTAGTTTCAGTTTCACTTGCAGTCATTGCCAGATATCTGTCCTTACTTCCAGTGCTATTCTGACCTTTGAAGGAGATCGTTTGACGGTATTGCTGTGGAGCTCGTGTCTGGCGTGGACTGTCGTTGTTGGGATCATCTTCTCTGCTCGTGACTGGATAAGTCTATCTCTGCTGGAGATTGTTTGTTTGTTACTGTCTTCCCCTGTTGTTCTCCTAGACATGAGTGATGGTGACTAGTGCTCCCATCTGCCTTTCCCCAGTCTAGTCTTCTAAGGGTCACTCAGTGTTTAGGCATCCTGCTCGCCGTACGGGTTCACACCCCGTCTAGGGTATCAGGGCAGACAGATGCCAGCGTAGGGTTTGTCAGGGGTGGCCGTTCCATTTCCCATCCGTAGATAAGGGTCCCCCTTCCCCTCCGTCTGGTGCAACACGACTGCTGCTGGGATAGCGGTCGTGACAGTATATCTATGAAAAAATCGACTATTACATGAGATTAATGGACATTGTGGCAGCTTTTGCTGTAGCACCAGAAGTCCCAAAATGGCCGCCGCCTATCAGCCCAGTAACATGTGCCAGAAAACAGTCTGCCCAGCCAGAAAAAAAATTGACTTTGACTGAGCAGCTGAATCGCTGTTGTTCTGATTCACAGGTGTAGATTTTTCACTTCTTTGGAGCTTTGGTTTAGACTCTGTGGCAGCAAGTGCTGGCGCACCACAAGTCCCAAAATGGCCACCGCCGGTCAGCCCAGTTACATGTGCCAGTAAAAATCGCTCTAGCCAGTCTCAACAAAATAGTGACTTTCAGTGAACAGCTCAGCTGAGTTGTTCTGATGCACAGGTGTAGAAAGGTAGATCATTCAATCACTTCTTTATCCTTGCCTATCTCGGCCTCACAGAAGCTGCGTTCTCTCCCTCCACTAATCAGAGCAGTGTGACGTGCGGCGCTACGTGACTCCAGCTTAAATAGAGGCTGGGTCACATGCTGCACTTGGCCAATCACAGCCATGCCATTAGTAGGCATGGCTGTGATGGGCTCTTAGGGCAAGAGCCAAGAAGTAAAACGCTAGCTGATTGGCCGCTGTGCAGCCCTTCAGAAAGCTGGAAGTAATCGACGAACACCGGACCCGAACCCGAACTTTTTTGAAAATGTCCGGGTTCGGGTCCGTGTCACGGACACCCCAAAATTCGGTACGGACCCGAACGATTCTCGAACTGTTCGCTCAACACTAGTGCTGCACGCTATACAAACAGCCTACACTGTGCATATACCGTCTGATCCCAAAGTTTGCATACTGGGCTACGTGTCAGAGCTGGGGGTGGACAATCTGCTTCAAGTGGCGATTGGCCGTTTGCTATATGTTGCGAGAAAACTAATAGCCATGCACTGGATACAGTGTGCTCCTCCAACCTTCAGTGAATTTATGGGTAAAGTTAACACCATGCTGGTATATGAGAAAATAATTTTCCAGAAAAGGGGATCCCCTCAAAAATTTGATAAGCTATGGGAGCCGTGGAATCTGTTTAGGCGACAGAACAACGATTCCTGAAGAGGGTGGCCAACACCGACGAGGGAGGGGGGGGGGGAAGGTGAGGGGTGTTAATGTTCAAAAGCATTATGGTTACCTTGCTTATGCGAATGTACTCAAACTTTGTCATTGCGTATGAATATGGAATACAGTTTCCTACTTGTATTTTATGACTTGTGATCGCATATTCTGTTGCTATATATTGATTCTATTTTTCAATAAAAATGATTTGATTTAAAAAAAAATATTGATTGAGGGCTGCGATATACCTGCTTCCACAAAAAAACTGATTAAAGGGTTCGATATACCGGTTTCCACCAAATATTGATTGAGGCCTGCGATATACCTGCATCCACAAAATACTGATTAAGGGGTTTGATATACCTGCTTCCACCAAATATTGATTAAGGGGTGCAATATACCTGCTTCAATGAAATACTGATTAATGGGTTCGATATACCTGTTTCCACTAAATATTGATTGAGGCGTGTGATATACCTGCATCCACAAAATACTGATTAAGGGGTTCGATATTGTCACGACCGCTATCCCAGCAGCAGTCGTGTCGCACCAGATGGAGGGGAAGGGGGACCCTTATCTACGGATGGGAAATAGAACGGCCACCCCTGACAAACCCTACGCTGGCATCTGTCTGCCCTGATACCCTAGAAGGGGTGTGAACCCGTGCGGCGAGCAGGATGCCTAAACCCTGAGTGACCCTCAGAAGACTAGACTGGGGAAAGGCAGATGGGAGCACTAGTCACCATCACTCATGTCTAGGAGAACAACAGGGGAAGACAGTAACAAACAAACAAACAATCTCCAGCAGAGATAGACTTATCCAGTCACGAGCAGAGAAGATGATCCCAACAACGACAGTCCACGCCAGACACGAGCTCCACAGCAATACCGTCAAACGATCTCCTTCAAATGTCAGAATAGCACTGGAAGTAAGGACTATATCTGGCAATGACTGCAAGTGAAACTGAAACTAATATAGTAGCTGGGAGTGGCAGACAGCACTCACCTGAGAAGAATGCCTACAAACTCCCAGTCAGGACAAAAAGGTTCACAAGGCAAAACCTGATGACATACCCTGAACCATGAAGCAAACTCACAAGCTATCGCGAGTAGCAAGTCACTGCGACCTTCTCTTCCCAGACCTATCTAGATCAGTCACAGTCGTGACAGTACCCCTTTCTACGAGGGCCACCGACCCTCAAGACCAGGCCTCTCCGGGTGGGACCTATGAAAAGCCCGAATGAGTCTGTCCGCCTTATCTCTGATGCTGGCACCCACATTCTCTCTTCGGAGCCATAACCTTTCCAGTGCACCAGGTACTGAAGAGAGCGCGAACATATCGTGAATCAACAATCTTTTCTACCTGAAACTCAAGACTGCCATCAACAACCACCGGTGGAGGCGGTAGTGGCAATGGTTCAGGAGGTTCTACATATCTCTTAAGCAGAGATCTGTGGAAGACATTATGGATCCTTAGAGTCTGAGGTAGCTCCAGACGAAAAGCCACCGGGTTAATGATCTTAATTACCCTATAAGGACCAATAAATCTCGGACCTAATTTCCATGAGGGAACCTTCAACTTGATATTTCTGGTAGACAACCACACCAAGTCATTCACCCCAAGGTCCGGACCTTCAGAGCGCTTCTTATCAGCCACACGCTTGTATCTGCCACCAATTCTCTTCAAACTTTCTTGCACACTCTGCCACACTGATGAAAGTGAAGACGCAAATCGTTCCTCCTCGGGAATCCCAGACGGCCCCCTCACTAACGTACAAAACTGAGGATGGAAACCATACGCACCAAAAATGGTGACTTATCGGTGGATTCTTGACGACGATTATTAATGGCAAACTCGGCTAATGGTAAATAAGATGACCATTCCTCCTGATTTTCGGAAACAAAGCATCTCAAATATGTCTCTAGGTTTTGATTGGTACGTTCAGTCTGACCGTTGGACTGTGGATGGAAAGATGAAGAAAACGACAGATGAACCCCTAAACGAGAACAAAAGCTTTCCAAAATTTAGAAACAAATTGGTTACCACGATCCGAAACAATATCGGAAGGGACCCCGTGAAGCTTCACGATGTGGTCAATAATAACCTGAGCCAGTGTGTTAGCATTAGGCAAAGCGGTCAGAGCAATAAAGTGCACCATTTTACTGAATCTGTCAACAACAACAAGAATAACAGTCTTCCCGCTGATACTGGTAGATCAGTAATGAAATCCATTGATAGGTGCGCCCAAGGCCTGTTGGGGATGGCCAGAGGTAAAAGACGCCTCTGCCGGACGAGTATGATCCACCTTAGAACGAGCACAGGTAGGACATGCAGACACAAAATTCAACACCTCCTGGCGCCACTTAGGCCACCAGAACCGACGAGACACTAATTCAGAGGTTGCCTTACTACCTGGGTGTCCTGCCAGTGCGGAGTTATGGTGTTCCTTTAGTATCTCCAGGCGTAAATTTTCTGGCACAAACAGTTTATCCGAGGGGCAGGAGGCCGGGCGTCCCCTGAGCTTCCAACACCCTCCCTCTAAACCTGAGTGTAATGCAGAGACCACCACCCCTTTTGCAAAATAGGCTCTGGAACATCATCATCACCCCTCCAGGAAAACTTCGAGACAATGCATCCGCCTTAGTATTTTTTGCCCCGGGCGATAGGTTATTACAAAATTAAACCTAGTAAAAACAACGACCACCGAGCCTGTCTAGGGTGAGACGCTTAGCAGACTCCAGATATACTAAGTTCTTGTGATCGGTAATCACTGTGACGGGATGAACCGCCCTCCAAAAAATGACGCCACTCCACTAAGGCCAACTTAATAGCCAAAAGTTCCCTGTTGCCAATGTCATAGTTCCTTTCTGCAGTAGACAATTTCTTTGAAAAGAAAGCACACGGACGCCATTCACCAGGGACGGGCCCTGAGATAGTATCGCCCCACCCCCACCTCAGATGCGTCAACCTCTACAATAAAAGGAAGCGAGACATCTGGCTGTACGAGAATAGGAGCCGAGGTGAATCTTTCCTTCAGAGATGTAAAGGCAGTTTTGGCTGCATGTGACCATTTGGAAAATCGGATCCCTTTCGGGTCATGTCCGTCAGTGGTTTGACCACCAAGGATTAGTTCTTTATAAACTTCCTATAAAAATTGGCAAACCCCAGGAAGCGCTGCAATGCCTTCAGGTTCTCAGGCAGATCCCAGTCCATAATTGCCCGGACTTTCTCTGGATCCATGCGCAAACCTGAATCTGACAACACATACCCCAGAAATGGCAGTTCTTTTACGGCGAACACACATTTCTCTAATTTAGCAAACAATTTGTTGGCCCCTAATATCTGCAGCACTTGTCTCACATGGATCTTATGTGTATCCAGATCCGGAGAATAGACCAGGATGTCATCAAGATATATCACAACAAATCTCCCGATAAGGTGACTAAAAATATCGTTGACAAAATGTTGGAACACCGCAGGCGCATTAGTAAGACCAAATGGCATGACCAGATTTTCATAATGCCCTTCCGGAGTATTAAAGCCGTCTTCCACTCATCCCCTCTTTGATGCGAACCAGGTTATAGGCTCCTCTGAGATCCATTTTGGAGAACCATTTAGCACCAGCAACCTGATTAAAGAGGTCGGGAATGAGAGGAAGAGGATAGGGATCTCGGATAGTTATCCGGTTTAATTCTCGGAAATCCAGGCAAGGACGCAGGCCCCCATCTTTCTTTTTAACGAAAAAGAACCCTGCAGCCACGGGTGAAGAAGAGGGTCTGATGTGTCCCTTAGCCAAACTTTCCGAAATATAATCTTTCATAGCCTTCCTCTCCGGGCCAGAAAGATTGTATAACCGGTTTTAGGTAGTTTTGCCCCAGGTAACAGATTAATTGGGCAATCATATGGACGATGAGGTGGTAACCCCTGACAACCCTTCTCAGAGAACACATCCATAAAATCTGACAGAAAGGAAGGTAGAGATGTTACAGAGAGAGTTGAGCACCTACTACTCAAGCAGTTGTCCTTACAATGTTCACTCCACTCCACAATCTCCCGGCCTGCCAATCCACCACGGGATTGTGGGTCACCAGCCAGGAAGCCCCAAAACCATAGGAGCCGGAAGACCGTCCAGGACATAACAAGAGATATGCTCTTTATGGAGGTCCCCTACCTGCAGATGGATATTATGGACGATCTGAGTTAACTCTCTCTGAGTAAGAGGAGGAGTCGATGGCAAAAACAGGAATAGTTCTGCGTACCGGTTCCGGAGTAAAACCCAGAGCCTGAGCAAACCGCGAATCCACCAAATTGACCCCCGCTCCACTGTCCAAAAAGACGGAACAGATCTCAGTCTTATTGCCCGCCACAACGGTAGCGGACAACAAAAACTGAGACATGCGTATGGAGGAAACGAATAGGCCCAGACTGTTATCCTCCTCACAGTCTGGGGACTCTAGTTTTCCGGCGGCTCCTTAGTTTGTGATCTCTTGGGTTCTGAGGGACATACCTTTACAAAATGACCCCTCCCCCCACAACGAAAACAAACCTCTGACCTATGGCGGACCTTAGGAGGATTCACCCGTCTAGTGGCGCCCCCTATTTGCATTGGTTCGACTGGATCACAACAAACCGATCCCTGCCCTATAGAGGCCTCTGTAGAATTTAGTAGTCTCTCCCTGAGTCGTCTGTCGATTCTTATGGACAGAGACATAGCAGCCTCAAGAGACCCAGGGACCTCGTATACAGCCAGCGCGTATTTTAATATTTCAGACAACCCCTGGCAGAACTGACTCCTAAGGGCCGAGTCGTTCCATAATGTATCCGTAGCCCACCTACGGAATTCAGAACAATATAGTTCAGCTGACCGGTTCTCCTGCCGAAGTCTACGTAGCTTAGACTCAGCCAGTGAGACCCTGTCCGGGTCATCATACATGAGACCCAAGGCTTCAAGAAACTCCTCCACTGATCGTAAGGCCGGAGAGTCAGATGGTAAAGAGAAAGCCCAAGCCTGCGGATCTCCTTGCAGGAGAGAAATTACAATGCCCACCCGTTGTTCCTCACCGCCGGAGGATCTAGGGCGTAACCTGAAGAACAATTTACAAGCTTCTCTGAAGGTTACAAATTGGTCTCTCCCTCCTGAGAACCTATCAGGAAAAGCCACTTTTGGCTCAGTAGTACCTTGGTCTCCCATAGCAACGGTGGAACCTAAGGATTGCTGCTGCTGCTGCAGTACTGTTGCTTTTAATCCTGCCACTTCAAGGGATAACCCCTGTAATTGTTTCGCCAAAACCGTA
Source organism: Bufotes viridis (assembly GCA_033119425.1). Classification (NCBI taxonomy): domain Eukaryota; kingdom Metazoa; phylum Chordata; class Amphibia; order Anura; family Bufonidae; genus Bufotes; species Bufotes viridis. The sequence goes on along the minus strand of CM065590.1, from coordinate 70,386,559 downwards.
ACCAGATCCATAGTGGAACAGAAGAATCCAAAGCAAAACAGCAGGCAAAAAAAAAAAAGGAAATGTCACTTTATTTATTTATTTTTTATTTTTTTAAAAGGCCAGATATACTGTCACGACCGCTATCCCAGCAGCAGTCGTGTCGCACCAGACGGAGGGGAAGGGGGACCCTTATCTACGGATGGGAAATAGAACGGCCACCCCTGACAAACCCTACGCTGGCATCTGTCTGCCCTGATACCCTAGACGGGGTGTGAACCCGTGCGGCGAGCAGGATGCCTAAACCCTGAGTGACCCTCAGAAGACTAGACTGGGGAAAGGCAGATGGGAGCACTAGTCACCATCACTCATGTCTAGGAGAACAACAGGGGAAAACAGTAACAAACAAACAAACAATCTCCAGCAGAGATAGACTTATCCAGTCACGAGCAGAGAAGATGATCCCAACAACGACAGTCCACGCCAGACACGAGCTCCACAGCAATACCGTCAAACGATCTCCTTCAAAGGTCAGAATAGCACTGGAAGTAAGGACAGATATCTGGCAATGACTGCAAGTGAAACTGAAACTAATATAGTAGCTGGGAGTGGCAGACAGCACTCACCTGAGAAGAATGCCTACAAACTCCCAGTCAGGACAAAAAGGTTCACAAGGCAAAACCTGGATGACATACCCTGAACCATGAAGCAAACTCACAAGCTATCGCGAGTAGCAAGTCGCTGCGACCTTCTCTTCCCAGACCTATCTGGATCAGTCACAGTCGTGACAGATATACTTGCTTCCACAAAAAAAAACTGAATGAGGGCTGCGATATACCTGCTTCCACAAAACACTGATAAAGGGGTTCGATATACCTGTTTCCACCAAATATTGATTGTTGGCTGCGATATACCTGCTTCCACAAAAAAACTGATTAAAGGGTTCGATATACCGGTTTCCACCAAATATTGATTGAGGCATGCGATATTCCTGCTTCAACAAAATACTGATTAAGGGGTTTTATGTACCTGTTTCCACCAAATATTGATTGAGGGCTGCAATATACCTGCTTCCAAAAAATACTGATTAAGGGTTTTGATGTACCTGTTTCCAGCAAATATTGATTGAGGGCAGTGATATACCTGCTTCCACAAAATACTGATTAAGGGGTTCGATATATCTGTTTCTACCAAATATTGATTGAGGCGTGCGATATACCTGCTTCCATAAAATACTAATTAAGGGGTTTGATATACCTGCTTCTAAAAAATGCTAATTGAGGGCTGCGATATACCTGCTTCTACAAAATACTGATTAAGGGGTTCGATATACCTGTTTCCACTAAATATTGATTGAGGCCTGCGATTTACTTGCTTCCACAAATTACTGATTGATGGCTGTGATATACCTGCTTCCACAAATACTGCTCTTCTCTAAGGTCTTAGGCACAGGGTCATTTTGAAAATGACAGGCAGATAAAGAGGCAGGCCATTCTGCAGGGGTTGTAGGGGTCGGGCAGGTGCACCAGGCCAGAGCCTAAGTGGGAAATTGGAGAAGGCACGTGCGATTACTTTAAAGGGCGCACCAGAGTTGGTTGAGTGGCTCACTTAGCCTTCCGCTTCTGTACCCTCCTCATCCTCTGTATCTGCACCCTCCTCACTCTCTTCTGTGTGCACACACAAATACACAACCACCACTACCATAGCCCCCCCCCCCCCCCACTCGAGTCAGAGGAATTATTTTTCCATCCATTCCCAGACCTTGCCAATCTGCAGCCATTCTTGACACCGGATGAGGAAGAGGAGGTAGCAACAGCCACCACCCAGCGGTTTGACGACAGTATCCAGATCAGCCCAAGGAGGGAGGTCCCTGCTATTGCTGCCTACTCCAAGATCTTAAATGTCAGTGGTGGTGAAGGTGACTATGATGACGTGTCTATGGTCGTCAGGTGGGTGCTCACAAGAGAAGAAGATGAGGGGAGTTCCGAGAGAGAGACGGAGCAGCAAAGAGGCAGGAGAAGGAGAAGCAGGCAGAGCTCTCAGGGCACAGGAGGCAAATGTATCTAGAGCAAGCCATCCACCATGTATGGTCACTTCTGGTGCTCCCAGGACGCCGGCACCTGGCTCCGCAGTGTGGGCTTTTTTTAACGTGTCAGATGCTGACTAGAGTTGAGCGAACACCTGGATGTTAGGGTTCGAGAAGTTCGGCCGAACTTCCCGAAAATGTTCGGGTTCGGGCCCCGAACTCGATCCGAACTTCATCCCGAACCCTATTGAAGACAATGGGGACCCGAACTTTTGGGCACTAGAAAGGCTGTAAAATAGTCCAGGAAAGAGCTGGAGGGCTGCAAAAGGCAGCAAAATGTAGGAAAACCCCTGCAAACAAATGTGGATAGGGAAATGAATTAAAATAAAATACATAAAAATTAAGCAATATCAATTGGAGAGAGGTCCCATAGCAGAGAATCAGGCTTCAAGTCACCCACCAATGGAGACGGCCACTTTCAGTTATTTAGGCCCCAGCACCCAGACAGAGGACAGAGGTCGCATAGCAGAGAATCAGGCATCATGTCACCCACCAATGGAGAAGGCCACTTTTAGATAATTAGGCCCCTGGCACCCAGATGGAGGAGAGAGGTCGCATAGTAGAGAATCAGGCTTCATGTCACCGAGCAATAGAGAAGGCCACTTCCAGATATTTAGCCCACGGCACCCAGACAGAGGACAGAGGTCGCATAGCAGAGAATCAGGCTTCATGTCACCCACCACTGGAACAGGCCACTTTCAGATAATTAGGCCCCTGGCACCTAGACGGAAGAGAGGTTCATTCAACTTTTGGTTGCACCGCAATATAATGGTAAAATAAAAAAAGAGGATTCAATAAAGAAGGGCCCCGGAGTACAAGAATATATGGTTGAGGGGGAGGCAGTTATAAATGTCTATTCTGCACAAGGGATGGACAGGTCCTGTGGGATCCATGCCTGGTTCATTTTTATGAAAGTCAGCTTGTCCACGTTGACTGTGGACAGGCGGCTGCATTTTTCAGTAATGACGCCCCCTGCCGTGCTGAATACACGTTCAGACAAAATGCTGGCCGCCGGGCAGGCCAGCACTTCCAAGGCATAAAAGGCTAGCCTGGCCACGTGGACAATTTGGAGACCCAGAAGTTGAATGGGGCCGAACCATCAGTCAGTACGTGGAGGGGTGTGCACATGTACTGTTCAACCATATTAGTGAAATGCTGCCTCCAGCTAATACGTTCCGTATCAGGTGGTGGTGCAGTTAGCTGTGGCGTGGCGACCTCATGCTCCTCCTCTGCCTTCACCTTGGACTTCCACTTGTTCCCCTGTGACATTTGGGAATGCTCTCAGGAGCGCGTCTACCAGCGTGCGCTTGTACTCGTGCATCTTCCAATCACGCTCCAGTGCAGGAAGTAAGGTGGGCACATTGTCTTTGTATCGGGGATCCAGTAGTCAGCACACGTTAAAATGTGGGCAACTCTGCTGTCATTGCGCAGGCACTGCAGCATGTAGTCGCTCATGTGTGCCAGGCTGCCCAGAGGTAAGGACAAGCTCCCCTCTGTGGGAGGCGTATCGTCATCATCCTCTGTATCCTCCCAGCCACGCACCAGTGATGGGCCTAAGCTGTGTTGGGTGCCACCCCGCTGTGAACCTGCTTCATCCTCATCCTCCTCCACCCCCTCGTCATCCTCCTCGTCCTCCAGTAGTGGGGCCTGGCTGGCCACATTTGTACCTGGCCTCTGCTGTTGCAAAAAACCTCCCTCTGAGGCACTTCTAACAGACTGGCCTGAAAGTGCTAAAAATGACCCCTCATCCTCCTCCTCCTCCTCCTGGGCCACCTCCTCTTCCATCATCGCCCTAAGTGTTTTCTCAAGGAGACATAGAAGTGGTATTGTCACGCTGATAACGGCGTCATCACCACTGGCCATGTTGGTGGAGTACTCGAAACAGCGCAACAGGGCACACAGGTATCGCATGGAGGCCCCGTCTTTGGTGGTGAAGTGGTGCTGTTCCGCAGTGCGACTGACCCGTGTGTGCTGCAGCTGAAACTCCACTATGGCCTGCTGCAGCTCGCACAGTCTCTCCAGCATGTGCAAGGTGGAGTTCCACCTGGTGGGTACGTCGCATAAGAGGCGGTGAGCGGGAAGGCTGAAGTTACGTGTAGCGCAGACTGGCGAGCAGCGGCAGGATGTGAAATTGTCCGTCAGACGTCTGATTTGTGACAGCCCGATGCACTGGAAATCCACATTGTATATGCTTGATAGGCTGCTCCAGCAGCAACATGCCATTAACGACTACCTGTACGAACTCTGCAGCAGGACAGGTTCTGGAGAGCTTGGTTTCTTTTCACCATGCCAGTGGCTGCTCATGCACGAAGCATGCAGACTTATGCGGCCATTTGATAAGATCACCAAACTGGTCAGTCGCAGCCAGGGTACTATCAGTGACATCGTACCTTACGCCTTCTTTCTAGAGGGTGCATTGCATTGTGTCATTGATCAAGCTGTCGAGGAGCGGGAGCTGGAAGATAAGGAAGTCGAAATGCTGAATGAATTCCCAGGGGGGGCTACTCCATCTGAGACTACCTGTACGAACTCTGCAGCAGGACAGGTTCTGGAGAGCTTGGTTTCTTTTCACCATGCCAGTGGCTGCTCATGCACGAAGCATGCAGACTTCTGCGGCCATTTGATTAGATCACCAAACTGGTCAGTCGCAGCCAGGGCGCCATCAGTGACATCGTACCTTACGCCTTCTTTCTGGAGCATGCATTGCGTTGTTTCATTGATCAAGAAGTCGAGGAGTGGGAGCTGGAAGATAAGGAAGTCGAAATGCTGAATGAATTCCCAGGGGGGGCTACTCCATCTGAGACAAGTCAGCAGGAGTCAGAGGAGGATGGTGGCTGGGGGGAGGAAGAGGAGCAATAAGAGCAGGCTTTGAGGGGGACTTTAAAATTTTCAGGGATCCATGGTGTTGTCCGTGGCTGGGGGAGGAGACCGAGGACGACATCCTCCTGGGCGATGAGCAGGAGCCAGGGCGCTCCACTGCTTCCAATTTAGTGCAAATGGGGGCCTTCATGCTCCAGTGTTTGAAGAGGTAGCCCCGTAAAAAAAGCATAAAGGGAAAGGACCAGTACTGGGTGGCAACGTACTTTGACTTTGGCCGTTGTGGTTACACGTGGTCTGCATTTTTGAGGCCGGTTGGATGTACTGCCAAATTCAGTGAAATGCCTTTGGAGACGACTTATGGTAGAGAAATGAACATCCATTGCATGGGCAACAGCTCTGGTAGACATTCCTGCAGTCAGTATGCCAATTGCACGTTCCCTAAAACGTTTTGACATCTATGGCATTGTGCCTTGTGATCAAACTGCACATTTCAGAGTGGTCTTTTATTGTGGGTAGTCTAAGGCACACCTGTGCAATATTCATGCTGTTTAATCAGCACCTTGATATGCCACACCTGCGAGGTGGGATTGATTACATCGGCAGAGGAGAAGTGCTCACTAACACAAATTTAGACAGATTTGTGAACAATATTTGAAAGTAATGGGTCTTTTGTGTACAGTATGTAGAAAATGTTTCAGATCTTTGAGTTCAGCTCATGCAAAATGCGAGCAAAACCGAAAGCCACTGGGGGTTATTATTCTGAATGGAGGGCCACTGTGGGGTCATTATACTGTTTGTGGGGCCACTGGGGGTCATTATACTGTGTTTGGGGGCATTGAGGGGGCATTATACTGTGTGAAGGGCCACTTGTGGTCATTATACTGCATGGGGGCCACTGGTGGTCATTATACCGTGTGGGAGCCATAGAGGGACATGTAAATGTACAAAAATGCCTCAAAGGGGGCCCACTGGGATTTATCGCCTAAGGGCCCACATGAACCTGAAAGCCGGCCCTGCCTCCAGCCACATTATCACAAGTTATTTTCTGTCAGGTGAATGCCTAATTTTTGGGGCCTGTACTCCCGTGGCCTAAAATAAAAATGTTCTAGGTTCAAGCAGGGCACATTTTTGAGTTTCCCTTTAAGACGCATAAAAATTGCCCCTGATTTAAAATACATAATTTTTGTGGGAATTTTTTCCAATGATCCCCCTCTGGTATGTCACTGTCAATGCTGTGGGACTATTTGTGCACTTCTAGTAAGTATTTGGTGGCTGTAAATATGACCTGAAGGTTTTTTAGGTTCGCCTGTCATTAAAGTCAATGGGGCCTGCCGAGAACGCGCGGTTCATGAACATTTGATTGCAAACGCGCGGTCGCGTTCGCAAAACTTTCCGGATGATGTTCCGCCATTACTACCCCTTGATATTTTATCTTCACAAATAAATAATAATGTACATAGGCATCAGAAAATAGCCATGTGTGGTCTTCATTAAACTCATGATCATGAAAGATTCTGAAGTCCTCTGAAAAACCTATCTAGACTTAGATACCACACAAGACATTATTATCTTGACATTGTTAAATAATTAAATAACTGCAACTGTCCTTTAAAGTTGGGTGGAAAGGGATTTCTTCATTCTTGAAACAATAGTCATCCATTTATTTTTTTGTTATTAGGATTACTTTATTCATTCATATACAGTAACACCAACATATCCTGCAGCACTGTGCAGAAATTGGCATCAGGCATACCAGTAGCTGTCCTCAATAGGGCTCGAAATCTAAATTTCAAATTAACCTAAGGGCATGTTCAGATGGCAGATTTTCATCACATATTGCATGCCAAAATCCAGAGGAAAAAAACTTGTATATTCTGCCTCCCATTATTCTCAAATGGAATCAATGCTGTAGTTCATATAGCACAGATATAGCTATAGCTATGCCCCTGCTGTGCATGTCCCTCCCATGCACAGAGTGCTCCTGAAAATATTATTTCTGCCTTATCCTAGGCATTATTAGTCTCTCCCTTACCTCTCACTTAGTTCTTTGACACTGAGCTGTAGCACTGACTGACCTTAGGAGTCAGAGCAGAGCTAGTGCAGTGTGATGAGACTCCATCCCCACTGCCTTGGAAAAGCCAGAGCCGTGATGTGAAATCTCAGCTGCACATGAGACTGCATTACAGGAGGAACATCCGAATGGAGAAAGAAGCTAAGATCCATATGGACGGTCCATACTTTGTGCATCATCTAAACAGGTATTTGAATCGTTGAATCAGATTTGTCTGAATATTCACCTAACGCATAATATCTCGAAGGATACAGTGGACTTTTTGGACCTTAAGTTGCACAGGAAAGAGGAACGTGTTATCACTTTGTTATTCTGAAAGAATACTGCCACCAACAGTTTACTCCATTATCAGAGCTTACATCCGGCCCACATGAAAAAGGGAATTCCGAAAGGCCAATTTCCTCGATTACGACGCAACTGTACCCAGATAACCGATTTTAAAGTGGCCTCTGCTGATTTATCTTCACGATTTTACAACAGGGGTTACCCTAAGAAGATAATTTCTTGTGCATACCAAGATGCTGAGAGTTCGGATCGAACACAGCTGTTCACTCCTAAACATAGAGCCAGGGATGGCAAAATACATCTATTACACGCTGTAACAATCAGTGGACGGCTCTTTATAGAATTCTGGATAACCATTGGTATCTGCTTACTTCGGATCATAAACTAGCATTCTATGTGGATCACAAACCTAAGATTATCGCATGCAAGGCACCCTCTCTTAAGGACCAACTTGTACGGAGCCACTTCCAGCGTCCTGCACGAAAATTGGCAAGAGGCGTCAGATTGAAGGGCACCCATCTGTGTGGTCAATGCCCTATTTGTTCATTCATGTTGGGCCAGGATTGTTTCTCAAATGGCCATGAGCTTGTTCGCCTCAAACAATATGTTAATTGCCGCACAAGGAATGTTGTTTATGCGATTATCTGCCCATGCAATAAGCTATATGTGGGACAGACTTCATAAGAATTGTGAAAACGCATCCAACAACACATGTCAAACATAACCCTGGCTGACCGGGACAGGACGAAGAAGGAGAAACCACTCACCTCTGTAGCTACACATTTTCTTGAGCACCATGGAGGTAAGTACCAGGGTCTTCGGGTGGTCGGTTTAGACCACATTTATTCTAACATTAGGGGCACACATATGACTTCACGTTTACTTAAAGCTGAATCCCGCTGGATCTACAATCTAGATTGTTTGACTCCGCAGGGTCTTAATGAAGAACTTTTGTTCACAGGATTTTACACTGGATAGTATAATTGTTTTTTGGTTTTTTGTTCACTCATTTCTGTTTGTTTACATTTTCAGAATTGTTCATTTGCACGGGTTTCTACACGCACACTCCTTTGCACATTTTTTGGATACTCTCTTCTCCTTCCTTCCCTGGTACCGTTATTGATTGACCAACTATTGGAAACGACTGTGAAACCTTCTCTTCAGGATTTGAAGATCTTGCATCCCTTCCTTACCCACAGCCCTGGAATGGACAATATTTGTTGATAACTTTGTTCCCTGTTCTTTCTACCTGCCACGTTATCCCTCCTCCAACTCCGGGTGCAGTTTTCACGTTGTGGGCGACAGAACAGAAGAATCCCTTCCCCTTTTTTGTCTAGTTTCTGTCTCCCTTCCTTTCCCTATTCTTTCTTCCCCTTTTCTCTTTCCTTATCATTCAGTTCGCGCATGCGCACACCCTATTTCCGCCCGCCGTGGGTTTTCACGTGATCCTCCTTACCATATAGGGGCCTGCATCCTTGACTACCACCTCCCCCTTAATCCACCATTGACATGCCAGCACCGCAGGTAATTTGAATTACCCTAATTATCATATGTATATATATGGATCTAATTGGGACATACGAACAGGCACCCCTGAGGAAGCTAGCTTAGCCTGGCGATACGCGTTGGGCTTCTTTCCCTACCTACCATGCACATCTCAACTTTGTTACCTTTATGATAAGTATTACCTTTATATCATTCAATGTTGATGGATTTTATGCATTGCACTTGCACTTTACTTATTACCTATTTATGTGGGACTGTGCTTATATTCATGTGGTAGAGTTAGGGTGGCGTGCGGTACGTATTTGGTCCACACTGCCATGACTCATTGTATACAATGTTTTTAATTTGTCCTTGTAGTGTCTGTTTTTCTCAATAAATTTGATATATTTTTTAGATGTGCGGCCTCTATCTCAGTATTCTTTTCTTTGTTTTGCGTTTCTACATGCTTTAATACCGTGAGCCAGCACTCTTGTTACATTTATGGTGTGCCCCCGCCTTTTAAATTATTAGATCGATGGAGTTGCTACCGCTGGGACCCCCATGATCACAAGAATGAGGACCTGTATCCTGTAGAGCCCCACTGAAATAAATGGAGCAGGTGGTCAGACATGAGCCCTGCCACTCAATTCTTTTTCTATGGGAGTTCTGAAGTTAACTGAGCGTTGAACTCCTATAGAAATGAATGGAGCTGCAGTGTGAATGCCTGACCAGCAGCTCCATTAATTTCAGAGATTCCAATTGGTACATGGTCCCCATTCTTCTGATTCGTGGGAGTCCCAGCAGTAGGACTCACACCAATTTAATAGTTATCCCCAAATACTTCACACAACCAAAACACCTCTTTAACAATAAACACTGAATAAACAATCAGATATGAAAATTCAGATCCATTACAGTGAAAACTCCTCCATCCACCTGTAAACCACAAATGGGTTTTTATTGTATGTGTACGGTAATGCTAGGTCAACAAGTCTTTTTTTATTACAGTCTATAATTTTCTATTGAACTGAATATTAAAATATAGAGAAAGCATAATAAAAAGAATTTGCTTTGTGTGGCTTAATGTAAAATAAAAGTGGTAATAATCCTTCAATAATGATTGATAATAATTTAAATATTTAAAAACTGCATTACGAGTATAGGTAGTGTAAAACGGAATACACATTACCTCTAAGTACTTTAGAGAGGTTGTAGAGCTTTTTATAAAGCAGTTCTCTGTTATATGTAGAGAAATGAAATATATTGTTTAGAATAATGTTAATTGTAAAGAATCCCTTCCTGTACTGATGTATAATTCACCTTTCCTCCACAAGTAATAAATCTCCCATGGGCCTCTGTAAAGTCCTTGGAGTGGATGAATATTGTCCCAGTTCTTTGTACTGACCACTAGAGTTGAGCGAACCCGAACTGTATAGTTCGGGTTCGTAACGAATTTTGGGGTGTTCGGGACACGGACCTGAACCTGAACATTTTCAAAAAAGTTTGGGTTCGGGTCAGTTGTTCGTCAATTTCTTCCCACTTTCTGAAGGGCTGCACAGCAGTCAATCAGCAAGCGTTTTACTTCTTGCCCTAAGAAGCCATCACAGCCATGCCTACTAATGGCATGGCTGTGATTGGCTGAGTGCAGCATGTGACCCAGCCTCTTTATACGCTAGAGTCACGTGCTGCCGCACGTCACTCTGCTGATTTGAGCTTAGGGAGAGGATGTTGGTTTTGCGATCAGGGACAGAATAGGGCAGAAATCAGAAGAACCTGTGCTACTTTAATCCACAAGATACAGCAAATAGAGAAGGAGGGAGCTTTAGCAATCCAACATTTCTGTACCCAGCCACTGCAAGGGAAATATTTTTTTGTAATCCATCTGTTATTGAGGTGGTGCTTGGCAGCCATATTAGCCACTGCAGTGTACTGCATGTGTGTCAGCCAGCAAGGAACATCAACCTAATGCTATTTTGTAGCTCAGTGAAGGAAAAAATACTTTTTTTTTTCTGGCTGCTCAAGTCCCCTACATTGCCTTTTGTATGTTAAAGGGGTGACATAGTCCATTTGTCTAGCCTGGGATCATTGGTGCCACAGAGCACTTTTGTATACTATGCACTAAACCGTATTTTACTTAAAAAAAAAAAAAGTGGACATCCTGATCCACCAAGGCTATTTTACACCGCCAAAATATATATTTGACATTTCTGCGGTAAAATAGAGAGTCCGTGTAATTTTGGGGGAAAAACCGTATTCCTTGTCCACAAAACAGTTCTGTATACACCGTCCAACGACATATTTTATATTTCTGCAAGGAAATAGTGCTTCTTTGTTTTTTATAGGAAAAAAACATTATTCAAGGTCCACCAAACAGTCTGAAATACCCATTACAACCACCTGTTTTACATTGCTGCTGTGAAATACAGCATAAGTGTATTTTTTTTAACAAAAGAGTGGTAATCCTGATCCACAGAGCATCTTGAAATACACAGCTTAAATACCAATTTAACATTACAGCTGAGAAATAGTGCATTATTTTTTTTTGTGTGAAAAAAGCAATATTCTTGCTTCACAAAGCAGTTGTACATACACAGTATAAATATCAAATTTAAATTTACAGCAGCAAAAAAAATGCATTTTGGGGTTTTATTGAAAAAAGCAAAAAACTGTTGTACATCCGTTGTTTAAATAATTACTTACAATTTATGGCAGTTATATACTGCATTTGTGAATTTTGGTGACCAAATCTGTGTTCTGGGTCCCCAAATCTGGTGTCCATACATAGTATAAATATCTACTTTTAATGTACAGCAGTTAAAAACTGCATTTTGGAATTTTATTGAAAAAAGTCGTGTTTTAGGCCAAAAAAACTGTTGTGCATCTGTTGTTCAACCCATTCAGGACACATGAAGTACCGGTACGGCATGTTTCCTGAATCCTTAAGGACACATGATGTACCGGTATGTCATGTGAATAGAAGAAGATTGCGTCGCTGCAGGGGTTAATGGGGACAGGATGCCTGCTGAAATCATACAGCAGGTATCCTGTCAAAACGCTGAGGGGGGTCATGTGACCCTCCCATATCAGCGATCGCAACAAACCGCAGGTCAATTCAGACCTGCAGTTTGCTGCGCTTTCTGCGATCTCTGATCAGAGACTAAATGTTCCCTAAGTTCTATATTTTAACCCCCCTGCAGCCCCCAATCATATTGTGGCTGCGGGGGTGCAGGGGGGGTGGTTGCGGGAGGCACGGGAGGTGAGACAGGCGGGATCACAATAGCGATCCCCCGCCCGCCTCCTCTGTAATGTTTCCCTGGTAGTCCAGTGGCTTTAGCAGAGTGTCAGCACATTGCTGACACTCTGCTAAAAACTGCTGACATCTGTGCTGCATATGTCAGCAGTTTTAACCCCTTTCATGCTGCGGTCCGCACGGACCGCTGTATGGAAGGGGTTAAAAGGGAGGGAGCTCCCTCCCTCTCCCATCGGGGGGATTCTGTGCCTTTGCAACCCCCCGACAGGATGGGATCACAGAGGGAGGGAACACCCCTCCCTCCCCATCACCCGCTGCTCTGTTCTGGCTGCGGGTGATGGTTAACATGGCAGCAGGACACTTTCAGAGGCATCCTGCTTGCCATGGTACTGTAAGTCTAATCAGACTTCTGCTAAAGGCAAAAGTCTGATTAGACTATGTAAAGTAAAAATTACAGTACAGTACACTATATTGTGTACTGTACTGTATTAGATAGACACCAGATCCACTGGATCTACAAGAACCAAGTAGGTCTGGGTCAAAAATAATGTAAAAAAAGTGAAAAAAGTAAAAATTTAAAAACACACATATCACTGAATAAAATAAAAATAAAAATAAGGTACACTACACATATCTTGTATCGCCGCATCCGTAAAAACCTGCTCTATAAAAATATCACATGACCTAACCCCTCAAGTAAATACCGTAAAAAAAAATGGTGCAAAAAAAAGCCATTTTTTTGTCACCTTACATCACAAAAAGTGTAATACCAAGCGATCGAAAAGGTGTATGCCTCTCAAAATAGTACCAATACAACCGCCATCTCATCCCGCAAAAAATGAGCCCCTATATAGGACAATGGCTCAAAAAAATAAAAAAGTATAGCTCTCAGACTATGGAGACACTAAAACATAATTTTTTTTCTCTAAAATGCTGTTATTGTGATAAAGTTAAATAAATTTAAAAAAGTATACATATTACGTATCGCCGCGTCCGTGAAAACATGCTCTATAAAAATATCACATGACCTAACCCCTCAAGTAAATACCGTAAAGAAAATAAAAAAACGTTGTAAAAAAATCCATTTTTTGTCACCTTACATCACAAAAAGTGTAATACCAAGCGATCAAAAAGTCATATGCACCCCAAAATAGTACCAATGAAATCTCATGACACAAAAATGAGACCCTACCTAAGATAATCGCCCAAAAACTGAAAAAACTATGGCTCTCAGAATATGGAGACACTAAAACGTCATTTTTTGTTTAAAAAATGAAATCATTGTGCAAAACTTAAATAAATAAAAAAAAGTATACATATTATGTATCGCCGCATCCATTAAACCTGCTCTATAAAAATACCACATGACTAACCTGTCAGAGGAATGTTGTAAATAACAAAAAATAAAAACTGTTCCAAAACAACTATTTCTTGTTACCTTGACTCACAAAAAGTGTAATATAGAGCAGCCAAAAATCATATGTACCCTAAAATAGTGCCAACAAAACTGCCACCCTATCCCGTAGTTTCTAAAATGGGGTCACTTTTCTGAAGTTTCTACTCTAGAGGTGCATCAGGGGGGCTTCAAATGGGACATGGTGTCAAAAAAACAGTCCAGCAAAATCTGCCTTCCAAAACCGTATGGCATTCCTTTCTCTCTGTGCCCTGCCATGTGCCCGTACAGCAGTTTACGATTACATATGGGGTGTTTCTGTAAACTACAGAATCAGGGCAATAAATAATGAGTTTTTTTGGCTATTAACTCTTGCTTTATAACTGGAAAAAAATAATTAAAATAGAAAATCTGCCAAAAAAGTGAAATTTTGAAATTGTATCTCTATTTTCCATCAATTCTTGTGAAATACCTAAAGGGTTAACAAAGTTTGTAAAATCAGTTTTAAATACCTTGAGGGGTGTAGTTTTTAGAATGGGGTCATTTTTGGGTGGTTTCTATTATGTAAGCCTCACAAAGTGACTTCAGACCTGAACTGGTCCATAAAAAGTGGGTTTTAGAAAATTTCTGAAAAATAGATTTGCTTCTAAACGTATAAGCCTTGTAACATCCCCAAAAAATAAAATATCATTCCGAAAATTATCTAGACATGAAGTAGACATATGGGGAATATAAAGTAATAACTATTTTGGAGGTATTACTATGTATTATAGAAATAAAGAAATTGAAACTTGGAAAATTGCAAATTTTTCAAAATTTTTGGTAAATTTTGTATTTTTTTATGAATAAAAATGAACTTTTTTGACTCCATTTTACCCGTGTCATGAAGTACAATATGTGACGAAAAAACAATCTTAGAATGGCCTACATAAGTAAAAGCGTTTTAAAGTTATCACCACATAAAGTGACACTGGTCAGATTTGCAAAAAATGGCCTGGTCCTTAAGGTGAAATAGAGCCGTGTCCTTAAGGGGTTAAATAATTATTTCCAATTTATAACAGTCAAATACTGCATTTGTGAATTTTGGTGACCAAATCCGTGTTCTGGGTCCCCAAATCTGGTGTCCATGCATAGTATAAATATCTACTGATCATGCACAGCAGTTAAAAACTGCATTTTGGGGTTTTATTGAAAAAAGCCGTGTTTTAAGCTGAAAAAACTGTTGTGCATCCGACGTTTAAATAAATATTTCCAATATATAGCAGTTAATTACTACATTAGTGAATTTTGGTGACCAAATCTGTGTTCTGGGTTCTCAAATCTGGTGTCCATACATAGTATAAATATCTACTGTTAATGTACAGCAGTTCTAAAAACTGCATTTTGGGGTTTTATTGAAAAAAGCCGTGTTTTAGGCTGAAAAAACTGTTGTGCATCTGTCGTTTAAAGAATTATTTCCAATATATAGCAGTTAAATACTGCATTTGTCAATTTTGGTGACCAAATCTGTGTTCCGGGTCTCCAAATATGGTGTCCATACATAGTATAAATATCTACTGTTCATGTACATCAGTTAAAAACTGCATTTTGGGGTTTTATTGAAAAAGCCGTGTTTTAAGCTGAAAAAACTGTTGTGCATCCGACGTTTAAATAAATATTTCCAATATATAGCAGTTAATTACTACATTAGTGAATTTTGGTGACCAAATCTGTGTTCTGGGTTCTCAAATCTGGTGTCCATACATAGTATAAATATCTACTGTTAATGTACAGCAGTTCTAAAAACTGCATTTTGGGGTTTTATTGAAAAAAGCTGTGTCTTAAACCGAAAAAACTGTTGTGCATCCGTTGTTTAAATAATAATTTCCAATTTATAACAGTCTAATACTGCATTTGTGAATTTTGGTGACCAAATCTGTGTTCTGGGTCCCCAAATCTGGTGTCCATGCATAGTATAAATATCTAATTTTAATGTACAGCAGTTAAAAACTGCATTTTGGGGTTTTATTGAAAAAAGTCATGTTTTAGGCCTAAAAAAACTGTTGTGCATCCGGCATATAAATAATGAATTTCAATTTACAGCAGTGAAATACTAATTTTCTGTATTTTATTACAAAACGACTTGTTCTTTTCCACAAACCACTTTTTGAGCGTACCAAAAAATAATATTACATTTCCGCATAGAAATTGAGAATCAGTGTATTTTGGGCACAAACATTATTCTGGGTCCACAGAGCATTTTTATGACACGACACTGCCTTAGCGAACGTAATTGTAGACTAGTGGCAGGTAAATTGACACCGGAGAGAGACCAATCTTTCAGCTTGGTGGGTGAATGCAAATAATGAGGAAAACATCAAATAAGGGACGTGGGCATGGTCATGGTGGTGTTGGTGGAGCTCCTGTTGCTGAGAGAGGACGTGGCCGTTCAGCGCCAACTACCGCTCCAAGTCAAACCCCTTCCTCTTGTGCGAGTAGATGACAGAATCTGCAGCGTTATTTGATAGGCCCAAATGCCGTTCTACGGATGGTGAAGCCAGAACATGTACAGGCGATAGTAGA
Source organism: Bufotes viridis (assembly GCA_033119425.1). Classification (NCBI taxonomy): domain Eukaryota; kingdom Metazoa; phylum Chordata; class Amphibia; order Anura; family Bufonidae; genus Bufotes; species Bufotes viridis. The sequence continues at coordinate 70,370,628 of CM065590.1, read as the reverse complement.
TTGGGTGGCTGACAGTGCCTCCAGTTCCTTCACAGTATCTAACACCCAGTCCTCTGCAGAAAGCTCAGAGTTGGCACGTGCAGCCCATGCCCATCAGTCTTTCACCTCACCCCCTTGCAAATCAGCCAAGCAGTCAGAGCCCCAAATCATGCAGGAAAGTCTCATGCTTTTTGATGACTCTGTTGGCAGGGTTTCCCGGCCCATCCACCTAGCTCTGCCCCAGAAGAGGAAGACTTTGAATGCACTGATGCTCAACCACTTTTGTTGCAGGACATAGGAATTGCGCCACAAAACATCTCTGATGACGTCCTGAATGGGTGAAAGATGATGTGGAGGATGATAAAGTCCTAGACCCAGACTGGACTGAAGGTCATGCTAGTGAGGCGTGCAGTTCTGAGGAAGAGGCGGTGGTCGCACAGAGGCAACAGCACAGCAAAAGAGGGAGCAGAGTGCAAAAGCGCAGTGGCCGTTCCAGAGACAGTACACCTGCTACTGTCCACCGCACCCAGGCACTGAGCACACCATGGCCTGCACCAAGGAGTTCATTGGAGTGGCGGTTCTTTACACAATGTAAAGAACACAGAGGATGTTCCACAGAGGATGTTCCACCACATACGACACCATCACCAAGCATCTCCACCATGTCACACGGCAGCATTCAGTTGTCCATCTCCCAAACATTGGAGAGAAGGAGGAAATACCCACCTACCCACCCTCGAGCCGTGGCCCTGAATGCCAGCATTTAAAAATTTCTGGCCTTTGAAATGCTGTCATTCCGTCTGGTGGAGACGGACTGTTTCAAACAGCTGATGGCGGTGGCTGTCCCCCAGTACGTTGTTAACAGCCGCCACTACTTTTCCAGGCAAGCCATCCCTTTCCTGCACAACCAAGTGGAGGATAAAATCAAGTGTGCGCTGCGCAACGCCATCTGTGGCAAGGTCCACATAACCACAGATACATGGACCAGTAAGCACGGCCAGGGTCGCTATATCTCCCTAACTGCACACTGGGTAAACGTAGTGGCGGCTGGGCCTGAGGCGGATGTCCTTCCACCACCGAGGATTGCAGGGCATTATTCGTTGCCTCCTGTTGCTTCCTCCTCCTACTAAGCATCATCCTCCTCCTCCTACTCCTCTTCTACTACGCCCACATCCGGTCATCGAAAGAACCTCACCACCAACTTCCGCACAGCCCGGGGTAAACGTCAGCAGGCGATTTTAAAACTCATGTGTTTGGGTGACAAACCGCACACGAGCTTTGGAGGGGCATAGAATAGCAGACTGATGAGTGGTTGCTGCCGGTGATCCTCAAGCCCGGCCTGGTGGTGTGCGATACTGGGCGAAATCTCGTTGCAGCTCTGGGATTAGCCGGTTTGACGCACATCCCTTGCCTGGCGCATGTGCTGAATCTGGTGGTGCAGAAGTTTCTTAAAAACTACCCAGACATGTCAGAGCTGCTGCTGAAAGTGCGGTCCGTATGTTCGCTTTCGGCGTTCTCACCCAGCTGCTGCTCGCCTGTCTGCGCTGCAGCGTAAATTTGGCCTTCCTGCTCACCGCCTCATATGCGACATGCCCACCAGGTTGAACTCCACCTTACATATGCTGAAGAGACTGTGCGAGCAGCAGTGGGCGATAGTGGAGTTTCAGATGCAGTATGCACAGTTCAGTCACTCTGTGGATCAGCACCACTTCACCATCAGTGACTGGGCCTGCATGCGAGATCTGTGTACTTTGTTGCGGTCTTTAAAGAACTCAAGCAACATGGCCAGTGCTGATGACGCCATTCATAGCATTACAATACCCCATCTATGTCTCCTTGAAAAAAATATTACGGCGATGATGGAAGAGGATGCGGCACAGGAGGAGGAAGAGAGGGCATTTCACAGGGTTTCAGGCAGGTCATACAGAAATAGCTCAGAGGGTGGGTTCCTGCACCAGCAGAGGCCAGGTACACATGTGGACAGACAGAACACACTTGGAGGATGAGGAGGAGGAGGAGGAGGATGAGGTAGAGGAGGAGGAGGAGGAACCAGTTTCACTGGAGCGTGGCTGGGGGATACGGAGGACACAGATGATACACCACCTACAGAGGACAGCTTATCGTTACCTCTGGGCATCTTGGCACACATGAGCGACTACATGCTGCGGTGCCTGCGCAATGACAGCAGAGTTGCCCACATTTTAACTTGTGCTGACTACTGGGTTGTCACCCTGCTGGATCACCGGTACATGGACAACGTGCCCACCTTAATTCCCGCACTGGAGCGTGATAGGAAGATGCACGACTACAAGCGCACGCTGGTAGACACGCTCCTGAGGGCATTCCCAACTGACACGGGGGGGACAAGTGGAAGCTCAAGGCAAAGGAGGAGGAGGAAGAGGTCGCCAATGCAGCTGTGTCACAGCCAGCTCCTCAGACAGCAGGGTTAGCATGGCCGAGCTGTGGAAAAGTTTTGTCACCGCGCCACAGCAAACTGCACCACCAGCTGATAGGGAACGTGTTAGCAGGAGGCAGCATTTTAACAACATGTGCACATGCCTCCACGTACTGACTGATGGTTCTGCCCCATTCAACTTCTGGGTCTCCAAATTGTCCACATGGCCAGAGCATGCCCTTTATGCCTTGGAGGTGCCGGCCTGCCCTGCTGCCATTGTATTGTCTCAACGTGTATTTAGCATGGCAGGGGGTGTCATTACAGACAAACGCAGCCACCTGTCCACAGCCAACGTGGACAAGCTCACGTTCATTAAAATGAACCAGACATGGATCCCACAGGACTTGTCCGTACCTTGTGCAGAATAGACATTTATAACTGCCTCGCCCTCAACCATACATTATTGTACTCCAGGGCACTTCTTTATTGAATCCTCATTTTTTAATTGTAACATTATTTGGGGGAAACCCCAAGTTGAATGAACCTCTCCTCTGTCTGGGTGTCAGGGGCCTAAACGTCTGTTAATCACCTGCTGCTTTGGGGGGTGACATCAAGCTTGATTTTCTGCTATGGGACCTCTCTCCTCTGTCTGGCTGCTGGGGCCTAAATAACTGAAAGTGGCCTTTTCCATTGCTGGGTGACATGAAGCCTTATTTTCTGCTATGAGACCTCTCTCCTCTGTCTGGGTGCCAGGAGCCTACATTCCAGATAATCACCTGTTGCTTTGGTGGGTGACATAAACCTATTTTTACTGTCAAATGACCGCCCCATTGTCTGGTTGTCAGGGGCCTATATTTTGTTTCATCGCTTGCTGCATTGGTGGGAGACATTAAACTCTTTATACTGTCAAATGACCTCTACATTGTCTGGTTGTCAGGGACAATATTTTGTTTCATCACTTGCTGCATTGGTGGGAAACATTAAACTCTTTATACTGTCAAATGACCTGTACATTGTCTGGTTATCAGGGGCCTTTATTATGTTTAATCGCTTGCTGCATTGGTGGGATACATTAAACTTTTTATATTGTCAAATGACCTATACATTGTCTGGTTGTCAGGGGCCTATATTTCGTTTTATCGTCTGCTGTATTGGTGGGAGACATTAACCTCTTTATACTGTCAAATGAACTCTACATTGTCTGGTTGTCAGGGGCCTATATTTCGTTTAATCGCTTGCTGCATTGGTGGGAGACAGTAAACTCTTTATACTGTCAAATAACCTCTACATTGTCTGGTTGTCAGGGGCCTATATTTGGTTTCATCGCTTGCTGCATTGGTGGGAGACATTAAAATCTTTATACTATCAAATGACCTCTACATTGTCTGGTTGTCAGGGGCCTATATTTTGTTTCATCGCTTGCTGCATTGGTGGGAGGCATCAAACTCTTTATACTGTTAAATGACCTCTACATTATCTGGTTGTCAGGGGCCTATAATTTGTTTCATCGCCTGCTGTATTGGTGGGAGACATTAACCTCTTCTTACTGTCAAATGACCCCTCCCCCCCATTGTCTGGTTGTCAGGGGACTATATGTCGTTTAATCGCTTGCTGCATTGGTGGGAGACATTAAAGTCTTTATACTTTCAAATTACCTCTACAATGTCTGGTTGTCAGGCGTCTATATTTTGTTTCATCGCCTGCTGTATTGGTGGGAGACAATAACCTCTTTTTACTGTCAAATGACCGCCCCATTGTCTGGTTGTCAGGGGCCTATTATTCGTTTAATCGCTTGCTGCATTGGTGGGAGACATTAAACTCTTTATACTATCAAATAACCTCTACATTGTCTGATTGTCAGGGGCTTATATTTTGTTTAATCGCCTGCTGTATTGGTGGGAGACATTAACCTCTTTTTACTGTCAAATGACCGCCCCATTTTCTTGTTGTCAGGGGCCTGTATTTCATTCAATCGCTTGCTGCATTGGTGGGAGACAGTAAACTCTTTATACTGTCAAATGACCTCTACATTGTCTGGTTGTCAGGGGCATATATTTTGTTTCATCGCTTGCTGCATTGGTGGGAGACATTAAACTCTTTATACTGTCAAATGACTTCTACATTGTCTGGTTGTCAGGGGCCTATATTTTGTTTCATCGCTTGCTGCATTGGTGGGAGACATTAACCTATTTTTACTGTCAAATGACCTCTCCTCTGTCTGGGTGTCAGGGGCCTACATAAATGATAATGGCCTGTTCCATTGCAGGTTGACCTGAGGCCTGTGTTGCTGTTACGGGACCGCTCTCCTCTTTGCGGGTGCCATGGTCCTGAATTAGTGAATCAGGCCTGTGGCACTACTGGGTGAAATCTCCTCTTTGTGGGTGACATGGGTCTGAATCTGTGAATGAGGTCTGTGGCATTGCTGGGTGAAATCAATACCGTCTTGGCGTGACTTTAACTCTCCCCTTTGTGGGTCCCGTGGGCCTGAATGTTTTAATGAGGCCTGTGGCCCTGCAGGCAGACATGATTCCTTCTTGGCTGTTATGACAACTTCAACTCCCATGTATGGTTGCCATTGGCCTGAGTCTGTGCATGAGGCCTGTGGTGTGACATTGCAGGCAGGCATGAATCCGTTTTGGCTGTGATGACAACTTCTCCAACTCCCATGTATGGTTGTCTTGGGCCTGAAGCTGTGAATGAGGCCTGTGGCGCTGCAGGCAGACATGAATCCTTCTTGGCTGTGATGAGAACTTCAACTCCCATAGCATTCCCACCTGATGCCACTCCAACCTCCTATTCCACCTCCTCCTCCAAGTTGCCAATTAATATTGGTTAATTTTTATTTACTTTATTTTATTTTAAGTAATTTCCCTATCCACATTTGGGGATTTACCTATATTTTGCTGCCTTTTGCAGCCCTCTAGCCCTTTCCAGGGCTATTTTACAGCCTTTTTAGTGCCCAAAAGTTCGGGTCCCCATTGACTTCAATGGGGTTCGGGTTCGGGGTCAAGTTCGGGTCGAGTTCGGATCCCGAACCCGAACCTTTTCGTGAAGTTCGGCTGAACTTCTCAAACCCGAACATCCAGGTGTTCGCTCAACTCTACTGACCACACATGTATTTGTACATGTAAATAAGATTACCTAAGGTGTATTTTCGCAAGCTTAGTAAGACCTTCCTTCCCATTTAATGATCTATTTTTTGAACCCTCTCCAGGCCTCCTATATTCTTGTAGGATTTGGACCCCAAAACTAAATTCTTTATTCAAGATGTGGCCTTACGAGGGTTTTATACAGGGGTAACATTACATTGGGATCATGGGTTTTTATCTCTTTTTAAACAGGATCTTATTTGCTTTTGCACCTGCTGCTTGACATTGAGTACTGATGCTTACCTTCCATGTAATCAGAATATGCAAACCTTTTCTTAGGCTACTTTCACATCTGTGCTTTTCCTTTCCGGTATTGAGATCCTTCATAGGATCTCAATACCTGAGAAAACTGAGAAAACGCTTCAGTTGTGTTTTTGAGTGTGCCATGGGATGTGGATCAAGACAGATCCGACATGAAACACAATGTAAGTCAATAGTGCCGGATCCGTTTTCTCAGACACAAATGAAAATGGATCTGGCACCCCTTGACTTACAATGGTTTTAGTGCCGGATCCGTCGGATAGCTATATTAGAGATAATACAACCAGATCCTTCATTACATATGCAGATGGGTGTATTATCCTTACAGAAGTGCTTTTGCTGATCCATGACGGATCCAGCAAAAATCTAGATGTCAAAGTAGCCTTATTCTGTTGTCCGCAGTTTTATTCCATGTATAGTACAGTAAATGGAGCCATTATTTTAAATTTAACAACATTAAAGTTCTTCTGTCATATAACAGGTAACCTTTAGAGTAGGTGTTTTAATAATAATCTGTGATCTGTTAATGTCAAAAAACTGTCTAATTGTTTCTCTGGTCGTTTCTGGCACAGAAAGCCAAGAGGAAGAAATTTGAAAAATCCTGTATCCCTGAGATAATATAGAATTGTCCTTGCCTATAAAATGGGTGTTATATACCTATAGTATATTATAAACTATTAGCCAAAGTGATCTAAGCTGGGGGCAAAATGTTTAATACAAAAATACTGCCAACTGTAATTTGATCCTTCAGTGAGCTGAATATCCATCTTGCCAACAGAGAATTCAGAGTAAACATTACCCTGGGTTCAGACCTGAGCGTTCTAAAAACGCGCGTTTTACACGCGTTTGTGCAAATAGGAAACGCGCGTTCGTACGCGCGTTCTTGTGATTGACTACTGTGGTGTCAATCACAAAATGCACGACAAACGCCCCAAAAAAAGTACTTGTTTATGCGTCGGGCGTTTTACAGCGCGTTCAAACGCGCTGTAAAACACTCAAGTGAGAACCAGGGTCATAGGAGAGCATTGGTTCTCATGTGCTGAGCGTTTGAACGCGCTGTAAAACGCTCAGGTGTGAACTTAGGGTTAGGTGAACAAAAAGGTTAGGAGGAAAAGAATTTTAGTATAGAAAAGGGAAGTTTTGTGTGATAACATATATTACAAAGTTACTTATATTCACCTGTACTATTGACTTATGCAAAACAGGTTTCAAGGATATTGACAACTTAACCATTCTGGATCTGGAGTACCCAAAGGAAACCTATGCAGTCATGTGGAGAACATACTAGCCCCATGTACATTTTGTCCTTAGATATAAACCTAGAATACTAGTGCCCAGAAGGCAACCACACTAACCACTGAGCCATTATGACTCCTCAGACAAGCATGTCTTCTCCTATGCAAATGTAATAATTGTAATACAAGAATTGGTACATACACTACTCACAAAAAGTTAGGGATATTTGGCTTGTGGGTAAAATTTCAGGATGAACCTAAAATGCACTTTAATCTTTACAGGTGAAATTAATGTGACCCTCTTTAAACTATTGAATGTCAGATGTCCAACTGTTCAATGTTTCAGTACTTTTTGCACAACTTGCTTTTCTCTAACAAGGACTCGCTTAACGGCAAAATTCACAACACGTGTTTGATCCATAAATCGTCCAATAAATTTCCTGGTTCAATTAGAATTTGTATTTAAACAGTCCTCCTCATCATGCTGTTCACAGTGTGACATCATGAGACCAAGACGACACCTAACAGTTGATCAACACTACCTCACCAGTGCGAGGCTTAAAGCAGGATGTTTTCAGACGGTAATTGCCACTGAGCTTAGAGTGTCACAGAGTGTCATCAGCAGGTTGCAATAGAGAGATAGAAAGGCATAGAAGTGGATGTCCTTCGGCCACACCCCACACTGATCACTGCTTCATTGTGAACAATGCCCTGCGGAACCTGGATGATAAATGCCACACACTCATTCATCCATTTGAAGAGAAAGGAAGAAAATTCAGTTTTCTGCGCTCCAAGACCCGGTCAAGGCAAACTTGAGTTTAAAACTTCTTCTATTCCATTTAAAAGGTTTCAGGTAAAAACAACACGTTTTGGGAAATTAAGATCCCCTTCATCAGGTTAGGTAATTGGATCTGCTGAGGCATGATATCCTTAAAGTAAATGTGTCACTAACATTTTTTTCTGCCAGTTATAACCAGATATTAACCGATATCCGTTGCTTCTAATCTCATTTTATTTTCTCATTCAATATTTTTTTATGCTACTTCCTGAACAGGATTATGGGAACGGTCATTTTGTCTGAGCTGTTCTTAACATCATTTTTAAAGCATTATGGAAATTGCTTTACGACAGCCCCATGAGCCGTTGACACAATGGTCTGGAGGAGACCTCATTGACTTCTATGGGAGAGTTTTCTAGCCATTCTCTGAGTCCTGTGCAGAGGTCATTGACAAAACCTATTGATTCTTTCCATGTACAATCACCTATTGTGAATGGTGAATCCTGTCTGATCTCTCATTCTAAACTTGCAGTATAATGGTATCACCTCTGTGTATAGATAAGCAGGTAACTGCAGGACCTGTAAATACCAAGAAGTGGCACCCACTATTAGGCTTGTTGGCCACTGGAAAAACTGCATGATTTTATAGTTTTTATTTAAACATAGATATTGACATGGAAAATGAAAAAAAAAAAAAAACTGATATAAACAATAGGTCGTTTCTGATTATACATTTCCTTTAACCCTTTCGTCACCAGCGCCATATATGTTAAGGCCCTATTCACACGTCCGCACCCGTTCCGCAAATCTGCAGAACGGGTGCAGACCCATTCATTTTGAATGGGGACGTGATGGATACGGAGAGCACACACTGTGCTCTCCGCACCTGCATTTGCGGAGCGTGACACCGATCTTCCGGCCGGCAGCTCCACAATAATATAGAGCATGTCCAATTCTTGCCCGCAATTGCGGATTAAGGATGCCAGTAATTCACTCTAATAGGCACTGTCTCTCTGAAGAGATCCAGTGTGTTAGAGATGCAATTCCTATGTTGGCCAATATAAGAAATTAGTAATTCACATATTACTATGCTGCTATTTGCAGTATGGTAATATAAAAAAAAAAAAATCATGGTAGCCTCCTAGACTGGCTACAAAAACATGAAAAAGTATAAAACTTTTTAACAAAATATATAATTTTTTTTTAAAATATATAAAAATGTAAATAACACCCCTTTCCTTAGAATAAAAAAAAAACACATAAATAATAAAATATAAAAAAAAACATAATGGGCATCACTGCATCTTATAACACATGTACTAGTAAAATATGGCTAATGGAAATAATGGAAAAAAGGATCAAAATGGCCAATTCGCCAATTTTTCATCGCTTCTCTTACTCCCAAAAAAATTATAAAATGTGATTAAAAAGTCACACATACTCCAAAATGGTAGCAATAAAAAAAAAAAAACACTCAGCTCAGTAGACATAACTATAAAAAAAGTTATGGGGGACAGAATATATAGAATATAGTACAACTTGTGCCTCAAAAAACAAGCCCTTATATGTATATGTAAAGAGAAAAATAAAAGTTATGGCTCAAGGAGTGAAGTGAAGAAAAAAATAGTTAATATGCCACAAAATCTGCAAGGAAAAAAATGTGCCTCCATTAGAAATACATGGAGGGTTAGTATGGAGTCTGGAACTTTAGGAAGTAAGGTCACCATATTTTAAAATCTCTTTGAACTGTTTTATTTTGTATATCTTAAATAGTGGCTAAAATATATTTTGTATATATGTATTTAATTTATATATATATATATATATATATATATATATCTCAATAGAAAAATGGCGGCACTGGAAAAAAACGTACTGTCGGGTGCAGTATCCCAGAGCATAAGCCTATTGCCCAATACATATCGGAAAAAGGGGCAGCACACCAATGTAGTGAAAAAAAGGAGTTTAATCACCCATGTGGTACAAAAAAACGCAACGTTTCGGCTCAACAATAGAGCCTTTTTCAAGCATGGAAACATAGTGAACAACAAACTTAAATAGTGTAAGCAATCTAGTAACAACGGTCATGATTAGTTAAACAATTCTTATACATGATTGGTGAGGCAATCTGTCAATCTTGTGACATCATGATTACAAACAACAACTCAGTGTCAAAATATACCTATATGCAAGTGTATTATAGTGTACATTCTGTGATCTTAGAATCACCACATCTAATCGATTCACCAAGTGAACAGTGATTGTTAAAATAATATAAAGCGAGGGAGATACCCGTCCCACATACCAGCCAGGTGCGCGGTCCGTGTTTATTATGCAAAGGACCATGCGGTATTCTCGCATGGCGTCCGATCATACCACATAGCGTTCATCCCGGAAGTGACATCCTAGGGACTCGCGCATGCGCACAGACTTAGTCAAAGTCCCCAGCGCCATCTTGTTGAAGGGCAAACTGGCTATAAACCCGCGCGTGCGCGGTGATGCAGCCATCTCTAGAAACTCCACATGTGAAGCTGGCAAATACCCATTCTATACGGGAATGCGGTTCTCGCTTATGATCAATCCCAGTGGAGGTGTACAGGGGGACAATCCTCATTCCTGGAGACGAAACCCCCAAACCTTCCATCCGCTTACCCTAATGGTTGATAGTATCTACTACCAACCAAGGGGTCGCAGGTCAGAAGACACCTATCCACTTACTGGGAACTCCCTATAATAAGCCAGTTCACAAAAACGGAGATCAATTTCCACTGGTATTAATAGCCCAATCAGGATGCACAATTATCAAACAGCAATATGGTATAGTCGGATGGTGCTGACTTCACGGACCCTATATCGCCCCCCAGTAGGTACGTGGAAGGATCTTCAACGCTTCTTTCATCCCTTATATAATGTGTACTGTGAAAGAGACAAAAAATAAGTCAATATCAATACATGGAATATAAAGTACAACAATTAAAAACACTAATAATAATCCACTATTATGTATTCCATATGTCTTGCCACTTCTCAAGGGGAAACCGCAGTCATGGCAAGTGTACGGGAGGCAAGCTCCATCTCAACAGTAAAGACCAGGATTATAATCAACATTTAACCCTTTTGGTTTTAAACAATCTAGCCTAAAAATCCATTGGGCCTCTTTTTTCTTTAATAATAACGATCTGTTCCCACCCCGTCTTAGTGGGGGTACATGATCCACTATCCAGCACTTCAGATCATTTTCTCGATGTCCCAAATCAGAAAAGTGTTTGGCCACCGGCAAATCCTTCCTTTTTTGCCTGATAGAGAATCTATGGTTATTGAGTCGAGTCTTTAAGTCAGTCGATGTTTCACCCACATAGAGTAGACCACATGGGCAAGACAATACATATATGACAAAATTTGAGTCGCAGGTGAGATAGTATTTCAAGGGGAAAATTTCCCCAGTACCTGGACATACAAACGATGTCCCTTTACAAATATATCTGCAGTTGACGCAGTGCAGGCAGGGAAAGCAACCTCGGCTGCGCCAAAGTGCGTTGTATATTCTATTGTTGAGCCGAAATGTTGCGTTTTTGTACCACATGGGTGATTAAACTCCTTTTTTTCACTACATTGGTGTGCTGCCCCTTTTTCCGATATATATTGGGCAATAGGCTTATGCTCTGGGATACTGCACCCGACAGTATGCTTTTTTCCAGTGCCGCCATTTTTCTATTGATATATTTATAGCCCATTGGCTGAGCACAGATTGTTGCTTCTCTATAGAAGGTTTTTTGGTTTTGTTTTTTGATCTACAACAAGATGTAACTCCCACGTGGTTCTTGCTACTCTCAAGAGGACACCGCACGTATACTGCATGGTATAGTTGGAGATGCTACCTTTCTCAACACCCCTACAGTTAAAGAGCTGAAGAAAAAATATGAATTTTTATCCAGGAAATCAACTTCCCTACGTCTACATATGATGACCCTGGGTGAGTACTATAAAGTACAATGTATTCCCCGTGGTATGCGGTCATATCTACGTCCGAATTTATTTTTACATGATTCCAATTTTTGCAAGAAATTTGAGGCCCTGTCCAATCGTTATTCTATGGACTTTATTTTATTGAATATCGAGTTTTTACAACAAGAACTTGCTCTATTGGACACGGAAATGGCGGATATAGAACAAACATTACGCTCTATGATGTCTACTGATGATTTTGGCCTTTTTTGGGATAACCACTCTATTTATCTCGGGAAATTTAAAGCTGGTTCAGAGGAAATTAAACGTTCAAAATGGAATAGGGATATGGACGATTACAAAAGAGGTAATGTTTATGTTTGGCAATCTGAGAATTTGGGGGATATCCAAAAAGACAGCAAAAAGAGGAACAGACTTCCATCACGGTCATCTCCAGGACAATCTTTTTTAGAGAAGGAGTCAACATTGAAAAACGACGCCGAACCAGGCGCGGTGGACGGGGACACAGAAGGCCCAGGTCGATTGCGACAAAACAAGACACGGACACAGAAAATTGCGAACAAACGGAAATGACTGTCATCAATTTATCGTCTGCCGTTTTAACTCCATCACAAGTGAGTGTTCTATCTAAAGGACTTTCTTTTTGCCCTAATAGTGCTCAAAATTGGTTTGATTTGGAGAGTAATCTAGCCGTTTTTTTCTGTAGAATTAAGTTGAAAATCTTGTATAATGATAAGTCACAGACAGAGGGTGCGCAGGTGAGTGAACTTTCCATGCGCAAACTAGGTCTGTCACATCGCAGTAATTTTATACCTACAATACATGAACCTGCTGTGGATGCATTCATTACTGCTGTACAGACTGACATACAACAATATAAATCAACTTGTACACGGACCCGTTTCCAATATCCTAATGTGACTACTGAGGAGATAGAGGCATTAACACAGATTAGGAATAATCATGCTTTGACAATAAAGCCCGCTGATAAAAGTGGCGCGGTCGTTATATTAGACACTGATAAGTATGTGGCAGAGATTAGACGTCAATTGAGTGACACTGAGGTCTAAGGGGTCATTGATACTGACCCGAAATTCCGCATAGCAAGACTTATACAATATTGTCTGTCTGAAGCACTTACAGCGGGAACTATTGACGAAGACTTTTCTTACAGTGATTCATCCGATCACACCTGTTTTCTATGTATTACCTAAGGTGCATAAGTCTTTGATCAATCCACCTGGCTGCCCGATTGTGGCTGGCACTGATTCTATTTTCAGTACTATTGCTATGTTCTTGGATAGGGTATTACGCCCCTTTGCTATGGGGGCGTCATCCTATATCCAAGACACGACTGATTTTCTACAGAAACTGGACAAAATTGATCTACAGGGTTATGAGAAAATTACTTTAGCTTCTTTTGATATTGTTTCATTATATACTTCAATTGATCACGACCTAGGAGTTATTTCTGTTGAGCATATGTTAGAATTATCCTCCCTCTCTACTGCAGCATGCAAGTTTATAATTTCTTTGCTGAATATCATCCTGAGAGAGAATTATTTTCTCTTTCAGGACGTTTTCTATAATCAGAAACGTGGGGTGGCTATGGGGTCGCATGCCGCACCCACATATGCTAATATCTTTATGCGACGTTTTGAGGAGGATGTGGTCTATGTTTCCCATCACTTCGGACATGTTCTGAGGTGGTGGAGGTACATAAACGACATCTTCCTCATATGGACTGGGGATGTGACACAATTACTTGATTTTCAAACTTCATTGAATGCAGTAAATAGAGATCTACAATTTACATTGGTCTATTCTGTGGATACACTACAGTTTCTGGATACAACAGTCAGACTGCAGGAAGGAAAATTAACCACAACGTTGTTTATAAAACCAACAGACAAGAATACTTTCTTGCGCTTTGACAGTAGTCATCCGAAACATCTGACTAGACATCTTCCCTATTCCCAGTTTCTCAGAGCTAGGAGGATAGTATCCAGCTCTGAGGAACTGGGAGGGGTATTGGATAATATGATTACAAAATTCCGAGAACGTGGTTACCCCAGAGGGTTATTACAGTCCCAGGCTGAGGAGGTTAGGACTATGGATAGGGGGGCAACTATGAAAAGAAGGAACCCGAAACAGACAAAGGAGAGAATCCCGTTCATTTCGACATATAATGAACACAGTGTGATTATTAAAAAGATTATCTGTAAACATTGGGGTATGTTTAGCGGTCTGACCAAGATACCAGAATTTAGGGTACCCCCACTGTTTTCCTATCATCGCTCTAGAAGCATAAGGGACCAGCTAGTACGAGCTGACATTGGTTCATCATCGAGGAATATACAACGCACTTTGACGCAGCGCAGCCGGGGTTGCTTTCCCTGCCTGCACTGCGTCAACTGCAGATATATTTGTAAAGGGACATCGTTTGTATGTCCAGGTACTGGGGAAATTTTCCCCTTGAAATACTATCTCACCTGCGACTCAAATTTTGTCATATATGTATTGTCTTGCCCATGTGGTCTACTCTATGTGGGTGAAACATCGACTGACTTAAAGACTCGACTCAATAACCATAGATTCTCTATCAGGCAAAAAAGGAAGGATTTGCCGGTGGCCAAACACTTTTCTGATTTGGGACATCGAGAAAATGATCTGAAGTGCTTGATAGTGGATCATGTACCCCCACTAAGACGGGGTGGGAACAGATCGTTATTATTAAAGAAAAAAGAGGCCCAATGGATTTTTTAGGCTAGATTGTTTAAAACCAAAAGGGTTAAATGTTGATTATAATCCTGGTCTTTACTGTTGAGATGGAGCTTGCCTCCCGTACACTTGCCGTGACTGCGGTTTCCCCTTGAGAATTGGCAAGACATATGGAATACATAATAGTGGATTATTATTAGTGTTTTTAATTGTTGTACTTTATATTCCATGTATTGATATTGACTTATTTTTGGTCTCTTTCACAGTACACATTATATAAGGGATGAAAGAAGCGTTGAAGATCCTTCCACGTACCTACTGGGGGCGATATAGGGTCCGTGAAGTCAGCACCATCCGACTATACCATATTGCTGTTTGATAATTGTGCATCCTGATTGGGCTATTAATACCAGTGGAAATTGATCTCTGTTTTTGTGAACTGGCTTATTATAGGGAGTTCCCAGAAAGTGGATAGGTGTCTTCTGACCTGCGACCCCTTGGTTGGTAGTAGATACTATCAACCATTAGGGTAAGCGGATGGAAGGTTTGGGGGTTTCGTCTCCAGGAATGGGGATTGTCCCCCTGTACACCTCCACTGGGATTGATCATAAGCGAGAACTGCATTCCCGTATAGAATGGGTATTTGCCAGCTTCACATGTGGAGTTTCTAGAGATGGCTGCATCACCGCGCACGCCAGTTTGCCCTTCAACAAGATGGCGCTGGGGACTTTGACTAAGTCTGTGCGCATGCGCGAGTCCCTAGGATGTCACTTCCGGGATGAACGCTATGTGGTATGATCGGACGCCATGCGAGAATACCGCATGGTCCTTTGCATAATAAACACGGGCCGCGCACCTGGCTGGTATGTGGGACGGGTATCTCCCTCGCTTTATATTATTTTAACAATCACTGTTCACTTGGTGAATCGATTAGATGTGGTGATTCTAAGATCACAGAATGTACACTATAATACACTTGCATATAGGTATATTTTGACACTGAGTTGTTGTTTGTAATCATGATGTCACAAGATTGACAGATTGCCTCACCAATCATGTATAAGAATTGTTTAACCAATCATGACCGTTGTTACTAGATTGCTTACACTATTTAAGTTTGTTGTTCACTATGTTTCCATGCTTGAAAAAGGCTCTATTGTTGAGCCGAAACGTTGCGTTTTTTGTACCACATGGGTGATTAAACTCCTTTTTTTCACTACATTGGTGTGCTGCCCCTTTTTCCGATATATATATATATATATATATATATATATACAGTGTACACACCATTGTTTTTTCTTGTGAAATTCCCAATAAGTTTGATGTGTCACATGACCCTCTTCCTATTGAAAAAACAAAAGTTGGATTCAAAATGGCCGACTTCAAAATGGCCGCCATGGTCACCACCCATCTTGAAAAGTTTCCCCCTCACATATACTAATGTGCCACAAACAGGAAGTTAATATCACCAACCATTCCCATTTTATTAAGGTGTATCCATATAAATGGCACACACTGTGTGTGTGTATATATATATATATATATATATATATATATGTATATATATATATTAAATACATATATACAAAATATATTTTAGCCACTATTTAAGATATACAAATTAAAACAGTTCAAAGAGATTCTAAATGATGTAGACTGGAACATCACTTTGAAATAAAAAGTTTAAATGGTGTCAGTGAGATGTACAGCTTGATGGGGTGTAACGCAGTTTGAGTCTTGTAATATAAAATTACAGATAAAGACAATTTGGACACACTTTTCAGACTTAAAATGACTCTTGACAATGTTATGTTTGACAATGGGAAAAGCAGCAGTTACAGTGATTTTAACGTCAACTTCAGATCAAACACATTTAGCATCAAACATACAAGCCTATTTTAAATATTGCAAATTTGTCAGCTTATTAAACAGTAGCAGAATGAACACTGAACTACACAGGGATATTTTTACTCCCTTGTGAATAAAAGCTGGATCATCTGTTCTAAAATCGAGCGAATGGACGGCATGGATTTGTATCATCAAGCAGAAATCTACTTTTGAGCTGCTACTCAGAGCAGTAGCACAGGCATGATTGTCAGGACTGGCCAATAAGTCTGGCAATGTCAATCAAGCAACAGAGGGAGTGTTCTCAGTAGTGTTGAGTGAATTGAAGTAAAACTAAATTAATTTAATACGAATTTCAGGAAAAATTTGATTCGCCACAAATCCGAATTTCCCCTGGCTTCATTATAACAGAACTCCCCCCCCCACCCAAAATAGCAGCTACATGTGTTGCAAAGTGAAAGTAAGAAGCCTGGGAGCGTGATATGATACAGCTGTGTAGCCAGCAAATCAGCAGATCTCCTGTAATGTCACAGCCCTATAAAAGCCTTATCCCACCCGGTCTCTGCTATTTTACTGTAAGATGACAATATGAACAGACATGCTATGCTGTCACAGTCGCTACCTCTGGCTGTGACCTTCTGTCCACTTCTGTTCCTGTGTAGTCTGTGATTCTTTTTGGGTTAACTCCCCTGTGCGTGTATCAGGAGTTAATCCTCTCTGTCTGCTCCATGGGAACCTGTATATGAGGCTGACTTTCCCTCAGTTCTGGGTCAGCTCTCCTGGTGTGTGTTTGTCCTGTCCTTCTCCTGGTTTGTACTCTGTCTCCCATGCTGCTGACCCATGGGATCCGTGTCTGTCTGTCTGTGCTCTGTGGGTTCGCCTACTTGTTCATTGATCCGTTTTCTATGTCTTGTTGCCTTTGCCCTGATTTGTTAATGTTTTAGTCTCCTTGTGTTTATTATGTCTTTGCCTTGCTTGCTTTTCCTGTCACCCCCGGAAGGGGGTTTGTCGTTCCTCGGAGAGGGAACATCATTCGTCTCATGGCTATGCCCTCGGAGCAGCTCTCCTGCTGCTGGTGCAGCGGGCATCGCCCGTGTAGCAACTCTCATGTTGCTGGTAGCCATGAGCTGTGTCTGTGTATGTCTCCTCTCAGCAAGCCCTCGCTGCAGAGTGCTATGGGCTAGGCCACGCAGTATACCACTGGTGGAACAAGTCCTTTTTGGCTCATTGCCACTCCTGGTTCCTTGCTATGTACCCTTGCTCGTGTTTTCAGTTGTTTAGTTTTTATTCACCGGTATATGTTATCACTGCCTATGTACTGTTGGTACCTTAGGTACCTGTTATCCCTTCATTCTTGTTGTCACTGTCTAGTTCACGCCCCAGAGTGGACCCTGGCAACTTCCTGCGGCAAAGCCTATCCCTACCATCTGGGGCCCTAGTGAATACAAGGGGTTGCTTAGTCACGCCCCTCTGGAGTATTACTAGACAGTGGTGCAGTGGGGGTTTTCTTCCACTGTGTGGACAGTACATAGAGCTCATGTTTCCCCTGTGTTTCCTTTCTTGTCTTGTTTGTGCAATAAACTTTGATGTGACTGTCCCTGTGAGCCGTATGTTTATTGCTGATGACGCGGAAGTCTCTCGCGGGACTTCCAACTCGTGACATATGCACTAGGGACAGTGATTAACAAAGCTTTTAATTGTAGAATATTGGATAGGGACAGTGCAGGGACAGTGTAGGGAGATCGTAGGGAATGTTTTTACATACTGTACGGAGAGCATAGAAAAACTACTGGGACAGTGAAGGCTCATTGTAATCGCCCTGTGCATCTTGTTCATTTGCTGCGCCATACATTAATCTGTTCTGTAAATACATAGTCTTACTGTGCATCAGACTCCTTGTCAATGGGTGGTCTAATAGATAGACAAATTTACCTAGTTCATCTGCTGAGCCTGTAATAATTAATCTGTTCAGTTATACATAGACTTAGTGTGCTTCAGACTCATTGTCAACAGGCGGTCTAATATATAGGCGAGGTTACCTAGTTCCTCTGCTGCACTATTCATAATTAATCTGTTCTGTTATACACAGACTTACTGTGCATCAGACTCCTTGTCAATAGGTGGTCTAATATACAGGCGCGTTTACCTAGTTCATCTGCTGCGCCATTTATACTTAATCTGTTCTATTATACATAGACGTACTGTGCATCAGACTTATTGCCAACAGGCGGTTTAATATATCGTTCATCTACTGTGCCATTTATACTTAATCTGTTAAATTGCTGATACAGTTACTGTACACTATGGCCAACAGACATTTACCTGGGACCTCAAAAATAATGACCAATGGCAAAAATGTTACTATAGCCGGAACAAGTAGCAGAAGAAGAAGGGGTGGTGGTAGCAGCAGGAGCAGCAACAGGCCAGAGCTGCCACTGTCATCCTCTTGTCGTGTTTTAACCAACAATCCAGCTGTACTGGAATGGTTGACTCACTCTTCAACATCATCTCAGGTGACAACAGATTCACACAGCCAGGAACCGGTGGGTTCCTCTTACACCACACTTAGTTGGCATGGCCCAGCAACAGCCACTGTGCCCTCACCTGTCCTGCAACTGCCTTTATCTATTGCTGACCTTTTTGCTCAGGAAGTAATGCATGCTGCCAGCTCTGCTTTGCTTTTCAGAGAGGACAAGCTTAGTGAGGGCAGTCAACAGCTACAGGTCAGCACAGACTTGGAGGAGAGGTCCGCTGCATTCGCCCTTAATGACATTGGGTGGGAGCATGAGTTGCAGTTAGAGACGTGGCCTTGATACTGTCATCGCCACTCTAGCGATTTCCATCTTCTTTGTGTGGTGCCAAATCAGTTAGAAGTATAAGTATGAGCGCTCATACAACTTTCATTATGAGACCAGAACACAAGTTGGTTTCATGGAAAGAACTTCTCACCCCATACGTTATTAAAGATACATTTACTTATATAGTAGTTATAAGGTAATCAAAAGGGGTGTTCCTTAAGGAAAGGTAATTGTCTCCTTAACTAGGTGGGAGTGATTCACCAACTTTAACCCTGAGTTTATAGGTACATTTAAAAGTTGCAAACAAACTTCCATCCTCCCCTCTACAGTGATTTTAGAAGAAAGAAATATACATGAGGCTCACATAGCTAATGATAATCTAAACACTGGTGGAGCCACCTATTCATTATTGAAAATCACATAGCTAATTAGCTGACCTCTAGTGGTCAAGAATGAGTAATACAGGATTTACACACGTTATATAAAAAACTATCTCTTACAATACTGGTG
Source organism: Bufotes viridis (assembly GCA_033119425.1). Classification (NCBI taxonomy): domain Eukaryota; kingdom Metazoa; phylum Chordata; class Amphibia; order Anura; family Bufonidae; genus Bufotes; species Bufotes viridis. Next base: position 70,350,991 of record CM065590.1, on the reverse strand, counting down.
AGGGTGACAAAAGTGATGATGATGAACAGACAGTAGTGAATGATAATGTAGCCAATCGTATGTGGGAGACGTGTGAAGAGGGGACATCAACATCAGGGGGTTAGGGTGGCAGCAGGCCTGTGAGACAGCAGCAGGGTGGAAGCAGTGGGATATCTGGAGCCAAATCCACCTGGGGTAGACCATCTGCTACTCAGAAGCCTACATGTCAGGAAATAACTAGTGGCGCATGGGTTCATAAACGCTGCAGCAGGCAGTCAGCGTGGTGGAGCTAAAATGCCATACTCGGCAGTGTGGGAATTTTTTATCAAGTCGCTGGAGGACGTTAGCATGGCATATGCAGGATATGTGGGCAGAAGGTGATTCACGGTCAGGGTGCTAAGGTTGGCAAACACAGCCTTGTGTAAACACATGCAGCGTCACCTGAGGAAACTGTACAAAGAAAACAATAGCTGATCTTAGGGAGACCAGCTACAAAAAACACCATGGAGCCTCATTTTAGAGTCTCAACACAGCAATCCAAAGTGCAAAGCTCCCTGGGAAACAGTAATACACAAAATAACCATGGCGCCCCAGTTATGGGTCTTCAACACAGTTAAAGACAGATATCCCTTTAAAGAAAGGGAAAACCAAGCAAAGGGTTGTCCCCAGTACAGAGATCACCAGATCCACCATATTAAATAGCCCCTATGTCAAGATCCAGCTCTTTTACAAGTCTTAAGGATATGACAGGGGAAGACCTAAGCCAGTTATCCATGCACAGACAGCTGTTTTGGGTTGTTGCCCCTCAAAACAATAGTTGATCTTAGGGAGACCAGCTGCAAAAAAAAACACCATGGAGTGTAGCTGGTTGGATGAAGGACCTGCCGTGATGTCACAGGATCACATGGGTCACATGGTCCACTCAAATGCTTCTATGATTGGACCATGTGACCCTGTGACGTCACCACAGGTCCTCAAGCATCCAAACTATCAAGAGAGAAGACGTTCTGGGGCTCTGCGCGTACAATGGGAGAAGGTAAGTTAACTCTTTATTATTTTTAACCCTTTAAAGCCCGGGGAACATTGCATTCTGTAATTAGAATGCGATTATTTTCCCTTATAACTATGTTATAAAGGAAAATAATTACACATACAGAATACTCATCCCGAAACCAGACTTCAGTGATGAAGTCTGACTTCGGGTCTGGGTACCAAGCATGCGGATTTTTTCACGCGCGTGCTCAACGCACTACAAACGTTAGCACACGCGCGGAAAAATCGCGGCGATTCCCGCAATGCACCCGCATCTTATCCGGGCGTCAAACATGACGCCCGTGTGCAAGAGGCCTAAGGAAGCCGGTTCACTTGTGATTGGAGAAGTGCCGATGACGTAGGTGACTAGCGCATGCGCAGATTAGTTTGCCGAACACTAAAGGGAATAATTCGATTATTCAGGCTTGCGTGCTGGTGGAGTTTGATGAAGATTACTGCGGAAGGAATCATATACTGTATGTGTATGGTAAATATTGATGTATGTGAATACTGGAAAATAATACTTATTATGTTTAATTGATGTGTAACACAATGTAACCAATTGGAGGGGACCTTGGGGTATTTATAGACACTTGTGATATGGTTGAGTGAGCTTGATAAAGACCTTACGGTTGAAACGTTGCTACGATTTTGGTGAAATAAAGGAACGGAAGAGTGACGAAATTTTCATCGCCTATACTGTACTGACTGAGGTCCCAGAGGCCGGGACCTGACATTACGGGCACCACCACAGAATGAATTACCTATGAGGATACAGTGAGTAGTGCTGCCCATAAATTTTTTGTGCAGTAACATAATAGATACTGCTCCGTGCCTCTCTGTGACCCTTTTACTACAAAATCACTGTGACAACTTTATCTCACGGTGATTTTGTAGTAAAAAGGAGCATCCGCTCGTCTGTAGTGTTGAGCGAACAGTTCGAGCATAGTTCGGGTTCGTACCGAATTTTGGGGTGTCTGGGACACGGACCCGAACCCGGACATTTTCAAAAAAGTTCGGGTTCGGGTTCGTTGTTTGGCGATTACTTCCCGCTTTCTGAAGGGCTGCACAGCAGCCAATCAGCTAGCGTTTTACTTCTTGCCCTAAGAGCCCATCACAGCCATGCCTACTAATGGCATGGCTGTGATTGGCCAAGTGCAGCATGTGACCCAGCCTCTATTTAAGCTGGAATCAGGTAGCGCCACTTGTCACACTGATCTGATTAGTGTAGGGAGAGGACGCAGCTTCTGTGAGGGCGAGATTAGGCAGGGAAAAGTCAGCAACAGCACCTAATGAACGGATCGATCTACAGCTGTGAATGATTGAACTTCTGCTAGTTACTTGCTCACTGGTTTTTAGGCTGCACAGAGCGTTTTTCTGTCACTTATTTTCTGGGGTGATCGGCGGCCATTTTGTGACTTGTGGTGCACCAGAACAAGCTGCCACCAAGTCCATCAATCCATCAATACTAGTTTTTTTTTTGCTATATCCTACATCAGGGGCTTGGCTGTGCTAATTGTCACCCCTAGAAACTCAGGATTACAATTTCTATATTTTATTAAGGGGTTAAATACAATTGCCCAAATACCAATGCCCTAAATCTGGTGTTCCAGCTTTGGCTAGCCAAGTTTAATACTGTCTGCTGTCTGGCAAAGGATAGATTATTTTATGTGGTGAAATTCAATTGCCAAAATAGCAATACCATAAATCAGTGGTTTCAGCTGTGGCTGGCAAAATATAATATTGTCCGCCAAAACATATGTTTTGTTCTGGGGTGAAATTCAATTGCCAAAATAGCAATACCATAAATCAGTGGTTTCAGCTGTGGCTGGCAAAATATAATAGTGTCCGCCAAAACATATATTTTGTTCTGGGGTGAAATTCAATTGCCAAAATAGCAATACCCTGAATCTGGTGTCCCAGCTGTTGCAGGCCAAGATTCATAGTGTCCGCAAAAACATATATTTTGTTCTGGGGTTAAATTCAATTGCCAAAATAGCAATACACTGAATCTGGTGTCCGAGCTGTTGCAGGCCAATTGTAAATCTGTCCATAAAAGGATACATTTCATCCAGGGCCTAAATACTAGCCCTAAAAGAGATATTCCCCTAAATCAGTGGTTACTGCTGTGCCTAGATTAGTGTAATACGCTACATAAATAAATAGGCAGATAGTGTTAGGTGCCTGTAAAAAAAGGCCTGAATTTGAAATCAATACATTGGGCCAAATATTTTTTTTCTTATTGTGGTGCTTGGTGAACGGTAACAATGAGAAAAACATCTAGTAAGGGACCCGGACGCGGTTGTGGTGGTGTTAGTGTACCCTCTTGTGCTGGGAGAGGACGTGGCCATTCTGCCACAGCCACACGTCCTAGTGAACCAACTACCTCAGGTTCCAGTACCCACCAGAATTTACAGCGATATTTGGTGGGGCCCAATGCCGTTCTAAGGATGGTAAGGCCTGAGCAGGTACAGGCGCTAGTCAATTGGGTGGCCGACAGTGGATCCAGCATGTTCACAACATTATCTCCCACCCAGTCTTCTGCAGAAAGCGCACAGGTGGCACCTGAAAACCAAGCCCATCAGTCTGTCACATCACCCCCATGCATATCAGGGAAACTGTCTGAGCCTCAAGTTATGCAGCAGCCTCTTATGCTGTTTGAAGAATCTGCTGGCAGGGTTTCCCAAGGGAATCCACCTAGCCCTTCCCCAGTGGTGGAAGACATAGAATGCACTGATGCACAACCACTGATGTTTCCTGATGATGAGGACATGGGAATACCACCTCATCGGAGTCCGCACGTCTCTGATGATGATGAAACACAGGTGCCAACTGCTGCGTCTTTCTGCAGTGTGCAGACCGAAAAGGAGGTCAGGGAGGAAGACTGTGTGGAAGACGATGCAGGGGACGATGAGGTCCTAGACCCCACATGAAATGAAGGTCGTGCCACTGACTTTTATATTTCAGAAGAAGAGGCAGTGGTGAGACCGAGCCAACAGCGTAGCAAAAGAGAGAGCAGGGGGCAAAAGCAGAACAGCCGCCTCCAAGAGAGTTCGCCTGCTACTGGCCACCGCCACCAGGGAACGAGCACCCCAAAGACAGCTTGAAGGAGTTCCCTGGCATGGCACTTCTTTAAACAATGTGCTGACAACAAGACCCGTGTGGTTTGCACGCTGTGCCATCAGAGCCTGAAGCGAGGCATTAACGTTCTGAACCTTAGCACAACCTGCATGACCAGGCATCTACATGCAAAGCATGAACTGCAGTGGAGTAAACACCTTAAAAGCAAGGAACTCACTCTGGCTCCCCCTGCTCCCTCTTCTGCTGCTGCCTCGGCCTCTTCCTCCGCCTCGGGAGGAATGTTAGCACCTGCCGCCCAACAAACAGAGGATGTGCCACCGACACCACCACCTGTGTCACCAAGCATCTCCACCATGTCACACGGCAGCGTTCAGCTCTCCATCTCACAAACCTTGGAGAGAAAGCATAAATTCCCACCTAGCCACCCTCGAGCCCTGGGCCTGAATGTCAGCATTTCTAAACTACTGGCCTTTGAAATGCTGTCATTCAGGCTGGTGGACACAGACAGCTTCCAACAGCTGATGTCCATGGCTGTCCCACAGTATGTTGTTCCCAGCCGCCACTACTTCTCCAAGACAGCCGTGCCTTCCCTGCACAACCAAGTATCCGATAAAATCAAGTGTGCACTGCGCAACGCCATCTGTGGCAAGGTCCACCTAACCAAAGATACGTGCACCAGTAAGCACGGCCAGGGACGCTATATCTCCCTAACTGCACACTGGGTAAATGTAGTGGCGGCTGGGCCCCAGGCGGAGAGTTCCTTGGCGCACGTCCTTCCGCCGCCAAGGATCGCAGGGCATCATTCTTTGCCTCCTGTAGCCTCCTCCTCCTACTCTGCTTCCTCCTCCTCTGCTTCCACCAGCTCATCCAGTCAGCCACACACCTTCACCACCAACTTCAGCACAGCCCGGGGTAAACGTCAGCAGGCCATTCTGAAACTCATATGTTAGGGGGACAGGCCCCACACCGCGCAGGAGTTGTGGCAGGGTATTGAACAACAGACCGACGAGTGGTTTCTGCCGGTGGGCCTCAAGCCCGGCCTGGTGGTGTGCGATAATGGGCGAAATCTCGTCACAGCTCTGGGACTAGCCGGTTTGACGCACATCCCTTGCCTGGCGCATGTGCTGAATTTGGTGGTGCAGAAGTTCATTCACAACTACCCCGACACGTCAGAGCTGCTGCATAAAATGCGGGCTGTCTGTGCGTGCTTCCGGCGTTCACATCCTGCCGCTGCTCGCCTGTCTGCGCTACAGCGGAACTTCAGCCTTCCCGCTCACCGCCTCATATGCAACTCCACCTTGCACATGCTGACGAGACTGTGCGAGCAGCAGCAGGCCATAGTGGAGTTTCCGCTGCAGCACGCACGCGTCAGTCGCACTGCGGAACAGCACCACTTCACCACCAATGATTGGGCCTCCATGCGAGACCTGTATGCCCTGTTGGCCAGTGGCGATGACACCGTTATCAGCGTTACAATACCACTTCTATGTCTCCTTGAGAAAACGCTTAGGGCGATGATGAAAGAGGAGGTGGCCCAGGAGGAGGAGGAGGATGAGGGGTCATTTTTAGCACTTTCAGGCCAGTCTGTTAGAAGTGGCTCAGAGGGAGGTTTTTTGCAACAGAGTTGCCCACATTTTAACATGTGCGGACTACTGGGTTGCCACCCTGCTGGATCCCCGGTAAAAAGACAATGTGCCCACCTTACTTCCTGCACTGGAGCGTGATAGGAAGATGTGCGAGTACAAGCGCACGCTGGTAGACACGCTCCTGAGAGCATTCCCAAATGTCACAGGGGAACAGGTGGAAGCCCAAGGCGAAGGCAGAGGAGGAGCAAGAGGTCGCCAATGCAGCTGTGTCACGGCCAGCTCCTCTGAGGGCAGGGTTCGCATGGCAGAAATGTGGAAAAGTTTTGTCTCCACGCCACTGCTAACTGCACCACCACCTGATACGGAACGTGTTAGCAGGAGGCAGCATTTCACTAACATGGTTGAACAGTACGTCTGCACAACCCTCCACGTACTGACTGATGGTTCGGCCCCATTCAACTTCTGGGTCTCCAAATTGTCCACGTGGCCAGAGTTAGCATTTTATGCCTTGGAGGTGCTGGCCTGCCCGGCGGCCACGTTTTGTCTGAACGTGTATTCAGCACGGCAGGGGGCGTCATTACTGACAAACGCAGCCGCCTGTCCACAGCCAACGTGGACAAGCTGACGTTCATAAAAATGAACCAGGCATGAATCCCACAGGACCTGTCCCTCCCTTGTGCAGAATAGACATTTATAACTTCCTCCCCCTCAACCATGTATTCTTGTACTCCGGGGCACTTCTTTATTGAATCGTCATTTTTTTAACTTTACCATGATCTTGCGGTGCAACCCAAATTTGAATGAACCTCTCCTCTGTCTCGGTGGTGGGGCCGAAATAACTGAGAGTGGCCTTCTCCGGTGGTGGTTGATATGACGCATGATTCCTTGCTGTGGGACCTCTCTCCTCTGTCTGGGTATTGGGGTCGAAATAACTGAGAGTGGCCTTCTCCGGTGGTGGTTGATATGACGCATAATTCCTTGCTGTGGGACCTCTCTCCTCTGTCTGGGTGCTGGGCCGAAATAACTGAGAGTGGCCTTCTCCGGTGGTGGTTGATATGACGCATGATTCCTTGCTGTGGGACCTCTCTCCTCTGTCTGGGTGCTGGGGCCGAAATAACTGAAAGTGGCATTCTCCGGTGTTGGTTGATATGACGCATGATTCCTTGCTGTGGGACCACTCTCCTCTGTCTGGGTGCTGGGCCGAAATAACTGAGAGTGGCCTTCTCCGGTGGTGGTTGATATGACGCATGATTCCTTGCTGTGGGACCTGTATCCTCGGTCTGGGTGCTGGGCTGAAATAACTGAAAGTGGCCTTCTCCAGTGGTGGGTGATATGACGCATGATTCCTTGCTGTGGGACCTCTCTCCTCTGTCTGGGTGCTAGGGCCGAAATAACTGAGTGGCCTTCTCCAGTGGTGGGTGATATGACGCATGATTCCTTCCTGTGGGACATCTCTCCTCTGTCTGGGTGCTGGGGCCGAAATAACTGAGTGGCCTTCTCCAGTGTTGGGTGATATGACGCATGATTCCTTGATGTGGGACCTGTATCCTCGGTCTGGGTGCTGGGCTGAAATAACTGAAAGTTGCCTTCTCCAGTGTTGGGTGATATGACGCGCATGATTCCTTGCTGTGGAACCTCTCCCCTCCGTCTGGGTGCTGGGGCCAAAATAACTGAAAGTGGCCTTCTCCAGTGTTGGGTGATATGACGCATAATTCCTTGCAGTGGGACCTCTCTCCAATTGATATTGGTTAAATTTTATTTATTTTATTTTAATTCATTTCCCTATCCACATTTGTTTGCAGGGGATTTACCTACATTTTGCTTCCTTTGGCAGCCCTCTGGCCCGTTCCTGGACTATTTTACAGCCTTTTTAGTGCCTAAAAGTTCGGGTCCCCATTGACTTCAATGGGGTTCGGGTTCGGGATAAAGTTCGGGTCGAGTTCGGATCCCGTACCCGAACATTTTCGGGAAGTTTGGCCGCACTTCCCGAACCAGAACTTCCAGGTGTTCTCTCATCTCCAAGAGCCCTTACCGTGCAAAACATGCCCTCCTTGAGCTGCAAAGGCAGAATAGTGTTCCCCTACATTGCTTCATATGCAACATTTTCACACTTTGGAACTCCACACTCCACATGTTGGACCGACTGTATGAGCAGAAGTAACCTGTGACCAATGATGATGCGGACAGAAAGGACTGCTCCCCAGTGTAACTCTGATGTTAGACAGTGGCAGCTCATGTGTGACACCTGGAGTTTGCTCAGGCCCTTTGAGAGCACCACTTTATTTGTCAGTCGGCAGGAGTACAGGATGAATGATGTCATTCCACTCTTTCACATCCTGAAGGGGACAGAAGACATGGCACCTATATCTTAAGGCCACCTGAGCCCTGTGGAGGCTGAACTGGCACAGGAGGAGGAGGAGGACATAAACGCCCAGGAACTCTATAAAGAAGCAGGTGGTTTATCCTCCCAAGCGACAGGAGAGGAGCAGGAGGAGTTAGAAGGTGATGACGAAGCTGATGCAGATGAACCCGGGACACAGTAGCAGTATGTAGTGGAGATGGAGCCAGGGAGTCCCTCTGAGTCCCTTACGCAAATTGCCAGATGCATGCTGAGTTACTTGCCTAGTGACAGCCACATTATCATGATTCGGCCGAGGGATGAGTACTGTCTCTCCACAATGTTGGACCCTTGCTACCAGTCAAAAATGGGGTCTTTTATACACCTTCTGGAAGGAATGAAAAACTCAACTACTATTGAAACATCCTTTGTGGTCGGTTGGTAGCTTCCTATGCGCGCTATCGCTCATCTGCATGAAGGTCTAACCAGGAGACCCTCTGAGCTCATGCTCTACTGCCATGACTGATGGAGGGGGATGGAGGGGGATGGAGGGGGGTGGAGGGGCATGAGAGGCACTAGCTCCATCAGCAGCATCTTAAATCTTGAGTCTCTAATGAGCACTTTTCTTCACCCAGCAGCAGCAGGACATGAAGCAGAACCTGAACCAGCAGGTGGAGGCATACTTGGACGGCACCCTGTCCCCCCAGATCCAAGATATCCTGGACTACTGGGCAGTCAAACTTTAACTATGGCCGCAACTGGCCGAGTTTGCCCTGAGCAAGCTTTCCTGCCCGGCCAGTAGTGTGGCATCAGAGCAAGTTTTTAGTGGCATAGTTGCGGGGGGCATAGTTACCCCCAAAAATTTTCCATTCAACAAAAAATCAATTCATACCTCTGTGGTTTGTTCCGATTGTTGCCTGCCTTTTTCTGGGGGCCATGCATGAGCCTACCTATAGAAGAGGAAAAGTGAGGTGATTATTGTTTGTTTTGTATAGATCAGGATTTTTTATTAAAAAAATATTCCATACTTTGAACATCCCATGGAGCACTAGTAAGTATATTATAACAAAATGGGAAGAACATGGCACAATTACCAACGTAAGAAAAGAAAGCTGCCCCCAAAACTCATGGGACCAAATTTATTATTACACTTACATCTTACTCCACTTTTACATATGCCCAAAGTATCTTTTGGCTAGTCAGATTTATTAATGGTCCTTTATTGCCAAACTAGAGAACAAGAGATTAATTGCCAAAGAGAGTAAAACTAACCCTAAAATGTTCTTCAATTATATAAATAGTAAAAAATATAAATCTGAAGGAGTCTGCCCTCTAAATAGCAATGAGGGGGGTGTTGCAGAGAGCGACGAGGATAAAGCAAAACTATTAAATATTTTTTTCTCCACTATATTCACTGAGGAAAATAAACTGTCAGATTAAATGCAGAATGTAAAAGTAAATTCCCCATTAAAAGTGCCCTGTCTGACCCAGGAAGAAGTACAACAGCGATTTAAAAAGATTAAAATAGACAAATCACCAGGACCGGAAGGCATACACCCCCGTATTCTAAGGGAATTAAGTGATGTCATAGCCAGACCTTTATTTCTGATATTTACGGACTCTATACTGACAGGGAATGTTCCACAGGATTGGCGCATAGCAAATGTGGTGCCAATATTCAAAAAGGGTCCAAATACAGAGCCTGGAAATTATAGGCCGGTAAGTTTAACATCTGATGTTGGTAAACTGTTTGAAGGGTTTCTAAGAGATGCTATTTTGGATTATCTCAATGAAAATAACTGCATATCAGCATGGTTTCATGAGGGATCGGTCATGCCAAACGAATTTAATCAGCTTCTATGAGGAGATAAGTTCTAGACTTGACAGCGGCGAATCAATGGATGTCGTAAAGCTGGACTTCTCCAAAGCATTTGACACTGTACCTCATAAAAGGTTAGTAAATAAAATGAGGATGCTCAGACTGGGAGAAAATGTCTGTATGTGGGTAAGTAACTGGCTGAGTGACAGAAAACAGAGGGTGGCTATTAACAGTAGATACTCAGATTGGGTCACTGTCACTAGTGGGGTACCTCAGGGGTCAGTATTGGGCCCTATTCTCTTCAATATATTTATTAATGATCTTGTAGAAGGCTTGCACAGTAAAATATCTATTTTTGCAGATGACACTAAACTGTGTAAAGTAATTAACACTGAAGAGGACAGTTTTCTGCTACAGAGGGATCTGGATAGATTGGAGGCTTGGGCAGATGAGTTTACACTGACAAATGTAAAGTTATGCACATTGGAAGGAATAATGCAAGTCACTCGTACATATTAAATGGTAAAACACTCGGTAACACTGACATGGAAAAGGATCTAGGAATTTTAATAAACAGCAAATTAAGCTGCACCAGTGTCAGGCAGCTACTGCCAAGGCCAATAAGATAATGCGTTGCATCAAAAGGGGCATAGATGGCCGTGATGAGAACATAGTCCTACCACTTTACAAATCACTAGTCACACCACACATGGAGTACAGTGTACAGTTCTGGGCTCCTGTGAACAAGACAGACATAGCAGAGCTGGAGAGGGTTCAGAGGAGGGCAACTAAAGTAATAACTGGAATGGGGCAACTACAGTACCCTGAAAGGTTTTCAAAATTAGGGTTATTCTCTTTAGAAAAAAGATGACTGAGGGGAGATCTAATAACTATGTATACATATATCAGGGATCAGTACAGAGATCTCTCCCATCATCTATTTATCCCCAGGACTGTAACGAGGGGACATCCTCTGCATCTGGAGGAAAGAAGGTTTGTACACAAACATAGAAAAGGATTCTTCACAGTAAGAGCAATGAGACTATGGAACTCTCTGCCTGAGGAGGTGGTGATGGTGAGTACAATAAAGGAATTCAAGAGGGACTGGATGTATTTGTGGAGTGTAATAATATTACAGGCTATAGCTACTAGAGAAGGGTCGTTGATCCAGCGAGTTTTTCTGATTGCCTGATTGGAGTCGGGAAGGAATTTTTTTCCCCTTACGTGGGGAAAATTGGCTTGTGCCTGACAGGGGTTTTTTGCTTTCCTCTGGATCAACTTGTAAGAAACAGGCCGAACTGGATGGACAAATGCCTTTTTTCTGTCTTATATACTATGTTACCATGTTACTATGTTTAATACTGTGATAAATGTGGTTTGTTGATAGCAGTTTATCCTTCAGTAAGTGGCTTTACAAAAGTCACACGTCTTTACAAAAAGGTTGCATGTTCTATTAAAAAGTCTCATAAGATAAGCATTGTCACCCCTGGAGTGAAATTGCGCATTTTTTTCAACTTTTTTGCGACTTTTTAAAAGGTTGCAATAGTAAATTTGTCTAGAGATTCATTTACATAAGAACACACGGCCACTTTCACAAAACTGGAGATCTTAGTGCAGAACTGGAAAAAGTTGCAAACAAATGCGCAATTTTGAAGTGACTTAATGTGGCTAATGATAAATCTGGCCCATGGACTGTGCAAGTAGGACATAAATCAGAGATTCAATAAAGACACCTATCACTGAGTGATCTCCAAAGATCCACACCGGAGATGGAAGTATCTGTCTATAGGAACGTTATAAGCTGTATACGTCAGAGAGTGGGGTTTTATGGAAGGGTGGCTAGAAAAAGCCTTTGCATAGGCTACATTCACACGACCGTACTTTTTTATTCTGCGTCCGATCCGCATTTTGCGGAATAAATGCGGACTCATTCATTCTTATGGGTGAATAAACTATGCGGACAACATTCAGTATGTTGTCCGCATCCATGGTTCTGCATTTATACTCCGCAAAAATATGAAGCATGTCCTATCATTGTCCGCAGAAATCGTTCCGCAGACCCATAGAAGTGAATGGATCCGCAAATTGCGGATGACATACGGAATGGTTTCCGTATGTCATCCGCAATTTGCGGATCCGTTTCAGTATTTTTATTATAATATTTTATTCTCTCCCCTTTTTTTTTTCCTCATCAGTTTTTTGCGGACCGTTTTTTGCGGATGACATACGGAAGACACTCATCAGTATTTTGAGGACATGCGGATCCGTTTTTTGCGGATCTGCAAATATAATACGGTCGTGTGAATGCAAAAAAAAACAAAAGAAAACACTTTTGGAGTTCACCAAACAGCATGTGGCAGGCTTTCCAAACACATGTAAGAAGTATTTCTGGTGAGAAAACTAAAACTGAACTTTTTTTGGTCATCAGGGGAGTGCTATATGTGGTGCAATCTTTCCATCACCCTAAGAACACCATCCCACATTAAAACATGGTGATGCTAGCTTTATGCTCTTTGGATGCTTTTCATCTTCAAGTACTGGAAAACTGGCTAGTAGATATGAGCGAATTTTTCAAAAATTTGAAAAATTTGCTTCAATCTGAATTTATCTTGTTAAAAAATGGCTATTTCCAGGCTGCAAAGGGTCTTTATAGGGGTGTAGAATACTGTGCCTTGCAGTAACACGCATAGGGAGTGTGCTGTGGTAGTGAAATAATACTGTAAGTCAGTATGACAGTATGGCGTCGTTCTTAGAATCACTGCACACTTTACTTACTTGAGCAGTCACAGGGAAAAAAAAAACTTACCATATAACTCAAGTAGGAACTCAGCCTTACAGGTCGATGTTAGCGCCAAGTAGAAGTGCACTCCTTTTACACCGTCGTCAGTTGATTTCACATAGATGTCTACAGAGCCAGTTCTATTAAACACATACAAATAAGAGAATAGAATATTGGCATGTCTTCTGTGTTTTGTACCCACTCATGCTTTTGGCTACCAAATCATAAGCCAATTCTGATGGGACCAAACAGGCCTTACAGCTGCTACACAGACAGGATACGTTGTGGGTCTAATTTTTTATTCCTTCTGACAGATCAGAAGAAAGAAAAAATAAATTATGATGTCAGCCAGGCCAAAAGGCAAAATAGTGGCCCAGTCATAAAGTGGGGAGAGTGGGAGCAGCATGAGAAGTCGACAGAGTGGCCCTATGACATAGTGGGGAGGTGGAGGCAGAATGAGGAGACCACAGAGTGGCCCAATGAAAGAGTCTGGAGGTGGCGGCAGCATCAGGAGGAGGCCACAGAGTGGCACAATGACAGTGTGGGTGTGGCAGCAGCATAAGGAGGCTACAGAACGGCACAATGAGAGAGTCTAGAGTTGGTGGCAGCAGCAGTAGCAGCATCAGGAGATGGCCACCGAGTGGCACAATGACAGAGTCTTGAGGTGCAGCAGTATGAGGAGGCCACCGAGTGGCAGAATGAAAGAGTCTGGAGTTGGCAGCAGTATGAGGTGACCACCGAGTGGAACAATGACAGAGTGTGGAGGTAGCAGAAGTGTGTGGAGGCCACCAAGTGGCACAATTACAGAGTTTGGAGGATGCGGCAGCATCAGCGGCAAGGTGACATAGTATGGAGATGTCAGCAACAGCATCAGGAGACCACAAAGTGACCCGGTGACAGAGTGGGGAGGTGGGTGGAAATACCAGTACCCACTGACGAAGGTGGGTGAAAGAAGGAGTACTTGCATCAGATGTGTGTCATCAGGAGAGTGGCATCATCAGAGTAGTGGCTGAGGCAGGTAGCCAGAAGAAACTGGTCTGTTTTGTCAAGGTTTGGGTGAGGCGGTATGGATGATTTAATCAGATGTATCAGGCACTGGTGGGTGGAAATCCTGGCTGATCCAGGCCAGGCATCTTGACAAAGGTCAGTCTCTCCACATTTTGGGTGTACAGTCGAGTTCTTATTGGGGTATCCATGGCCCCCGCCACAATACTAGCCGGGCAGTACAGCTTTTCCAGGGCAAACTTGGCCAGTTGCGGCCACAAATCCAGTTTGGCTACCCAGTAGTCCAGAAGATCTTCAATGATGGCTGGCAGGATGCTGTCTAAGTATTCCAGCACCTGCTGGTTTAAGTCCTGCTCCAGGTCTACCTGCTGCTGCTGGTGAGTAGGTTCTTTACTAGGCAGGTGAAGAAAGCTGCTCATCAGCGACTCTAGACTCAGGCTGCTGCTGATGGAGCTGGTACTGCTCCTGCCATCCCCCCCCCTCCCCAGCAGCCATGGCAGTGGAACGTGAGTGCAGAGGGCCCCTCTTGTTAGACCTGCGAGAGCATGGACGATGGCCCAGATAGGCAGCGGCCAACAGACTTCATAGGATGTCTCTGTAGTAATTAAGTTTATCCTCCCTCTCAGCAGGTGTAAAAAGGGCCCCCATTTTAGACCGGTAGCGAGAGTCCAATAGGGTGGAGAGTCAGAAGTCATCCATCTGCTGAATGGTAGTGTCATGCCCTGCTCTGGTGAGGTGCGGAGGTCTGTCAAATTGGCAGCACGTGTGTAGTTTTTTCTGTTTACTTGGAGTGAGCTGTACCAGCCTCCTTTCAGGTGCACTGGGTGGGGTTGTTTGTGTGAATTTAAATCACCCACCTACCCAGTGTCCTTTGCGGGTTATAGTTTCTTTCTCTGTATAGTTTCTGCTCTGCTTCAAAGATAAGTGTGTTTGGTTTCCATTTGTGTACTGTCTAGGCTGTTAGTTAGACACCTGCTTCTTCCAGAATTAGAGGAAGCAGGCTGCCTTTTTTCCCCCTTGTCCACTATCTCAGGGACTATAGGGTTAATTCAGTCTTAGGCATGGGGGCACGTTTATTCTAAATGTGTGCACAGCAGGTAGGGTCAGCTGATAGGATCTTGTCAGGAGGTGACTATTATCCCCAGCATTTGCCTAGATGCTTGTTTGTTGTTTCTTGTGTGTCTATTGTATCTTGTACCCTTCCCGGCATGACAGGTAGCAATTCGTCTGTCACTACGCAAACAAGTAATCATGCATTGGGCCATTTGTGCAAGTGACTCGGCGGGACTCCCTGCCTCCATCTTCACTGCATACTGCCACGGTGAGTCTGGGTCCTCTGCCTCCTCTTCCTCATTGCTCTGTAGCTCCTCTGGCTGCTCCTGTTCCTCCTCTCCTGTCAGCTGAGTAGAAAAACCACCAATTTCGCTACACATTGCCTGTGCTTCAATGTCATCCTTGCACTCCTCCTTCTCTTCCAGTTCAGCCCCCACAGGGCTCATGTGGCTGTAAGATCTAGGGGCCATGTCTCCTGTCCCCTGACCAGCTATTGTTACCACCATCTGTTCCAGGACATGAAGCAGTGGAATGACGTGGTTCATCCCATACTACTGACGACTGACAAATAACGTGGCATTCTCAAAGGGCCTGATCAAATGGCAGGTGTCATGCTTGAGCTGCCACTGGCTGACATCGAAGTTACACAGGGGAGTACTCCTATCTGCTTGGATCATCAAAAAAATCGTTGATGGCCTTTCTCTGTTCATATAGTTGGTACAACCTATGGAGGGTGGAATTCCAACGGGTGAAAACGTCTCATATCAGCCTATGTTAGGGGATGCCATTCTGCCACTGCAGCTCAAGGAGGGTGTGCTTTGTGGTGTACAAGTGGCTGAAGTGCATGCAAATTTTTCTGGCCATTTTTAGGATGTCTTGCAGATGGGTGGAAGACTTTAGGAACCACTTGACAACCAGATTGAACATGTGTGCCATGCAGGGCGCATGGCTCAGCCTTCCTTGACGCAGCGCCGACACTATGTTCTTTCAGTAGTCGGTTAACATGGTTCAGATTTTCAGTTGTCACGGAGAAAGCCAGGATTTGATTTCTTGATGAATCACACGGAGCGGTTCCTCCCCTGTTTGACTCAGTTCGCCAAGACAAACCAGGTGCAGAACAGCATGACACTTCCGTGCCCTGCATATGTGGTATGCTGGAGGTGCACTGTGACTTGTCCCTGAGGACATGGTGGAGCACTAGGAGGCAAAGGCGGACATTGTCGCAGGACTAACAGCGTGACAACGTGGAGGCGGAAGTGGCGTGACCTGGCCAAGTTGCTAGTGTGGCTGGGCAGTAACCACATTCACAGAGTGAACCGTAAAGGACACGTATTGTCCCTGACCGTAGTTACAGCTCCACACGTCAGAGCTGCAGTGCACTTTGGCAGACACCGGCTCATGGATTGTCCCACCTTCTGTTCTACATATATGTGCAGGGCTGGTACTGCCTTTTTCACAAAGTAATGATGGCTTGGGACTCTCTACCTCGGCTCGGCACAAGCCATCAGTTCTCTGAAAGGAGCAGAGTCCACCACTTTGAAAGGGAGGGACTGCAGCACAAAGAACTTGGACAGGAGCACATTCAGCTTCTGCTCCGTTGGATGATTGCACGCATACTGCTGTCTGTTGGCAATCGCTTCGGTGATCGATTGCTGACGAAATGACTGACAGGGAGTAGGAGGAGGAGGAGCAGGAACATCTTGACCAGTAGAAGATGGGAATGACAGACAGCTCCCTTTGGCTTAGCTGGTGGAGCCTTGACTGACTGAAACTGGGTGCGTGCCACTGGGTGATGCAGCAGTTGCAGCGGAAGCCTGGACCACCACATCGAAGTAACGGTTCTCCCAGGCCACTGAATGGCGACACTGCATATGTTGACACATGCAGTGGCACCACGCGGGTGCAATGCGTTTTGATGCGTTTTTCACGCGCGTGATAAAAAACTGAAGGTTTACAAACAACATCTCCTAGCAACCACCAGTGAAAAACGCAATGCACCCGCACTTGCTTGCGGATGCAATGCGTTTTTCATGCAGCCCCATTCACTTCTATGGGGCCAGGGCTGCGTGAAAAGCGCAGAATATAGAACATGCTGCGATTTTCACGCAACGCACAAGTGATGTGTGAAAAAAAACACTCATGTACACAGCCCCATTGAAATGAATGGGTCAGGATTCAGTGCGGGTGCAATGCGTTCACATCACACATTGCACCCGCGCGGAAAACTCGCCCGTGTGAATGCAGCCTTACTCTACTATTATGTCCCTCTTCTTTCCACCTTTCCAGCTTCCTCTTGTTTTTCTATTTGCTTCAATTTTTATTATTTTCCATTCTTTCCCTCCTGTCATCTTCTTTTCTCTTCCATCCTTTATAGAATAAAAGTGGCATCTATCATGTCTTACAAGGTAATTTTCCGAGAAACTTTCACTTACAATTATATTGGTCAGTGTTAAACATGTTAGAACAGATTTTCATCCAGAACAGAAATTAGAATAAATAACCCGACTTTACCAAATCACATATTTTCTGTGATTCACATTTTTTCGTTTTACTGCTTCTGTCACCACAGTCTAACATGGATAAATATAACACCATGTATTTACAGATAATCACTTCCATTCCTGAAATTTCTCTGCATTTAATAAATTGAAAAGAGGCCTACACTGTGGGAAAATGAATTTTACGCACAGTCCATTTATCTTCCAGCCTCTCGTGACGATTTATGTGACTACTCGCCCTGTGCAATAGCGCAATATATCATAACCAAGCACTGAAGAAATTAACAGTAAAAACAACTTAAAGGGGAAATTTAGCAATGTTCTTGGCCAAATCTGTTATCTGCTAATGATTTGCTAACTTTAACTATTGCTCTCTATGCAGACACTAGGATTGTCTGGAACCACAGAATACACACACATTGGCTCAGATTTACTAGTGTGTCTGCATGCTGCACCAACCACTAAAAACTGGAATAAATTGGCATATCTTGGGTTTCTACACTTTTTTCTGACATGCTCATCAAGGGGATGAAGCTTAGTGAAAAGGAGGTGGGTCCTAAGATACACTATTTTGCACCAAAATTACGTCACAATTCTGGCGTAAAAATCTGTCTCAATGTGGGCCAACCATCTAGTTGGTATAGAGTCACAGAAAAGTCTATCCCTCCTTTTTTCATTGTCTTGTTCCAAGACCTATAACTTTTTTATTTTTCCGTCTATATATCTTTATGGGCGCTTGTTTTTGCGGGACAAGTTGTAGTTTTTAATGGCGCCATTTTGGGGTACACATAACTTTCTGATTAACTTTTATTAATTCTTTCTGGGAGGGAGATGGGGAAAAATAGCAATACTGCCACTGTGTTTTTACATTATAAATTTTACGCTGTTCATTTTTCAGTACAAATAAAATAATATCTTTACATACACAAAGTGTATACACATACACTTAACAACTATATACATATCGTTTTTTTTACATTTTACTATTTTTTTTGCAATAAAACCCCTTTTTTAACAAAAAAATTATTTTGCATTGCTACTTCCCAAGACCCATGACTTTTTTATTTTTTTCCCATGGAGTTGTGTGAGTGCTTGATTTTTGCGTGACGACTTGCATTTTTCATTGGTATCATGTTGGAGTAAATGGCGCTTTAAGATCGCTTGTTACTATGCTTTTTTCGGTGGAAACTAAGAATAAATTAGAAATTCAGGGGTTTTTTTTGTTTGTTTTTTACGGCGTTCACCATAGGGGATAATTTATGTGATATTTATGTAGTCCGGGTCGTTACGGACGTGGCAATACAAAACATATGGGGGATCTTTTTTTTGCTATTTATTAAATTGAAAAGCGTATTTTCAAAGGAAAAAAAAACATATTTTTTATTTTATGGAATTCTTTTTATTTAATAAATGTGTATTTTTTCTATTTTTTTACTACTTAATAGCCCCACAAGGGGACTATAACATACAGTATTTTGATTGCTTTTAAAATGTAATGCATTATCTCTATTATGCATTAAATTTCAATAGCAATGCTATTCTAAAATTGACGAGCAGGCTGCGCCAGAGAGACACAGCGTGATGGAAATCACTAAAGACAGGCTCGGGGCCCTGACCGGAAGCAAGGTAAGCTTCCCAACACATCAGCATCCCGCGATCGCATTTGTGGGGTGCTGATGGGAGACAGAGGGAGGCGCCATTGCCTGCGGCATGTAAAGGGTTAAACAGCTTGGATCGGCACTCCTGCCGGTCCGGGCTGTTAGAGCAGGGCCCCGGCTCAGTGCACGGGTCCAGCCTAAGGTCTTTTAGTGACTGCTGTAAAAAGGCGTATGGGGGTCACTAAGGGGTTAATGCTTATTTTAAACATGATAATTTAGTAGATATGGGGGGAATTTATCATGAGGAGAATATTTGTAGTCAGTTTTGCTTGAGTCTATGTTGAAGTAATTTATGCCACATCAAATGTCACAGGTTGTTTGATAAATTTGGCTTGTCCTTAAACCTAAACCTAGGTCTACACGACAACATTTATCACGCGACACATAGGGCACAACTACACTGCAACATGTGCCGCGCGACATTGATGTTGCACCAATGTCGTGCAACAATTTTAATATTGATAGTCTATGGTGTCGCACTGCAACATGCGACATGCTGCGACTGCAACGCAACATTCGCTAAAAAATCCATTTTGGATGGTTTTTTTTGCGACTGTCGTGTCGCAGCATGTTGTAGTGCGACACCATAGACTATCACTATAAAAATTGTTGCGCGACATTAGTGCCACATAATTGTCAGCTTAGTTGTGCACTATGTGTCGCGCGACATCGGTGCGACAAAATGTCGCACGACAAATGTTGTCGTGTAGCCCTAGCCTAACCCTTCTGTCTGGAGAAGCTTCTCCAGTTTTCCTATTCCACCCTCCTACTGGAGTGAGATAGCGCCTTATTTGTGACTTTTTTTTAAAAGTCGCAATAATAAATCTGGAGTGAAACTCATTAACCACTCCTACCCCGGGCCAGTATTCACCCTTCTGCCCGGGCCATTTTTTGCAAATCTGACATGTGTCACTTTATGTAGTAATAACTTTGGAACACTTTTACTTATCCAAGCCATTCTGGGACTGTTTTCTCATGACACATTGTACTTCATGATAGTCATAAATATGAGTCAATATATTTCACCTTTATTTATGAAAAAATCCAAAATTTACAAAAAAGTTTTAAAAATTTACAATTTTCTAAATTTAAATTTCTCTGCTTTTAAAACAGAAAGTAATACCTCATAAAATATTTATTAATTAACATTCCCCATATGTCTACTTTATGTTGGCATCATTTTTAAAATGTAACTACATTTTTTTAGGACATTAGAAGGCTTAGAATTTTAGAAGCAATTCTTAAAATGTTAATAAAATTTCCAAAATCGATTTTTTTAAGGACCAGTTCAGGTCTAAAGTCACTTTGGGGGGCTTAAATAGTGGAAACCCCCCATAAATGACCGCATTGTAAAAACGACACCCCTCGAGTTACTGATTTTACAAACTTTGTTAACCCTTTAGGTATTCCACGAGAATTAAAGAAAAATGGAGATGAAATTTATAAATGTAACTTTTTTGACAGATTTTCCATCTTAATCCATTTTTTCTGCAGTTCACAAAAACGCCCCACATGTGGTCGTAAACTGATGTAAGTGCACAAGGCAGGGCGCAGGAGAAAAAAAACGCCATATAGTTTTTAGAAGGCAGATTTTGCTGGACTGGTTTTTAGATGTCATGTCCCATTTGAAGCCCCCCTGATGCAACCTTACAGTAGAAACTCCCAAAAAGTGACCCCATTTTGTAAACTAGTGGATAAGGTGCCAGTTTTATTGGTACTATTTTGGGGTACATATGATTTTTAATTGCTGTATATTATGTTTTTTGTGAGGCAAGGTAACCAAAAAATTGCTGTTTTGGCACCGTTTTTATTTTTTATTTTTTACAACATTCATCTGACAGGATAGATCATGTGCTATTTTTATAGAGCAGGTTGTTACAGACACAATCATATCAAATATGTCTACTTTCCTTGTTGTTTTGCTTGTTTCAGTTTTATATAATAGAGCATTTTTGAAAAAAAAAAGTTTTTGTGTCCATTTTCTAAACTCCATATTTTTTAAATTTTTCTGCCGATCATCTTGTGCAAGTTTTTTCCAGGAAGAGTTGACATTTTCATTGGTACCATTTTTGGGTACATATGATTTTTTGATCATTCTTTATTAGACTTTATGGGGCAAGGTGACAAAAAAATTTGTAATTTTGACACAGTTTCTAATTATTTATTTTTACAACATTCACCTCAGGGGTTAGGTCATGAGACATTTTTATAGAGAAGATCGTTATGGACGTGGCAATGCCTAATATGTATACTTTTTCTTAAGTTTTACACAATAATAGCATTTTTGAGACCAAAAAAATTATGTTTTAGTGTCTTCATAGTCTGAGAGCCATAGCCTTTATATTTTTTGCAGGATGAGGAGATGGTTTGATTGGATCTATTCTAGGGTTCATACGCCTTTTTGATCGCTTGGTGTTGCAATTTATGTGATGTAATGTGACAAAAAATAGCTTTTTTGGCACTGTTTTTTAAAAAATTTTATGGTGTTCATCTGAGGGGTTAGATCATGTGATAATTTTTATAGAGCAGGTTGTTACAAATGAAGCAATATCTAATTTGTGCTCGGATGGGCTCGTGGAGAGCAGTTACCCTACCTAACCCTACTCCCTCCACCCCTACCTAAAGAGCAGCAGGGTTATGCCGGAACTGCTGTCGAAGGGGTAGCCTAAAGGGGGCTACACCAATAAGTAGTACATGAGAAGAGGGGTGGGTACCTGGGAGGGCTGAAGTGCTCAAACCGACGAGTGGGAGCAGGAGATGCCAGCCTAAATAGGGCATGCCCCGCCTCCCCTCTCACAAACCCCGCAACCTTAATTGCCTACACTTGTGCTCAGTTCGGCTCGTGGAGTGCAGTTACCCTACCTAACCCTACTTCCCCCACCCCTACCTAAAGAGCAGCAGGGTTATGCCGGAACTGCTGTCGAAGGGGTAGCCTAAAGGGGCCAAAAATACCAAGCATGGAGATATAAAGGCTTTATTCAACACAACACTACAAAACCAAATCTCTAAAGGCCAATGACATTTCACAGTGGGGATCAGGAATGTAACGCATGTAGCAGGAGGAACTCCAGCGTCCCAAGCGTTTAACAACATGTACCGGCACCTTATGCATGGAGGCAGCAGCCGCCGCGCCCATGCGGAAGGAGTGCCCCGTGATCAATTGATCAGAGGATCAATTCCTGAACCGGCTAACAATATACGCATGAACCTGAGAAAAGAGGTAATAGCTAACGGAGCTGCCCCTAGCTTGAGTAACAGGGGTTCAATGAGAAGGAAGTCGTCCAGGTAATGTGTGACATGGCTGACCTTAAAGACATCTGACAACACCCAATGCAAGGCGGTCTCCAACTGGTCAAAGAGCCACGGGCTCGATTTGGACCCGAAAGTCAGTTTGTTGGCAAAATAGTACTGTTCCTGTCACTTGATGCCATGCCACTGCCACAGGTCCGGCTGGATGGGGAGCAATTTGAAGACGTCTGTAATATCCGCCTTAGACAACCAGGCATCTCTGCCGAACCTCAGTATAACCTGAATAGCCTCATCAATGGAGGCGTACCTCATAGAGAACTCGTCTGAGGGAATCAGCGAATTCAAGCTAGGAACGGGTAAGGAGTGCGGGGCCGACAAGTCATAAATAGAGATGAGCGAACTTCAAAAATTAGTTCGGCGTTCAGGTTGGGGTAATCGCCGCATCCCGTTATGGATTTCACTACCGCGGACTATCCCGGCATATGGAATCCATAAGGGGTGGCTTTGGATCAAATCCAGTGCTGAGCCACGCCCCCTGCACTGATCACATGACAGTGACGTCACCCCAGGTCCTTCGGCTTTTCCAAAGTTCGGGTTCGTGGAAGCCGCCCCTTATGGATTCCATATGCCGGGATAGTCCGCGGTAGTGGAATCCATAATGGGATGCGGCGATTACCCCAACCCGAACGCCGAACTAATTTTTGAAGTTCGCTCATCTCTAGTCATAAATCATCGCTTTTTTTATTTGAAAACTTGCCAGTCACCACCCCGACCGGGTTAGGGTACTTTCACACTAGCGTTTTTCAAATCCGTCAAGCATTTCCATTGACGGAATTGCTTGCTGGATCCGTTAAAACGCTTGAAAACTGAAAGAATAACTCTCACGGATCCTTTATTCCGTTAACGGATTAAAATAACGGATCCGCCTAAACGTATGCAATCTGATCCATTTTTTAATGGATCCGCCTAACTGATCCGCTAAAATAACGGATCCGTTTGATCTGTTTGCAACCGTTTTTAAACGGAATAGCGGATCCGTTAATAATATTCAGAAAAGAAGATAAAAATCTGTTGGAGATGCAAATTACACAGTGGCTATAAAGCCAACCGAGGGTCACATACCACTCAGATGCTGCCTAGAAGAGAGAGGAAAGATGATGCCCGACCACCTTCGCTTTGGATTTCAGGCTCTTATCCTTGTTTCGCGATGGAGAAGACGACTTCGAGCCAGACGTCGCCGTCGCTATTGGGTGCATCCAATTACTTCAGCCAGAATACGAAGGGGAGCTTTTGGAGTTTTATTTCCGGAACTGCGCAATTTTCCTGACAAGTTTCACAACTACTTACGGATGAGTGTCGACAGTTTTGACAATCTACTACAAAGAGTGTCACATCGCATCGAAAGACAGGACACCACTTTCCGCCGAAGTGTGCCACCTGCAGAAAGATTAATGATTACCCTAAGGTAAATTACTTTTTTAAAATTTTTTAACTTAACATAAACCATGTTGGTAAAATTTATACTGTTATCTACCTACCTATTGATTGCACAAGCCAAGTATAAGCATACGCCTAATCTTCTCCATGGAGAGCCCGCTATCTCACTGCATTTGCAAAATAATGTCCTTTGGCATGTGTAAATGACTAGAGAACAAAAGGATAGCATTTTAGAATTTGCGTTTAAAAGGTCTAGTACGTTGACAAGGTCCGTCAAATATATCTAGTATTTATAGCAGGCATCCTCAAACTGTGGCCCTCCAACTTTTGCAAAACTACAACTCCCAGCATGTCAGAACAGCCTACAGGTATCAGCCTACACCAGGGCATTCTGTGAGTTTTAGTTTTACAACATCTGTAGTGCCGCATTATGAGGATGCCTAATTTATATGTTTTCTTCTGATTTGATCATTTTATTTACAATAGTTTTTTCTGTTTAGATTTATTGCAACCGGTGAAAGTTTGACGTCCCTACATTATCAGTTTAGGCTTGGAATATCCACAGTTTCTGGTATTATTAAGGACACGTGCCATGCTTTGTGGGAGCAGCTGCATGAGGAATTTATCCCACTTCCAAATCGGCAACAGTGGATTGAAATTTCCGAAAAATTTGTTGAGGTGTGCCAGTTTCCAAACTGTCTGGGGGCAGTAGACGGGAAACACATCCGCATTATAAAGCCCCAAGGCACTGGATCGGAGTTCTTTAATTATAAAAAATATTTTTCTATAATTTTAATGGCAATAGCTGATGCCCAGTACAGGTTTGTGGCAATTGATGTTTGAGCTTACGGCAGGAGCAATGATTCTATGGTATTTAAAAATTCTGACATGGGGCGAAGGGTGTACAACAGACAATTTGATTTCCCACCGCCTCAACCACTACCAGGTACTGACGCTCCCCCAATGCCCTTTGTGTTGGTTGGTGATGAGGCTTTTCAGATGTGCGGAAATCTAATAAAACCTTATTCCAGCCGAGGATTAAATCAGAGCAAAGAATATTTAACTACCGCCTGACTAGGGCTCGTAGAATGGTGGAATGCACCTTTGGAATTTTGGTTGCAAAATGGCGTATATTCACCAAACCAATACAATTGAAAATAGAAACTGTTGACGAGGTAGTCAAGGCATGTGTTGTGTTACACAACTACCTCCTAATCAAAGAACCGCTAAATTTCCCGGACATTCCTGAAGACAGTGAGTTGGCAAGTTTGGAAAACTTTGGCATGCGGACCAATGTGGCTGTTTCCCGGATGAGAGACTCCTTCGCAGAATATTTCTGCTCCGATGCAGGAAGAGTGACCTGGCAGGACCAAATGATTTAATTGTTCTTAAAAAATTTATTTTATAATATTCTTGATATAATAATGTTCCATGGTTATGTTCATTGAAGGTTACCATATTGATGTTTCTAACTATATTTCTTTAATTTAGTTTAATAAACACTATTTAATATACTTTGAGTCTTTTTGCATATTTTTAACTGAGTAGCGAAAATTACTTGTGTCGCTCCGCCAGAGCTGTGAGATTATGTCAGGCCTTTATAATACCCAGTACTTGACAGCATACTCTCACAACCCTTGAGGAGCGATCAATACTTGTGTCCCTCCGCCAGAGCTGTGAGATTATGTCAGGCCTTTATAATACCCACTACTTGACAGCATACTCTCACAACCCTGGAGGAGTGACCAATACTTGTGTCGCTCCGCCAGAGCTGTGAGATCATGTCAGGCCTTTATAATACCCACTACTTGACAGCATACGCTCACAACCCTGGAGGAGCGACCAATACTTGTGTCGCTCCACCAGAGCTGTGAGATTATGTCAGGCCTTTATAATACCCAGTACTTGACAGCATACTCTCACAACCCTGGAGGAGCGACCAATACTTGTGTCGCTCCGCCAGAGCTGTGAGATTATGTCAGGCCTTTATAATACCCAGTACTTGACAGCATACTCTCACAACCCTGGAGGAGCGACCAATACTTGTGTCGCTCCGCCAGAGCTGTGAGATTATGTCAGGCCTTTATAATACCCACTACTTGACAGCATACTCTCACAACCCTTGAGGAGCGACCAATACTTGTGTCGCTCCGCCAGAGCTGTGAGATTATGTCAGGCCTTTATAATACCCAGTACTTGACAGCATACTCTCACAACCCTGGAGGAGCGACCAATACTTGTGTCGCTCCGCCAGAGCTGTGAGATTATGTCAGGCCTTTATAATACCCACTACTTGTCAGCAAAGCTGGATCAGCGAAAAATACTTTTCTTGCTATTCAAGCTGTGCTGAGAATTTAATGGTTCTAAACATCATTAACCCATTATTTAAACGCAATAAACAGCAACAAATTTTAAACAAATTTTTTTTATTTAAACAATATATAAATTTTTCAATAAATATAAATTTTACATAAAAAAACAAAAATTTTTTACAAATGACGGAAGGAGGACCGATGAGGAGTTGAAGGTTGGGGGGTGGAGGGCTGGGCACGGTGTGTGTACCGTCGGTCCTGTTGTTCATCTGCCACAGTGGACAAATCAGTACGTGTTGGGGGAAGGGCAACAGAGGGAGTATTTAATTGGGATGTTTGGGCAGGGGATGGAGTTTGCCGAGCAAGAGTAGATGGAGTGGTGAAAGAGGTTGGAGGATAATAATGAGGAGGAGAGGGAGAAAAGTGTTGATAAAAGAGCTCGGCGGATTGAGACTGGGATGGTGTTTGGGAAGGGGGATGGGGAGGATGGGAAGGGGGATGGGGAGGGTGGAAAGGGGATGGGGAGGTTGGGAAGGGGATGGGGAGGTTGGAAAGAGGGATAGGTGTGGGGTGGGGGATAGGTGTAGGATGGGGTATAGGACAGTGGTTGGGGATAGGGCTGGGGTGGGGCAAGGGAGGTGGGGTGGTGTTGCACTTTCCACAAGACGTCGTCCATCTGTCTTCTGGCCTCATACAGCTGGTCGGGCTCAAGTCATTGCATCACGGGGAGCAACGATAACAAATAGTGATGCACGGGAGAAATTTGCGTTGTCAACACCGCCCCCTCCTGAAGACGACGCAATTTCTCCTCTAAAGAGGCAACTCTATTTGTGAATCCCATCAAGGACTCGTAAACGAGCCTTGTGAGATCCTCGTAGTCCGCCTGACGGCTCCTACCTGACCTCTGGCGACGCATCAATGCCTCAAATAAAGGTGCCAAAGTGGCCATTGTTAAATCGCCAGAGGGCACAGGTAGGGGAACATTGTGGTGCTGACCACTTGCATGAGCAGGACGAGGGGAACACTCGGTGGCTGGCTCCTCAGGGACCGCCTCCGGGGGAACTTCCGGCGCCCGAGTACTGCTTGCTGTTCTGTAAAGCAAAACAAAATAAAAATTAAATTAATTTTGAAAATCAATGGAATAGAGATGAGCAAAGTGACTTTAGATACAACATAGTAGGTAGCTTTCCCAAAAAAATTGCATACAGATACTGTACATTGATAGAGACCACACAGAGAAGTGTATATGTACAGTGTTAATATTGTTTTTAAGAAAGCTACTTCTGATGTATAATCTAAAGCACACCTACCTCATCTCTACTACGCAAAAATACTATGTGGATGTCCAAGGCAGAGTGTCAAACAACAGTCTGCCTGGGACATACACATAAAATTGGAGAACATAAATCAAAATCAGTATAATCTAAATTTCTTACCTTCGCAGCTCTAGGGTTCTTCGTAGGAACCCCAAAGCGGCATGGTAGCGGTAAGGCCGCTCGAGGTTCCTCCAGACCCACTCGGACGCCGAAGTTCCTCGTTATAATCCCTCTTGTAGCGGTCCCTGATTGACCGCCACCGAACCATGATAGTATTCCCTGAAAAAACAAAACAAAAAAAAACTGTTATTTTCTATAATACATGAGTTGTTGACATCAAAAATGGTTTACTATTTATTTGAAACAGCCACAAAAAAATAAATAAAAAGTTATATGACTATTGGTGGCCGTGACTCACATCAACTAGACAGTAAACCACTTATGATCAATAAAACATACATGTACGCTATCTACAAACAAACTATGTATACTTACGGCCCTGCTCCCGTTGACTTTCTTTGAGGTCGTCCCAGTTCGGCACTATTGCCTCACAGATTTGTTGCCAGAGGAGCCGGGTTGCTTGGTGGTCTGCGTGGCGGCGGTCTGTATGGTCCCACAGAGGTGGTCGTTCCTCCACCATCTGGATGAGGAGGTCGTTATCAATAAAAAAAACAAGAACGTCCTCCTCATCCCTTCTGGTGGAGACTCTGGAACCCTAAAAGTGAAAAATAAATATATTTAAATAAACCTGTATGTTTTTAAAATTATTAATTAAGCATTAGATTATAAATACTCACACGACCACGACCGCCGCGTGCTCCCCGACCTCCTCTGGCAGTGGCTTGACGACCTCTCTGTACGTCAACGGGAATAGATGGCCATAAAAAAAATTAAAAAAAAATTTGATGTAAAAAGATCCAATCACATGTATATTTGATTTGAAAAACCAAAAAAAGTCGTATCGTTTGCTGGGCTCCACCCCCGACTTCCTCCTCAGTCGTCCTCTCTGGGCCGGGAGTTGACTCCTCAATAGATGTAGACTGAAAAAATCAAAATTAAAATTAGAATAAGAACACAATTTAACATTTGTAAACACTAGCCAAATTTACATACCGAATCACGTCTTCGTCTTTGTCGAGGAGGAGAGCTCCCGGCCTCACTTGAAGATAAGCCTTCCAAAAAAAATAAAAAATAATTTGTAATATAACAAAAAAATTATAATAATATTAAAAATTTTTAAAAAATGTAATACTTACTGCTCATTTCTCGCGCCTGCCTTCAGTATGCGGGATGGCTGGCGGTCTTGCCGTTAGGCGAGCTGGGGTGCCGGCTGGCGGGCTGGCCGTCAGGCGTGCTGGATGGCGGCGTGGCCGTCAATCTGGGTGGCCGTAAAGCTGGCTGGCTGGGTGGCTGACAAGCTGGCTGGCTGGGTGGCCGTCAATCTTGCTGGCTGGGTGGCCGTCAAGCCGGATGGCTGGCTGTCAAGCTGGCTGTCAGGCCCACTTTTTTTTTTAGTTGTCAAAGCTAATTTGGAATAAAAAAATATTTTTAAAGGTCGTCATGTCGTATAAGCACATGGTGGATGCTGGTGGTAGTAGTACACAGGTACTACTACCCCTAGCATCCACCATGGACTCATACTAGATGCAGCCCCCATGTACTTTTGCATGGGGAATGCATCTAGTATGAGTCCATGGTGGATGCTAGGGGTAGTAGTACACAGGTACTACTACTCCTAGCATCCACCATGGACTCATACTAGATGCATTCCCCATGCAAAAGTACATGGGGCTGCATCTAGTATGAGTCCATGGTGGATGCTAGGGTAGTAGTACACAGGTACTACTAGCATCCACCATGGACTCATACTAGATGCATTCCCCATGCAAAAGTACATGGGGCCTGCATCTAGTATGAGTCCATGGTGGATGCTAGGGTAGTAGTACCAGGTACTACTACTGCATCCATGGACTCATACTAGATGCATTCCCCATGCAAAAGTACATGGGGCCTGCATCTAGTATGAGTCCATGGTGGATGCTAGGGGTAGTAGTACACAGGTACTACTACCCCTAGCATTCCTATACACTTACAGCTCCTATGTAGAAGTTCATAGGAGCTGCTTATTTTTGGTTTTTATAGTTCTTCTATCAAAAAAACAAACTTCATACTCACCTTCAATGGCGTCCTCCCTTCTCCCTCGCAGGCAGGAACCAAGAGACAAACAGGAAGGAGGCGCAACCAGCTCCTCCTACATCCTGGCGCAGGCGCAGATCGGAACAACGGATCCGTCTGTGCGTCAATTCCATTAACACTTAACAACGGATCCGCTAACAATGCATTGCAATGTAAATTAATAGCGGATCCGCTGTTGCGTCATATGTTCCGTTATTTTGAACAGAGAAAAAAATACAGCATGCCGCGTTATTTTCACCGCCAAAATAACGTTAGGGGACGGAACGGAGGACATACTGATGCAAACTGAACGGAATGCTTTCCATTCAGAATGCATTAGTACAAACGGAAGCATTTCTTTTCCGTTATTGAGCCGCTGGGACGGAACTCTATAACGGAAAAGTTTAACGCTAGTGTGAAAGTACCCTTAACCCTCCAACAATCAAATGGGGGCTGTGCCACAGGGCCGACCAAATATCCTTTGTCCAGCTCCAGCTGGATCAACTGCGTGACTGTCTCAGGGTCTCTAATTGCCGATAAGAAGTTACTACACTCATGCAGGGTTTGAGGAAAAGCGAGCAAACCTGTGTGAAAGCCGAAGCGTAGGCCGTTGAGCACGAACTGTACCCAGGCTGAATCTGGATGACCGGCTAGAAAACAGGCGAGGAGATCCACATTGACCACGCTTAGTCATGCGTGACTATTACCTTTCTGTGTGCAAGCAACGCGGGGGTGGGCTCTGAAACACAGCGTACACAAATGAAGCAACCTACACTGATTGTAGTGGCAAACTGCGTAGTTGAAATTATTGCACAATGGAGACTTGCCAAGATATTTCACAGGCCGGCCCAATTTGTCAATGGCCACTAGAACTCTACTAGCCGGCTGGGCCGGGGAAGCGCTAGCTACAGAAGGCGCTGGTGAGCTACCACTCTCAGAACACCAGCTGGCCGTATGGGCGTAGGAGCCGCAACCTGAGCAAGTCGGAGCCCTAAGCAAAAATTTTCAAAATTTTTTATTTTTTATATTTTTTTTTTGTTTTTTGTTTTTTGTTTTTCTATTACCTACCCACCCGACACCCACCAGTGGTCACGACAGTAGGCGCCAACACATGGGACTGAAAATGGGACTGTGTGTCCGTATGACCCGACCTTGATCGAAAACCCCCGTGCCAACCCCACGTACACTAAGGGAGGCGATGCACGTATTAGTCGCAGCTAACTCACCTGGTGGCCATGTCAGCAATCTAGCCCGGCAGTGTCCCAGCACGGAAGCTGGCCAAACTGCAGACCTAAACAATTAACAGTGAAACGGTGAGCAACGTACCATCGGTGTGGCCCCTAACCTAAGTGGCGCTCCTCAGAACTCCTACCGACGTCGCGCCACGGGAGTAACGTGCTGGAGCATGTGTAGGTACTGACTGCCGCCCACAGAACGGCTCGTCTCAAGCCCCGACGCCACTTAAGGACACGGAGGCTACATGCGCGCCCTAAGTATCCGATGCGGCAAAATACTTGGAGATTTACTATAAAATATATCTACCCCTTTTATTTTAATTACTATAATAATTTCTTTTATTTTTATCCTTGAATTATAACCCCCTAACTTTATACAACTAATTGAGCTACACGAGGCACCACGAGACCGGTGCAATTCCGAGAGCGGCCGGTAGGTGGCGATCATGATCCAAGCGCCACCAACTGCTGCTCGTGTCATTCCGTCGGAGGCCGCAGACCAGAGCCGAAGCATGGGGAGCTGACAGGCGCGCTGGAGGGGCGGCGAGGTGCCGGTGAGGGCTGGAGGACGCGAGAGCCGACTACAGGACACAGGAGGTGAGAGGGTAGGCGACATATAGCGTGTAGGGCAGCCAAGACGAACCGGACCGCCGCAGCCTAAGCCCCGGGAGGAGGGAGAGAGCCGCTGCAGCGTCGGGCG
The DNA here is from genome assembly GCA_033119425.1 of Bufotes viridis. Taxonomy (NCBI): domain Eukaryota; kingdom Metazoa; phylum Chordata; class Amphibia; order Anura; family Bufonidae; genus Bufotes; species Bufotes viridis. Next base: position 70,319,739 of record CM065590.1, on the reverse strand, counting down.
GACCTGTGGGGAACATAGCATGGTCAGCGAGGCCAGCGCTGGCCAGACCTGTTTGTCAAAACAAAAACAAAAAAAAACAGAGCCGTAGAGCCGGCAAACCAGTGGTGCACATAATAGCACTGCGTGTACCGGGGCAGTCATGCATTCACACGTACCTATGTCGAGACGAAAAAATGGCTTAGTGCGCGAACCTGCCTCAACCTCCCAACTCTCTGAGGTAACGATCCGCACGTGTCGATCTGAAGCGCTCAAACCGACAAGTGGGAGCAGGAGAGGCCGGCATAAATAGGGCACGCCCCGCCTCCCCTCTCACAAACCCGGCAACCTTAATTGCCTACACATGTCGACTTTTTTATATTTATTTTACTTTAGTGCAATAATAGCAGTTTTGAAGCAAAAAAAATGATATTTTAGTGTCTCCATTGTCTGAGAGTGATAGCTCTTTTATTTTTTGACCGATTGTCTTGGGTAGGATCTCATTTTTCTGTAGGATGAGGTGACAGTTTGAATGGTACTATTGTGGGGGGCATATGTCTTTTTGATCACTTGGTGTTGCAATTTTTGTGATGTAAGATGACAAAAATGGCTTTTTTTGACAGTTTTATTTTTAGTTTTAGGGGGTTAGGTCATATGATGATGTTTTATTGTCTCCATGTTCTTACAGCTATAGTTTTTTTAATTTTTTTAATGATTTTCTTATGTAGGGGCTAATTTTTTGTGGGACGAGGTGACTGTTTTATTGGAATTATTTTGTGTGACATACGTGTTTTTGATCGCTTGGTGTTGAACTTTTTGCAAAGTAAGGTGACCAAAATGCCTTTTTTTGACACAGTTTTTTTTTTTATGGTGTTTATCGCACGGGGTGGATCATGTGATATATTTATAGAGCTGGTCGTCCTGATGTCACACAGTGTCAGGTCATAGTGCATGCTTACATGCACTATGTTCTGACGATGTGTCAGGATCCAGTGTAGCACGGTGCAGGCCGGCGGGGGACCATGGAGTGGTAAATAATATCAAGCGCTTCACTTCCGCTCCGTGGTCACATGACACAAACAAATCCTCAATGCAAAAAAAAAAATTGTGTCAAATTACTTGATTAAATCGAGTAATCGCTTCATCCCTAGTGACAATGCTACATGAGAAGATAATATGCAACCAGAGAGATGGTTCTCTTTCTCTGTGAGATACTTCTTTGCCTATTTTTTCACTTTCATTTTTTATTAAAGTTGTATTACATTTTTCAAAATAGAAAAAAAACTTATAGAGCATGACAAATTATAACTTTTTACATCAACAAGCAAAGCTCTGAAAGAAAAGGAACCAATGAGACATTATAGATACAGTAAGGTTGTGATCTGTGTTCAGAACCAAAGGCATGAGAAAGTATTGGTTTGTATTTAATCTTGTCCATCGTACATCAGCAGCACAAGTAGTTTGCAAAAAAAGGTAATCTCACTAGTAAGTGTATACTCTGGGGTATATTTTCAATAGAATTTATAGGATATTCGAGTAGCGTACATGTATAGGGTTCATTAAACCATTGCTTCCAGAGTTTTTACATTTTGGATCTTGATGGAAGGTTAGTAGCATAAATGAGTTCATATTGATAAGAACCCAATCTCAAGAAGAATAGAAGTAGGTTCGGGGGAAATGTAACCACTTGCCGACTGTTGATTATTTTTGTCCACTAATATTTCAGCCCCAGTTACAGAAGAAATAAGCAATATAAAAAAGTGAAAAGTTAAATGCCCCCTAAAGGACTTGCAAATTTAAAAAATAAATAAATTAAAAAAATAAATTAAAATAAATGCAAAATTAACCCTTTTGATACCAGCGCTGTACATGTACAGCGCTGGAGCAATAGGCACACATGGCGCCCAATCGCACGTGCAGCAGGCGTCATGGTACCTTGGAACCGAACCCGAGTTCAGGAAATGTTTTTTTACAGTATAAATCAAGTAATAACTTCAGCTCATCGGAGCCAATACATTCTAATACTGTACGGAGCGTTTGCTTCGTACAGTATTGAAAAACAGCTTTATGGAAATTGACCCCTATTTATAATACTGAACAAAAAAAGCTTTCAAAGTGGCATGTTCCAAACAACAGAAAAATGTAACTGGTCAGGAAGGGGGTTGAATAACCTGATCTGGAAGTTGTTAAAGGTGACAGTGGACAAACATAACGACATTGTTATTGTGACGTTTCACTGTGCATACTACTTTAAATATTATTTATGATAAATTATAGTCTTTAATCTATGTCAAAGCTCTTTAAGAATATGGGGGAAGACGTAACCACCGTGGTCCTAGACGTCTGACAGGTAAGGCAGACCTGATTGACCTGATGCGGAGGTGTTCTAAATTACATAGGTACCAGATGAAATTTCTTGACACATTAAAGATAATGACTTATCATACGATTCCATTAATTCATATTCTCTTTCTTTTAGGAGATAGAGATTTCTTGATTGTAAATCTAAAGTTGTTCTCTTTAACTTCAGTTCTTGGCCAGACTGGTGATTATAAGTAAGTGTTTGTCTAAAAAATGTGCTGAGGGTGAGGGAATGGAGACACAAGGTGAATAAGGTCATGCTATGTGAGAAGACTTATTTTATAACTACCGTACAAAAAGAAATCCTGAAATTTTATAAGTTGATTAGTGGAACTTTTGGAATAACATTCTGGACACTCCGCAAACATATATTTTTGGAGTTGGCAGAGGAACATTACATACTGTACATAAAAGCATAGGGATGCATGGATTTATTTTTTCTCCATGTATACTGTAGGATTACGTTGTGGGAAGTCCGAAGAAGTGTTTTTTTTTTATATTGTTATTTTTTCATAAAAATGTTTTTTCATAAAAAAAGTTTCAAATTAAAGGGAGTTGTAGGTCTTTCTGTAATGCTAGGGCTACACTGCGACATGTGTCACTGAAAAGTCACACATTTTTTGTAATGAGTCAATGGTGTTGAACTGCGATGTGCGACATCCTGCGACTGCATTGCAAAAGGTGCAAAAAATGTATATAAGCTGGATTTTTGTGCAATTGTCACATATTATAGTGCGACAACATTAACTATCACTACAAAAAAACATTATGCCACTTTTCAGCGACACATGTCTACATGTAGCCCTAACCTAAGGGATATAAGTGTTGCAGTCCCACCTGGGCCCTAAATATTCAGCCCTATCTGTGGGCAGCATGTAACAGAGCAGGAGGAGCTGAGCAGATACAGTATATACTGTGTATAATTTTGTAGGGATGGATACAGTAAGGGCTTGTGCACACAGCTGTTGCAGTTTTTGCTGTCCGCAAATTGTGGATTGTTCATAAAACGGACAAGAACAGGACATGTTCCACTTTTTTTGTGGGGTTGTGTGCATCTTATAATGCGAATACTAGTGAGTGCTTTATTTTATGGAAGCACTCACTAGTATGTAGGAGGCACACAAAGAGTCGAGTGAAGAGCTGTACTCACCCTCCCTGGTCTTCTCCAGGTTGCGCTGCACTGTCCTAACTGTGTACAGCATCAGGATGTAGTGCACACACTATGACCTGACGATGTAACCAGTCAGGTTACAGTGCAGAATGGGCCGGGGAAGACCAGGGAGAGTGACTGCAGGAGAGAATGTCGGACCTGAATGCCGGAAAGGTAAATTAATTCATCTATTTTGGGTGTAATCTGAGTTCTGAAATGGGGGGGTCTAACATGGAGGTCTGATGTGGGTCTGATCTGAGGGTTTAATCTGAGGATCTGATATGAGGGTCTGATCTAAGGATCTAATATGGGCGTTTGATCTGACGATCTGATATGGGGGTCTGATCTCAGGATCTGATATGGGGTTCTGATATGGAAGTCTGATTTGAGGATCTGATATGGGGGGGGGTCTGATTTGAGATCTAATATGGGGATTTGATTTAGGATCTGATATGGGGGAGTCTGATCTGAGCATCTGATATGGGGTTCTTATCTGAGGTGTGATATTAGGGGCCTTATTTGAGGTCTGAAATAGGGTTCTAAATTGAGTTCTGCTATGGGGGTCTGATCTGAAGTGTGATACTGGCACACAATATAAGGGGTGTTTTTGTACTGACACACATTATAAGTGGGTATTTTTTGTATTGGCACACACTATAAGGGGATATTTTTTACTGGCACACATTATAAAGAGAATTATTACTGCTGAGGGGCTATGGGAAACCTAATTACTAGTATGAGCACAATGGTGGCATTATTACTATTGGGGACACTGTTAACACTATGCACTCTGGCAGATAATTATTTCTATTGGTGGAACTTTTGGGAGCATTAGAAAACGTGCTGTGGGGGGGCGGAGCTTGCCACTGAGAGAGGAAGAAGCAGATTCTCCAGCTCTGCAAACCTCTAATACTTAAAAGATCATAACTCGGTCCAAACTCCACGGATTTCTTCAAAACCAGCAAATCTACACTCCGGACACTGTACAGAACCTGCTGATACCATTTACATAACTTTTATCTGTGATTGATATTTGCGGCCTGCTGCAGTTCCTGAAACCTGGCTAAATTTCCAGCCTAAACCTTAACTTTACAGTTGGATTCAATCCCTGAAGACACCAGAGAAGACTCAAAATACTGGATCCTAGTAAGACTGTCCAACCAAGAGAACAAAAGGTAACTGCAACTCTTTTTATTGGATCCTAAAGCTCCCGTTAGTACGATTATTTGCGATTTTTCGATCTCCGAAAATTCGCATATCTCCAACACTTAGAGAACAGTTATCTATAGGAAAATCGCATATAGCTGAAAGTGTTCCCTGCAGACATTACAGAAGATTTTAAACACCTGAATCTACTTGAACTGTCTAAACCAAGGGAGTAAAACAGCAATCGCGATTATTCGCGATTTTTCGATCTCCGAAAATTCGCATATCTCCAACATTTAGAAAAAGGTTATCTACAGGAAAATCGCATATGGTTGAAACTGTTCCCTGCAGACACTACAGAAGATTTTAAACACCTGAATCTACTTGAACTGTCTAAACAATACAGGGACTCGATTATTCGCCGAATTGAGCGCGATTATTTTCGCAGCGCATTTCATATACAGCAATTGAATTGCGATTTTGAGAAGTATGCATGAAATATGTTAACATGCTAATAAACGCACTATATACAGTTTAATTGCGCCAAAGATGATATACTGCTGATTCTAACACCAGACTTTGGATAAACGACAATAACCTCAGAACATTGTTCTCCTAAGGATTTAACTATTTAATTCTGCTGCAGGCTCACTACAAATTTTAAAGTATAGTCATCTCGACAATACTATGAGCTGAAGGAACAACAACTATAGTTCCCGGTGTACCATGAAAAAGCATTAACTTATGAAGAAACATTAAGCAGCTGATTTCAGGGGGCGTGTCGCTCTGCTCTCGGCTCAGATTGGCTCACATTCAGGGGGTGTGTTCTACGCTCGCGCTCGGCTCAGCTCAGTAGCAGAAGCAGGTCTGAAGCCCGCGCGGCACGGGGGTTTATGAGGAGGCACGGGGTTTAGGAGGCAGGGATGTATGAATAAACCTGTGAGCCCCCATGTTGCGCAGAAAACCGCAGGTCAATTCAGACCTGCGGTTTTCTTCGTGACAGTCTCTGATCCCCAGTGCCACTGCGCTGGGTTGGCACGGGTGTATGAATAAACCTGTGAGCACCCCCTTCATGTTGCGCAGAAAACCGCAGGTAAATTCAGACCTGCGGTTTTCTGTGCAACATTGGGGGCTCACAGGTTTATTCATACATCCCTGCCTCCAAAACCCCCGTGCCTCCTCATAAACCTCCCCCCGTGCCGCGCGGGCTTCAGACCTGCTTCTGCTACTGAGCTGAGCCGAGTGCGAGCGTATAACACACCCCCTGAATGTGAGCCAATCTGAGCCGAGAGCAGAGCGACACGCCCCCTGAAATCAGCTGCTTAATGTTTCTTCATAAGTTAATGCTTTTTCATGGTACACCGGCATCAAGATACAGTCAAAATGGGCAAACATTAGAGATGTCCCGAACTGTTTGACTGCGAACAGTTCCCTGCGCTGTTCGCATTCGCTTCTGCCAGCGAACATTATGCTATGTTCGATTCGCCCTGCATTCTTACATTCAGCTTACCTTCCTACCAAAGCCAGGCATTGTAAATTCAATCTAAAGCTACAATGTTAAAGCAGGGAGAGTATTACCTAATGTTCTCTGTCCACCCCAACCCTCAAACCAAGAAAAAGTCCTTTCTGAAAATAATATATTATTAATAATCATTTTCTTTTACATTTAACTTAAACCACTCAATTCATGCCAAAAGCCAGGTATGTGCAGGCTGACTATCTATCCATAAGACAGGGCGTCAGCATACCTTACAATGACAATCATAAGCTTTCAAACATAAGTTCTCAATCCAAAAGGAGAGAAATTGGTTAGCATTGGTTGGCTATCTAGAGGGGCCTGGACCCTAGACCATTATCATTAGGGCGACAAAAATTGTAATTTTATATGCCAGCCTAACTCCTCTCTCACTGCCTAAGAGAGCTGCATAAACATTTCCCAACATTTAAATCTCATTTGCATACACATGACCAAGAAATGCTAATGAGCAATATAGCAGTATCTGCCTTGTTTGTAAACTGAAACACGATTTGCATAGCTTTCCCATAGTCCCATGTTATGCAAATGAGTTTATATGACAAAACAGAATAGAAAGATTATAAAGTTAGTCTTTAAAAATTGCAAAATCAAAAAAACTAGGCAGCCTTCCTAATCATTGAGATGAGAGCTAGGTGGCATATTAAAAAAAAAATAAAAAATGTTGTCACCCTAATGATAATCATCTATGTGCACAGGTCCCCTAGATACCTAACCCTAAATAGACAATTTTTCTTTTGGAAAAACTGGTTAAAACCCAGGCTGCCTTGCTAAGGTATGCTGATGACCTGTCTGTCTGATGGATTGTTGGTCCTGCATATACCTGGTGCTTGGCGGCCATAGGGGAGAACTGTTCTGTATTGGTAATTGGATGTTTTATGTAATAATACAAACAACAATAATAACTAGAAAGTGCTGTTTCTGAAGAAACCACAGGATGTTGGCTTGGAATATGATTGCCTGTTTGTGGCTCCACCTACTTTCTTGAATTTTAATGCCAGTCCTCAAGTGACCAATTGTGCCAAGTTTGAAGACTGTGCCAATAACAGGCTACGAGCTGCGGCAGTTTTACATTTTCCCATTTAAACCAATTGCTAAAATTTGATTGGCTGATATAGACTCCGCCCACTTTTAACAATTTTGACCCCAATGACCCACGGTGCCAAGTTTGGGTATTCTCATTTAAATACTGTGAAAATGGCAGCTTTTTAAAGTTTTCCCATTGAAGTCAATAGGGAAAATCTGATTGGTTGTAGTTTGCCCCGCCCACTTTTTCCAATTTTGAATTGGACATAACCTACCACCTGATTTCTGAAATTTGAAGCCCCTGACATAAAAAATTTGAGAATTGTAGCATTTTTGGAAGTTAAAATTTTTCAAATTTTCACATTTTTCACACTCAAAGAAATCTGATTGGTTGATTTTGGCCCCGCCCACTTTTCAGAATTCTAATCCCAGTCCTCCAATGACCAACTGTGCCAAGTTTGAAGACTGTGCCAATAACCGTCTACGAGCAGCGGCAGTTTAAAATTTTCCCATTTAAACCAATTGCTGAAATTTGATTGGCCGATTTAGACTCCGCCCACTTATAAAATTTTTGACCCCAGTCACCCAATGACCCACGGTGCCAAGTTTAGGTATTCTCATTTAAATACTGTGAGAATGGTAGCTTTTTAAAGTTTTCCCATTGAAGTCAATAGGGAAAATCTGATTGGTTGTTTGTAGCTCCGCCCACTTTTTCTAATTTTGAATTTGACGTAACTTGCCACCTGATTTCTGCAATTTGAAGCCCCTGACATCAAAAATTTGAGAATTGCAGCATTTTTGGAAGTTAAAATTTTTCAAATTTTCACATTTTTCACACTCAAAGAAATCTGATTGGTTGATTTTGGCCCCGCCCACTTTTCAGAATTCTAATCCCAGTCCTCCAATGACCAACTGTGCCAAGTTTGAAGACTGTGCCAATAACCGTCTACGAGCAGCGGCAGTTTAAAATTTTCCCATTTAAACCAATTGCTGAAATTTGATTGGCCGATTTAGACTCCGCCCACTTATAAAATTTTTGACCCCAGTCACCCAATGACCCACGGTGCCAAGTTTGGGTATTCTCGTTTAAATGCTGTGAGAATGGTAGCTTTTTAAAGTTTCCCATTGAAGTCAATAGGGAAAATCTGATTGGTTGTAGCTCCGCCCACTTTTTAATGTCCCCAAAATGTGACATAAATTTTCAGGTTGACCCCATGACTAAGTGACCCAAGTTTGGTGAGTTTCACTCCGAAGCTGTATGAGTGACAAACGTTTGCATTTTTCCAATAAAACTCTATGGGAAAAAAAGAGGTTTTCGTGGGCCCGTCCCAGGGGCCCGGAGGGTGGGATCGGTTAAAAAAGCACAAGCAACCTATTCGGGAATGTGCCGAACAAGTGTGCAAAGTTTGGTAATCCTAAAACTGTGGGAGGAGTAGCGTATAGAAATTTGCTAAATTTTCATTGGCTGTTGGTAGCTCCGCCCACTTTGGGGTGTCCCCTCAAATTTACCCATTTATTCGGGTTGACACCAACAATATGTGATCCAAGTTTGGGGAGCGTAGCTTCAAAATTGTGCGAGTGGGAGCGATTTGAAAATTTTCCCTGTCAAAGTAAAAGGAAAAAGTGGGTGTTCGGGGCCCGCCCAGGGCCCCGAGGTTGGGATCGCTTAATAAAGCACAAGCAACGTACTTCGCTATAGGCCGAAAAAGTGTGGAAAGTTTGGGGTCTGTAGCAATAAAAACGTTTTATAGACATTATGCAAAGACAGTGTTTGATGATAATAGTATAGTTTTTCTGAGATCAAGGATCCTAATATAGGACTATATATATATATAGATATATTTCTATAGGGTAAAACAGCCTGTCCCTTTAAGGTGTAATACTCAATCAAACATACAGTAAGGTAGCTGACTAAAAAAGCTAATCTTTGTATTTTATAAAACAGACAAAGACAGACTTACAGACACTTACCCTAGCCTGCCTATCATAAAATCTTATTATTATTTGTATTATTACATAAAACATTCAATAGACAACACAGAACAGTTCTCCCCTATGGCCGCCAAGCACCAGGTATATGCAGGGCCAGCAATCCATCAGACAGACAGATCATCAGCATACCTTAGCAAGGCAGCCTGGGTTTTAACCAGTTTTCCCAGAAGGGAAATTTCCCAGAAGGGAAATTGTCTGTTTAGTGTTCGGTATCTAGGGGACCTGTGCACATAGATGATTATCATTAGGGTGACAACATTTTTTTTTTTTTTTTTATATGCCACCTAGCTCTCATCTCAATGATTAGGAAGGCTGCCTAGTTTTTTTTGATTTTGCAATTTTTTAAAGACTAACTTTATAATCTTTCTATTCTGTTTTGTCATATAAACTCATTTGCATAACATGGGACTATGGGAAAGCTATGCAAATCGTGTTTCAGTTTACAAACAAGGCAGATACTGCTATATTGCTCATTAGCATTTCTTGGTCATGTGTATGCAAATGAGATTTAAATGTTGGGAAATGTTTATGCAGCTCTCTTAGGCAGTGAGAGAGGAGTTAGGCTGGCATATAAAATTACAATTTTTGTCGCCCTAATGATAATGGTCTAGGGTCCAGGCCCCTCTAGATAGCCAACCAATGCTAACCAATTTCTCTCCTTTTGGATTGAGAACTTATGTTTGAAAGCTTATGATTGTCATTGTAAGGTATGCTGACGCCCTGTCTTATGGATAGATAGTCAGCCTGCACATACCTGGCTTTTGACATGGTGTAGAGTGATTTTTTTTATTTTACAAGTAATTAAAATATGTTAAATAACTAAATTAGCATTTAAAAGTAGGTTAAAAAATAAAATGTTAGGGTAGATTTAGATGTCATAAAATAGGTTAGCTAGAATGAGTCACTGTGGGTTTTAATATTTGCCTGCCAATAGAGGTCTATTGCGGTTCGGTTCGCTACATCTCTAGCAAACATAAGGTTTCTACGGAAGCTACTCCAAAAGGGCCTAAAAACCCTAGAAAGTCAACAGATATAGCAAAGACAATAATTAGTAAAACGCAAGAAGCTTCCTCCAGCGGCTCAGACAGCGAGGAGGATACCATGCCTGGCACACTCACAGAAGTGAAGAACTTTGTTAAAGCGCTTCCCTCCAAAGATTTCATTAAGGAAATGCTTACGGAGTTTTCTTCTACAATAAAAGAGGAATTGTCTGAAATAAAAACTGACATCCGCCAAATATATGTCAGAACGACAGTAATAGAAGAGACAACTTCCACTTTGATTGCCCATGCCGATACCACAGAGAAAACTGTATAGTTTTTCTGAGATCAAGGATCCTAATATAGGACTATATATATATATAGATATATTTCTATAGGGTAAAACAGCCTGTCCCTTTAAGGTGTAATACTCAATCAAACATACAGTAAGGTAGCTGACTAAAAAAGCTAATCTTTGTATTTTATAAAACAGACAAAGACAGACTTACAGACACTTACCCTAGCCTGCCTATCATAAAATCTTATTATTATTTGTATTATTACATAAAACATTCAATAGACAACACAGAACAGTTCTCCCTATGGCCGCTAAGCACCAGGTATATGCAGGGCCAGCAATCCATCAGACAGACAGATCATCAGCATACCTTAGCAAGGCAGCCTGGGTATTAACCAGTTTTCCCAGAAGGGAAATTTCCCAGAAGGGAAATTGTCTGTTTAGTGTTCGGTATCTAGGGGGACCTGTGCACATAGATGATTATCATTAGGGTGACAACATTTTTTTTTTTTTTTTATATGCCACCTAGCTCTCATCTCAATGATTAGGAAGGCTGCCTAGTTTTTTTTGATTTTGCAATTTTTTAAAGACTAACTTTATAATCTTTCTATTCTGTTTTGTCATATAAACTCATTTGCATAACATGGGACTATGGGAAAGCTATGCAAATCGTGTTTCAGTTTACAAACAAGGCAGATACTGCTATATTGCTCATTAGCATTTCTTGGTCATGTGTATGCAAATGAGATTTAAATGTTGGGAAATGTTTATGCAGCTCTCTTAGGCAGTGAGAGAGGAGTTAGGCTGGCATATAAAATTACAATTTTTGTCGCCCTAATGATAATGGTCTAGGGTCCAGGCCCCTCTAGATAGCCAACCAATGCTAAGCAATTTCTCTCCTTTTGGATTGAGAACTTATGTTTGAAAGCTCATGATTGTCATTGTAAGGTATGCTGACGCCCTGTCTTATGGATAGATAGTCAACCTGCACATACCTGGCTTTTGACATGGTATAGAGTGATTTTTTTTATTTTACAATTAATTAAAATATGTTAAATAACTAAATTAGCATTTAAAAGTAGGTTAGAAAATAAAATGTTAGGGTAGATTTAGATGTCATAAAATAGGTTAGCTAGAATGAGTCACTGTGGGTTTTAATATTTGCCTGCCAATAGAGGTCTATTGCGGTTCGGTTCGCTACATCTCTAGCAAACATAAGGTTTCTACGGAAGCTACTCCAAAAGGGCCTAAAAACCCTAGAAAGTCAACAGATATAGCAAAGACAATAATTAGTAAAACGCAAGAAGCTTCCTCCAGCGGCTCAGACAGCGAGGAGGATACCATGCCTGGCACACTCACAGAAGTGAAGAACTTTGTTAAAGCGCTTCCCTCCAAAGATTTCATTAAGGAAATGCTTACGGAGTTTTCTTCTACAATAAAAGAGGAATTGTCTGAAATAAAAACTGACATCCGCCAAATATATGTCAGAACGACAGCAATAGAAGAGACAACTTCCACTTTGATTGCCCATGCCGATACCACAGAGAAAACTATCCTCAACCAAAAAAAGGAATTATACAACATGAGGGTACACCTGGATGACTTAGAGAACAGATCCAGGAGGAATAATATCAGAATAAAAGGCCTCCCTGAGTCAGTCCAGGACAAGGAGATTCACTCGGTTATTACACAGCTGTTCAACGAACTTCTTCAGCAGGAGGAGAGCACAGAACTGTTCATAGAGAGGGCTCATAGGGTCTATAGACCTAAACATATAAAATTAGACTCCCCAAGAGATGTTCTTTGTTACTTGCAAAGTTACAGGACAAAAGAAGCCATTTTACAAAAAGCTAGATTTGCTAAAAAAAATCATAAGGGAGGAAAGCGAAATAAGCCTCTACCAGGACATTTCTAGATTTACACTCCAATTTAGAAGCAACCTTTTTCCGCTAACAAAGGAGTTAAGAAGCAGGAATATAAAATATCGTTGGTTGTTCCCAGTTGGCCTCCTTGTCACTCTTAGGCTACATTCACACGACCGTGAATGTGTCCGCGTCCGTTCCGCAATTCTGCGGAACGGGTGCGGACCCATTCACTGTCTATGGGGCCAGACGAGGTGCGGAGAGCACACTAGGTGCTCTCCGCTTCCGCATTTGCGGAGCGCGGTCCCGAACTTCCGGTCCGCGGCTCCGCAAAAGATAGAACATGTCCTATTCTTGTCCGCAGCCTGCGGACAAGAATAGGCATTTCTATGGGGGGTGCGGCTGGGTGTATTGCGGATCCGCAATTTGCGGATCCGTAATACACTACGGTCGTGTGAATGTATCCTTAATGACAGAGCGTACACTGTCAGAGTACCTGAAGACTTGGAACCAGTTCTGAATAAATTAGACCTGCTGGAACTTCAAATTAAGGACTGGACACTCATTAAAGATGACGACCCACAGTTCCCAGTGCTACCACAGATGGAACAATGGAAGACTGTGACCCCTATCCAGCCTAGGAGACACAGATCTATGGAGAAAAGGTTCCCTAAGACTCCTTCAAAGAGTCAGAGGCCTATGGATAATGACTGAATTATTACCGATTGAAGAACCTTGATACGAACTTATGTTGATTTAGCCACAGTTATTAAGGCTTACCAATTTATGTTTCTTTGATTCTCTTGTTTCTTATAGAATTCTGATGCCGGGGACGTATATGTCTCCTCTCGATTTCATTTTTACGGGGCTGCTTAGCCCTATCTTTGTATTCAGCTTAGTTACATTTGGTCTCCAGTCCGGCCACCACCTTTCTAGTGAGGGTCGTACTGAGGATCACATTTTTCTGCATAGCTATTTATTAGAAGGGATTATCCTTTCCCCCCCGGATTTCCCTTCTCTTAAAGTCATAATTTAACCCGACACCCATTGAGCTCTGGAGTTGGCTCAAGAGGTCTCGGCGACTTTGACCACCAGACTTAGAATCTATAGCTGCATATTAAGCTCGCGATAGCGACATGTGCAGCAATATTGATTCAACACCTTGTTACAATGTTATAATGTTGTTTACAATTGTTTGTTTTTGGTCCATTGTCACATGTATAAACTTTGACTCTAACACATCTCGTCCGATATGCAGGATCTGACTATCTCGTCTTACAACGTTAACGGACTTAATGTCCCCCGAAAAAGACACCAGATACTGGAACATCTGAGGAAAAAAAGGTGGGGATAGCACTGGTGCAGGAGACCCATTTTAGAAAAACACACACTCCGATAACCAAAAAGGGTGTTTACAACCGATGGTATTGCTCCAACTCTCCTCTGAAAAGGAGGAAGGGAGTTGCAATTCTATTACACAAAAATGTCAATTTTGTAGAGAAGGATAAGATTATAGATGAGGGAGGGAGATTCATATTGCTTAAAGGATTGTTGTTTGGTGTCATGCACACTATTGTGAACTTATACGCTCCCAATACTAATCAGGTAGAATTTCTCAAATATGCATTCAATAGACTCGACACTTTTCAGGAAGGATTGCTAATAGTAGGAGGAGATTTTAACATATCTATTGACCCGTCCCTTGATACATCTAAAGGGAAAACTTCTTTGTCATTTAAGAAATTGAAGACAATTAAAAACTTGTTACAAGAAAGACAGTTAGTGGATATCTGGCGTTTCAGTAACCCTGGAACAAAAGATTTTTCTTATTTCTCATCTCCACAAAACCAATATTCAAGAATTGATTATATATTCCTTAAACAGGACTCATTAGATAAAGTGGGGAAAACTGAATACGATATCTTTACTTTCTCTGATCACTCCCCTCTAATGGCTGTAATTAAGATTGCCCCGGACTCTCCCAAAGTTACAAATTGGAGATTAAACGAATCATTATTAAAATCAGAGATAGATAGCTCGTACATAGCCACACAAATTAAACTATTTTTTCAAGAGAATGTTTCCGATGAAATACCATGGCCTACAATATGGGAGGCACATAAATCTGTTATTAGGGGTTATCTAATACAGCTAGGTGCCAAGAAGAAAAGAGAAAGGAGTAAAAAAATAGATGATACAATGGCCAAAATTCGGAGTTTAGAGAATATACATAAAAAATCATGCTCTAAAGAGGTCGAAAAGGAATTAATCCAACTCAGAAATGAACTTAAAGATATCATCAATCATAATTCGGATAAGTACCTGTATTATAGTAAATACAAACATTTTATGTATGCTAATAAGAGTGGGAAAGACCTTGCTAAGTTGGTACAGAAACAAAGAGCGAAGACTTTTATCCATAAAATTAGGAACAGTAAAGGGCATTTAGAATTCACTTCCAAAAAAATTGCAGAGTCATTTCTAGAATACTATAAGAAATTATATAACCTAGACGAAGAAAACCCACAGGAAGTCCCATCCCACAATGATATCAAAACTTATTTAGATAATATTGATCTCCCCACAGTGAACGAATCACAAAAAATAGCCCTTTTACAACCTTTGACACAGGAAGAAATTGCGACAGTTATTAATTCATTACCGAATGGCAAAAGCCCTGGTCCCGACGGATTTAGCATAGCTTATTATAAACAATATAAAGAGATTTTAATACCATTCTTAACAAAATATTTCAATCAAATTGGAACAGGAGCTATGTTTCGACCGAAACACTCAGAGCAAATATTTCCGTTATCCCTAAAGAGGACAAAGATCCTTCAATTTGTCAGAATTACAGACCAATATCATTGTTAAACAATGACCTAAAAATTTATACCAAAGCCTTAGCTAATAGACTTCAATTGATCCTCCCAGATATAATTGATTATGACCAAGTAGGGTTTACTCCAGGCAGGGAGGCCAGAGATAACATTTTAAAGACCTTGATGGCTATAGAACACAGCAAAAATAGTCTTACGCCCACTGCCTTAATTTCGACAGACGCAGAAAAGGCATTTGACCGCCTCAATTGGAGATTTCTTATGGCCTCCCTGTCTAGATTCGGCTTCCCGGAATCTTTTATAAACAAAATTAAAGCAATATATTCTATTCCATCGGCAGTAGTAACTGTCAATGGAGTGCCTTCCAATACATTTAATATTAGGAATGGCACGAGACAGGGATGTCCCCTTTCACCCCTTCTCTTCGTATTATCTCTGGAACCCCTCCTTGCAAAAATTAGGCAGAATCAGAACATAACAGGCATTATCACCCCAAGATGAATCATAAGATAGCCGCATATGCGGATGACATTTTATTTATAGTGACTAATCAACTTAGCTCGATACCGCATATTCTCTCTGAACTGGATACTTATGGCAAGCTCTCCTATTTTAAAGTGAATTTAAACAAGTCGGTAATACACAATGTTAACATAGAGAGATCAACATGGGAAAAAGTCAAAACAATAGGTCATTTATCTCCAGCCACGACAAGTTTCAAATATTTAGGAATTCAAATAGCGAATACAGGAAAATAAATATTTGACCTTAACTTCCCACCCCTCCTGACAAAGCTCAGAACGGAAATGGATAGTTGGAATGAACTCTTTATCTCTTGGATAGGAAGGGTTAACTTAGTTAAAATGATAATCCTGCCAAAAGTATTGTACTTCTTACAAAACATTCCAATAGTGGTTCCCAGACATTTCTACAGATCCCTGAATAAATTAATAACAAAATTTATATGGAATAAAGGGCAACACAGGTTAGCATATTTGACAATGTCTAAACCGAAAAACTTAGGGGGACTAGGATGGAGTTCTAGAATGGAGCATTCGACCGGTTAGGAAACCCTGGATAGACTTGGAAGAGAGCTACCTGAACTTTCCTATAAACCATATTATCTGGAGGACTAAATATAACCAAGACCAATTCAGGAAGATAAAATTTTTTTCTTATACCAGTTCTACCTCCAAAAGATAGCTCCATTGTGTGAAAAAAAAGAAATTAGTTACCCCGACATATGACAACCTTCCACTTTTTACTATAACTCCAAAAAAATATAGGACTATCAGAATTAAACTAGAGAAATGGCCCAAGAACTCGGAAGTAAACTCGAGGAATATTATGATAGGTGGTGATTTGATAGAATATGATTTGGTTAAAAATTTAGCACAGTTCCCACCAATCTCTTTAAGGGAATACTCACAATTAAAGGAACACCTAAGCAAACTTAATCTAGGGACATCCTCTCCATTAAAACCTGAAGGACTAACTAAAATTATCACAGATAAACGCCCAATCCCACATTGCATCTCAGTAATGTACTCCCTATTACGTGAAGATAGAACGCACCCAGCATACCTAGACGGCTGGGCTAAAGAGTTAGGAAAATCCTTTAACGAGAGGGAGAAGCAAATTATCCTGACCTCTGCAATTCCTAAAATTACCTCGGTTAGGTTGCAAGAGGTACACTATAAGTTACTCACGAGGTGGTATCGCACCCCAGTATTATTAAATCGAATCAACAGTAATATTTCTCCAGATTGTTGGAGATGTGGGATTCAGAAGGGTTCTCTTTCGCACATTTGGGTTTCTTGCTCTAAAATCACCCCAACTTGGGATAAATTTAGCCACATATTATCTGAGATTTAGGCCTCTTGCACACGGGCGTCATGTTTGACGCCCGGATAAGATGCGGGTGCGTTGCGGGAATCGCCGCGATTTTTCCGCGCGTGTGCTAACGTTTGTAGTGCGTTGAGCACGCGCGTGAAAAAATCCGCATGCTTGGTACCCAGACCCGAAGTCAGACTTTATCACTGAAGTCTGGTTTCGGAATGAGTATTCTGTATGTGTAATTATTTTCCTTTATAACATAGTTATAAGGGAAAATAATCGCATTCTAATTAGAGAATGCAATGTTCCCCGGGCTTTAAAGGGTTAAAAATAATAAAGAGTTAACTTATCTTCTCCCATTGTACGCGCAGAGCCCCAGAACGTCTTCTCTCTTGATAGTTTTGATGCTTGAGGACCTGTGGTGACGTCACAGGGTCACATGGTCCAATCATAGAAGCATTTGAGTGGACCATGTGACCCATGTGATCCTGTAACATCACGGCAGGTCCTTCATCCAACAAATGGTCTACTCTAGGGAAACATAAAAAATATTTGGAGATTTGGTCAAAGTGGACTGATTTTATACAATCGGACAAGATAGTGAAATATCTAGATACATGAGTGACATTATTCTTTTGGATAAGGAATATAAATAAGCATTAACATGTGACATAGTACCAATTGTTCTCTGTTAATTTTTTCAACAGTTTGTTTATTTCCTATGTCCCACTATCCTCCCCATCCTTCCCCCCACCCCCTTCCCCCCCTATGCCCCCCCCATCTACCCTTATACGACGGGTTCATTTCTACTCTCATGGATTACTCACCATGAGAAGGTAATATGTGAAGGTTTTCTGGCACTACTTAATTTCTATTGTAGCAGAATGCTCATAGATAATTTGATCCTTTTCAATGACAAAAAAGGACTCTGATATTAACAGAAGAAGATAACAATCTATGGACTCTCGTCTTCTAAAAAGATTCGATGCGACGCTATATAAAGGTTGGCACTATACCTTACACTGTGAACCTGTCTGTATGTAATACAGTTCTTGATGTTATTATTGTGATTATACTTGCTATAACTAAATAAACTTAAATTTACAAGAAAACGTGGTGTGGTGTTTAACAAGCAGGATATGCTCAACCCATATGCAGTTGTGCATGTATATAGGGGAGCACATCCTGCACTTGTAGTCCGTTGCTAGGGGCAATCAACAGCAAAAAATGCATACAATGGAAGATGCCAGCAACGGACAACAAGTACCACAATAACCATCCTACATACGATAACGATAATGTGGATGTGGAGAACAATCAAAAACATAACCATAGAGAAAAGCAGGTGCACTCTGCGACAATACTAAACCCTCACACTGATAAAATTGAGAGGTTAGTTCGACATATCCTACTAGGAGGACATGTCTTAAGCTTGGACACCACAGCAAGGTCTCTTAAGTAGCCCGAGGCCCTAGCACTCAACCTACCTGTGCAGTATGGGCGATATCAGGAGCTGTTGGGCATTACGGGAGCGTAAGGCCTGACTCACAGACAGCTCACCAGTGACCTCCAGCATGTAACCATGCTTGCAATGGGAGGTGGGAGGTGCCTGTGAGCCCCACCCGAGCCTCCCAGGTGCACCTGAATGTAGCCTGTAGATGAAAAGTAGGCACATTTAAATCTGAGTTTATACACCTCAAAACATATTATACAAACCATTAGAAAACGTGGTGTGGTGTTTAACAAGCAGGATATGCTCAACCCATATGCAGTTGTGCATGTATATAGGGGAGCACATGGGAGCACTATTACAGTGGGGGAACTCTGGCACAGTATCAGCTTAGCACAATTATTTTTGGAGGACATTACTTTATAACACTATTAATGTCAGGGACACTGTTTGCTGTGTTCTGCTATTTTTTAGGGCACTGTGGGCCAATAATTATTGAAGAGGACACTGTCTGTGTGGTACAAATATTTTCAAAGAGCCTATCTGTTTCTAGTGTTGAGCAAACCCGAACTGTAAAGTTCGGATCCGTATAGAACTTTCCGATTTTTTTGTAGCTGGACCCGGACCCGAACTTTGCCGGAAAAGTTTGTGTTCGAGTTCGGTGTTCGGGCATTTAATAAAGCTTGTTGAAAGGCTGCAGGACAGCCAATCAGAAAATCATGGACAAAAGGGTACAAAAATTTGCGTCTAAATAAT
Source organism: Bufotes viridis (assembly GCA_033119425.1). Taxonomy (NCBI): domain Eukaryota; kingdom Metazoa; phylum Chordata; class Amphibia; order Anura; family Bufonidae; genus Bufotes; species Bufotes viridis. Next base: position 70,300,532 of record CM065590.1, on the reverse strand, counting down.
CGAGAGGATCACAGAAAAAACAAGTGATGATGGCACATTAATGAGGTAGCGATAATAAGTGTACACATTAGAATCAAACCAGCGGTTGCCAGGTCGTTCAATGCACTATAATGCGCTCATGACCTATGCTCCTGATGATTTATGAAACGCTTCGAGCTTGAGTAACTGTTTTTAAGTGTCCCTGCTCTTGGGTGCCCGCACTTCCTACCTCACAGTCAGTCCAGTCCTGTACCTCTGCTGCACGCCCAGACGTCATTGCCGCATGCATTGGGGGATCAGTCAGACTGTGTCTTTGAGTGCACGTCCTGTGCAGTGTAGGTGCGCTACAGAGGATCCCACTCGTTCATGCTAATCTGGCTGAACGTCCTGCGGGCTTGTAATTCCTCTATAGACACTCTTTTGTCGGTTTAACCTCCTTATCCAGGGTTGGTGTCAGTCGGGTCCCGTCCTGTACCAGAGCTGCGTGCTTGTGTCACTTATTTATGCATGCCCTGGGGGAGCGACCAGACTGAGAACGTTGCCATTTCTAGTTGGCGCAGGGTCTCTTTTCTTCTGACACCGGAGGTTTTCTGCAACCGATTTAGGTGTATATGTGAGCCGGCATTGAACGACCTGGCAACCGCTGGTTTGATTGTAATGTGCACACGTATAATTACTAACTCATTAGTGGACACACATCACTTGTATTGCCCAGGTGGGCCTATTCGATTTTAGTGCATATCAGGACAGCCAATCAACAAGCCTTTAAGATGTGTGCCCTTAGAAACCATCACAGTCATGCCTACTAATGGCATGGCTGGGATTGGCCGGTGCATCATGTGACCCAGCCTCTATATAAGCTGGAGCACCGCCCATCAGCTCTCAGTAGTAAAGGGACAGAAAGCAGGCAGCTGAAGTGAGGGACAGTGCTAGTGCGATTTTTGTGGGTGCAATACACTATCTTTGCACCCCTGACAGAGAAAGCTAATCATAAATCAGGCTGTTAATTCTGTGGGTGACTTACAGCTGTATGTTTTTGTGGGTGCAATACACCATCTTTGCACCCCTGACACACAAATATAATATGCAGAAAGAAGACCGGCACTCGCTGTAGATTTGCAGAATAGGATTTATTCCAGTCACTTATTGAGTCATAGTGACGCGTTTCAGCACTAACATGTGCTTTCTTCAGACTACATTTAAACATCCTACCATTGTGCCTTAAATACATTATCAGGATAACAACGGAACTGACGTCATACGATGTATAGCTCCTCCCACTTAGAGGCCGATACCGAAACAGGTGTGGAAACCATTTAACATAGGGACCAATGGAAAGCGGGGAAAGTTCAAGTCCGCTAAAAGTGAAACATAATTAAAGATGTCAATAGTAAGCAAACATCATAGTTATAATTGTAATTATTATTACATAAATCCAGTAATATTGTAATCTCTATTGAGACCTCTTGGTTCCACCGTTTGTAGTCGGTGGATCCAGTATGCTTCTCTCTTCAGTAGTAGTTTATTTCTGTCCCCACCACGGCGTGGCAGTGAAACACTTTCTATGACCTGAAAGCGTAGTTGGGATATTGCATGTCTTTTTCGTGAAAATGGTGCGGTATTGGAAGTAACAAGTTCTCAGTGCGGATGGTAGATTTGTGTTTACTGAGTCTGTCCTTCATCCGCATAGAGGTTTCCCCTACATAAAGTAAGCCACAGGGACATTTGAGTACGTAAATAACGTATTTACTATCACATGTGAACATGCCCCTGATTGGGATCTGTTCCCCTGAGTGAGGGTGATTTAGATAGGCACCTTTGATTACGCTGGAGCAATTAACACATCCCAGGCAAGGGAATGTGCCCTGACGTTGAGTGGTCAGTGTAGTCTGTCTGAGGCCAGGTTTATTAGTGCCTATGTCGGCTCTAATAATCTTGTCGCGGATATTATCCGCTCTCTTGAAACACATCATAGGGGAGTTCTGAAATTCCTCAATTTGAGGATATGACCTGGAGACTATGTGCCAGTGTTTATTCACGATGCCCCTGATTTTTGTGTCCATGGATGATATTTTACCACTAATGGAATACGTGGTGGTTTATTGGTTTTCTGTGCCTGTGGATTATCAAGTTTGTTTCTTTGTATTTCTAATAAATGTTTGGGATAACCTCTATTCAGGAACTTGTTAGTCATTTCTGTCATTCTAACTTGGCAGGTATCTGGGTCAGTTACGATCCTTTTTACCCGTTGGAACTGTGAAAAAGGGATGGATTTTTTTGTCGCTGGGGGTGGCTGCTTGTATAGGTAAGCAGACTATTACGATCAGTTTCTTTGGTGAATAGGTCTGTGTGGACAGTGCCATCCTCGTTGCGTATCACCCATGTATCAAGAAAAGCTATTTTGCAATGATCAAACTGCATGGTAAATTGTAATTCACCCCAGATGGAGTTAAGGTAATGATTAAATTCCGTGAGGGATCGAACGTCGCCCGCCAAACGCAAAACACGTCATCAATAAATCGACGCCAAAATATACAATGTTTCAAAAATAGTGAATTAGAATAGATAAATTCGTTCTCAAAGGACGACATGTAACTATTTGCGTAAGGCGGTGCGACGTTCGATCCCATCGCGGTCCCGCGGCACTGTTGAAAGAACGTGTCTTGGAATAGAAAATAATTTTTCTCAAGTACAATACCCAAGAGCGTCAGAAAAATTCTTTTTGAGGTGTGGTGTGGTTGCTGGTATTAAGCAGTCTGGAGGCTGCTTCCAGGCCTTTTTCATGAGTGATGGAAGTATAGAGACTGCATACGTCAAATGTAACAAGTATGCAGTCTCCATCCATTTTGAGGGGCGGACCTCAGACAAAAAATGTCCTGTGTCCCGTATGTAGGAAGGAGACTGTGTTGTCAAAGGTGTCAGGATTTTCTCCAAAAAGATAGCTGGAGGAGAGAGGATGGAGTCAGAGGAAGCCACAATGGGGCGTCCCGGTGGTCTTGTCATTGATTTATGTACTTTTGGAAGCGTATAGAACACCGGCGTGATTGGATGCTGGTTAATTAAAAATTCACTTAATTTGTTATCAATGATTCCATCCTCTTTTGCCTCCATCACTATCTTTTGTAATGTATCCTTGATTGAAAAAACGGGATCGAAGTCCAAGATTTTATATGTGAGGGTGTCATTTAACTGGCTCATGATCTCTTTGATGTAGTACTCCTTGTCCAGGATCACCAGTGCTCCCCCTTATCAGCTGGTTTGAATATGAGAGATTTGTCGTCAAGTAGATGATTTAATGCATGTTTCTCTTCTGAAGTGAGATTATGCCTTATATGTAGATCCCCTTGTCTACACTGTTGCAATAGATAATTGACATCTCGCTGCACTAGATTGGCAAATGTTTCTACTGGATGATATATACTGGGTGGTGTGAAGTTACTTTTGACTCTTAATGAAAATTGTTTCAGTGTTAATTGGTCAGAATATACATCGGAATCAACCTGATCCCCATCAGTATCGCTTTTAGTATTATCAAAATGTGCTTTGAGACGTATATTACGGAAAAACCTCTGGAGATCAATGTCCAAAGAGAAGGTGTCCAGACATCTTTAATTATGTTTCACTTTTAGCGGACTTGAACTTTCCCCGCTTTCCATTGGTCCCTATGTTAAATGGTTTCCACACCTGTTTCGGTATCGGCCTCTAAGTGGGAGGAGCTATACATCGTATGACGTCAGTTCCGTTGTTATCCTGATAATGTATTTAAGGCACAATGGTAGGATGTTTAAATGTAGTCTGAAGAAAGCACATGTTAGTGCTGAAACGCGTCACTATGACTCAATAAGTGACTGGAATAAATCCTATTCTGCAAATCTACAGCGAGTGCCGGTCTTCTTTCTGCATATTGTTCGTTGGGATGCCCGCCCGCTGACACGTGCACCGCCATCATCCAACGCAGTGCCGGCCATTATCTACAATATTACACAAATATAATAGTCAATCTGTCTGTTAGTTAGGTGCATGCCATATACCCATTTATTGCGTGAAGTACACCTGCACTGCGTACGTGACAGGGACATTGATATAGTTAATCCGTCTGTTAGGTGCACGTCATAAACCCATTTATTGCGTGACATACACCTGCACTGCATACGTGACAGGTAAAATAATATAGTTAATCCATCTGTTTGTTCGGTGGGCGACATATACCCATTTATTGTGTGAAGTACACCTGCACTGCATATGTGACAGGGAAATAAATATAGTTAATTTGTCTGTTAGGTCGGTAGTTGACATATACCCATTTATTGCGTGAAGTACACCTGCACTGCATACGTGACAGGGACATTGACATAGTTAATCTGTCTGTTAGTTCGGTGGGTGGCATATACCAATTTATTGTTTTAAGTACACCTGCACTGCATTTGTTACAGGGAAATAAATATAGTTAATCTGCCTGCTAGTTTGGTGGGTGACATATACCCATTTATTGTGTGAAGTACACCTGCACTGCATATATGTAAGGGAAATTGATATTTAATCCATCTGTTAGATGGGTGGGTGACATCTAACCAATTTTTGTGTGATATACACCAGCACTGCATACATAACAGGGAAATTAATATAGTTAATCTGTCTGTTAGTTCAGTGGGTGACCTCAAAGAATGAGGAGAGCATCAAATAAGGCCGTAGCCCTGGTCGTGGTGCTGCTGGTGTTGGTGGAGCTCCTGTTGCAAGGAGAGGACGTGGTCAATCTGTGCCAGCTACATGCCCAAATGAAACACCTTCCTCAGGTGCATGTAGGTGACAGAACGTTTAGCATTATTTTGTAGGCCCGAATAAGGATGTACGAATAGTGAGGCCAGAACAAGTAGAGGCAGTAGTAGATTGGGTGGCTGACAGTGCCTCCAGTTCCTTCACATTGTTTCCCACCCGGTCCCCTGCTGAAAGTTTAGAGCTGGCACCTGCAAATCAAGGGCATCTGTTTTTGACCTCACCCCCTTGCAAATCAGCAAAGCAGTCTGAGCCCCAAGTTGTGCAGCACTCTCTTATGCTTTTTGATGACTCTGATGGCAGGGTTTCCGTCAGCCATCCACCTAACCCTGCCCCATAAGTGGAAGAAATCACTTATGTGGTCTCGAAACACAGGTGGCAGCTGCTGCGGCTTTCTGTAGGGTGCAGACCGGCAAGGAGGGCAAGGGTGAAGAGTGGGTGGAAGATGATGTGGAGGATGATGAGGTCCTAAAACCCACATGGAATCAAGGTCATGCCAGTGACGTGTGCAGTTCGGAGGAAGAGGTGGTGGTCACACACCGCCAGCCACACAGCAAAAGAGGTAGAAGTGTGCAAAAGCAGATTGGCCATCCCCTAGCCAGTGCGCCTGCTACTGCCCACCACAACCATGGACTGAGCACACCAAAGCCAGCTCCAAGCAGTTCCCTGGCGTGGCAATTCTTCAGACAATGTGCTGACGACAATACGCGAGTGGTTTGTACGCTGTGCAATCAGAGCCTGAAGCGAAGCATAAATGTTCTAAACCTGATCACCACCTGCATGACCAGACATCTAAATGCAAAGCACGAGCTGCAGTGGAGTAAACACCTCGAAAACCAGCAAAGATCTCAGGCTCCTCCTGGTCCCTCTTCTGCTGCAGTCTCAACCTCCTCCTTTCCCCTCTGGAGTGACAGTGGCACCTGCCACCCTGCAAACAGAGGATGTGGCAGCAACACCACCACTCCAGTCACCAAGCATCTCCAGAATGTTCTATGGAAGCGTTCAGCTGTTCATCTTCCAAACACTGTAGAGAAAGAGGAAGCATCCCCCTACCCACCCGTGATTCCTGGTCCTGAATGCCTGCATTTCAAAATTCCTGGCCTTTGAAATGCTGTAATTCCATCTGGTGGAGTCAGACTTTAAAAAACCTTATGGCGGTGGCTGTCCCACAGTATGTAGTACCCAGCTGCCACTACTTTTCCAAGCGAGCCATCCCTGCCCCGCACAACCAAGTGGTGGACAAAATTAGGTGTTCACTGCGCAACGCCATCTGTGGCAAAGTCCACATAACCACCAATACGGGGACCAATAAGAACGGGCAAGGACATTATATGTCCGTAACTGCACACTGGGTAAATGCAATGGTGGCTGGGCCTGAGGCGGATAGCAGTTTGGTGCATATCCTTCCGTCACCGAGGATTGCAGGACATTTCTCTTTGCCTCCTGTTGCCTCCTCCTCCTACTCTACTTCCTCCTCTACTGCCTCCTCATCCGGTCAGTGTAACACCTTTACCACCAACTTCAGCACAGCCAGGGGGAAATGACAGCAGAGGGTTTTGAAACTCATCTGTTTGGGGTAAAATCCCCACACCGCACAGGAGCTGTGGACGGGAATGGAACAACAGACCGATGAGTGGTTGGTGCCACTGAGCCTCAAGCCTGACCTGGTGGTGGGCAAAATCTCATACCAGCTCTGGGCCTAGCCGGTTTGACACACATCTCTTGCCTGGCGCATGTGCTGAATGTGGTGGTGCAGAGGTTCCTGAAAAATTAACCCGATATATCAGAGCTGCTGCGGAAAGTGCGGGCTTTCTGTGCGCGCTTTCGGCATTCTCACCCTGCTGCTGCTCGCCTGTCTGTGCTGCAGCGTAACTTCGGCCTTTCTGCTCACTGCCTCATATGCGATGTGCCCACAAGGTGGAATTCCCCCTTGCACATGCTGGACAGACTGTGCGAGCAGCAGCAGGCGATAGTGGAGTTTCAGCTGCAGCATGCACGGGTGAGTCACTCCGCGGAACAGCACGACTTCACCACCAACGAGTTGGCCTCCATGTGGGATGTGTGTTCCGTGTTGCGCTGCTTTGAGTACTCTACCAACAAGGCCAGTGCCGATGACACTGTCCTCAGCGTTACTATCCCACTTTGAAAAAAACGCTTCAGGTGATAATGGAAGAAGATGTGGCACAGGAGGAAGAGGAGGAGGAAGAGGAATCATTTTCACGGTTATTAGGCCAGTCATTCACAAGTGGCTCGGAGTGTGGGTTCCTGTACCAACAGAGGCCAGGTACACAATTGTCCAGCCAGGGCACAGGTCTGGAGGATGAGGAGGATGATAAGGAGGAGGAACCATGTTCACAGCAAGTTGGCACCCAGAGCACCTCATGGGCAATTGGGCATCACTGTAGGGTGGCTGGGGGGATACAGAGGACACAGATGATACACCTCCCACAGAGGACAGCTTGTTGTTGCTGCTGGGCAGCCTGGCACACATGAGCGATTACATGCTGCAGTGCCTGCGCAACAACCACCGAGTTGCCCACATTCTAACCAGTGCTGATTCCTGGGTGGCCACCCTGCTTGATCCCCGCTTCAAGGACAACGTGCCGCCCTTAATTCCATTACTGGAGCGTGATCGGAAGATGCGCTAGTATAATTCTTTTATAGTCTATAGTCTATTATAGTCTATCGTCTATAGCGAGTATAGTCTATTAAACGCTAATAAATGTAGAGCCCCCCCTGACAAAGTGGAGAGGGTATCAGCAATAAGTTTGTGTTGATGTCACTGATTATTTTGCAACAAAACTGATCCTGTCTGTTGAGCATTTGCCTTCACTCAGTCAGAATTTGGTCAGTAATCTATCAGTATTGTACACAGAGAGAATCCGTTGTGCGTCTCATTTTTCCTTCCTTCTAACATATCAGAAACAGGGTCAAATAAAAGATGATGTCCCAGTCATGAAGTGGGGAGGGTGAGAATAGCAAGAGAAGCTGACATAGTGGTGAGTGTGGATGTGGCGGCAGCATCAGGAGGTCATAGAGTGGCACAATGACAGAGTCTGGAGGTGGCAGCAGCCTGAGGAGGCTACAGAGTGGCAATAAGACAAGAGATTGTGGAGGTGGCAGCAGCATCAGGAGGCCACAGAGTGGCACGACAACGAGAGATTGTGGAGGCCACATAGTGGCACAACGACGAGAGATTGCAGAGGTGGCAGCAGAATCAGGAGGCCACACAGTTGGTACGACGACATAGTGTGGAGATGGCAGCAGCATCATAAGGAGGCCACAGAGGGGCATAATGACAGTCTGGAGGTGGCGGCAGCATCAGGAGGTCACAGAGTGGCACAATGACAGATTCTGAAAGTGGCAGCAGTATCAGGAGGTCACAGAGTGGCACAATGAGAGTCTGGAGGTAGCAGCAGCATCAGGAGGTCACATAGTGGCACAATAACAGAGTGTGGAAGTGAATGCCACATCAGGAGACCACAGAGTGGCACAATGACAGAGTGTGGAGGTGGCGGCTGCATCAGGAGGTCACAGAGTGGCACAATGACAGAGTATGGAGGTGGCAGCTGCATCAGGAGGTCACAGAGTGGCACAATAACAGAGTGTGAAGGTGGCAGCAGCATGAGGAGGCAACAGAGTGGCACAATGACAGAGTGTCGAGGTGGCAGCAGCATTATTAGGAGGTCACTGAGTGGCACAATGACAGTGTGGAGGTGGCAGCAGCATCATCAGGACATCACAGAGTGGCACATGACAGAGTATGGAGGTGGAGGCAGCAACATCAGGAGGAAGCCACAGGGTGGCACAATGACAGTGTGGAGGTGGCAGCAGCAACATCAGGAGGCCCCCAAGTGGCACAATAACAGAGTCTGGAGGTGGCAGCAGCATCAGGAGGCCATAGAGTGGCACAACGACAGAGCGCGGCGGTGGCGGCAGCAGCATCAGGAGGATGCCACAGAGTGGCATGACAACGGAGTGTGGAGGTGGCGGCAGCATCAGGAGGAGGCCACTGAGTGGCATGACGACAGAGTGTGGAGGTGGGTGGCAATAACAGTACCTGCTGACGATGGTGGATGTAAGAAGGAACACTTGGCATCAGATGTGTGGCATCAGGCAGGTGGCAACTTCAGAATAATAGCTGAGGCAGGTAGCCAGAAGAAACTGGTCTCTTTTGTCAACGTTTGTGTGAGGCAGCATGGATGATCTAATCTGATGCATCAGGCATTGGTGTGTGGAAATCCTGGCTGAACCACGCCTGATTCATCTTGACAAAGGTCAGTCTCTCCACATTTTGGGTGCACAGATGAGTTCTTCTTGGGATAACTATGGCCTCCACTGCGCTAAACACCTGCTCTGATGCCACACTACTGGCCGGGCAGGACAGCTTTTCCATTGCAAATTCGGCCATTTGCGGCCACAAAACATCTTCAATGTGTGGTGGCAGGGTACTGGTTCAGGTCCTGCTCCAGGTCTAGCTGCTGCTGCTGGTAAGTACTTTCTTACAGTAACTATGCGGGTGAAGAAAGCTGCTCATCAGCAACTCTAGACTCAGGCTGCTGCTGATAGAGCTGGTACTGCTCCTGCCACCCCACCCCTCCCCAGCAGCCATGGCTGTGGAACGTGAGTGCAGAGGGCCCTCCGATTGGACCTTCGAGAGGATGGACGATGGCGCAGATAGGCAGCGGCCAACTGACTACATAGGTTGTCTCTATAGTAGTTCAGTTTGTCCTCCCTCTCAGCGGGTGTAAAAAAGGCTCCTATTTGGACCGGTAGCAAGGTGGAGAGCCTGAAGTCATCCCTCTGCCGAATGGTAACAATTCGGCTGTCACTATGCAAGCAAGCGAGCAGGCATCGGGCAATATGTGCAAGTGACTCGGGGAGACTCCCTTCCTCCATTTCCACTGCATACTGCAACGGTGTGTCCGGGTCCTCTGCCTCATCTTCCTCATCGCTCTGTAGCTCCTCTGGCTGCTCCTGCTCCTCCTCTCCTGTCACCTTTGTAGAAACACCACCCATTTCGCTACACATTGCTTGTGCTCCAATGTCCTCCTCCTCCTCCTCCAGTTCAGCCCTATGCAAAATAAATGTGGAGCCCCAGTTATGGGTCTACAACACAATGAAAGCCAGATATCCCTCAAAGGAAGGAAAACCAAGCAAAGGGGTGTCTCCATTACAGAGATCACCAAATCCACCATATTAAGTGGCCCCTATGTCAAGATCCCGCTTTTTTACAAGCTTTAAGGATGTGACAGGGAAAACCTAAGCTAGGTATCCATCCACAGACAGCTGTTTCGGGGTGTTGCCCCTCATCAGTGTGGAGTAGGATTCTGGCTAACCGGGAGCAATGCCTCGGAGACTACTCAAACACAACAATAGCTGATCTCAGGGAGACCAGCTACAAAAAACACAGCAGAGCCTCACTTAAGAGTCTCAACACAGCAGCATAAGTGAGGCTCCGCGGTGTTTTTTTGTAGCTGGTCTCCCTGAGATCAGCTATTGTTGTGTTTGAGTAGTCTCCAAGGCATTGCTCCCAGTTAGCCAGAATCCTACTCCACACTGATGAGGGGCAACACCCCGAAACAGCTGTCTGTGGATGGATACCTAGCTTAGACTTCAGGAACTGCTTGACAACCAGATTGAACACGTGTACCATGCAGTGCGCATGGCTCAGCCCTCCTTGATGCAGCCCTGACACAATGTTCTTCTTGTTTTTGGTCATGCTTCCAATTAACAGTTGTCGCGGCAAAAGCCAGGATTTGATTTCCTGAAGGACACGAAGCAGTTCCTCCCCTGTGTGACTCCGTTCGCCCAGGGAAACGAAGTGCAGAACAGCGTGACACCACCGTGCCCTGCACATCTGGTATGCTGGAGGGCCCCTGTGAATTGTCCCTGCAGTGGAGGCTTAGGACACGGTGGAAGATGAGGAGGCAGTGGTGGACATTGTCGTAGGACCAACTTGTGGCAACGTGGAGGCGGAAGCGGTGTCACCTAGCCAAGTTGCTGGCGTGGCTGTGCAGGAACCACATTCACCCATAAAGGACATGTATTGTCCCTGACCGCAGTTACAGCTCAACACGTCGGCGCTGCCATGCACTTTGGTAGACACTGTGTTCGTGCAGGGCTGGTACTGCCTTTTTGACAAAGATATGACGGCTTGGGACTCTCCACCTCGGTTTAAAACAAGCCATTAGTTCGCTGAAAGGTGCAGAGTCTACCGCTTGGAAAGTGAGGGACTGCAGCACCAGCAACTTGGACTGGAGCACATTCAGCTTCTGCAACTTGCTGGCTCGATGGCAAGCTGACACCCTCTTCTCCTGATGATGATGAAGCCCCTTCGTCACCCAGCTCCCAAGTATGATCAGCTACATCAGCTTCATCGAGTACTGTCTGCAGGTCACTGATGTCCTCCTCAACCGTCTCTGGGTCTGGAGCCTGATAGCTCGCAACACCATCTCCCACATCACTCTCCTCATCAGTACTTGCCCGCCTAGTGGGGGAAGCGGCGGATATCTCCTCCAGATCTTGGCTGGGCAGTAGCTGCTGGCTGTCCTCTAGTAGCTCGTCCTTGCTGAAAAGTGGAGCCGAGCTCACAGCATATAATACTTCTCTAGCTAAGAGAACAGAAAAGACAGAGGTAAAGGCACAGGGCCTGCTCCCGGGCCATGCCAACTAAGCATTGTGTCAGAGGTCATGAGTAAGGACCCTGAAATCTGTGTGGTCCAAAACACGTAGACGCTATGGCATGTAATGCATGACTGTTAAAGTTTTATGGTCAATAAAGTATCCATCGTTTTCTACTGAGCTGCAGTTACATTTTTCTTCAATTTCACTACGGCATCCAGGGCTGGCTTCCGTGCTTGTGAAGGACGCAAAGGGTGAGAGCTGCTTTATACATTTACATTTGTTTTGTATCAGAGCAACCCACCGACTCTTGGCTGGGGGTGCCTGATGTCACTTGGGACGAAGTGGATGACCGAGTCAACCATTCAAGAACCACTGGGTTGCTGGTCAAGACACGACCGCTAGATGACACCGGGAGCTCAGGCCTCTCGCTGAGACCCCACCTGCCACGCCCCCTTACTCTGTGTGCGACCTCTGCCTGCGCCAGAAACATTTAGGCCTCTTCCACTCCCCTGTGCAGGGCCTGGCACTTCTCTGGCTGACATACTGTTAGACTAAATAATTTAATGATAGATGAAATATATTTTTATTTCGCCACTAATACACGTCAAACTGGGCTTCCCAATATATCACTGCACCGCAGAATGTCAATTAGGCCCACATTTTTTTCTACTTTTACACAACAGACTTTTCAACAGTTATATGCAACGCTAGACAGTGAAATATTTTTCTTTCACCACTAATACATGGCAAACAGGGCTTTAGAATATATCACTGCACTGCAGAACGTCAATAAGGCCCAAATTTTGTTCTACTATTACATAACAGGCTTTTCAACAGAGAGAACAACGCTGGACGGCGAATGTATTTTTATTTCGCCACTAATACACTGCAAACAGGGCACAGAATATATCACTGCTCTGCAGAACGTCAATCAGGCCCAAATTTTTCCTACTTTTACACAACAGTCTTTTCAACAGATATATGCAACGCTGGACGGCGAATATATTTTTATTTCGCCACTAATACACATCAAACTGGCCTTTACAATATATCACTGCACCGCAGAACATCAAATAGGCAAAAATTTTGTTCTACTTTTACACAACAGGCTTTTCAACACAGAAGTACAATTCTGGACAGCGAATATTTTTTTATTTCGCCACTAATACACTGCAAACAGGGCTTCCCAATATATCACTGCACCGCAGAACGTCAATTAGGCCCAAATTTTGTTCTACTTTTCACAACAGGATTTTCAACAGATATATGCAATGCTGGACGGTGAATATATTTTTATTTTGCCACTAATACACGGCAAATTGGGCTTTACAATACATCACTGCATCGCAGAACGTCGATTAGGCCCAAATTGTGTTCTACTGTTACACAACATTCTTTTCAACAGAGAAGTACAATGCTTGACGGCGAATATATTTTTATTTCACCACTAATACACTGTAAACAGGGCTTCAGAATATATGACTGCACCGCAGAACAATTTTTTTTCTGCTTTTACACAACAGGCTTTTCAACAGATATATGCAACGCTGGATGGCAAATATATTTTTATTTTGCCACTAATACACAGCAAACTGGGCTTCATAATAAATCACTGCACCGCAGAATGTCAATTATGCCCAAATTTTTTTCTACTTTTACACAATAGACTTTTCAACAGATATATGCAATGCTGGACGGCGAATATATTTTTATTTCGCCACTAATACATGGCAAACTTGGCTTCAAAATCTATCACTGCACCACAGAACTTCAATTAGGCCCAAATTTTGTTCTACTTTTACACAACAGGCTTTTTAACAGATATATGCTCTGGACTGCGAATATATTTTTATTTCGCCGCTAATACATGGCAAACAGGGCTTCAGAATACAACAGGCTTTTCAAAAGATATATGCAACCCTGGGCAGCAAAGAAATTTTTATTTTGCACTAAAACACGGAAAACTGGGTTTCAGAATATATCACTGCACTGCAGAACGTAAATTGGGCCCAAATTTTGTTCAACTTTTACACAACTGGCTCTTCAACAGATATATGCAACACTGGATGGCGAATATATTTTTATTTTGACACTAATACACGGCAAACTGGGCTTCACAATATATCACTGCACCGCAGAACGTCAATTAGGCCAACATTTTTTTCTGCTTTTACACGACAGGCTTTTCAGCAGATAAATGCAACGCTAGACAGCGAATATATTTTTATTTCGCCACTAATACATGGCAAACTGGTCTTCAAAATTTATCACTGCACCGCAGAACTTCACTTAGGCCCAAATTTTGTTCTACTTTTACACAACAGGCTTTTTAACAGATATATGCTCTGGACTGCGAATATATTTTTATTTCGCCGCTAATATATGGCAAACAGGGCTTCAGAATACATCATTGCACCGCAGAATGTCAATTTGGCATACATTTTTTTTCTACTTTTACACAACAGGCTTTTCAACAGATATATGCAACGCTGGACAGTGAATATATTTTTATTTCACCACTAATACATGGAATACAGGGCTTCAGAAAAGATCACTGGACCGCAGAATGTCAATTAGGCACAAATTTTTTTCTACTTTTACACAACAGGCTTTTCAACAAATAAATGCAACGCTGTACGACGAATATATTTTTATTTCGCCACTAATAGACGGCAAACAGGTCTTCAAAATTTATCACTGCACCGCAGAACATAAATTAGGCCCAAAGTTTGTTCTACTTTTACACAACAGGCTTTTCAACAGATATATGCAACGCTGGACGGTAAATATATTTTTATTTTGCCACTAATACACGGCATACAGGAATATATCACTGCAACGCTAAGCAGCAAAGATATTTTTTTTTTCCACAAATACTAGAAAAAAAGGGCTTTAGAACAGATAACTGCACTGCTGAGCGGCGAATATTTTTTTTCTTTTTCCACTAATACACGCAAAAAAGGGCTTTAAAATAGATAACTGCACCGCTGACCAGCAAATATTTTTTTTCTTTTTCCACCAATACACAGAAAAAAGGGCTTTAACCGCTTGCCGACCGCCGAATGCACGGATGCGTCCAGGCGGCGGCAAGTTTGTTCCTCCTGGATGCATCCGTGCGTCATCTCGCGAGAGTGATACTACAGCCTTCCAGCGATGATCAATCGCTGGCAGGCTGTAAATGTAAAATAAATTAGATCAAACAGGTATATCAGACGCTGTTTTGTTAACAGCGTCTGATATACCTGCTACCTGGTCCTCTGGTGGTCCCATTTACTGGGATCGACCACCAGAGGACCAGGTAACTCTGTAAAGTTGCACCTAACACTACACTAACCCCCCACCCACCCTCACTTTATAACCACTATTAACCCCTTGTTAACCCCTGATCACCCCATATAGACTCCCTGATCACCCCCCTGTCACTGATCACCCCCCTGTAAGGCTCTATTCACATGTCCATATGTGTTTTGCGGATCCGCGGATCCACGGATCCACAGATCCGTGCCGCGGATCTGCAAAACACGGACACCGTCAATGTGCTTTCCGCATTTTGCAGATCCGCACATTGCCAGAACTATATAGAAAATGCTTTTTCTTGTCCACAATTGCGGACAAGAAAAGGGCATGTTCTATATTTTTGAGGAACGGAAATGCAGACCCGTAAGTGCGGATCCGCAATTCCGGATCCGAGCGGGACAAAGTCTGTCCCCATAGAAATGAATGGGTCCACAATTCCATTCCGCAAACAGAATTTCGGACGTGTGAATGGGGCATAAGGGTCCCTTATCACCGCCAGTTAGTTAGCTACTTGTTAGGTAGTTAGCGCCCAGCCCACCGCACCGCAGTCACTGATTTTGGCAGAGATTTTTTCATCCACATTGATCGATGCGAATGAAAAAATCTGTGCCGTTCATTTTTTTTCTTTTTTCAGCCGAGAGGTTGAACGGAAAAAAAAAATCTCATTACCCGTATGCTCAATATAAGGAGAATCGCAGAAACTTCTAATGCTGGCCATACGTGCAATGATTGCGGAGACCCTCAAATGCCAGGACAGTACAAATACCCCACATGTGACCCCATTTTAGAAAGAAGACACCCCAAGGTATTCCGTGAGGGGTATGGTGAGTTCATGTAAAATTTTATTTTTTGTCACAAGTTAGTGGAATATGAGACTTTGTAAAAAAAAAAAGATATATCAATTTCCGCTAACTTGTGCCAAATTTTTTTTTTCTGTGAACTCACCATGCCCCTCACGGAATACCTTGGGGTGTCTTCTTTCCAAAATAGGGTCACAAGTGGGTTATTTATACTGCCCTGGCATTTTAGGGGCCCTAAAGCGTGAGAATCCAAATGCGTAAAAATGCCCTGTGAAATCCTAAAGGTACTCATTGGATTTAGGGGCGCTTTGCACATCTTGGCTGCAAAAAAGTGTCACACATGTGGTATCGCCGTACTCAGGAGAAGTAGGGCAATGTGTTTTGGTGTGTATTTTTACATATACCCTTACTGGGTGAGAGAAATATCGCTGTAAACGACAACTTTTTAAATTTTTTTATACAAAGTTGTCAATTTACAGTGATATTTCTCACACAAAGTATGGGTATATGTAAAAATACACCACAAAACACATTGCCCTACTTCTCCTGAGAACGGCGATACCACATAAGTGACACTTTTTTGCAGCCTGGGTGCGCAAAGGGGCCCAAATTCCAACGAGTACCTATAGGTTTTACATGGCTGCTCACAATTTAGCCCCACCCAAAATGCCAGAACAGTACAAATACCCCACAAATGACCCCATTTTGGAAAGAAGACACCCCAAGGTATTCGCTGAGGGGCATAGTGAGTCCATGAAAAATTTAACTTTTTGTCAAAAGTTAGCAGAAAGGGAGACTTTATGAGAAAAAACAATAAAAAACCAATTTCCGCTAACTTGTGCCAAAAAAAAAATCTTCTATGAACTCGCCATGCCCCTCACAGAATACCTTGGGGTGTCTTCTTTCCAAAATGGGGTCACATGTGGGGTATTTATACTGCCCTGGCAATTTAGGGGCCCTAAAGCGTGAGAAGAAAAATGCGTAAAAATGCCCTCCTAAAAGGTACTCATTGGTTTTAGGGCCCCTTTGCTCATCTTGGCTGCAAAAAAGTGTCACTCATGTGGTATCGCCGTACTCAGGAGAAGTAGGGCAATGTGTTTTGGGGTGTATTTTTACATATACACATGCTGGGTGAGAGAAATATCTCTGTAAATTGACAACTTTGTATAATTTTTTTTTTTAAAGTTGTCATTTACAGAGATATTTCTCACACCCAGCAGGGGTATATGTAAAGGAGCCCTAAAACCAATGAGTACCTTTAGGATTTCACAGGGCATTTTTACGCATTTTGGATTCTCACGCTTTAGGGCCCCTAAAATGCCAGAGCAGTATAAATACCCCACATGTGACCCCATTTTGGAAAGAAGACACCCCAAGGTATTCTGTGAGGGGCATGGCAAGTTCACAGAAATTTTTTTTTTTGGCGCAAGTTAGCGGAAATTGATATTTTGTTTTTTACAAAGTCTCATATTTCACTAACTTGTGACAAAAAATAAAATTTTACATGAACTCACCATACCCCTCACAGAATACCTTGGGGTGTCTTCTTTCTTTCTAAAATGGGGTCACATGTGGGGTATTTATACTGTCCTGGCATTTTAGGGGCCCCTAAGGCATGAGAAGAAGTCTGGAATCCAAATGCGTAAAAATGTCCTGTGAAATACTAAAAGTACTCATTGGTTTTAGGGTCCCTTTGCGCATCTTGGCTGCAAAAAAGTGTCACACATGTGGTATCGCCGTACTCAGGAGAAGTAGGGCAATAAGTTTTGGGGTGTATTTTTATATATACCCATACTTTGTGTGAGAAATATCGCTGTAAACGACAACTTTTTAAATTTTTTTATACAAAGTTGTCAGTTTACAGAGATATTTCTCTCACCCAACATGGGTATATGTAAAAATACACCCCAAAGCACATTGCCCTACTTCTCCTGAGTACGGCGATACCACATGAGTGACAATTTTTTGCAGCCTGGGTGCACAAAGGGGGACTAAATTCCAACGAGTACCTTTAGCTTTTACATGGCTGCTCACAATTTAGCCCCGCCCAAAATGCCAGAACAGTAAACACACCCCACAAGTGACCCCATTTCGAAAAGTAGACACCCCAAGGTATTCACTGACGGGCATAGTGAGTCCGTGGGAGATTTTATTTTTTTTTGCCAGAAGTTAGCAGAAATGGAAACTTTATTATTTTTATTTTTTTCCTCAGAAAGTGTCATTTTCCGCTAACTTGTGAAAAAAAATGAAATGATACATGAACTTACCATGCCCCTCCGCGAATACTTTGGGGTGTCTTATTTCTAAAATGGTGTCATTTGGGGGGTATTTATACTTTCCTGGCATTCTAGCACCTGAAGAAACATGACAGGTGCTCAGAAAGTCAGAGCTGCTTCAAAATGCGGAAATTCCCTTTTTCGCACCATAGTTTGTAAACGCTATAACTTTTACCCAAACCAATAAATATACACTTATTGGATTTTTTTTTATCAAAGACATGTAGAACAATAAATTTTGCAAAAAATTTATATAGAAATGTAGTTTTAAAAAAAAAAAATTACAACAGAAAGTGAAAAATTTCATTTTTTTGCAAAAATTTCAGTAATTTTTGATTAATAGCAAAAAAAGTTAAAATGTCAGCAGCAATGAATTACCACCAAATGAAAGCTCTATTAGTGAGAAGAAAAGGAGGTAAAATTCATTTGGGTGGTAAGTTGCATGATGGAGAAATAAACGGTGAAAGTAGTGTAGTGCAGAATTGTAAAAAGTGGCCTGGTCATTAAGGGTGTTTAAGCTAGGGGGGCTGAAGTGGTTAAAACAGATAACTGCTCCGCAGAGTGGCAAATATATATTTTCCTTTCTCCACTTATACACGTAAAAAAGGCTTTAAAACAGATAACTGCACCACTGAGCATCAAATATTTGTTTCCTTTTTCCACTAATACATGCAAAAAAGGGCTTTAAATCAGATAACTGCATCGTTGAGCGGCAAATATTTTTTTTCTTTTTCCACTAATACACATAAAAAGGCCTTTAAAATAGATAACTGCACCGCTGAGCGGCAAATATATTTTTCCTTTTTCAACTAATACACGACAAAAAGGGCTGTAATTTTCGCACTTCACCACACAACGGCTAAGAAGCCCTTTTTTCCCACTAATACAAGCTAAAAAAATGCTTTAGAACATATAACTGCACCGCACAAGGGCAAATAAAACGGTGAAATATTTCCTTGTAATAAACCCTGCTAATGAATGTATCAAACAGCACTTGCACTCTAATAAGACAGGTTTGCTGGAATTACAAAGCTGTATAATGGCAATTTGGATCCCCAGTCATTGCAGCAAGGTGTAATGGGATTGTTCCTATTACCCAGGCTGTCATCGCCTCGACTGAACCCTGTTAAACACAAATGCTGGTGGAATGATTCCTTCCTATCCTTTCCCTACACCTTGAGTAATCTTTCCCTGCACTTGTATATAGTTTTTATCACAATCAAGTCTTTCCTATCACTGTCCCTAGCGCCTGTAGACACGTCTCCCCCTGCACTAAGTACACTGATGAATGGCAGAATCTAAGATGGCTGCCGTATTTATAGGGCTGTGACATCACAGGGCTGGCTGCTGATTGGCTGCATTCATGTCAGTATGGGTGATCCAGCCTTCACAGAGTTCCTTGCCCCATGTCCTCACATGTGTAGTAGCCATTTTTGGAAAAAATTTGATTCGTTACCCGAGGAAATTCGCATTCGGAAATCAAATTTTTCCTGAAATTCGGATCGAATTCCACCTCGTTAGCTTTAATTCGCTCATCTCTAGTGATCTGGTATGAAAGGAGAAGATGAGGAAAAAGAGGAGATCAGAGGAGACAGGACTGGATGTAAGAGGTATGTGGTGCTGTATTACCCTGTATGTATGTATCTCTGTATCTAACGTTTCCCAAGTATATCTTTGAACAGTAGGGCTGGACAAAAAGGGTTAGGTTTAGAATTTGGTGGGTATGGGGGGCAGGGGTTGCAATTTAAATTTTTGCCTCAGGCAGCAGAAATGTTAGGTGCCCTACTGCCACGTGCCACAAAGCACTGAGTGAAGGGGGGCCCAATCTGCACTCTTAGGCCCCTTTTACACGGGCGAGTTTTCCGCGCGGGTGCAATGCGTGAGGAGGACGCATTGCACCCGCACTGAATCCGGACCCATTCCTTTCTATGGGGCTGTGCACATGAGCGGTGATTTTCACGCATCACTTCTGCGTTGCGTGAAAATCGCAGCATGCTCTATATTGTGCGTTTTTCACTCAACGCAGGCCCCATAGAAGTGAATGGGGCTGCGGGAAAATCGCAAGCATCCGCAAACAAGTGCGGGATGCGTTCTTGTTCTTCCCGCATGGTTGCTGAATTACCACCAAATGAAAGCTCTATTAGTGAGAAGAAAAGGAGGTAAAATTCATTTGGGTGGTAAGTTGCATGATGGAGAAATAAACGGTGAAAGTAGTGTAGTGCAGAATTGTAAAAAGTGGCCTGGTCATTAAGGGTGTTTAAGCTAGGGGCTGAAGTGGTTAAAACAGATAACTGCTCCATAGAAGTGGCAAATATATATTTTCCTTTCTCCACTTATACACGTAAAAAAGGCTTTAAAACAGATAACTGCACCACTGAGCATCAAATATTTGTTTCCTTTTTCCACTAATACATGCAAAAAGGGCTTTAAATCAGATAACTGCATCGTTGAGCGGCAAATATTTTTTCTTTTTCCACTAATACACATAAAAGGGCCTTTAAAATAGATAACTGTACCGCTGAGCGGCAAATATATTTTTCCTTTTTCAACTAATACACGACAAAAAGGGCTGTAATTTTCGCACTTCACCACACAACGGCTAAGAAGCCCTTTTTCCCACTAATACAAGCTAAAAAATGCTTTAGAACATATAACTGCACCGCACAAGGGCAAATAAAACGGTGAAATATTTCCTTGTAATAAACCCTGCTAATGAATGTATCAAACAGCACTTGCACTCTAATAAGACAGGTTTGCTGGAATTACAAAGCTGTATAATGGCAATTTGGATCCCCAGTCATTGCAGCAAGGTGTAATGGGATTGTTCCTATTACCCAGGCTGTCATCGCCTCGACTGAACCCTGTTAAACACAAATGCTGGTGGAATGATTCCTTCCTATCCTTTCCCTACACCTTGAGTAATCTTTCCCTGCACTTGTATATAGTTTTTATCACAATCAAGTCTTTCCTATCACTGTCCCTAGCGCCTGTAGACACGTCTCCCCCTGCACTAAGTACACTGATGAATGGCAGAATCTAAGATGGCTGCCGTATTTATAGGGCTGTGACATCACAGGGCTGGCTGCTGATTGGCTGCATTCATGTCAGTATGGGTGATCCCGCCTTCACAGAGTTCCTTGCCCCATGTCCTCACATGTGTAGTAGCCATTTTTGGAAAAATTTGATTCGTTACCCGAGGAAATTCGCATTCGAAATCAAATTTTTCCTGAAATTCGGATCGAATTCCACCTCGTTAGCTTTAATTCGCTCATCTCTAGTGATCTGGTATGAAAGGAGAAGATGAGGAAAAGAATGGTTAGATCAGAGGAGACAGGACTGGATGTAAGAGGTATGTGGTGCTGTATTACCCTGTATGTATGTATCTCTGTATCTAACGTTTCCCAAGTATATCTTTGAACAGTAGGGCTGGACAAAAAGGGTTAGGTTTAGAATTTGGTGGGTATGGGGGGCAGGGGTTGCAATTTAAATTTTTGCCTCAGGCAGCAGAAATGTTAGGTGCCCTACTGCCACGTGCCACAAAGCACTGAGTGAAGGGGGCCCAATCTGCACTCTTAGGCCCCTTTACACGGGCGAGTTTTCCGCGGGTGCAATGCGTGAGGAGGACGCATTGCACCCGCACTGAATCCGGACCCATTCCTTTCTATGGGGCTGTGCACATGAGCGGTGATTTTCACGCATCACTTCTGCGTTGCGTGAAAATCGCAGCATGCTCTATATTGTGCGTTTTTCACGCAACGCAGGCCCCATAGAAGTGAATGGGGCTGCGGGAAAATCGCAAGCATCCGCAAACAAGTGCGGATGCGTTGCGATTTTCCCGCATGGTTGCTTAGCAACGGGACCCGATCTCTATTATTTTGCCTTATAACATGGTTATAAGGGGAAATAATAGCATTCTTAATAAAGAATGCATAGTAAAATGAAGAGGAAGGGGTTAAAAATAATAAAAGTTAACTTACCTTAGCCACTTGATCGTGTAGTTGCGATCTCTCCTCTCTTTCCTGCATCAGCTAAGATCTAAAGGACCTGTGATGACGTCACATCACATGGTCCAATCACATGGTCCATCACCATGGTAAGATGGACCATGTGATTGGACCATGTGATGTGACGTCATCCAGGTCCTTAGATCTAGCTGATGCAGGAAAGAAGGAGAGATCGCAACTACGTGATCAAGTGGCTAAGGTAAGTTAACTTTTATTATTTTTTAACCCCTTCCACTTCATTTTACAATGCATTCTTTATTAAGAATGCTATTATTTCCCCTTATAACCATGTTATAAGGGAAAATAATCAATTCTCCAGAAGACCCGAAACCGGACTTCAGTGATGAAGTCCGGCTTCGGTTTGGGTACCAAACATGGCGATTTTTCTCACGCGCGTGCAAAACGCGTTACAAACGTTTGCACCCGCGCGGGAAAAACGCGCATATTCCCGCAATGCACCCGCCTCTTATCCGGGCGTCAAACATGACGCCCGTGTGAAAGAGGCCTTACACTAGGGCCTATGAGCCTTTAGCAACACCCCTGCATTAACTGGTACAAATATAATCTTATTCATTATCATAGTTCTGTACATTACAGCATTTCTCTGACATCAGTGTGCACACAATTACCATACAATGACAACACTATTGCAATAATAAACCTTTTCATGTGACTTAACAGTATTTATTATCTATGTACTATGATATCACTGAGTGCTTGTTTCCTGAACTGTGACATTACTATGTCACAGATACCAGTATGACTTATTCTTATAATACATCACCTCACATTGGTTATTACCCCTGTGCTTTGACATCAGTATCTTTATTATCTATGTACAGTAACTAGATTTCACTATTTGTTATCCCATCTTTGATGAGAATTTATGATACCTGTACTGGCACAGCAATCTTTTTGTTGTATTGTATTACCCCTGTAGTGTGGCATAACTAAATTTATTATCCTTGTACTGTAACACCAATGTGTTTATAATACCTGTCCTGTGACACCAATATGTATATACCTGTACAATGACATCACTGCATTTATTATCCCCATATTGTGACATCACTGTGTTTATTAACCCCATACTGAGACATCATAGCGTTTATTATCCCTGTACTGTGACATCCTGTGTTTATTATCCCTGTACTGTAACATAATTGTTTATTATCCTTGTACTGTGACATCATTGTTTATTGTCCCTGTACTGTGACATCACTGTGTTTATTGTCCCTGTACTGTGACATCACTATGTTTATTGTCCCTGTACTGTGACATCACTGTGTTTATTATCCCTATACTGTGAAGTCACTGTGTTTATTATTCCTGCATTGTGAGATCACTGTGTTTATTATTCCTGCATTGTGACACCACGGTGTGCGTTATCCTGCAATGTGACACCACGGTGTGCATTATCCTGCAATGTGACATCACTGTGTTTATTATCCATGTACTGTGACATCACTGTGTTAATTACCTCCCTTGCTTGCGTAACCCACACTCATACAACTGACAGCTACTATATCATGTGTACTTGGCTTGGCCGAGCGTGCATGTGTTGGAAATAGGGAGACAAGAGGAAGTTGCTCTCAGACACCTCTAACTGCAGCTTTTTGTCTCAAAGAAAGGATCATATAATTGATATTCAACTTCCTGATCATTATCTCATCTAACATCTTCTGTAATAGGAGAGTTGTGTTACTCCCATGCACATTACATGATTGTCTGGTCCAGCTGAAATTGGAATGTTCGATTATTTACCTAATGTGTATGGCCACAATTTCGTTTAATAGAGATAACAACTGTAAACAAACATAGTGCAAAGTAAAGGAAAGGACGTCACAGCAGTACACTACTGACAGGGATACGCCCCTTGCTTCTGAGTGAAATGCTTCTAGATGTGCAGATAAAACAGGGAATAATATTGCTGAAAAAATAGGGAAGCCCAAACAACTGTTAATTCACATTTATGATTGTACAAAGAAGCACAGCCATTTTGCTAACTTTTTTTGAAAACTCAGGCACGCCTTAAGTCACGCTCACTGCTTGAGAACATATCTTAAAGTGATCCATAATGCCTCCTAATATACTTGGCTTCACCTAGTTATGGAGCTTGTGTGAGGTAATAACACTCCTGGTATAGGTACAACACCTATAAGAGAGACATGTTTACAGTGCACAACGCAACATGGCAACATATTATATACGGTATGTCTAGTTATCTTCACTAGCGCCTCATGTGCTCTCAGATACACAACAAAGGGCTATTCAAAATTACCCCCTTAGAAATTGTCCTACTTCCTAATTTTTTACAGAAAAAATTGGTCATTACTCATTACTTATTGTTTTTTTATCACTGACTTCTGTTCTCATTTTTAGTTTTCTGTTCCTTTGAGACAGAAGTATGAGCTAATTCTGACTGTTGCTAGAAATGTCAGTATTAGGAACTGGAAAGTGCATTTTTTCTTGTTGCAAAGTTCCATAATTGAACGAAAAACCGATAAGCAATGTGGAACGATATAGTAACACGTCTGTCTTCTTTTGTCGTTTTCCTTCTTATCTATCTAATGCTGTGCTGTAAGTGACTGGGTACATATAGTAGTTAAACTAGATCAATGCAACACATGTTAATCCATATGTCTGCTCCATGAGAGCTGAATAATTAGCTTCTAAATTATATATGGTGAGAAGATTGTCTTACTGTGTACATTTCCCAAAATAACAACATTTTAAAGGGGTTATCCTATGTGAATAACCTATTAACAATACGGCCTATTGGGGCGTGTGGAAATCATAAAGGGGTCCTCCACTAGGCCCTTCTTTATAAGTCATAGCCAGTTGCTACTATAAAGAATCTATCCTGCTATGACACAGTTTGCACAATAAGCATGCACGTGATACTTCATTACCACTGCAAAAAGTGAATGGCCCCACACAACTTGTTCCCTGGCACAGCTTTGTAGTGAGAAGGGGCTGATGTCTTGGCAGAACCTTTTTAAATGTGTTTGCTATATTTCGACTACAAATTATTAACCATGATATGGCGTTATTTGTCAGATATACTGTAAGGGGAATTTAATAAGACTGGCATTTGGTATGCAAATCTTAAAAGAGTCATGCAGGCCATATATATTGATAACCAAACTATGATTAGAATTAGAGTATTAGAGAATTTCTCAAAAATTAGATTCGGACAGTTCGCAGAATTTTTCAGAAAAATTTGCTTCGATAGAAATTAATTTGCGATGAATCGCATTAAAAAACTGCTATTTCCAGGCTGCATAGAGCCTTTATATGGGTGTAGAACACTGTGCCTTGCAGTAACACGCATAGGGAGTCTGATGTGGTAGGAAAATAATACTGTGAGTCAGTATGACATGCAGATGACAGAGGTCTCTCTTAGAATCACTGCACACTTCACTTATTTGGGCAATCACAGGGCCAAAACTGACCAAATAACTCAAGTATGAACTCAGACTTACAGGTCCACGTTAGCGTCAAGAAGAAGGGCACTTCTTTTACACCCTCGTCAGCTGATTCCACATAGGTGTCCACAGAACCTGTTCTATTAAATGCTTATACAAGTAGAGCCCCCCCGACAGAGTGGAGAGGGTGTCAGAAGTAAGTTTGTGTTGAAGTCACTGATTATTTTGCCCTTCCTCTGATCCGTCAGAACAATAACCCACAAAAAACGGATCCTGTCTGGGGAGCATACGCCTTTACTCGGTCAGCATGTACTCAATAATCCATCAGTATTGCTAAGGCACAAAATAATTTAATATTGTAAAATCCGGTGTCTCTATGATAAATCTGCAGCATGGGGGCCCCGTTTCAGCTTCTACCAACTTTCAAAATAATCCTTCAGCGGGGCAAATAGATGCCGGATAACCAGGACGCTCCATGACCTTCCAAGGAGCAACGGTTCATTTCTGAGACGTTCGTATAGTGCAGGGGGAAACCGAAGACCCTCTCCATATCCGTGCACCACAGGATGCCCTCCTTTTGATTTCCATGATGACTGGGTACCCGTAATGTTTTCACCGGACGATGAGACCGGGGCCTGGTTGCTAGTTTGAATATTGACTAACTTTGCGACTCTTCCGGGCTCCAAGCTATCTTGAACCTTTGTCTTCTCATTGTCTGTAGCTACTGGAGGCCTGTTCATGCCAGGCAGGTTGCCCCCAAAAGTATCTTGACAATGAGCAGCCAATACAACACTTGCTGCAATCGTGACAGGATTCGTCTCCAGGTGGAGACGAATTGTTTTTTGCATGCTTTCTCCATTGCAACACTACATCCTTGAGTAAACAAAAGACAGGCTGATTCTCTCCTGTCTTAGGCAACATGTAATGTTTATTAATAAATTCATTAAATATTTAATATTAAATTGAACCAAAACTTGATTAAAATTATAAGAAAGTATACTTACATTCACCAAACCTGACAAAATAACTCAAGTATGAACTCAGCAGGTTCATGTTAGTGTCAAGAAGAAGCGCACTCCTCTTACACCCTCGTCAGCTGATTTCACATAGATGTCAATAGAACCTGTTCTATTAAACGCTTATACAAGTAGAGCCCCCTGACAGAGTGGAGAGGGTGTCATAGTAAGTTTGTGTTGACGTCACTGATTTATTTGCCCTTCCTCTTATCCGTCAGAACAATAACCTTCAAAAAACAGATCCTGTGTGGGGAGCATAGGCCTTCACTCGGTCAGCATTTACTCAGTAATCCATGACTATTGCTAATGCCAAAAAAACAGGAGTGGATCCAAAAGAGAGATGACACGTGAAGGTAATATTTGCATGTCTTCTGTGTTTTGGATCCACTCCTGCTTTTGTTTACCAAACCATAAGCCAATTCTGATGGGACCATACAGACCTTACAGCTGCTACACAGACAAGATCCGTTGTGCATCTCATTTTTACTTACTTCTGACCGATCAGAAGAAAGGTAAAATAGATGGTGATTTCAAGAATGCCAAACAAGGACAATTGCGACTCCGTCATAGAGTGGAGAGGGTGGTAACAGCATGAGAAGTCCACAGAG
Organism: Bufotes viridis; assembly: GCA_033119425.1. Taxonomy (NCBI): domain Eukaryota; kingdom Metazoa; phylum Chordata; class Amphibia; order Anura; family Bufonidae; genus Bufotes; species Bufotes viridis. The sequence goes on along the minus strand of CM065590.1, from coordinate 70,273,724 downwards.
TGGCCCTATGACATAGTGTTCAGGTGGAAGCGGCATGAGTGGACCACCAAGTGGCACAATGACAGGGTCTGGAGGTGGCTGCAGCATCAGGAGGCCACAGAGGGGCACAATGACAAAGTGTGGAGGTGACAGCAGCAGTATGAGTAGGCCACAGAGTGGAAAGGTTACATAATGTGGAGATGGCAGCATCAGGAGACCACAGTGTGGCAAGGTGACATAGTGTGGACATGGCTGCATCAGGAGGCCACAGAGTGGCAAGGTGACATAGTGTGGACATGGCTGCATCAGGAGGCCACAGAGTGGCATGGTGACATAGTGTGGACATGGCATCAACAGCAGCAGCATTATACCACAGAGTGGCACAGTGACATAGTGTAATATGATGCATCGGGCATTGGTGGGTGGATATCCTGGCTGATCCATGCCTGATTCATCTTGACAAAAGTAAGTCTCTACACATTTTGGTGTTTACAAGTGAGTTCTTCTTGGGTAGACTATTCCCCCAGCCGCACTAAACACCTGCTCTGATGCAACACTACTGGCCGGGCAGGACAGCTTTTCCAGGGCAAACTCGGCCAGTTGCGGCCACAAATCCAGTTTGGCTGCCCAGTAGTCAATCTTCTATGAAGGCTGGCAGGGTGCTGTCAAAGTATGCCACCACCTGCTGGTTCAGGTCCTGCTCCAGGTGTACCTGCTGCTGGTGAGTAGTTTCTTCACTATATGGGTGAAGAAAGCTGCTCATCAGCGACTCTAGACTTAGGCTGCTGGTGCTGCTGTCACTTGCGACGAAGTCGAAGATCGTGTCAACCAATCAAGAACTGCTGGGTTGCTTGTTAAGACAGGACCGCTAGCTGACATGTGGACCTCAGGCTTTAGGAAGAAACCCCTGCTACTATGCCCCCTTACTCTTCTGCGACCTGTGCTTGTGCCGGAATCATTTACACCTCTGCCATTCCCTGTGTAGGGCCTAGCACTTCTCTGTCTGACATACTTTTAGCTGAACTAAATAAATTAAAAGCAAATGAAAACACCCCTAAAAGAGCCAAATATATATTTCTTTTTTTAATGAAATAGGCAACTAAAGGATTTGAAATTTGCAACTAAATGATTTCAGCGTAAATGACAGCAAAAGTGAACTGTGTATATATTTATCATATTGGACTAAAATACGCCACTAAACGATTTCTAAGTAAATAATAGAAATGTGACAATAAACCCTTTTAGCGCAAATAACAGCAAATGTGAACTGCTTCTATTTTTCTCGTATTGGAGTGAAATATGGCAATAAACACTTTTAGCGCAAAGAAAAACAAATGTTGACTGCATCTATTTTTCTCATATTGGAGTGAAACATGGCAATAAACGCTTTCGGTGCGAATAACAGCAAATATGAACTTAGTCTATTTTTCTCTAGAAATATTCCTATAAACGCTTTTAGCGCAAATAACACCAAATGTGAACCTCCTCTATTTTCCTCGTATTGTAGAGAAATATGTCAATAAACGCTTTCAGCCCAAATAATACCGAATGTGAACTGCGTCTATTTTTCTCGTATTGTAGTGAAATACAACAAGAAAGGCTTTTAGCGCAAATAACAACAAATATGAACTTAATCTATTTTTCTCTTTTTCTCTAGAAATATGGCAATAAATGCTTTTAGTGCAAATAACACCAAATGTGAACTGCGTCTATTTTCCTTATATTGTAGTGAAATATGACAATTAACGCTTTTAGCGCAAATAACACCAAATGTGAACTGCTTCTATTATTCTCGTATTGTAGTGAAATATTACGAGAAACACTTTTAGCACAAATAACGGCAAATATGAACTTAGTCTATTTTTCTCTAGAAATATAGCAATAAACGCTTTTAGCGCAATTAACAACAAAAGTGACCTGTGTATATATTTCTCGTATTGTATTGAAATAGGCCAGTAAATGATATCAGCACAGTTAACAGCAAAAGTGACCTGCGTATATATTTATCTTTTTCCACAAATAAAAGCCACTAAAGGCTTTTCAATATAGGACTTGCACCCCAATAACTAATTGCTGGAATGACAGAGCTGTATTGTGAGACTATCTGGATCCCCAAGTAATGCTTCCCTGCACTTGTAAATCGCTTTTTTTTTACAATGAGGATTTTCCTATGACTCTCCCTAGCATCTGCACACTTCTCTCCCTGCCTGTGAAATGATTCCTCTCACTATCCTTTCCCTGCACTAGTAAATAGCTTCTTTCCTTTTTTTTTTTTTTTTAGCAATTAGTTTTTCTTTTACTCTCCTTAGCGCCTGCATACACGTCTGTCCCTGAACAAAGTACGATTGTGAACTGCAGAATCTAAGATGGCAGCCGCATTTATAGGGCTGTGACATCACCGGGCTGGCTGGCTGCTGATTAGCTGCATGCATGGTATTATGAGTCATTCCACCTTCCCAGAGTTCCTTGCCCCATGTCCTCACACGTGTACCCGCCATTGTAGCCATTGTTAGGAAAAATTACGATTCGTTACCATGAAGTGAGAGGAAATTCGCATTAGTTCAGAATCTAATTCTTCCTGAAATTCGGAACTAATTTGACTTCGTCAGCTCGATTAGCTCACCTATAAATAGAATATGTCATCAATATCAGAGCAGCGGGGTGCGGCACCTCTTTCTCTTCGTTACACTATGCATCATCTCCTTTGTGGCGGCTGCTCAGCTTAATTATAAGTAGTGGCTCCATTCAAGTGAGCTCATCAGATATTGATGACCTATTCAGAAGATAGGTTATCAATATATATTGCATGCAAAACCCCTTTAATCAGAAATGCTCTGGAATAAGATGCACCAAATGTATTAAAGGGGTTGTTTCACCTGGAACATTGTTGGCAAATTGCTAGGATATCCTACCAATGTCAGATAGGTTCAGGTCTCACACCTATCTAAAAAACAGAGGTCCCAGAATTTGGGAAAGCCCGCTGCACATGCACAGCAGCCCTCCCTTCATTTCTATGAGTGGCACGTTCGGATATTTTTATAAGTCCCATTCCCAGTCCCATTTGCTTCTATGGAACTGCTGGAAATAGCTAGAGAGTGACTGGCTATTTTTTTCACCCCCATACAAATGAATGGAGGGAGGTCGAGCATGCAAGGTGCGATATCGTTCTCTTTGGAATCTTTGTTCTAGAGATAGGTAAGGGTTCCACTTTTGGGACCTGCACCAATCTCTTTCTGACATTGGTGGCATATCCTAGTGATGTGCCAACAATGTTCCAGGTGAGACAACTCCTTTAAGGCCTTATTCACACGTCCGCAATGTAGTCCGCATGTATTCCGCAATTTTGCGGAATACATGCGGACCCATTGACTGTGAATGGGGCCGGGAAAGATGCGGAGAGCACACACTGTGCTCTCCGCATCCGATTTTGCGGAGCGCGCCGCCGATTTTCCGGTCCGCGGCTCCGCAAAAAAAATAGAGCATGTCCTATTCTTGTCCGCAATTGCGGACAAGAAGAGGCATTTTCTATGGAGTCCGGGCAATGTGCGGTCCGCAAAAATGCGGAATGCACATTGCCGGTGTGTCCGTGTTTTGCGGATCCGCGGCTCCGTGGATCCGCAAAACACTTGCGGACGTGTGAATGTAGCCTAAGTGGTGCACCTTCTGTCACTCTGTGCACCAGAAAAGTACAGTAAATGTATGCTTGTTATGAGATAGATTTGCATTATAAGTTACAGCTGTTTCTGGTGTAAATTTGTCAGGTCAAGTGAAGCCCTATTCACTATTTGAAAAGTGGTGAAAGCGTCTAAAAATGGCCAAAAATTCCCAAATGGGACTTGCATGAACATATTGAAAATATACAAATTCTGTACATTCTGGTGCCAGTATTTGTGTAAATATTGTTTAATAAGTACCCCCCTCCTCAAATCCTATTCTCTATTAAATTTACGGCGATAGCTGAGTTCAATGATGTCTCCATCAGTCCTTTCATTAGAGAATGAATTATTGCAAGCTTGACCACTGCTCCACTCATTTGGGAAAATTGGGACCTCCAATCTCATGACTGATGATGGTCCCAGCAGTCAGACCCTGACCAATCAGATCCTTACCCATGTGGGATTAGTTTATATTTTTATATTTTCTCACTGTACTCCAATAATGTTTCTGTGTGATGTTTTTTTTCTTTTCTGGGTATATTTTTAAATAATTTTTCAGTATATAAAATTTTACATTCAATCAGAGGCATAACTATAGGGGGTGCAGAGGTAGCAATCACTACCGGCCCAGGAACCTGAGGGGGCCCAAAGATCCTTGTGCCACATAAGAAGACAATAGTATTATAGAAGGTGCATGCAGGTCAAGTTACACCTCTGGCTGGAGGGAAGAATTTGGCATGGCGGGGGATGTCGCGCCGTTTCAATTTTTTCCTCAGGCAGCACGAAGGCTATGTGCTTCCCTGCCGCTGGCCACAAAGCACTGAGGGAAGAGGGGCCCAAGCTGAACTCTTGAACCAGGGCCCATGAGCCTTTAGCTACGCCCCTGCATTTAATATATATTAAATCTTTTAAGTAAAATGAGAAAAAGTTATTCTGCCATTAATACAATTAAGCTCTGCAAACACATTCAATTGTATTTAAGTTTACTGTGCAGGCTGTAGCGATTTAAAGCATATATTATAGGGCATATATATTATCTGTAACCTAATGGTTATCAGGCAACTACTCTGATCACAGCGCAGGGAATATATAGATGTGTCTACATTTACTTTAGTACAATGTCATGACATGCTAGCAAGACCCATGACAGGCTGCATTTCACAACACAACCACTGAGTGGTCACCCTTAAACACAGCTAGGTGATATATTGGCAGTGCATACCCACCACCACCACTCCTCTGCTGCTGGTGGGTATGGCCGCTTCATAGCTTCAGCTCTAGCGATCCAGTCCCACTTGTGTCTCCCTCTCCATGTCAAGAGGTCTTGACCCCTGGAGCCCTACTTCCTTCTCGCAGTGCCTCTCCTTAACCGTAAACGGCGCACATGTGCTCTATATGGCTCTTAAAAGGCCAGTGTGACAATGTCTGGTTACCCTGGGTTGATTCCGGCACCTTCACCTGTGGAAGGCTTCCTGAATCCTGAGTAATAGGTTATTGTTTAGTAGTTTCCTGTAAAGTTTTATTTTATTTTTTCTGTTCCATGAAACAACTTCTGCCTGACTTCCAAAGACGTACACAGCACTTTGCCCTTAAAATCTTGAAGTCTTTATTGATTCATGTTATAAAGATCACAAAAAAGGGTTCAATGCAGATCATAACTTTTTAATGCCGACATGCAATCCATACACAATAATCATAGTTAATCGACTCAATAAAGACTTCAAGATTTTAAGGACAATTTGCTGTATAAATCCTAGGAAATTAGTGTTGAGTGAAGCAAAGTATTTGAAGCAGAATTCGGTTCGAGGTTTAGGAAAATTTTCTCACCCAGGAATGCGCAATCACCCATAATGCCAAGCATCTAGCCAATCTGCAGATGGCAATCCCCTGTGATGTCACAACCCTATAAAAACCTCATCCTGCGCGGTCTTCGCCATTGTCCTGTGAGCTTAACATAGGGAGAGATGTGGCAAGGGCTCATGTGCTAGGGATAGTGTTGGTGAAAATTATTAATAGAAGAATATTGGAGAGGGAGAGTTCAGGGAGACTGCAGGAACATAGTAGGGATAGTGCAGGGAGAGTGCAGGGAAACTGCAGGTAGACTTATGCTATGTCAGTTTTATTTATTTATTACATTTACTTATTCCAACATCAGCCATAAACTAAGATATGTAATTCAATACCCATAAGATGAAAGCCTTTATTCCGGTCCCAGTGTGCCAACCAACACCATCCAGTCTGCATACCCTAGCCCCCCTGGTCTTAATGACTTTTGCTGGCTCTACTTCTTCCAAATTATGCTTGAAAGTCTCCATGTTCTAGAAAAGTCAGCAAGAGAGAGGAGGAGCTGAATGTTCCTGATATCATATATATTCTCATTGATACTAGATGTTGTGGAAAAGGAGAAAAGGCAGATGGCACAAGAAGGGCTCCCACCTGCAGGACAGGAGAGTGCTGGGATTGAACAAGTCAGTATGCCAGAGCTGATTAATATTCAGTGTTTGCTGTCAAATAACCTGCAGGAGATTGCAGGCCAGAAAAACAATAATATTCATACTGTCCCCCGCCAAATTAGCCAAACCTCATACCTCTAACAGCCCCTCTTTAAACCCTTCTACCCTGGGCCAGTTTTTGCCCTCCTGCCCAGGCCATTTTTTGCAAATCTGACATGTGTCAATTTATGTGGTAATAACTTTGGAACACTTTTACTTTTCCAAGCCATTCTGACATTTTTAAGAAAATTTCCAAAACCCTCATTTTAATGACCAGTTCAGGTCTGAAGTCCCTTTGTGGGGCTTACAGTACATAATGGAAACCCCCATAAATGACCCTATTGTAGAAACTACACCCCTCAAGTTACTCAAAACTGATTTTACAAATGTTGTTAACCCTTTAGGTGTTCCACAGGAATTAAAGGAAAATGGAGATACAATTGCTAAATTTCACTTTTTTAGCAGATTTTCCATTTTAATCCATTTTTTTAACACATCAAGGGATAACAGCCAAACAAAACTCAATATTTATTACCCTGATTATGCGGTTTACAGAAACACCCCACATGTGGTCGTAAACTGATGTAAAGGCACACGGCAAGGCACAGAAGAAAAGGTGAGCCATATGATTTTTGGAAGGCAGATTTTGCTGAACTGGTTTTTAAAAAAGATGCCATGTCCCATTTGCAGCCCCCTAAGGCCTCATGCACACGACCGTTGTTTGATTCCGTGTCCGTTGCTCCGTTTTTCGTGATTTTCTGCGGACCCATTGGTTTTCAATGGGTCCGTGGAAACCTCGGCAAATGCACCGTTTGTCCTCCGCGTCCGTGGTCCGTGATTCCAGTCCGTCAAAAAAATATAACCTGTCCTATTCTTGTCCGTGAAAAACGGTTCACGGACCCATTCAAGTCAATGGGTCCGTGAAAAATGCGGATGGCCATCCGTGTGTCATCCGTGTTCCGTGTCCGCTTTTTGCGGATCCCTTGGCAGGCACTTGGGAAACATTGTCAGCCTGTCTTTGGTAAAATCTTTTGGGTCATGTCCGCTAAAAAAACGGAAGACACACGGAAACACAACGGAAGGCAAAAACGGACACGGATCACTGAACAACGGAACCCCTTTTTGCGGACAGCATAAAAAAACGGTCGTGTGCATGAGGCCTAATGCACCCTTACGGTAGAAACTCCCTAAAAAAACAGCGACCCCATTTTGGAAACTTGGGGATAAGGTGCCAGTTTTATTGGTACTATTTTGGGTACATATAATTTTGAATTGCTCTATATTATAATTATATATATTTTTTGTGAGGCAAGGTAACAAAAAAATGCTGTTTTGGCACAGATTTTATTTTTATTTTTTACAACATTCATGTGCTATTTTTTTAGAGCAGGTTGTTATGGATGCAATGATTTCAAATATGTCTACTTTGTTTGTTTGTTTGTTTGTTTCAGTTTTACATAATAAAGCATTTTTGAAAAAAAAATTTGTGTCTCTATTTTCTGAAGGCCATATTTTCTTATTTTTCCACCGATCATCTTGTGCAGGGGATAATTTTTTGCAGGAAGAGTTGACATTTTTTATTGGTACTTGGGTACCAATGATTTTTTGATCATTCATTATTATACTTGATGGGGCAATGTGGCCAAAAAAAACGGTTGCTTTGGCACAGTTTTTATTTATTTATTTTTACAGCATTCACCTGAGGGGTTAGGTCATGTGACATTTTTATAGGGCAGATCGTTGCGGACATGGAAATACATAATATGTATACTTTTTCTTACTTATTTTTTTAAAAATAACAGCATTTTTGAAACAAAAAGAATTATGTTTTAGTGTCTCCATAGTCTGAGAGCCATCGATTTTTATTTTTTGACCGATTGTCTTAGGTAGGGTCTCACTTTTTGAGGAATGAGGCGACGGTTTGATTGATACTATATTGGGGGGCATAGGCCTTTTTGATCACTTGGTGTTGCACTTTATGCGATGTTAGGTGACAAAAAAGGCTTTTTTAGCACTGTTTTTATTTTTTTATTTTTACGGTGTTCATCTGAGGGGTTAGGTCATGTGATAGTTTTATATAGCAGGTTGTTACGGACGCGGCAATACATAAAATATGTTTACTTTTTTAAATTTATTTAACCTTAATACAATAATAGCAGTTTTGAAGCAAAAAAAAAATAAAAATATTTTTTAAAGTCATATTTTTTTTTATTTTTTGACCGATTGTCTTAGGTAGATTCTCATTTTTTGCAGGATAAGGTGACGGTTTGATTGATACTATTCTGAGGGGCATACACCATTTTGATTGCTTGGTGTTGCAGTTTTTGTGATGTAAGGCGACAAAAAAATTGCTTTTTTTGGTACTGTTTTTATTTGTATATTTTTATGGTGTTCAGCTGAGGGGTTAGGTCATGTGATATTTTTATAGAGCTGGTTATTACGGACGTGGCGATACCTAATATATATACTTTTTTATTTATTTCACTTTAACACAATAATAGCATTTTTGAAACAAAAAAATTATGTTGTAATATCTCCATGTTTTGAGAGCTATAGTTTTTTTAATCTTTTTTGAGCGATTTTATTAGTTAGGGGCTTATTTTTTGTGGGATGAGGTGCCGGTTTTATTGGTACTATTTTGTGGGACATACGCCTTTTTGATCACTTGGTATTGCACCTTTCGTGATGTAAGGTGACAAAAATAGCATTTTTTCACAAAGTTGTTATGAAAAAATTTTTATGGTGTTTATCGGACGGGCGGATCATGTGATATATTTATACAACCAGTCGTTACAAACCTGGTGATATCTAAAATTCTATTTTTTATTGTAAAATCAGGAGAAAGGGGCATTTTTTCCTTTTTTTATTTGAAACTTAATTTTTTTATTAAAAACACTTTCTTTTGCTTTTTTTAAAATTTATTTCTGTCCCACTCTGGGAATACCCTAATAGCTTGCCTAGGAGACCCAGCCCGGGGCTGGATCTCCTCAGCCCCTGTAGAGGGCAGGTCCCGATTCCGTGCAAGGCATTGGGCAACTTGTGCATAGCATCGGGTTGCCTTGTCACCCATCGGGTCCCCGCTACAGTAGCGTGGGGACCCGATGGGCTCTCTCACCCGCTGCATGTCCAAAGAGCTCCCTCACCCGCCGCATGCACCTTCTAGAAGGGGTTATTCCGCCGGCATCAGGTTTTACAGCGATGCCGGCGGATATAGCATGGGCCTGGTTATAAGGGACTGCCGGGCCCCTGCAGTGATCAGGCGTGCACCGCTCTGGTTCCCGCCCGATCACCATGACATAATAGTACGTTAAAATGCGGCAAGTCACTTGCCGCCATGATGTACTATTACGTCATATGTCGAGAAGGGGTTAAAGATGCTGCACGGGCATTAACAATAAAGATCTACTATACAATGCGGTCTTCATTATTAAATGAAAGGCAGCTGCGGGATAATTGGCTATGAGGTTCTTCACCACAGTGTGTCTGCAACCCGCTCTGATGCTCCTGACGAAGCGTGAAAGCTAAACCCAGGTTGGGCAGGAGTAGGCGTTTTATGGATATGTGATATGCTTTTAACCAAGTTCTGCTTTTGTGAGTGTAATAAACCCTTTTATTTGACTGGGTTAATAAACAGTACTTCACTATCGATGCACTCTCTCGACATCTGACAGGATAGTGTTAGAAGAGATAAGTGTGTGCTTGTGGAAGGAAGTCTGGCTCACTGTGTCCCAATATGCTGACGGCTCTGTGCTAGAGTGAAGATTCTCAGATTGGCTAATACTGCAGCTCGGTCCTGTTCTGAAAAAGCCTGCCCATGACTACAGTTTTACCTGATCATTCAGTTTCAGCAATCACTTGAACAGAGACAACTCCAAGAGGTAGCAGCCTGGTAGTTCCCCCTGCAGAGATTTTCAGATCCCTGTACAAGGGTTAACAAGTGAACACTAGGATACCACTTAGGGATAAGCCTTAAATATGTTCAACTGATTCAGCAGATCCACATCAGTCCCATTATAACTTCTTTAGGCCAGCTACAGTCCACCAACGTTGAGAATGACTCAAGTTTCTAAAGAGTTGATTATTCAGCATGGTTGCAAGGAGCAACTCCTGCTGTATCTTTATACTATCTCTGCTTTCCTGAATTCCAACAGGCCGCTGCATCTGCACTGCAACCACAGCCTGCTTTAGTCTCCAGTGGATTCGGCCTGTATCTGCCACTGCTGCCACGCTATGAGAGGAATTCTAAGTCCTGCTGTGGTTTCCTGAATCAACCCATATTGACCATCAGTTCCCCACTGACCAGTCTAAGGTCGCCATCATCAACAAAGTTTCTGAAATCAGCTTTGGATAACCTGAGGGGTATAGTTTCTAAAAGGGGTCATTTATGGGTGATTTCTACTACGTAAGCCCCACAAAGTGACTTCATAACTGAATTAGTCCTTTAAAAAGTAGGTTTTGAATTTTTTTTTAAACTGTCTTTGCTTCTAAAATTCTAAGCCTTCTAACTACCTAAAAAATAATGACATTTACAAAAAGATTCCAACATGTCTCCTTCCATGTCTCCACTAGTCAGGTTCATCCTAACGGCTCATGTACACAAACGTATTTTCTTTCCGTGTCCAAAAAAAAGGGAGTTAGTCCGTGTGCATTCCGTTTCGGTATGTCCGTATGTCCGTTCTGAAAAAAAAATAGAACATATCCTATTATTGTCTGCATTACAGACAAGGATAGGGCTGTTCTATTAGGGGCCGGAATTCTGTTCCACAAAATACAGAATGCACACAGATGTTATCCGTATTTTTTGTGGATCCATGTTTTGCGGACTGCAAAATACATACAGTCATGTGCATGAGCCCTAAGTATCAGCATCATTCTCTGCTCTTTGAGCAGCACTCCTCTCTTCTGTGACAATATACCACTGCCCAAGATAGAGGGAGCTAGAGATTAGTCCAGCCTTCTCATGCCTGATGCCAGATTGGTCACGAAATTATATTTGAGAAATCACTTTGTGCGGTAAAAAAAAATGTTGCTTTCCAAACAAAATAAAAATGTATCAGCCATCACAATGACAGGATACTTTAGAAAGAACTTTAATATATCATTAGCTCTTACCCAGAATTCAGCACAAAAGTTGATAACAATAATTTGCAACTCACTGAAATATTCTTTATATTCTAAAGATATTTTCTTCTGAATCATCACTATTATTTTGCAACCCACACATCAGGATGGAAGGAATGATATTATGTTATGTCAATTAACCATTAGTAATCTTTATATTTACAGAAAAGAAATGGCCAGTAGAATTCAGGACTCTGACAGTTGTGGGTTTCATTGCAAAATGTTTACGTGCATGAAATTTTATCAGAACTACACCTACATTCAGCAATCACTTTATTATATAGGTTCCTAAACCTGCTCTTGAATGCAAAAATCTAATCAGCCAATCACATGTCAGTGACTGAAAGCTTAAAATCATGCAGTCATGGGTATGAGCTGTGGCTTTCAATACTGATGACTGTTTCTGAGACGACAAGGTGGTTTCAGTTGTCTTAGCAGTCATTCATTTCCTAAGAGTCTCAGGCTGCATTAAAAGGGTGCTACAGAGGAGTGAGTGTGGATCCACTGTGCCAACTAACCAGTTTCATGCACTGGCGGATCCTGGCAATTGCCCCCCCCCCCACCCCACCCCACTGAGAATCCAAGAATATACTTAGTTCCCCTTCCAGCTTCCCAGATTACCCTGCCTGCACTAGCTAGTAGCACTGCAGGCTGCACTATTCTTTAAATTAGTACCTGCGCCGGAGGCCCAGCGTGGAGGTTCACTTCACAGACACACATAGGGCAGGGGGCGGAGCCGGTCCGGAGCGGAGGTACAGCAGAGCCTTGCTCTTGTGCACCGTACAGAGCCAGACGTGCAGGAAGAAGTCAGGGAGGGAGGAGGTAGTGGTCCTGTCTGGGCAGCACACGGAGGAAGAGAAGAGCCTGCCCCCCCTGAGCTGCTGTGAGTGAGCCCTGAGGTGAATCTATGTCTGTGATGAAGTGAATCTGTCAAGTAGGACGTCGGCAGAGTGCCACTACCCAAATGACTGTGCCAGGCCCCAGCAGCAGCTTGTAGAACTGGAATCTGGAATGTATACTGGGGTAATAATATGTTGTTCCTTTACAATACAGTTATATATAGTAACCCAATGACCAACACTAGAAAGAACTGTCTCAGTCAACTCTGAGACTGAGACCGTACAAGAACCCTGCATCATGCACCCCCTCAGCTCAGTTATATTACCACCTGCCTGTTTATTGTACCCTGATACCCCTTAGTTATATAATATACAGGGGGTAATATAACTAAGGGGTGGGTACATAGGGGTTATATTACTGAGGAGGGCTATCAGGAGACATATACAGGTGGTAATTTAACTGAGGGGGATCACCAGGGTAAATTATACAGGGGGTAATATAACTGAGGAGGGGTATCAGCCTGATAGCCTTCCTCAGTTATATTACCCCCTGAATAATTTACCCTGATAGCTCTCCTCAGTTATATTATGCCTGTATAATGTACCCGGATACCCTCCTCAGTTATAAATAAGGTTAGAGCTGTACGATAGGTGAGGAGGGGTATACGGGTACATTATACATGGGGTAACCCATTACCACCTGTATATGTCTCCTGATAGCCCTCCTCAGTAATATTACCCCCATGTACCCACCCCTTAGTTATATTACCCCCTGTATAATATCACCTGATACCCCTCCTCAGTTGTAAATAAGGTTAGAGCTGTACAATAGGTTAAATAAAATAGTCTGTTCTATAAGCACCATATTCTGTCCACCGCCACAAAACAATATGAAAGTGCCCCTCCCGAGACCAGGCTCTGGATCTGCCACTGGTTTCATGTAGGGCTACCCCTAATGGTGTTATTCTGTCCCTTCTACTGTATTCATGAAAGAATCTAGACTTTATTGCAGGTTAGCAATCAGACAACTACCTACCAGTGTCTACTGGTAAAGAAGATGTGATCATAGTGTATCATAGCTGCCAACAGTCCTGAATTTGTTGGGACTGTCCCAAATTTTCAGAGATAATCCTGCCAAATTTTACCTGTTCAAACAAGAAAATGAATGGGGCTTGTGCTAACCTGACCCAGAAGTTGGCATTCCTGTGGTGTGTCTGAGTGTGGGGCTGAAATGCACCAAATTTACCAACACAAATATTGGTAAGTATGGTGTATCTCAATTTATTTTAGGTCTGGTATAGTGTAGAGTTTAAATGAGATTTTTGCCAGCCTTAGTCTCTAGTTTGCATAACACAGAAACTACAACTGGCATTTCCTTTGCCCAGGGAGTTAAAAGAAAAGTAATTTTTGAATTAGTAGCTAATGAAAAGCAGAAAGCATAATCAGTTCTAAAACTGTGCTCCAGTGACTGCAATTGACAAGCACTAAGCTATGTGTCAAGTGGGTCTTGTTGTCCTTGGATAGCTGCTAATTGATGCCTGATTGACAGCTCTAATACGTAGGAATAATCACATCCTTTTAAACATTCTATAAAAATATGCATACTTACTCTTTTCACCTTGATAACTTCCAACAATGAGATTTTATATAAACAGAATCCTTTGCTTTAATGGAGTGTTCATATGTTCATGCAGAACCTACGTAAAATGGGTAATGCTACTGCCAATGGCGGCCTGGTCTGTTGCTTGAGAGTATTGTTGAGCTAATTTGTGTTTCAAGTTCGGTGTACAAGGTTCAGGTTCAGGTTATCTAAGAATCATACTACAGGCACATTCATATACATAATCACAGGTGCATATCCATCAAGCAAACATGATTGATAATAAAATGGCTGCACAACATTTTACATACAAACAATAGAGCTGAGAAATGGGGATCATTCTAAATTAAAGTGGTATTATACCTACTATAAATGGAAAAATAGAAGCTCTTTGCGCACATTTTTGATCAAAGGTGTGTCGGGCCCATCTACCAGGCGTCAAGGTGGCTTCTGCAGATGGGTACCTAACACTAACAAACCGCCTCTCTTGGACTTACCTAACCTACAATATTCAGGGCAGTGTAGGAACTAGCTACAGTTATACTCTGCTCTGAAGCCCCAGGCAGATGGGCGTTGTTCAGTCTAAGCCTGGAGCTACTGAGCAGAGTATAAATGTAGCTGGTTCCTACACTGCCCTGAAAATTGTAGGCTTAGGTAAGTCCAAGAGAGGCAGTTTGTAAGTATTAGGCCCCTTGCACACGACAGTATTTTGCGGACCGTATACTGGCAGTTTTTTCAGTTCAGTATACTGACAGTATACTGAACCATTCACTTCAATGGGTCTGCAAAAAATACTGAAGTGTCTCCGTATGCCTTCCGTTTCCGTTTCTCAGTTTTTTCTGTTCCGTTTAAATATAGACCATGTCCTATTCTTGTCCGCAAATCACGTTCAGTGGCTCCATTCAAGTCAATGGGTCTGCAAAAAAAACGGAAAGCATACTGAAGTGCATCCGTATGTCTTCCGTATCCGTCTCGCTTTTTGCGGAACCATCTATTGAAAAGTTTAAGACCAGCCCAATTTTCTCTATGTTATTACTGTATACTGTATATGCCAAACGGAAAAACGGAACGGAACAACGGAACCGAAACGGAAACAAAACAGAAACAAAAAACGGAAAAACGGATCCGTTATAAACGGACAGCAAAACACTGAAAAAAAAATACGTTCGTGTGCAAGAGGCCTTAGGTACCCATCTGTGGAAGCCACCTTGAAGCCTGGTAGATGGGCTCGACACATATTTGATCAAAAATGTGAGCAAAGAGCTTCTATTTTTCCATTTATAGTAGATATAATACCACTTTAATTTAGAATGATCCCCATTTCTCAGCTCTATTGTTTTTATGTGAAATGTTGTGCAGCCATTTTATCTAAGAATTTCGTTATGGATTCCCCTACCACGCACCATATTGGAATTCTATGACGGCAGGCACAACGCAGCCTATAAGAAGCATTCCGTATCGCATTCCATCATAATAGAAGTCTATGCTGGCCATAGACTTCTATTATGGTGGAATGTGATACGGAATGCTTCTTACAGGCTTCCGTGGTGCCTGCCGTTATAGAATTCCGTTATGGTCCGTGGTAGTGGAATCCATAACGGAATTCTTAGATAACCCGAACCTTGTACGCCCAACTTGAAAACACAAGTTCGCTCAACACTACTAGAGTGTAAAATTTTTCTCGTCAAGGGTCTATCAAAAACTATTAACTGTACTCTCTTGTGTATTGGTTCGGCAGAATGTACCATAAGAAGATCTTGTACATTCAATGCTCCTCCACCAACCCTTAAAAAAACCTTGTAAAGTATTTTCAAGTAATAATTCTCAAACTATTTTACTACACCTGAAACTAAAGAAATTGAGGAAATTGAGCCCTACAAGACAGATAATAAGCTGGTAACTCCACTGACCTGAATAGAGAATGATATTATATTTGTCCCATAGAAAATATCAAAATTAGTCTTTTTCCTGTGTTGCTTTATAGGAGGTCTTAAAGGGGTTCTCACTTCAGCAATTGGCATTTATCATGTACAGAAAAATAATACAAGGCACTTACTAATGTATTTTGATTGTCAATATTGCCTCCTAGCTGGCTTGATTCATAGTTATGGCCACCCTACAATCCAGCAGTAGTGGCCGTGCTTGCACACTGTAGGGAAAGGTGTCAGCCTCTATGGTGGCTGGGACTGCGGGCGTGCACATAGGCTGGAGCTTTTCCATAGTGTGCAAGCACGGCCACCGCTCCTGGATTGCAGGGTGCTCGTAACCCCTTGGAAATTAACAGTGTACAATGCAATTGAAAAATGAATCAAGCCGGCAAAGAAGGCAATATGAACATTCAAAATACATTTGTGAATTAGCATTAGACTTTTTACATTAGCCTTGTAGTAACTTTGTGTACATGATAAATGCCATTTGCAAAAGTGAGATAACTGCTTTAATGCCCTCAGACTTTTTTATGGACTCAAGTACATTTTTCAATTTCCTACTTGATACTTATTCATGAACACAAAACTGCTTATGTAGGTCCTCACCACATGATAATATGGAGATAAGACCAGTCTGAATTGGTCTTTGATCTCCAGGGGTTGCATGGACTACCTCTATGGCATAGACACTCTTGCTCCAGAAGGTTTTTGCATCTCCATTGGTTTTCTGCTTAAAGGGTTTTTCTGAAAGTTCTTCTCAAATAATCTCTGGACAACCTTTAAATGAAACTGGGGGAAAACACACTGATAGCATGGGTATCAGGCAGACACAACTAACAATATTAAATATGGTGTAATTATATAAAAAATACCAGTATTTGTTATTTTTACTGCAATTGCTATATTTACACAATGTAAATAAAGATGTACATTTTTGGCCAAAATCCATTACACATATAAGATCTCCACCACTTTTATTGGAATTTATACAATAAATAATGCAATATATGTGTTCAATACTTGGAGATATGTTACCTCTTACATCTTTTTCCTTTTCAATGTTGGAATTGTGATATGTTTAAAATGTAAAAATCCAATAAAAAAAATCTTACAAGAAACTGGGGGATGACTGAGATCTGATTTGTGTGAATTACTCAAAATGGTGTCAGCCATTTTACATATCAGTAGTGAGTACAGCAGGGCAAGCAAAATCAAGATGGAGGATCACAAGTACCCAGGTGGGGCCCCGGCCAGGGGCTTGCCATATTGCCTTACAGTTAACCTCAGCCAATCAGAAAAGATGATATAGATTTGTGTCATAGGCTGATCCCAAGCAGGGAAGCCATGTGTATTCTTCGCTTGTACGTAGACGTGGCAGGATGTCTCTGTCACAGATAATGCGAGGAAAGACAATTATATTTAGACACACAGAACAATACAGTAAGTTCAGGATATTATTGTTAAAGACCTACTGCCCTTATTACAACTGAAGATACACATTCAAGCATAATACTGCCGCCGATAACCCAATGAACGATCAAACATTCATTGGGTAATCACATTCTTTTAGCAGGTTTAAAAATCCATGTGTGCAAGCAGCAAATCCTGGAGTCTAATCATGATCTGCTGCTAGCAAACAGTGATTCAGTATGGGGATAAATGATACCATTGGTGATCACTTGTTCCCACACTGAGGAGGAGATTTCTGCATGTAATAGCAGCAGTCTCCTCCGCTAGCGAGCAGGCGATTGTCAGGAAGGAGTGCTACCTTCCCGACAATTGCCTACTTCATCTGCAGGTGTAATAGGGCCCTTAGGGATTTAGGTAGATGGACTGATTTAATGAATTCATAGACAGAGGTTTTAGCTAGGGACAGAGCCAGCTTAGTTAGTGTTGTACTGTATGTTGCTTTGATACAGGTTCACATTCACATCCATTATGGCCCTGCTTGTATTATATATTAATATTTAAAGTTACAGTACTTTTTTAATGTGCAGGATCCAGCAGCCTGATTCACATGTAAAATATCATGTTCTCGCTGCTGATTTTTTAAGCATCATAGTTGCATAGTTGCACTAGACACTGTCCAATTGCACTTTTTTTTTTTCTTCAAAAAGCTGTTGAAAAGTTTATTCGTTTTAGTGTGCCAAACCTAACCAGACATATTTTGCTGCATCACAGTCACTGTATGTTTTACTGCAAACTCTGTTCAGTGGTGCATTTATTTAAAAAAAAAGGCTGTTGCAAAGTGTCTTCAGTTAATAATATGTGTAACGAACCAGCCCCATCTGCCCTCAATAAGTGATAATGTATTTTTCCAACGTTATTATTTGTTTATAAAGATGGGCAGGCATGTGCTCCCATTAAGGGATAATGTTTGGATAATTTTTTCATAACAAGCAATTACTTTTCTGATACTACCATGTGTATATAAACATGGGCAGTCATCTGCCTTTGCGAAGGGTTACGTTTTTGGACAACTTGTTCAGAACAAGCCATTGTCTTTTTTCAATACTACTGTTTGTGTTTAAAACATTAGCAGGCATTTATCACCTTCCATGACAACCAAACTCATCTCTCACTTTGAAAACACCACTTGGTACATGTATGAACTACTTCACGGACGTGTTCCCTTGTCCGTGAGGCCTGTGTAGTGACATATTATATCAACATTCCCTCCAGAGAGCAGAGGCCATTATTATATTTATATGAGTTGATAAATTGTGCCTACTCTTGGCTCCTGGATTAGATCTAAAACTTCCTTACTATTAACTCTATGTATGTAAAAGTTCCTTGCCGCTTGCCTGACTAACTTTCACTACCACTATTTCTTGCAGAGTTACCCTCCACTACAATTAAGGGGGAGAATTGCGCGCACTATCTCCCCTTTACTAGTTTATGTGAAGACAGGTGTAGCGGTCACTCATTTAATATCACTGCACACTATCCCCCGACATGTTTCGCCTATACAGGCGTCTTCAGGGGTATCGGATAGCGCCTGTGTAGTGAGGCTCTCCAGCAGCAGCTTTTTGTGTACGTTGCACAAACCGTTGGGGGGGAGGGGGGGGTTGCTATGTTATCTTTGCATAATGTTGATTACATTTGTACTCGTGTCATTTTCCTTGCCTTTGGAATTTCTGTCACTTCTAATAAGCGGTGTCTGTATCTTTTTTGTATTTTATGATGCCTTCTTATATTTGTTATCTTGCCGCAAATTTAATAAAAAGATTGTTAAAAAAAAAAAAAAACATTAGTTTTTGGAAGAGGTTTTCAGAGAGTTTTCTTTTACTGATGACCAATCCTCAACCACGGACTTCTCCAGGTTTTCTAGGCCATGTGACATCACGTTCATTGGTCATATGCCCTGGGCTCACCTCGGCCCCAGTGAAGTGAATGAAGCTGAATTGTGATACCAAGCACAGCCGGTACACAATGTAAAATGCTATGCTTAGTGAGCAGAGAGAAGGCCAGGACACTACTGCAAGCGCCGCTATCTTCTCAATCAGCTGATCAGCGGGTGTCCCTGGTGTCAGACACTATCGATCAGATACTGATGACTAGTGTTGATCGAACCACGCTTCGGATTATAGATCCGAAATTGCTCTATTCAAAACCTCTTTTGATTGCTGTCACGAGACTTCGGCGAAGAAATTTTGCATTTAAACATTTTAAAACTGCAATCCAAAGTCGGCCTTGGTACCTATTGTTATCTTGGTACCGAAGCGGACTCGGATTGCTGTTTTAAAATGGTTTTCAAGTTGTCAAATCTGAATGCAGAATTTCTTCACTGAAGCCTCACAAGACTTTGGACTTACAAATTTCACCTCGGCGAGCCCATACATTTGAATGCTGTATGGAGATGGCTCTCTGTACAGAACTCAAATGAAGTTTTGAATAAAGCGACTTCGGATCTATGACCTGAAGCACGCTTCACTCAACACTACTGATTATTATAATTATTCTATTTATTAAAAAAAAGCTAAGTAATATAATCGCATAGCGAATTAAACACAGCTGTCTCTATAGTCAACTTTGCTATTTGATTGCTAGAATTAGCGAAGTTGACGAATGGGTAGCTAAAACGAAGATGGAGAATACTTTGTTATCTTCGTTTTAAGGAATATGACGAATACATTCGTCATATTTGTCATCTTCGATAATTGTAGATGTCAAACCAATAGGAAAGTAGCCTTAAGTTACAATCGTAATACGCGATTATTTAAATCGCATATTAATCGCGATAACTAGAATAATGAAGAATATTCAATTTTGACGAATATGAAACGAATATTTTATCGAATATTCGCGAATTTCGTCGAAATCGAATATGGCACCTGCCGCTCATCACTATTAATTATAACCATATATGTCACTGTCACTTTGACTGCTAACGCAGC
The DNA here is from genome assembly GCA_033119425.1 of Bufotes viridis. NCBI lineage: Eukaryota > Metazoa > Chordata > Amphibia > Anura > Bufonidae > Bufotes > Bufotes viridis. The sequence continues at coordinate 70,253,712 of CM065590.1, read as the reverse complement.
CTTGATTTGATAGAGCGAGAGCTTGAAAGTCGTTTCATGCAGTCCTAGGAGACCTCAGTGTCATAGACATCTTTTTACGGTAGTCTGAGCTCTTTCAGTCTGGGTTGAACTTATTCACATCTGAATCGAATCTGGTATCTGATTCATTATAATTGGACTGAAATTCAAGTTCAAGAAATGGTAAACTGGAACTACTTTAATGCGTAATAGTGGAAGATTGTCCAAATCTTCAGCACTAAGTATATAACAGCTTTAGGTATGCAGACTCTTGGTACCCCAGGAAAATGTCTGCCTAGCCAACCCATTTGATTTCTAGTGAACAATGACAACTGCAGTTTGTCCTTACAAATGACGGGAAGGCTCACAGATCTCCAGTTATCATCAATGAGGAGCTCTCCTCTTTTTTTTTTTCTTGTGTCCTTCTTTGGACAGCACAATTGCTGGTTATACTACTGTATAAATACATGAAAGTCATCAATCCAGCAAATACAGTAGAAAGAGAAGTGTGCATATAAAGAAAAAGTTGTTCAGCACTATATAAAATAATGCAATGGGAAGCAGAAGACACATCATTCAATTATTTATTGCTAATTTCAGGAATCCTATGCTGTGCTTGTTTTCATTATGGAACCTTTTTCATTTTTATGAGGATATTATTTTCAAGCATTTTTTGTTTTATAGCTCTATTTGTTTTCTATATGCACTTAAACAGGGTTTGTTAAAGTTAATTATTTTTGTTTCCACACATGATTTAGGGTATGTTCAGACGACGACAATTGTCGCGCGACAAAAAGTCGCACTATTGTCGCGCGACAATTTTTATAATGGGAGTCTATGGTGTCGCAGTGCGACATGCTGCGACTGCGACACGACAGTCGGCAAAAATCCATCCGGGATGGATTTTTTGCGACTGTTGTGTCGCAGTCGCAACATGTTGCATGTTGCACGTGCGACACCACCATAGACTCCCATTATAAAAATTGTCGCGCGACATTAATGTGACATCAATGTCGCGCTACAAATGTTGCGGTGTAGTGGTTCCCAAATTGTCGTCGTGTGAACGTAGCCTTAGTCAAGTGAAAGCTGAAGACTTTGATGACAGAGAGGCTATGCACATCTGCACTTGTATTTTTGGCTATGTATGCACACACACATACATCTGTAATTTAAAAAGTGTTAACAAATTTTTTTTAGATGCATTGGGATGAGCAAAAGTAAATATAACATTTAGAGTACATTCACACAAATTGTTGGTGGAAAATTGCCAGAAGTGTTTTACAGTAATAGCAAAGTGGATAAGTTTGAGCAAATGTATATCACAAGTGGTGTTAAAAATTTGCAGCAGAAAATGACTGGTCGTGCAGATTTTCAATTTATACTGAGATTTCAGGCTTTGCAATGCACAGGTTGAAATCCTAAATCAAATGCTCCTCCTATGGTTTCCTAAATATAGATGCCCAATCTTTGCCAGTGTCCCCAAAATGTATAGCTACGTCTTGGATCACATCTAGAGATGAGCGAACACCTGGATGTTCGGGTTCGAGAAGTTCGGCCGAACTTCCCGAAAATGTTCGGGTTCGGGATCCGAACTCGACCCGAACTTTATCCCGAACCCGAACCCCATTGAAGTCAATGGGGACCCGAACTTTTAGGCACTAAAAAGGCTGTAAAATAGTCCAGGAAAGGGCTAGAGGGCTGCAAAAGGCAGCAAAATGTAGGCAAAATAAAATAAATAAAAATTAACCAATATCAATTGGAGAGGGGTCCCATAGCAGAGAATCATGCGTCATATCACCCACCACTGGAGAAGGCCACTTTCAGTTATTTCGGCCCCAGCACCCAGACAGAGGAGAGAGGTCCCACAGCAAGGAATAAGGCATCATATCACCCACCACTGGAGAAGGCCACTTTCAGTTATTTAGGCCCCAGCACCCAGATAGAGGAGAGAGGTCCCACAGCAAGGAATAAGGCGTCATATCACCCACCACTGGAGAAGGCCACTTTCAGTTATTTCGGTCCCAGCACCCAGACAGAGGAGAGAGGTCCCACAGCAAGGAATCAGGCGTCATATCACCCACCACTGGAGAAGGCCACTTTCAGTTATTTCGGCCCCAGCACCCAGACAGAGGAGAGAGGTCCCACAGCAAGGAATAAGGCGTCATATCACCCACCACTGGAGAAGGCCACTTTCAGTTATTTCGGCCCCAGCACCCAGACAGAGGAGAGAGGTCCCACAGCAAGGAATAAGGCGTCATATCACCCACCACTGGAGAAGGCCACTTTCAGTTATTTAGGCCCCAGCACCCAGACAGAGGAGAGAGGTCCCACAGCAAGGAATCAGGCGTCATATCACCCACCACTGGAGAAGGCCACTTTCAGTTATTTAGGCCCCAGCACCCAGACAGAGGAGAGAGGTCCTACAGCAAGGAATCATGCGTCATATCACCCACCACTGGAGAAGGCCACTTTCAGTTATTTCGGCCCCAGCACCCAGACAGAGGAGAGGTTCATTCAACTTTGGGTTGCACCGCAAGATCATGGTAAAGTTAAAAAATGAGGATTCACAAAGAAGTGCCCCGGAGTACAAGAATACATGGTTGAGGGGAGGCAGTTATAAATGTCTATTCTGCACAAGGGAGGGACAGGTCCTGTGGGATCCATGCCTGGTTCATTTTTATGAACGTCAGCTTGTCCACGTTGGCTGTGGACAGGCGGCTGCGTTTGTCAGTAATGACGCCCCTGCCGTGCTGAATACACGTTCAGACAAAACGCTGGCCGCCGGGCAGGCCAGCACCTCCAAGGCATAAAATGCTAACTCTGGCCACGTGGACAATTTGGAGACCCAGAAGTTGAATGGGGCCGAACCATCAGTCAGTACGTGGAGGGGTGTGCAGACGTACTGTTCAACCATGTTAGTGAAATGCTGCCTCCTGCTAACACGTTCCGTATCAGGTGGTGGTGCAGTTAGCTGTGGCGTGGAGACAAAACTTTTCCACATTTCTGCCATGCTAACCCTGCCCTCAGAGGAGCTGGCCGTGACACAGCTGCGTTGGCGACCTCTTGCTCCTCCTCTGCCTTCGCCTTGGGCTTCCACCTGTTCCCCTATGACATTTGGGAATGCTCTCAGGAGCGCGTCTACCAGCGTGCGCTTGTACTCACGCATCTTCCTATCACGCTCCAGTGCAGGAAGTAAGGTGGGCACATTGTCTTTGTACCGGGGATCCAGCAGGGTGGCAACCCAGTAGTCCGCACACGTTAAAATGTGGGCAACTCTGCTGTCGTTGCGCAGGCACTGCAGCATGTAGTCGCTCATGTGTGCCAGGCTCCCCAGAGGTAAGGACAAGCTGTCCTCTGTGGGAGGCGATCGTCATCGTCCCTCCGTATCCCCCAGCCACGCACCAGTGATGGGCCTGAGCTGTGTCGGGTGCCACCCCGCTGTGAACCTGCTTCATCCTCATCCTCCTCCACCTCCTCCTCATCCTCCTCGTCCTCCAGTAGTGGGCCCTGGCTGGCCACATTTGTACCTGGCCTCTGCTGTTGCAAAAACCTCCCTCTGAGCCACTTCTAACAGACTGGCCTGAAAGTGCTAAAATGACCCCTCATCCTCCTCCTCCTCCTGGGCCACCTCCTCTTCCATCATCGCCCTAAGCGTTTTCTCAAGGAGACATAGAAGTGGTATTGTAACGCTGATAACGGTGTCATCGCCACTGGCCATGTTGGTGGAGTACTCGAAACAGCGCAACAGGGCACACAGGTCTCGCATGGAGGCCCAATCATTGGTGGTGAAGTGGTGCTGTTCCGCAGTGCGACTGACGCGTGCGTGCTGCAGCTGAAACTCCACTATGGCCTGCTGCTGCTCGCACAGTCTCTCCAGCATGTGCAAGGTGGAGTTCCACCTGGTGGGCACGCCGCATATGAGGCGGTGAGCGGGAAGGCCGAGTTCCGCTGTAGCGCAGACAGGCGAGCAGCGGCAGGATGTGAACGCCGGAAGCGCGCACAGACGGCCCGCACTTTATGCAGCAGCTCTGACATGTCGGGGTAGTTGTGAATGAACTTCTGCACCACCAAATTCAGCACATGCGCCAGGCAAGGGATGTGCGCCAAACCGGCTAGTCCCAGAGCTGCGACGAGATTTCGCCCATTATCGCACACCACCAGGCCGGGCTTGAGGCCCACCGGCAGAAACCACTGGTCGGTCTGTTGTTCAATACCCCGCCACAACTCCTGCGCGGTGTGGGGCCTGTCCCCAAACATATGAGTTTCAGAATGGCCTGCTGACGTTACCCCGGGCTGTGCTGAAGTTGGTGGTGAAGGTGTGTGGCTGACTGGATGAGCTGGTGGAAGCAGAGGAGGAGGAAGCCGAGTAGGAGGAGGAGGCTACAGGAGGCAAAGAATGATGCCCTGCGATCCTTGGCGGCGGAAGGACGTGCGCCAAGGAACTCTCCGCCTGGGGCCCAGCCGCCACTACATTTACCCAGTGTGCAGTTAGGAGATATAGCGTCCCTGGCCGTGCTTACTGGTCCACGTATCTGTGGTTAGGTGGACCTTGCCACAGATGGCGTTGCGCAGTGCACACTTGATTTTATCGGATACTTGGTTGTGCAGGGAAGGCACGGCTGTCTTGGAGAAGTAGTGGCGGCTGGGAACAACATACTGTGGGACAGCCATGGACATCAGCTGTTTGAAGCTGTCTGTGTCCACCAGCCTGAATGACAGCATTTCAAAGGCCAGTAGTTTAGAAATGCTGGCATTCAGGCCCAGGGCTCGAGGGTGGCTAGGTGGAATTTACGCTTCTCTCCAAGGTTTGTGAGATGGAGAGCTGAACGCTGCCGTGTGACATGGTGGAGATGCTTGGTGACGCAGGTGGTGGTGTCGGTGGCACATCCTCTGTTTGGTGGGCGGCAGGTGCCAACGTTCCTCCGAGGCGGAGGAAGAGGCCGAGGCAGCAGCAGAAGAGGGAGCAGGTGGAGCCAGAGTGAGTTCCTTGCTTTTAAGGTGTTTACTCCACTGCAGTTCATGCTTTGCATGTAGATGCCTGGTCATGCAGGTTGTGCTAAGGTTCAGAACGCACGCCTCGCTTCAGGCTCTGATGGCACAGCGTGCAAACCACTCGGGTCTTGTCGTCAGCACATTGTTTAAAGAAGTGCCATGCCAGGGAACTCCTTGAAGCTGCCTTTGGGGTGCTCGGTCCCTGGTGGCGGTGGCCAGTAGCAGGCGAACTCTCTTGGCGGCGGCTGTTCTGCTTTTGCCCCTGCTCCCTCTTTTGCTACGCTGTTGGCTCGGTCTCACCACTGCCTCTTCCTCTGAACTATGAAAGTCAGTGGCACGACCTTCATTCCATGTGGGTCTAGGACCTCATCGTCCCCTGCATCGTCTTCCACACAGTCTTCCTCCCTGACCTCCTGTTCGGTCTGCACACTGCAGAAAGACGAGCAGTTGGCACCTGTGTTTCGTCATCATCAGAGACGTGCGGACTCGATGAGGTGGTATTCCCATGTCCTCATCATCAGGAAACATCAGTGGTTGTGCATCAGTGCATTCTATGTCTTCCACCACTGGGGAAGGGCTAGGTGGATTCCCTTGGGAAACCCTGCCAGCAGAGTCTTCAAACAGCATAAGAGACTGCTGCATAACTTGAGGCTCAGACAGTTTCCCTGATATGCATGGGGGTGATGTGACAGACTGATGGGCTTGGTTTTCAGGCGCCACCTGTGCGCTTTCTGCAGAAGACTGGGTGGGAGATAATGTTGTGAACGTGCTGGATCCACTGTCGGCCACCCAATTGACTAGCGCCTGTACCTGCTCAGGCCTTACCATCCTTAGAACGGCATTGGGCCCCACCAAATATCGCTGTAAATTCTGGCGGGTACTGGAACCTGAGGTAGTTGGTTCACTAGGACGTGTGGCTGTGGCAGAATGGCCACGTCCTCTCCCAGCACCAGAGGGTACACTAACACCACCACGATCGCGTCCGCGTCCCTTACTAGATGTTTTCCTCATTGTTACCGCTCACCAAGCACCACAATAAGAAAAAAATATTTGGCCCAATGTATTGATTTCAAATTCAGGCCTTTTTTACAGGCACCTAACACTATCTGCCTATTTATTTATGTAGCGTATTACACTAATCCAGGCACAGCAGTAACCACTGATTTAGGGAATATCTCTTTTAGGCTAGTATTTAGGCCCTGGATGAAAGGTATCCTTTATGGACAGATTTACACTTGGAGATGCACAGTAGCGTGAGAAAAATATGTAGGATTATGCCTTCAGCAATTGTATTTTAACACTTTGTGTAATATACCCTTTAACGGACAGAAATACAATGGGAGATGCACGGTAGCGTGTGAAGTTAATGAGGATGACCCTCTCAGCACTTGTATATACACCTTGAGTGTAATATACCCTTTACGGACAGATTAACACTTGGCCTGCAACAGCTGGAACACCAGATTCAGGGTATTGCTATTTTGGCAATTGAATTTCACCCCAGAACAAAATATACCCTTTTACGGACAGATTAACACTTGGCCTGCAACAGCTGGGACACCAGATTCAGGGTATTGCTATTTTGGCAATTGAATTTCACCCCAGAACAAAATATATGTTTTGGCGGACAATATTATACTTTGGCCGGCAACTGCTGGAACACCAGATTCAGGGTATTGCTATTTTGGCAATTGAATTTCACCCCGAACAAAATATACCCTTTTACGGACAGATTAACACTTGGCCTGCAGCAGCTGGGACACCAGATTCAGGGTATTGCTATTTTGGCAATTGAATTTCACCCCAGAACAAAATATATGTTTTGGCGGACAATATTATACTTTGCCAGCCACAGCTGGAACCACTGATTTATGGTATTGCTATTTTGGCAATTGAATTTCACCCCAGAACAAAATATACCCTTTACGGACAGATTAACACTTGGCCTGCAACAGCTGGGACACCAGATTCAGGGTATTGCTATTTTGGCAATTGAATTTCACCCCAGAACAAAATATACCCTTTTACGGACAGATTAACACTTGGCCTGCAACAGCTGGGACACAAGATTCAGGGTATTGCTATTTTGGCAATTGAATTTCACCCCAGAACAAAATATACCCTTTTACAGACAGATTAACACTTGGCCTGCAACAGCTGGGACACCAGATTCAGGGTATTGCTATTTTGGCAATTGAATTTCACCCCACAACAAAATATATGTTTTGGCATACAATATTATACTTTGCCAGCCACAGCTGAAACCACTGATTTATGGTATTGCTATTTTGGCAATTGAATTTCACCCAAGAACAAAATATACCCTTTTACGGACAGAATAACACTTGGTCTGCAACAACTGGGACACTAGATTCCGGGTATTGCTATTTTGGCAATTGAATTTCACCTGAGAACAAAATATATGTTTTGGCGGACAATATTATACTTTACCAGCCACAGCTGAAACCACTAATTTATGGTATTGCTATTTTGGCAATTGAATTTCACCCCAGAACAAAATATACCCTTTTACGGACAGATTCACACTTGGCCTGCAACAGCTGGGACACCAGATTCAGGGTATTGCTATTTTGGCAATTGAATTTCACCCCAGAACAAAATATATGTTTTGGCGGACAATATCATACTTTGCAGCCACAGCTGTGACACCAGAATTATGGTATTGCTCTTTTGGCAATTGAATTTCACCCCAGAACAAAATATATGTTTTGGCGGACGATATTATACTTTGCCAGCCACAGCTGTGACACCAGATTTATGGTATTGCTATTTTGGCAATTGAATTTCACCCCAGAACAAAATATATGTTTTGGCGGACAATATTATACTTTGGCAGGCACTACTGGAACACCATATTCAGAGTATTGCTATTTTGGTAATTTAATTTCACCCCAGAACAAAATATACCCTTTTACGGACAGATTAACAGAACAGCCCTTGGGCTTGAGAAAGGCTCTAGGTTCAGAGCCGAAACGTTGCACCGCTCGGGTCAATAAATGAACTCCTTTTGATTTATTTTTTGGAGTGCAGTTCATTTTTCTATATTATTAGTTTGGGGCTTATGGTCAGTCCCCATTGAACATTGCACCCGCCTAAGTATTTTGTCCAGTGCCGCCATTTTTCTTATATATATATATATATATATATATGTGCATCGATGTTAGGGGATAATAGTGTCGGTTTGTTGTATTTTTCTCTTTGTATAATAAAACTTATAGGTATTGGTTCTTGCAAAGTTCTAGAAGTAGAGATGAGCGAACCAGCCATGGCACTGAAAACCCTCTCTGAGATGACACTGAAGGCAGGGCAACAAACAAGATAGAGAGCGTGCTGAGCCAGAAATGCCCAGAAATCTATGTGGTCAGTGAAATGGGTATGCACAAGAGACTGGCAATAGTTTAGATAGGCCAGAACCTGGGCGTTGAGGCAGGAGCTGTCTGCTTGCTGGTTAGCCTCAGCCGGATGGGCTCGTGGCGGTGGGAGGAGAGTGACTCTGCAGGGGATGGAGACATGCAGGTGGCAGGCGTCTGCTTGCCTTAAGTTGCTGCAAGCTGCCTACACAGTGTTTTCTAGTGACAACCAGTGTTGATCGAGCACCCAAGTGCTCGGGTGTTCAGGTGCATAGGCCCAACACAGTGGGATGCTCGGGTGCTCTACAGGGCACCCAAGTATGATGGGAACCAATAGGAGAACCCGAGCATTAAACCAGGCACCCCCTGCTCTGAAGAGAGGAGGGTGCCTGGTTCATAGGAAAAGGTCATAAATTGATGGAAACACCACTGAAATGGTTTGGAAACAGCAAAGGGAGGATGTCTGGGTGCATCCTGGACTCCCAGGTCGCTGCTGGCAAAGATGTTGTCCGAGTAGTACGCCACTTTTACAGAATAATATGCACAAAACCAAAGATAAAATCGATTTTAGAGGAGAAATTGTTAGGAAACATTCTTTCCTGTATATTTACTTGTATATAAAGTGCAAGTGCTGGAAAAAATTACAAGGAAGAGGCACTCCGATACAACCTTTATATCACATAAAGGAGGGCCTCATACACATTGTGGTACAATTGTTCAAGTAGTGGGACTTCTACACTCATAAAGCCTATGCACTAAGTTAAAGGGCTGTCAAAAATGACAAGGAACCGGCACTCTAATACACCATGTATTACACATAAATGAGATAAAGGAAGGCATCATACACACCCTTGAAAAATTATTATTGGTGGCATGCTGGAGACCCTCAAAAACATTTGGAGCAAGGTTGTGCTGATCTCACCATCTAAAAAATTAGGTACGAGGGCCTGCTGTTGAGCTGACCCTCTAAAAAATTAGGGGTGAGGGTCTGCAGGTGAGCTGACCCTGTAAAACATTATATGCGAGGGCCTGCAGGTGAGCTGACCCTATAAAACATTATATGCAAGGGCCTTCAGATGAGCTGACCCTGAAAAAGATTGTAGGTGAGGGCCTGCTGGTGAGCTGACCTGCTAAAAGGTTGTAGGTGAGGGCCTGCAGATGAGCTGACCCTGTAAAACATTATATGTGAGGGCTTGCAGGTGAGCTGACCCTGTAAAAGATTGTAGGTGAGGGCCTGCAGGTGAGCTGACTCTGTAAAAGATTATATGCGAGGGCCTGCAGGTGAGCTGACCCTGTAAAAGATTGTAGGTGAGAGCCTGCTGGTGAGCTGACCTTGTAAAAGATTGTAGATGAGGGCCTGCTGGTGAGCTGACCCTCTGAAAGGTTGTAGGTGTTGGCTTGCAGGTGAGCTGACCCTGTAAAAGATTGTAGATGAGGGCCTGCTGGTGAGCTGACCCTGTAAAAGGTTGTAGGTGAGGGCCTGCAGGTGAGCTGACCCTATAAAACATTATATGCAGGCCTTCAGATGAGCTGACCCTGAAAAGAATTGTAGGTGAGGGCCTGCTGGTGAGCTGACCTGCTAAAAGGTTGTAGGTGAGGGCCTGCAGATGAGCTGACCCTGAAAAAGATTGTAGGTGAGGGCCTGCTGGTGAGCTGACCTGCTAAAAGGTTGTAGGTGAGGGCCTGCAGGTGAGCTGACCCTGTAAAACATTATATGTGAGGGCTTGCAGGTGAGCTGACCCTGTAAAAGATTGTAGGTGAGGGCCTGCAGGTGAGCTGACCCTGTAAAAGATTATATGCGAGGGCCTGCAGGTGAGCTGACCCTGTAAAAGATTGTAGGTGAGAGCCTGCTGGTGATCTGACCTTGTAAAAGATTGTAGGTGAGGGCCTGCTGGTGAGCTGACCCTCTGAAAGGTTGTAGGTGTTGGCTTGCAGGTGAGCTGACCCTGTAAAAGATTGTAGATGAGGGCCTGCTGGTGAGCTGACCCTGTAAAAGGTTGTAGGTGAGGGCCTGCAGGTGAACTGACCCTGTAAAACATTATATGCGAGGGCCTGCAAGTGAGCTGACCCTGTAAAATATTGTAGGTGAGGGCCTGCTGGTGAGCTGACCCTGTAAAACATTATATGCGAGGGCCTGCAGGTGAGCTGACCCTGCAAAAGGTTGAAGGTGAAGGCCTGCAAGTGAGCTGACCCTATAAAACATTATATGCGAGGGGCTGTAGGTGAGCTGACCCTGTAAAAAATTATATGTGAGGGCCTTCAGGTGAGCTGACCCTGTAAAAGATTGTAGGTCAGGGCCTGCTGCTGAGTTTACCCTCTAAAAGGTTGTAGGTGAAAACCTGCAAGTGAGCTTACCCTGTAAAACATTATATGCGAGGGCCTGCAAGTGAGCTGACCCTGTAAAACATTATATGTGAGGGCCTGCTGGTGAGCTGACTCTGTAAAACATTATATGCAAGGGCTTGCAGGTGAGCTGACCCTGTAAAACATTATATGTGAGGGCCTGCAGGTGAGCTGACCCTGTAAAAGATTGTAGGTGAGGGCCTGCTGGTGAGATGACCCTGTAAAACATTATATGCAAGGGCCTGCAGGTGAGCTGACCCTGTAAAACATTATATGCGAAGGCCTTGGCTACTGAGACTGAACTTGGTGGAAGACAAGGTGGTGCTTAACCTACTTGAAGCATTATCTGCTGCAATCCAACCGACCACCTGGTCGCACTGGTCTGACTTCAAGATTGGTGTCCTGCGCCACCCTGCAAACTGGGACATGAAGCTAGGTATCGTGGATGATTGTCTTTCTTGTGCTCTGGCAGCAGGCACAGTTTCAACTCGCCCAGGGCCACAGCCTCTGTGTGCACCATCAGCATCATGGCCACTTTCCCGTCCCTTACTTCTTATTATTAAATGTTATATATGCTTGAAAGTATGTCACACGTACAGTAGCGTAGGATTTGGAAGTGTGTGCGCAAATTGTTTTTTAAAAGGTATTTGGAATGTGGAAACATCACACAGGAGATATCCGGCAGATAATGTCAATGCTGTCACCAGCGGCTAATAAAAAATTACAGGGAATGTCACAGGTATTTGGGATGAGGAAACGTTATACAGGAGAGGTACGACCAATAATTTCAATGTCCACAGCGTCTACGGAAAAAGTACACTGTACGTCACAGATAAAAAATGCATGTGCACACGTTACACTGGAGAGGTTTCACTGGTAATGTCACTGTCAGAAGCGTCTATTGACAAAGTACAGTGTATGCCACAGATACATTTTTTAAACGCGCACGTTACACTTTAGATGTGGCACTGGTAACGTCACTATCAGAAGCGGACACTGTCTATTGAAAAAGAAAACTATATGTCACTGCTAAATTTTTTCAGTGCACACGGTACACTGCAGATATGGCGCAACTATTGTTAATGTCTGCAACAGACACCGTCTATGGAAAAAGTTCACTGGATGTCACAGATATTTTTGGGATGCACACACTTTACACAGGAGAGTTGTGTATTGCGAATTTTAATCGCGAATATCAGCATTTCGAGAATCCGCGCATATTTAGAATATCGCGAAATATATTCGCAATTGCGAATATTCGCTTTATGCGAATTTTTTATAAGCAAATTTTCGCAAGCAAGAAAATAATGTCATTATGTTCTTGTTTGCGAAAATTTGCATAAAAATGCCGCATAAATTCGCATAAATTAGCATAAAAATTAGCATAAGCTGGTATTTAAAAGGTATCTTTTAAATGCCAGTTTATGCAAATTTTTATGCTAATTTATGGATATTTTTCCCTAATTTATGCAAATTTGCTATGCGAATTTTCGCAAACAAGAAAATAATATCTGGAGATTACGAATTTTCGAATTTTCGAATATATGGCGAATATTCGCCCAAATATTCGCGAAATATCCCGAATTCGAATATTGCCCCGGCCGCTCATCACTACAGGAGATGTGGCGCAGCTAATTTAACTGTCCGCAGTGGACACAGTCTACAGAAAAAGTATACTGGATGTCACAGATATTTTTGGGATGCGCACACTTTACACAGGAGATGTGGCGCAGATGATTTAACTGTCCGCAGCGGACACAGACTACATAAAAAGTTTACTGGATGTCACAGATATTTTTTGGTATGCGCACACTTTACACAGGAGATGTGGCGCAGATGATTTAACTGTCCGCAGCAGCCTATTAGATGCTATTTAGCGCAGGATGCACTAAAAAAATATATTGCTGCTGCCACACACAATAGTCCTTAAAAGGACTTTTGGATATATAAACCGTTAGCAATTTAGCACAGGTTGCGCTAAAAATATATATTGCTGCTGTCACACACAATAGTCCTTAAAAGGACTTTTGGGTCTCTGAAAGGTTTGGGTCTCTTAAAGGTCTAACAAAGGTTTATGTAATAAAAATAATCCAATATCACTAACTACACTGTCTGTCCCTTCTTACGCACAGCTCTCCCTGACTAAGACTGAGCCGAACACGTGCCATCGGGTGCTATATAGCACCAGATGACACATTCCGGCCAGCCAAACACTGTAATGCCAGTAACCAACATGGCTACGGCATTACAGTGAAGGCAGTACTCACCTGCACATTGTTGGCTGCGTAGCAGCCAAGAAACGTGCGGGGAGGAGACTCTAGCATTGCGCTCGAGCACATGCGGTATTCGGCCGAATACAGCCATATGCTGGGCATAAAAACATTCCCCCATTTGGCTTTGGCAGCAAGAGTCTAAAAGCATGGCTATCCATTAATTATCAGACATATAGGTGGCCCTTCTGACCAGCGTGCCTGAGAAGTTACTTCTTTCCTGCTCCAGCCCCCACTGAGATGAATGGGTGTCCTGTCCACTGCCATCCTCATCATCATCCTCCTGCTCCTTCAAGTCCTCCACCTTCTCTTGCAGAGGCAGCTCCTCATCATCAACTTCCCCAACAGCTATAAGGCAGACAGCAAGATGCGTCAGCTGCTCCTATTCCGCCGTGGTCCCCTACTGCGTGAGCGTCAGTGTATGTTTGAGAGAGATGACTTTGTTTCTGTAGCGGTTGTCCCTGAGAACAAACTTTGTGACCTCTTTGAAGGGCTTTAGCACCTGACAGGTGTCTCTGATAAGTTTGATGGGGTAGATATTTTTATATTTTAATAGTGCGAGTATCTTTGGGTGAGGCAATGCCCATGATATTTATTTTTTAATGTTTATTTTCATTGTAATTTTGGGAAAGGGTTGTGATTTGAATTTTTATATATTAATCTTTAAATGTTTTCCAAATATTTTTTTTCTTTCTTTTTTTTGTTAGGCCACAAGACCTCAATATTCAATCATTAGAACTGAATAGGTTCTCCCTGCACTGATCTCTTGTGCTTGCTGGATGTGATTTTGCTGGACTTTTCCTGTCATATTTAGGGGTTGACAGTGCCACAGTTTTATCATGACTGATTTGGTTGAGCACGTCACGGACCCCACACCTGCAGTACCAGCATCAACGGGAGAAACTTTGGGGGCAGAATGCATGCTAGACAAGGGAAGAGAGGGGGCGGACACCTTCTTTACTGTGTGTGATGAGAAAGATGAGGTGGCTACGATGAGTACTAAAATGTTGGAAGCTAAAGTCTTCCAACTTGCAGATAAGGAGGTCAGACTCTTTTGGACTATCAAGTCCCTCAGATCGTACAAGGATTGTCATCGGGTCCCTAGGGGGCTACGTATCTACAAGGATATTGCACAATATGAAGACGATCCAATGTTTGTGGAAAAATAGAAAGACATGCACCAACAGTTTTCCCTCCAACTAATGGACTTATTCCTCCTTAGGGATGAAAAAGAGTATGAAACAGTTAATAGAGACCTACAAAAGTCACAGGATGAATTAAGGTCACGACTTCTGGAGACACAGTATCTGAATTTTGAAAAAAGGCTCAATAAGAAGTTATTGACAACTAAAACTGATATAAAGAACGGAAACGCGACAAATTTCTCAGAGACAAAAACGACTATGACTATGACAGGGTTTTTGACTGGCAACGTAAGAAGAACCGGGCCAGACGCCCAGTCAGAGGTAGACGGAGTGAATTCTGGACCTCTGACTCTGATTCGTCAGTCTCTGAACCAAGCCCACCAGAGACCGCAACCGCCGCTCCCCCTTTAGAAGGAGAACACGGAGGGGGCGGGGCCAAAATAAAAGGAAAAAACCGGACCACTCGGAAATCCACGCGGACACGCCGTCAAGTCTCTTGGAGGCAATAGTCGATCACAGTGACGTTCGCCTCCCTGACAACCATGTGGATCCCAACATCACTATTAACCTCACGGGGCATGAACTCCCTCCGGGCTGTCTCTCACTCCTTAACAAAGGGTTGGGATACAGCCTACTGGAAAGTTTTTGTCCCGTGAATTTTGAAATTGACCTGTACAAGGCCGTACGCAAGCTGTTTCTCAAGAAACATTTCAGTGAATCTTCTAGTTCTCAGCAGGCTGCACTGCCCGGTGCAGTTCCTGCTACTATAAGCTACACTGAGTTCCATTTGAGTTCCCGCTTCAATCAGGAGGAGATTGACTGTGTCAACTTTTTAGCTGGCATTGATACAGATCATATGGTGGAAAAGCACGATATAGATACATTTTTCGGTGGTATCAGGTCCACGTTCCTCCCCCCCATGCCTTCTGGCTCTGCTATTGATTTATTTCATAAAAAGGTTTTACAGGACATGAGTGCGCTGATATTTCCAGAAGCACCGTCCAACCTTACGGATGATGAAAGATATGCCTTAAATTGGCTTAAGTCCCAGGAGGACATCATCGTAAAGCCAGCGGATAAGGGGGGGAACGTGGTCTTAATGACCAGGCAATATTATATTGAGTAGGCCACTAAACAGCTTGGTGATACAGAGATATATATCCCTCTGAGTAACAGTCCCCTTCCAGGTATCCAACTCTCGCTGTGTGAACTAGTGCAGAAATACATTGACCTAGGTTTTCTCCCTATGGGTATGTTTAGGAAATTAATTGCAGAGTTCCCGATAGCACCTGTTTGGTACTTTGTTCCGAAAGTCCATAAGTCCCTGACCCATCCCCCAGGCCGTCCCATCATAGCCGGGATTGGGTCAGCGACTGAGCCACTTTCCACCTACATAGACTGGCTTTTGAAACCTCTCCTCCTAGGTACTCCCACTTACCTTAAGGATACGGGTGACTTTTTGCGGGCATTGGATGTGTTTGAATGGCAGCAGGACTTTCGTCTTGTATCTTTGGATGTGGAGTCCCTCTACACTAGGATCCCGCACAATTTGGGATTACAGGCCATCCGAGTAGTACTCTCTAGGTCCAGGAAAGATGAAGTATTCTGTAATTTTATCCACGAGGCGTTAGATCTGGTTTTGTCCAACAATGTTTTCCTTTTTGGCAAGCAGTGGTACCACCAGGTATTAGGGACGGCAATGGGCACGCCGGTGTCGTGCACATTCGCCAACCTGTACCTGGCGGTATTCGAGGACACATATATTTTCTCCGTGGGTAACCCCTTTCTGCGACACATTCAGCTATTTTTACGTTATGTTGATGATGTTTTCCTGGTCTGGTCAGGCAGTGAGGAATCTTGTAGGGCTTTTGTCCAATATTTGAATAACAATAACCGTATGAACATGAGATTTACTCTCAAATACGGTGGATTATCTCTGGACTTTTTAGATGTGAAGATTACAGTGATAGATGGAATGCTCCACACCACTGGTTACCGTAAGCCCACGGCTACTAACTCACTGCTGCACCAGACCAGCTTTCATCCTGTGGCCGTCAAGAACGCCATCCCTTATGGGCAGTTTGTGCACCTTCGCCGCATAAACAGCACCAAGGATGGCTTCTTTCATCAGGCCAAAGATTTATGTACACGTCTTATGCAGCGGGGTTACCCACGGAAACAAGTTGTGTCTGCCCTCCACCGCGCGGCAGCGATTCCGCGCCATAGTTTACTTTTGGACAAGACACGCAGTGACGATTCCAGACGCTTCACCTTTGCTTTCAAGTACAGCCCGGTTGCCCCCCTATTGAGACAAGTGGTACTCAATAATTGGGATATATTGAAGGGGGATACCGCACTCCGTGACCTTGTCGCTACCAGACCCATTATCACGTTCAAAAAATGCCGCACTTTGAAGGACGAGTTGGTATTTGGCATCCGCAAAAAACAAATTGGCTTTCATCTGCCAAACCAATTGGTAACCATAGATGTGGTTTCTGCTCATTCTGCAGATATAATCCACAAAATAAATGGCTTAATTTTGGAGGCGTTATGCACACTGTGAAAGACTTGATTACATGTCGCACTCCCTATGTCGTTTATACCGTATATTGCCCTTGTAGACGGTTCTATATAGGTAAAACCATCCGGCCTCTCTTTGAAAGGGTACGTGAACACTTTAATTCTGTTCGCACTGGCAAGGGAGCCCCGAGATTGGTGGAACATGTGCGCCTTGTCCATGGCGGCAATCCTTGTTCACTTTCCTTTTCTGGTTTAGAGGTGATCCGTCCCGATCCTCGGGGCGGTAACTAGCATCGACGACTCTTACAAAGAGAGGCACGATGGATAATCAGAACCAGGGCCATGGGCCCTTCTGGCCTTAATGATAAAAACGACATGGCAGTTTTTCTGTGACATCCTAACTGTGTCTCTAGTTTTTTATATCTAGCCATTTATATATGTAGCTTTATTAATATCACTTATTATTATGTACTTAACCTCCGAATGAACAATTTGCCGTTCTTATTGCTTAAATTTTGTATTCATTGTATTCCTGCCACCTCACCTTGTTCTCGTTGTTCGATTTTACTCACTGTGCTGTTTGCAGATAGCGTCGGGTGTTGCTATGGCTACGGCCGTATGGGCGGTTGACTGGGCTTCCTGCTTGCAATTCAAAGAGTGTGCCTGTTGCACCCGCACGTACTTGCGGTCAAAAGAAGCGCAAGCCGCGCGAAACGGCCGTCACCGCCATCGCACGACGGGAGGTTGTCCCTCTCCCCACCTCGCATCTACAGCGCAGTTTCAAGCACTGATTCTGCTATTTCCTCAATAAAGGTATTCCCTTCCTTGCACCGGACTTGGGTGAGTGCCGCCACTTCTTTTATGCATCTTCGCTGCTTTTTACATGAATAGAATAACTGATTAGATTACTGGATAGAAAATTCAGTATATTCCAATGCAGTGCTGCCATAGACGGGCCTGTAATAAAACGTACCTGTTTTAGACCTGACACAGTCTCAGGCCTATTACTACTAAGGAAAGCTTTTCCCTTTATTGGCGAAGGGAAGATGTTCCAGACCCAGGAGCGTGCACTCCCAGGTTTTTTAGCTCTCAGATACCATGGTCACATTAGACCACAGCATATGAAGGGTAAAATATCTGAGATCTCCGTTATTGTTGACCACAAACATTAGTCCTGGGTGAAACAGCAGGGGCCCAGTGGCTATTCCACTCTGAAACAGACATCATCTTTAAAGACCCACTATCAGGAAAGAGCTAAACAACAGGTTATTTTCTGATGACCCATTCCCTTTAAGACTATCATTAACTTGCCAGAATTCCCAATATATAAAGTACAGGTAGAACAGATAGAAGATTCCATATGCTAATTGCTTGAGGATAAATGCAGCATACGGGTAGGTTACCCGACACTGCTATATTTTAATGTGTATCTCCCTTTAAGAAAGTTAGGCCTGTAGCAGGCAATTCATATTCCAGCCAGCAGAGGGAGCCCCCAGTTTAGCATAAATAGGCCAGGGCCTAGCCTAGGGAAGTTAGTAGTTGGAAGTTCCAGTTCAGAGTGAGTTCTGAGGGATTCAGGATTCAGTAACTAGTGCAGAAATTGCACCACTGGTGTGGAGGATCATTCCCACCCAGTTTTCCAGGTCAAGTATACCTGAGGTACTCCAAATAAGAGCCTGTCACTAGCAAGTTGGACAGAGAGTGTAACCAGCAAGGCAGTTCGCATATCAAGTATAGAGCCTGTCACCAGGAGAGAAGGGAACCTCTACAAAACCTTTGCTCAAGGATTATCACTGTTTTTCGGGTGTCTGGACCTTGAGAGTATTGCCTACAGCCAGGAACTAAGGCAAGAGAGAAAGTAAGTGTACCCCTTGTAAGAGGGTGCAAGGTATCGTGGTCGATGGCAGGTACGTGTCACCGAGGTTCCTGGCCTCGGTGAGGTAAGAGCCGGGTTTTTATGTGTCAGCAGCAGCTAGTGCTGTTTGACACCTTACTATTTAGTTTGGCTGCAAAGCCAATCCGGGCCGGCTCTTACTGGGAGTAGGCAAAGAGTTGGGTGGGTGCCTACTCCCCACGGTCCAGGCCGGACTTTGCCGGGCTTTTAAAAGGCAGCCACATCAGCAGGTGTGGCTGTGATTGTCCTGGAGCTGCTGCTAGTCCTGTGGAGCTCTCTGGGCTGGAAGCAAAAGCCCAGCAAGGAGACGTGCAGTCGACCTGGAAGCCTGAAGAAGGATTATCCCACGGCTGGGCCGACCGCCAGGTGCGAACAGCGCACCTAACATCGCACAGGTGATTGAACCTGGTTTTGGACTCTTTGGTTTTGCCTTTTTGTTTGCTGCGTGTGAATGAACACCAAGAGACTGTTTACCATTTTGTTTGTGCAAGTGTGAATAAAACACTGTTTATTGCACGTACTGGACTCCATGTTTTGCCTCTGTACTGCACCCGCACCGCTATCTACCAGAGCAACTCCCCACATTTGGTGTCGGATGCGGGCATGCGCAGTGAGGCTGGCGTGAACACCGAACTTTGTTTGTTTTGCTGAGCAAAAGTGGATGTCCTATATTCGGCCGGCAAAGTTGCAGCCTGTGTTCCCTGACAAAATGGAGGCGGCGGTGAAAGCTCTCATAGAGGCTAACGTGCAGCAGCGGGAGACCAACCAGCTACTGCTACAGCATGTGATGGCGTTGCAAGCTGCAGGAGCGTCCCACCACGTCCATGATGCCCGGAAGCGGTCCGTGCGGCGATCCCAAAAATGACCCCCTCAGGCGAGCGTGGAGACGTATCTGGCGGTCTTTGAGAAGGTCGCCGTGAGGAAAAAGTTACCCGTGACCAGTGGGCCGAGGTGGTTGCTCCGTTCCTGGCATCCGGACCCCAGCAAGTTTTTTGATTTAGCAGATGACCAGGCTGCTGATTATCCCACGGTGAAGGGGAGATCCTGGCCAGACTGGGGGTAAGCGTGTTGGTCCGGGCTCAGCGGGTCCACCAGTGGGACTTTAAAGCGGCTGAACCCGCCAGGCCGCAGTACTATGAGTTGCTGCACAGGTTGCAAAAGTGGCTGCAGCCTGATGTTCTAAGTCCGACTGCTATGCTGGACCGTCTGCTGGCCGACATGTTCTGGAGGGCCCTGCCTTACCCCCTTCAGCACTGGATCGGCCAGGTATCCCCACCAATGCCCTTGAAATGGTTGATCTGGTGGAGCGCTATGAGGCCACAAAAATCTTGCAAGGGGTGTTGTTGGGAGGGCCGGTCAAACCCGGAGGTCTCCCATCCCGTCCCGACGACTGATACCCGAGAAACCTGTTCGGGGTGTACCCCCTGTAGACCCGGCTCCGATTGTCTGCTGGCGGTGTCAGGAGCCTGGCCACGTAAGGGCCGACTGTCCACATCGGGGAGAACCCATGGAGACTAATTATGGGTACCGGGCTTCCATGTATGCCCGGAGACTGTGTGCGACCGGCACCCCGAGACAATAGACAATCGTCATCTGTGCCAGGTGCAAGTCGGGGATAACCTGGCAGTGGCGCTGTTGGACTCAGGGAGCCTAGTAACCCTGGTAAGTGCTGCCCTGGTACAGCCCACCCAGTATACGGGCCGGAAAGTTGGTGTGGTGTGCATACACGGAGACTTAAAGGACTATCCCACTGCTGTAATGTCTCTGTCCACGGCGGCGGCACATGGACTTGTGAAGTGGCGATCTCCTCAAAGCTACCCTATGAACTAATAATTGGGAGAGACTTCCCTGGTTTTCCGTCACTATGGCCTGAGGTGAAAGTGACTAATAGCCCTGAGACAGGGGTAACCCTAGCTGAGTGGCCTGGTTCCAGTGGGAGGCCAGAGCCCTGGGAGCCCGAGTCCGAAGGGCCTGCGGTAGGGGTGACCACCACTTCTGTGACAGAGGGAGGCACCTCCACTGAGTGTAATGGTGGGAGACATGGAGGACTTGCCACCAGGACCTGAGTTGGCAGACCTCCACGTCTCCGGAGATAATTTTGGGACTGCCCAACACCGGGACCAAACCCTAACCAGGGCCTGGGAGAATGTGCTGGAAATTGATGGTAAACCCCAGAGACCAGGGGCTGATAGTTAATATTTCCCGCTTTGTTGTTCACCAAGAAATGTTATATCGGGTGAACCAAATCCGAGGTGAACCTGTTGAACAGTTGGTGGTGCCCACAGCGTACCGTAAGCTTGTCATGGAGCTTGCCCACCAACATGTTCTTGGGGACACTTGGGGTGGCAGAAAACCCAGGACCGCATACTGCAGCGGTTTTATTGGCCCAGTGTATTCAAGGAGGTAGAGAATTATTGTAAGTCCTGTCCCACCTGTCAGATACATAGCCCCCAGCCACATTTCCGTAGTCCTCTGGTACCTCTTCCAATTATTGAGGTCCCGTTTGAGCGAATCGCTATGGATCTAATTGGGCCTGTACCAAAGTCTGCCAGGGGCCACCAACACATTCTGGTAGTTCTCGACTATGCAACTCGGTATCCGGAGGCGGTGCCTCTGCGACATACCTCAGCTAAGCTCATCGCCAAAGAGTTAATGGAAATGTTTTCCCGTGTGGGCCTGCCAAAAGAGGTTCTGACAGACCAAGGGACCCCTTTTATGTCCAAAGTTATGAGGGAACTGTGTAAATTGTTGCGTATAAAGCAGTTACGGACGTCCGTTTACCATCCGCAAACAGACGGTCTTGTCGAGAGAGTTTAACCAAACTTTAAAAAATATGTTAAAAAGGGTGGTGTCTAGAGATGGGAAGGACTGGGACCTGCTTCTGCCCTATCTCATGTTCGCAGTGTGAGAGGTGCCCCAGGCCTCTACTGGGTTCTCGCCCTTCGAACTGCTTTATGGCAGACACCCTCGAGGCCTGTTGGATATTGCCAAGGAAGCGTGGGAACAGCAACCTGTCCCCACAAAAGTGTCATTGAATATGTCACCCAGATGCAGGAACGGATGGAAAGGGTGTTGCCGCTGGTCCGGGAGCATATGGAGGCAGCGCAACAAGCCCAGAGTAGGGTGTATAATCGTCAGGCTCGGGTGCGGGACTTCAATCCGGGAGATCGGGTTTTGGTTCTGGTACCCACCCTTGACAGCAAGTTCCTAGCTAGGTGGCAGGGCCCCTATGAGGTGATCGAGAAGGTAGGGAAGTAAATTACAAGGTACACCAGCCAGGGCGGCGCAAGCCGGAGCAGGTGTACCACGTGAATTTACTAAAGCCGTGGAAAGATAGGAACATGGCCGGCGACAACAGCCCCGGCCAGGGCTTCTAGGTGAGAAGGGTCCAGCCCCACAGTTCGAGGCCTGTGAAGCAGTAACCACGGTAAAAATTGCAGACAGCCTGTCTTCCAAACAAGTTCAGGAAGTCAGGGAGTTCATCAGTCGGAACACGGATGTGTTCTCGGACCTCCTGGCCGCACGTCTCTCATCCAACATGACATCGTCACTGAGCCTCAGGCCAAGATCCGGTTAAAACCATACCGGGTACCCGAGGCTCGGCGACGGGCCATCGCGGAGGAAGTGCAATTAATGTTGAAGCTCGATGTCATTGAGGAGTCGAAAAGTGAGTGGGCCAGTCCCATAGTCCTGATACCCAAGCCGGATGGGACGTTGCGGTTCTGCAACGATTTTCGCAAATTAAATGAAGTGTCCAAGTTCGATGCGTATCCCATGCCCGGGTAGACGAGCTTGTTGAGAATTTAGGGCAAGCCCGTTATTTTTCTGTGCTAGACCTCACTAAAGGATACTGGCAAGTACCCTTAGCGGAGTCGGCCAAGGAAAAAACTGCTTTTGTTACCCGCAGGGCCTGTATCATTACAAGGTGTTACCCTTTGGCCTGCATGGCGCCCCGCCACCTTCCAAAGGTTAATGGATATTGTGCTGCGACCTCATCGTCGGTGCGCCTCGGCCTACTTAGATGATGTAATCATCCACAGCACCGACTGGGAAAGCCATTTGCCCAAAGTGCAGGCGGTAGTGGATGCCCTGAGGAAAGCTGGTCTAACCGCCAATCCAAAGAAGTGTGCGATTGGGTTGGAAGAGACCAAATACCTGGGATATGTAATTGGGCGGGGAGTCATCAAGCCGCAGGTAACTAAAGTGGAAGCCATACGTAACTGGCCCCGACCGGTCACTGCCAGGCAGGTAAAGTCCTTCCTGGGAATGGTAGGGTACTACATGCGGTTTGTGCCCCACTTTGCAACAATAGCAGCGCCGTTGACAGACCTATTGAAGGGGCGAAAGTCTGGGAAGGTTAGCTGGAGTGAGAAGGCGGAGGAGGCTTTTCTCCGCGTTGAAGTCGGCCCTCTGTGGGTCCCCGGTTTTGGTGACACCCGACTTCAACCGGGAGTTTGTCGTACAGACCGACGCCTCGGAGGTAGGCCTCGGTGCTGTGCTGTCTCAGGAGGTCAACGGGGAAGAACATCCCGTTGTCTTCCTGAGCCGTAAGCTCAGTCCCGCCGAATC
This sequence comes from Bufotes viridis, assembly GCA_033119425.1. Taxonomy (NCBI): domain Eukaryota; kingdom Metazoa; phylum Chordata; class Amphibia; order Anura; family Bufonidae; genus Bufotes; species Bufotes viridis. The sequence continues at coordinate 70,230,611 of CM065590.1, read as the reverse complement.
CAGGTATAGTATAGTGGAGAGGGAGTGCCTGGCTATCAAGTGGGCAATCGAATCTCTCCGCTACTACCTGTTAGGGAGGAGGTTCCGTCTGGTGACCGACCATTCCCCTCTCAAGTGGATGAGCCAGGCCAAGGAGAGGAATGCTCGGGTCACCAGGTGGTTCCTATCCCTTCAGAACTTCAAGTTCTCTGTAGAACACAGGGCAGGCCGCTTGCAGGGTAACGCAGATGCCCTGTCCCGCGTCCACTGCCTCACATGTGTTCACCCCCTCAGGGTTGAACAAAGGGGGGGGTGTGTAAGAGGGTGCAAGGTATTGTGGTCGATGGCAGGTACGTGTCACCGAGGTTCCTGGCCTCGGTGAGGTAAGAGCCGGGTTTTTATGTGTCAGCAGCAGCTAGTGCTGTTTGACACCTTACTATTTAGTTTGGCTGCAAAGCCAATCCGGGCCGGCTCTTACTGGGAGTAGGCAAAGAGTTGGGTGGGTGCCTACTCCCCACGGTCCAGGCCGGACTTTGCCGGGCTTTTAAAAGTCAGCCACATCAGCAGGTGTGGCTGTGATTGTCCTGGAGCTGCTGCTAGTCCTGTGGAGCTCTCTGGGCTGGAAGCAAAAGCCCAGCAAGGAGACGTGCAGTCGACCTGGAAGCCTGAAGGAGGATTATCCCACGGCTGGGCCGACCGCCAGGTGCGAACGCGCACCTAACATCGCACAGGTGATTGAACCTGGTTTTGGACTCTTTGGTTTTGCCTTTTTTGTTTGCTGCGTGTGAATGAACACCAAGAGACTGTTTACCATTTTGTTTGTGCAAGTGTGAATAAAACACTGTTTATTGCACGTACTGGACTCCTTGTTTTGCCTCTGTACTGCACCTGCACCGCTATCTACCAGAGCAACTCCCCACACCCTGCAGAGAGAATAGTTTCCTGAAGTGTATTGCTGCATTGAGAGTAAGAGGAAAGCCCCGATCCTAGGAGGCCTGTCTTGAAGATAGCTTTTGCGACTGATTAATAGTCTGAACCACTGCTGTGACTGTATTGTAACGTGTGGAATATTCTGGAATTGTACCTACTGACTGTTCATCTATTTGCAACTAAGTTCAGTAAAGTTATCCTGTTATTTAAGTAAAAGGATTCCTCAATTATTCCACCTGTCACTACACGGTGTGCCACCGTCCAATTGGCACTGGCGTCACGACATTCATCACCTGCCTGTTCCAGTGCTGACCCGATTGAAGACGACAGTCGGTCCCAGGTTAGTGGGTTGCCCTGCACTACAAAGCCCAGCATACCTAAAGCTACACTACTGACCCCCTGGGACACTGTATCGCTCTTTTTGGCGTCCACGAACAGGATCGCATGCTTCTGGAGTGCAGAGAAGTGTGAACTGTGTGCTTTAACTATTCCACCACCGTATTGCAAGGACTGTACCCTTTATTTCCAAGTCTGTGGATTACAAGTGAATCCTGGGAGGAATCGGAGGCGCTGTGCTGTGTTGCGCTACCCCCAGAGAGAAAATCGTGTTTGTGGATTACAATTTATTAACTTTTCAACGCCCTTTCTGGCTGTCAGGGAATGGCGACCAAGATGGCCGCCGGCCGCATAGAGTAAAGTTTCCTGCGCTGCTGAGGACCTTCGTGGCGGATCCCTTCAAAGACGCAGAGAATCCTGCCCCTCTCATCATCGCACTTCGCCGCGGCCCTGCTTGCTTCTACGTCAGCAACGTCACCGCGTACCACAGGATGTCCGAATCTCGCGGGACTTGGCCTGCGAACTCCGGCGATACCGGTAAGGGACTTGGTAACCGGAGGAAGGGAAGTTGTGCCGCCCTTTAGTCGCCATGCGGCTCACGTCTTAATAAACTAACATGTCAGAGCCGGGAGTTCCCGGCAGCCGGCCCCGGGAACTTACGGCTTCCAACCATCCGTAGCTCCAGCATGATGCCCGCTACTATGCCTTACTATTTTGGGGCCCCATGGTTTCCCAGCTATAAAGGGAGGCCCATACCTTAGAGACTTTAAAGAGAAGTTGCTGGCATTATTCAAACTGTACCCCATAAATGCCGAACAGCAGATGGAAATCCTGCTAGCACAACTGGAGGAGCTGCCCGCAGAGAGGTATTATCCTGGCCTGCTGCTGAGCGGAGTACTCTAGAGCAAATATTCACCCGCCTCAGGGCCACTTTTGAAACAAGGACTGCCTCAGAGATAAAGATGCACTTCTTTGGCAAAAACAGAAGTCTGAGTGAGTCCCTCCGTGACTATGCCCTATCGCTTCAGGAGGCTTTGGGGGCTGTAATCCAGATAGATCCCAGGGAGGCTGATAATCAGGACCAGACCCTGAGGGAGCAATTTATCAGGGGTGTTCTAGTGAGCAAATAAGGACTCAATTAAAAATGCTGTCAGCCTAGCACCCTAGCAGTACCTTTCTGGATTTTCAAAGAGCTGGCTATAAGAATTCTGGGGTCAACAGTGTCTCGGAGTTGAGCACCCACCTGAGTCACCAGCGTGCAGGGCCAAAACCGCTTATCCCTAACCAGGCTGGGGCCGTCAAGCTGTTCAAGCTTCACAGCTACTGATACTATTGCCATGCTGACAGAACAGGTAAACCATCTCACTAAAAGTTTAGAGAGAGTGTGCAGAAAGATAGAGGAATGGGAAAAACCCCTAATGTCAGAGGAAGAGTTCCTGTCACCTCTAAGCCATTCCCACACTCCATACCAAAGAGACTCACCCCAGGGATCCTGGGAGCGTAATCAGAGATCATTCAAAGACCGCAAGCGGCCCGTGTGTAAATACTGTAAAAGGTGGGACACCAGAATCCACGTGCTGGCAGTTAAGCGGGCTACCCTCGAGGCTGAGGACCGCCCCTCGGGAGGTAGAACATTAGGTCCAAGGGTCCAAAGTTGGATGCCCGGTATGTAGGATCCCAATCCTAAAATCAATATAGAGATCAACGGGGTCCCTTTGAAGCCCTATTGAGATACTGGGTCCCAGGTCACTACCATTCAGCTGCCCACATTTGAAAAATTCTGGGACACCAACCAGTTAACCCAGCGCCTGAACTCCTGGGTGGAGATTATCGCAAGCAATGGCAAACCAGTAAAGATTCATGGGTACTGGGAACCCACTCTGCAGGTGGGAGAAGCAACCTTGCCTCAACAGGGTGTGATAGTAGTAGAAGCTGGCAGACAGAGGAGGACATCCTGTCATCATCCTAGGCACCAATGTCTTCAAGAGCTGTTATTCTGCAAATACTTGACGCACTGCATCAGACTTTGCCCCACTGCTTCCTCTGCATCCAAGGGGTGATTCAAAAGACTATTACTGTGTTAAGTGTTCAGCAGAGGTTTGCTAATGGGAAAGGAGAAATTTGTACTGCCAGGATCCGTGATAATAAGCCTGTGACTTTGCCTCCTAATTCTCAAACTCTTTTATGGTGTCAGTGCTGTCCTGGGAGTCCAAGGCCAAGATTATCCAGCCCTGGTGGAACCAATCCAGATGGAGAACTACCCTTATGTTCGAGCTGCCAAGTGCCTGGTGAACGTCTCCCAAGGTAAAGTGCACTGTACGTCTGATTAACCTGAGTGATCATCCTGTTGCGCTTACTAAGCACTCCCCTGTTGCTCAGCTTTCCCAGGTGTCCTTCCAGGACATCATTCGTCTTCCAGTGACAGAAAAGCCGCCAGCTGCAGTCAGCGGACATCTGCCGGTGAACCAGCCACAAGTGCCCTGGTGGGAAGAGCTCCATGTCGGGACGAAGCTACCCCCAACATCAACGAGAAGGGATCCTACAAGCTTGTCAAAGAGCACCACCAGGCCTTCAGTAAACATGCTACTGATTATGGAGAGGTCAGTGCCATACAACACACTATACCTACTGGCTCTCATCCTCCTATCAAGGAGAGATACAGACCTTACCACTGACTTCATATCAGACTGTAAAAGAGATGATCCAAGAGATGAAGACTCTAATGTAATCCGGGACAGCCAGTAGTCATTGGCTGCACCCCTGGTCCTTGTAAAGAAAAAGGATGGTGGTATCCGTTTCTATGTGGATTATAGAAAAATTAACCCAATAACCCACAAAGATGCATACCCGCTGCCCCGCATTGAGGAGTCACTAACTGCTCTGGGCTCCTCCGCTTATTTCTCCACATTGGACTTGACCAGTGGCTACTGGCAAGTACCCATGGCCCCCGAGGATAGGGAAAAGACTGTTTTCACCACTCCCATGGGCCTGTTTGAATTCAATTGTATGCCGTTCGGACTATGTAATGCCCCAGGGACTTTCCAGAGACTAATGGAGCGGTGTTTGGGCCACAAAAACTTTGAAACAGTGCTGCTCTATCTAGATGATGTCATTGTATACTCAAAAACATGAGGACCATCTGAAACATTTAGCAGAAGTATTTGAAATCCTTGTCAAATATGGCTTGAAAGTAAAGCCATCCAAGTGTCACTTGCTCAAACCTGCAGTAAAATACCTGGGGCATGTGGTATGCGCAGAGGCGTGCAGCCTGACCCTGATAAGCTAGCGGCTGTCCGTGATTGGCCGGTCCTCACTACCGTCAAAGAGGTGAGGAGTTTCTTAGCTTTGCAGGCTACTATAGACGTTTATCCCCATTTTGCTCAAATAGCTGATCCTATCCAAGAACTCCTGAGGGGCAACCCAAGAAAAGTCCTAGAACTCCTGTGCCCATTGAGTGGAATGAGGAAAGAGAAATAGCGTTCCAATTGTTAAAAAGAAACTGACCGAGCCTCCTGTGTTAGGGTTACCCGGCTACAACAAACCATTCCATCTTTATACCGATGCTAGCAAGCGAGGCCTGGGAGCTAGTGTTGGCCCAGATCCAAGAGGGAAAAGAGAGGTGATAGCTTATGCAAGCCGCTCCCTGAAAGGGGCTGAGAGAAAATGATCAGAATTATAGTTCCTTCAAACTAGAGTTCCTGGCATTGGTGTGGGCAGTGACGGGAAATTCAAAGACTATCTAGCCGCCACCCGTTCATTGCATTCACCGACAATAACCCTCTGGCGCATCTAAATACAGCTAAATTGGGGGCCTTGGAGCAGAGATGGGCCTCCCGCCTCGCCAACTATGATTTCTCTGTAAAATACCGTGCTGGGCGTACTAATGACAATGCTGATGCTTTATCCAGACTTCCCACAGAGACAGCTCCTGATGATGGGCGGGATGCTTAGGAAGATGTAGAAATGCCGGCTTTCTATAACAAATTTGCTCAACAGGATCATGCTCAGCTACCAATGACAGAGCCGCAGCCCCTTCACCCTCCAGTAAGCCTGAGCCTCAAGAGGAAAGGTGGGTGAAATTACAGTCTGAAAGTAGAGTGCTAGGCGAGTTGTTGATTTTATTACCAGTGGCAGAGCCCCTGAGAGAATTAGACGTAAGAGTGCAGATCCAGAGCTCACCAAACTGTGGAGACAGCGCCATCAGCTCTTCATACAAAAGGGCCTATTACTACGGAGAAGCCTAGACCCAGTATCCAATGAAAGAGTGCATCAGATTCTCATACCTCGACGAGATGCAGGTATGGTGTTGGAGATGTACCACAATCAATCCGGTCATTTTGGGGTCCAAAAGACTGAGGCTAATATCCGCCAGCTGGTTTTATTGGAGTGGGCATGAGAGAGGACATTGAGAGATGGTGTCGGAGTGTATAGCCTGTGCCTTAAAGCGAAGTGAGCACCACGACCAGAGGGCACCACTGCGACCCATTGTAAGTACCCGTCCTCTTGAACTTGTCGCCATTGATCATGTGAAGTTGGAGCCTAGTCGCTCAGGGTATGCTTATGCCATGACTATTATTGACCACTTCACCAAGTTTGTCGTAGCAGTGCCTGTGAGAGACCAGACGGCCAAGACTACAGCCGAACTGTTCTGGAAACACTTCCTCCTGCCCTACGGATGTCCAGAAAAGATCCTCACTAGTGTTGAGCGAACAGTTCGAGAATAGTTCGGGTTCGTACCAAACTTTGGGGTGTCCGTGACACGGACCCGAACCCGGACATTTTCAAAAAAGTTCGGGTTCGAGTTCGGAGTTCGGCATGTTCTCTCGGCGCATTAGGAAAGTACTATATAGCAGAATAGTACAGGCTTAAAGCTGAAATCGCATTGCGATTACAACTTTGAGCTACCGATCACCATGGGAACGCCTCCTACAGTAGAATGTACTGTCGGATCTGAGAATTAAGTTGAAATCGCAATGCGATTATTAGAACTCAAATAAATCGCATCACACTACACGTTCTAATTGCATTCGATTTTAACTTTACTGTTTGGTTTTGTATCGCGATAATACAAAATTTGAATAATCGTGTGCGTGCTGTTCTAGCATCGCAGTGCTGTTCGTATCCCACTATTAAGTTCTAATCGCATTCGATGTTAACTTATGCATTTTTTTTGCCAGGCATCAAATAGAATGCGATGCCTGTCAAAAAAGCATAAGTTAAAATCGAATGCGATTAGAACTTAAGATGGGATACGAATAGCACTATGCGCTACATTTCGAGAATAGTTCCGATCCATACAGAATTTTGGGGTGTTCGTGACACGACCCGAACCCGAACATTTTCATAAAAATTCGGGTTCGGTTTTGTAGTTCGTCATTTTTTGTGGCGCATTTTGAAAGGCTACAAAGCAGCCAATCAACATGCATCATACTACTTGCACTAAGATGCCATCGCAGCCATGCCTACTATTGGCAAGGCTGTGATTGGCCAAGTGCAGCATGTGACTCAGCCTCTTTATAAGCTTGTGCGCACGTCGGGACGTGCTCACTCCCGATGTGAATAGAACAGGGATAGATGCAGCTGCTGTGAGGGCGAGATAGGCAGGGAATAATCGAGGAAAAAAACCTGAGAAGAAGTGAATGATCTAAACCTGTGCATCAGCTGAGCTGTTCACTGAAAGTTTATTTTTTTTTACACTGGCCAGATCGATTTTTACCGGCACATGTAACTGGGCTGACCGGCGGCGGCCATTTTGGGACCTGTGGTGGGCCAGCTCAAGCTGCCACAGAGTCCAAAGAAAAGCTCCAAAGAATTGAAAAATCTACTCCTGTGACACAGAACAACAGCGATTCAGCTGCTCAGTCAAAGTCAATTTTTTTCTGGCTGGGCAGACCATTTTCTGGCACATGATACTGGGCTGATAGGCGGCGGCCATTTTGGGACTTGTGGTGCTACAGCAAAAGCTGCCACAGCGTCCATTAATCTCATGTAATAGTCGATTTTTCATAGATATACTACATCAGGGGTTTGGCTGTGCTTGTGTCACCCCTACCAACTGCCAATATATTTAATATATCAGTGGTGAAACTGAAAGTAACCCACTTGGATAGCAAATCCCATGAATGTGCTGTTCCAGCTAGGCTAGCCAGTGTCACTACAGCCAGGTCCAATACTGTCAGCCAGAAATTAATTTTTTTTTTTTTGCCAGAAATATAAATTAAAAAATCTTTCCCTGTAACAAACATAATTCTGGTGTTAGACCAGAAGAAGCACTCCTTCAGTAAATAATACTGTAAAAGGTTTAGGCAATAATTCTCCCAGTGTGGGCAATTTATGTACCAAAACGAGCATTTTAAAAATTCGGTGTTCTGAAATACCAGCAGTCCTCTTGTAATTAATACCAGAAAAAGGCATTATAGTGTCCAGTGTTGTCATTTTGGTTCCAAAAGGCCAATTTAATCAATCTGGTGTTGGTGACACCCGAAATAGTAGGCCGCACGTTGTTACTCCTTTAAAAAGGAAATAGTTCTCCCACTGTGGGAATTCATTTAACATAAGTAGCATTTAAAAAATTCTGGTGTCCAATTTGCAGCAGTCTTCTTGTAATTAATACCAGAAAAGGCATTATAGTGTCCAGTGTTGTCATTTTGGTTCCAAAAGGCCAATTTAATCAATCTGGTGTTGGTGACACCCGAAATAGTAGGCCGCACGTTGTTACTCCTTTAAAAAGGAAATAGTTCTCCCACTGTGGGAATTCATTTAACATAAGTAGCATTTAAAAATTCTGGTGTCCAATTTGCAGCAGTCTTCTTGTAATTAATACCAGAAAAAGGCATTATAGTGTCCAGTGTTGTCATTTTGGTTCCAAAAGGCCAATTTAATCAATCTGGTGTTGGTGACACCCGAAATAGTAGGCCGCACGTTGTTACTCCTTTGAAAAGGAAATAGTTCTCCCACTGTGGGAATTCATTTAACATAAGTAGCATTTAAAAAATTCTGGTGTCCAATTTGCAGCAGTCTTCTTGTAATTAATACCAGAAAAAGGCATTATAGTGTCCAGTGTTGTCATTTTGGTTCCAAAAGGCCAATTTAATCAATCTGGTGTTGGTGACACCCGAAATAGTAGGCCGCACGTTGTTACTCCTTTAAAAAGGAAATAGTTCTCCCACTGTGGGAATTCATTTAACATAAGTAGCATTTAAAAAATTCTGGTGTCCAATTTGCAGCAGTCTTCTTGTAATTAATACCAGAAAAAGGCATTATAGTGTCCAGTGTTGTCATTTTGGTTCCAAAAGGCCAATTTAATCAATCTGGTGTTGGTGACACCCGAAATAGTACGCCGCACGTTGTTACTCCTTTGAAAAGGAAATACTTCTCCCACTGTGGGAATTCATTTAACATAAGTAGCATTTAAAAAATTCTGGTGTCCAATTTGCAGCAGTCTTCTTGTAATTGATACCAGAAAAAGGCATTATAGTGTCCAGTGTTGTCATTTTGGTTCCAAAAAGGCCAATTTAATCAATCTGGTGTTGGTGACACCCAAAATAGTACGCCGCACGTTGTTACTCCTTTAAAAAGGAAATAGTTCTCCCACTGTGGGAATTCATTTAAAGGGTTTCTGTCACCAACTTTTGACATTATAAGCTGTCTGACATTAGCTATGTGCTAATGTCAGACCAGCTTGATAATGTCTTTTTTATAAAAATCCGCTGTATATTTAGTCTGAAAAACTTACTTTTATATTATGTAAATTAGCCTCTAGGAGCAGGGGCGTCTGCTCCTAGCGGCTCGAACGGCAACCTGCTGCACGCCGTTACACTTTGATTGACAGTGCAGGGCAGCGATCCTCCTGCAGTCTCGTTCTGAAATGCGCGCCAGCTGCCGCTCTCTGATTCGGCGCAGGCGCGGTGAGCAGAGGACGCTGGTGCTGCTGTCCTCTGCTCACCGCGCCTGCGCCGAATACAGAGCTGGCGCGCGGCGCGCGATTTCAGAACGAGACAGTGCAGGAGGATCGCTGCCCTGCACTGTCAATCAAGTGTGAAGGCGTGCCAGCAGGTTGCCAGTTCGAGCCGCTAGAGCAGGCAGCGCCCTGCTCCTAGAGGCTAATTTACATAATATAAAAGTAAGTTTTTCAGACTAAATATACAGCGGATTTTTATAAAAGACATTATCAGCTGGTCTGACATTAGCACATAGCTATGTCGGACAGCTATAATGTCAAAAGTTGATGACAGAAACCCTTTAACATAAGTAGCATTTAAAAATTCTGGTGTCCAATTTGCAGCAGTCTTCTTGTAATTAATACCAGAAAAGGCATTATAGTGTCCAGTGTTGTCATTTTGGTTCCAAAAGGCCAATTTAATCAATCTGGTGTTGGTGACACCCGAAATAGTACGCCGCACGTTGTTACTCCTGTAAAAGGAAATAGTTCTCCCACTGTGGGAATTCATTTAACATAAGTAGCATTTAAAAATTCTGGTGTCCAATTTGCAGCAGTTTTCTTGTAATTAATACCGAAAAAGGAATTATATCTTCCAGTGTGGGAATTTTGGGGCTAAAAATAATATATTTTATTGTGGTGCGAGTTGAATCGCAACAATGAGGAAACATTCTATTAAGGGACGAGGACGCGGTCGTGGTGGTGTCCGTGGAGCCTCTGTTGCTGGCAGAGGACGTGGCCGCTCGGCCTCAGGCGCACAAAGTAGTGAACCAACTCCCTCAAGTAGCCGGCAGAATTTACAGCGATATTTGGTGGGGCCCAATGCCGTTATGAGGATGGTAAGGCCTGAGCAGGTACAGGCATTAGTCGATTGGGTGGCCGACAGTGCTTCCAGCACGTTCACCACATTGTCTTCCGCCCAGTCTTCTGCGGAAAGCGCACAGGTGGCACCTGAAAACCAAGCCCATCAGTCTGTCACATCACCCCCATGCATATCAGGGAAACTGGCTGAGCCTCAAGTTATGCAGCAGTCTCTTCTTCTGTTTGAAGACTCTGCTGGCACGGGTTCCCAGGGGCGTCCACCTAGCCCTTCCCTAGCGGTGGAAGACATACCATGCACTGACGCACAACCACTTATGTATCCAGATGATGAGGACATGGGAATACCACCACAGCAGAGTGACCGAGTGTCTGATGATGACGAAACACAGGTGCCCACTGCCGCGTCTTATTGCAGTGTGCAGACTGAACAGGAGGAGGTCAGGGAGGAAGACTGGGTGGAAGACGATGCAGAGGACGATGAGGTCTTAGACCCCACATGGACTGAAGGTCGTGCCGCTGACTTAAATAGTTCAGAGGAAGAGGCAGTGGTGAGACCGAGACAACAGCGAAGCCAAAGAGGGAGCAGGGGGCAAAAGCAGAACACCCGCCGTCCAGAGAGTTCGCCTGCTATTGGCCAGCGCCAACAGGGACCCAGCACCCCAAAGGCATCTTCAAGGAGTTCCCTGGCATGGCACTTCTTCAAACAATGTGCTGAGGACAAGACCAGAGTGGTTTGCACGCTGTGCCATCAGACCCTGAGGCGAGGCATTAACGTTCTTAACCTGAGCACCACCTGCATGATCAGGCATCTACATGCAAAGCATGAACTGCAGTGGAGTGCACACCTCAAAACAATGAACCCGCTCAGGCTCCCCTGCTCTCTCTATCGCTGCTGCCTCGGCTTCCGCCTCGAGAGGAATGTTGCCACCTGCCGAGCAGCAAACAGAGGATGTGCCACCGACACCACCACCACCACCGCCACCGTCACCTAGCGTCTCCACTATTTCACACAGCAGCGTTCAGCTCTCCATCTCTCAAACCTTTGAGAGGAAGCGCAAATTCCCACCTAGTCACCCTCGAGCCTCTTGGCCTGAATGCCAGCATTTCTAAACTACTGGCCTTTGAAATGCTGTCATTCCGGCTGGTGGACACAGACAGCTTCAAACAGCTGATGGCCATGGCTGTCCCCCAGTATGTGGTTCCCAGCCGCCACTACTTCCAAGACAGCCGTGCCTTCCCTGCACATGCAAGTGTCCGATAAAATCAAGTGTGCACTGCGCAACGCCATTTGTGGCAAGGTCCACCTAACCACAGATACGTGGACCAGTAAGCACGGCCAGGGACGCTATATCTCACCTAACTGCACACTGGGTAAATGTAGTGGCGGCTGGGCCCCAGGCGGAGAGTTCCTTGGCGCACGTCCTTCCGCCACCTAGGATCGCAGGGCATCATTCTCTGCCTCCTGTAGCCTCCTCCTCCTACTCGGCTTTCTCCTCCTCCTCTGCTTCCACCAGCTCATCCTGTCAGCCACACACCTTCACCACCAACTTCAGCACAGCCCGGTAAACGCCAGCAGGCCATTCTGAAACTCTTATGTTTGGGGGACAGGCCCCACACCGCGCAGGAGTTGTGGCGGGGTATTGAACAACAGACCGACGAGTGGTTGCTGCCGGTGGGCCTCAAGCCAGGCCTGGTGGTGTGCGATAATGGGCGAAATCTCGTGGCAGCTCTGGGACTAGCCGGTTTGACGCACATCCCTTGCCTGGCGAATGTGCTGAATTTGGTGGTGCAGAGGTTCATTCACCACTACCCCAACATGTCAGAGCTGCTGCATAAAGTGCGGGCCGTCTGTGCGCGCTTCCGGCGTTCACATCCTGCCGCTGCTCGCCTGTCTGCGCTACAGCGGAACTCGGCCTTCCCGCTCACCGCCTCATATGCGACGTGCCCACCCGGTGGAACTCCACCTTGCACATGCTGGAGAGACTGTGCGAGCAGCAGCAGGCCATAGTGGAGTTTCAGCTGCAGCACGCTCGCGTCAGTCGTACTGCGGAACGGCACCACTTCACCACCAATGATTGGGCCTCCATGCGAGACCTGTGTGCCCTGCTGCACTGCTTTGAGTACTCCACCAAAATGGCCAGTGGCGATGACACTGTTATCAGCGTTACAATACCAATTCTATGTCTCCTAGAGAAAACGCTTAGGGCAATGATGGAAGAGGAGGTGGCCCAGGTGGAGGAGGAGGAGGAGGAGGAGGAGGAGGCTCGTTTCTAAGACTTTCAGGCCAGTCTGTTAGAAGTAGCTCAGAGGGAGGTTTTTGAAGCAGCAGAGGCAGGTTCACAAGTCGCCAGCCAAGGCACTCTAATGGAGGACGAGGAGGATGAGGAGGAGGTGGAGGAGGACGAGGATGAAGCAGGTTCACAGCAGGGTGGCAGCCCACACAGCTCAGGCCCATCACTGAGTGCGTGGCTGGGGGATACGGTGGACGATGACGATACGCCTCCCACAGAGGACAGCTTGTCCTTACCTCTGGGGAGCCTGGCACACATGAGCGATTACATGCTGCAGTGCCTGCGCAACGACAGCAGAGTTGCCCACATTTTAACGTGTGCTGACTACTGGGTGGCCACCCTGCTGGATCCCGGTACAAAGACAATGTGCCCACTTTACTTCCTGCACTGGAGCGTGATAGGAAGATGCTTGCAGTACAAGCGCACGCTGGTAGACGCGCTCCTGAGAGCATTCCCAACTGTCACAGGGGAACAGGTGGAAGGCCAAGGCCAAGGCAGAGGAGGAGCTAGAGGTCGCCCACGCAGCAGTATCACGGCCAGCTCCTCTGAGGGCAGGGTTAGCATGGCAGAAATGTGGACAAGTTTTGTCTCCACGCCACAGCTAACTGCCCCACCACCTGATACGGAGCGTGTTAGCAGGAGGCAGCATTTCACTAACATGGTTGAACAGTATGTCTGCACACCCCTCCACGTACTGACGGACGGTTCGGCCCCATTCAACTTCTGGGTTTCAAAATTGTCCACGTGGCCAGAGTTAGCATGTTATGCCTTGGAGGTGCTTTCCTGCCCGGCGGCCAGCGTTTTATCAGAACGCGTATTCAGCACGGCGGGGCGTCATTACTGACAAGCGCAGCCGCCTGTCCACAGCCAATGTGGACAAGCTGACGTTCATAAAGATGAACCAGGCATGGATCCCACAGGACCTGTCCCTCCCTTGTGCAGAGTAGTCCTTAATAACTGCCTAAAACATGTCTTGTACTACGGGCCACTTCTTTATTTAATACAAATTTTATGTAACCCACAGTTTAATGAAACTCTCCTCTGTCTGGGCGCGGGCCTAACTAGATGAAAGTGGCCTGTTAAACTATCGGGTGACATAAAGCCATAACCTCTGCCATGCTACCTCTGTCCTCTGTCTGGGTGCTGAGGCCTAAGTCAAATAAAGCGGTCTTCTGCTGTGCTGGGGATATGAAGCTAATCTCTGACCTCTCTCCTCTGTCTGGGTCCAAAGGCCTAAGTCACTGAAAGAGGCCTTCTCCTGTGGTGTGTGATATGATGCCTGAATTTGTGCTGTGGGACCTCTCTCTCTTCCTGGGTGCAGAGGTCAAAGTATGTAAAAGTGTCCTTCTCTTGCGGTGGTTGATATGATGCCTGAATATGTGCTGTGGGACCTCTCTCCTCTGTCTGGGTGAAGGGGTCAAAGTAACTAAATGGTGGCCTACTCCTGTGGTGGTTGATATGATGCCTGATTCTCTGCTGTGGGACCTCTCTCCTCTGTCTGGGTGAAGGGGTCAAAGTAACTAAATGGTGGCCTACTCCTGTGGTGGTTGATATGATGCCTGATTCTCTGCTGTGGGGCCTCTCTCCTCTGTCTGGGTGAAGGGGTCAAAGTAACTAAATGGTGGCCTACTCCTGTGGTGGTTGATATGATGCCTGATTCTCTGCTGTGGGACCTCTCTCCTCTGTCTGGGTGAAGGGGTCAAAGTAACTAAATGGTGGCCTACTCCTGTGGTGGTTGATATGATGCCTGATTCTCTGCTGTGGGGCCTCTCTCCTCTGTCTGGGTGAAGGGGTCAAAGTAACTAAATGGTGGCCTACTCCTGTGGTGGTTGATATGATGCCTGAATATGTGCTGTGGGGCCTCTCCTCTGTCTGGGTGAAGGGGTCAAAGTAACTAAATGGTGGCCTACTCCTGTGGTGGTTGATATGATGCCTGATTCTCTGCTGTGGGGCCTCTCTCTCTGTCTGGGTGAAGGGGTCAAAGTAACTAAATGGTGGCCTACTCCTGTGGTGGTTGATATGATGCCTGATTCTCTGCTGTGGGGCCTCTCTCCTCTGTCTGGGTGAAGGGGTCAAAGTAACTAAATGGTGGCCTACTCCTGTGGTGGTTGATATGATGCCTGATTCTCTGCTGTGGGGCCTCTCTCTCTGTCTGGGTGAAGGGGTCAAAGTAACTAAATGGTGGCCTACTCCTGTGGTGGTTGATATGATGCCTGATTCTCTGCTGTGGGGCCTCTCTCCTCTGTCTGGGTGAAGGGGTCAAAGTAACTAAATGGTGGCCTACTCCTGTGGTGGTTGATATGATGCCTGATTCTCTGCTGTAGGACCTCTCTCCTTTGTCTGGGTGCTGGGGTCGAAATAATAGTAAGTGACCTTCTCCATTGGTGGGTGACTTGAAGCCTGATTCTGTGCTATGGGACCTCACTCCAATTAATATTGTTTAATTTTTATTTATTTTATGTTAACTCATCATTTCCCTATCTACATTTGTTTGCAGGGATTTACCTACATTTTGCTGCCTTTTGCAGCCCTCTAGCCCTTTCCGTGTGTGTTTTACAGCCTTACCAAAAACCTTACCAGATCTAGCACATAAACCAGTTGAACTTGAAACCCTTGAAAGATTACAGTAATGAAAAATAATTATTAATATGGGCAACACTATCTGTACCCTTTGTTTCCAATCAAACAAAATGCAATAAATTTGATTTAACATTATAGTTTTATAAAATAATCTTTAACAAAATAGAATTATTTTTAACATAAATATATAAATAACCAAAAAATTAGGGTAATTTTTAAATTTTCTCTGCTCCTCCAGCAGATCATCGATGTCCTTAAGATGAGCCTCCTCCATGGCTCGCATTTGGTGGGAGAACTGCATCTTGAGCTGCCTCATCTTCCTGGTTTGCTGCTCCCTGAACTGCTGCATTTGCAGCTGGTGCTTCCGTCGCATTATTTTTATTTTTTTAACATGATGTTGTCAGCTGTAAAATAAATGAAATAAAATATGGAAATGTACATTAAAATACAATCATTAATTGTTATATAAAGCAGATGATATTTTTCTTGAAAATCACTGGTTAGACCACACATGGAGTACTGTGTACAGTTCTGGGCTCCTGTGAACAAGACAGACATAGCAGAGCTGGAGAGGGTTCAGAGGAGGGCAACTAAAGTAATAACTGGAATGAGGGATCTACAGTACCGTGAAAGGTTATCAAAATTAGGGTTATTCACTTTAGAAAAAGACGACTGAGGGAGATCTAATAACTATGTATAAATATATCAGGGGTCAGTACAGAGATCTCTCCCATCATCTATTTATCCCCAGGACTGTGACTGTGACAAGGGGACATCCTCTGCGTCTGGAGGAAAGAAGGTTTGTACACAAACATAGAAAAGGGTTCTTCACTGTAAGAGCAGTGAGACTATGGAACTCTCTGCCTGAGGAGGTGGTGATGGTGAGTACAATAAAGGAATTCAAGAGGGACTGGATTTATTTCTGGAGTGTAATAATATTACAGGCTATAGCTACTAGAGAGGGTCGTTGATCCAGGGAGTTATTCTGATTGCCTGATTGGAGTCGGGAAGGAATTTTTCCCCTTATGTGAGGAAAATTGGCTTCTGCCTCACAGGGGTTTTGCCTTCCTCTGGATCAACTTGTAGGAAACAGGCCGAACTGGATGGACAAATGTCTTTTTCGGTCTTATATACTATGTTACTATGTTACTATGTAAATCTGTTATATATTGGTTTAGGTAGGATTAATAATAGTTCCTTTTAGTTTTGGGTTATTGACTTAGTAGTTACGTTAATGGTTTTGATGTTGATCAATTACTTTTTAGTGTTTATTTTTTATATTACTGTTATCTGTTGTACTTTAGTTGTTGCCTGTTTTATTTTATTTTCTTCATTTAAAAAAATAATATAGTTTGTTAAAATATATTCTTAGAAAAATTTATATATTGCATGCTTGTTATATCGTACTTCCAAAAATGGATGTGGCAGTTAGATACGTTATGGAAATCAGTACTCCCACCCGTAACATTAGCTTTCTGGGACACTGAATAAATAAAAATATCCACATCATCCATTTACCTTCTTGTCGAGGGTAGTGACCATCTCCTCTTCTGCCTCCTCAGAGTCATCACCCTCCTCCACTGCAGCAGTTGGGCTATGGGCCCGATAGCCTGATGGCCCTGCCTCTTCCTGCTCGTCCGAGTGGTCTGTCTCCTCCTCCACCTCCACCGCCTTCTTCTTTTAGAGAGCTTGGCTCTCACTTTGGGAAGCGGAGCATCTGTAATGATGATGATGACCAAATTTTTAAAAATGCCAAGATAAACAAGTAAAGCCAAATTACAGTTAAGGGTACACAAATTAATCTATGGTAGTGTCTGGATGGCATAATAATTAACTACACCTATCTTTCTTCTCCTTTTGGCTTAGATCAAGTGTAGTATCATCAGTGTCTGCCTTGACCTGCCGGACCAGGACCCTGTGGGTACCCCCTGCACTCTGCCTTTGAGCATCGTTGATTAAGTTCAGCTTCAACTCACTGCTGCTATTGGGTGTTGGGCCACTCCCCAGGGAACAAGAGTGATTCGAGTCTATGACTTCATTTGGGCATGTGGCCTAATTGTCCTGATCGATGCTTGTTGTCTACACTCGTCCAGACGTGCGAGGAGTTTGGACAAGCTTCAGGGCCAAAGTCAATTGTGTAAAGTCAAAAAACATATGTGGCCCAGAAAGAGGTCTCATATTGCCACTTTTAGCACCCTTTCCCATCAGTTCAACACCACTGTACTAAGTGATTTATTGTAAGGGTTAAAAATACTTATTTCTCTCACCAGCATATTGTGTTATCTATCTGCTCAGTTATGCAAATAAGTATTGTACCTGGAAGAGATTTATCTCGGATCTTAGTGATCAGATCCATCCGGTGGCGCTTCAGATCTGACCACTTTTTAGAATCGCATCCTTCCGATGAGTGCACCCATTCTTCTGCCACAGATGGAAAGCAATTCTCCGCACTATGGCCTGCTTTTCGCCCCTTGACATTCTGCGGTCGTACCCCTTCTCCAACATTTCCTGCAAGATAACAATTAAATCATGTAATCCCACAGTTCTAAAATACAATTATTAGTTATCATAGTCATAAGAACCATCAAAAATAACATTTAATATCAAAACAGTCAAAGAGTAGAACATCGCCATCCCTTTAAAAGTGACTTGAACATTGCCGCCCTTTAAAAGTGACTTGAACACTGCAGCCCTTTAAAAGTGACTTGAACATCGCCATCCCTTTAAAACTGACTTGAACATCGCCAATTCGCCATCCCTTTAAAAGTGACTTGAACATTGCCGCCCCTTTAAAAGTGACTTGAACACTGCAGCCCCTTTAAAAGTGACTTGAACATCGCCATCCCTTTAAAACTAACTTGAACATCGCCAATTCGCCATCCCTTTAAAAGTGACTTGAACATTGCAGCCCCTTTAAAAGTGACTTGAACATCGCCATCCCTTTAAAACTGACTTGAACATCGCCATCCCTTTAAAAGTGACTTGAACATTGGGATCCCTTTAAAAGTGACTTGAATATTGCCGCCCCTTTAAAAGTGAATTGAACATCGCCATCCCTTTAAAAGTGACTTGAACATCGTCATCCCTTTAAAAGTGACTTGAACATTGCCACCCCTTTAACAGTGTCTTTCACTAATCACTCATGTAGTTGTGCAGTCTGCTAAAGCCTGTGATGAGTTTATGTCACCAAGCAGTAGGACATGTGACAGTGTAAGGCAGTTATGAGATCAGTGAAGGCCTGCAGGCTTCTTGGCTAATAAAAATCATTAATAAATAAGTTTAAATCACATTACTGAATTACACACTAACTAAGTTCAATTACTTTTTACTTACAGTTATTAAGAAATCCAGCTCTTCTTTAGAGAAATTACTTTTCGCCATAATCGCTGGGACAGTCACCAATCTCCACTCTCGTCTCTCTCGATCCGATCCGAGGTAACGCACACACGTACAGACGCACGTACACGATTCTTGAATAGTTGTATTATCGCGATAATTAAACTAACAGTGTAAAGTTGACTGTATTGCTCTAAGTTATATTCGCATCGAATGTAACTTCTATTACAACACACCAATACTAAAACTGACTAAGAGACAGCTTTAAGTTCTATTCGAACGCGATTATGCGATTATTATATATCTGCTTAATCGCATTGCGATTTCAACTTAGCATTGCTAATTCTAAATAATTCTATCCATATTCGTTACCTTACTGACTCAGTAAGTTAACGATATGGATGGAATTATTTAGCAATGCTAAGTTGAAATCGCAATGCGATTAAGCAAATATATAAGAATCGCATTGCGATTTCAACTTAATTCTCAGATCCGACAGTACATTCTACTGGAGGAGGCGTTCCCATGGTGATCGTTAGCTCAAAGTTGTAATCGCAATGCGTTTATTGCGGTATATTATCCCTCTGGGTGTCTTTTACAGGTTAATTTTTATTTATTTTATGTTAACTCATCATTTCCCTATCTACATTTGTTTGCAGGGGATTCACCTACATTTTGCTGCCTTTTGCAGCCCTCTAGCCCTTTCCGGGAGTCTTTTACAGGCTTTTTAGTGCCCAAAAGTTCGGGTCCCCATTGACTTCTATGGGGTTCGGGTTCGGGATGAAGTTCGGGTTGAGTTCGGATCACGAACCCGGACATTTTCCGGAAGTTCGGCCGAACCTCTCGAACCCGAACATCCAGGTGTTCGCTCATCTCTAATCCTCACCGATCAAGGACCTGCCTTTGAGTCCCATCTGTTCCATGAACTGTGCCGCTTACACAACTGCAAGAAAATCCGGACAACGACCTACCATCCTCAAGGTAACGGACTGTGTGAAAAAATGAATCAGACCTTGATAGAGATGCTGAGAGCCGTGCCTCCTGAAACCAGAGGGGATTGGCCCAATCTGCTGCCACAGCACATGTACACGTACAACAATACCATCCATTGTTCCACTGGGTATACACCTTTTTATTTGATGTTTGGGCGCCAAGGGACATTGCCTGCCGATCACTCCTTGGACATACACGTACCTGATTGCATCAACCCGTTACCTAACACCGACTGGGTTGCTGAGCACCAAAGGCGATTGAATACGGCCAAAGCCATTGTTCAGGAACGTATGGATTATGCTAGAGACCGACAGCAGAGAGACTATGATTAAGCAGCCCATGCAGAACCCTTGACAATAGGAGATGTAGTGTGGTTAAAAAACAACCACCGTCCACCGTACAAGTAAGCTGGACAGTAAATGGGAGCAGATTCCCTATGTTGTCACTGCAATCCCAAATGCTGGGACCCACACTTATGAGATTACCCGAGAAGGCAGGGGATCCCAAATTGTTCACAGGAACCGGTTAAAGCTCTGTCTGACGAAAGAACCTAGTGCTGAGAGTTCTAGATCTGAATCACCTGTGTCAGAGCCATCAATACAGCCTGAGGATCCTATGCAGGCTGTAAATAATCTAATGTATGACACTGAACCCATGCATTGGCTCCTGACACCATGGTTGAATTTGTTGGTGCCCGCTCCGGCACCTACTGTACCTTCACCTCCAGAAGAGCTGGTTCAAAATGCCCCGGATCCAGTCCCCCTTATAGGGGATCCTGTTGTTCCTGACCAGGGTCCCACTGGTGGAGACCCTCCTGTTGCTCCTCTCCCTTCTACCTCGATGCTAAGGGAGGAGGAGACCCCTGTGTTGAGAAGGTCCACCCGAATGAACAGGGGACGTCCGCCAGTCCGTTTAGCGGACTTTAATTATGCTGGTGGTGTCTCCTCCCGGGCAGTTACCACTAGCTTGCTTGACGTTTGTGCGCAAGAATGGACTCCTCCACGTGAGCCCTTGCCTGTTATACACCCGCAGGAAACCCCTGTGAAGTTTCCTTATTATATTTCAGCCAAGAAAAATGGACTGATGTTGAACTTTTATACTTGAAAAAGAGACTTTGAAAAAAAATCTTATTCTTGACATGTGTTACTATGGACTAACCTGGTTCACCTTAAGTCCGCTGTGCCAGGTCAGCGGCCGTGTCTAAGAAGCAAGAAGACGCCCCTTTCCCTTGCGTCGCCTGTTTATTCAGTTACAAATGTTATATCTTCTGTGTGAAATAATTATTTACCATATTTATATTATAATTATTAATTTATGTAACATTTTATGCCGGTTCAGAAAGGCATGTGTGTGAGTACGAGGCCTTACTCACGTTAAAGCCTGGGGGTGTGCAGCATACGGGTAGGTTACCCGACACTGCTATATTTTAATGTGTATCTCCCTTTAAGAAAGTTAGGCCTGTAGCAGGCAATTCATATTCCAGCCAGCAGAGGGAGCCCCCAGTTTAGCATAAATAGGCCAGGGCATAGCCTAGGGAAGTTAGTAGTTGGAAGTTCAAGTTCAGAGTGAGTTCTGAGGGATTCAGGATTCAGTAACTAGTGCAGAAATTGCACCACTGGTGTGGAGGATCATTCCCACCCAGTTTTCCAGGTCAAGTATACCTGAGGTACTCCAAATAAGAGCCTGTCACTAGCAAGTTGGACAGAGAGTGTAACCAGCAAGGCAGTTCGCATATCAAGTATAGAGCCTGTCACCAGGAGAGAAGGGAACCTCTACAAAACCTTTGCTCAAGGATTATCACTGTTTTTCGGGTGTCTGGACCTTGAGAGTATTGCCTACAGCCAGGAACTAAGGCAGGAGAGAAAGTAAGTGTACCCCTGCAGAGAGAATAGTTTCCTGAAGTGTATTGCTGCATTCAGAGTAAGAGGAAAGCCCTGATCCTAGGAGGCCTGTCTGGAAGATAGCTTTTGCGACTGATTAATAGTCTGAACCACTGCTGTGACTGTATTGTAACGTGTGGAATATTCTGGAATTGTACCTACTGACTGTTCATCTATTTGCAACTAAGTTCAGTAAAGTTATCCTGTTATTTAAGTAAAAGGATTCCTCAATTATTCCACCTGTCACTACACGGTGTGCCACCGTCCAATTGGCACTGGCGTCACGACATTCATCACCTGCCTGTTCCAGTGCTGACCCGATTGAAGACGACAGTCGGTCCCAGGTTAGTGGGTTGCCCTGCACTACAAAGCCCAGCATACCTAAAGCTACACTACTGACCCCCTGGGACACTGCATAAACATTTAGCTATCTCCTGAAAAGCAGCAGCTATGACCTGCTCTCATGTTCTGGGAATGGGTATACTTTGATAAGTAGTACTCGAACAAAACAACACTAAATAGTTAATTACTTTGTACTGCATTTATTTCTAACATAGCTCTCGGTTCTCATCCGCCTTCAGGCTCTGCTATTTATTTCTTGCTTTGCTAGAAATAAACCATCATATTTGATTGTATGTCTACAGTCCAATACCTGTATTTATCTGAACACCTGCTTGGTCATCTCATCTTATGCAAGGAATAATAAGGGCTACATACTGCCTACTACATACTGTAGTTGCCCAGATATGAATTCATTTTCCAAAGGATGCACATAATCAAATGCTGCATTCTGCAAGCAGACACAGAAATCTAGATCAGTAATCTCCAACCTGTGGCTCTTCAGCTGTTGCAAAACTACAACTCCCATTATGCACTGATAGGAGACGGCTATTGGGGATGATAGGAGTTGTAGTTTTGCCACAGCTGGAGAGCAACTGGTTAGGGAATATTGTCCTATAAGATATAGACTACTAAGAAAGAATTCAAACTAATCATTTTATTACCATATTATTAATTTGCAGACAGAGGTAAACTATGTAATTTAAAGGGAATCTGTCAGGAGTTTTGACCATGCTGACAGTCTGGAAAATATGCCAAATGATGTATTTCCTGGCCTGAAAATGCTCATGTGAAACTGTCCTTATTCTGCCAGGCACCAATCCTGCAAGAGCCCAGGATACAGTGCTTCACTGTGATCTCTGCAATGAGTATGATTTAGGTTCCCTTTCCACTGCTCATGACAGTAGCATTCAACCAAGCTGTCACTGAGCAGAGGGGAGGGGCTGAGAAGCAGGTCAGTGCGGAGAGCACTTCACAGTGATGCTCCACCTCCAGGACACTTAAAGGGGTTGTCCACTCCCTTACTATGAATGGTATTCTCAGGATAGGTCATCAATATCTGATACAAACACCCTGCACCTCTGCTGATCAGTGTTTCACGGTATCTTCAGCCCTAGAGCCCACAATTTATGAGGAAAAAGGTGGCAAAAAAGAGAAAAGTGCTTAGTTTGTACTAAAAATGGGCCTTTCCATACCTTTCCTCTTCGCTGGACACATCCTGATATGTGTGTTACAAAATTACCAACTTTTTAAAAAGTATGCTTTGTAATATTATGTCATGAGATGTCTTCTTTATATGTGTCTATGTGTGGCCTAGTGGTTGTATTGTGAATTGCAGCCGGTCAAGGGTTTTGCTACTCTAAAGTTCTGGAACCTAAACCCTTACCTGCCTCTCTACCCTTGTTTACTATACCTCTGCAACAAACTATACTTCTACTTATGAAGGGTCCAGCAAAACCACATACAACCCCAATTCCCAAAATGTGGGATGCCATGTACAGTGTAAATAAATGTAAATAAAACAGAATGCAATGACTTGCAAATCTCATAGACCCATATTTTATTCACACTAGGTCTAATATATAAAATTGTGAACGTGAGACATTTAAGGCTACTTTCGCATCTGCGTTTTCCTTTCCAGTGTTAAGAACCGCACAGGCTCTCAAAACCAGAGAAAAATGCTTCAGTTTTGTCCAATTCATTGTCAATGGGGACAAAACTGAACAAACTGGAATGGAGTGCACCAGAATGCATTCTGTTCCGTTTTGTTGCGTTCCCATGCTGGACACAAGAAAAACAAAAACAGAACTGGTGCCCATTGACTTACCATGGTTCTAGTGCTGTATCTATCTTGGTAATTTTGGAGATAATACAACCAGATCTGTTCTTAACGGATGCAGATTGTTGTATTATTGACTGGATGCATTTTTGCTGATCCCCTGACAGATCCAGCAAAAACACAGATGAGAGACTAGCCTTAGCAACTTTTTTTCATGAAATGGAAAAATGTCTCATATTTAGGGTTGAGCGAACCCGAACTGTAAAGTTCGGGTTCGTACCGAACTTTAGGGTTTTTGGTACCCGGATCCGAACCCGGACATTTTCGTAAAAGTTCGGGTTCGGTGTTCGGCGATTTCTTGGCGCTTTTTGAAAGGCTGCAGGGCAGCCAATCAAAAAGTGTTTCACTAGTCTGCCCTTAGAAGCCATCACAGCCATGCCTACTAATGACATGGCTGTTATTGGCCAAGAGCAGCATGTGACCCAGCCTCTATATAGGCTTGAGTCACTTAGCGCCACATGTCACTCTGCTCTTCTCAGTGTATGGATAGGATGCTGCTGCTGCTGTGAGGGAGAGATTAGGGAAGAATTCTGTTGAACTTGGGGGTGTTAAATCTTCAAACTACAGCGATTATTGAGGGTGCTATGCTACATTTTTGTACCCCTGCTCTGAATAGGTGACAGGGAGGTAGATTTGTAAAAATCGTCTGTTACCTTGGTGGGTGACATTTTACCATTTTTGCCGTATACAAACACCTGCTCTGCATAGGTGACAGGGAGGTAAATCTGTATAAATCGTCTGTTACATTATTGGGTGACATTAACCCAGTTTTGCCATATACGAACCCCTGCTCTGTATAGGTGACAGGGAGGTAAATTTGTAAAAATCGTCTGTTACATTCTTGGGCCATAAAGTACCCCTGCACTGCATACCTGACTTGGAAATATATTCCGTAAATTAGGTGGCCTTCAGATTGTTGGGTGATCTGTACCCCTTCTATCTTTCAAAGTACCCCTACACTGCATACCTGACTGGGAAATAAATTCAGTAAATTAGGTGGCCTTCAGATTGTTGGGTGATCTGTACCTCTTCTTCCTTTCAAAATACCCCTACACTGCATACCTGACTGGGAAGTATATTCTGTAAATTAGGTGGCCTTCAGATTGTTGGGTGATCACTGATCTGTACCCCTTCTTTCTTTCAAAATACCCCTACACTGCATACCTGACATGGAAATATATTCAGTAAATGAGGTGGCCTTCAGATTGTTGGGTGATCTGTACCGCTTCTTCCTTTCAAAATACCCCTGTACTGCATACTTGACTGGGAAATATATTCTGTAAATTAGGTGGTGTTCAGATTGTTGGTAGATCTGTACCCCTTCTTTCTTTGAGAGTACCCCTGCACTGCATAACAGACAGGAAACTTAATTCATTACAATTGGCGTTTACATTGTTAACTGACATAAAGCCTTATTTTGGCTGTGTATCATCTGTGTCCTCCGTATCCCCCCAGCCACACTCAAGTGATGGCCATGAGCTGCTTTGGGTGCCACCCTGCTGTGAAATCGGTTTCTTCTCCTCCTCCTCCTCATTATTCTCCAGAACTGTGCCCTGGCTGGACAATTGTGTACCTGGCCTATGTTGGTGCAGGAACGTACCCCCTGAGCCACTTGTATATGACTGGCCTTATAAGTTATGGGTAAGGCATGTATATAGTTTTTTTGGTTTATTTAGTTTATCTGACCTATAGTTATTTAAATATGCTTATACGGTAAGTACATTTGTAAATAGTTTGTGAATGGGCATTAATGAGTGGTTTGAGTGAAGGGGCGGGGGGGTATAGGGTGGGAGGCTGGTTGGGTTAATTTTCTATTTTTGAAATATTCCTTGTATAGTTTTTGTTATGATTTATAATATAAAGTCCTGATAACCGAAATTTTAACAAATAACAAATTTAATAAAATTATTTGCCTGTCACATCTGCAGCTCAGGCCGCAGGGGTCCTTGAGCACCAATAAAGTGAATTTGTCCCACCAGAATCTAAGAGCTGGATTACCTGAATTGATTTTCACTGTCAGGTGTTCAGGAATTTGTGCACCACCAAATTCAGCACATGCGACAGGCAAGCGATGTGTGTCAAACCGGCTAGGCCCAGAGCTGCTACGAGATTTCGCCCATTATCGCACACCAACAGGCCGGGCTTAAGGCTCAGTGGCACCAACCACTCATCGGTCTGTTGTTCCATGCCTGTCCATAGCTCCTGCGTAGTGTGGGGTTTTTCCCCCGAACAGATGAGTTTCAGAATAGCCTTCTGTTGTTTCCCCCTGGCTGTGCTGATGTTGGTGGTGAAGGTGTTACGCTGAGCGGATGAGGAGGTGGTAGAGGAGGAGGAAGCGGAGTAGGAGGCAACAGGAGGCAAAGAGGAATGTCCTGCAATCCTCGGGAGTGGAAGGACATGCGCAAAACTGCTCTCCGCCTCTGGCCCAGCCGCCACTACATTTACCCAGTGTGCTGTTAGGGAGATATAACTTCCCTGCCCATGCTTACCGGTCCATGTATTGGTGGTTATGTGGACTTTGCCACAGATGGCGTTGCGCAGTGCACACCTGATTTTATCCGCCACTTAGTTGTGCAACGAAGGGATGGCTCGCCTGGAAAAGTACTGGCAGCTGGGAACCACGTACTGGGGGACAGCCACCGCCATAAGTTTTTTAAAAGTCTCCATCCATCTCTACCGGACAGAATGACAGCATTTCAAAGGACCAGGAATTTTGAAATCCTGGCATCCAGGGCCAGAAATCGGGGGTGGGTAGGGGGGTACTTCCTCTTTCTATTTCTCTTTCTAATTGGGAGATCGACAGCTGAACGCTTTCATGGGATAGTGTGGAGATGCTTGATGATGGTAGAGGTGGTGGTGTTGCTGCCACATCCTCTGTTTGCAGGGTGGCAGGTGCCACTGTCGCTCACTTGTGATCAGGTTTAGAACATTTATTTTTAATTTTTATGTATTTTCTGTTATTTTAAGTTATTTCCCTGTCCAAATTTGTTTCCAGGGCACTTGTCCTACTCTTACCCCCATTTTGCTTCAATTTTCAGCCCTCTAGCCTTTTCCAGGACTTTTTTTAGAGCCATTTTAATGCCCCAAAGTTTGGGTCCCCATGGACTTCAATGGGGTTTTGGTTCGGGGTCAAGTTCGGCTCCTGAACTCGAACTTTGTGGCGAAGTTCGGCCGAACCCGGCGAACCAGAACTTCGGTCAACTCTACTCACATTCAACAATTGATGTGTATTCTGTGATCTATTTTGAATATATTTGTCTATGAAGCCTCAAATAATTGCATTCTGTTTTTAACCCCTTCCCGACTGAACGACCGCAGTAAATTTATATTAGGAGTCAGTTGTTTAAACAGCAGAAACCCGCGGCTAATGTATGCGATCGACGATAAAGTTGATTGCACACATTTAATCCTTCAGATGATATTTGTAGCAGCAAAAAAAAAACTGGGCGCTTTCACTTTCGGTTGTGCAATGCTTCCCTCTAGCGGGGATGGGGGCAGCCGGGTAGTGTGTGTGGCATGAAGATCCAGCCTGCGACAGGGCTCCATAGGAACACAATGAAATTCTCATAGACTCTAATGCTAATGCATTGGAGTCTTTGAGAGAAGCAATCAAATGGTTGCTTGTTCACGTTCCGTAGGGGAACTAAGTTTTTTAAAAAAGTTTTTAAAAATATAAAACAAAATTATAAAAATTCTAATCAACCCCTTTCCCCAAAATACTATTAAAATATATAAATAGATATACTATACGGTGAATCGCATAATGGAAAAAAAACAAAAAACATTAAAATCGCAGATTCATCGTTTTTTTTGCCACTTCACCTCCCCCAAAAAATTTAATAAAAAAGTAATAAACACTCTAAAATGATACCAATCACAGCTATCAAAACTACTGATCTTCTCGCAAAAAAACACAGCTGTGTACATATACAAATATAAAAAGTTATGGGGTTCTAAATATGGAGATACAACGATCAAACAATATAAATGTGGTACCGCTGTAATAATGCTGACCAGGGGAATAAAGGTATGAAGGTAACATGCATAGGAAATGCTGTAAAACCAAAACCCAAAAAAGGAAAAAATGGCCTAATCCTGAAGGGGTTAATTACATTTATTTACATTTTGCAAAGTGTACCAACTTTTCGGAAATTAGGGTTGTAATAAATACACAGTGTACTATGTTTCTAGTCCCAGCATGTCCTAAAGTCCCAGCATGTCCTAAACACTTTTGGATGGCTACTCCTAGCATGGCCTAATGGTCTGCAGATGTCAGAGTATGCTGAAAGTTGTAGTTTTCCAACAGATAAGTAGACAACCCATTTAATTACATTGGAAATTGCAAAAATGGTGTACTGATAATTGTTAAGGGGGTATTCCCATGTTAGGCATTTGTGGCACCTGCATCAGATATACCATAAATTCTTGATACATGTACAGTACGTCCTACCGCTGCGATCCTCCTATCAAGAGAACAAGGGCTGTCCTCCTCTCATTGACCTATTCATGGTTGCTGTATACATTTCAATGGAATGATAACTGTGCTTGTGTGTGCAGTGACCCTGTGGATCACTGCTAAAGAGTAGGGATGAGCGAACTTGTGTTTTCAAGATATCTAAGAATTCTGTTATGGATTCCGCTACAACGGACTATATGATATGGTCCGTGGTAGCGGAATTTATTACGGGATTCAAAGATAACCTGAACCTTGTATGCTGAACTTGAAAACACAAGTTCGCTTAACACTACTAAAGAGTTAAATGTTGTGATTTGTTGCCCACACACCTATTCTGAGGACAAGCCATCAATATTGTACTCCTGTAAACCTCTTTAGTCATCATTTTGCACTATCCAAGGTCACTAAACCTGCTAGTAAAGTAGGTTAACCAACTTCACCAACCTATGGATTAACAACATTAAACCTCTACCATGTACAACACAAGATTGGACATCCTTCACTTCTACATAGGATGGTGAATATGCAAAACACATCCAAGGCTAGGTTAGTTCATTAACATGTCCATTTCCTGTGGGACCTTTTCTACAACAGAGGAAAATGTAATGCATATTTAACATAAAATAATGAATGCTGATATTAATTTCTTAAGATATCAGAAAACTGGATAATGCCAGAGAGAGCATCCAAGGAAAAAATCGTATATTAATCTTTTGATTATTAGACCTTTGCCTAAATTCTTGTATTCTTATGAACTTAGGTTCTCAACTAATTTCCTGTTTCTGACTTTTACGAGCAAAAGTTGTATCTGCACCTTTTTCGGATGATTTATTTTTATAATTCAAAAACTAGACTTTAAATATGTTTATGATTTTTATTCCTTTTTAGTTTTCTCACTAGAATGGTCCATTTCCCCACCTCCACATCTCTCAGTATCAGTCTAGAGCAGGGTTCAGCAACCTTCAGCACTCAGATGTTTTGAATTTATGAATTCCCAGAATGCTCTGTTGATATTTATGGGAGTTTAGCCTTTTTCACATGTTTCAATCACGGGCATGTGCTGTCTGTGTTATCCATGGACAGCATACGTTACCAATTGATTTTAATGAGTTCATTTACACATCAGTATTTTTCCACTGACCATGAGTCAATGGAAAAACCACAGTGACGTGCACTACTTTGGTCTGTGATGTGGATCAAACAAGTCCTTTGAAGTCTATACAGTAGGTCAATAAAAACCATTGATAGAATATGGAAGGAAACCATGTTTGGTCAGTGGTTTTCACAGACCATTGGTAGGAGATGCTTTGGAAATCCTTTTTCAGCCTTGCAGTGTCTGTGGAATAACTATGGCTAGAGATAAGCGAAGTTTAGAAAATTTCGATTTGGCAGATTCGCCGAAGTTTGCTGTCAATCAGGTATACCCGTACATCACGGTGGCTGAGGGTAAGCCTGCTCCATTCACGGCAGTAACAGTGACAGTAGTGGCCCCATGAGTGGGGAAGCTGTCATCATCAGCAGTAATAATGCACACAGCGATATATTACACCTGCCTTTAATACTGAGACACAGTAACTGTATCTCTAACAGAACGTCCGTATACTGTACTGTGAGACATACAGCGATACACTCCCTGCACTATCTCTAGACTCCCCCTGTTCTCTTCCTCTCCAATATTGTCCTATTAACAGTTTTCAGCAACACTGTCCCTAGCACATGAACGCTTGCCACATCTTCCCTTATGCTCAGCTCACAGGATAATGGTGGAGACCGCCCAGGATGAGGCTTTTTTAGGGCTCTGACATCACATGGGATAGCTTCGGATTGACTGGCTGCACAGCATTATAGGTGATCTCGCATTCCCAGGCTTCTTACTTTTACTGTAACATGTGCACCCGCCATTTTAGAAAACACTGATTCGTTACCATGAAGCGCAAGGAAATTGGCTTAGTTGAGAATAGAAGCTTTCCTAAACTTCGGACAGAATTTTGCTTCGTATGCTTCGATTCGCTCAACACTACCTATGACACATGGAGGGCAAAAAAGGGACAAGCAGACCAAACATGGATCTTTCATGCATTTATTCACTAATGAACCACTGTCACATACTCTATGAGAGCTCCCCTGAGACTTACTCTCTGATAGAGAAGCAGGTAAATCAGCCCAGACACCTTTCATTCATTTGTCCCTACATCTACTTACTGAAATTGTGTAGTACCCTAGACCTGGGGATACAACAAACTGTTTATTGTATGTATTTTACTGTTTGCTTCTGGCCGTAGTGCCCAGAAAGTAAAGGTCAGCTAGGAGCAGGATTAACTACCCCGTTCCTCCTACCTTGATAGGAGTGGGTTGGTCCTGCTCCCTGCCACGAGAGGGAATTCCTGTGTGGACACAGAAGAGGAAGCATGCTGTCAGAGCTCCTGCTCTTGTTATCAAATTATCCAGAGATACCTAAGATACCTACTCCAATTGTCCTCAAGTGAGACCTTGAGATTCTAGGCAGCAGAGTAACCTGCTACATCTGCTTCTAAAGACACTGCTGTAAGGTAAGGAACTATGGCCAAGCCACCCATCACCAAGAATCACTAGACCTAAATGCTGAATTACAGCCATTGAATCAGCCTCCAGATTCCCTGCTGGTGCCAGAAAAAATCGCACTAAAAGCCTGCTGCTACTGCATGTATTTCGATGCTGCACTAAGGCTGGATTAACATCACTGTTCCCCCCCCCCCCTTTCTTATGATCCGTCAGAAGAACAGAAAAATAAACTAGAAAAACGGATTCTGTATTTTAAACATCAGTTGTGCTCAGTTATGCACATTTTGCACGCAAAAGTCCTCCAGGAAATATGGTACTGAAGAATGAGGCCAGAGTTAAATGTAACAAAGGCTTATTTACTAAGGCTGGGTTCACATCAAGAGACATCCCAACCTGCGAAAACTCATTTCATGGAGGTGCACTTCTCATTTCAGGGAGGTTTTCTTTTTTTTTTTTCACAAACTTTTTATTACATTTTCCAAACATATGCAGAACATAACATATAACAAGGTTACTGTGCTGATGCAGTATAAAGGCACGTATAACATGAACAAAACATATATGGGAACATAGTGAAACATTATATAATGTATGACCAAAAAGAACTTTCTAGTATGCCTGGGTGACGGCGCAATGAGGCGAATCGAGGCTTCTGAAAGTGGCATGTGATGCTGCGCAGCCGCAGTGGCAGTAGTTCGAGTAAGGCTGGCGCACGCGCAGTAGCTGCAGGTGGGCTAAAGCTCAGACTGGCAAGTCATAGGACGTGACGTCACCAGTCTGAGTTCTCGAGGAGTCAGAGGACCGGCCGAGAAGGGGACACTGCTACAGGTTGCCGAAAAGGTTTACTGCGAGTAAACCTTTCCGGCAGTGGTCAAGTCCTGGGGAAAAAAGTGTGGGAACTCACCCAAGTGCCTCCGTGTGACGTCACAGTGCGCGGTGTACGCAAAGGGCATGGGAGGTCGAGGAGGAGCAAGAAAGTACAATTTTTTTCGCCCTATAAGATGCACCTAGGTTTTAGAGGGGGACAATAAGAAAAAAATATTTTTCATTACACCTCAGGTCAGACCCCCAATAAGATCCCCAATGTTAATAAGACCCCAATAAGACCTCAGATCAGACCCCAATATGAATGACCCCCAATCAGACCTCAGATAAGATCTCCATGCCTCATAGAAGCCCCCAGTAGCCTCATAGCAGCCCCCAGTGCCTCTTCATCAGCCCCCAGCGCCTCTCATCAGCCCCCAGTGCATCTCCATCCACCCCCAGTGCCTTTCCATTAGCCCCCAGTGGCTCTGCATCAGCCCCCCAGTGTCTCTCCATCATCCCCCCAGTGCCTCTCACCTGCCCCCCAGTGCCTTTTACCAGCCCCCAGTGCCTCTCATCAGCTCGCCAGTGCCTCTCCATCAGCCCCCAGTGCCTCTCCATCAGCCCCCCAGTGCCTCTCCATCAGCCCCCCAGTGCCTCTCCATCAGCCCCCAGTGCCTTGTCATCAGCCCCCCCACCGCCTCTCACCAGCCCCCAGTGCCTCTCCATTAGCCCCCAGTGCCTCTCATTAGGCCAAGTGGCTCTCCATTAGCCCACAGTGCCTCTCCATTAGCCAACAGTGCCTCTCCATTAGCCCATAGTTCCTTTCACCAGCCCCCAGTTGTCAGTGCCTCTCACCAGTCCATAAAATATAAAAAAAAAAAACACTTACCCTCTCCTGCACCTGGACGTCGCCACTCCTCTTCTGCTGCTGTCGGCTGCGAAGGCTGCGCACAGAGTGACGTCACAGAGCGACTGCTGTGCTCAGGCTGCAGAGCCGACAGCCGAGGACCAGGAAGCGGTGATTACAGAGCCTTCACTGCTATCTGGTCCTTTTGCCCTTTTGCCGTTTCCACTGGACTCGAGCTCTGCTTTCCGGGATATATTGTTTCACATGGGGGCATTAGGGAGCCACTATCTAATAGCGGGAGACTCCCTGAACGTCCAGGAGACTTGAGATCCCTGCATTAACGTTTATTTTTTTCCTTCTTCTGATCCGTGCATGCAGGAATTTTTTTCTGTCTAAAATAACGGATCGTAGATGGAAATGGATACAACAGATGCAAAATGTGCATAACTGAGCATAATGGAAGGTTAACCTGTTCCCGACCACTGTATGACTAAATACACCAGTGGTTAGACTTTAAATATGACTCCGCTCACGATTGCAGCGGACAACATAGCCAATCACACAAATAGCCGATCGCCATAACATTGATGGCACACATTTAACCCTTTGACCACGGCATATTTTTACCAGTGCCTGATACTCCCACATTAATTAATGCTGAGAGCATCCCATTTTTATGTACTTTGCTGACAGCCAAGAGGAGGGCTTAGGCGGCCCCCTGGGCATCGGCCCAACGGGAAATTCCCTGTAGGGTCTATGGCCAATCCACCTTAGCCTACTGGAGGATCCTCTCTTATTAGGTCAAGTTTACTTCAGTTATTTCTATCGGTTATAGGGAGCCAAAACCAGGTTCTCTCAAGGACGTACCGAGACATACGAACATCCCGGCGACAGGAGATCTGTGAGACTGGCAAAACATGGTTTCATCTGACAGGTTTGCCTTGTGGATTAATAGGCATCTGTGTTGTTTCTGGTAATGTCCACACTCTTTTCCTCCAGGTGTTGCTTATGTGGTCATTTAATCTTTCTTATTTGCTTAGAAAGTTGCTTCTTCCACTATGCTGTGTGGTTTATAGCTTCTTTGCCTGTGCATTGTTTGTGGTTGAATCTCAGCTGAGTTCCGGGGGGTTTCATAGCCTCTTTGAAGCTAAGTATTTCCTTTCCCTTTTGTATTTTGTTTGGATTCTGCGTGTTGCATTTCCTTATTGTTTGTGTTAGGCCTGAAGTAGACTTCTGTTCGTCCTTCCTTTTGGAGAAACAGGTATTCTCGTCACTGCCATTAGTACAAGGTTCCTATAGGGGTAGATAGCACTCTAGATATTCCTGTGTATGAACTCAACTACCTTTGGGGTCTGTTCATACTGGTAGTCAGTCAGGATTTTGGTTAGGGTTTTCATTAGGGGGTGTCCATCTTCCTTCCCTAGTTCTCAGGCCTGATTCCCAATTCCCCCCTTCCTTCCTATGCTCGGTGTGATGTTTCCCTTCCACACCTAAGCGCGTCAAAAAACACAGACCAAGTACAAATCTGTATATTATACCTTATCTCTGAGTAGGCATTACTACTGGTTTTGGCTCACAATAACTAATGGAAATAACTGAACATATAACTGAGGTGTGAACTTAGCCTTAGGCCAATTTCAGACGAGCATATTTTCAATGCGTATATGGTCCGGATTTAATGTACCAGAATCCGCTGCTAATGTTAATGAATAGAGCTATTCACATAGACATATAATTTAGGTCAGTTTTTGAAATCCACAGCATGTCCGAGTATTGTGCGGATTTGTTTCCAAATATTCACATTAGCATCTGTGCAGTGTATATATAATAAAGGAAGGAAGAAATATGCATGTAAATCCTGATGAAATCCTGAAGCAATCCTGATGACAATACTGATGGTATATCATCAGGATTCTGAGCCAGAATACTGACATATTTTAATACGCTCATCTGAAAGCGGCCTTACTCTTGTTGGCCACTCTAGTACTGTTTTCACTTACTCTATGCCCTCCATTGGTGATATTAGTTGGGAAAGTTCAAAGCCTTATTTACACATCAGTGTTTTGGTCAGTGATTTCCATCAGTGATTGTGAGCCAAAGCCAGGATTGAAGCCTCCACAGAGATAAGGTATAAGGGAAAGATCGGCACCTGTTCTGTGTTTAGAGCCGCACCTGGTTTTGGCTCAAAATCACTGATGGAAATCACAGACATGTGAATGAGGCTTTACAATTTCATGTTACGAAGAAGCTTGAAGCCTCTGACCCCAAGTACCAATGGACATTAAATTGGTAGCACAGGGATCAAAACTCATGGGACCACATAATTCCAGAAATTTCCAGGGCCAAGCTCATAAATGAAGATTTGGAGTAGCAGTGATCTGCAGGCACTAGCCATATTAAAGCATTTTTTGGGGAGTGTCCCTGCATATTAACATGGTCCAATCAGTGCTGACAGTGTCAGATTGCGTTGGAACTCCCTCTTTTGACGATGGCAATAGTAATTTGTCAATGTAATTTGAGTATAGCAGAGGGACAGCTTTAAGAAATAATCAGTTGTTATTTAATAATGAGAACAGGTATTTACTAAGACAGACCTGTCAGGAGAGCTGACAGGACTCTTTAAATGACTTTTGGATTATGTCCCTATAAATACAGCGGCATGAAGGGACTATTTTTGCCACATCTCTTGTGAGACGTTTGCCCCATGTAAAGTCATTTTCTAGATTATCTACAACTGTGTGATGCCTGTCATTTCATGTATCTTAAGAGCCACAATCCCCTGTGCAGTGGCGTAGCTGCGGGGGCTGTCAGGTCGTGTGCCTCTGGTGCTGTCTCACCTTCTGAAGCATTAGAGCTTCATAGAAAACGAGTCTGCTTATATTATATATGAATTAAAAGCCCTCATAGAGTTGTTTTCTTCACTAAGGACCGTGTCTAATAAAAATTTGCCAAGGGTAATTTACTCTAATATATCTCACCCTGTGTGCATTTTCGTGGAGACTCAAGAACAAAGAGAAGAGGATTCACACAAATTACAGCATGGCATCACTAGATGTTATTGGAGAATGGAGATGGAACAGGCGCCATATGGAAGGTTCCTGGTAGAGTTAGGATGGAGGACCTGCGCCCAGAAATCCAGAAGGCAACAAAGCCAGCCAGGGCTGTAAGGGCCAAGTATTCACTGCCCATTTCATTTAGCAGCATAATAGGACCTGAATGGGTGATTGATTGGTTCAGCTCGAGGGTTGGGACACCTTTACAATGCATGGTCAACCATCACAAAAAATCTCCTAGCTATTAATGGCATAATTTAACCATTACAGTTTACACCAAACCTATGTGGCTAAAGAGTTTTAGCAGAACGGTGGTCTGGTCTGCCAGCATTGCACATTGGCGCCCCAAGAGACGTAACATTTGGCTACAGTGTTTGGTGCCAGGTCAGTAAAGAGAAAGGAATCAGAAATGGATTGCGTGTCAGGTAAATGTCTCCTAAAAGTAAATGAGATGTTCAACGCACAGGATAAGTAGAAATATCATGTAAAGCAGCCTAAGTGTCTGTTATCAGTGGGAAGCATGCCTCATTGGTGTGGCTCCCGCTAATTAGCACAGTAATTAGTGAGTGACAGCAATGGCACATACAAATAATTTTTGGGTCACTGCTTTGGCTTGGACTAAAATAGAGCAGTGTGAAGCAGTGATCCAGAGATGAGGCCACGTGCCAGTTTTAGGCTGTAACTGTGCAAGTGTCTTCTATTTTGCAAGAAACGCAAATGGAAATGGTTATGCAAGGGGTTAAAAGTAAAGAGGAATTCATTTGTGATGGTTAATACAATGAAAGCTTTCAAAGTGTTCAATCGGACCTGACACAGCTTGCAGCCTGGTGGGGTCTTCTGTATTGAGGTGAACCATCACTGGATCAATGATCCATCTCGATAAATCACCTTTCAATATATCATGTATAGGCTTCAAAACCTCTTACTCTTAAAGGGCATCTGTTAGCAGATTTTTACCTATGAAACTAGCTGACCTGTTACATGTGCGCTTAGCAGCTGAAGACATCTGTGTTAGTCCCATGTTAATACATGCAAATGAGCCTCTAGGAGCAACGGGGGCGTTGCTGTTACTTCTAAAGACTCTTTTTTCTTTTCAACTGTTTCTAATTTGATTGACAAGACCAGGCAGTAAAAAGTCATTATGTCTGGACCTGCCAATCGTAGTGGAGAGGGAGCGTCAGAGGCATAGAGAGCAGAGCCTCTAGGAGTAATGGCAACGCCCCTGTAGCTCCTAGAGACTAATTTTCATAAATTAAAACTTACGGTAATTTTTCCCAGCAATGTGGGCACATATAAACATGGGACCAACACAGATCTCTTCAGCTGCCAGGCGCACATGTAACAAGTCAGCCAGTTTCATAGGTACAAATCTGCTGATAGATGCCCTTTATGGCTAAGAGGTCTGGAAGCCTATAAATGATATAGAGCAAGGTGATTTATGGAGGTGGATCATTGATCCAGTGATGGTTGATCTCCGTTCAGAAAACCCCACCAGCCTGCAACTGGTGTCAGGTTTGAGGAATCCCCGGTAACCATGTAAGATTGTGTGCAGTCTTTCTTATTTTTCTTCATCTATAGGCTCAGATAAAGACTGAGAATATAATACATTGACCTTATGGGAGAAATCCAGGTGGGCCACTCAGGTTATGAAATCAGATGGCCTGAAAAATGATTTAGTAGCTCAGCATTCTGAGCCTGCATGTCACTGATGACCTGTTATCCAGCTGAAGGAAAAAGTAAAGTTCTATGCACTATTATAGGTGTCACGAAAAAGCAGGTGTGAGCCCACTGTGCCACGTTTCCTACCTCCTTTAAGAGCATTGTCTAAGTGAACCCCTGGATCTTCACAGTACCCCTGATGCTGGGGATATACTTTTCCAAAGGGAACACGAGGTTGCTACCTCCCGGGCAGGTAGGCTCCTGCGAAGAGGGTGGTCTACCCTGGACACATTTGGCTCCCGAACTCCCATTGCTGCCACCCTTCTGACTTTCGGCCACACTAGCGACTTGCTGGCTCTGTGGCTGCCTCACGGACAAGCTTCCACCCTCTTCTCCCGATGAAGAAGCCCCATCGTCACCCTGCTCCCAAGTTCGATCAGCTACATCATCATCATTGAGTACTGTCTGCACGTCACTGATGTCCTCCTTAACCGTCTTTGGGTCAGGAGCCTGACTGCTCACAACTCCAGCTCCCATGTCACTCTCCTCATCACTGCTTGCTTTCCTAGTGGAGGAAGCGGCAGATGTCCCCTCCACATCTTGGCTTGCCAGTAGCTTATGACTGTCTTCTAGTAGTTCGTCCTCACTGGGTAGTGGAGCTGAGCCCACAGCATACAATACTTCTTAAAAAAAGATATATCTGATATACGTATCCTTCCAAATTGCTGCAGTCCTTTTTCAAGAGGTGGGTAGATCTCTCATCAAAAGTTTTAAAACAGAAAGTGGACCGCGCAGAAAGTGCTCCTATTTTCACACCAGAGGAAATAATTTTTGATCGATCTCCGACATCCAGCTCGCACTGCTTCCTTTCATATGTATCGATCTAAACAGATTATAAAAGGAACCACATATAGTGAAGTATTGCCAGTTAGAACCTGCAGGCACTCTAGGATTGCACTCACCGTGCTCTCGTTTTAACACAGGCGTATCAAGATGTTAAACACAGGTCACCGGCTTTCTTTCCTTCATCCTATGTGAAAATTACACTCCTTCCATAGTGAAGACCGTTAAACACCATATAAAAGGCTTCTTTTATTCTACTTACAAATTGACAGATAAAATCACAGCGTTTTTTAAAACAATCGCCCCTGCCCGACCCGGGTTTCGCTCCAAGTGGCTTCGTCAGGGGCGTCACTTCCTCTCACGTTAACCTCGCCCTAAAATATCCCCTCACTTTCCTCATTCATTAGTTAACACCTGAAATCACAGTTGCTGCCCACATCTCTATGCAATCGTTCACACCAATGCCGACACCCCTCAGTGTGTCACTGTGTCTGTAGTAAAAGATCTACCTCTATGTTGTAATGGGATCGCATTCTCGCAACCGCATCAAAAAATCCAATGCGGTGCGGACTAAGCGCCGGCACTGCTACATCGCGCGATGCACCGAGTCGGTGCTGCTAAGCCTGCAATACGAATAGCTTCGCACCGGCACTGCTACATCAGATGATGTGCAGAGTCGGCACTAATGCATCTGGCTGAACGCTGGAGGGCCGGTAAGTCACCAACTCTATCACATCCAGCTCCAAATGCTTAAGCAAAATGGAAATCAGCCTGAATGTACTCCACAGAACTTATAGGTATGGGAATGCATGGTCGATACATATAGGGAGAACAGGGGGAAAAGTTGTTGGTCAAGAGTTCAAATTAAGCTGCACCTTAAAGAGGACCTTTCACTGGTCCTTAGTTTATCAGTTAATGGTATGTACATGCAGAGCGGCACCCAGGGATGTCCCTACACTTACTTGTATCCCTGGGTGCCGCTCCGTTCGTCCTCTGCAGCCCCCGGTACCGGCGCTCCTGCTGTTGTAATTTTGCCTGGGGCGGAGACTTCTTCTTCTGCCCTGGGCGTCTCCTTCTCCCAGGGCTGGAGCGCTGGCCAATCGCAGCGCTCAGCTCATATCCTGAATACGAGCTGAGCACTGTGATTGGCCAGTGCTCCAGCCCTGGGAGAAGGAGACGCCCAGGGCAGAAGAAGAAGTCTCCGCCCCAGGCAAAATTACAGCAGCAGGAGCGCCGGTACCGGCGGCTTCAGAGGACGAACGGAGCGGCACCAAGGGATACAAGTAAGTGCAGGGACATCCCTTGGTGCCGCTCTGCATGTACATACCATTAACTGATAAACTGAGGACCAGTGAAAGGTCCTCTTTAAGTCCAGATCCACATTTAACCCCTTTGGTTGTAAACTTCCCATATTATATATCCATTCTACTTCAGTTTGGTCTATCTTATTTTCATAGCTTCCTCCTCGCCAATGTTTTTTGACATGAGCAACTCCTGTGAATTTTAACCCCTTCGGGTCCATCCTATGCACATTTTTAAAATGTAGGGGTACCCCGTGTGTTTCCATTCCTTTTTTTATGTTACTTATATGCTCCTGTACACATACTTTTAACTTCCTCATGGTGCGGCCGACGTACTGGAGGCCACAAGGGTAGTGTTGAGCGAACAGTTCGAAAATCGTTCGGGTCCGTACCGAATTTTGGGGTGTCCGTGACACGGACCCGAACCCGGACATTTTCAAAAAAGTTCGGGTTCGGGTCCGGTGTTCGTCGATTACTTCCCGCTTTCTGAAAGGCTGCACAGCAGCCAATCAGCTAGCGTTTTACTTCTTGCCCTAAGAGCCCATCACAGCCATGCCTACTAATGGCATGGCTGTGATTGGCCAAGTGCAGCATGTGACCCAGCCTCTATTTAAGCTGGAGTCACGTAGCGCCGCACGTCACACTGCTCTGACTAGTGTAGGGAGAGGATGCAGCTTCTGTGAGGGCGAGATAGGCAGGGATAAAGAAGTGATTGAATGATCTACCTTTCTACACCTGTGCATCAGAACAACTCAGCTGAGCTGTTCACTGAAAGTCACTATTTTGTTGAGACTGGCCAGAGCGATTTTTACTGGCACATGTAACTGGGCTGACCGGCGGTGGCCATTTTGGGACTTGTGGTGCGCCAGCACTTGCTGCCACAGAGTGTAAACCAAAGCTCCAAAGAAGTTAAAAATCTACACCTGTGAATCAGAACAACAGCGATTCAGCTGCTCAGTCAAAGTCAATTTTTTTCTGGCTGGGCAGACTGTTTTCTGGCACATGTTACTGGGCTGATAGGCGGCGGCCATTTTGGGACTTGTGGTGCTACAGCAAAGCTGCCACAACGTCCATTAATCTAATGTAATAGTCGATTTTTTCATAGATATACTACATCAGGGGTTTGGCTGTGCTTGTGTCACCCATACTAACTGCAAAGATATTTAATATATCAGTGGTGAAACTGAAAGTAACCCACTTGGATAGCAAATCCCATGAATGTGCTGTTCCAGCTAGGCTAGCCAGTGCCACTACTTTGTCCAATACTGTCAGCCAGAAATATTTTTTTTTTTATGTGCCAGAAATATAAATTAGAAAAAGCTTTCACCGTAATAATAAAATTATTCTGGTGTTAGACCAGAAGAAGCACTCCTGTTGTAATTAATACTGTAAAAAGGCTTAGGCAATATTTCTCCCAGTGTGGGAAATTTATCTAGCAAAACTAGCATTTTAACAATTCCGGTGTTCTGAAATACCAGCAGTCCTCTTGTAATTAATACCGCCAAAAGGCATTATATCGTCCAGTGTTGTAATTTTGGTGAAAAAAGGCCAATTTAATCAATCTGGTGTTTGTTAGACCAGAAAACTAGGCCTCACGTTTTCACTCCTCTAAAAGGAATTATATTTCCCGTGTGGGGATCTATGTACCAAAACTAGCATTATAAAAATCTGGTGTCCAATTAGCAGCAGTGTTCTTGTAATTAATACCGCCAAAAGGCATTATTGTCCAGTGTTGTAATTTTGGTGAAAAAAAGGCCAATTTAATCAATCTGGTGTTTGTTAGACCAGAAAAACTAGGCCTCACGTTTTCACTCCTCTAAAAGGAATTATATTTCCCGTGTGGGAATCTATGTACCAAAACTAGCATTATAAAAATCTGGTGTCCAATTAGCAGCAGTGTTCTTGTAATTAATACCGCCAAAAGGCATTATTGTCCAGTGTTGTAATTTTGGTGAAAAAAGGCCAATTTAATCAATCTGGTGTTTGTTAGACCAGAAAAACTAGGCCTCACGTTTTCACTCCTCTAAAAGGAATTATATTTCCCCGTGTGGGAATCTATGTACCAAAACTAGCATTATAAAAATCTGGTGTCCAATTAGCAGCAGTGTTCTTGTAATTAATACCGCCAAAAGGCATTATTGTCCAGTGTTGTAATTTTGGTGAAAAAAGGCCAATTTAATCAATCTGGTGTTTGTTAGACCAGAAAAACTAGGCCTCACGTTTTCACTCCTCTAAAAAGGAATTATATTTCCCGTGTGGGAATCTATGTACCAAAACTAGCATTATAAAAATCTGGTGTCCAATTAGCAGCAGTGTTCTTGTAATTAATACCGGAAAAAGGAATTATATCTTCCAGTGTGGGAATTTTGGGGCTAAAAATAATATATTTTATTGTGGTGCGAGTTGAATCGCAACAATGAGGAAACATTCTATTAAGGGACGAGGACGCGGTCGTGGTGGTGTCCGTGGAGCCTCTGTTGCTGGCAGAGGACGTGGCCGCTCGGCCTCAGGCGCACAAAGTAGTGAAACAACTCCTCAAGTAGCCGGCAGAATTTACAGCGATATTTGGTGGGGCCCAATGCCGTTATGAGGATGGTAAGGCCTGAGCAGGTACAGGCATTAGTCGATTGGGTGGCCGACAGTGCTTCCAGCACGTTCACCACATTGTCTTCCGCCCAGTCTTCTGCGGAAAGCGCACAGGTGGCACCTGAAAACCAAGCCCATCAGTCTGTCACATCACCCCCATGCATATCAGGGAAACTGGCTGAGCCTCAAGTTATGCAGCAGTCTCTTCTTCTGTTTGAAGACTCTGCTCCCACGGTTTTCCAGGGGCGTCCACCTATCCCTTCCCCAGCGGTGGAAGACATTCCATGCACTGACGCACAACCACTTATGTATCCAGATGATGAGGACATGGGAATACCACCACAGCAGAGTGACCGAAAGTGTCTGATGATGACGAAACACAGGTGCCCACTGCCGCGCCTTATTGCAGTGTGCAGACTGAACAGGAGGAGGTCAGGAGGAAGACTGGGTGGAAGACGATGCAGAGGACGATGAGGTCTTAGACCCCACATGGACTGAAGGTCGTGCCGCTGACTTAAATAGTTCAGAGGAAGAGGCAGTGGTGAGACCGAGACAACAGCGAAGCCAAAGAGGGAGCAGGGGGCAAAGCAGAACAGCCGCCGTCCAGAGAGTTCGCCTGCTATTGGCCAGCGCCAACAGGGACCCAGCACCCCAAAGGCATCTTCAAGGAGTTCCCTGGCATGGCACTTCTTCAAACAATGTGCTGAGGACAAGACCAGAGTGGTTTGCACGCTGTGCCATCAGACCCTGAGGCGAGGCATTAACGTTCTTAACCTGAGCACCACCTGCATGATCAGGCATCTACATGCAAAGCATGAACTGCAGTGGAGTACACACCTTAAAAACAAGGAACCCGCTCAGGCTCCCCTGCTCCCTCTACCGCTGCTGCCTCGGCTTCCGCCTCGAGAGGAATGCTGCCACCTGCCGAGCAGCAAACAGAGGATGTGCCACCGACACCACCACCACCACCGCCACCGTCACCTAGCGCCTCCACTATTTCACACAGCAGCTGCTCAGCTCTCCATCTCTCAAACCTTTGAGAGGAAGCGCAAATTCCCACCTAGTCACCCTCGAGCCTCTTGGCCTGAATGCCAGCATTTCTAAACTACTGGCCTTTGAAATGCTGTCATTCCGGCTGGTGGACACAGACAGCTTCAAACAGCTGATGGCCATGGCTGTCCCCCAGTATGTGGTTCCCAGCCGCCACTACTTCTCCAAGACAGCCGTGCCTTCCTGCACATGCAAGTGTCCGATAAAATCAAGTGTGCACTGCGCAACGCCATTTGTGGCAAGGTCCACCTAACCACAGATACGTGGACCAGTAAGCACGGCCAGGGACGCTATATCTCCCTAACTGCACACTGGGTAAATGTAGTGGCGGCTGGGCCCCAGGCGGAGAGTTCCTTGGCGCACGTCCTTCCGCCGCCAAGGATCACAGGGCATCATTCTTTGCCTCCTGTAGCCTCCTCCTCCTACTCGGCTTCCTCCTCCTCCTCCTCTGCTTCCACCAGCTCATCCAGTCAGCCACACACCTTCACCACCAACTTCAGCACAGCCCGGTAAACGTCAGCAGGCCATTCTGAAACTCATATGTTTGGGGACAGGCCCCACACCGCGCAGGAGTTGTGGCGGGGTATTGAACAACAGACCGACCAGTGGTTGCTGCCGGTGGGCCTCAAGCCCGGCCTGGTGGTGTGCGATAATGGGCGAAATCTCGTGGCAGCTCTGGGACTAGCCGGTTTGACGCACATCCCTTGCCTGGCGCATGTGCTGAATTTGGTGGTGCAAAAGTTCATTCACAACTACCCAGACATGTCAGAGCTGCTGCATAAAGTGCGGGCCGCCTGTGCGCGCTCCGGCGCTCACATCCTGCCGCTGCTCGCCTGTCAGCGCTACAGCGGAACTTCGGCCTTCCCGCTCACCGCCTAATATGCGACGTGCCCACCCGGTGGAACTCCACCTTGCACATGCTGGAGAGACTGTGCGAGCAGCAGCAGGCCATAGTGGAGTTTCAGCTGCAGCACGCACGGGTCAGTCGCACTGGCGGAACAGCACCACTTCACCACTCAATGATTGGGCCTCCATGCGAGACCTGTGTGCCCTGTTGCGCTGTTTAGAGTACGCCACCAACATGGCCAGTGGCGATGCCACTGTTATCAGCGTGACGATACCAATTCTATGTCTCCTAGAGAAAACGCTTAGGGCGATGATGGAAGAGGAGGTGGGCCAGGGCCAGGAGGAGGAGGAGGAGGATGACGGGTCGTTTTTAGCACTTTCAGGCCAGTCTGTTAGAAGTGGCTCAGAGGGAGGTTTTTTGCAACAGCAGAGGGCAGGTACAAATGTGGCCAGCCAGGGACCACTACTGGAGGACGAGGAGGATGAGGAGGAGGTGGAGGAGGATGAG
This sequence comes from Bufotes viridis, assembly GCA_033119425.1. Lineage (NCBI taxonomy): Eukaryota > Metazoa > Chordata > Amphibia > Anura > Bufonidae > Bufotes > Bufotes viridis. The sequence continues at coordinate 70,186,849 of CM065590.1, read as the reverse complement.
GATGAAGCAGGTTCACAGCGGGTGGCACCCAGCACAGCGCAGGCACATCCCTGGTGCGTGGCTGGGGGATACAGAGGATGATGACGATACGCCTCCCACAGAGGACAGCTTGTCCTTACCTCTGGGGAGCCTGGCACACATGAGCGATTACATGCTGCAGTGCCTGCGCAACGACAGCAGAGTTGCCCACATTTTAACGTGTGCTGACTACTGGGTGGCCACCCTGCTGGATCCACGGTACAAAGACAATGTGCCCACTTTACTTCCTGCACTGGAGCGTGATAGGAAGATGCGCGAGTACAAGCGCACACTGGTAGACGCGCTCCTGAGAGCATTCCCAACTGTCACAGGGGAACAGGTGGAAGGCCAAGGCCAAGGCAGAGGAGGAGCTAGAGGTCGCCCACGCAGCAGTGTCACGGCCAGCTCCTCTGAGGGCAGGGTTAGCATGGCAGAAATGTGGAAAAGTTTTGTCTCCACGCCACAGCTAACTGCCCCACCACCTGATACGGAACGTGTTAGCAGGAGGCAACATTTCACTAACATGGTTGAACAGTACATCTGCACACAACTCCACGTACTGACGGATGGTTCGGCCCCATTCAACTTCTGGGTTTCCAAATTGTCCACGTGGCCAGAATTAGCATGTTATGCCTTGAGGTGCTAGCCTGCCCGGCGGCCAGCGCTTTATCTGAACGTGTATTCAGCACGGCAGGGGGCGCCATTACTGACAAACGCAGCCGCCTGTCCGCAGCCAACGTGGACAAGCTGACGTTTATAAAAATGAACCAGGCATGGATCCCACAAGACCTGACCCTCCCTTGTGCAGAGTAGTCCTTAATAACTGCCTTAAACCATGTTGTCTTGTACTCCTGGCCACTTCTTCATTGAAAATCAATTTTTGAAATTAAGTAGGATCTTGGGGTGCAAACCCAGAGTTGAATGAACCTTCCGTCTGTCTGGGTGCCGGGCCAAAGTACATGAAAGTGTCCTTCTCCTGTGCTGGGTGATATGAATGTTATACTTGTGCTGTCTGACATGTCTCCTTTGTGTGGGTGCAGGGGCCAAAGTCACTGAAAGCGGCCTTCTCCTGTGGTGGCTGATATAAATGCCTGAATCTCTGCTGTGGGACCTCTCCTCTTTCTGGGTGCAGGGGTCAAAGTCTCTAAAAGTGCCCTTCTCCTGTGGTGGTTGATGTAAAACTGATGCTTGTGCTATCTGACCTGTCTCCTCTGTGTCGGTGCTAAGGCCTAAGTCACTGAAAGCGGCCTTCTCCTGTTCTGGCTGATATAAATGCCTGAATCTCTGCTGTGGGACCTCTCTCCTCCGTGTGGCTGCAGGGGTCAAAGTCTCTAAAAGTGCCCTTCTCCTGTGGTGGTTGATGTGAAACTGATGCTTGTGCTATCTGACCTGTCTCCTCTGTGTCGGTGCTAAGGCCTAAGTCACTGAAAGCGGCCTTCTCCTGTGCTGGCTGATATAAATGCCTGAATCTCTGCTGTGGGACCTCTCTCCTCTTTCTGGGTGCAGGGGTCAAAGAAAACAAAAGTGGCCTACTCCTGTAGTGGTTGACATGATGCCTGATTCTCTGCTGTGGGACCTCTCTCCTCTTTCTGGGTGCAGGGTCAAAGTCTCTAAAAGTGCCCTCTCCTGTGAGTGGTTGATGATGAAACTGATGCTTGATGCTATCTGACCTGTCTCCCCTGTGTCGGGTGCTAAGGCCTAAGTCACTGAAAGCGGCCTTCTCCTGTGCTGGCTGATAAATGCCTGAATCTCTGCGTGGGACCTCTCTCCTCCGTCTGGGTGCAGGGTCAAGTCTCTCAAAGTGGCCTTCTCTTGAGCTGGGTGATGTGAAGCTGATGTTTGTGCCATCTGACATGGTTGCCGGGGTCCCATTAAATGGTGGCCTACTCCTGTAGTGGGTGATCTAAATGCATGATTCTCTGCTGTGAAAAGCCTCTCTCCTCCGTCTGGGTGCAGGGGTCAAGTCTCTCAAAGTGGCCTTCTCTTGTGCTGGGTGATGTGAAGCTGATGTTTGTGCCATCTGACATGGTTGCCGGGGTCCCATTAAATGGTGGCCTACTCCTGTGGTGGGTGATCTAAATGCATGATTCTCTGCTGTGAAAACCTCTCTCCTCCGTCTGGGTGCAGGGGTCAAAGTCGCTCAAAAGTGGCCTTCTCTTGTGCTGGGCGATGTGTGAGAGCTGATGTTTGTGCCATCTGACATGGTTGCCGGGGTCCCATTAAATGGTGGCCTACTCCTGTGGTGGGTGATCTAAATGCATGGTTGCTCTGCTGTGAAAACCTGCTCTCTCTCCGTCTGGGTTGCAGGGTCAAAGTCTCTAAGAAGCGGCCCTTCTCTTGTTGCTGGGCGAGTGTGAAGCTGATGTTTGTGCCCATCCTGGCACGGGCGCTGGGAGTCCCATCAAATGGTGGCCTACTCCTGTGGTGGAGTGATCTAAATGCATGATTCTCCTGCTGTGAAAACCTCTCCTCCGTCTGGGTGCAGGGGTCAAGGAGTCTCTCAAAGTGGCCTTCTCTTGTGCTGGGTGGCCGTGAAGCTGGTGTGCATTGCCAGCCTGACATAGTTGCCGGGTCCCATTAAATGGTGGCACACCTACTCCCTGCAGTGAGGTGATCTAAGTGCACAGATTCTTCTGCTGTGAAAGCCCCTCCTCCTCCCGCCTGGGTGCAGGGTCCAAAGTCTCTCAAAGTGGCCCCTTCTCTTGTGCTGGGTGATGTGAAGGCTGATGTTTGTGCCATCTGACATGGTGGCCGGGGTCCCATTAAATGGTGGCACCACTCCTGCAGTGGGTGTGATCAAAATGCCTGATTCTCTGCTGTGAAAACCCCTCTCCTCCGTCTGGGTGCAGGGGTCAAAGTCTCTCAAAGTGGCCTTCTCTTGTGCTGGGTGATGTGAAGCTGATGTTTGTGCCATCTGACATGGTTGCCGGGTCCCATTAAATGGTGGCCTACTCCTGTGGTGGATGATCTAAATGCCTGATTCTCTGCTGTGAAACCTTCTCCTCCTGTCTGGGTGCTGGTCCAAAATAAATGAGAGTGGCCTCTCCGTTGGGGAGTTGATATGACGCCTGATTCCTTGATGTGGGACCTCTCTCCTCTGTCTGGGTGCTGGTCCAAAATAAATGAGAGTGGCCTTCTCCGGTGGTGGTTGATATGGACGCATGATTCCTTGCTGTGGGACCTCTCTCCTCTGTCTGGGTGCTGGTCCAAAATAAATGAGAGTGGCCTTCTCCGGTGGTGGCTGGATATGACGCCTTATTCCTTGCTGTGGGACCTTCTCCCTCTGTCTGGGTGCTGGTCCAAAATAAATGAGAGTGGCCTTCTCCGGTGAGGGCTGATATGACGCCTTATTCCTTGCTGTGGGACCTTCTCCTCTGTCTGGGTGCTGGTCCAAAATAAAATGAGAGTGGCCTTCTCCGGTGAGGGTTGATATGACGCCTATTCCTTGATGTGGGACCTCTCCTCTGTCTGGGTGCTGGTCCAAAATACATGAGAGTGGCCTTCTCCGTTGGTGGTTGATATGAGGCATGATTCCTTGCTGTGGGACCTGTATCCTCTGTCTGGGTGCTGGTCCAAAATAAATGAGAGTGGCCTTCTCCGGTGGTGGTTGATATGACGCATGATTCCTTGCTGTGGGACCTGTATCCTCTGTCTGGGTGCTGGTCCAAAATAAATGAGAGTGGCCTTCTCCGGTGGTGGTTGATATGACGCATGATTCCTTGATGTGGGACCTGTCTCCTCTGTCTGGGTGCTGGTCCAAAATAAATGAGAGTGGCCTTCTCCGGTGGTGGTTGATATGACGCATGATTCCTTGCTGTGGGACCTGTATCCTCTGTCTGGGTGCTGGTCCAAAATACATGAGAGTGGCCTTCTCCGGTGGTGGTTGATATGACGCATGATTCCTTGCTGTGGGACCTGTATCCTCTGTCTGGGTGCTGGTCCAAAATAAATGAGAGTGGCCTTCTCCGGTGGTGGTTGATATGACGCATGATTCCTTGCTGTGGGACCTGTATCCTCTGTCTGGGTGCTGGTCCAAAATAAATGAGAGTGGCCTTCTCCGGTGGTGGTTGATATGACGCATGATTCCTTGCTGTGGGACCTGTATCCTCTGTCTGGGTGCTGGTCCAAAATAAATGAGAGTGGCCTTCTCCGGTGGGGGTTGATATGACGCATGATTCCTTGATGTGGGACCTCTCTCCTCTGTCTGGGTGCTGGTCCAAAATACATGAGAGTGGCCTTCTCCGGTGGTGGTTGATATGACGCATGATTCCTTGCTGTGGGACCTGTATCCTCTGTCTGGGTGCTGGTCCAAAATAAATGAGAGTGGCCTTCTCCGGTGGTGGTTGATATGAGGCATGATTCCTTGCTGTGGGACCTATCTCCTCTGTCTGGGTGCTGGTCCAAAATAAATGAGAGTGGCCTTCTCCGGTGGTGGTTGATATGACGCATGATTCCTTGATGTGGGACCTCTATCCTCTGTCTGGGTGCTGGTCCAAAATAAATGAGAGTGGCCTTCTCCGGTGGTGGTTGATATGACGATGATTCCTTGATGTGGGACCTCTCCTCTGTCTGGGTGCTGGTCCAAAATAAATGAGAGTGGCCTTCTCCGGTGGTGGTTGATATGACGCATGATTCCTTGCTGTGGGACCTGTATCCTCTGTCTGGGTGCTGGTCCAAAATAAATGAGAGTGGCCTTCTCCGGTGGTGGTTGATATGACGCATGATTCCTTGATGTGGGACCTTCTCCTCTGTCTGGGTGCTGGTCCAAAATAAATGAGAGTGGCCTTCTCCGGTGGTGGTTGATATGACGCATGATTCCTTGCTGTGGGACCTGTATCCTCTGTCTGGGTGCTGGTCCAAAATAAATGAGAGTGGCCTTCTCCGGTGGTGGTTGATATGACGCATGATTCCTTGCTGTGGGACCTGTATCCTCTGTCTGGGTGCTGGTCCAAAATAAATGAGAGTGGCCTTCTCCGGTGGTGGTTGATATGACGCATGATTCCTTGCTGTGGGACCTGTCTCCTCTGTCTGGGTGCTGGTCCAAAATAAATGAGAGTGGCCTTCTCCGGTGGTGGTTGATATGACGCATGATTCCTTGCTGTGGGACCTGTCTCCTCTGTCTGGGTGCTGGTCCAAAATAAATGAGAGTGGCCTTCTCCGGTGGTGGTTGATATGACGCATGATTCCTTGCTGTGGGACCTGTCTCCTCTGTCTGGGTGCTGGTCCAAAATAAATGAGAGTGGCCTTCTCCGGTGGTGGTTGATATGACGCATGATTCCTTGCTGTGGGACCTGTATCCTCTGTCTGGGTGCTGGTCCAAAATAAATGAGAGTGGCCTTCTCCGGTGGTGGTTGATATGACGCATGATTCCTTGCTGTGGGACCTGTATCCTCTGTCTGGGTGCTGGTCCAAAATAAATGAGAGTGGCCTTCTCCGGTGGTGGTTGATATGACGCATGATTCCTTGCTGTGGGACCTGTATCCTCTGTCTGGGTGCTGGTCCAAAATAAATGAGAGTGGCCTTCTCCGGTGGTGGTTGATATGACGCATGATTCCTTGCTGTGGGACCTGTCTCCTCTGTCTGGGTGCTGGTCCAAAATAAATGAGAGTGGCCTTCTCCGGTGGTGGTTGATATGACGCATGATTCCTTGCTGTGGGACCTGTATCCTCTGTCTGGGTGCTGGTCCAAAATAAATGAGAGTGGCCTTCTCCGGTGGGGGTTGATATGACGCATGATTCCTTGATGTGGGACCTCTCCTCTGTCTGGGTGCTGGTCCAAAATAAATGAGAGTGGCCTTCTCCGGTGGTGGTTGATATGACGCATGATTCCTTGCTGTGGGACCTGTATCCTCTGTCTGGGTGCTGGTCCAAAATAAATGAGAGTGGCCTTCTCCGGTGGTGGTTGATATGACGCATGATTCCTTGCTGTGGGACCTGTATCCTCTGTCTGGGTGCTGGTCCAAAATAAATGAGAGTGGCCTTCTCCGGTGGTGGTTGATATGACGCATGATTCCTTGCTGTGGGACCTGTATCCTCTGTCTGGGTGCTGGTCCCAAATAAATGAGAGTGGCCTTCTCCGGTGGTGGTTGATATGACGCATGATTCCTTGCTGTGGGACCTGTATCCTCTGTCTGGGTGCTGGTCCAAAATAAATGAGAGTGGCCTTCTCCGGTGGGGGTTGATATGACGCATGATTCCTTGATGTGGGACCTCTCTCCTCTGTCTGGGTGCTGGTCCAAAATAAATGAGAGTGGCCTTCTCCGGTGGTGGTTGATATGACGCATGATTCCTTGCTGTGGGACCTGTATCCTCTGTCTGGGTGCTGGTCCAAAATAAATGAGAGTGGCCTTCTCCGGTGGTGGTTGATATGACGCCTGATTCTTGCTGTGGGACCTATCTCCTCTGTCTGGGTGCTGGTCCAAAATAAATGAGAGTGGCCTTCTCCGGTGGTGGTTGATATGACGCCTTATTCCTTGCTGTGGGACCTCTATCCTCTGTCTGGGTGCTGGTCCAAAATAAATGAGAGTGGCCTTCTCCGGTGGTGGTTGATATGACGCATGATTCCTTGCTGTGGGACCTCTCTCCTCTGTCTGGGTGCTGGTCCAAAATAAATGAGAGTGGCCTTCTCCGGTGAGTGGTTGATATGACGCCTTATTCCTTGATGTGGGACCTCTCTCCTCTGTCTGGGTGCTGGTCCAAAATAAATGAGAGTGGCCTTCTCCGGTGGTGGTTGATATGAGGCCTTATTCCTTGCTGTGGACCTATCTCCTCTGTCTGGGTGCTGGTCCAAAATAAATGAGAGTGGCCTTCTCCGTTGAGGGTTGATATGACGCCTTATTCCTTGATGTGGGACCTCTCTCCTCTGTCTGGGTGCTGGTCCAAAATAAATGAGAGTGGCCTTCTCCGGTGGTGGTTGATATGACGCATGATTCCTTGCTGTGGGACCTCTCTCCTCTGTCTGGGTGCTGGTCCAAAATAAATGAGAGTGGCCTTCTCCGGTGGTGGTTGATATGACGCCTTATTCCTTGCTGTGGGACCTCTATCCTCTGTCTGGGTGCTGGTCCAAAATAAATGAGAGTGGCCTTCTCCGGTGGTGGTTGATATGACGCATGATTCCTTGCTGTGGGACCTCTCTCCTCTGTCTGGGTGCTGGTCCAAAATAAATGAGAGTGGCCTTCTCCGGTGAGTGGTTGATATGACGCCTTATTCCTTGCTGTGGGACCTCTCTCCTCTGTCTGGGTGCTGGTCCAAAATACATGAGAGTGGCCTTCTCCGGTGGTGGTTGATATGACGCATGATTCCTTGCTGTGGGACCTGTATCCTCTGTCTGGGTGCTGGTCCAAAATAAATGAGAGTGGCCTTCTCCGGTGGGGGTTGATATGACGCATGATTCCTTGATGTGGGACCTCTCTCCTCTGTCTGGGTGCTGGTCCAAAATAAATGAGAGTGGCCTTCTCCGGTGGTGGTTGATATGACGCATGATTCCTTGCTGTGGGACCTGTATCCTCTGTCTGGGTGCTGGTCCAAAATACATGAGAGTGGCCTTCTCCGGTGGTGGTTGATATGACGCATGATTCCTTGCTGTGGGACCTGTATCCTCTGTCTGGGTGCTGGTCCAAAATAAATGAGAGTGGCCTTCTCCGGTGGTGGTTGATATGACGCATGATTCCTTGCTGTGGGACCTGTATCCTCTGTCTGGGTGCTGGTCCAAAATAAATGAGAGTGGCCTTCTCCGGTGGTGGTTGATATGACGCATGATTCCTTGATGTGGGACCTCTCTCCTCTGTCTGGGTGCTGGTCCAAAATACATGAGAGTGGCCTTCTCCGGTGGTGGTTGATATGACGCATGATTCCTTGCTGTGGGACCTGTATCCTCTGTCTGGGTGCTGGTCCGAAATAAATGAGAGTGGCCTTCTCCGTTGGTGGTTGATATGAGGCATGATTCCTTGCTGTGGGACCTGTATCCTCTGTCTGGGTGCTGGTCCAAAATAAATGAGAGTGGCCTTCTCCGGTGGTGGTTGATATGACGCATGATTCCTTGCTGTGGGACCTGTATCCTCTGTCTGGGTGCTGGTCCAAAATAAATGAGAGTGGCCTTCTCCGGTGGTGGTTGATATGACGCATGATTCCTTGATGTGGGACCTCTATCCTCTGTCTGGGTGCTGGTCCAAAATACATGAGAGTGGCCTTCTCCGGTGGTGGTTGATATGACGCATGATTCCTTGCTGTGGGACCTGTATCCTCTGTCTGGGTGCTGGTCCAAAATAAATGAGAGTGGCCTTCTCCGGTGGTGGTTGATATGAGGCATGATTCCTTGCTGTGGGACCTATCTCCTCTGTCTGGGTGCTGGTCCAAAATAAATGAGAGTGGCCTTCTCCGGTGGGGGTTGATATGACGCCTGATTCCTTGATGTGGGACCTCTCTCCTCTGTCTGGGTGCTGGTCCAAAATAAATGAGAGTGGCCTTCTCCGGTGGTGGTTGATATGACGCCTTATTCCTTGCTGTGGGACCTGTATCCTCTGTCTGGTTGCTGGTCCAAAATACATGAGAGTGGCCTTCTCCGGTGGTGGTTGATATGAAGCATGATTCCTTGCTGTGGGACCTGTATCCTCTGTCTGGGTGCTGGTCCCAAATAAATGAGAGTGGCCTTCTCCAGTGGTGGATGATATGACGCATGATTCCTTGCTGTGGGACCTCTCTCCAATTGATATTGGTTAATTTTTATTTATTTTATTTTATTTTAATTCATTTCCCTATCTACATTTGTTTGCAGGGGATTTACCTACATTTTGCTGCCTTTTGCAGCCCTCTAGCCCTTTCCGGGAGTCTTTTACAGGCTTTTTAGTGCCCAAAAGTTCGGGTCCCCATTGACTTCTATGGGGTTCGAGTTCGGGATGAAGTTTGGGTTGAGTTTGGATCACGAACCCGGACATTTTCCCGAAGTTCGGCCGAACCTCTCGAACCCGAACATCCAGGTGTTCGCTCATCTCTACACAAGGGCACTCCAGCACGTAGATCACACCCGAGGTCTCACATGTAATCTCCCCTCTAATTTTCAGATCCTTCTTTCTTGGATTGGAATAAACTTTCTCAACTTGTCGTTCTTTTTTCATTTCTTTTGTGCGGTTTCTACATGGTAAGCAAAAACCCAAGTGAACCGATTTTTTCTTCCTTTTTTATCTGCTGTAGGAATTGCGCTTTTTACTAAAATGGAATGTAAATTTGGTGCTTTCTTAAAAATTACACACGGTTTATTTGGAAGTTCATCCCCTAATACGGGGTCATTTTTTAACGTACTCCAATTTTTTTGAATCGCATTTTTTATAAGATGTCCTTGGGCACTGAATTGGGTCATAAAAGCAAACTGAAATTTATTTTCCTTATTGCAAATATCTATATCTTTTTTTTTTTCTATCCATAAGGTTTGTTTCTACCTCTTTACATTGTTTTTCCGTTCTTCTTTGTTATAGCCCTTCTCAATGAACCTTTCTTGTATAATTTTACTTTGTGTTCTATACACCTCCACATCTGTGCAATTAGGAGGTGTATAGAACACAAAGTAAAAATGAACTTCCAAATAAACCTTGTGTAATTTTTAAGAAAGCACCAAATTTACATTCCATTTTAGTAAAAAGCGCAATTCCTCCAGCAGATAAAAAAGGAAGAAAAAATCGGTTCACTTGGTGCGGTTTTTGCTTACCATGTAGAAACCGCACAAAAGAAATGAAAAAAGAACGACAAGTTGAGAAAGTTTATTCCAATCCAAGAAAGAAGGATCTGAAAATTAGAGGGGAGATTACATGTGAGACCTCGGGTGTGATCTACGTGCTGGAGTGCCCTTGTGGCCTCCAGTACGTCGGCTGCACCATGAGGAAGTTAAAAGTACGTGTACAGGAGCATATAAATAACATAAAAAAAGTAATGGAAACACACGGGTACCCCTACATTTTAAAAATGTGCATAGGATGGACCCGAAGGGGTTAAAATTCACAGATGTTGCTTATGTCAAAAAACATTGGCGAGGAGGAAGCTATGAAAATAAGATAGACCAAACTGAAGTAGAATGGATATATAATATGGGAAGTTTACAACCAAAGGGGTTAAATGTGGATCTGGACTTAAGGTCCAGCTTAATTTGAACTCTTGACCAACAACTTTTCCCCCTGTTCTCCCTATATGTATCGACCATGCATTCCCATACCTATAAGTTCTGTGGAGTACATTCAGGCTGATTTCCATTTTGCTTAAGCATTTGGAGCTGGATGTGATAGAGTTGGTGACTTACCGGCCCTCCAGCGTTCAGCCAGATGCATTAGTGCCGACTCTGCACATCATCTGATGTAGCAGTGCCGGTGCGAAGCTATTCGTATTGCAGGCTTAGCAGCACCGACTCGGTGCATCGCGCGATGTAGCAGTGCTGGCGCTTAGTCTGCAACGCATTGGATTTTTAGATGCGGTTGCGAGAATGCGATCCCATTACAACATAGAGGTAGATCTTTTACTACAGACACAGTGACACACTGAGGGGTGTCGGCATTGGTGTGAACGATTGCCTAGAAATGTGGGCAGCAACTGTGATTTCAGGTGTTAACTAATGAATGAGGGAAGTGAGGGGATATTTTAGGGCGAGGTTAACGTGAGAGGAAGTGACGCCCCTGACGAAGCCACTTGGAGCGAAACCCGGGTCGGGCAGGCGCGATTGTTTTAAAAAACGCTGTGATTTTATCTGTCAATTTGTAAGTAGAATAAAAGAAGCCTTTTATATGGTGTGTAACGGTCTTCACTATGGAAGGAGTGTAATTTTCACATAGGGTGAAGGAAAGAAAGCCGGTGACCTGTGTTTAACATCTTGATACGCCTGTGTTAAAACGAGAGCACGGTGAGTGCAATCCTAGAGTGCCTGCAGGTTCTAACTGGCAATACTTCACTATATGTGGTTCCTTTTATAATCTGTATAGATCGATACATATGAAAGGAAGCAGTGCGAGCTGGATGTCGGAGATCGATCAAAAATTATTTCCTCTGGTGTGAAAATAGAAGCACTTTCTGCGCGGTCCACTTTCTGTTTTAATACAATACTTCTTGACTGAGGGAACAGAAAAGGACAGAGGCAGGTTGAGGACAGGTGAGGGCACAGGGCCTGCTCCTGGGCCATGCCAACTCTTGGCTGGGGGTGTCTGATGTCACTTGCGACGAAGTCAAAGAACGAGTCAACCATTCAAGAACTGCTGGGCTGCTGGTCAAGACATGACCGCTAGCTGACACTGGGAGCTCAGGCCTCTCGAAGTGACCCCTGCTGCCACGGCCCCTTACTCTACTGCAACCTCTGCCTGTGCCAGAAACATTTTGGCCTCCCCCTTTCTGGCGTAAAGACTACTTTTTTTTTAAAATCTTTATTTATGTAAATAGGGGTCATTTCTTTCCCCCCTTTTTTTTCCATAAAAGACGGGATATAACAGTTACATTTCTATCAAATTTTGATATCCAGTGTATACATAGTAAAGTACAGTCATCGTAAATTTTCAGAAGAATACTTCCAGACAGGGGCATAACTACCATAGTGGCAGACCATGCGACTGCTATGGGGCCTAGGACAAGAGGGGGCCCAGTTGGGATCATCTCCTCCACAGCTTCCAGATACAAAAAATATAAACGGATTATCTGAAACAGATAACATACCATTCTCCCCTCCCCCCACTCTAAACACAATAGATCTATCCAAAATTCTGGGTTTGTCTCTGCAAAAGATTACGCCATGGGTCCGTCTCCCTCAATCGTAGGAACCATTCTGTATGTTTAAATGGATCGAGAGCTACTCTGACCTTCTCAGCTGGTAGAAACGCTTCCATATATGGCCTCCATTTCCCAAATAAATATTTCCTTAACTTGGATTTGTGCATCTCCGTCTCTAATCTTTCGATGTGGAGACAATTTGTTGTCAATTGAAAAGGGACCTGTATAGCAGGTACCTCTGGACATAGCCAGTTTTTCAGGAGACTTCTTTTAGCTGCCAAAAGTAGCAGGTGGAATATCTGGGGAAATTTGGTTGATTGTGGTTCTGCCAATGTGTATATATATATACAATGTGGTATAATATCAATTCTGGTCTAGTGGAATTGTTGTGTTACTGTTAGATTTTATTTCATCCAAGAACCTCATCCAGAAAGTTTGCACTGCTTGGCACTGCCAGAGTCCATGTGTAATGTCTGTATTAGTAGTTTGACATTTAGGGCAATGAGGTATTCTACCCTCTGCAGACTTTCTTGGTTCCTTCGGGGAATGAAAGCCATATATTGCTCTGTGTAGAATTTTAAACTGAGTTTCTCTCCAAAGTTCACTTGAAGCTACCTTCCTAATTTTGTTCCAGCCTTCCAATAGGCGGTCAGGATCATTTATATCTGGAAAATCGTTGCGCCATGACTTGAATAGGCTAGAATCCCCTTTTTTGGGGATACCTCTCTAAGAGAGTCATATAGTGTTGAAAAAGTATTCCCCCCCTCATAAGTGTGTCGAAAGGAGTTGCCTTGAACCCAGCTGAAAAATCTTTGACTCTGGATTTTAAGAATGTTAGAATCTGTTGGTAGGCCAAGAAGTGGCCAGGTGGGATTTGATGTGTTTGTTGAATTTCCTAGAAGGAGTGGAATCTTTTTTTGGGGAAATTCCATAAGTGTGAAACTCTGACTATACCTTTAGTCGCCCATTGCACAAATTGCTTATTAATCAATTTGGTTGGAAAGTTTAGGTGATCCCATAGTAGCATATGTTTGGAAATGGTCGTCGGTAGATTATATAACTTCCCGACCGCTTTCCATGCAGCAGATGTGTCCCGCAGCAGTACACTATGTCTTATTGAGTTAGGGGTTTCTGAGAATTTTGAGTGAAGCAAGGCTTCCAACCCAAGTGGTTTGGCTAATTCCTTCTCGACACTTAGTATTGAATGATGGGAGGTGCCCTGGAGCCAATCCAAACAGTGTCTCATCAAACAAGCCAGATTATAGAACCTAATGTTTGGAAAGCTTACTAGATTTATGTCTGTATAGGGTTTCTAGCGAAATCCTGAAATCCTGGGGCATTTTGACTGCCATAGGAAAGAACGATATGCTCTTGTTAATATGTTGACATTGTCATTATTCAATAGCAAAGGCAGAGTTTGCATGGGATACAATAATTTGCTAAAACTCATCATCTTGATCAGATGACATCGCCCAAGTAGGCATAAAGGTAAGCTCGTCCACGACGCTAACTCTGAGGTAATATTCCTTATCAGAGGGGGAAAATTTAGTGAGTATAAGTATTCCGAAATTTTGCCCATCTTTATTCCCAAATAGCGTATGAAGCCAGGTGCAATCGTAACCGGTGTGTTGCCCAAGGATTGCTGATTTAAAGTTTGAGTTGTGGAAATATCCAGAATTTCGCATTTAGAGACATTCACTCGGAAGCCCAAGAAATTTGCAAAGTTAGTTAGAATATCAAAGATCCCCGGGAGTTCCTCTCTGGGATCAGGCAAGAAGATTAGCAGATCATCTGCAAATAATGCGTGCTTTACTGACACGTTTTCCACCGAGATCCCTTTGAGAGATTGTGATTTTAGCAGCAGTAATGACAGAGGTTCAATTGCTATGTTGAATAGTAATGGCGAAAGGGGGCAACCCTGCCTAGTTCCTTTCTGGAGCTTGAATGATTGAGATAGGAAACCCGGTATAGAAATGCGTGCTAGGGGCGAACTGTAGAGAGCAGAGATGTATGTTCTAAAACATCCACCAAAGCCCATTGTGTCTAGGACTGCATTCAGCCACGTTCAGCTCAAATTGTCATTGTTAAGCATCTATGGCCAATAGATCTGGATGTGGATGAAGGTGGGGATTTCTTTTGATACTATCCAGTACAGCTAGGATTTTCCTTATGTTACACACTGCTAATGTATTTTTTATGAACCCTGCCTCATGTATAGAGATAAGTTTATGGAGATAAAGCAACAGCCTATCTGCCAGTATTTTAGACCAATACTTCAGGTCATTATCAATTAGTGATATCGGCCTATATGACGATGGGAGTGAAGGGTCGTTCCCCAGCTTAGGTAGCACTTTGATATAAGCAGTGCTCAGCAGGGATCGGCCGCCCTTGCAGGATTTGGTTATACACTTTGGTGAGAGTAGGGGAGATGTTGGTCGCTAGGCTCTTATAAAATTTGTTAGTGAAGCCGTCAGGCCCCGGGGCCTTACCGTTACTAGACCGACGAATAGCTTTCAATGTTTCTTCCATAGAGATAGGCTGGTTAAGGGCAGCTAAATCTTTGGGAGATATTTTAGGTAAGGGTAAAGAATCAAGCCAACTTTTACTACCAGTTCTTTCCTTGTCCTCTTCGATGTATAGTGCACTATAGAAATTTCGCAATATTTCTATTATCTCAGTTGGGCGGGTGCATAGTGTCCCCTGTGAGTTTTTGATCTTAGGAATTAAAGCTGGGTTCCTACGTCCCATTGCCATGGCTGCTAGCACTTTCCCCGATTTGTTCCCAAACTTGTAAAACTGGGCTTCCTGTTTATACCCATAGTACTCCTCCTTTTGTTTGCACCAATTGTTTTCTTTTTAGAATCCATTGGGTCTAGTTTATATGCTGTATATGACTCCCTTAGAGAGGAAGTTAATGTCTGGATCTGGGAATTTATTTTACGCTTCATGTTTCCAGTATATGCCAAGATTTTGCCCCTTAATACTGCTTTGCCAGCCCTCCATATTAGTTGAGTATCTCCATCCCCCGAATTGGTATCTAAGTAGTCAATCCACCAATAATTGAGGAGTTCTACAAACGTCTCGTTTTGTGACAGATCTGAAGGGAATTTCCATAAGAAGTCAGATCCCTTTGGGGTGGTGTTAACGATTTCCAACAATACTGGTGCATGGTCTGATATTCCTAGATCCTGAATTTCTACTGATGTAGTTTTCTGTAGTACCTTGTCTGAGACTAAAAAGAAGTCGAGACGGGACCATGAGCCATGTACCACAGAAAAGTGGGTATATTCCCTCCCCAAAGGGTGGTAGTGGCCCACGCATCTAGCAAACCTAGATTTTAAATCATTTTCCCCAAATTCTGATCCCTGTTTCTAATGGCGGGCTCTACCGAGCTATTTGTTTTTCGGTCTTCTGCGTGTGTTATGACCACTTTGAAATCTCCTGCCACTATCTGGCAGGGGTGGGAATTCTGGAGTAGCAGGTCTCTCAGTGCCCTCAAAAATTCGCCGTTGGTTCCATTAGGACCATATACAATCGTAATCTGGAAGGATTCTAAGGAAGAACTAAGCGTCATATAAACCCATCTCCCCTCTTTGTCCTCCAACCATGTCTCTACTGTGTGTGTCAGATTTTTATGAAGCAATATTAAAACTCCTCTCATATTACCTCTAGAGGGGGAACCGAATACTCTGCCCACCCACAGTTTCTTCATACAGTCAAAGTCATCCCTCGCTAAGTGGGATTCTTGGAGTAGGGCAATATCAGTTTTTAAATGCTTTAGGTGTCTAAATACCATTAACCTTTCCTGAGGAGACTTCAGACCCTTCACGTTCCACGTTACTATTTTCATCATCGTACTACAAAAGTGCTGAGTACATATAGCTGAGTACATATGTTTTTAGAGTCAGAGGCCACCCAGTTGACAAACCATAATAATCCCCCATAACAGAATAACAGTAATACCCAACAATGCAACAGGTAAAATAATTTGAACATATAAACAACATACATTATTGAATTATTCCATCCTTCTCTTCTTCCCAGCATGATATTTCCACTTTCCCTCGGATGCTCTCTGCATGAGCTTCCCTCCAAATTAACTCCTCAAAATAACAGTCTCTCCCATTTGAAATTCCCATAGGCTGACAGCAAATCCCCTTATTTCGGTTAGGGAGTTCGGTTTGAATTAAATGGCAAGAAGTTTTTCTATATGTGTTTTATAGTGCTAGTAAAATAAAATCAAAATGGCAAGGGACCCAAAAACTAAAGTTGACAAAACTCAAATAAGTTTACTAGCGTTCCCATTAGTAGAGATATCTAGACAATATTGATAAGAGTCATATAACCATAAAAATAACTGGAAACTACTGCGGTATATTATACTCCACCCGATTCAGCGAGGTATGAGTCAAGTCCCTGGAACATCACGGGATCTCTTGCATTGCTCCTTTGGCGTGAGCTCCGGATCTTGTCGCTTCCTCGATGGGAAACGAGAAACATCCTTCCCGGCTTCGATGTCTGTTAACCTCCTCCGTGCTGTACTCATGACATTTATGATTCCTTCCTGCAAAGCCTGCTTTGCCTCCTGCTCGGACTGAATGGTGAGGCAGGAACCGTCTGTCTTGAAGAGTTTCAGGATGGCTGGGTACAGTAGTGCGAATTTCGCCCGAGAGCGATAAAGTTCTGAGCATACCCCAGCAAACTCCTTTCTCTTCCTGCTGACCTCCGCAGAGAAATCTTCAAAGATAAGAATTTTGCATCCTTGCACCTTCAGGGGTGCTTTACCCTGTTTGTACGCCCTCAAAATAGAGTTTTTCTCCGAAAAGTCCAGGTATCTAGCTATAACCTGTCTTGGGCGCTGCTTTAGTGCTGGGTGGTTGAGCTGGTTGTCCGCTTGTGACGGGAGGCGTGCAGTCTGCACCGGGGAGAGGGGGGGGGCGATTCTATGAGCCCTCTCTTCTTTGCACGTGCCTGGTAGGTCCAGCGCTGCTGGGATAGCTTGCTCGCAAAGCATCAAAATGTCTTGGCTAGAAAATAATTCTGGGACCCCGACGAAACGTAAATTGTTCCGCCAGTATCAGTTCTCGAGGTCGTTCAGTTTGTCACTGATCCTGCGATTTTCACAGGTGAGGACCTTAATGGTGTTGCGCAGTTCCTGGCTTTCCACCTCCATGCTGCCCACTTTTTCCTCCAACTCACTCAACCTCCGATGGTGGTCTGCAAGTTCTTGATGTAGGTTGGACAAGGAGGCTGCCAGAGTGGACGGTAAGTGAGTCTTGCAGGTCTGGTAAGATTCTGGCTGCGACTTCAAGTGCGAGCTGCTTATAATCCACCTTGATTTCCTCCACGCCTGCCATCGTTTGAAATATCCTCCATAGGAAGCGGCACTTCGCTATCACTTTCTGCAGTGTGCGCGGGATCCGCCATCTTGGATGCAGGTGCCTGCTGCTTTGCAGTCTTTTGTTGGGATTTCGATCTCATTCTGCCCCCTGATCGGACAATGAAATTGTCCATAAGAGGTAGGATCTAGTGCGCAGTACTGTAGACCCAGCAGTGAGTTGAAAGCACTGCTGGTTGGGCAGGGAGCCAAAGGTTTGCGGAGCAGAGGGAGCGGAGCTCTAATGGATGCGACCGACCATGCTGGCGCTGGAACCGGAAGTCTAAGACTACTTTTTAACACATGAAAATCTTCTCAAAAGTCGGGGGTCGTCTTATACGCCAGTATACGGTGTGCTGAAACTTAAGAGGACCTTTCACTGGTCCAACAATTGTTAGATAATGATATGTATGTGTAGAGCGGTACCCAGGGATCTCCCTGCACTTACTATTATCCCTGGGCGCCGCTCTACATATAGGGTATATATCATTATCTAACAATTGTTGGGCCAGTGAAAGGTCCTCTTTATCTCCAAGACGGACTGGAGAAGCTGTCCTTCTCCAGCTTCAGGGACAGGCACCCTCTAGCTGAGCCACCGTGCGCTGCATCCTGGCCAATCGCTCCTGAAGCATGCCCCTCTCCCTGTTTTCTCATGCTCGAATCGTCTGTTTAATTTTTATTTGGTGTGCGTTGGAAGAGGGGTTGTCTTATATGGCGAGTATACCCCAAACCCCATATTTTAACAGGAAAAGTAGGGGCTCATCTTATATACCCAGTCGTCTTATACGCCAGAAAATGCGGTAACTGCAACGCTGAACGGCAAATATATTTTTCTTTTTCCACTTATACACACCACAAAAGGCTTTAGAACGTATAACTGCACCGCTGAACGGCAAAAATATTTTTCTTTTGCCACTATTACATGCCACAAAAGGCTTTAGAACATATAACTGCACCGCTGAACGGCAAATATATTTTTCTTTTGCCACTAACACACACCACAATAGGCTTTAGAACATAAAACGGCACCGCTGAATGGCAAATATATTTTACTTTTGCCAGTAATACACACCACAAAAGGCTTTAGAACATATAACTGCACCGCTGAATGGCAAATATATATTTATTTTGCCACTGTTACATGACAAAAAGAGCTTTATAACATATAACTGCACCGCTGAACGGCAAATATATTTTTCTTTTGCCACTAATACACGCCACATCAGGCTTTAGAGCATATAACAGCATTGCTGAATGGCAAATATATTTTTCTTTTTCCACTTATACACGCCACAAAAGGCTTTAGAACGTATAACTGCACCACTGAACGGCAAAAATATTTTTCTTTTGCCACTATTACATGCCACAAAAGGCTTTAGAACATATAACTGCGCCGCTGAACGGCAAATATATTTTTCTTTTGCCACTAATACACGCCACAATAGGCTTTAGGACATAAAACGGCACCGCTGAATGGCAAATATATTTTACTTTTGCCACTAATACACACCACAAAAGGCTTTAGAACATATAACTGCACCGCTGAATGGCAAATATATATTTATTTTGCCACTGTTACATGACAAAAAGAGCTTTATAACATATAACTGCACCGCTGAACGGCAAATATATTTTATTATTTCCACCAATAGACGCCATAAAAGGCTTTAGAACATATAACTACACCTCTGAGCGGCAAATATATTTTTCTTTTGCCACTAATACACGCCACATCAGGCTTTAGAACATATAACAGCATCGCTGAATGGCAAATATATTTTTCTTTTTCCACTTATACACGCCACAAAAGGCTTTAGAACGTATAACTGCACCACTGAACGGCAAATATATTTTTCTTTTGCCACTAATACACGCCACAATAGGCTTTAGAACATAAAACGGCACCGCTGAATGGAAAATATATTTTACTTTTGCCACTAATACACACCACAAAAGGCTTTAGAACATACAACTGCACCGCTGAACGGCAAATATATTTTATTTTTTCCACCAATAGACGCCATAAAAGGCTTTAGAACATATAACTACACAGCTGAGCGGCAAATATATTTTTATTTTGTCACTAATACACGACAAAAAGGGCTGTAATTTTTCGCACTTCACCACACAACAGGTAATAAGCCTTTTCTTCCTCTCTTAAAACAAGCCAAAAAAATGCTTTAGAACATATAACTGCACAGCACAAGTGCAAATAAGACATATAAATATTTCCTTGTAATAAACCCTGTTAATGAGTGTATCAAACAGCACTTGCACCCCAATAACAACAACGGTTTGCTGGAATTACAGAGATGTATAATGGCAATTTGGATCCCCAGATTGTTCCTATTACCCAGGCTGTTTCCTCACCTACTGAACCCTGTTCAACATAACTTCTGCGGCATGATTCCTCCCTATCCTTTCCCTACACCTTGAATAATCTTTCCCTGCACTTGTAAATTGTTTTTTTTGTTTAGCACAATGATGTTTTTTCTAACCCTAGTGCCTGCTGACGTCTCTCCCTGCACTTAGTACACAGCAAAATGGCAGAATCCAAGATGGTTAAGGGTATTTATAGGGCTGTGACATCACAGGGCAGGCTGGCTGCTGATTGGCTAGATGCACGGCATTATGGGTGATCCTGCCTTCCCAGAGTTCCTTACTCCGTGTCCTCACACATGCAGCAGCCATTTTAGGAAAAAATGCGATTCGTTACCACGAAGCTTGAGGAAATTCGGATTCAGTGCAAATCGAATAATTCCTGTAATTCAAGTCGAATTCCACTTCGCCAGCTTTGATTAGCTCATCTCTAACAGCTACCATAGGGTTTAAAGAACAGCATGTTTAATTTACTACCAAAACTAGACTGACCTTTCGAATTTCTGGTTTAGCTATGTTATAATGTCTAAAAACTTGTTTTTGTCTGTAAAAACTGCTATGTCCTTGCCATTGAGTATCATTGAAGCTCTAATGTAAGTCTTTGACCGGTTTTGAACATTTGTATCTATTTCTGCTGAGTTTCTCCACTCCACCCTTCCCACTAGAAGGTTCTAGTTTAGCCAGAAACTGTATATAATTAGAGCAGTCAGGGCCACTAGTGTTCCGCAGTTAGAGAACAGTGCTTAGAAGAGGAGACTCTGCCAGTCTGCATGAGTGACTAGAAGAGGCTGAGACGGGGATGCTGAGCCACAGACCATGGGTCACAAGCCCTGCGACCAAGGAACCCTCCAGCCTTTTACCAGGGTACCGGACTTCTAAAAGAGAGAATGACAGCTAGCTCAGGTCTTCCCTCAGCATCAAACTCTAATGTCTGGGCTCCACATATAACTATAGAGCTATATATATAAGCTCCATATCCCTATAGGGTTCTATATATTAGTTACTATAGGATTATATATGTGATGCCTGGGCTCTGCATATCACTGTAAAAAAGCTAAAGCTGTATATAAAATTATGGTGCTGCATATTTGACTAAAGACCCGCATTTAAGGATTCAGGAGCTCTGCCTCATTGACTTAAAGGGGTATCCCATTGTATTTTTGCATTGGCCCCACCTGCCACTAATACGGCTGACATTTTGCTGATCCCACCTATCTATATTGGCCCCATCTTCAGCCAATTTAGACCCACCAACAATATGAGGCCACTTTTAGATTTTTTCCTGGACCACTATGAGTTCCCCTGACGTCAGTCATCCTCCGCTGGTCATAAAGGAGCTCATGTTATCTACCACTTTTGATGTGTAACCATCTTAAATTGCATGAAATGGGATAAGCGGCGTATTGTTCCGTTAGGTAAAACAGCGTAGATAGCTTCCGGCTGCATTCACTCTGTTATTTAAGGTAATAAGAAACACAACTTACAGATAGACACGGATCAGATTAATACGTGTCAGAAATATAATGAAGTTTCCACCGCTCAAACACAAATTCTGCATGTGGAAGTGAAAGGTGCTGGGGGTATTTGATGTCGCTTTTTTTATGTATTTCACGCACCTTGCTTCCCATTAAAATATATTAAGAGCAAATTCCATGTGCAATCACTGGAGAGACCTGTCTGTGATGGGCCTAGATCTCCGGATCAGCATTTGATAGGAACATTTAACAATATGTTAGAGAGAAGAATTGCTCATTCTACCACAATCTCCCATCTGCCAGGCCTAGTGATGATTTGTTCCAGTTTGTTACATCAAATTACAAAGTAATTAATGACAGATCCTTCCATGTCCTTTATATTATGGAGGAATTACCTGTTGTAGGTATTTACAATTCAAGGACTACTAAGGTTCATAGAAAGTGACATGGTTTGAAACATGGAGTGAAATTGCTTCCAGGCATTAATCTAATTAGCTTTAGTTCATTACCACCTTTATTTCAGCAGACAATCGGTGGAAAGGAAAGAGAGTTAATTACCATGAGGTCAGTTGTCATAAAGCCTGGATGATAACAGTTCTAAATAGTATATGTACCTATACAGATTTACTGCTAGGTAGTTACATATCTTCATGGATGCCCTTTTAGGATACACTGTCAAAGGGGTTTAGTAGAAGGGGCAGTGGCATAGCATGGGTTACCAGCACCCGGGGCAAGCAAAGAATTGCGCACCCTAATCTGTGGACACACCCCTTTTTATAGAACCACACCCCAAATTATACAAATTCCAACATTACCAATGACACTATATAAAGGCAAAATAATACTAATACCACATGGCATTGGCCACATATGATCAGAATATTACCACCATACTGATACTGAATAATAATACAACACTATACCAAAACCAGCCTTACCTACACTAAATACTATAGGCTATATACTGCTTGTTTTTTTGTGAGCATGTGTTACTTGTGGATTTTGTTTCATATTTCATGCTGATTTTTAACAGATCTGACCCTTCTAATGAAAAGGGTGAAATCCACACAAAAAATTGCAAACACAAATAACATGCAGCAGATTTCAAAATCTGTACAGCAGATCAATTTCCAAACATAAAAAAATCCACAAAGTGTATATGAGATTTATCTAATCTCATACACTTTGCTGGTACTGTACTACGCTGCAGTTTTCCCCCACTCGATTCTGCAAAGAAAAAACACACGTAATTGGCAACATATGAATGCAGCCTAATATACAAATAATACTGACAAGACCATGAACACTTATTACCACCTCACAGTGACTAAATACTACTCCAGACTGATACTGGGAGTTCCATTCCCCCAATCTCATGAAGTGACTGCTCCATTCATTCACTATGGGCTGCTGGAGATAGCCTAGTGCAGCACTCGGTTATTTTTGTCAGTCCCATAGAGAATGACTGGAGTGTCAGAGCACATGCCTAATCTGTAACTCCATCAGATCGAGGGAAAAGGATTCCAGTTCTTGAGATCAGTGGGGTCCCTGTAGTCAGTTAGTTATTCCCTATCCTGTGGATAGGAGACATTGTAAATAACCTCCAAACTTGGCACAACCACTTGAGTTGATTCCCAATCCCAATAATATATGTACACTAATGTATTTTCTGCCATATAAGACTACTTTTTAACACATGAAATCTTTTCAAAATTCGGGGGTCTTCTTCTACGCCTGTTTACTGCGTGCTGAAACTTAAGAGGACCTTTCACTGGTACAACGATTGTTAGATAATGATATGTATGTGTAGAGCAGCGCCCAGGGATCTCCCTGCACTTACTATTATCCCTGGGAGCCGCTCTACACATACGGTATATTATATACCGTATATATCATTATCTAACAATTGTTGGACCAGTGAAAGGTCCTCATTAATTCCAAGACGGACTGAAGAAGCTGTCCTTCTCCAGCTTCAGGGACAGGCGCCCTTTAGCTGAGCCACCGTGAGCTGTATCCCGGCCAGTCACTCCTGAAGCAGCCCCCTCTCCCTGCCCTCACTGGTTTTCTCATGCTCAGATCGTCTGTTTAATTTTTATTTGTTGTGAGTTTGAAGAAGGGTAGTCGTATACAGCGAGAATAGTCCAAACCTCATATTTTAACAGGAAAAGTAGGGGGTCGTCTTATATGCCCAGTCGTCTTTTACGCCGGAAAATACATATAAATTGAGATTGGGAATATATATTATATATATATATATATATATACAATAAGGAAACAGTGGCAGAACAGTACCCTTCTACGGGTGGACTCCGGACACTCAGGACCGACCTTCTCAGGATGAGACCGATGGAAAGCCCTAATGAGACGAGTGGCCTTAATGTCCGCCAGTAGGACCCACATCCTCTCCTCAGGACCATAACCTTCTTAATGAACGAGGTACTGAAGAGAACCGCGGATAATGCGGGAATCCACAATCCTGGAGGCCTGAAATTCAAGATTACCATCAACTAAAATCAGGGGAGGAGGCAAAGAGGAAGGAACAGTAGGTTGGACATAAGGTTTCAGTAGGGACTTGTGAAAAACATTATGGATCTTCCAAGTCTGAGGAAGATCAAGACGGAAAGCAACAGGATTGATGACGGATAAGATCTTGTAAGGCCCAATAAACCTAGGACCCAACTTCCAGGTTGGAACCTTCAGTTTGATATTCTTTGTAGACAACCACACCAGATCACCCACATTCAGGTCCGGACCGGGCACACGTCTCTTATCTGCCACACGCTTATATCTCTCACCCATCTTCTTTAGATTACCCTGAATCTTTTGCCAAATAAGAGACAAGGACAAGGAAAATCTCTCCTCATCAGGTAAACCAGAAGAGCCCTCTCCAGAGAATGTCCCAAACTGCAGATGAAACCCATATGCACCAAAAAATGGTGAATTATCAGAGGAGTCCTGGCGACGGTTATTTAAAGCAAACTCCGAAAAGGACAAAAAAGAACACCAATTCTCCTGATTCTCCGCAACAAAACAGCGCAGATATGTCTCCAGATTCTGATTGACGCGTTCGGTCTGACCATTCGACTGAGGATGAAAACCAGAAGAAAATGACAACCGAACCCCCAAGCGAGAACAGAAGGCCTTCCAGAATCTGGAAACAAATTGCGTGCCCCTATCAGAAACGATGTCAGAAGGAATGCCATGTAATTTAACAATATGATCAACAAACGCTTGCGCCAGCGTCTTAGCATTGGGTAACCCAGGAAAAAGAATAAAATGCGCCATTTTGCTAAAATGGTCCACTATCACCAGAATCACAGTCTTCCCTGAGGAGCGAGGCAAGTCCGTAATGAAGTCCATGGACAAATACATCCAAGGACGGGAAGGTATGGGTAACGGGAGGAGAGATCCCGATAGCCTTGAATGAGGGACCTTGGCACGAGCGCAGGTTTCGCAGGCTGCCACAAACCCCTCAACCGTCTTACGAAGAGCTGGCCACCAGAATCTGCGAGCAATGAGATCCACTGTGGCTCTACTCCCCGGGTGCCCAGAAAGAACACTGTCATGGTGCTCCTTAAAAACTTTGTGTAGCAAAGCGAGTGGCACAAATAACCTCCCAGGAGGACAAAGATCAGGTGCCTCTGCCTGGGGTGCCTGAACCTCTGCCTCCAAATCAGGATAAAGAGCAGAGACGACCACCCCATCAGCCAAAATGGGACCTGGGTCCTCAAAGTTCCCCTCTCCCGGAAAACAACGTGACAGGGCATCCGCCTTCACATTTAAACAACAAAACAACAAAATTAAACCTAGAAAAGAACAAGGACCATCTGGCCTGTCTCGGGTTCAGACGCTTTGGCTGATTCCAAATAGGCCAGATTCTTATGGTCGGTAAACACGGTAATTGGGTGTCTGGCTCCCTCCAACCAATGACGCCATTCCTCAAAAGCCAATTTGATGGCCAACAACTCCCTATTTCCCACATCGTAATTTCTCTCTGCGGCTGAGAGCTTTTTTGAGAAAAAGGCACACGGTCGCCATTTAGCAGGAGCGGGACCCTAAGATAAGACCGCGCCCACCCCCACCTCAGAGGCATCCACCTCAACAATAAAAGGTAGAGAGACATCAGGTTGTGCCAAAATGGGAGCGGAAGAAAAACGCTCTTTAATACTAGAAAAGGCTTGAAGCGCCTCTTCCGACCATGAGGAAAAATCCATCCCCTTTTTAGTCATATCAGTGAGTGGCTTAACAACAGAGGAATAATTCAAAATGAACTTTCTGTAATAATTAGCAAAACCCAAAAAGCGCATCAGCGCCTTCTGATTTTCAGGAAGCTCCCAATCAAGCATGGCGCGGACCTTCTCCGAGTCCATCCGAAAACCAGAAGCGGAGAGAAGAAAACCAAGAAATTGAATCTCTGGAACCGCAAACACACATTTTTCCAGTTTAGCGTACAATTTATTCTCCTGCAAAATCAGCAGGACCTGACATAGGTGGTCCCGATGAGTTTTGAAATCAGGATAAAAAATCTAAATGTCATCTAGATACATCAGTACAAATTTCCCCATTAAATGATAGAAAATGCTGTTCACAAACTGTTGGAAGACGGCCGGAGCATTCATCAAACCAAAGGGCATAACCAAGTTCTCAAAATGACCCTCCGGGGTATTGAAGGCCGTCTTTCATTCGTCCCCCTTCCTGACCCTGACAAGGTTGTATGCCCCTCTTAAATCCAACTTAGAAAAAACTTTAGCCCCCACAATCTGGTTAAACAAATCCGGGATCAGAGGAAGCGGATAGGGGTCACGAATCGTGATACGCTTAAGCTCCCTGAAATCCAGACAAGGTCTTAAAGAACCATCTTTTTTTTAACAAAGAAAAACCAGTGGCAACAGGTGACTTCGAGGGTCTGATATGTCCCTTTCTTAGGCTCTAAGAGATATAAGTACGCATGACGGCTCTCTCAGGTTGAGAGAGATTGTATAATCGTGATTTAGGCAGCTTGGCGCCTGGGATGAGTTTAATTGGACAATCATACTTCCGTTGAGGGGGCAACTCCTGGACACCACTCTTGGAAAACACATCAGAGAATTCCGAGAGAAAAGAAGGTACAGTCTTGGTAGAAACCTCTGCGAGAGTTGCCGTGAGGCAATTCTCTCTGCAAAACTCACTCCAACCATTTATTTGCCTTGCTTGCCAATCAATGGTGGGGTTATGTTTAGTGAGCCAGGGTAGCCCCAACACTAGAGGAGTAGGTAATTCGCTTAAGACAAAACATGACACATCCTCAACATGAGTGTCACCCACAGTCAAACAGATATTGTGAACTATGTCCTTTAAGATTTTTGAGAAAGTGGAGCGGAATCGATAGCAAAAACAGGTATAGCTTTTTCCAAAGTGCACACCTGGAAACCATGTGTTGTAGCAAATTGACTATCAATGAGATTGACCGCTGCTCCACTATCAACAAAAATCTCACAAACAAAGTTCTTGCTGTCTAGCGCCACCCTGGCAGGTAGGAGAAAACAGGAACTACAAGCAAACGGCAAATCTTCAATTTCTGCATTAACCTTGCCAATTGTAGCAAATGGAAAGTTATTAGAGGGTTTCTTTTCCCTTTTCTTTTTCTTATCCTCAGAAAATCCCATGAACCTCCTAGAAGGCCAAACATTAGCTAAATGGTTAATACCTACACAACAGAAACATACCCTCCTCTGAGGGCTAAATCCTCTAGTATCAGAGGCAACTAAACCCAGCTGCATGGGGTCCTCCACAGAGGGTATAGAGACAGACCCCTGCGCACTGAATGAGACAACTCCAGTGTCTTTGGGCTAAATATGACAGGAAAGAGTAGTCTCCTCTCTCTCTCTCAGATGCCTGTCAATAGGAACAGCTAGAGACATGGCAGACTCCAAAGACACTGGCCTCTCATGAAACGCAAATGCATCTTTTAATCTCTCAGAAAGACCATGACAAAATTGACTTCGGAATGCAGCGTCATTTCAACCAGTATCAGCTGCCCAGCTCCGAAATTCAGAACAATACATCTCTGCGGACTGTTTACCCTGGCATAAAATACGCAGTTTAGATTCAGCCAGAGCAAAAGGATCCGGTTCATCATATATTTGACCCAGGGCTATAAAAAATTCATCTACCGATAGGAGGAGGCGTGCCCCCACCGGCAGCGAAAAGGCCCAGGACTGAGCGTTATCCCTGAGCAGCGAGATTATGATCCCCACCCTCTGCTCCTCATCACTAGAGGAATGGGGACGTAAGCGAAAATGGAGTTTGCAAGCCTCTCTAAAACAAACAAAATTCTCACTACCCTCGGAAAACGTATCCGGAAGAGAGATTTTAGGCTCGGAACAAACTCCATGAACACCAGAAGAAACGGTCACCTGAAGCTGAGAAACAGTTTCATGGGGGTCTGTTACCTCCAGAGAAAGACCTTGCATGCGGTCAATCAAGGCTGAAACCGGATCCATGCTTGAGACGGTTATGGCGGTTTATAATGTCAAGGATGGAGAACAGTTAGCAGGAACTGATAAATAACGACAGACTGGCTTGATCCCAAACTAAGGAAAACATAGGAGGGCCCTATAAATCCCTAAGAACTTTCCCAAACTACTGTGCACATGTACAAGTCCCGGTGGTAGACAGATACATGCCCTCGTACCTATAACTGAGTGACACCTGAATTCCCTATAGTAGTGAGGGGAACGGCCACCGGCTCCCTGCACTGAATACGGAGGGAGTCAGGGTCACCTAGAATCAAGCCAGCAAACAAAACACAAAGTAAACGGAATGCACTTATCTTAGAGCAAAACAACTGCAGCCTCCAGCAGCACACACTTCATCCAGGAAGTAATATAAACCGCAAGGAGAAGCAGTAAGGGAGAGAATATAAAGCAAACCAATTAATCAAGATAAGAGGCAGCTGAGGGAGAGAAAGGAACCGAGCAAAGTGAAACCAAAACAAAGAACTTCATACACAAGACAGGGAGGAACCTCTGACCGACCGTCTCCCAGAACCAGTGGTGACACACAGACAACAATATATATGGGTGCACATCCAATGGGAATAGACACTTACCCACAATATAAAACGGAAAAACGGACAGCACTTCAAAGATCCAAAACGTAAGAAGGTTTATTCACCCATATGGTAGAAAAACAACGTTTTGGCTCAACAATAGAGCTTGAGAAACGCCAAAACGTTGTTATTCACCATATAGGTGAATAAACCTTCTTATTTTTTGGATCTTTGGAGTGCGGTCCGTTTTTGCTTTATATATATATATATATTTGAAACCAGAAGTTTACATACACTATATAAAAATACACATATGCATGTTTTCTCAATATCTGACATGAAATCAGAATAAACCTTTTCTGTTTTTGGTCAATTAGGATTACCATAATTATTATTATTATCCAAATGCCAGAATAATAAGAGAGAGAATGTATTAAGGCATTTTAATTATCTCTCCTGCTGCTGGTCGATCATGATCAGTTTCTCTGCTCTGTGTCTAGTCCCAGTTCTGTGAAGTACATTCTCTTGCACCTGGGAGTAGATCTGGTCCAAGTTTCTATGCTCTGAACTTCCTGTCTGCTGAGAGAGGGAGCTGACACCTGATTCCACAAGGCATGTAAGGGAGCAGTGCTCTACATCACCTGAAGCTGGCTTGCTGAACCATCCTGACATTTATCAGTAAACTGAGGTTTTGTTGTAGCTTTTTCTATTTCTTTTTACACTTGCCTGTGTAGACCTTGCTCAGTGTTTTCTCTTCCCCTATATGCTTCATCTGTTGCTTACTATATCAAACTGCTTTCTGTATCTGTGTTTTGATGCTGTATGTTTCTGCCTTTTACAAAGCTGCCTGCATTTGTCTGTTTCTGTATTACTGTGTGTTTGTCAATCTGTGTGAGCCTGTTTGCAAATCTTACAGTTTATCTTTGTTTTTCACTATGTATCTCTCACTATTTTCGATATTGCTTTGTATGTACTGTATTTATGGTTCTTTCTTTCTCACAAACATCACATGGCAGAGGATGTGAACTCCATTGTGTGTTTCAAGAAAGACAAGCAGACCTGGAAGAAGTGGGGTGCACAATTTTAAAACAGAGTCACTTCAGAGGCTGATACAGTTGAAACAAGAAGTTTATATACACTATATAAAAAGACACATATGCATGTTTTTCTCAATAACTGACATGAAATCAGAATAAACCTTTCCTATGTTTGGTCAGTTAGGATTACCATAATAATAATTATTTGCCAAATGCCAGAATAATGAGAGAGAAAATGTTTTAAGGCATTTTTATTTCTTTCTGCAATGTCAAAAGTTTATATACACTAAGATTTATATGCTTTTAAACAATTCTGGACTGCTCATGTGATGATGCCATGTGTTTGGAAGCTTCTGCTAGGTTTGTTGGTAGTATCTGAGTTAATTAGAGAAACACCTGTGGATGTGTTTAACCCCTTTAGGACACATGACGTACCGGTATGGCATGTTTCCCGAGTCCTTAAGGACACATGACGTACCGGTACATCATGTGAAAAAAATGCGAGTGCGGCGCTGAAGGGGTTAAAAGAAACAGGATGTCGGCTGAAATCATTCAGCGGGCATCCTGTGACAACGCCGAGGGGGGTCATGTGACCCCCCCGTATCGGCGATCGCAGAAAACCGCAGGTCAATTCAGACCTGCGGTTTGCTGCGTTTCCGGTCCATTCGGGTCTCCGGTGACCCGATGAACCGGAAAAGAACGGTGATCGGTGGTGTGATATCACACCACCAATCACCGTTCTTGAATTGGGGGCGGTGGTGGCGGTGCTGCGATTTGATTGGTCCGGGGAGAGAGGCGGGGGATTCAAACTCTCGGCGCTCCTCTCTCCCCTCCTCTTCCTGCTGCCGCTGCCCCCATGTGAGGATCACGCTACACCGCTCCTGCGACCCCCTCCTTCAGCTTCCATCACCCTCCTGCACCCTCCTGCACCCATCAGGTAGGTTAGGGTCAGTGAGGGAGAGGTATTTTAGGCAGGGATAGGAGGGACAGTTAGGTGTTAAGGAAAAAAAAAAAACTTTCATTTTAGTGCTGCCTGTGGTGGTTGGGGTCCACAGCACTTAGCTGTGAGACCCTAAACCCACCCAGGGGTGCTGATCCTGCTGCCCTCCACTACCCGCCGCCCCCCTCCACCACAAAGCCACCCCCATCCACCACCCGCCACCCCCCTCCACCACCACTTTTTTTTGTATTTATTTTTTTTTTTTCGTGCGCTTACTGTGGCCGGCACTCTTAGCGTCCGGCCACTGTTAGCGCATCGCCCGCCCCACCGCTGATCAGTGCCAGACGGCTGATCAGCAAGTTTGAACTTGACCCATTTTTTTTCTTCTTTTATTAGTACGCGAACACCCGACCCCACACACACGCACACTTCAATAAAGTTTATTTTACACGCACGCACACACACTCGCACAACACACACTCCCATGGCCGACACCGAGAGCGCCAGTGAGGATGAGGATGACCCCACCTTCCTCCTGTCATCTGCATCCTCCTCATCATCATCTGATGATGATGAGCCCCCAAGGCGGCGGAGACGCCGCCAGGCGGAGCCAGAGGAGCCCCATGCTAGGGACCCTGTGGCCAGCACTAGTACGAGCCGCCCTGGGGCTCGTACTAGTTTTCCGGCCCACCAAAGAAGTCCACCTGAGCCCCCTACAGGTGTACGAGTCTGGTGTACCCCAGTGGAATACGAGCCTGTGATTCCTGAATTTGTTGGCAATCCAGGAATCCAGATTCCCACAGTGGGATTTACTGAAATTGACTTTTTTAGTTTTTTTTCAGTGACCCACTGGTGAATCTGATGGTGGAGCAGACGAATCTGTATGCCCAACAGTTCGTCACTCAGCACCCAGGCTCCTTTTTGGCTAGACCCGGTGGCTGGACCCCGGTCAGTGCAGCCAAGATGAGGACGTTTGGGGCCTCGTGCTGCATTTGGGTCTAGTGCAAAAACCGAGCGTCAGGCAATACTGGAGTGGGGACATCCTCTACCAGACCCCACTGTACAGTATTGCCATGACTCGCTCACGGTTTGAGGCCATCCAGAAATGCCTGCATTATGCAGATAATGCAGCATGTCCCCCCCCCCCCCCCGAGGTGATCCTGCCTATGACCGGCTGTACAAGATACGGCCGGTCATAGATTATTTCGGGGCCAAGTTTGCACAGGCCTACGTACCTGGAAGGGAGGTCGCGGTTGATGAGTCTCTCGTTGCTTTCAAGGGGAGACTCACTAAGCGGGCGAGGTATGGCGTCAAAATGTACAAAATTTGTGAGAGTACCTCAGGGTACACTTACAATTTTCGTGTGTACGAGGGGCGAGATTCCCGTATTGAACCCCCAGAATGTCCCCCCACTCTGGGTGTTAGCGGGAAACTCGTGTGGGACCTTATGTACCCACTACTGGATAAGGGTTACCACCTGTACGTGGATAGCTTTTATACCAGTATTCCCTTGTATCAGGCCCTCTACGCCAGATCCACGTTCGCTTGTGGGACCATGCGGAAAAATCAGCGCGGCCTCCCTGCCCACCCCCTCCAGGTACCTATCCCCAGGGGTGAGACCCATGCCCTTACTTGTGGAAACCTGCTGTTGGTCAGGTATAAGGACAAGAGGGACTTCATCATCAGAGATGTGCGGACTCCGATGAGGTGGTATTCCCATGTCCTCATTATCAGGAAACATAATTGGTTGTGCATCTATGTCTTCCACCACTGGGGAAGGGCTAGGTGGATTCCCTTGGGAAACCCTGCCAGCAGAGTCTTCAAACAGCATAAGAGACTGCTGCAGAACTTGAGGCTCAGACAGTTTCCCTGATATGCATGGGGTGATGTAACAGACTGATGGGCTTGGTTTTCAGGCGCCACCTGTGCGCTTTCTGCAGAAGACTGGGTGGGAGATAATTTTGTGAACGTGCTGGATCCACTGTCGGCCACCCAATTGACTAGCGCCTGTACTTGCTCAGGCCTTACCATCCTTAGAACGGCATTGGGCCCCACCAAATATCGCTGTAAATTCTGGCGGGTACTGGAACCTGAGGTAGTTGGTTTACTAGAACGTGTGGCTGTGGCAGAATGGCCACGTCCTCTCCCAGCACCAGAGGGTCCACTAACACCACCACGACCGTGTCCGCGTCCCTTACTAGATGTTTTCCTCATTGTTGCCGTTCACCAAGCACCACAATAAGAAAAAAAATATTTGGCCCAATGTATTGATTTCAAATTCAGGCCTTTTTTTAAAGGCACCTAACACTATTTGCCTTTTTATTTATGTACCGTATTACACTAATCCAGGCACAGCAGTACCACTGATTTAGGGGAATATCAATTGTAGGCCTAGTATTTAGGCCCTGAATGAAAGGTATCCTTTTATGGACAGATTTACACTTGGAGATGCACAGTAGCGTGTGAAAAAATATGTAGGATTATGCCTTCAGCAATTGTATTTTAACACTTTGTGTAATATACCCTTTAACGGACAGAAATGCACTTGGAGATGCACGGTAGCGTGTGAAGTTATTGAGGAAGACCCTCTCAGCACTTGTATTCAGTCCTTGAGTGTAACATACCCTTTTAAGGATAGAAATACACTATGAGATGCACAATAGTGCGTTCAGATTTACAGGATTATGCTTTCAGCAAATGTAATGTAACACTTTTTGTAATATACCCTTTTACGGAAATAAATATACTTGGAGATGCACGCTGAGTGTTATATACCCTTTTACGGACAGATTAACCCTTGTCCTGCAACAGCTGGAACACCACATTCAGGGTATTGCTATATTGGCAAGTGAATTTTACCCCAGAACAAAATCTATCCTTTGACAGATAATATTAAACTTGTCCAGTCACAGCTGGAACACCAGATTTACTATTTCTATTTTTGCAACTGTATTTCACCCCAGAAAATAATATATCCTTTGACACTAGGGAAATTTCACCACAGAAAATAATATATCCTTTGACACTAGGGAACTTGTCCAGTCACAGCTGGAACACCAGATTCAGGGTATTGCTATTTTGGCAATTAAATTTCACCCCAGAACAAAATCTATCCTGTGACGGACACTATTAAACTTGGCCAGCCACAGCTGAAACCACTGATTTATGGTATTGCTATTTTGGCAATTGAATTTCACCCCAGAAAAAAATATATCCTTTGCCGGACACTATTAAACTTGTCCAGCCACAGCTGCAACACCAGATTTACGGTATTGCAATTTTGGCTATTGAATTTCACCCCAGAACAAAATATATCCTTTGCTGGACACTATTAAACGTTGCCAGCCACTGCTGGGACACCAGATTTAGGCCTATTGCACACGAACGTTTTTTTGCGGGTGTACGGGCCGTTTTTATGAGTTCCGTATACTGTCCGTGTATGGGCCCATTCATTTCAATGGGTCCGCAAAAAAAACGGAAGTGTTTCTGTGTGCATTCCGTTTCTGTGTTTCCGTTTTTCTGTTACGTTAAAAGATAGAACATGTCCTATTATTGCCCGCAAATCACAGTCCGTGGCTCCATTCAAGTCAATGGGTCCGCAAAAAAAACGGAATGCATACGGAACACATCCGTATGTCATCTGTATGTTGTCCGTTTTTTGCGGATCCATGTTAGTGAACTTTAGGCCCAGCCCACTCCTGCCATGTGTTCGTTGTTTACAAACTTTGCTCAGAGCACATGTGCAGGTGCTGAAACTGGCCCCAGCCTGTCTGACTTGGCAGAGAAGACAAGAACATGGATGTTGAGAAGCTGATCTTGCTAATCCAGGAGCACCCACAGCTATGGGACTCACTAACGGAGGCATACCTTGACCGGATAAGTAAAGAGCGCGCATGGGACGACGTGACCCGTGATATTTTGCCCAGAGAGTGGGAGAAGGCCAATTCGTCCAAGCGAAAAAAATAAGGTAAACCCATGTGCCTGATTTGGATGTGTGAAAGGATTGTTATTTATGTGTTACTTTAGCTGTAGTGCTGCATATATAGGAGAAGCCGGTGAATGAGGTTATGTTTTTTCCAAGGGGCACCCGGGGTATGTCTATGGGAACACTTACCCATATTTTCCCCCCAATAAGACGCACCGCCCCATAAGACGCACTGCCTTTTTCCCCCCACTTTTGGCTGAAACAAAGTGCGTCTTATAGGGCGAAAAATACGGTATGTAATATGTCTTTAAAGTCCACCGTACTATATATATAGTTTGATTACATCAGCCATGGCCTCCCGTTGCACACCTGCTGTATTGAAACAACGAATATCACCATGGCTTGATGTAGTCTGCTATATTTTGGATGTGTGGACATGCTTTCAGGTGTAATGTTTAACCTGCTTGTGCGCAGAATATGCGTTATCCCTGAAATCTCAAAATATCCTGGCCCAATAATGTTTTTAGTCCTGTAATTTTTCCAACATATCTCGCACTGGTGGCCATGATTCAATAGTATAGTAAAACGTAGTAAACTCTCTGTTGGCTGGGACCACTGGAGCTGGGATAGTGCAGGTTTTTTTCCGGGACAGGTCAATTGCGGGCCCTGTAGATGAAATAGCTTGAGTTTCCCACCATATAATAACCTTAATTTTGGATCCATAATGTTAACATAAGGTCAGTCCCCATAGGAACAGATAAAGTGTTCGTTATATGAGTAATGAAATAATGTCTGTTCTTGTATGCATATTGTAGGAACCATAATCTCCATACGCCTTTTAGACGTATGTCAAGATATATGAAGCTATGATGGTTCTAATGTTGTTTGTCTTCAGTCCAACGTGTGAAGACCCGCTGGCAGTCATGCCGCGACCAATTCCGCCGGGAACGAGTCCAGGGCAGGGGCAGAAGTGGCGATGGTGGGCCGCGCAAAAAGCCATATCTGTATACAAGACAGCTGAGTTTCCTCAAACCAGTTGGGGACCTTAGGCCGTGAGTATGACAGTGTTTTGTTAAATACATTAAAATTGAGGGCAAACGTTATTCTCCCCAAAATCGCACATCATACAAGTAATCTTTTATAGACGACTCTACAACTCTTGCTCCAAATTTATAGTCGTGTGGTGAAAAGGAAAGTGGACCCATGTAATCGTGTGTGTCTAAAATGTGGCTTATATCTTCATACATTCAATATAGCCTTATTTACAAACCTTACTTTCTCATTCAAAAGGATCGTTGACAGCCTGGAGGAACAGGTGGCCCATGACTGGAGCTCAACTGAAGAAGGCCGTCCTGCTGCTCACCAGGAGTCCCCTCGTCCTCCACCAGAAGAGACAGAGGAATCCCAGCAGGTCGCTCAAACAGAGAGGGATGATTCCCCTGCTGTGGATGTTGCATCTGAAGTTCAGTCCAGCCCTGAACCCCCAAGGCGACAGGCACGGCGGCGACGGGTGGCAGCACAACCTCCAGAACCTGCCCCAAACACTTGAGCCAATGTTGAAAGTCAAGTGCTTGAGTATTTGAGGCAGAGACGGGCTGAAGGGAAAGAGGAGCGTATGCTGTGTGGCCTGGCTCCACTTATTGAAAGCTTGAGCCCCGAAAAACAGGACATATTTGTTTGTGTTCTGGCTTCTGTGGCCAACATCTTAAAAACTAATCTTGACCCTCAAGAGATTTTAAAGGCCGTACATAATGTCCATCGCCGTGCTCTAGCAGTGGGCCCCAGCATGGGATATGAGCAACCAGGGCCCAGTGTTGTGTCTCACCACCCTGGCCCCAGCATGGTTTATGAGCAACCAGGGCCCAGTGTTGTGTCTCACCACCCTGGCCCCAGCATGGTTTATGACCAACCAGGGCACCACATTGTGTCCCAACAGACCAGTACAAGATCCTATTCCCAGCCCTTATTTTCTCAGGAGCAAGATGTTATGAGCTGTCCCCTTGTCCTGGGCCCAGGATGAGCTATCCCCCACCTCCTAATGTGCCAGCACCTACGGGACAAGGCCCTTTTATGCGTGAACTGAGCCAACTTTAAGTTTTGAGAGATTTTATTTTTTTTTTTGTCGATTTTTTGCTGAAAAAAAAGCAATTGTTGCTGTTTTTTACAAAGTTTATTTTATCATATAAATATATATGAACAGTTCAATGTCTCGGGTTTAATTTAATACTTGCCAAACTTAGAATAGGATACTACATTACATGTGTTAATTACATTACTACAGTCCTAAAATCACG
Source organism: Bufotes viridis (assembly GCA_033119425.1). NCBI lineage: Eukaryota > Metazoa > Chordata > Amphibia > Anura > Bufonidae > Bufotes > Bufotes viridis. The sequence continues at coordinate 70,150,642 of CM065590.1, read as the reverse complement.
CACATCTTAATTTTTCTGGCACTTCAATACAACTAGGGCTGTTCACATACTTGCAAGTCAGCGCTGCTCAACCTGCCAACATCCAGCTGCCTAAAAACAACAACTACCAGCATGCCCTCAGAGTGTGAGAATAGCAAGCCATACAGCAAATGTTATTTATTATACAGCTGGAGGTACACAGGATGGGCAGACCTGCTTTTCAAAAATAACCATAGGCATGCAAGATCGATCCAAAACATGTCGTTATTGCTGGGATCATCTCCAAATCCAGGATGTTGGATAGCGTCTTCAAGTCTTCGGCATGGTTACCTCAAAAAGAAAAGGTGGCAATAAGTATGGAATTATATGGCCAAGTATCCTTACAGCACATAGTTGAGAAACAGAGATTGGCAATGAGGTATTAGAGGGTTTTATTAGACATGAATATTTAAAACAGCGCAAGTCTTTAAAGGGGTTAGCCCATCATGGACAATGGGGGAATATCACTAGGATATGCCCCGATTGTCTGTGATAGCCTAAGCCCTTTAAAAAGGCACACATTTCAATAATGTCGCCAACATTACTGTTTTAAAAATGGCATGCAATTTAACCCCAGCCCACAAGCCCGCGTCAAGGGTGCTCGTTGTCTTGTGAGTCCCTACTCTATCAACATAACCCCCCCCCCCCAAAAACAACAAACAACTAAAAAACAAAAAAAGCTAGGATCCCCAGAGCCCAGAAACATTCATCGTCTGCCATGAACTACGTCCATTTGCCACGGCAATGCACCCTCAGGACTTGAAAAATATTGTTCATAGAGGGCCAGAACGGCAAGGCCTGCACTTCCAGGTCGTCCATGAAGGGTCTGGTCCAATCCTCTTGATGAAGAAGATGTACCAGGTTCCAAATCATCAACTTCTGATTGTGCATCATGAATCCTGACAAAGTTATGCAGGATCACACATGCTTGAATAACCAGGGTGGCATTGTCCGGCGACATCTGTAGGGATGACAGGAATACTCTCCACTTCTGTGTGAGTATTCCAAACGCACACTCAACATACCGACGGGCTCTACTTGCGTCTGGGGAAGGGCCGCATGACATGTGGTGCCAAAGCAAACCCTTCATCAGCCACAATTACAAATGGAGTCGGTGGTCCCAAAGAACCTGGCAGCAATCTGGGCTCTGGGAGGGCAAGCTGGTTGGCACGAAGTCTCTCACACATTCTGGAAGTACTGAAAATGCAAGCATCTGCAGTGCTTCCATACGCCCCAATATCCACAATAATAAACTTGTAAGTACTGTCAGCCAAGGCCATCAGCACGACAGAAAAATACTGTTTATAATTGTTGTACCGGGACCCTGAGTGAGGCGGCTTCTTAACACGTATGTGTTAGCCATCCAGTGCTCCAATGCAGTTTGGAAACTGCGCATTGACATCAAAACCCTCAGCAATTAGGATCCAATCCTCAGCCTTGGGCTCTGGCATCACCGTGGAGAGAAACAAATGAATTCCCAGTAGCAAGAAATCTGAAAAACACCAAAAATATAAAGGTTAAGCTATTTATCTGAATATGCACATTATCACACTGTGTGTAGCCTATCACACATCTCACAGCAAATATCCAACTATGTAATACTTAGCAGATTACAAACAATATTATTTATAATAACTATACATACCTCAACGTCACGATGAGTCGTTCCTCTGGTGAAATGCAGCGCCTCATTAGTGTCCTGGAAAGTGAGGCCAGGACGCAGAGTCACTAACAACAAGTCAAAGCTGCTGACAGACATACGATAAAACCCATGAAATTTCTCAGGATGCTGTCGCAGAGCCATGTACAGCGTGTGGAAGAGACCCTTCGTGCGCCGCTGAGAGACAAGAGGATGAACCCAATGTCTCCTCCTCCTCCTCGGTTCCACGTTCAGCATAGTTGGCTGCTGTTCCTGGTTCCGAGAAATTAGCCAGCACAAGAGAACCAGTTCCTCCTCAGCCATGTTGCAACAGAAAATTGTAGCCAGAAACCAATGTCTGCCAAACACAGGATTCCAAGTACGCTCTCAATGCTGCAACAAGCTGCATAAAATGGAGTCACAAGTATCACATGACCAAGTTACCACACGAATTACATTTGCGGAAAAGCAGAACGGAAACGGAGCAGAAACAGAAACACAACGGTAACACAACGGATCACAAAAACGGAACAACGGATCTGTAAAAAACGGACCGCAAAACCATACGGTCGTGTGCAATAAGCCTTAGGGGATTGCTATTTTTGGAATTGAATTTCACCACAGAAAAAGATCTGAGAGGAGGGAGAAGGCTGTGAGCCCCACCCAAGACTGTCTGATATGGCCCAAGCTCCACAGGTGCACCTAAATGTAGCCTGTGGATAAAAAACAGGCTACATCTACATAGGAGTTTATACACCTCCAAAAAATTATATATACAAAACAACTGAAAGGTGGCATGAAGCAGGATGTGCTCAACCCAAAATGCCTTACATGGGAGCAGATCCTGCACTTGTGGCCCTTTGCTAATGGTGATCCCCAGCAAAAATGCATATGGTGGAGGATGCCCGCAGCGGACCACAAGTACCACAATAGACATCCTACACAAGATGGCAATTAAAATACCCCTAAAAGCGACAAATATATTTTTCGTACTTTTTGTACTGAAATAGGCAACTAAACGTTTTCACGACAATTAACTGCGGAAATGCACTGAGAATATATTTTTCTTGCTGTATTAAAATACGACCCTATGCGCTTTGACCAGAAAAAAATTAAAGAGTGAAGTGCGTATATATGTTTTTTAAAGTACTGAAATACTTCCCTATACGCTTTCACCATAAATAACTGCAACAGTGCAGTGCGTATATATATATTTCTTTTTTTACTGTAATATGCCCCTATATGCTTTCACCAGAAATAACTGCAACAGTACAGTGCGTATATATTTTTCTTTTTGCACTGAAATACGCCCCTATACGCTTTCACCAGAAATGACTGCAGTGAAAGTGAAATGCGCATATATTTTTCTTGCAGTACTGAGTAAGATACTAAGATATAAGCCACTAAAGGCTTTTCAACACTTACAGCCCAATAACAAAAAGCTGGAATTACTTCCCAGAGTTCCTTTCGTTACCACAAAGTGCAAGGAAATTTGCATCTGTTGCGAATCAAATTTTTCCTGAAATTCTGAACAAATTCCACTTCGTCAGCTTCGATTCGCTCATCTCTAATTAAAGCCTCTGAGCACTGTCAGGGGCGGACTGACCATTAGGGAACTAGGGCATGGACCGAGGGCCCGTGGACAGTAGGGGGCCTGTCCCCAGTGCAGACGCGGCGGCAGGGGACATCAGGAGATGAGCGCTTCAATTGTTCCTCTGATAGGCTGCCAGCACTAGGCCGGCAGCCTATAAGAGGCAGTGCAGGCGGCACGATGACGTCATCGCGCCGCCGGAGCAGTACAGCTTGAGACACAGGCCGGAAGAGGCATGGCACATAAGGTGGGGACGGCTAGTGGCACAAAAGCGGGGACTACTGGCACATAAGGGGGACTACTGGCACATAAGGGGGGAGGCTACTGGCACATAAGGAGGGACGGCTACTGGCACATAAGGAGGGACAGCTATTGGCACATAAGGAGGGACGGCTACTGGCACATAAGGAGGGACGGCTACTGGCACATAAGGAGGGACGGCTACTGGCACATAAGGAGGGACGGCTACTGGCACATAAGGGGGGACGGCTACTGGCACATAAGTAGGGACGGCTACTGGCACATAAGGGGGGAATACTGGCACATATGAGGGGGCTACTGGCACATAATAAGGGGGGGGCTACTGGCACATAAGGAGGGACGGCTACTGGCACATGGGGGGAAGCACAAGAGAGGCACTTATTACTGGCACATGGGGGAGAGGCATAAGAGAGGCACTTATTACTGGCACATGTGGTGGCATGGAGAGGCACGTGTTACTGGCACATTATTATGGGGCACTATGGGGACTTCTACTGAGGCCACAAAGAATGGGTATTTTATATGGGGGGCTCTGTGTGGTACTAGTATTACAAGGGGTATTATCTGTTTCTGCAGTGTAGTATTGGGGAGTATTGGGGAGCACAGCGGCACAGTATTGTGGGTAGTAGGATGATTTGTCCAGAAGATGGGAGGATGATGGAAAAGTAGTAAACTAAGATTTTTCTTTGTTAAACTGCAGAGATGGAAAATGGCGACAACATGGCGGTCTGGTCTGAAGGTCTGAAAGGAGAAGACGAGGACAGAAAACATCTACATCAAAGGAGACGTCGCTGGACGTAATAGATAAGTGCCCTGTATTTCGGTAGTGATGGATCAGAGGCATAACGATGGCGGTGTGACCAGGTAGTGGAGGAGGGATATAGGTGTGGCTGGAGGTATAACATGGGCATGGCTGGAGGTAGGGCATGGGTGGGGCCTGGAAGGGGGCCTTTGATTTATTTTGCCCGGGGGCCCTGGTTCTCAGTCCGCCCCTGAGCACTGTGCAATATATGTCTAAAGTTTGCTCTAAGGCTACTGTACTTTCACACTTGGGGTAACCTTTTCCGGCAGGCTGTTCCGGCGGGGGAACAGCCTGCCGAATCCATGCTACCACAAGTCCATGGTGTTGGCAGCACGGCAAACATGCAGATAGGTGGATGGAATAAAACTACAGCATGCTGCGTTGTTTTTCCTTCCTTGCGGTAACATAGATCCGGCAGGCTGTTCTCCAGCTGTAACAGCCTGCTGGAAAAGGCTGCCGCAAGTGTGTAAGTAGCCTTAGACACTGTGGTATAAAGTTGTTTGCAGCAGTTTTATGATGAAAGCAAAGCATAAACAACCTTAATCATCTCAAGATAGATGTCGGCCTATGCTATCATTGCATTCGGTTGCCTAGCAGTCTTCAGGCTCTTGAAATTCACCCTGTACAAAGTCACAAACTATAAAAAAGAGGTGCAGAAAATTTTTGTAGGAATTAACAATCACACCAGTTATCCAAATTCTGATTATTTCTACTTCTTTTGAGCATATCTCTTCTGTAGAATAGTGATGCATTAAGTCAAATTATTAACATTTAGTTTCGTCCATGAAAATAAAGTTTTCTCTACAGTTTGCATCAGAACTCAGACTTCAGACTTTCGTCTTGACAAATGAAGTATTCAGCCTCTATTAGTTATGCATATAGTCAATAAATATTTATGAGCATTTTCCACTAAAATGAGAAAAAAAATACCTGTAAATATAAATACTCTTGTGTAAAGTCTATTAATATTCTATGCAGACGTTCTTAGTCTAACAGGTGCTGGATTTAAAAAGCAATACCAGTTATTAATACAATGCAAAATTACAATTATATAATACTGCCAGTTAATAAAAAAAATATAAAAAAAATTATAGTGGTAACTATTGGAAATAGTAATATAAATAAAATTATGAAGCTGGTTGATGATGATGAAATAATAATAGTACACTGAGGGCAGGCTCCAGGTTTCTGTGGGTTCTTCAGTCAGAGAGTTATATAGGTGCATCTCAATCATTTAGCATATCATTGAAATGTTCATTTATTTCAGTAATTTGTTTAAAAACATATGTAAACATTAGTGAAACATATATTATATAGATTCATTACAATCTATTTCAAGTGCTTGTTTATTTTAATATTGATGATTGCTGCTTTAAGCACAAATCAGTTTTCCTTTTTTTGTGTCCACAAACATGTTTCCAAACAATTTTTAATTTTTATTTATTGGGGACTGATTATATTCAAACTAGCAGTGTATATATATATATAAATATATATATTGTAGGAAAGCGTAAGGATCCGTCATTGACGGAAGATATGTGTCACGAGGTTCCTGGCCTCGGTGAGCTAAGAGCCTGTTTTATGTGTCAGCAGCAGATAGTGCTGTTTGACACCTTGATAGTTTAGTATGGCTGTAAAGCCGATCCGGGCCGGCTCTTACTGGGAGTAGTCAAAGTGCTGGGTGGGTGACTACTCCCGAAGCTATAGGCCGGGTTTTGGCAGGCTTTAAAAGGCAGCCAGCACTAGCAGCTGGGTGGATTATCCTAAATCTGCCAGTGACGCCGTGGAGCTCTCAGTGCTGGGAGTGGAAGTCTACAAGCAGGCATGCACGCCTGCTTGCAGACTTCCACTCCCAGCACTGAGAACTTTAGGGTGGGGGGGTTGTCTATCCGGCCAGAAGTAGTGGTTGTAGTAGTAGTAAGCTGCAGTTGTCCCTGCTGGCTTCGGAAAGTCACAACATTATACACTACGAGCAAAAGGGAGGAACAGGAGGATCGCTGTGACCCCTGGCTCCATGGCATAGTGTTGGACTTTGAAGTCACCTCCACGTTATCCTGCTGCGACTGAGAGGAGGAGTGAGCCATTCAATCACAATATCATCCTCTTTCTCCTCAACTACACTGACAAGAAAAAGGGTAACAATGTTTTGAACCTGCTCTAAGTTGGATGTGCAATGCAAGTAATATTACTTAATATTCTCGCATTGCGTATCCAACTTAGAGCTGTGTATAGGACAGTTTAATTGGCTTGCTAGAATTAACAAAGATAACGATTACGAATATAGCGCTATATTCTTTCTCTTCGTTAATAGCGAAGATAGAGAATATTTCGCTACCTTCGTTCTTAACAAAGATAACAAATCTAGCGCTATATTCTCTATCTTTGTTATTTCTAGCTAGCCAACTAATAGGAAAGTTATGCCCTGTTCAAAGTTTCATTCGCAGTACGCGAATATTAGGTAATAGGAAATTGCCTTTATACCCCGTTCAAAGTTCAATTCGCAATACGCGAATAATTAAATTGCATGTTATTAGCGATAAAAAGAATAATGACGAATATTCAATTTTGACGAATATTCAATCGAATATTCGCGAAATATTGCGAAATTCAATATGGCACCTCCGCTCATCACTAGTCAACAAGTCGGCTCATTATAAGGTCTATCAGTTCTGGCACGACAAACACAGCAGTGGAGGTGGCTTGTATGCTTCGCAACAGTGAGATCACAAACGTCCATGCAAGCACCATGAGATGCGCGTTACACAAGTCTGGTATGGTGGCCCAAAAAAAAGTGAAGAAGCCTCAACTTCAATATCGTCATAAGAACTGTTGGCTCAAGTTTCCACAAAAGTACGAACAGTGCACAGTAGAAGATTGGAAACGGGTGACTTGGACCAATGAGATGAAATTCAATAGACCGGGCTTTGATGGGTGCAAATGGGTCTGGAAGAAACAAGGAAAAAGGGAGCCTTACAGATCGAGAAATTGAAGGAACTGTCATGTTCGGTGAAGAAAGCCTGATGATATGGGGTTGTTTCACAACCAAAGGAGTTGGATTCTTGACCAGGATCAATTGTGGTTTTAATGCTAAACTATATGTGAGTAGCCTACAAGACGAGTTGTTTCGAACACTCGAGTACTATAGGTATGAAAGGACGACATAGTGTTTCAGCAGAACGACGACCCGAAGCATATGTCCAGATTGGTGAAGAAATAGTTTAATGACAATGAAGTAAAAGTGCTGGGTTTCCCCCCCCCCTCTTCCCACACCTACCTAATCGAAAACTGAAAAGAATCTGCATAACTAATCATATGCTAAATAGTTGCAAGTCCAATTTATACATGAGATAGTCTATAAAATAATAGTAGTGTCATGTTCGAAGCCCAAGTGGATGGTGAGATATGGAGCCTGAAAGTCAAAAGCACCCCGGCAACGAGGCCAGGTCCTTTTGACACACTCACGATTGTCAACCTGGCTCCCACACTTATCCACCTCCTCCTTTTCATCCATGGACAAGTTCCTGCCCCAACAGCAGCTGGGCACAGGATCAAAAATCACTGAAATAAACGTGGCCTAAATGGGAGGAACTGCTCAAACCCCTAACACTGTTGCATGTTTCTAACTGGCGGAGCAGTTCCTCCGCATGTGGTTCGCAGCAAGCGGCTATCGCCAGCAAAAGTGCATACAATGGAGGATGCCAGCGCGAACCATATGCGCCACAAAAACATCCTACACAAAATGAAACAATTTGCGGATGAAAATATATGAACACATAAATCACTGAAAAAAAGTGCACCATAAGGATAAGCAACTGACAACACTGGCTAATCCCTCAAGCTGATGTTAAAAGCTGAGACTTTCGCCAATATCTTCCAGTCAGGAACATATCGGAGCTCCTTCATGCACCATGTCAAGGTCTTAGTTTTCCTAACAATTACTGTAAGAGGGGGACCCGAAGTAGTCCGTTGAGATACAGTGAACCACACAAGAATGAAAACATGGACAGTGAACTGTGTGAACCAAAGTCACTTTACTGACTCTAGAAGAGAAAACTGTATACAATATAATGCACACAGCGATCCAGCCGGGGCACACGGCGTGAGGTGTGCTCCAGTGTACTGAAGTGGTGGTACAATTCCTCTGGGTTGCTAGCAACCCAAGGTTGTCCACAGTGGGACCCCAGCCGGGAATTCCCTAATTTAGGTACTATATCTTTAAGGATTTATAGTTTGCCTAAATGCCGCTAAATACAGCAGGCTCTCCTAACCAAACACAGAGAACTGGAAACCACTAGAAATCAACACCAAATTTGGGGTCTGTGTACCTGGGATCCCGGCTGAGGGGCACTGTGGCTCACACAGGAAAAATCCCACACTATCCCTCTCGGATGCCGGTAATGCCCACAACCCCACCTCAGCTAGACCGCCCTGAACTCCCACCTGGCTTCTTGTAACTCCAGAGCCGGAATGTGGATCCACTTGCTATAGCATTAAAACTTTAACTGCTGCAGCTGCGTCAAAATTTGTCCTCACCCTGATTGCAGGGAAGGACCTGAGCTAAGGATTTAAGTCCCATTCAAAGTGCGCACTAACTGAGTGGAAAATGCTTCCGGCTGAGATCTCCAGTGCAGGCCTGAATGACAGCTTGGTTTTCTTGATGGATGATCTAACGCTGGCCTCAGGGTAGGCAGACCTCCGATCTCCACAGCTCCTGATTATAAACGAAGACTACAGATCCTCTTTAGCAGACAGCAGATCTTCAACAAGCGTCCCTTGCTCACTGTGGATGAAGCTTTGGATCTCTGGCTGATCACAGGATACCTCAGGTAAGTCAGGCATGTCTGAATCCGTTGCTCTCCAACTGCCGACTTTCTGTCCACCTGCCACTTCTTCTCCCCAGCCCCTCTAACTTTTTCCAGGAAGTCAGGACACGGCAACAAAATGAAAAAATGCACAAAATGCACTTCAATAAGAAAGCATATACTGTGCAGCTATAAGATTATTTTTCTTTTTATATTAATTGTCAAAATCTCGCTCCATTAGTTCTAAGGGGACTGCCCGACTAACTGCATGTTATCTCACTCATAACTTATTCAATGTAGTAACAGATGTACTTAAATTGGGTATCAAATGTCTCATCTTGGGGGCCCCAGACGGTGAACCCCTCACATCATGTCCTTTGAGGCTAGAAAGGGTTATATACCAGCGTTCGGGGCAGTTGTAGCAACTTCAGTTCGGTCCAAACCAATTCGGGTCCAAACCAAACTTTTTTTTAAATTCAGCGAACCGGACCCAAAATAAATGTCAATTGGTTGATTCATCACTAGTCCCTTTCATATCCCCATAGTGCCTCAATGCCCACGTTGTAGAATGCAAACAGTTGGTCCGCAAAATATAGGTACCTGCTGTGTACACTCCGCATGGCATGGCAGACCTATTGACTTTCATGTGATGTGGAAAAAGATGGGACAAGTTTGCAGTGCAGTGGCAAGAACCGGGAAGCCCACAGAAATACACAGTAACCCTTCTGTGGGCTTCCAGGTCCCTGCCTCCACGCTGCTAAAGATAGAACATGTTATATCTTTTGCTGCATCTTGCTAATCGCAGACCCATTGAAGTAAATGGGTCCGCAACGTAAAGCGAAGTGTACATCGCCGGTGCCCGTGTTTTGCTGACCTGCTGTTTGCAGTCTCAAACATGGGCATTGCGGCCCCACAGTCATGTGAATTGGACCTTACAGTAGGGCTAGAGGGGAAGGATTAGCATTTAGCATGGGGGGAAGGGGGGCAAGTTCAGTTTTTCGAATCAGGCAGCAGAAAGGCTTTGTGCACCCTTGACTAGGTATTGGTACTTTTGACAGTGTGGGCAGGTGCCAAGTCCTTCTAGAAAATGAAATCAGAATCTCAATATAGCTTGCCAGCAGAGGGAAGCATGAAGTGCTCTAAAATTTCCTGGTAGACAGGACTTGCACTTGATATAACACAGTGGACCAACAGCAGCAGATGACATGGCTCCCCAAACCATCACCGACTGTGTAAACTTCATACTGGATATCAAGCAACTTGGATTATGTACCTCTCTACTCTTCCTCCAAACTCTGGAACCTTGAGTTCCAAATGAAATGCACAATTTACTTTGGTCTGAAAATAGAACTTTGGACCACTGAACAACAGACCAGTCCTTTTTCTTCTAAGACCAGGTAAGATGATTCTGACGTTGTCTCTGGGACATGAGATGCTTGACACAAGGAATGCAACAGTTGTAGACCATGTCCTGGATACATCTGTGTGTGGTGGCTCTTGAAGCACTAACTCCAACTATACTCCAATCCTTGTGAATCTGCCCCAACTTTTTGACTGATCTTTTCTTGACAATCCTTTCAAGGCTTTGGTTATTCCTGTTGCTTATGCACCTTTTTCTACCACACTTTTTCCTTCCACTCAACCTTTCATTCATATGCTTGGATACAGCACTCTGTGAACAGCCAGCTTCTTTAGCAAGTAACTTTTGTGGCTGACCCTTCTTGTGGAGAGTGTCAATGACTATCTTAGAGTTTGATGCCATGAGAGTACAATATTGAACTTTTTCACAATATTCTAATGTTCTGAGATACTTACTTTTGGGTTTTCATTAGCTGTAAGCATAGTCATCAACATTTAAAGAAATAAACACTTGAAATATAGTAGATCACTGTGTATAATGAATTTATATAATATTCGAGTTTCACTTTTGAATTGAATTACTGAAATAAATTAACTTTTTGATGATAATTAATTAATTATTGAGATGCATCTGTAATGGCCTCCTGTCTACTCTACTTTCCAATACATAAAAAATCCCAATAAGTCACTTCAAAATGTTGAGATAAAAAGTGTCATACAATATCCAGATAATAATTTGTGTAGCCTCTAGATAACATCATGTCCCTGACAAGTAACCGGTCGGAATGTTAGCTTCTTTTCACACTGTGTGTTTGATGTATCCCTCTGACGGCTGCCACACGATATACTTCTTTTAATGGATGCCTCTGTTTGAAATATTGCATCTGACTGCTCTATTCCACACAGCTTTTAGCCTCATTTAGGCACATTTGATGTTTGCTGGATATAGAATTCGGACACTGCTGATTGAATGTAGTTTGAAAGACGCCTAAAGAAATTGCCTGTTGGTTGATGACTATTAGAGTTTTTGAAGCTTATAAGGAATGGCTTGTGCCATGACGAATGAGGCACGTGACCTAACACTCCCTACCCGAAGCTTTGTCATTGAAAGCATAAAATATACTTCATTGGTAACCTCCTCTTTATTGCATAATAATCATTTTCAAGGCATAACTTTTGAAGGAACGAGAAGTACTGGTTGCAGGCTACATTAGGAAGAACAGAAGACTTTGTGACATCAGAGGCACTGATATAATTTGCATAACACTGGACACCACGTATGGGAGCCAAAACAGCAATAACAATAGTTTCTGTAAATCTGAATAAAAATAGTTTCTCTGTCTCACAATCCAGTACCCCCAAAGGAGTTCTGCAAAGGTTCAATTATTGCCAAACAGTTAATCCAATGGTATTAAGGTAAATGTTGTGATTTATTATGTTCATGTACTCAACAGCAATGTATAAGGATAAAAAAAAAAAAAAAACATAGCACATTGGCAGACTGTTTATGTTACCAGAGTGATGGACCTGGTCTGCCCCCTGGCTAGTTAGTAGTAAGTCTAGCAGAGCAAAGGAAAAGACCTACATGTGTTAGCTCCTGAGAGCAATGTGTAGGCCCTAGTTCAGAGAACCTCAGTCTCTGAAACGTTAGCTGCCAGGGAAGTGACTCTACTACCCGAGTTCCCCTAAGAGAAGGAGATAAGAAGGTTCAGAACCTACTGTGGCATGCATTTGATTTAGATTACAAGGTATTATGCTTGTTTATGGCAGAAAGACTTTGCTGTTGTGAGAGGGAACATTGTGATTCTGTTGAGAGACTGCAAAGTGTCCTAAGTGAGACAAAGAGACACGGAGTACTCCAGCTACCATTATTTTTTCAGCCTATCTCTTTTCTATTGGGAGAAGATTATACTGTAATGAACACCATGGAAATTTTGTATATACCCTTTTACTGTTGTTTATACCACTACTCCCATCTTTACTGTAGTAAAGAAAGACTTTGTTTATTACAGCCTACGGCCTGGTTATTAACTCCACTATGCATCAATGACCCTCTGCACATGCCCTCCTGCCTTGCACCTTTCCAAACCCTCTACCATCAAAGGCAAGTCAGATACCACCAGGCAAGAGGTCCAATATCAGGGTGTGCCGCAAGGGAAAAAAGGGTGCACCCTACATTTGCTGCACAGACCCATGGAGCGCCATTGTTAGAACTGCCACAGTGAACTATGAGTACTACTTTTTATCTCAAAGCTGCAGCCACCAGTTTTATCCTCTCAGCCCTACACCTACCCTCGAGGTCGCTGAACACACAGGTTCCATGCAGAATATCTATATATCGTGTACAGTGTGTCATAGATTGGCTTTCCCTAACCTGGAGCAAAAAATCAAGCAGATTAATTTGCTAGCCCCACCCAGGGCACATAGCAAACTACCCGCATTTAAGACCGTGCAAATAAAAGACCAATATATATTACTATTATACCATAACCATACATAATACAGACTAATGTTATGACTGTTATATGTATAGCATGATGCAATATCTTATTGTCTTTTTTATTAAATACTGTACATTATTGATTCTAACTTGTTGACAATTCTATTACAGAGTTATTTTTTATATTACATGTATCAGCTTTTAGTGATTTTGTGGATAGCAATTGGTGCATGAAGGGGACAAGAAACCAGTGAGCTAGTCATTTTATTTACTTTTGGAGCCATAGGATGCCTAAAGACCCTTGTCCTTTCTGCCAACTATGTGAATAATGTGCCCCCTGGCTGAGAGGACAGATGGATTAATGCTAGCCAGCTGGAGCCAAATGGACAGCAGGAAGGCAGTCACAGGTGGGCAGAGGTTGGAGGAGCCACAATGATTTTGGGCACAACATCTGCTCAGTAACCTGTGGAAATTAAGTTTTGTCCAAAATAACATATGCTATGGGAAATGATGACTCAGGCTTTGCCTGAAGCCTTCGCCAGTGGATGCCAACTTTAAGGATCACAGACAAATCAGTACCACGCATTACTTTATTCTGTCTCTATGTAAAATATTTTATCTATCTTAATGTGACAGCTGTGTATCAAAGGACTTACAGTATAGCTTTATCTATCTAGACTTTTACCTAGCAATTGTAAGTTAGACTACAGGATAAATCATGGAAAATTTCTCTAAGATTATCTTTCATATGGAAAACACTGTATGAATATATACACTCAGGCGTGCTAAAGTGTACTGACAGAAATATAACCTTGATACAAATGGTTTGCATTATTGCTATCCAGTAGAGTAAATGCAATAAAAGACATGATGGTCTTCAGGTAGATTATTTGAACATCCCAAGATGTTTGCTGTTTTCCCTTTAACCCATAAAATGTTTGCCTTGAAACATATAGGCCGTGATGGAAGATGCCTGCAGGAGAGGCACTTAACTTCTTAGACAGCAAGAATGTAATGGCTTGATTACTTGGGACTCCCTGGGCACATGCCAGGTTGGTCTGTTCATACTGTACATTTGGCCCTTAAGCAATTGATGTGATTTGTGGTTTCTTGGTGTTCTATATCCAAAAAGATTCCAATGCAACATGGCAGCATTTAGGAAGGATATAATGTAGAAAAATGAAACCAGTTACTTAGAAAATCCCTTTGGTTTACACAGCCTATTCTAAGTACTGAGATTAATCTGCTGTTTTGCAAGACATGACAGATACCTAGACATGAGGGAGTTGAAGGCTTTGCCTACTAGATTAGTATACATATATGTGTAAGCATTATACATGTATGTTTTATTTATATGCCGTAGGGCAAGCAATATGAAAGCAATTCAGAATACAGGGACTTGTTTATAAAATGAAAAAATAAAAGTAATGTTACCCATCACTGACAAAGACCATGGGTTCCTGATGATGAATCTACAATTTGTTGACTACTGTGCTTTTGATGTTAAGTGAACAGCAGGTTGCAAGGCAGAAGAACAGGGGCTCAAATGATATGCAGAGACTAAACCAGGCCATCGTGGTCATAGTTATAATACAGTCCTTATTTTACTAAATAAGTGATCCGTGTCACAATGCAAATAAAAGCAGGGAACAGTTCTCAAGTATTTCACAGAATAGGCTTTTTCATAGGCTGTGTATAGGGGATTTTTATGATGGTCCTCCCTGAGACTCTTTCTATACATATGTGCAAATGACCAAAGGTGTGCAATTTCTCTCAATATTTCTCTGCAATGCTCAACTGCAGGGTGAAGTCCTAGATTGTATAGCTAGTCCATCTCAATAGTGTGGCAGGAACCAGAAGCAAAATAAAACAAACACTGTACCTTTAAAGTCCCTAACCTGTAAAAGTTCAATGTTTCTTTTCCTCAGAGGTTGCTTCTTAGCAAAGTTACTTTTCTGGCATCTTGATGTCTCACAGAGTTGGTGTCTCCCTGGACAAGGCTTCTGTCTTGGCCTACTTGGCAGCAGCAAACACACCAGGTCTTCATGCTGGCTTGATTGCTACAAGACTTGCTACCCAGCAACTAACACTAAAAACTGCTAGTTAACTATTTCCAACCCAAATGCATAGCCTTTTGGAATACATATAGCATAGACAAGTCCCTTTAGCAATCTGTACCACTGACAGTGTTTAGCTGACACTTATGTAAACTTTCTGACAACTTAAGAAGTAAACCATAGTGGTAACCTTTTAGCAGTGAACCAACGGGTCACTTCAGATCGCGTAGATAGAATAGACAGATATACAGTATATTACATAGATAGATCACTGCAGGGGAACCACCAGGCTGCTGCCTCATGGAATAGTCTCTTTTCAAGTAACTGCTGACCTACAGGGGTCAAATGAGAGCACCAAGGGACCAGGCAAAACTGTTGTCAGTGACAGGCCAATGTAAAGATAGGCAGATTATAAGCAACATGATAATGTCTGGGCAGGCAGCTCAGGGTCAGCATGGAGAACAAGCAAGGGTCAGGCAGCAAATGGTCAATTAAAGTCAGGCAGATTTCAATACATGGAAAAGGCAAATAAAATAATGGCACACCTTTTTGGGAAACTAACGAACTAGAACCTATTGCTCAGACATCTTCCAACAGGACAAGGTGCCTAAATTATCTCAGGGTAACCAGCATTTGGCTGGGGAAGATTAGGGTGTGTGCACACTGACCCTTTAACAGCCGGAGGATGTATACACCCTACTGACAGAGAGGCATTGCCTGTAGAAAGGAACATGGAAGGAGAATTGTTTCTGGGGCAGTCAGAACCACCAAGCAAGGAGAGAGGGACGTCGATGGAACCGGGTTATTTGAGCTATAGAGAGCGTGAGCAAGGTGATGGCCCAGCCCACCAGCAGGAGAGGAGCGGCAGTGGGCACAGACCACTGCCATAACAAATAGATATTAGATAGATCGCTATATAGATTTTACTGTAGACGTTGGATATGCAGAGTAAGCCAAAAGCGTAACTGTCTTTGCATAATTGTTGCCATAGATTGTACTTTGGCAGGTGCAAAAAGTAAATGTAGATTGTAACGAATGTTGAACTGCCCTGCAACCCCAGCCAGGTCCTCTAGAGCAAAGCTAATTTGTCTTAATGTCAGCCAGCGTGACAGAAACTATGTTAGATTTATGATTCCGGCCCTTGGTGTCAAACAGAAAAATGCATTGCATGGGAGCGTGGATTGCATTTATGGCCAATTAGAATCCAGTCAGTTTCTGTGGATTCTACTATGAAGTAAAGATGAAAACCGCTACCCATCCATCCTTGCTTTCCAACAACCCCCTCCTTTACTGCTGCAGTCCGAGCACCATAAGTGGTCTGTAGGGAGAAGGGATTTAATATTTGCTTAGTATTTAACTAAAGGAAAGTAATCAATAGGTTTGATGTGCAAGAAAACAGAGTTTCTCTTATTCACCTAATTATATTGTGTTATTACCCCAATGTACAGTATATAGCTGATTGTACCGGACAGGGTTGCCAAGTTCCAGAAATTACTGGACAGTCTGTAAAGTAGGCAAAAAAAATTATTTCCATGAAAACAATAGATCTGCCCGTGATTTTGTTGAGGCTGATGCTACTTGAGCTGGTCATTGTGACTATAATTATCATCATGTTTTAGCTCACAATAAATGCTACTTATGAGTTCTTATGAGTACATTGAGCTATAGACGTAATAGTAATAATAAAGAATAATAATGTTTATTTATATAGCGCCAGCATATTCTGCAGTGCTTTACAGAGGGTTCACATTATCACGTACAAACAAAATCATGCATTACATAGCAACAAACAAGTCAACAATTAAAACAAAGAAAAACAAAGGCCCTGCTCACAAGAGCTTACAGTCTATGAGAAGACAAGAGTGACACAAAAGATAAAACGCGATCGTTTTGTGCAATGGCCCGGCCATCTTAACAAAAAAGAGAGTAGATAAACAGTAAAGCTACATAAGTCAGTCACCAGTCGATATCTGTAGTGCTTCTCAGTGTATGGGGTGTGGTGGAAAGTGTTTGATGATGGATTAAGTTCATAAGAATGATCATGAAGGGGGGATGAGTGGGAAAGTGTTAGATTAGGGTATGTGATAGGCCACCCTAAAAAGATTAGTTTTAGGGAGCGCCTAAAACTGTGGATGTTGTGAATAAACCTAATTTCATGGAGTAGGGCATTCTAGAGAACTGGTGCAGCTTGAAAGAGGTCTTAAAGACGGGAGTGAGAGGTTCGGATTTTAGTGGATGTTAGTCATAAATTGTTAACAAAGCGAAGAGCACGGGAAGGATGGTAGACAGAGGGAGGAGTTGTAGGGGGGTGCAGCACTATAGAGAGCTTTGTGGATAACAATGAGCAGTGTAAATTTAATCCTACACCATATGGGCAACCAGTGCAATGTCTGGCACAGGGAGGAGGCATCAGAGTAGAGGTTAAACAGATAGATGAGGCTGGCTGCTGCATTACAAATAGATAGGAAAATGAACAGTTTAGTAAGGGGGAAACCAATTAATAACAAGTTACACTAATCAAGATGAGAATGAATTAGTGCAGTAATGAGAGTTTTTGTTGTTTCCACAGTAAGAAAGGGGTGTATTCCATGGATGTTTTTGAGGTGCAGGTGGCATGACCAAGCAAAAGATTGAATATAGGGGAGGTGGAAAGATCATTGTCAAACATAATATCGAGACAGTAGTGTTGAGCGCCAATATTCGAATAGAGATTTTTTTTTAGCGAATATAGGCACTTTGCTAATTTGCGAATATAGCGGCATGTATTCACTATTTCGAATATTCATTATTTATTTTTTTAAGTTGTTAATCCGTGTTGCTCTCTGGTTGTCTTCCCACTTCCCACAAATTTGACTAAGTTGTAATCGCAATGCGATTAATATAACCTGAATTACTCGCATTGTGAATTCAACTTAGACCTGGGTTCCTAATGGTTGTATTGCTAGAATATAACGAATATCGCAAATTCACGAATATAGCAATATATTCTCAATCTTCGGTATATTCTAGCAAGCCAACCTTTAGGAACCCAGCTCTAAGTTGAATTCGCAATGCGAGTATTTGTTCGCATTGCAAATTCAACTTAGAGCTGAGTTCCTAATGGTTTTTGCTAGAATATAACGAAGATTGAGAATATAGTGCTATATTCATGATATTAGTTATCTTCATCAACTCTAGCAATACAACCATTAGGAACTCAGCTCTAAGTTTAATTCGGAATGCGAATATAAATTTGCGTAACATTCGCAATATATAGAATAATGACGAATATTCGATTTCGAGGAATATATGACGAATATTCAATCGAATATTCGCGAAATGTCGCAAAATCAAATATGGCACCTCCCGCTCATCACTACGAGACAGTAGGCATGCTACCTAGACATTATGGTAGTGCCTCAAACTGAGAGGGAGATATCAGGATTAGGTTGGTTAGTAGACAGTGAAGACGCAAGTGTCTGTGTGCCTCTCCTTGACCTTACTGCTACAGGATCATACTGACAGCTTTATGTCACTATGATTCTGTAGAAGTAAGGTCAAGCAAAGGCACATAGCATTATAAATCATGATAATGCCAAGTGCTCCTGCAACTGCAGAACAGAGGATTATGCTCACACAAGGAGCGTGATCCCCGCAATGGACTCTCTTATGTGAAACAGTCCTTATAGGCCTCAAAATAAAATGTCTGGAAAATGAAAAATTGGAAAATAAATGACTAGGAAAGAGCAAAAAAATTCTACAAACACAGAATTTATCCCAAATTTCTCAAAAAATTCATATTCTAATAAACCTGAATTTTTGGCAATTTATTTCAGGTGAGTCAGAGAGAATGAATGAGTTAAATGTGCAAGCCAGTTCTCCTACCAAAAGGGCAAGAGTAAAAAAAGTGCAAACCAGTTTTCCTTTCCAAAAGGAGTGAGTATCTCAAGAGAAAATTGCCCTGGTTAGCTGGGTGGCCTTGAGGGTGCTCTAGGGGAAGGGGGTGATCACATTCTCATTAGGAAGACCATCTAGTATGCATAATTATATATATAATTATGTCAAAGTCTTGTGGGTTTTGATTTTGAGATGTTCCCTTTGCAGTAAAACTGACCTGATCCCTTCATTCTCCAGGTCAATACAATTACAGCAATACCACAATTGTACAGCTTTTCTTGTGTTTTAATGCTATTATCGTTGATTACAGACATTAACCCGGGGCGTTGCTAGGGCTAGTGTCACCCAGTGCGGTAGAAAATGGTGTCACCCCTGTCGGGATGAGTCAGGTAGGGAACGTCCATCAAGCTCCTCCCTACCGCTGTGGCGCCGCTGAATTTCCATCACATCCTTCACTGAGCCTGTCGACCGACCCAAGCGGTAACGAGGGTGGGGTTTGTATAGTAAACAGACCACTGAGTTAGGGGGTACACATACATAAATACACTATATATACAGCGCCAATGAATATGGCACAATTCTCTAAGTCGTCCCCCGCATTTAGCTGTACTTGCTATACAGCAGCACACATACCTCTCACATCCAGGGCCTCCAGGTGACGTCTCCTCCAATGTAGATGTTCTCTGTCATAATTTTCTCCATTTGGTCCAGACACTTTTTTCAGCGGCTCCTCGTCTCTGCAGAGTGTGACACACAGACATCTTAGTGTCCTCACTTTTCTATCGTCATGCCCCAACTTGGAGTCCCCACAGTGTTATCCTGCTGCTCGCTGTGCCCCCCAATACCACAAATACTATCCTGAAGAAATAATAGTGCCCCCATAGTAATAGTGCTCCTCATAGTCCCACCAATACTAATTCTTTTCTAGAATGCCCTCATTAGTAATACTGCCCCCTAAACTGACCCACATTAAGTAATATGCCCCCCACACTGCCCCACATTAAGTAATATGCCCCCCACTGCCTCACATTAAGTAATTTGTCCCCCACACTGCCCCACATTAAGTAATATGCCCCCCACACTGCCCCGCATTAAGTAATTTTCCCCCCACACTGCCCCACATTAAGTAATATGCCCCCCACACTGCCCCACATTGTAATTTGTCCCCCACACTGCCCCACATTGTAATTTGTCCCCCACACTGACCCACATTAAGTAATTTGCCACCACATTGCCCCACATAATGTAATTTGCCCCCCACACTGCCCCACATTAAGTAATATGCCCCCCACACTACCTCGCATTAAGTAATTTCCCCACACTGCCCCACATTAAGTAATATGCCCCCCACACTGCCTCACATTATGTAATTTGCCTCCACACTGCCCCACATTGTAATTTGTCCCTTACACTGCCCCATATTGTAATTTATGCCCCACACTGCCCCACATAATGTAATTTGCCCCCCACACTGCCCCACATTAAGTAATTTGCCCCCCACACTGCCTCACATTATGTAATTTGCCGCCACACTGCCTCACATTAAGTAAGTTTCCCCCCACACTGCCCTCCATTATGTAATTTGCCCCCAACTAAGTAATTTGCCCCCCCACTAAGTAATATTGCCCCCACACTGCCCTCCATTATGTAGTTGGCCGCCACACTGCCCCCCACTAAGTAAGTTCCCCCAAACACTAAGTAATTTTGCCCCCGGACTACCCTCCATTATGTAGTTTGCCAACCCACCCCCCCCCCACCCCCGTACTTGTGCCTCTGATCCCGTACAGTCTGTACTTGCCAGCTGTGCGAGCATGAGTTCAGTTAAGTTCAGTGTCTTCGACCCGCAATCCTTTCCTGCAGCGCGTGATCCTGCGAGACCCATCACGGTCACGGGTCTCTCGGGATTGCCGAAGTGACGGAACTCATGCCTGCGCAGCCGGCAAGTACAGGATCAGATCAGCGACTCAAGTCAGCACTATTTTAGTTATCTTTGTCATCTTCGTCAATTCTAGCAAGCCAACCATTAGGAACTCAGCTCTAAGTTGAATTCACAATGCGAACATATACTCACATTGTGAGCTGGGTCCCTAATGGTTGGCTTGCTAGAATTAATGAAGATGACGAACATCGAAAATAGCACTATATTACTTATCTTCATTAATCTACACAGCTGCAAGTTGAATTTGCAATGCGACTAATACAAGTTAGATTATTCACATTGCGAATACAATTTGAGCTAATTGAAGAGATTGTGATTCTCACATCTGACAGTATATTGTAGCATGGAGGCGTTCCCATTGTGACGGGGATGCTCCATGTGCACGGAAGTCAGCAGAAGTGGCAACAGGCACTGACTGGAGCAGACAACGAATCCTCCGGACAGGTAAGAACTGCTTTTGGGAAGTGGGAAAGGAACAGGGATAACAACTTAGAAAGAAAAAAAAAAAACGAATATTCGAAATAGCGAATATATAGCAATATATTCTACTTATTCGTGAATTCTCAAAGTGCCGATATTCGCAATAAAAATTTGCTTTTCGAATATTTGTGCTCAACACTAATGATTATGAAACACCCATGCCTCGTCAACTGAGTGAGAATGCGGGTAGGGTAGTAGTGGAAACAGGAGTAGAAGTACCAGCCAGTAGTAGTAGGCAACAGTTCTCCCTGGCTTCTGATAGACTTCACATTATTATTGACGACAAAGAAGATGAGATTGTAAACTAGATGGCTCATTCCTCCTGACAGACACACCAGGATGATGTGTCTAACACTGTGCCTTTAATCCAGGGGTTTCCAGCATTCCTTCTGCTCCTTCTCTTTGCAGCGCCATAAAAACCTTTCATTTGCATCATCTCTGTCTTTACTGTCTCCTTCTAGTAAGGTGCCAGAGAGTCTCCCTGTTGATGAGTTGTGTGATAACAGTCAGTCATTTGGACTGCAATGAGGAGAAGGTTCAGAAGGATGTGGGGGAACCCGTGCATAGCTGTGTTGGTGGTACTAGTAGTAGTAGTGGCACTTCTTGCAATGGTGGTGGTGGTAGGGGCAATGGTAGCGACAGTGACATATACAGAGCAGGGAAGTGGGAGAGGTGCCAAGGAGCATGTCTGATAAAGGTCTGATAAAAGAGGCAGGGAGGATGAGGACTCTGACAATGTTTATGTGTTGGACAGGACTTGTGAGCCAGATCAGGGTGCTGAGGAAGAGTTGACATCAGAGGAGGAGGGTGGTGACCAGGATGGCAGTAAAGAGCAGAGGCAGTGTATAGCCAGAACCTCCCAACAAGCTGCCATGGCCCGATCTACTGTACTTCTATTATGGTCAGCTTGTGAACTGATGCTGTTGCTGCTAATACTATGTGTGCAGGCTCAAAGTGTGCTACAGCTAAGCCAAACTGCCACTAGCTCTGTGGCTGTGTGAGTTTTTTCTGTCTGAGTTTTTTCCACAGTGCCCTAATACAAAAGCATTGCAGTGTGCAAGATCTAAAGGATTAAAATAAGTTGTGGACATTCAAACACAAACATATCCACTAGACATGAGCGTATTTTTAAAAAATTCGATTCGCCGGTACGCTGAATTTTGGGGGAAAAATTTGGTTTGATCCAAATAAATTTGTGGCAAATTTTGTTTAAAAAAAATCTATTTCCTGGCTGCAGAGAGCCTTTATAGGGCTGTAGAACACTGTGCATTGCAGTAACACACATAGGGAGTCTGCTGTGGTAGTGAAATAATACTGTGAGTCAGTATGACATGCAGATGACAGGGGTCGCTCTTAGAATCACTGCACACATCACTTATTTGGGCAGTTACGGGGCCAAAACTGACCAAATTACTCAATTATGAACTCAGCCTTACAGGTCAATGTTAGTATCAAGAAGAAACGCACTCCTTTTACACTGTCGTCAGCTGATTCCACAACGCTTATACAAGTAGAGCCCCCCGACAGAGTGGAGAGGGTGTCAGCAGTAAGTTTGTGTTGTTATGTTGTTGCTGCTTACATTACCGTATTGCTGCTAACAGATTTTTGCTACCTTATTGCTGCTATCATATTGCTGCTAGATTGCTACCCTATTGCTGCCTGCTATCATATTGCTGCTATATTGTAGGCTGTTGCGAGGAGATGTAATCAGGTTATATGGAGGTTTCTATTGTTAGGCTGTACACCAACTGCATCTACAATTGAAGGTTGCCAAGCGGTTTACATATCTGATTTTAATAAACTATTGGATTTTAGCTACTGTCCTGAAAGAAGTGTGCCCCTTTTTCGTATTATCCAGTTTATTTGTTCTTTGTGGGCCAAGGGGTGGGCCTATAAGGTGAGCACCTTTTTAATCCATTAGGCAAACGGTGAGCTGCTGAATTTCTTTCTATAAGTTTGTGTTGATGTCACTGATTATTTTGCCCTTCCTCTGATCCGTCAGAACTAGAGATGAGCGAATCGAAGCTGACGAAGTGGAAGTTAAATTCTATTCGCAACGAATGCGAATTCCCTCGTGCTTTGTAGTAACGAATCGTAATTTTTTCTAACATGTCGGCTACAATGGCGGCTACACGTGTAAGGACATAGGGCAAGAAACACTGGGAAGGCGGGATGACCCATAATGCCATGCATGCAGCCATTCAGCAGCCAGCCCGCCCGGTGATGTCACAGCCCTATAAATACTGTGGCCATCTTAGATTCTGCCATTCACAATCGTACTTTATTCAGGGACAGAAGTGTATGCAGACACTAGGGAGAGTGAAAGAAAAACGAATTGTAAAAAAAAAATGGAAAGAAGCGATTTGCTAGTGCAGGGAAAGGATAGTGAGAGTAATCATTTTACAGGCACGGACAGACTTGTGCAGATGCTCGAGACAGTCATAGCAAAACCCTCATTGTGGAAAAAAGCGATTTACAAGTGCATGGAGACATTACTTGGGGATCCAGATAGTCTCATAATACAGCTCTGTCATTCCAGCAATTAGTTATTGGGGTGCAAGTGCTATTTTGAAAAGCCTTTAGTAGCTTTTGTCTGTGGAAAAAGATAAATACGCAGGTCACTTGTGTTGTTATTTACGCTAAAATCATTTGCAATCATTTCTGGTGAAAGAGTATAGGGCGGTATTTCAGTAATACACCAAACATTTAAACACACTGCACTGTTGCAGTGATTTCTGTTGAAAGTGTATAGGGGCTTATTTCATTAAAAAAGGAAAATATATACGCACAGCAGTGTTGCACTTATTTCTGTTGAAATCGTATAGGCTCGTATTTTAGTACTACAAGAAAAATATATATGCACTTCACTCTTTAATTGTTTTCTGGTTAAAGCGTATAGTGGCCTTTTTCCGTCCAACAAGAAATATATATTCTGGGGTCACTTGTGCAGTTAATTCTGGTGAAAGGGTATAGAGGCCTATTATAGTAAAATAAGATAAATATGTACGCATTTCACTGTTGCAGTTATTTGTGTTGAAAGCTATAGGGGCCTATTTCAGTAAAAAAGAAAAATATATACCGTATTTTTCGCCCTATAAGACGCACTGGCCCTAGGACGCACCTAGGTTTTTGAGGAGAAAAATAAGAAAAAAAGAATTTGAACCAAAAGGTGTGATTTTGGTGGGTTTTGAACTAATGGTGGTCTGTGGATGTCACTATTATGGGGGATCTGTGGATGACACTGTTATGGGGGATCTGTGGAGGACACTGTTATGGAGGGGATCTGTGGAGGACACTGTTATGGAGGGGATCTGTGGAGGACACTGTTATGGAGGGGATCCGTGGATGACACTTATGGGGGGATCTGTGAGTGGCACTGTTATGGGGTATCTGTGGATGGCACTGTTATGGGGGATCTGTGGATGACACTGTTATGGAGGGGATATGTGGATGACACTGTAATAGGGAGGGGGATCTGTGAATGACACTGCTATGGGGGATCTGTGGATGACACATACCGTATATAGCATCTTATGCTACATGGATCATTCACAGATCCACCCCATGACCGTGTCATCCACAGATCCCCCTCCCTATAACAGTGTCATCCACAGTTCCCCTCCCATAACAATGTCATCCACAGATCCCCCTCCCCATAACAGTGCCATCCACAGATCCCCCCCCATAACAGTGCCATCCACAGATCCACCATAGTAGTGTCATCCACAGATCCCCACATAAGTGTCATCCACAGATCCACCCCATGACAGTGCCCACAGCTGCTCACATCAGTGTACATTTCTAAACAGTAATCCTTAACCTCCAGCAACCTTAACTTTAAAGCAGCGCTAATCTCTTTACTACCTTACAATCAAGCTCCGGTAACATGCAGTGCAGGCGGCGTAACTTCACTCACCGACGTCACGCGCCTGCTCCGCCTGTTTCATTCATAATGTGGGAGGAGCAGGCGCGTCACGTGAGTGAGTGAAGTTACGCCGCTGCCCGCACTGCCTGCTACCGGAGCTTGTTTGTAAGGTAGTAAAGAAGTTAAGGTTAATGGAGGTTAAGGATTACTGTTTAGAAATGTGTACTGCTGTGAGCGGCGGGGCCAGTTGCTTCGAGCCCCTCCTCCCTCCCCACTGATACATCGTCTCGCTGTGCAGCATTGCAGCCGGCAATGTATCAGCGTTAGTGATGCACAAATGGCAGTATTCATCCCATAAGACGCACTGCCATTTTCCCCTCATTTTTTTTGGGGGGGGAATGCATCTTATGGGGTGAAAAATATGGTACGCATTTCACTGTTGCAGTGATTTCTGTTGAAACCGTATAGGGGCATATTTCATTCAATAAAAAAAAATATATATATGCACTTCACTCTTTAATTGTTTTCTGGTTAAAGCGTATAGTTGCCTTTTTCCGTCCAACGAGAAATATATATTCTGGGGTCAATTGTGCAGTTATTTCTGATGAAAGGGTATAGGGGCCTATTACAGTAAAAAAAGAAAAATATATACGCACTTCACTCTTTAATTGTTTTCTGGTTAAAGCGTATAGTGGCCCTTTTCCATCCAACAAGAAATATATATTCTCGGGTCACTTCTGCTGTTATTTTTGGTAAAAGGGTATAGGGGCCTATTACAGTAAAAAAAGATAAATATGTACGCATTTAACAGTTGCAGTTATTTCTGGTGAAAACGTATAGTGGCCTATTTCAGTCCAATAAGAAATATATATTCTCAGGTCACTTCTGCAGTTTTTTCTGGTGAAAGCGTATAGGGGCGTATTTCAGTATTACAAGAAAAATATATTCTAAGTTTCCCTGTTGCAGTTATATCTGGTAAAGCCTTTACTGGCGTATTGCAGTAGAAAAGGAAATATACATCCGCCAATTCCTGGTGCACTTATATCTTGAAAAACCTTTATTCACGTATAGCAGTAGAAAAAGAAATATACATTCACCATTCACTCTTGCACTTATATATTGAAAAACCTTTATTGACATATATCAGTAGAAAAATAAAAAAATATTCAGTGTTCACTGTTGCAGTTATATGCGGTAAAGCCTTTAGTGGCATATTTCTCTACTGAAATCAAGATATATTCAGCGTTAAGCGCTGCAGTTATATGTGGGAAAGTCCTTTTTGCGGTATAGACTAAATAACATTGTGTTGAAATTTTGTATTTAGGTTTCACACACTGTGTGTTTACGTGATGATGTCCATAAAAGCAGCGCACCAATACAGGTGAATACAATATGCACTAACCCTGCACAAAAATGCAAACTAATTCACGCCAGCCCGCATCTATCTGCGGTATTGCTTACTGGCTACTACGGGGACTTTTCTGCAACACAGAAACCACACTGGGACAGCGTCTCACTCTTCCAGCGCGGACCTACTTCCTCCGCTACATCCTGTTCACTTCAGATCACTCCGCCTCAAGCGCCGTTGTTTTTTTGAAACTGACAGCCTATAGCCCTCTGTTGAAAAGCCTTTAGTGGCGTATATACGTGGAAAAAGAAAAGTATATTCAGCATTCACTGTTCCAGTTATATGTGGTAAAGTCTTTAGTGGCGTATATCAGTAGAAAAAGAAAAAGATATCCGGCGTTCAACGCTGCAGTTATATTCGGTAAAATCTTTTTCAAATTATTTCAGTGGAGAAAAAACTTGTATTCAGCATTAAGCGCTGCACTTATATGTGGTAAAACCTTTTTGGAATTATTTCGATGAAGAAAAAACTTGTATTTAGCATTAAGCGCTGCACTTATATGCGGTAAAATCTTGTTTGAAATATTTTGGTGGAAAAAATCTTGTAATCATCATTAAGTGCTGCACTTATATGCGGTAAAATCTTTTTTTAATTATTTCGGTGGAGAAAAAACTTGCATTCAGCATTAAGCGCTGCACTTACATGCGGTAAAATCTTTTTTGAATTATTTCGGTGAAGAAAAAACTTGTATTCAGCATTAAGCACTGCACTGATATGCGGTCAAATCTTGTTTGAATTATTTCGGTGAAGAAAAAACTTGTATTCAGCATTAACCACTTCAGCCCCCCTAGCTTAAACACCCTTAATGACCAGGCCACTTTTTACAATTCCGCACTACACTACTTTCACCGTTTATTGCTCCGTCATGCAACTTACCACCCAAATGAATTTTACCTCCTTTTCTTCTCACTAATAGAGCTTTCATTTGGTGGTATTTCATTGTTGCTGACATTTTTACTTTTTGCTATTAATAAAAATTTAACGACATTTTTGCAAAAAAATGACATTTTCACTTTCTGTTGTAAAATTTTTCAAAAAAACTACATTTGTATGTAAAATTTTCTCTAAATTTATTGTTCTACATGTCTTTGATAAAAAAATCCAATAAGTGTATATTTATTGGTTTGGGTAAAAGTTATAGCGTTTACAAACCATGGTGCAAAAAAGTGAATTTCGGCATTTTGAAGCAGCTCTGACTTTCTGAGCACCTGTCATGTTTCTTCAGGTGCTAGAATGCCAGGAAAGTATAAATACCCCCAAATCACACCATTTTAGATAGAAGACACCCCAACGTATTCACGGAGGGGCATGGTGAGTTCATGTATGATTTCATTTTTTCACAAGTTAGCGGAAAATGACACTTTCTGAGGAAAAAAATATATAATAAAGTTTCCATTTCTGCTAACTTCTGGCAAAAAAAAAAAAATCTCAGACGGGCTCACTATGCCCCTCTGTGAATACCTTAGGGTGTCTACTTTCCGAAATGGGGTCATTTGTGGGGTGTGTTTACTGTTCTGGCATTTTGGGCGGGGCTAAATTGTGAGCAGCCATGTAAAACCTAAAGGTACTCGTTGGAATTTGGGCCCCTTTGTGCACCCAGGCTGCAAAAAGTGTCACTCATGTGGTATCGCCGTACTCAGGAGAAGTAGGGCAATGTGTTTTGGGGTGTATTTTTACATATACCCATGTTGGAGTGAGAGAAATATCTCTGTAAACTGACAACTTTGTATAAAAAAATTAAAAGTTGTCATTTACAGAGATATTTCTCACACCCAGCATGTGTATATATAAAAATACACCCCAAACACATGCGCTACTCTCCTGAGTACTGGCGATACCACATGTGTGAGCTTTTGCAGCCTGAGTCGCAAAGGCCCTAAAACCAATGATTACCTTTAGTATTTCTGAGGGCATTTTTACGCATTTGGATTCCAGACTTCTTCTCACGCTTTAGGGGCCCCTAAAATGCCAGGGCAGTATAAATACCCCACATGTGACCCCATTTTAGAAAGAAGACACCCCAAGGTATTCCGTGAGGGGTATGGTGAGTTCATGTAAAATGTTATTTTTGTCACAAGTTAGTGGAATATGAGACTTTGTAAAAAACAAAATAAAAAAAAAAATATATATCAATTTCCGCTAACTTGTGCCAAAAAAAAATTTCTGTGAACTCGCCATGCCCCTCACAGAATACCTTGGGGTGTCTTCTTTCCACAATGGGGTCACTTGTGGGGTATTTATACTGCCCTGGCATTCTAGGGAACCTAAAGCGTGAGAATCCAAATGCGTAACAATGCCCTGTGAAATCCTAAAGGTACTCATTGGAATTAGGGCCCCTTTGCGCATCTTGGCTGCAAAAAGTGTCACACATGTGGTACCGCCGTACTCAGGAGAAGTAGGGCAATGTGTTTTAGGGTGTATTTTTATATATTCCCATGCTGGGTGAGAGAAATATCTCTGTAAATTGACAACTTTGAATAAAAATTTTTATTCAAAGTTGTCAATTTACAGAGATATTTCTCTCACCCAGCATGGGTATATGTAAAAATACACCCCAAACACATTGCCCTACTTGTCCTGAGTGCGGCGATACCACATAAGTGACACTTTTTGCAGCCAAGATACACAAAGGCCCAAATTCAATGAGTACCTTTTAGGAGGGCATTTTTACGCATTTTTCTTCTCGCACTTTAGGGCCCCTAAAATGCCAGGGCAGTATAAATACCCCACATGTGACCCCATTTTGGAAAGAAGACAGCCCAAGGTATTCCATGAGGGGCATGGCGAGTTGATAGAAAAAATTTTTGGCACAAGTTAGTGGAAATTGATTTTTATAGTTTTTTCTCACAAAGTCTCCCTTTCCGCTAACTTTTGACAAAAGTTTAATTTTTCATGGACTCACTATGCCCCTCAGCGAATACCTTGGGGTGTCTTCTTTCCAAAATGGGGTCACATGTGGGGTATTTATACTGTCCTGGCATTTTAGGGGCCCTAAAGCGTGAGAAGAAAAATGCGTAAAAATGCCCTCCTAAAAGTTACTCATTGGAATTTGGGCCCCTTTGCGCATCTTGGCTGCAAAAAGTGTCACACATGTGGTATCGCCGTACTCAGGAGAAGTAGGGCAATGTGTTTTGGGGTGTATTTTTACATATACCCATACTGTGTGAGAGAAATATCTCTGTAAATTGACAACTTTGAATAAAAAAATTTAAAAAGTTGTCATTTACAGAGATATTTCTCACACAAAGTAATGGTATATATAAAAATACACCCCAAACACATTGCCCTACTTCTCCTGAGTACGGCGATACCACATGTGTGCCACTTTTGCAGCCAAGATGCGCAAAGGGCCTAAACCAATGAGTACCTTTAGGATTTCACAGGGCATTTTTACGCATTTGGATTCTCACGCTTTAGGACCCCTAAAATGCCAGGGCAGTATAAATACCCCACAAGTGACCCCATTGTGGATAGAAGACACCCCAAGGTATTCCGTGAGGGGCATGGCGAGTTCACAGAAAAAAAAATTTTGGCACAAGTTAGAGGAAATTGATTTTTATTTTTATTTTTACAAAGTCTCATATTCCACTAACTTGTGACAAAAATAAAATTTTACATGAACTCGCCATACCCCTCACGGAATACCTTGGGGTGTCTTCTTTCTAAAATGGGGTCACATGTGAGGTGTTTGTACTGCCCTGGGATTTGAGGGTCTCCGCAGTCATTACACGTATGGCCAGCATTAGGAGTTTCTGCGATTCTCCGTATATTGACCATACGGGTAATGAGATTTTTCCGTTCAGCCGCTGCGTGAAAAAAAAAAAAATGAGCGGCACAGATTTATTCATTCGCATCAATCAATGTGGATGAAAAAATCTCTGCCAAAATCAGTGACTGCGGTGCGGTGGGCTGGGCGCTAGCTACCTAACAAGTAGCTAACTAACTGGCGGTGATAAGGGACCCTTATGCCCCATTCACACGTCCGCAATTCTGTTTGCGGAGCGGAATTGCGGACCCATTCATTTCTATGGGGACAGACTTTGTCCCGCTCGGATCGGAATTACGGATCCGCGCTTCGAGTCTGCACTTCCGTTCCGCAAAAATATAGAACATGTCCTATTTTTGTCTGCAATTGCGGACAAGAAAAAGCATTTTCTATATAGTTCTGGCAATGTGCGGATCTGCAAAATGCAGAAAGCACATTGCCGGTGTCCGTGTTTTGAGGATCTGTGGATCCGCAGATCCGCGGATCTGATCCGCGGATCCGTGAATCCACGGATCCGCAAAACACATTTGGACGTCTGAATGGAGCCTTACAAGGGGTGTGATCAATGACAGGGGGTGATCAGGGGTCTAGATGGGGTGATCAAGGGGTTAACAAGGGGTTAATAGGTGAGGGGGGTGGGGGGGGTTAGTGTAGTGTTTGGTGCAACTTTACATAGTTACCTGGTCCTCTGGTGGTCGATCCCAGCAAATGGGACCACCAGAGGACCAGGTAGCAGCTATATCAGGCGCTGTTCACAAAACAGCGTCTGATATACTTGTTTGATGCGATTTATATCGCATCTACAGCCTGCCAGCGATGGATCATCGCTGGCAGGCTGTGGTCAACTCCTGAGACGCCCGCTACTGTGAGCGCGCGGCGTGCGCTGCGTTCACAGGAAATCTCGCGTCTCGCGAGATGACGCAGATCTGCGGCGCCCCAGAACAGCCCGACCGCCGCGAGAACGCAGTTGTGCGTTAGGCGGTCGGGAAGTGGTTAAGCACTGCACTTATTTGCGGTAAAATCTTTTTTGAATTGTTTAGGTGGAAATACAAATTTCCACCGACTCTATTAACTTCCTCATCTGTTCATTATCATCGGACACACTAACTTTACAGACCCTCCCCTCCCCAAGATATATATATAAGTGGTACCAGCACCACCTAGGAGCGAATAAAGGTAAATGACACTGCCAGACGGTTAAAGGGAATTACAGCATGATACCACAATACATTTGATAGGAAATTTAGCAAGAGTTTAAAGTTCCCACATATAGCACATAGTGGGACACCGCATCAAGATGAATCAGGCGTGGATCAGCCAGTATTTCCACACATCAATGCCTGATGAATCAGACTAGATCATCCATGATGCCACACCAGCAATTTGACAAAAGAGACCAGTTTCTTCTGGCTACCTGCCTCAGCTACTATTCTGATGCTGTTACCTGCCTGATGCCACACATCCAATGCCAAGTGTTCCTTCTTTCACCCACCATCTTCAGTGGGTACTGGTACCTTCACAGTATGTACCACCCACCTCCACAGTCTGTCACCTTGCCACTCTGTGGCCTCCTGATGTTGCTGCCACCTCCAGACTCTGTCATTGTGCCACTCTCTGGCCTACTCATGCTGCTGCTAGCTCCACACTCTGTCATTGTGCTGCTCTGTGGTATCATCATGCTGCTGTCACCTGCAGGCTCGGTCATTTTGCCACTTGGTGGCCTCCTCATACTGCCGCCACCTAAAGACTCTGTCATTGTGCCGCTGGGTGGACTCCTACTGATGCTGCTGCTGCGACACCTCCAGACTCTGTCATTGTGCCACTCTCTGGCCTACTCATGCTGCTGCCACCTCCACACTCTGTCATTGTGCCGCTCTGTGGTATCTTCATGCTGCTGCCACCTCAAGACTCTGTTATTGTGCTGCTCTGTGGTCTCCTCATGCTGCCGCCACCTGCAGACTCGGTCATTGTGCCAATTGGTGGCCTCCACATACTGCTTCCACCTCCAGACCCTGTTATTGGGCCACTCTGTGGTCTCCTCATACTGCTTCCAGCTCATCACTATGTCATAGGTGCACTCTGTGGACTTCTCATGCTGTTCCCATCCTCCCCACTTCATGACTAGTCCACTATTTTGGCTTTCGGCCTGGCTGACATCATTTATTTGACACTTCTTCAGATCTGTCAGAAGGAAGGAAAACCAAGATGCACAACGGATCCTGTCTGTGTAGAAGCTTTACGGCCTGTATGGTCCCATCAGAAATTACTTATGATTTGGTAGCTAAAAGCAGGAGTGGAACAAAACACTGAAGCCATGCAAATATTACATTTATGTGTCATCTCTGTTTTAGATCTACTCCGTTTTTTTTGCCTTTAGCAATACTGATGGATTATTGAGCAAATGCTGACCGAGTGAATGCGTATGCTCCACAGACAGGATTCATTTTTTGTGGGTTATTGTTCTGACGGTTTAGAGGAAGGCCCAAATAATCGGTGACGTCAACACAAACTTACTGATGACACCCCCTCCACTCTGTCAGGGGGGCTCTACTTGTATAAGCGTTTAATAGAACAGGTTCGGTAGACCTTTTTGTATGTGAAATCAGCTGACAAGGGTGTAAAAGGAGTGCACTTCATCTTGACGGTTACATATATCTGTAAGTCTGAGTTGATACTTGAGTTATTTGGTCAGTTTTGGCCCCGTAACTGCCCAAATAAGTGAAGTATGCAATGATTCTAAGAGCGATGTCTATCATCTGCATGTCATATGGACTCAGTATTATTTCACTACTACAGCAGACTCCCTATGCATGTTACTGCAAGGCACAGTGTTCTACACCACTATCAAGGATTTCAGCAGCCAGGAAATATCAGTTTTTTAACATAATTCGCCGCGAATATATTCGGATCTAATCAAATGCTTCCCAAAAAATTAGGCAAACCGACAAATCGAATTTTTGAAAAATTTGCTCATCTCTAGTCAGAACAATAAACAAATGTACCGAATTCCATTATCCTTTCATTGTTGAAATTTTTTATGTGAAACAGGCTTTTTTTCTGGAAAATTGATGGGTGATTGTAGACCCCCTTTTGCTGTATGGACCAAATTACGTTGTCGTGCGTCCAGTAGCAAACATAATGAAGACGCTGATGACAACACACCAGCAGACTTTGCCTTTACCCTCTATTCACAATTAAATCAAGCAGCTTCAGTAAGTTGAAAATATTCATGTTATCAGTGACTGCCGGACCCCTGCGCTGATCGGGCGGGCGCAGCTCCTGCTCCTACATGTACGGCGCTGGTCCTTAAGGGGTTAAATGAAGCAGCTTCAGTAAGTTGAACATATTCATGTGTTTTTATCTGCTCCGTCTGCATTCGATCTCCACAGCACACAAGACATGACAGGAGAACCTCTGCTTTGGAGTCCAAGTACTTTTCTTATGATCAGGAGTTCTATCAGAATTGTGCGTAACATTCTTGCTCCCATAACAAGCCATAAAAGCCATAACAAAAGGACTCCGTAGGCATACACATCAGCGGAAGCTGAAGCTGGTTGCGCCAATTTTAATTCAGGAGCAGTAAACAGAGGTGGCTGAACTCCGCTGCTCTGTATCTCTTGTGAAGTCAATGACTCCAACTATGCCCCTCTTGCGATTTACAGCAAATACATTATTTTCATGTAGAGATCCAAGAATGATGTAGGAGGCATTTAGTGTATGCAAGCCATGTGCGCCCCCTCTCATCACTCTCACGCTGTTCTACACCTGGTTTGCCTGGGCGAACGGAGTCACACTAAAGGCTACACTACACTAAAGGATTTTCAACATATAACATCGGTTCATACAGAACAAAGTCTACAATCACCCATCAATTTTTTTCCCACTTTTGCACTACACTAAAGGCTTTTCAACATATAACATCAGTATAAACAGAACAAAGTCTACAATAGTGTTGGTCACGAATATTCAAATGGCAATTTTTTTATCGCAAATATCGCCACTTCGAGAAATCGAGAATATTTAGAATATAGTGCTATACATTCGTATTTTTGAATATTCTAGATTTTTTTAATCTGAACCCATGATCCCTCCCTGTTTCTTGCTTGTGAACCAATGAGAAGGCTGCAATATCTTTGTCTGAGCTTAGCAACATCCCTAGCAACCAATAGGAAAGTTGCCTACCCCTTTACTTTATAAGAAACTCCCCAGCAGCCATTTTCTGCAGTTTTTTTTTTTAGTTCTGAGAGAGACAGCAGTGTCATTGCTGTGCTCTGTGCTTTACTGTGTCACATTACATTAGATATTTGATTAGTTAGTTAGTTAGCTTAAATATATCATACAGATAGTTAGTGGGAAATAACCAGTGTAGGTTAGATTGTGATATAGTGTAGCTGTCCATATGTAAATGCTACAGGCAAGTTCACAACAATACTTATTGCACCAATCACTAATATGTAGTCAGACCTGCTAAAATGTGAAGTTGAACGTATTGCGCAAAATTATGCGCATCATTAATTGCCGATTTGCACAATTGCGAATATATCTGAGCACTCTATCTGCATATAAAGCTGTCGTAATGTTCTGCCGTGCCAACCATTTTCTCCAGTCTCAGGAAACTTCTAGCAGCTTGAAAAATGTAGCAATAGTGACCCACGCCTGTATCGCGCGTGCATTACGCGAATATTACATTACCGATTTTCGCAATCAAGAAAATAATCGTGAATTCTCGTATTTATGATGAATATTCACCCAAATATTTGCGAAATATCGCGAATTCGAATATTGCCCCTGACACTCATCAGTAGTCTACAATAACCTATCAATTTTCACAACAAAAATGTTTCCCACTTTAACACTACACTAAAGGATTTTCAACATATAACATCGGTTCATACAGAACAAAGTCTACAATCACCCATTAATGTTCCCAAAAAAGGCCTGTTTCACATAAAAAATGTTACCACTACGTAATTCGGTCCATACCGCAAAAAGGGCTTTAGAATATATAACTGCACCGCTGAATTTCAATTAGGCCCAAATTTTATTCTACTTTCACACAACAGGCTTTTCAACAAAGAAGTACAATGCTGGACGACGAATATATTTTTATTTCACCACTAATACACTGCAAACAGGGCTTCAAAATATATCACAGCACCGCAGAACGTCAATTAGGCCCAAATTTTGTTATACTTTTACACAACAGGCTTTTCAACAGAACATATGCAACGCTGGACGGCGAATATATTTTTATTTAGCCACTAATACATGGCATACAGGGCTTCCGAATATATCACTGCACCGCTGAGCGGCAAAGATATTTTTTCTTTTTCCAATAATACACGGAAAAAAGGGCTTTAAAACAGAAAACTGCACCGCTGAGCGGCAACTTTTTTTTTTCTTTTTCCACTAATGCACACAAAAAAGGGCTTTAAAACAGATAACTGCATGGCTGAGCGCAAAAATATTTTTCTTTATTCAACTAACAATGCTGGCTAGTCCCTCAAGCTGATGTTAAAAGATGAGACTTTCACCAACATTTTCCAGTCAGGAACATATCGGAGCCCTTTTGCACCACCGTCAAGGTGTCTCAGTGTGGCAACGGATCCTACCACTAGACTACCTATGGTGTGTGAACAAGGTCTGATAGGTACTCATACAGAACAAAGTCTACAATCACCCATCAATGTTCCCAAAAAAGGCCTGTTTCACATAAAAAATTTTACCACTACGCAATTTGGTCCATACCGCAAAAAGGGCTTTAGAATATATAACTGCACCGCTGAATTTCAATTAGGCCCAAATTTTATTCTACTTTCACACAACAGGCTTTTCAACAAAGAAGTACAACGCTGGACGACGAATATATTTTTATTTCACCACTAATACACACATGTGGTTCAACACAAATGCTGGTGGAATGATTCCTCCCTATCCTTTCCCTACACCTTGAGTAATCTTTCCTTGCACTTGTAAATAGTTGTTTCTTTTTTTTCACCACAATCAAGTCTTTCCTATCACTGTACCGAGCACCTGCAGACTCGTCTCTCCCTGCACTAAGAACGCTGGTGAAAGGCAGAATCTAAGATGGCCGCCGTACTTATAGGGCTGTGACATCACAGGGCTGGCTGGCTGCTGATTGGCTGCATGCTTGTTAGTATGGGTGATCCCGCCTTCCCAGAGTTCCTTGTCCCATGTCCTCACACGTGTAGCAGCCATTTTAGTAAAAAATGCGATTTGTTACCACGTATCGCAAGGAAATTCGGATTCGGTGCGAAACAAATTTTTCCTGAAATTCGGATCGAATTCCACTTCGTCAGCTTCGATTCGCTCATCTCTAATAGGCACTATGGCATTATGGCAGTATATGAAGCAGCATCACCAGATCCTATGGGGAAAAATAACTGACTGCCAGCTAGCTGCCTGAAATATATACATGTATATACATATATGACTAACAGCTAACTCTTATACACACAGTGCTATCAATCACTGATAACCCCTCCTTCCTATAACGATAACTTTTCACAGGAGGTGAAAAAAGAAAGATATAAATGAATAAATTACAGGTTTTACTGGCTTGGCTTTTCCCACAAAAATATTCATCAATCTTCTCAGCTTCTCCTGCTATATAACATGGTGCTGTCGTAGTTTTTTTGGTGGCAGGCCCTCTTTAACTCCCATCTGGCTAAGTTGCTGGAGGTACAGTCGCTGCCATACCACTTAATAGATTCTGCTACCTTTAGGGAACTGGTGGCATATGTTCAGCCTTGCTGGAAGATACCTAGCCACAATTGTTTCTCCAAAAAAGCCATTCCTGACTTGTGCACTTATTTGGCGGAGAACATGGGCCACTCCTTGCAATTATCGCTGTGCAGTAAGGCACATACCTCTGTGAACACCTGAAGTAGCTGTTATTGGCAGGAACAGTACATGCCTTTCACACCCCACTTGGTCAATGTTTTTCAAGGTAGCGGTAATTCAGCATCTCAGCAAGAAGGCTAGATCCTATCAACAGCTTCACGTTTGTGTCAGTCTGGTTCCCATATCCGCTTCCTCCATTGATATCCTTCTATCC
This sequence comes from Bufotes viridis, assembly GCA_033119425.1. Taxonomy (NCBI): domain Eukaryota; kingdom Metazoa; phylum Chordata; class Amphibia; order Anura; family Bufonidae; genus Bufotes; species Bufotes viridis. The sequence continues at coordinate 70,113,261 of CM065590.1, read as the reverse complement.
CCAACAGAAGCAGGGCAGAGCGTTGCTTTCAATTCCCTTCCCTTCTATCATATGTGTAAAGTGAAGCGTTGCCAGCTGTGTTGGAGCTGATCAGTGTGGGCGAGAGTAGAAACGTGGCTGATCAGTTGCTAAAGTGCATCAAGCAGCAAATATCATGCTGGTTGTCTCCTGCCAACCCCAAGGTGGTCAGCGACAATGGCAGGAACATTGTGGGCAGGCTACATTTGGGGGAAACAACACATGCTCACTGCATGGATCACCAGACTCATGTCGCATGCTCATGCGCTTCGAAGAGGCCACCAAATTTGTCAGTAGGAACATCTGTAGCATCAACTATGTCACCCCCCTCATATTTATTTTAGGGCATACACTCACTCTGATGCAACAAAGGACAGTGAAAGAAGAGCAGCTTATGCATCTTGCTGGCCACCCTGTAGTTGTTGGGGACCCACATGGAGTAAGTCCCATGGAGGAGGAAGCAGAGGATGAGGAGCTACCATTGTAGGAGAAGGAGCAGGAGAAGTCAAAAGTTGACAAATGTTGTCCTCCGCCAGTGTACAAAACGTCACTTTTGTCAAAATGAATGAGGCATGGATCTGCATAAACGTGGAAGAGGATGAGAGTGGTAGTCCTGAGGATAGTAGGAGTATTCACAGTTCACAGTGGCACAGTCCCATGTCATATAACACAGTCTAACTCTTTCCCAATAGCAGCGTTTAGACAGCAACAATGTTGGAGGTTGTAGTTCTCCTTCTCGCTATCTCTCTGTATCCAACTAACCCACTGTGCCAACTAACCAATCTGACTTTGGTTAAGGGTGTTGTCCTGGCAGATCCTTGGTATTCACCCTTTAACCCCTGAACAGGGATATTGACTTCACTGCAGGGAACCAACCAGGCTGCTACGTCCTGGGGTAGTCTGGTGTAGATAGCAGGTGACTGTATGGGGTCAGAGACACCGGTGTAAAGTACCAAGGGATTAGGCAAAAGGCATAGTCTGAACACAGTCCCCGGTCAGGACAGGCTGAGTCCGTAATCCAGATAGCAATTCCAAGGTTGTCGCAGGCAGCATGAAGCAGAATCAGTAGTCAGGCAAGGTACGGTATGCATTATCATACAAGAGATAATACCTTTGCTGGTTACTAGACACTAGAAAGCCTCAAAAGGTAAGGCGGTAGAAGCAAATCTAAAGGAGAGTTCACATCTCCGTTTTATTTTCCATTCTTCTGATCCATCAGAAGAAGAGAAGAAAAAAAGAGAAGAGAAGAAAAAATAACAGGATCAGTTATGAATAGGATCCGTTTTTTACAGGATCCTGAAAAAAAATAATATATATATATATATATATATATATATATATATATATGTCCTGTTGCATCAGTTGGCATCCATTTGAGCCATTTCCATTTGAGATCCATTTTTTTTTTATGGTAAAAAAAAGTACTGCATACAGTAGCAGCTTAAAGAGAGGGGAGCAAACATTTGTTAAACAATGTAAAAAAGAGATAAGTGTTAAGGCCGATTCATTGGCCTGTGTTTGTGGGAGGGGCGATGATGACTATATCTGGCCGGGCGTTTCCTCCCACAGTGAACGTCGTCTCCAGTGTATGGTGTGGGAGCTCTACATACCGTCCTCAGGGAGCAACTAGGGTGCAGCGCTACACGGCAGTTCCAGGCCCTGACTTTCTACGGTCCAGATAAGTAGCTGCCTCATTCAGCAGCATCGTTGCTTTAAGTCCGGCCGGTGGTGTGTCAGCTCCCTTGGTAAGGGGGAGCAGCACCGCACCGGAGCGGTCTGCCAGGGAGACACGCTCTCCCCACACGGCATGACACGTAGGGTGCAGGGCACAGCGTGTGCCCGCTCGATAAAGTATTGCACAGGCCGCTGTGCTGTTAGACAGGCAGGGAGGGGAGGGGCGGACAAATTAGGCTTCAGCATGTTGTTTCTATCCAGGGGGTGCACAGGTGAATTCACTCAGCAAGGGGGAGTAGTAAGGTTCAGGAAGAGTGTGTGTTTGAAAAAAAAAAAAAAAAAAAGAGGGTGTGTGACTTTAATGAAATGTCAAAAAGAACAAAAAAAAACCCATACATTTATTATGGGGAAGGGACATTGAGTCTAGTGTTCTAGTCAGGGTATGTCAGGCTTCTTAGTATAGCTTTAGTGTGAGATTACTCTATGTGGAAAGCACGTCACAGGAGTCGCTTACTGGGGTCACTCGACCATGTATTCAGCTCTGCTCTGCAGCTGGCTGTCATGTGTTTTCCTCATGCAGAGCTACTAGTGAGGTGGGGTGCATAGCATGCACGGTGTCTGTTTTAGTCAGTCTCTCCTCCCGCACTATTCGGGCGTGCACTCACCTCTTCCCCTCGCTCTGCTCTGCAGCCGGCTGTCATATGTTTTCCTCATGCAGAGCTACTAGTGAGGTGGGGTGCATAGCATGTACGGTGTCTGTTTTAGTCAGTCTCTCCTCCCGCACTATTCAGGCATGCTCTCACCTCTGCCCCTCGCTCTGATCTGCTGGCTGGGTTCCACAGACACGCATAGTTGTGGCTCTGGCGCCCTCTATGTGGCCACAGCTGGAAGTGCGGGGCAGAGTGTGAGTTCAGGCTCCAGTGTTAGTTTAAAAAAAAAAAAAAAACATATATATGTGTGTATAGTATGTATAGGGGCACTGTTAGGATGTTGGTCCGCACTGCGGATTCGGCGCCAGATTCTGAATAGGGTTACGCTTGACGCACATTTTTTACGCATACGTATTCGACTTGTTATTTCATCAGTTCGCCATGATACCACATTAGTGGCATTGGTAAAGATTAAAGGGTTTCTTGCATTTATCTCTCCAGGATCAAGTGTTTATATGTGCCTTGATGTTCAGGCGATTGCTGACTTTCCATGTCGGATCACTTTCTCAGGCATTGGTACAGTATTTCTCTTTTATTCCAGAGGTATACAGTTTCCTAGTTTCCTGAGGTCACGTCGAGCTCAGGTTTTGCTGCCATTTTTTGGCCCCCACTGGCTAGCTGATGGGTGGCTGAGTGAGGTTGGTTGATCCCGGGTTCCACAGATTTCAGCGTTGGTTGAACTTTATCCTATAATGGCGGCTGTGCATGCAGGGGGTCGGGAATAGGCTGGTTACATGATGTATGTTAATGTCAATGTCGCGGTCATGGATATTTGATTAACGGCTTGGTCCTACTGATATCTTTTGTTAGGTGTCAGGTGCTTCGCTCGTTACTACACCAAATTCATTACACACATTCATGTACCCGAATCCAAAATATAGCAGCCGGTGCCCTGTCCCGAGCTAATTCTCTTTCACAAGTTTCCCGAAGCGGACGTCTACGGTGCCACAATGCCTCGGTATGCTTCACTACTTCCGATCCCATTACCCTGGCTGCAGCTCGCTCGTTGGCAGCAAAATCGCAATAGGAGGTTGTGATAAAGCTCTTTGATCGAGTTTGTGTCCTTTTTGGCCCCCTTCAGGCGTCCCTTCAGCGTCGCGGTTCCGGCATAATTCTAACCGCTTTTAGGTATCCAGTAGGTAGGGGTCATTCCTTCATGTTTAAGCCCCGACCACAAGTGTTAAGGCCGATTCATTGGCCTGTGTTTGTGGGAGGGGAGATGATGACTATATCTGGCCGGGCGTTTCCTCCCACAGTGAACGTCGTCTCCAGTGTACCCACCCTACCCACCCTTACTTTCACTATCTCACACCAGGGGATGCCCCCCTTCAGGCGTCCCTTCAGCGTCGCGGTTCCGGCATAATTCTAACCGCTTTTAGGTATCCAGTAGGTAGGGGTCATTCCTTCATGTTTAAGCCCCGACCACAACTACAAAATATTTAAAAAAAATTCTAGGAGAGTCCTAGGAGACCTCAGAGTGTCATAGTCCAGTCATACAGTAATTTTCAGGCTTATTATAGCACATTTGTTTCATGTAGAACCTATTCAGTCACTAATCAAATTGATGATTTGGATACGAAACAAATTTCAAGAAATTTGCACCTCTTTAATCAAAATTCACCAGAATTTTTCCAAAAATTCAGATTAGTCAGGAATTTTCTGTTTTTTTTCCTATAATATTAAATTACTGATTGTCCTGTAACTCCATTTTAGACAAAGTTCCATTTGCTGTTCTTTGAACACATGAGAAATTAGTGTGGTTTGTCACATCTTGTACTTTGAACTGGCCAAGAAACCCCCACATGTCTAGTTCCTGCAAAAAAATCCCCTGTGCAGTTAAATAGGGGCATTCTCTCCTGAAATTAACCATTTTGTGGCCAGTGACATACAGTTATATCATCTTTTCATAGCAGGGGATATGCAAGGGTAAATCCCTCTGATAAAAAAGCCAGACAACCAATCCAGGGATATACTTACAAGTTTTTAATACCATAAGCTAGGAATAATTACTACTAGCTACAGTACCACATACACATACAGAAGGTAGACAGTGATATTTTCTGCAAATTTTTGTACTGTAGAGTTAATCAGAAGAGAAGATGCAATATGTCTGCTATTAATGACATCCAGAAATGTTATAGGAAGGTGGAAAATTAAGTTTCATAAGCAAAAAACATGAAAGTACTTGAAAGTAAAATTCCTTCTAATTTATCAACTGCTGAAAGCAGTGTTAGTTTTGATCCCCATACAAGGGCAACATCAAAATCATCAAGGCTTGAAAGAATGTTGAAAGGACTCCCTGAGGATTTCAGACAAGGCTGACCAGGTATATAAAAATATGTTGGAATTATCCCAAGCAGAACATACTGGCATCCATGTTCTGTCAGTAGATTTTCATAGACCATTGGTAGAAAATCATTAATTTCTAACGATAATTTGTTTTCCCTTAGTCCTAACAGCAGCACAGATGGGGTTAACCACCCCCCGTGGACTGGCAGGACCAGCGGAATGTTTAATGAGCCCAAGACTAATAACTCAATTTAACAATTAAGTATCTCCTTAAAAGGAGGAAGTCAACCCCCAGCCCACTGTGTTTATAGTAAGAAAAAAACTAGACATCATGTTAGGACTAAGGGAAAACAAATTATCGTTAGAAATTATCGATTCCCTTACGTCCTAACAGCAGCACAGATGGGGAGATAGCAAGAAGAAACCCGTAGGGAGGGCCTTCCTGCCTGGCAGATCTAAGAAAAGTCTGCCCAAAGGCCGAAAACTCAGCTAGACTGGCATCTAGTCTATAATGGGAGATGAATGGCGATTCAGAGCTCCAGGAGGCAGCTTTGCAAATCATGTTTAGAGGCAGAAGACTCCTCTCGGCAAAAGAAGTAGCCAAGCTAAAAGATGGCACCACCATCTGAGGGAATACCGAGTTCGCAAATAAAGGGAGCACAGGGAGTTTAGCCCAGTAGGGCTGCCATTCCATTTGGAGAGGACCTCCGACTGTAGAGGGCAGAGGTGCCATAGAGCCCAAGGGACTGCTTCCACAGACGCTGACATGAGCCCCAACATCTTCTTGAGAATCCGGATTGGAACTCGCCGGGGAATGGAAAGGAACTTGCCGTGTTCTGAACCCGGATCTTCTTTCTGGAGTCAACTGGAGCGACATCCCATTGGAGTTGATTATGAAGCCTAGATATCTTACTGAAGTCGACGGGCTCACGTCCGACTTCTGCCAGCTGATGTTCCAACCTAGGTGGAACAGAAAGGAGATTGTTACCTGAAGAAGTTGGGTTTGGACTGCTAGAGCAGAGGCTTTCAAAGCCAGTCGTCTAGATAAGGAATGATGGTCAGTCCTTGAAGCCTCAAAGCCGCCACCACAGAAACCACCACCTTGGTAAAAGTGTGAGGGGCAGAAAAAATGCCAAAAGGAAGGGCAACAAACAGAAGATGCCTGACGACACCGGACACCTGGATCGTGATCCTGAGATACTTCCTGGAAGCAGGATGGATTGGGATGTGCAGATATGCATCCTTGAGGTCCAGGGTTGCCATCACGTCTCCAGGATTGAGGACGTGAACTACTGACCTGATGGTTTCTACACGAAACTTCACCTTCCTTATAAACCGATTGAAATATCTCAGATCGATAATCATCCGGAGATCTCCTGAAGTCTTGGGAACCAGAAAAAACTGGTGAATAGATCCCTGGGCCCCGTTCTCTTGCCGGAACCTCCTCCAGAGCCCCCTTGCAAATGTAGTCCTGAATGTAGGTCTCCAGGATCGCCTGCCTGGCAACTTGTAGAAGGTTGATCTTGACAAACCTGTCCAGAGGAATAGAGGTGAGGTTGACTATATAACCCTCGGAAATTATGTTCAGGACCTAGGGATCTGAGATCTCTCGGATTCACTCTTCTCAGAAGTGGGAGAGATCCTCCACGAGAGCGCCTCAAACCCTTTAGCTGCGCTCTCCAGTCACTTCGAGAGCTTGTTTGCTGGCCAGACCTACCACCGCGGTCTTGTCTGCCCTGCCCTCAAAAGGACTGCTCGGGAAGGCTCTTCACCTTCTTGTCTGAAAAGGAGAATCCCCGTGTCACCCCTGGAAGATGGCGGCGCCCAGGGACCGAGGACGCCGCCAAAATACCCCAGCCAGGCGCAACTGCGCGGGGCCGGCAGCACACAAGCTGCCGGCCAAACTGACAAGGTACCTAGAAAAGGGCAACGCCGTTACCCAAATGAAAAGAAGGCTCCCCGCACCTTCCATAAGAAAGGGGGGAACAAACCACCTAGTCCACCTGTCTGGGAGGACAGAAAAAAACACAGTGGGCTAGGGGTTGACTTCCTCCTTTTAAGGAGATACTTAATTGTTAAATTGAGTTATTAGTCTTGGGCTCATTAAACATTCCCTCGGTCCTGCCAGTCCACGGGGGGTGGTTAACCCCTTCTGTGCTGCTGGTAGGACGTAAGGGAATGTTCTATTTTCAGCATAACAGTGTCTGTGGAACACAGAACAAACAAGTATTCTTCAAAGATACCTTCACGGATGAAACACGGATGGATTTTCCACAAGCATCAAACAGACACGAATATGCTAATAGGTCTAAACCAGCCCATTTTAAAAACAGCAGCACTCAAAGTATTCATAATTACATTTACGAAATACGTTCATCATTTAAGTGTTTCACAGAAAATAATACAAAAATGTTAAAACATTTTTTTATTACAGTGGGTGATAAAATAGAGCTGAAACCTTACATTTATTACACCGATCCAGCAGTTTTTAGAAATATCCCACACATGGCCCTAGATTGCTACTCGACGAACACACAAAAATAGATGTTAGGCAATAAATCGTGTGCACACCAACAATATATACCAATAATAAATTACCTTTATTTAAAGATGAAAAAATCCATACCATGTATAGCCATAAAAGCAATTAAAAACAAACACATCTGGGCTTTGTGAATTAGACAACCCACCCTCACTTTTCCCCAAAATTAGAGCATAAGGACAAACTGGTAAACACATAAATACAAAGTGCAGGTTAGTCAAATAACATGAGCACAAAAAATATACAAACCCTAATAACCTATGAAGTAGAGAATAAGCCCCATTGTGCACCTGTGTCAGGAGAAGGAAAGAACACCCTATGCGTATCGCCAGTAACCTGGCTTCGTCAAGGGTGATTATATATATATATATATATATATATATAACGAAGACCAGACAGCACTCCAAAATCAAAAAGTGAATTTATTCACTCATGTGGTAAAAAGAAGCGACGTTTCGGCTCATCCATAAAACCTTTTTATGGATGAGCCGAAACATCACTTCTTTTTACCACATAATAATAAATTCACTTTTTGATTTTGGAGTGCTGTCTGGTCTTCGTTTTTTATACCTGGGTAATGAGTCTATACCCTGAGATATAGCACCCACTCTTCATTTGTTTAATCAGTGCCGACAATTTTTCTTATATAATATATATATATATATATATATATGACTTGGGGACTAGAACATACATTGTAAAAACCCCATATAAACAGTAGAAGTACGGTATATGTGGTTCAGTAATCAGTAATAAATAACAGGCTAATTACACATATATCATGATTATAGCATCAAATTTTTACTTGACATATATTACAAACATGATTGGCACACACAAAAAAAGTTAAAAGGGTTAAAAACAACAACACAGTGGTGGTGACCAGATGGCTGGATAAATATAATAAAGTGCAAGTGCAAAAGTTTTTTGGGGAGAGGTATTATAATGTGCAAATAAAAGAATTCATGAAAGAGTATTATACACACAGCCTAAAGATATAGCTGTGAAAGTGCATAGATCAAATAACATGTAAGAGAAAGGAATCAATGTTGTATAATACAATGTACATAGACAATATATTAATAATACCAATCAAATTGTAATGTCCCAGCCTCAAGTCAGACCACCACCACGCCCGACATGGGTTTCACTATCAGCTTTCTCAAGGGGTACTGGTTGGTGGGAACATAGCAGATATATATAGTGCTAAAAATGATGTGTTCACTGTACCAAAAAAGTCTGTAGAAAATGTACCAATGAAATAATGAGAGAGAAGGTGCCTTCTTTAAGAGATAAAATGGAAGACATGAAACGACAGGAGATTAGTAGAGATGGCCCGAACTATTCGCCGGCGAACAGTTCCCGGCGAACATAGCTTGTTCGCGTTCGCCTCAGCAGGCGAACATATGCGATGTTCGGTCCGCCCTCTATACATCATCATTGAGCAAACTTTGACCCTGTACCTCACAGTCAGCAGACACATTCCAGCCAATCAGCAGCATACCCTCCCTCCCAGACCCTCCCACCTCCTGCACAGCATCCATTTTAGATTCATTCTGAAGCTGCAGTCTTAGTGAGAGGAAGGAGAGTGTAGTTGCTGCTGATTTAATAGGGAAATCGATAGCTAGGCTAGTGTATTCAGTGTCCACTCCAGTCCTGAAAGACGTCCTGATAGCACCCCAAAAAGCCCTTTTTAGGGCTGCTACATTAGTCTGCTTTTTTTTTCTTTCTCCATATATATATTGCAATTGCCTGGCCTGCCTGTGTGTGAGGAGCTGCAGGCCCACAGACTGTAGTGTGCCCACTGCCAGTGCCCACCACTCACACCGTGTGGCACAGGACTTTGCATCAAACAAAGGCATTTAATTTTTACCCTTTAATCTAAGGTTAGTTGCCTGCCAGTGTGTGTCAGGCTAACTTCCACTGACTGTAGTGTGCCCACTGCTAGTGCCCACCACCACTCATACCGGGTGGCACAGGCATTTAATTTTTACACTTTAGTCTAATTTCAGTTGCTTGCCTGCTGCCAGTGTGTGTCAGGCCGACTTCCACAGACTGTAGTGTGCCCACTGCCAGTGCCCACCACCACTCATACCAGGTGGCACAGGCATTTAATTTTTACACTTTAGTTTAATTTCAGTTGCTTGCCTGCTGCCAGGGTGTGTCAGGCCGACTTCCACAGACTGTAGTGTGCCCACTGCCAGTGCCCACCACCACTAATACCGGGTGGCACAGTAGCTTGCCGATAAATAAGGCATTTAATTTTTACACTTTAGTCCGGATAGGGTACGTAACAGGGATTAAACTGATAGGAATAGTACTAGTTAAGACACCACTCATATAGCGTGTCACTGCACATTGCTCTGTGCACGCGCAGTGCCCCAATTTGGGAGTAAGAGGACCGACCAAGTTGCTTTTTCCATCTCCCGGTTCCTAAAATCAATTCAGTTTAATGTATGAGAGTTTGGTCTGTCACTGTGAAGGCAGTCGAAGGTACCCGGCCTAAATTTTTTTTCACAAAAGGCAATCCCTGATATGGGACGTAACAGGGATTAAACTGATAGAAATAGTACTAGTTAAGACACCACTCATATCGGGTGTGACAGTAAATTGCACGGCGCAGACACAGTGACCGTGGATTTAAACAAAAGGGAGGGAGCCAGCATTTTTTTAACCATCTCCCCGTTCGAAAAATCAATTCAATAAATGGACCCCAGATTGGGGACGTTAGAGGGATTAAACTGATGAGAATAGAACTACAGAAAATACCACTCATATCGGGTGTGAGAGTAAATTGCACAGCGCAGACGCAGTGACCGTGGATTAAAACAAAGGGGAGGGAGCCAGCGTTTTTTTAACCATCTCCCCGTTTAAAAAATCAATTCAATTCACCTTTCAGGGACCCTTGGTGTTGTACGTGGCTGGGTGGAGGAAGAAACCTTCAATGACATCACCAGGAAATGGCTAGCTTGGTATCCAACCTTGTGCAAATGGGGAGTTTGCGGTTGTGCAAATGGACTGTTTGCGGTTGTTTGCAGTGCATTAAAAGGGGAGTTTGGTCTGTCAATGTCTGTGAAGCGGGCGTAACCCTTACACTACCTGATCGATACAACATCATACCTGATCGTATACACACACTGGATGTTTTAAAGCATGTTATTCCAAACAATTTAGGAATGTTAGTTAATTTATGCCCTTTATAGATTAAAACCCGACTCTGCGTCCACTACGTAATTTTCCATGGGAGTTTTGCCATGGATCCCCCTCCGGCATGCCACAGTCCAGGTGTTAGTCCCCTTGAAACAACTTTTCCATCACTATTGTGGCCAGAAAGAGTCCCTTTGGTTTTTAAAATTCGCCTATCTATTGTATTCTATTGCGGTTCGCCCGGTTTGCCCGTTCGCGAACATTTGCGGAAGTTCGCGTTCGCTGTTCGCGAACTGAAAATTTTATGTTCGCGACATCACTAGAGATTAGTTCAGGTTTGGCTGAATTTTCTGCTGCCTCATGTAGCCAGTCAACTTCCAAACAAGGGTCTAGAAGGGGATCTCCCTCACTTTCATCCTCCTCCTCTCCTGAAGATATTCCATACTGGGAGGAAAAAAAATTGTGATTCTGACTCTGATTCTGGTAGCGATTGCTAATTTACATAAAGGCGGTCAGGGTTGCAATGGAAATCGGGAAGAAAAAAGTTCAGAGGTCTGCTCTTGTCCAAATGTTTTCAGGTTTAGAAGACAGAAAAAATAGGGTGTTCCCAGTGCATAAAAATCTTCACTCTTTAATTTTACGTGAATGGAAAAATCCTGATAGTAAAGGTTTTTTTTTTTTACCCAGAACTATTAAAAAAATGCCTTTTGATGATCAAAATTTAAAACTTTTTCTAAGTTGGCCTAAAATATTTGTTTCCCCATCTCAATTAACAAAGGGTTCATCCCTACCCTTTGAGGATACAGGCTCATTGCGTCATCCCATGGACAAAAAGTGGACGCACATCTTAAGAAGACTTTAGGTTAGAGAATAAAAAATTAGCCTGTTACCTGGATTTCATCTTGATTTCAAAAATTTACACGTACAGGATAAGAAATTTTAAGCTAATTGTAGCTAATCACTAGTCACTACCCGCACCCTTTACATCATTTTATCACTGTGTATGCATTTGTATGCTGTTGCCTAGCAGCCTGGCAAGCAGTGACAATAGAAGAAAAGGTTGACACATGTCTTCATTTTTCAATAGCTTTTTAACTGTACATCAAGCACACAAGTGTACAAAAGAATTTTCAATTTTGTTTTACACTTAACCTGGCTGCAAATAAAATGTTTGTCACAGATTTATTTGCGGCTTAATGGAATATTTGCTGTTAAAAAAAGAAATTTGGTGTTTATTATATTAAAAGTTGTCTCACAATGACATCATAAATGGGTCAATCGCTTGCAACCTTGGTCTATTACTATTTGTTCCATATTGTTTCATTCCCTCCAGAATTAAGAAAACTGTCACTCTAGTGCCACATATAGGCAGCTATCCAGCATGTTAAAGGGGTTAAACAATGCTAAAATAGTGGCCCAGACCTCCCCGACCCAGGGTGGTGGAGATCAGATAAGCATTACCCCCACCCTGGGTCAGACAGGTCTGGGCCACTATTTTAGTATTGGTTAACCTCTTCAAGAGAAGACACCTGTGCAGTAGGTGTTACTAGAGTTTTCTTCCTTCTAGAGTAGGTTATAATGCATATTTTGGAGGAAGCATTGTCTTAATAAGGGTATTCCAGCTTTTAGATATTTATAACAAGACTGATCATGAGAACGGGGTCGTGTCTCCTCTGAGGATAGGGGATAAGTTTAAATATTGGTACATCCCCTAGGTATGTTATAGAGACAACAGTATCAAGTCACTGCATGCAGGCCACCTCTCCTGACCTAAAAGGACAACCAAACAACAAGGGAGAATGGCTGATACTGTAGATCCTCAAGGTGGTAAAGGTCCAGGGCCATGTGTGACTTGTGCCCTGCATATAATCTGGCCCTGAAAGGGGATACAAAATATAAATACATATATATCTACATTTGATCTCTTCCTGTAGAATATGAAGAAAACCAGTCATCGCCAGGAGATTTCTATCATCCAAAGAAGTTATTAATATCAAATTGGTGGGGGGTTTGACATCTGGTCCCACCACCATTCAACTATTTTCAGCAGCCCCTGTCTGCATAAACCAAACAGTGGACAGGGCTGAAAGCAAAAGGCCCCATCCATGGTATAGCGGCTGAGGCTGGTTACTGCAGTGATGATCCAATTCCACTGAATGAGAGCTGAGCTGCAGCACGACATCATGACCACTACATGGAGGTCAAAGCCTTCTGCTGCGGCTCTATCCACTGTTTACTTTTTGACGTCGGGGTCTGATAAGACACCTGATCCATGGGGGTGTCAGGTGTTAGACCCCTACCGATCTCATATTGAGGACTTATCAAGAGAATACAGTAGCTTATTAATATCTAAAAGCTGAAATACACCTTTAAACTATCTATAAGGAGAATTTGTGCTTTCGTGGGACAGTACCCATCCCATGGTAATTCCAACCAGGCTACTATGTCTCCACAACTTCATATCCCTACATGTCAAAAATGATTTTCAGTTGTACTGTATTACCAGACTGACCTCTCTACCTGTCATACATAGTATATTTTTAAGTTTGTGTTGAGCAAGTATTTCTGTGACAAAAGTCAGAAAACCCATGGACAAGGCTCGGACACAAAACTTGTCCTGAACTTGCAAAACATACCGTAGTTCGGCTTTAATAAAAACTATGAATAAGCATCTGCTCCTGTTCAACGAAAATATAAATCTTCCTTTTATAGGCATAGAACAGCATAAGAACTAAACTAATAAAATACTATGATATAAAGTTCTGATAGGTCTGAGAATTCATGATGGTTTCTGGCCGTGAACAAATTAATTCCCAGATCTAGAACTTTGGTCCTCATTACATCATTTTGATACAGATTTGGCAAGGCTTTATTTGTCCCATTAGTGTAATGCTGTCTGCAATAAAAAATCACCTTAGGGCATTTGATTTATCCTTGTGCATGAAGGATTACCACGAAAGAAAAGCTGGACACTGGGAATCCTGATGAAACTTGGCATATGGACAGGTATACTACAAGTGTGGAGTTCTAATAAATCATGTTGAGAATGGAGACAATATATGAACATGACATAGCGGAAGGGAAATCTCCAGGTTATATCATGAAATAAATGAGGAGCGCTCAAAAGAAACTGAAAAATCATATAAAAGAGGTGAACAATGGGTGTCATGGGATAAATAATGTGCAAGAATATGTAGCATACAGACAGTGGGTGCTATAGTGCCCTTGGTCATTCCTAATTCTTATGGCCTTGGAAGATGAGAACTTGCAAAGGACTACTCTCTCAGGAACAAATGCAAACAAGGCATGAGGAATAGGCCTTAAAGCTATATTAGACTGCCAGACTTTCTGCCAGATAATCGCTCATTACTGATCATCTGGCAGTCTAATACTGCCTTTAAATGCCTGATGAATAAGCAAATGCAAATTGTTCATCAGGCAGGCCAGATCTTTCAGCATATCTGGATTTGCAGGTGGCAGATCACGCTTTCTAAGGGTCCATTCACATGTCCGTATCATGGGTCTGCAACCGTTCCACAATTTTGCAGAATGGGTGCGGACGCATTCATTTTCAATGGGGCCGCAAAAGATGCGGACAGCACAGGGTAAAAAAATTGAGCATGTCCTATTCTTGTCCACAGCCACAGACAAGAATAGGCATTGCTATCATAGTGCCGGCCATGTGCGGTCCACAAAATGCAGAACGCACATGGCCGGTGTCCGTGTTTTGCGGATCCGCAATTTGCGGATCGCAAAACAGTTGTGGACGTGTGAATGGACCCTAATAGAGATCTGCTGCTGGCACTTCGCTGTCCTGCATGGGGATGAGTGATGGCATAACGATCGCACCTCCTCATGTTGCGGAGGACATCGCTGTATGCAATAGCAGCGGTGTTCTCCGCTAGCTATCTACCGATTGCCAGGAAGGAACGCTTATCTCCTGACAATCGCTAGCGTCATCTGGGTGACTAATAGACCCATAACAGTTAAGGAATGTTGATTGAAGATAAGATAACACCATAACCTTCTGTCCTGTGTAGCAAAATCTGGTCCATTTCTTCTATGTACAGCACCGAGACAAGCATTCACAAATTAATGATTTTCATATTATTAAAAGCCAGTCTACAGCTAAAATATCTATATATATATAAAGAAGGACGTATATATGTATGTATGTTCCGCGATCACTCAAAAACGGAACCATCGATTTCAATGAAACTTAGTATACACATCCCTTGCTACCTGGAAATAAATCTTGTGGGGGTCACAGCTCTCTAGGATGTACCGTTCCTGAGATATTCCCAAAATATGACCTGCATTAGCCAATATAAGCCTGCAAGTCTTTATCTTAAAATCCCAACTGCCATACACACGGTCACATGTCCCTTATCAGCCAATAGAAGCTCGCAGGCCCCTAGTCTCCACATACACACAGTTTTACTCCAGGTTTCCATAACAACCCAGTCATTTTTTTTCACTGCTGTAGGTCAGCTTTAGGGCTGCAAGACACATAGGGCATATCTTGGATGTATTTTTTGCGACTGTTGTGTCACAGTCAAAGCATGTCGCAGAGCAACACTGTAGCCTATCATTATAAAAATTGTTGCGCGACATTGGTACGACAAAATGTCGCGCGACACATGTCATCATGTAGCCCTAGCCTTAAAGGGGCAGGGCGCTGTGGAGGTCACTGCTAAGTTGGCAGGGGCCACAATTGAAGGGGCGTCAATGTGGAGGTCATTGTTAAAAGGGCGGGCACTGTAGAGGTCACTGTTAAAGGGGCGGATACTGTGGAGGTCACTGTTAAAGGGGCAGGCTGCTGTGAAGGTTAAAGTGAAGGGGATGGGCTACTGTGGAGGTCCCATTTTAAGAAGGCTGGGCACTGTGGGGGGTAAGTGTTAAGGGGCAGGGGGGCTGTCGAGGTCGCTGTTATGGGGGATATGTCGATATCTTTTAACAACACACACAAACATTAGGTGAAATAGATGAAATACAGTATACCCGTGCAAAGCCGGATCCTTCTGCTAGTCTATCATGAAATTCACTTGCAGAATCGGAGAAGCTGAATAGGACTATCTGTACATTTGGTACTTTTGTACACAATTTCAAATACAACTATATACCATCATGATAAAGTTGCAACAAGTCTCATTTGAATCCTGGTTATCCAAAATGTCCAGTTATGGACATGGCATGAGACTTTAGTCTACACAATGCCTTCCTCATGATTTCAGAGATAGTTTCCTTGTGTTTTTTTCAGTGGGCACCCTTCAGTTTTTTAAGCATTATTGTCTGCAGTGCCTGTTAGTTTTCAGTGTTGTGTTCTTCGCATTGTTCTATGCTTGTGACCAATAGTTCTAAATGGGTTCTCTGGGCTCCTGATATTGATGACCTATCCTCAGGATAGCTTCTTAATATTCAATCGTTGAGGGTTCATCATCACGCTGCAGCTCCCACTGGTCGTCTGTTCTCTATAGCCTCCGGAACAGTAACCAACTCTTGAATGGAGTGGGAAGCACAGCTCAGTTCAAAGTATAGCGGCCGGGCTGGTTACTGTAGCTCAACTCCAATTGAAGCAAATGTAAGTCTGGGTACAAATCACTGTTTTGTTTTATGTTCTGATCCATCAGAAAACAGAAAACAAACAAAAAAAGGATTCTTGATTTCAAGCATCCGTTATGCACATTTTGCCTACGTTTTAGCTATTTCCATCTGAGATTCGTTATTTTAGACGGAAAAGGGTCCTACACAATATTTTTTTTATGTCTTAATTAACAGATCTCAGAAGGAAATTACTAAAATAGATACTAAATATGCATAACTGAGCATAATGGATGCTTAAAAAACATGATCCATTTTTTTTTTTCTGTTCTTCTGATGAATCAGAAAAGTGGAAAATCAAGCAATGATCTGAACCCGGCCTAAGCTGCGCTGCAGTAACCAGTCACGACCAGTATGCATTGAACAACACCATGCGTCCTGTTACATTGAAAGTGCTAGTTCCAGTCCTGCAGGCTGCAGGGAACAGCTGATCAAGGGAGTGTTTCACTGATTGAATATTGATGGCCTATCCTGAGGAAAGGAGGGTGGAAAAAAATCCTAGAGCAAAGAAACGTTGTAAATAGTCTTCTATGATTTTGTGTCTACAGTTCCTATACAAACCTATGTATCTCCATGGTTACATACTACAAACAATCTCTGTATAGTCTGATCCTGCAGTCATGTTGCCATTCATCTGTCCCCTACTTCTTGCTTATTTACCAAATAGATGTTAATAAAAGTAAAGGATTGTTATCATGGAGACACCAAAGTCTGCATAGGTGCTGCTATACTCACTAAGCGATTGTGTGTGATGATTTTTAATGGACCCCACCTTATCTCCAGTCCTATGTTATGCTATACAAAAGTGTACCCTTATCAGTTAAATAAGTTTTGACAATATTTAAATGTATTCCCTACGGAAAATGGCATAGTTGACTGATCAGTAGGGGTCTGACCATTAGGGCCCTGCCGATCATGAGAACAGGTCCATGTGTCTCCCTTGTAAGAATATGTTTAAATATTGGTACTGTACATCCCCTTTAAGCATGTTATAGATACAACAGTATCAGTCACTGAGTTACTTGGGCATAAAAAAAAGTGACATGCATGCAGGCCACCTCTCCTCAGCTAAAAAGGATCACCAAACAGCCAGAGAGAATGTATCGTGAAGGCATTTTAGGTCTCCAAGATGGCCAAGCCCATGCTGAGCCTTGTGCCCTATATATTTTCTGGCTGTGGGTAAAGATGTTCAACAACAAATGATGACAAATATAAATGCATGAATAATTTATTGCTACCTTTTCCCTCAGGACATGAAGACATATGTCATCTCCAGAACATGACAATGTATTTTGTGAGTTTTTTTTTTTTTATATACCACTTTACATTAGGTGGAGAAATACCTCTGTAGGAAAACCCTGACCTGCAATCTGGGATCTCCGGTTTGAGCAGCCCTTCCAGCAATGTCACAAGGAACAGTTGTCATTTAGGCACAGCTTATGTTGATTTCCAGCCTGGAGCTCTGCATTGCAGTCTGCCAAAGAAGTATTGCTTCTCTTATTTATCTACCACACACTGTTGTCCGCTTGGAGAGGAATGAACTCCATAACCCGCCTCCCACGCCGGAGGTTTTGAAGTCATCACAAAAACAACTTTTGGATAGGAGCCACTGAATCTGTGCCCCATGTTCCAAAAAATAACTGTGGTCCATCGAAAGCTTCTCTTCATTAGAGCCAAAACAGAGGGGGTACTCAGCTGTCCTTCTTGTAGAACAAAATAGAGTTGATTTAACTCATACATCACCTAGAAGATTTAATATAGAAAATAATAGTGAATAATAAGTAAAATTGCAGTTTTGTTCTGTATTCAGAATTCATTATTCTCCATTGCATATAAATAAAGGCAAAGAAAGCCCAATTTCTAACTTTATTCTCCCTGGTCTGCTACTGCATAATGGATCTATATCTTGATGTTGACTCAAAGCAGTCAGTTGGATGAGAGCTTTTGGCTTCCCAATTTTATCTCTAGTCATATCCAAAGATTATTACCACACAGTTCCCAATTTCCTACCTAATACTGATACTGTTGGATCAGATTTTGAATAACTAGGTCACTCCAGATTTATCAAGATCGGAATTTGCTCTGCTGGTCTTGATAGGCCTTGGTGGAGACACTTAGGGGGAGATTTATCAAACTGGTGTAAAGTAGAACTGGCTTAGTTGCCCACAGCAACCAATCAGATTCTACCTTTCATTTTTCACAGCTCCTTTGGAAAATGAGAGGTGAAATCTGATTGGTTGCTTTTGGCAACTAAGCCATTTCTACTTTACACCAGTTTCATAAATCACCTCCTTAATTTATGATGAGGCGCCAGACTGAAATCTACTTCAGTTTGTAGCTGGTGTAGATTTCATTCATTTATTACTCCAGTTTTAGACATAAATGATAATGCAGTAGATGTTCTTGAGTTCTTTTTTGAAAACTAGTGAGGGCACTGTAAAAAACGCCAAAAAGTTGAAAACCGAGTTTTGTAACTTTTTGACACTAAAAACCAAGTGTATAGAGGTGTTAAATAGCCACCTTAATTCTTTGTGGGCAATATACATCAGGATAAGCCACAGAGACATTTCTATCATGGGAATGCCCAGAGCTTGCCCTCGTTTCCTTACATCCTGAATCACATTAGGCAAAATACTGCAGATCTCTCAGGCGCTCTTTTTTACAAATAGATAGATAGATAGATAGATAGATAGATAGAAAGATTCATAGATTGTCATTACACTGACATTTGAGTCTTACTTGAGTGTGCTATAACAGGACTGATTAGTTTGTGCTATTTACAGTCGCTAAATTGTATTAACCATTACATGTGGAAATATAGGCCAAGACTGCAAGGATGTGAGTCCGTCTGCAAAATAAATTTACATAAACTTGGGATGATTTAAACTAATAGTAGGACACGGGGATGATCAGAGTACAGTTAAAAAATGAACATCTCAAATCTTATCCACAAATTAAAGTTTTTGTACCAGCATTTCCACATGAAAAGGTATTTGCATTTTGAATTTACTTTATAGTGTAGTGAAAAAAAAAACATGAAAAAGTATAAATTTCAGTGCCCCGCTTTCCATTTGTAGTGCAGCACAATGGACCACAGGGGGAGGCATGATGGAGGCATTGGAGAGGTAAGAGTGGGGATCACAGCAATGAGAGTGGTGATGGTTACTCAAGGTGGCTTTTTCTTCTCCAGCTCTCGCTAGGCCAAGCATGCAGTGAATTGATGGCACACCCTTTCTTCTCTTGGGTCAGACCCTGGACTTTCTGGGGACTCCGGCCTGGTGTTAGGTGGGGTGCCCTTGGTGTCAGGTACAGTAGATGGAGCTGACCTGATCAAGGGGGCAGCCTGCCACTGAAACGCATAGCTAGCCTTTTATTTATAGTATTTTAGGTATGTTTTTAATAAATAATTTTATAGATAGCAGAGCAGCGCACTTTTGTTTTTCTTTTCCGCGCTCCTTGTTGAGCGAACACGTTCCTCCATATATCTCTGACCTGCTTTCTCGATACATCCCCACACATAACCTCAGATCCTCACAGGACCTCCTTCTCTATTCTCTTCTCATCTGTTCTTCACACAATCAACTACAATATTTCTCATATTCATTTCCCCTACTCTGGTACTCACTACCACAACACATCAGACTCTCCCCCAACAGCCAAGCTTTCAAGAGTAACCTGAAAACCCACCTTATCAGGAAAGCCTACAATCTGCAATGAGCATGCTGCCACTACACAGCCACATGAGCAGCCTATACCCTTACCTACTGTGTCCTCCCCTTCCCTTATAGATTGTAAGCTTTTGCAGGGAGGGTTCTCTACCCCTATGTACCAGTCTGTTAATAGTTTCTTGTTTATTGTATTTTTATATTTGTGTAACCCCGTCTAGATGTACAGCACCATGGAATTAATGGCGCTTTAAAATAAATAATATTAATATGTCCAACTGCCATGGCTGTATGGCTATATTGTATAACACGGTCCATAACGCAATTCCAGGATGGAATACATAACGGAATGCCTTTAGAGGCATTCAGTTATTCATACCTTCATAATAGAAGTCTATGGCCTGCATAACGGATCTGTCTGGTTTCCGTTGTGCAGGAGAGAACACCAGTATAACGAAAACCGGAACGGATCCGTTATGCTGGCCATAGACTTCTATTATGATGGAATAAATAATGGAATGCCTCTAAAGGCATTCCGTTATGCATTCCGTCATGGAATTGCATTATGGTCCTTGGTAACGGAATTCACAACGCAATTCAGCATATACCACATCCCGAACACGAACTCAAACTTCAAAATATGAAGTTCTCTCATCCCTAGTTTTATTTAAGGAGCATTTACCAAACCAAGGGGATATTCCAGGAGTCTATAAGAAACTTAATGAGCTGGGGCAAGTCTTGAAAATTCTCCTTATAAAGGCTCGAAGGATCCGAGGTAATATGAACACCCAAAAACTTCATAGAAGTATTTGACCACTGGTAGAGAGTGCGTAGCTCCAATGCTTTCTGTGTTGTCAAATCTAATTAGATATTCAGGACTTGTGACTTCGAAGGGTTAACCAAGAAGTTTGACGGCACCAAAATGATCAAATAAAGTCTAAATCCCCGGGAATGCACTATCTTGGTTTGTGATAACCAGTAAAAGCTGCTAATTGGTAAAATACGTTAAGTGTGTCACACAGCCATACTGACTGGGAAGTATTTGGAGCTTAAACATTCCCAAAGGTATATAATTGTATACCCACAATCCCTTTTATAAAGTGATATCTTCCTTCAGGATCTACAAGTGTTCACTGCACCACAAAATGAGTATTTTTGTGCAGTGCAATAGAGACTCCTCTAGAGGCAGAGGAGGAAGAGACGCTGTGAAACCAATAATTGTATACAAAATTATTTAAGCGAGGTACATGACCTGCTTTAAAATGGGTTTCTTGTAATAGTGCAACACCCACCTTTTGCCTACATGGGAAAATGTGGATATACATTAATGGAACATACTGTAATTGCAGCCATGGGGAAGTAGAGAGTGCACCATTGAATTCTACGTTATCTCTGCAAGGTTAGGAAACAAATAGGGTGAGAAAGGGGTAGGAAAGGACAGGAAGGGCAAGTGGGGAGCTAAGCAATAAAATGTCAAACATAAAACAAAAGAGTAATCTCCTTATGGGCGAGGGAATATAAGCTCTCAAAAAAGATGATATCATCCAAACACTCATGATGTTAAGAGTGTACAATTGGGGGTTTAAGTTTTGACAAAACTAGGGCCTTCCATATGGAAAGCCGGCAGAGAGGCATAACATGTAACTGTAAATTCCACTAAGGTCACCAAAACAGAACACCAAAAAGGCAGCATTATAGAGATTTGAACTAAAAATTTAAAGAGTCATGAATTCTACAGAAAACAGGGCCTTAAGTTGGCAACTATTGAGACATCTTACTGTCACGATGGGGAGTGGGGAAAACTCCCCTCCATATAATGTGATCTGTTACTAAGTCTGGGAACAAGGAAAAGGGAGCTGGTCACCTCCTACAGCATCCCTAAACCTGGCCCTGGTCTCCTAGCTGTATGGGCCGAACCAGATGGTAGGAGGGCCCATACTCAGGAACCTCAGAACCCTGGAATTCTTGAGTAACCCTAAGGTAAGGTGACAGGACAAGAATCAGCGTCTCCCAGCGGCCTAGTAACAAAAGGGAAAAAAAAAAATTGAGCAGCAACTGAATGGCAGGTAAGCACAAAGTGTAACAACAGCACACCAGAAACACAAACACTTACCTGCCGCAGCAAAGATGGAAGAATGACTCCAAAACTACCTGGACCCTCTTGCGGACACCGGATGCAAGGTGGCTCTAGGCAGCGCTGCTCATAGTCTTTTGGTTCACCCCTCCGGGAAACCATAGAGCTCACATCCGCAGGCCACAACAGACAAGGGGATATCTAGCAACCATGCCGAGCATTACACCAAACATGCCATAGTACACCAAACAAGACATCACCAAACACAACAACAGGTAAGGGTAGGGGAAGGAACATAGAAACAAGGGGGTGACATCGATGTTCTACTAGGATGGCCCTCAGATTGGACAGATGGAATCCAGGAACATTAACACTCCAACACACACCAAGGCTGGAGACAAACAACTGATCTCAGGCTCAAAACACAAGCATATATAGAGCCTAGAGACCACACCCAGTTCCACACCTAGGAAGACATTAACCCCACGCGCACCAGACAGAAGGAGGAAACAACTTAAAGGGGAAGTGCACGTGCACTGAACACAACACGTTGCCACCGGCAACCAGTATGCACGGCCAACGTGACACGGTAGAACAAACAACAATACCGTGACACTTGCTCTTTGAAGAAATAACATACTAGCCTAGAGACAAACCAGAGAATATAGGGAGTGAGGTGGATCTGTAAGATTCCTCACACTGTTCCAATCAGAAATGTCCAGTGCCAAGATATCCAGGGTATTATACACCAGCGCTAGGTCGAATCACAAGTTTGTGACCAGGGGCATTTATCAGCAGTCCAAACGGATAGAGCCAACTGTATGTTATGGCTTTCACCCCGAGTACTTCAATGTTCTGCGTTTTTGCAAAGTCATGGGCGACAAATCTTGATACAGGGAGAAAGTCATCCCACAAAAAGTGATAGGATGTTTGTCTCTAGCTGCCTCAATCATCTTTTTTTTGGTCTGAAAGCTGACCATATGGCATATCACATTCCTAGGAGGTTCATGATATCATCAGAGGCGCGTGGGACTAGTAGCATGCTGAATAGCTCCATCACAGATGCCATCATGGAATCAACAAATACAGTCTCAGGGAGGCCTTTGATGATGTGCAATATATTGAACTGCCTCCGGTTATCTTGGTCCTCAGCCATATTACAAAGAAGGTTCATCTGAGTTTGAGCGTGGTCAAAACTGTGGGAGACCACTGTGTTAAACTCAACCAGTGCCTCCTGGCCAACCTCCAGTACCTCAACCCAATCACCAACCTGCTTAAGCTCCCTTTTAAAATCTAGTACATTCTGCTTCAAAGGAGCCAGTGCCTCCTCTAGGATATTGCGGATGGAAACTCTGGAAACCGGTAAGTTCTACTGTAAATGGTGAGACTCAGCATCACTGTCGCATTCTGAGTTGGCTGGATAGTTCACTGGAGGAGAAGATTGTATACCTGGAGTCATCTTTCTTCACGTCCTTGGGGGCGGTTCCACTTTTTCAACAAACATATCCATTTCTCCCTGACTTAAGCTTGTTTTTTGAGGCCCAGTTTGAGGCCCTGAGTGTCTTTAGCCTTTTCTTTAGCATATTTTCCCATTTTGTGCGCTCTGATAAAGCTAAATAAACCCACTTCCACTCGACCCTCAACAGAGCTCACTTAGGCATGTGTTTCCTGCTGCCCTACCAAACTCCACCTCCCTCAATTGCATGTCTTAATTCTGCTGGCATGAAAAAAGAATAACATTCTTTAATGTTTTGGAAGAAAAAATAAATTGAAAGGTATGTAAATGAGCTTGCCTGACGAAAAAAAAGGGATATCTTATTTAATGCCAGAAGAACTAAGATATGCAATTTGCACATACTCTTACTAGCAACCGAGAGTTGCACTCTCTCTCTCTCTTTGAGAAAACCAGTTCACTAATCCCCAGTATATTATGTACATGCTATGTTTTATGCACATGTAGACAAATCCTCTAGATCAGGTGCGTATAGACTTCTAAACTTCTCATAAATACCATAGATCTGACGAAATGTAATTGATTGCATGAAAAGCAATGTTATAGGATCAATGCCCGTGTGCTACAGATGCTCTAATGTGGGGAAAAGTTGGAGGGACCAGAGAAATTTAAGGTGAAACAAGCATCTTTGGATTCACATCTATGTTTTTGGCAGCAGAAAATAAGAAAACAAGACGCCGCCTCTCTTGTGAGGGATTTTAGGTTGGCTGTTTTACAGAACACTCTGTACGGTCATATCTTGGCTCCTTGCCCTAATGAAAGAATAGCAAAACAACAGCAGTACACAGTGCACATGAAAACAGCATCAAATTCTCCTTCTCCTGATTTACCCTGTGTCATCAGCAATACAGGGAAACCATATGAATTGCTTGGAAAATATACAGCACATTATGTAATTCATACGTGTATTACCATCTCTGAATATACCATACTTTATCCAAATTACTGTTAGTGGGTTATGTTAGACTTATAGACTTAATCACTAATAGATAAAACAATGGGGGACATTTACCAAAACTGGCATTCCCCTACACCAGTCTTGATCTCCTGTGCACTGGAGCAAGATATGTCAAATTTATTAAGAGACACATGCCTCTTAATAAATTTGCAGCATCTCCGGCACTCTGTGTGCCACAAACTAAAAGCTGTGCCAGCTAGGGACTGGAATAGACTTGAGCCATAACTTATGCAAGTTTCTGGTGTAAGTTATAGTAAATCAGGGAAGCCATGGTGGACTCCACACCCTCTGCTAAGCGTTGTCCTGTTTCTCACCACTACACAAAGTGTAGTGTTGACCCTTTAAAAAAAGCTTTGATTTACCTTTTGTAATTAGGCATTTCAGAGCATTATACCTGTGTTATTGAATGTGCTGTATATTACTACAAGATACCGTTTAGTGTTGCAGCAAACACATTTTACTGCAATAACGCCACTTCTGTTCCATAGCTGTGATCTTATTGGAGCTCTACTTTCCTCAACCCCGGCAGCACTGAGTTGCCAAACATATTTAAAGGGTAATCGACTAATCGTCATTCCATGATTTGCCCGCTGATTTTGGTTTGTTCCCTTTTCTGGCTCTTGTTCTTGTGTTACTGGTTCTGACTCATGATTGACCT
The DNA here is from genome assembly GCA_033119425.1 of Bufotes viridis. Lineage (NCBI taxonomy): Eukaryota > Metazoa > Chordata > Amphibia > Anura > Bufonidae > Bufotes > Bufotes viridis. The sequence continues at coordinate 70,088,412 of CM065590.1, read as the reverse complement.
TGACATTGACCTTGGCCCTGCTCCTGAATATTACTCCTGCTTTACACTTGGGCGAATCTGTTGTTCTACTCCTGGCTCTGACCCTTGACTCTGTCTCATCCACTTGCTTTTCACATGCTGCACAGAATGCATCAGTGCTACCATTAACAATCAGTGAGGATTCTGGGGGCTGAATCCTAGCAAACCATGGTGATAAGTACATATCTCCTGGGGAAATAGGAAGATTTCTTACTCTTGACTAGAGATGAGCGAATCGAAGCTGACGAAGTAGAATTCGTTTAGAATTTCGGGGAAAATTCGATTTGCAATGAATGCGAATTTCCTCGCGCGTGTAGGGACTGAGGACATGGGGCAAGAAACTCTGGGAAGGTGGGATCAACCAGATTGACATGCCTGCATGCAGCCAATCAGCAGCCAGCCATGTGATGTCACAGCCCTATAAATACATCGGCCATCTTACAGTAAAACATTTTCCAGCATTCAGAGTGCAGGGACAGACGTTTAACCACTTCAGCCCCCCTAGCTTAAACACCCTTAATGACCAGGCCACTTTTTACAATTCTGCACTACACTACTTTCACCGTTTATTTCTCCGTCATGCAACTTACCACCAAAATTAATTTTACCACCTTTTCTTCTCACTAATAGAGCTTTCATTTGGTGGTATTTCATTGCTGCTGACATTTTTACTTTTTTTGCTATTAATCAAAAATGTTTTTCACTTTCTGTTGTAATTTTATTTTTATTTTTTAATTTTTTCAATTTTTTACTGATATTCGCTTAAAATTGGTAATTAATATTCATAAATAGGCGTAAGCCGTCTATAGATAGTCACGCCTATTTATGTCCTTAACAACACATTTCTATTGCCTAGCATGTCACCAAGTCGCTTACACTTACTATCTGCATGCGCCTAACTCACTACGCTAAACGCTAATAAATACACGCTACACAATTCTACCAGTAAAACAGTATTTATTAAAACTGACGCACACAGATATGTACTAAATAACACAACACTACAAATACAATACTAACACTACACAATCCCAATTTCCACCCACAACACTAGATAATACAAGTTACACACACATACTTAATATGGCCGCCCACCCACTTGGACTTAACTATCCCTATGGGAGTAACAAAGGGTTAACACACTCAACTGCTGCTGGGCTATAGGCAGGGCAGCAGTGGAGGGGTTAACACAAGGTGCAGGGGACTGTGGGTAGCAGGGCTTGCTGGGACCTGCAAGGGTTAATGCAGGCCACAGATACACTGGGCTGAAGGCTGCTGCAGGTGTACAGCAGGGATTAATGCAGGGCAGGGAGCAGGGGTTCAGGGATGGCAAGGTAGGGGTAAATGCAGGGATAATGGGTAGGGAGGTACAGGTCTGCAGGGGTTACACCAACAGGGGTTGATGCTGCTGGGCAGGGAAGGGGTACATGGGACTGTAGGGCTATGGGAAATCAGGGCAGGGGTTGGGGGTACTCAGCCATCTTCGGGTTCCATCTGTGTCCTTCTCAGTCAGGAGCCGAGTTCAGAAGAGTCCTCCTTTGTAGAGCCATGCCCTCATATCAGTGAAGTCCACTGTACCTTGTGAGCCCTCCCCCCAAGTAGTTTGGAGATAGGGGGGGGAGGAAACAGGTTTAGCATGTAAGCCATGTGCTGATCAAAAGGTGCCATAAAGTCTGCAATCTCCTGTCCTGGACCCACATCCTAGCTAGCATCTCTATGCTAACTACCTCCCAGGGACAGTTGGGCGATTTAATAGATAACAATGCAAGCCATGGCCTACAGGCTAAACACTGGCCTGTATCAAGTTGATAAGATAAAAGAGGCCATGGAGAGAGGAGGCATATATGGGATATATATATATGAAAGGGGACATATTCTATAAGGGGACATATATATATATATATATATATATATATATTTCAACCCTTCCTCAACAACTACATTTCTATATAAATTTTTCTATAAATGTACTGTTCTACACGTATTTGATAAAAAAAAACATCCAATAATTGTATAATTATCGGTTTGGGTAAAAGTTATAGCGTTTACAAACTATGGTGCAAAAAAGTGAATTTCCGCATTTTGAAGCAGCTCTGACTTTCTGAGCACCTGTCATGTTTCTTGTGCTAGAATGCCAGGATAGTATAAATACCCCCCAAATGACACCAGTTTAGAAAGAAGACACCCCAAAGTATACAAAAGTAGCCAAAAGCAGGAGTGGGTACAAAACACAGAAGACATGCAAATATTCCATTCGAATGTCATCTCTTTTTTAGAACCACTCCTGTTTTCTTTTGCCTTTAGCAATACTGATGGATTATTGAGCAAATGCTGACCGAGTGACAGCGGATGCTCCACAGACAGGATTCGTTTTTTTCTGGGTAATTGTTCTGACGAATCAGAGAATGGGGAAAATTAATCAGTGACATCAACACAAACTTACTGCTGACACCCTCTCCACTCTTTCGGGGGGCTCTACTTGTATAAGCGTTTAATAGAACATGTTATATAGACATCTATGTGGAATCAGCTGACAAGGGTATAAATGGAGTACGCTTTTTCTTAACATCGATCTGTAAGGCTGAATTGATATTTGAGTTATTTGATCAGTTTTGGCCCTGTGACTGCCCAAATAAGTGAAGTATGCAGTGATTCAAAGAGCAACCCCTGTCACCTGCATGTCATACTGACTCACAGTATTATTTCACTACCACAGCAGACTCCTTATGTGTGTTACTGCAAGGCACAGTGTTCTACACCCCTATAAAGGCTCTCTGCAGCCTGCAAATAGCCTTTTTTTATGTGATTCGTTAAAAATCACGGATCACGGATCAGATGGAAGTTAATTTTTCCAAAAAATTCTGCGGACCGGCCAAATCGAATTTTTCAAAAATTCGCTCATCTCTACTCTTCACAGTTTTGCCAGTGCCAAACCGAGTGTGGCTTAGGGAATCCACATCTCGGGTATGAGACGCAAAAATCCCCAGAGCAGAATATGGCTGTACATACAGAGGGACTTGTTTATAGCTCTGTAGTACAGTGACCATAGAGTCTTAATGCATATAATTTTGGCATATAAAAGAGCACTTCTAGAAACAGATCAACTATAAAATTTTGATGCCATGCAGGAAATGAATACACTGCACACAGTTGACAGGACTGATTATCGGAATTCTTTCATCTACTCTGATCTTCTTTTATCTACTCTCATCTTTCTTACAAATGTTTTCTTAAAGTGATACATAATTGCATTTAACATCTTTTGCATTTGACACTTCTCCCAAAATGCATGTGTAATTACAGCAGTTAGCCATTTAAAGCATATTTACATAATGTATTTTAGTGAATGTGGTAATTGTCTGTTTTTATTAGGTGGAAATATAATCCATCTTCCTGAATGTTAGACCGGAAGGAAGGATTCTGAAATAGAATCTAGCCCTTTGAGTGTTCTCTTCAGATGTTTCCTTCCTTGATTTTCTCAGACATATTTTCAAATACATTATTGCTGGAGACTCCCCATAGGCAGTCAACTCATGAAGTTTTGATGATCCTTATCGTACCATAATATGGCCTATGCACTATGTGTCTTAATAACGGCTATTTAGAACGTTTGCAATGTTTTAAATAAAGTTAATGTATCAATAAAATAATAACCAACTAATGGCCTTTTGGATTGGTCATGGACTGGTTAGTGTTGAGCGAACAGTTCGAGCATAGTTCGGGTTCGTACCGAATTTTGGGGTGTCCGGGACACGGACCCGAACCCGGACATTTTCAAAAAAGTTCGGCCCGCTTTCTGAAGGGCTGCACAGCAGCCAAACAGCTAGCGTTTTACTTCTTGCCCTAAGAGCCCATCACAGCCATGCCTACTAATGGCATGGCTGTGATTGGCCAAGTGCAGCATGTGACCCAGCCTCTATTTAAGCTGGAGTCACGTAGCGCCGCACGTCACACTGCTCTGATTAGTGTAGGGAGAGGATGCAGCTTTTGTGAGGGCGAGATTAGGCAGGGAAAAGTCAGCAACAGCACCTAATGAACTGATCGATCTACAGCTGTGAATGATTGAACTTCTGCTAGTTACTTGCTCACTGGTTTTTAGGCTGCACAGAGCGTTTTTCTGTCACTTATTTTCTGTGGTGATCGGTTGCCATTTTGTGACTAGCGGTGCACCAGAACAAGCTGCCACCAAGTCCATCAATCCATCAATACTATTTTTTTTTTTCTTTTTGCTATATCCTACATCAGGGGCTTGGCTGTGCTAATTGTCACCCCTAGAAACTCTGGATAGCAATTTCTATATTTTATTAAGGGGTTAAATACTATTGCCCAAATACCTATCCTCTAAATCTGGGGTTCCAGCTTTGGCTAGCCAAGTATAATACTGTCTGCTGTCTGGATAGATTATTTTCTGTGGTGAAATTCAATTGCCAAAATAGAAATACCATAAATCAGTGGTTTCAGCTGTGTCTGGTCAAGTTTCATAGTGTCCTGCAAATTATATATTTTGTTCTGGGGTGAAATTCAATTGCCAAAATAGCAATACCTTAAATCTGGTGTCACAGCTGTGGCTGGCAAACTGTAATAGTGTCCGCAAAAACATATATTTTGTTCTGGGGTGAAATTAATTTGCCAAAATAGCAATACCCTGAATCTGGTGTCCCAGCACTGTCTGGCAAAGTATAATAGTGTCCGCCAAAACATATATTTTGTTCTGGGGTGAAATTAATTTGCCAAAATAGCAATACCCTGAATCTGGTGTCCCAGCTGTTGCAGGCCAAGTTTCATAGTGTCCGCAAAAACATATATTTTGTTCTGGGGTGTAATTCACTTGCCAAAATAGCAATACCCTGAATCTGGTGTCCCAGCTGTTGCAGGCCAAGTTTCATAGTGTCCGCAAAAACATATATTTTGTTCTGGGGTGAAATTAATTTGCCAAAATAGCAATACCCTGAATCTGGTGTACCAGCTGTTGCAGGCCAAGTTTCATAGTGTCCGCAAAAACATATATTTTGTTCTGGGGTGTAATTCACTTTCCAAAATAGCAATACCCTAAATCTGGTGTCCCAGCTGTTGCAGGCCAAGTTTCATAGTGTCCGCAAAAACATATATTTTGTTCTGGGGTGTAATTCACTTGCCAAAATAGCAATACCCTGAATCTGGTGTCCCAGCTGTTGCAGGCCAAGTTTCATAGTGTCCGCAAAAACATATATTTTGTTCTGGGGTGAAATTAATTTGCCAAAATAGCAATACCCTGAATCTGGTGTACCAGCTGTTGCAGGCCAAGTTTCATAGTGTCCGCAAAAACATATATTTTGTTCTGGGGTGTAATTCACTTTCCAAAATAGCAATACCCTGAATCTGGTGTCCCAGCTGTTGCAGGCCAAGTTTCATAGTGTCCGCCAAAACATATATTTTGTTCTGGGGTGAAATTAATTTGCCAAAATAGCAATACCCTGAATCTGGTGTTCGAGCTGTTGTAGGCCAAGTTTCATAGTGTCCGCCAAAACATATATTTTGTTCTGGGGTGAAATTAATTTGCCAAAATAGCAATACCCTGAATCTGGTGTCCCAGCTGTTGCAGGCCAAGTTTAATAGTGTCCGCAAAAACATATATTTTGTTCTGGGGTGTAATTCACTTTCCAAAATAGCAATACCCTGAATCTGGTGTCCCAGATGTTGCAGGCCAAGTTTCATAGTGTCCGCAAAAACATATAGGCCATGATTTATCATACCTTTACTCCAGAATTCTGGCATCAAAAAGTCCCAAAATAGGGCATTTGCGACTTTTCACACTCATTTGCGCATAATTTTGCGACTTTTTTACATGTGTACACCACTTACTCCAGTTTTGTGAAAATGGGCGTGGTTAGCCATGTTAATGAGTTTCACTCCAGATTTATCATTGGGACTTTTTAAAAAAGTCGCAAAAAAGTCTCAATTTCACTCCAGTGAGGACCATGCTTATCTTTTGCGACTTTTTAATAGAACATGCGACTTTTTTGTAAATATGTGCGACTTTTGTAAAGCCGTTTAGTGAAGGATGAACTGCTGCCATCAAACCACATTCACCACAGTATTAAAGGACCATTAATAAATCTGACTGAGTCAAAAGTGACTTTGGGCTTATGTGAAATTGGAGTAAGGTGGAAGTGTAATGATAAATCTGGCCCATATTTTGTTCTGGGGCGTAATTCACTTGCCAAAATAGCAGTACCCTGAATCTGGTGTTCGAGCTGTTACAGGCCAAGTTTCATAGTGTACGCCAAAACATATATTTTGTTCTGGGGTGAAATTCACTTGCCAAAATAGCAATACCCTGAATCTGGTGTCCCAGCACTGGTTGGCAAAGTATAATAGTGTCCGCCAAAACATATATTTTGTTCTGGGGTGAAATTAATTTGCCAAAATAGCAATACCCTGAATCTGGTGTCCAAGCTGTTGCAGGCCAAGTTTCATAGTATCCGCAAAAACATATATTTTGTTCTGGGGTGAAATTAATTTGCCAAAATAGCAATACCCTGAATCTGGTGTTCGAGCTGTTGCAGTCCAAGTTTCATAGTGTCGGCAAAAACATATATTTTGTTCTGGGGATTAATTCACTTGCCAAAATAGCAATACCCTGAATCTGGTGTACCAGCTGTTGCAGGCAAAGTTTCATAGTGTCCGCGAAAACATATATTTTGTTCTGGGGTGAAATTCACTTGCCAAAATAGCAATACCCTGAATCTGGTGTCCCAGCACTGGTTGGCAAAGTATAATAGTGTCCACCAAAACATATATTTTGTTCTGGGGTGTAATTCAATTGCCAAAATAGCAATACCCTGAATCTGGTGTACCAGCTGTTGCAGGCAAAGTTTCATAGTGTCCGCCAAAACATATATTTTGTTCTGGGGTGAAATTCACTTGCCAAAATAGCAATACCCTGAATCTGGTGTCCCAGCACTGGCTGGCAAAGTATAATAGTGTCAGCCAAAACATATATTTTGTTCTGGGGTGTAATTCAATTGCCAAAATAACAATACCCTGAATCTGGTGTCCCAGCACTGGCTGGCAAAATATAATATTGTCCGCCAAAACATATATTTTGTTCTGGGGTGTAATTCAATTGCCAAAATAACAATACCCTGAATCTGGTGTCCCAGCACTGGCTGGCAAAGTATAAAAGTTTCCGCCAAAACATATATTTTGTTCTGGGGTGAAAATAATTTGCCAAAATAACAATACGCTGAATCTGGTGTCCCAGCACTGGCTGGCAAAGTATAATAGTGTCCGCCAAAATGGATATTTTGTTCTGGGGTGAAATTTAATTGCCAAAATAGCAATACCCTGAATCTGGTGTCCCAGCTGTTGCAGGCCAAGTTTCATAGTGTCCGCAAAAACATATATTTTGTTCTGGGGTGAAATTCAATTGCCAAAATAGCAATACCCTGAATCTGGTGTCCCAGCACTGGCTGGTAAAGTGTAACAGTGTCCGCCAAAACATATATTTTGTTCTGGGGTGAAATTCACTTGCCAAAATAGCAATACCCTGAATCTGGTGTCCCAGCACTGGTTGGCAAAGTATAATAGTGTCCGCCAAAACATATATTTTGTTCAGGGGTGAAATTCAATTGGGAAAATAGTAATACCCTGAATCTGGTGTCCCAGCACTGGCTGGCAAAGTATAATAGTGTCCGCAAAAACGAATTTTTTGTTCTGGGTTGAAATTCAATTGGCAAAATAGCTATACCCTGAATCTGGTGTCCCAGCTGTTGCAGGCCAGGATTCATAGTGTCCGCAAAAACATATATTTTGTTCTGGGGTGAAATTCACTTGCCAAAATAGCAATACCCTAAATCTGGTGTCCCAGCACTGGTTGGCAAAGTATAATAGTGTCCGCCAAAACATATATTTTGTTCTGGGGTGTAATTCAATTGCCAAAATAGCAATACCCTGAATCTGGTGTCCCAGCACTGGCTGGCAAAGTATAATAGTGTCCGCCAAAACATATATTTTTTTCTGGGGTGAAATTAATTTGCCAAAATAGCAATACCCTGAATCTGGTGTCCCAGAACTTGCTGGCAAAGTATAATAGTGTCCGCCAAAACATATATTTTGTTCTGGGGTGAAATTCACTTGCCAAAATAGCAATACCCTGAATCTGGTGTCCCAGCTGTTGCAGGCCAAGTTTCATAGTGTCCGCAAAAACATATATTTTGTTCTGGGGTGAAATTCAATTGCCAAAATAGCAACACCCTGAATCTGGTGTACCAGCACTGGCTGTCAAAGTATAATATTGTCCGCAAAAACATATATTTTGTTCTGGGGTGAAATTCACTTGCCAAAATAGCAATACCCTGAATCTGGTGTCCCAGCTGTTGCAGGCCAAGTTTCATAGTGTCCGCAAAAACATATATTTTGTTCTGGGGTGAAATTCAATTGCCAAAATAGAAACACCCTGAATCTGGTGTACCAGCACTGGCTGTCAAAGAATAATATTGTCCGCAAAAACATATATTTTGTTCTGGGGTGAAATTCACTTGCCAAAATAGCAATACCCTGAATCTGGTGTCCCAGCTGTTACAGGCCAAGTTTCATAGTGTCCGCAAAAACATATATTTTGTTCTGGGGTGAAATTCAATTGCCAAAATAGCAATACCCTGAATCTGGTGTTCGAGCTGTTGCAGGCCAAGTGTAAATCTGTCCATAATAGGATACCTTTCATCCAGGGCCTAAATACTAGCCCTAAAAGAGATATTACCCTAAATCAGTGGTTATTGTTGTGCCTGGATTAGTGTAATACGCTACATAAACAAATAGGCAGATAGTGGTAGGTGCCTGTAAAAAAAGGCCTCAATTTGAAATCAATACATTGGGCCAAATATTTTTTTCCTTATTGTGGTGCTTGGTGAACGGTAACAATGAGGAAAACATCTAGTAAGGGACGTGGACGCGGTCATGGTGGTGTTAGTGGACCCTCTGGTGCTGGGAGAGGACGTGGCCATTCTGCCACAGCTACACGTCCTAGTGAACCAACTACCTCATGTTCCAGTACCCGCAAGAATTTACAGCGATATTTGGTGGGGCCCAATGCTGTTCTAAGGATGGTAAGGCCTGAGCAGGTACAGGGGCTAGTCAATTGGGTGGCCGACAGTGGATCCAGCATGTTCACAACATTATCTCCCACCCAGTCTTCTGCAGAAAGCGCACAGGTGGCACCTGAAAACCAAGCCCATCAGTCTGTCACATCACCCCCATGCATATCAGGGAAACTGTCTGAGCCTCAAGTTATGCAGCAGTCTCTTATGCTGTTTGAAGACTCTGTTGGCAGTGTTTCCCAAGGCAATCCACCTAGCCCTTCCCCAGAGGTGGAAGACAAAGAATGCACTGATGCACAACCACTGATGTTTCCTGATGATGAGGACATGGGAATACCACCTCATCGGAGTCCGCACGTCTCTGATGATGACGAAACACAGGTGCCAACTGCTGCGTCTTTCTGCAGTGTGCAGACCGAACAGGAGGTCAGGGAGGAAGACTGTGTGGAAGACGATGCAGGGGACGATGAGGTCCTAGACCCCACATGGAATGAAGGTCGTGCCACTGACTTTCATAGTTCAGAGGAAGAGGCAGTGGTGAGACCGAGCCAACAGCGTAGCAAAAGAGAGAGCAGGGGGCAAAAGCAGAACATCCACCTCCAAGAGAGTTCGCCTGCTACTGACCACTGCCACCAGGGTCCGAGCACCCCAAAGGCAGCTTCAAGGAGTTCCCTGGCATGGCACTTCTTTAAACAATGTGCTGATGACAAGACCCGAGTGGTTTGCACGCTGTGCCATCAGATCCTGAAGCGAGGCATTAACGTTCTGAACCTTAGCACAACCTGCATGACCAGGCATCTACATGCAAAGCATGAACTGCAGTGGAGTAAAGACCTTAAAAGCAAGGAACTCACTCTGGCTCCCCCTGCTCCCTCTTCTGCTGCTGCCTCGGCCTATTCCTCCGCCTCGGGAGGAATGTTGGCACCTGCCGCCCACCAAACAGAGGATGTGCCACCGACAACACCACCTGCATCACCAAGCATCTCCACCATGTCACACGGCAGGGTTCAGCTCTCCATCTCACAAACCTTGGAGAGAAAGCGTAAAATCCCACCTAGCCACCCTCGAGCCCTGGGCCTGAATGCCAGCATTTCTAAACTACTGGCCTTTGAAATGCTGTCATTCAGGCTGGTGGACACAGACAGCTTGAAACAGCTGATGTCCATGGCTGTCCCAAAGTATGTTGTTCCCAGCCGCCACTAGTTCTCCAAGACAGCCGTGCCTTCCCTGCACAACCAAGTATCCGATAAAATCAAGGGTGCACTGCGCAACACCATCTGTGGCAAGGTCTACCTAACCACAGATACGTGGACCAGTAAGCACGACCAGGGACGCTATATCTCCCTAACTGCACACTGGGTAAATGTAGTGGCGGCTGGGCCCCAGGCGGAGAGTTCCTTGGCGCACGTCCTTCCGCCGGCGCACGTCCTTCCGCCGGCATCATTCTTTGCCTCCTGTAGCCTCCTCCTCCTACTCGACTTCCTCCTCCTCTGCTTTTACCAGCTCATCCAGTCAGCCACACACCTTCACCACCAACTTCAGCACAGCCCGGGGTAAACGTCAGCAGGCCATTCTGAAACTCATATGTTTGGGGGACAGGCCCCACACAGCGCAGGAGTTGTGGCGGGGTATTGAACAACAGTCCGAAGAGTGGTTTCTGCCGGTGGGCCTCAAGCCCGGCCTGGTGGTGTGCGATAATGGGCGAAATCTCGCCGCAGCTCTGGGACTAGCCGGTTTGACGCACATCCCTTGCCTGGCGCATGTGCTGAATTTGGTGGTGCAGAAGTTCATTCACAACTACCCCGACATGTCACAGCTGCTGCATAAAGTGAGGGCCGTTTGTGCGCGCTTATGGAGTTCACATCCTGCCGCTGCTCGCCTGTCTGCGCTACAGCGGAACTTCGGCCTTCCCGCTCACCGCCTCATATGCGACATGCCCACCAGATATAACTCCACCTTGCACATGCTGGAAAGACTGTGCGAGCAGCAGCAGGCCATAGTGGAGTTTCAGCTGCAGCACGCACGAGTCAGTCGCACTGCGGAACAGCACCACTTCACCACCAATGATTGGGCCTCCATGCGAGACCTGTGTGCCCTGTTGCGCTGTTTTGAGTACTCCACCAACATGGCCAGTGGCGATGACACCGTTATCAGCGTTACAATACCACTTCTATGTCTCCTTGAGAAAACGCTTAGGGCGATGATGGAAGAGGAGGTGGCCCAGGAGGAAGAGGAGGAGGATGAGGGGTCATTTTTAGCACTTTCAGGCCAGTCTGTTAGAAGTGGCTCAGAGGGAGGTTTTTTGCAACAGCAGAGGCCAGGTACAAATGTAGCCAGCCAGGGCCCACTACTGGAGGACGAGGAGGATGAGGAGGAGGTGGAGGAGGATGAGGATGAAGCAGGTTCACAGCGGGGTGGCACCCGACACAGCTCAGGCCCTGGTGCATGGCTGGGGGGATACGGAGGACGATGACGATACGCCTCCCACAGAGGACAGCTTGTCCTTACCTCTGGGGAGCTTGCGCAACGACAGCAGAGTTGCCCACATTTTAACGTGTGCGGACTACTGGGTTGCCACCCTGCTGGATCCCCGGTACAAAGACAATGTGCCCACCTTCCTTCCTGCACTGGAGCGTGATAGGAAGATGCGCGAGTACAAGCGCACGCTGGTAGAGGCGCTCCTGAGAGCATTCCCAAATGTCACAGGGGAACAGGTGGAAGCCCAAGGCGAAGGCAGAGGAGGAGCAAGAGGTCGCCAACGCAGCTGTGTCACGGCCAGCTCCTCTGAGGGCAGGGTTAGCATGGTAGAAATGTGGAAAAGTTTGGTCTCCACGCCACAGCTAACTGCACCACCACCTGATACGGAACGTGTTAGCAGGAAGCAGCATTTCACTAACATGGTTGAACAGTACGTCTGCACACCCCTCCACGTACTGACTGATGGTTCGGCCCCATTCAACTTCTGAGTCTCCAAATTGTCCACGTGGCCAGAGTTAGCATTTTATGCCTTGGAGGTGCTGGCCTGCCCGGCGGCCAGCGTTTTGTCTGAACGTGTATTCAGCACGGCAGGGGGCGTCATTACTGACACACGCAGCCGCCTGTCCACAGCCAATGTGGACAAGCTGACGTTCATAAAAATGAACCAGGCATGGATCCCACAGGACCCGTGCCTCCCTTGTGCAGAATAGACATTTATAACTGCCTCCCCCTCAACCATGTATTCTTGTACTCCGGGGCACTTCTTTATTGAATGCTCATTTTTTTAACTTTACCATGATCTTGCGGTGCAACCCAAAGTTGAATGAACCTCTCCTCTGTCTGGGTGGTGGGGCCGAAATAACTGAGAGTGGCCTTCTCCGGTGGTGGTTGATATGACGCATGATTCCTTGCTGTGGGACCTCTCTCCTCTGTCTGGGTGCTGGGCCGAAATAACTGAAAGTGGCCTTCTCCGGTGGTGGGTGATATGACGCATGATTCCTTGCTGTGGGACCTCTCTCCTCTGTCTGGGTGCTGGGCCGAAATAACTGAGAGTGGCCTTCTCCGGTGGTGGGTGATATGACGCATGATTCCCTGCTGTGGGACCTCTCTCCTCTGTCTGGGTGCTGGGCCGAAATAACTGAGAGTGGCCTTTTCCGGTGGTGGTTGATATGACGCATGATTCCTTGCTGTGGGACCTCTCTCCTCTGTCTGGGTGCTGGGCCGAAATAACTGAGAGTGGCCTTCTCCGGTGGTGGTTGATATGACGCATGATTCCTTGCTGTGGGACCTCTCTCCTCTGTCTGGGTGCTGGGCCGAAATAACTGAGAGTGGCCTTCTCCGGTGGTGGGTGATATGACGCATGATTCCTTGCTGTGGGACCTCTCTCCTCTGTCTGGGTGCTGGGCCGAAATAACTGAGAGTGGCCTTCTCCGGTGGTGGGTGATATGACGCATGATTCCTTGCTGTGGGACCTCTCTCCTCTGTCTGGGTGCTGGGCCGAAATAACTGAGAGTGGCCTTCTCCGGTGGTGGGTGATATGACGCATGATTCCTTGCTGTGGGACCTCTCTCCTCTGTCTGGGTGCTGGGCCGAAATAACTGAGAGTGGCCTTCTCCGGTGGTGGTTGATATGACGCATGATTCCTTGCTGTGGGACCTCTCTCCTCTGTCTGGGTGCTGGGCCGAAATAACTGAGAGTGGCCTTCTCCGGTGGTGGGTGATATGACGCATGATTCCTTGCTGTGGGACCTCTCTCCTCTGTCTGGGTGCTGGGCCGAAATAACTGAAAGTGGCCTTCTCCGGTGGTGGGTGATATGACGCATGATTCCTTGCTGTGGGACCTCTCTCCTCTGTCTGGGTGCTGGGCCGAAATAACTGAGAGTGGCCTTCTCCGGTGGTGGTTTATATGACGCATGATTCCTTGCTGTGGGACCTCTCTCCTCTGTCTGGGTACTGGGCCGAAATAACTGAGAGTGGCCTTCTCCGGTGGTGGGTGATATGACGCATGATTCCTTGCTGTGGGACCTGTCTCCAATTGATATTGGTTAAATTTTATTTATTTTATTTTATTTTAATTCATTTCCCTATCCACATTTGTTTGCAGGGGATTTACCTACATTTTGCTGCCTCTGGCAGTCCTCTAGCCCGTTCCTGGACTATTTTACAGCCTTTTTAGTGCCTAAAAGTTCGGGTCCCCATTCGGATCCCGAACATTTTCGGTAAGTTCGGCCGAACTTCCCAAACCCGAACTTCCAGGTGTTCGCTCATCTCTAGTCATGGTATAATCACCCTGAATACTGAGGCAAGATATATCCAACTGATTTGAGTTATTGATTCAGATACATTAATTATGCATATTGTTACTACACTACGCTGGTTGTAAGAGTTGACTGAAAAGGATAGGGTTAAGCATGAGCAGACAAATCATTCAAATGGCAAAAACATATTTGGGTAGATTTACTGTTCCTGCTTAAAATGTAAGTAGTCTAAGGATGGGCTAGATTTATCACAGAGGCTCAGACCCCATGATACATTTGGTGCATGGAAAGAAACTTTTGTCTAACTCTGCACCAGCTATTGTTTGGTTTACTTTGCACCAAAATTTTGCACAATAACTTTGTTTTGCCTCTTAAACCACACCTCTTTCGCTAAGCCATGTCCTCTTGTTGAGACGAGAAAGCAAAATCGGAAAGCTAGTAACAGAGGATTATGCTTTTTGCCATATTTTTGCTACAAAAACAGATATACAATTATTTTGATTTGACTAATTTTGGTGTATTTTACAAGGTCTAAGCACAATTACATTAGTAAATTTGTCCCATTAGTTTGAGAATTACACCCACAGATGTTCAGTGCCTTGAGGCCTGGCCTTTTATAATTGGACAATAAAACAAAATCAATATATTATATTCTTCATTCAAATGGTGCAAAATCAGACCCTAATTGTGTGAATCCATATGAAAGCATCAGTCAAAATCTGTAGGAACATAGTATACCTCCATTTGAACACAATTTCATTCAGATGTTGTATGTTGGTGACACCAAACCATGGCACGAGTGCTGACAGCCCAGTCATACAGAAACTATAAGACTCTATGCATCACCATAAAGAGTTTGGTGTTCATTTATTAAGACCTGAATTTTAAAAGCTAGTCTTATTAAGACCTGAATTTTAGATGCCAGTCTTAATTAACCCTGCGCTGGTGTTGGATCTAATGAAGTTATTGCGTCGGGGCAGTCTTATTCTTTGAATGATGGCAGAGACAATGTAATCCTGCCCCTTGCCTATGCACTCCCGAGGCTTCACATGCCTTCAGCTAGCTGCCTTTTCTTCTTTCGAAGTGGTCTCAGGCTACTGTCAGGGAGCTAGTGCACATGTGCAGCAATGCGCACACTTGCTCTCACTATCCCAGCCACCAAACAGGCTGGCACTTGACTACCCAGCGAGCAGACGTGGCCACCGCTGCTGAATTGTAGAAGTCGCCATAACTCCTGACAACAAGCATTCTCTAAGGGAATACAAGATGTCAATTATCCAGGAGAGGAGGTAGTATTGCAACATGGAGTATATTAGTAGTGATGAGCGGGAGGTGCCATATTCGATTTCGCAATATTTAGCGAATATTCGATTGAATATACGTCATATATTCGTCGAAATCAAATATTCGTCATTATTCTATATATTGCGAATGTTACCCAAACTTATATTCGAATCGCGAAATAAACTTAGAGCTGGGTTCCTAATGGTTGTCAACCATTAGGAACTCAGCTCTAAGTTAAATTCGCCATGCGATTAATATAACCTGTATTACTCGCATTGCGAATTCAATTTAGAGCTGGGTTCCTAATGGCTGTATTGCTAGAATATAACGAATATCACGAATATAGCACTATATTCTCAATCTTCGTTATATTCTAGCAACGACCATTAGGAACTCAGCTCAAAGTTTTATTCGCGAAGCGAACATATACTCGCATTGCGAATTTATCTTAGAGCTAAGTTCCTAATGGTTGTATTGCTAGAATATAACGAAGATGACGAATATCACGAATTAACGAACATAGCACTATATTCTCAATCTTCGTTATATTCTAGCAACAACTATTAGGAACTGAGCTCTAAGTTGAATTCGCAATGTGATTAATATAACCTGTATTGCTCGCATTATGAATTCAACTTAAAGCTGGGTTCCTAATGGTTGTATTGCTAGAATATAACCAATATCACAATGCGAATAATTCAGGTTATATTAATCGCATTGCGATTACAACTTAGTCAAATTTGTGAGATCGTGATTCTCACATCCGACAGTACACTTTAGCATGGAGGCATTCCCATGCACACAGGAAGTCGGCAGAAGTGGCAACGGGCATTGACAGGAGCGGGCAGGGAGCCAGGAATCCTCCGGACAGGTAGGAACAGCTTTTGCGAAGTGGGAAGACAACCACAGAGCAACAAGGATTAACATCTAAAAAGAAACAAAAAAATGAATATTCGAAATTGCGAATATATAGCGCTATATTCGCGAATTATCGAATTTGCGATATACGCAATAAAAATTAGCTATTCGAATATTCGCGCTCAACACTATATATTAGTAAGTTCTTCATTATAGCATTATATTCAACATAAGTATCATTGTGCCAAATGAGACAACCCCTTTAGAACTCTCCCTGCACCAAGCTGTGCAGCCCCATTTATGATGGCTACTATAAGTGACAGTCTTTTGCCAGAACTGTGACAAAACTCTCCGATCAAAATGATGAGGGATGGAATAGTACCATGACTGTGAGCTGGACCAAATTGAGAGCACATGGAGAAAAGAACCAAAGAGGGTAAGGAGGATATCACCGTGTGGGTGACTATAAATATTCAATGTGATGCAATGTTGAGAGTTTTTTTTTTAGTAGAAACATAGAAACATAGAATGTGTCGGCAGATAAGAACCATTTGGCCCATCTAGTCTGCCCAATATACTGAATACTATGAATAGCCCCAGGCCCTATCTTATAGGAAGGATGGCCTTATGCCTATCCCATGTATGCTTAAACTCCTTCACTGTATTTGCAGCTACCACTTCTGCAGGAAGGCTATTCCATGCGTCCACTACTCTCTCAGTAAAGTAATACTTTTTGATATTACTTTTAAACCTTTGCCCCTCTAATTTAAAACTATGTCCTTGTAGCAGTTTTTCTTCTTTTAAATATTCTCTCCTCTTTTACCGTGATGATTCCCTTTATGTATTTAAAAGTTTCTATCATATCCCCTCTGTCTCTTCTTACTTCCAAGCTATACATGTTAAGGTCCTTTAACCTTTCCTGGTAAGTTTTGTCCTGCAATCCATGTACTAGTTTAGTAGCTCTTTTCTGAACTCTCTCCAAAGTTTCAATATACTTCTGCAGATATGGTCTCCAGTACTGCACATAATACTCCCAATGAGGTCTCCCTAGTGCTCTGTAGAGCGGCACGAGCACCTCCCTCTTTCTACTGTTAATGCCTCTCCCTATACACCCAAGCATTCTGCTAGCATTACCTGCTGCTCTGACATTGTCTGCCCAACTTTAGGTCATCTGATATAATGACCCCTAAATCCCTTTCCTCAGATACTGAGGTTAGTACTGTATCACTGATTTTATATTCTGCTCTTGGGTTTTTACACCCCAGGTGCATTATCTTGCACTAAGTGACAGAAAACAGAGGGTGGTAATTATCGGTAGATACTCAGATTGGGTCACTGCAACTAGTGTGGCACCTCAGGGGTCAGTATTGGGCCCTATTCTCTTCAATATATTTATTAATGATCTTGTAGAAGGCCTGCACAGTAAAATATCTATGTTTGCAGATGACACTAAACTGTGTAAAGGAATTAACACTGAAGAGGACAGTTTTCTGCTACAGAGGGATCTGGATAGATTGGAGGCTTGGGCTAGCATTACCTGCTGCTCTGACATTGTCTGCCCAACTTTAGGTCATCTGATATAATGACCCCTAAATCCCTTTCCTCAGATACTGAGGTTAGTACTGTATCACTGATTTTATATTCTGCTCTTGGGTTTTTACACCCCAGGTGCATTATCTTGCACTTATCGACATTAAATTTTAGTTGCCAGATTTTTGACCATTCCTCTAGTTTTCCTAAATCCTTTTCCATTTGGTGTATCCCTCCAGGAACATCAACCCTGTTACAAATCTTTGTGTCATCATCAAAAAGACACACCTTACCTTTGAGGCCTTCTGCAATTTCGCCGATAAAGATATTAAACAATATGGGTCCCAGAACAGATCCCTGAGGTACCCCACTGGTAACAATACCATGGTCTGAATATACTCAATTGACTAAAACCCTCTGTTTTCTGTCCTTCAGCCACTGCCTAATCCATTCAACAATATGTGAGCCCAAGCTCAAAGACTGCAGTTTATTGATAAGCCTTCTATGTGGGACAGTATCAAAAGCCTTACTAAAGTCCAGATAAGCGATGTCTACTGCACCCCGCCATCTATTATTTTAGTCACCCAATCAAAAAAGTCAATAAGATTAGTTTGACATGATCTCCCTGAAGTAAACGCATGCTGTTTTTTATCAATCAACCCATGGGTTTTTAGATGCTCCACAATCCTCTCCTTGAGTATGGTTTCCATTAATTTCCCCACTATTGATGTCAGGCTTACTGGCCTATAGTTGCCCGATTCCTCTCTACTACCTTTCTTGTGAATTGGCACAACGTTTCAGCATGGCTTCACGCCATATCAGCATGACTTCATGAGGGATCGGTCATGCCAAACTAATTTAATCAGCTTCTATGAGGAGGTAAGTTCTAGACTTGACAGCGGCGAATCAATGGATATCATATATCTGGACTTCTCCAAAGCATTTGACACTGTACCTCATAAAAGGTTAGTATATAAAATGAGGATGCTTGGACTGGGAGAAAATGTCTGTATGTGGGTAAGTAACTGGCTAAGTGACAGAAAACAGAGGGTGGTTATTAACGGTAGATACTCAGATTGGGTCACTGTAACTAGTGGGGCACCTCAGGGGTCAGTATTGGGCCCTATTCTCTTCAATATATTTATTAATGATCTTGTAGAAGGCCTGCACAGTAAAATATCTATTTTTGCAGATGACACTAAACTGTGTAAAGGAATTAACACTGAAAAGGACAGTTTTCTGCTACAGAGGGATCTGGATAGATTGGAGGCTTGGGCAGAAAAATGGCAGATGAGGGTTAACACTGACAAATGTAAAGTTATGCACATGGAATAATGCAACACGTACATATTAAATAGTAAAACACTCGGTAACACTGACATGGAAAAGGATCTAGGAATTTTAATAAACAGCAAATTAAGCTGCAAAAACCAGTGTCAGGCAGCTACTGCCAAGGCCAATAGGATAATAGGTTGCATCAAAAGGGGCATAGATGCCCGTGATGAGAACATAGTCCTACCACTTTGATCTACAGTACCCTGAAAGGTTATCAAAATTAGGGTTATTTACTTTAGAAAAAAGACGACTGAGGGGAGATCTAATAACTATGTATAAATATATCAGGGGTCAGTACAGAGATCTCTCCCATCATCTATTTATCCCCAGGACTGTGACTGTGACAAGGGGACATCCTCTGCGTCTGGAGGAAAGAAGGTTGTACACAAACATAGAAAAGGATTCTTCACTGTAAGAGCAGTGAGACTATGGAACTCTCTGCCTGAGGAGGTGGTGATGGTGAGTACAATAAAGGAATTCAAGAGGGGACTGGATTTACTTCTGGAGTGTAATAATATTACAAGCTACAGCTACTAGAGAGGGGTCGTTGATCCAGGGAGTTATTCTGAATGCCTGATTGGAGTCGGGAAGGAATTTTTTCCCCCTTAAGCGGGGAAAATTGGCTTCTGCCTCACAGGGTTTTTTTTTGCCTTCCTCTGGATCAACTTGTAGGAAACAGGCCGAACTGGATGGACAAATGTCTTTTTTCGGTCTTATATACTATGTTACTATGTTACTATGTTTGCTAATTTCCAATCTTCTAAGACGACACCTTTACCAGTGATTGGTTAAATAAATCTGTTAATGGTTTTGCTAGTACACCTCTAAGCTCTTTTAATAGCTTTGGGTGTATCCCATCAGGCCCCTGTGATTTATTTGTATTAATTTTAGACAGCTGACTTAGAACCTCTTCATCTGTACAGACACATGCATCAAAGGATTCATTAGTCTTCCTCCCTAACTGAGGTCCTTCTCCTTCATTTTCCTTTGTAAAAACTGAACAGAAGTATTAATTGAGGCAGTCAGCTAGTTCTTTATCCTCTTCCATATACCTTCCTTCTTTTGTTTTTAATTTGGTAATTCCTTGTTTTAATTTCCTTTTTTCATTTATGTATCTGAAGAATGTCTTATCACCTTTTTTCACTGACCGAGCTAATTTCTCTTCTGTCTGAGCTTTAGAAGCTCTTATAACTTGCTTGGCCTCTCTCTGGCTAATCTTATAGATTTCCCTGTCATCCTCGTTTTGGGTGTTTTTATACTTACTAAATGCCATCTTTTTGTTTTTAACGATTTTGGCCACTTCTGCTGAGTACCACAGTGGTCTCTTCCTTTTTTTGCCTTTACTGACAAGCCTAATGCACTTTTCTGTTGCCTTCAGTAGTGCCAATTTTAAGTAGTCCCATTTCTCTTGGACTCCATTGAAATTGTTCCAGTCTGATAGGGACTCGTATACCACTGATCTCATTTTAGAAAAGTCTGTTTTCTGAAAATCTAAAACTTTTGTTTTTGAATGGAGTGACTCAGTCACTGGACTTATAGTAAACCTCACTGACTGGTGATCACTGGATCCTAAGCTTTCCCCTACAGTAATATCAGATACCAAATTGCCATTTGTGAATACCAAATCTAAAATGGCCTCCTTACGGGGGAGGGGGAGTAGGGGGAGGCACCAAATTCTGTTGTTTGCTATGTTACCCTATGATTTATTTGTATGTCCCGGCTTATGCAGGGAGTTCATGTTACCTTACTCACTACCTCACTCCTGAGCCATTTTGTACTGCTTTCACAGCTCTGTTAAAAGACCTTGTTAGATTTCTCTGCTTGGCTACCTTTAGTGTTTTAAGATGTCCAACTGATCTTTGCTGCCATTCTGTACTGGCATCTCTCTCACGAGATTTTGATAGTATGGGCAGATGCTGGAAGGCACTAGGTGCAGCCCATTGTATCCCATTAGTCCAGGAAATGCCACTTTCACACCCTCTACCATGACCTGTGGCAACACCCTGAAGAGTTTCACAACTATTGACACATGTTGATCCCCACCTTCAACCACCTACGTTATAACTTACCTTCGAACCTACTTTCTGACCTCACTTACCAGGCGATGAACATGTGACTTTGCATTTCACCCTCAGGTAAGAATACCTACAGTTGTGTTCAAAATTATTCAACCCCAATGCTGTAAAGGGTTTTAGGGAATTTAGTGTACATTTGTAATTGTGTTCAGAATGAAATCTTACAAGGACTTTTTAAAGAACCAAATGCAACTAAAATGACATCAATTGTTTTTGTAATACAGCATTAAATGTTTTTTTTGTGATTTCTTCATTGACACAATTATTCAACCCCTTAAAGACTACCACTCTTAAGAACAGAGGTTCATTCAAGTGTTTTCGATCAGGTATTGAAAAGACCTGTGGATGTCAAGGAGCAGCAATCAAGCATAATAAGCACCAATAAGGCAGATTTAAAATGACTGTGATACTCAGCTCCTTCTAGACATTTACTGGTGTGTTTACAAACATGGTGAAGTCAAGAGAATGGTCCAGGAAGACAAAAGAAGAGGTGATTTCTCTTCACAGGAAGGGCAATGGCTATAAGAAGATTGCAAAGATGTTAAACATACCAAGAGACACCATAGGAAGCATCATTCTCAAATTCAAGGCAAAGGGCACTGTTGAAACGCTACCTGGTCGTGGCAGAAAGAAGATGCTGACTTCGACTGCTGTGCGCTACCTGAAGCGCAAAGTGGAGAAAAGTCCCCGTGTGACTGCTGAGGAACTGAAAAAAGATTTGCCAGATGCGGGTACTGAAGTTTCAGCTCAGACAATAAGGCGCACACTGCGTAATGAAGGCCTCCATACCAGAACTCCCAGGCGCACCCCCTTGCTGTCTCCAAAGAATAAGAAGAGTCGACTGCAGTATGCCAAAAGTCATGTGGACAAACCACAAAAGTTTTGGGATAGTGTTCTGTGGACTGATGAAACAAAATTAGAACTGTTTGGGCCAATGGATCAACGCTATGTTTGGAGGAGGCCTATGAAGAAAAGAACACCTTGCCTACTGTGAAGCATGGCAGGGGGTCAATCATGCTTTGGGGCTGTTTTGCTTCTACAGGTACAGGGAAGCTTCAGCGTGTGCAAGGTACCATGAATTCTCTTCAGTACCAGGAGATATTGGATGAAAATGTGATGCAGTCCGTCACAAACCTGAGGCTTGGGAGACGTTGGACCTTTCAACAGGATAATGATCCCAAGCATACCTCCAAGTCCACTAGAGCATGGTTGCAGATTAAAGGCTGGAACATTTTGAAGTGGCCATAACAGTCACCAAACTTAAATCCGATTGAGAACCTCTGGTGGGACTTAAAGAAAGCAGTTGCAGCGCGCAAGCCTAAGAATGTGACTGAACTGTGGGCTTTTGCCCATAAAGAATGGGCGAAGATACCCGTAGATCGCTGCAGGACACTTGTGTCAAGCTATGCTTCACGTTTAACTGGAAAAGGATGTTGTACTAAGTACTAAGATTGAATGTCACTTGGGGGTTGAATAAAACTGATAATGATGTGAGCACAGAAAAGACATTTGTGGTTATTTCATTATAAATGTTATGTTATATTTGTCTGACTTACAAATGCCTCTTTGATTTAATTGTAAACAAGATGACTGAAATGATCAAAATCAATGTCAAACTGGCCAAAACACTCAATTTCAGTGGGGGTTGAATAATTTTGAACACAACTGTACTTCCCCCTTTCATGGCATTGCCCTTTATTACCATGTCACGCTGCTTGAGCTAGCATGAATTTAAATGGCCTCTTTGCTGCCATGTCACCATGATGTAGCAGCAGAAACGTAAATGGACCCACTGTCCTTTTAGATTCCTGGTGACTGGGAACATGTTTACATGACTTCTTTTCACGTTCCTACTGGGGACCTCCACAATATGGAGTACATTGTGGAGTATCCAATTGACTTAGACATTGACCTCAGATAGGTGTGATGCCATGCCCAAGGCAAAAGACTGACTTCAGATTGCCAAGAACTTTTTTTTAAATCTGTGCAGTTTCCCACCAGCATTGGGGTGATGGAAGGAAATACATCCGTGTTAAGAGGTCCCCTCACGCAGGGTCCCAGTACTTCAGTTACAAGCAGTATTTCTCGGTAGTGCTCTTGACCTAGACTAACTGTAGTTACCTGTTTGAAATTGTGGATATTGGGGCAGATAGCTCCATTTCAGAGTTTCCAGAATGCATGAGTAGCTTCGGGCTAACCAACTAGCCCTTCCAGAGCCAAGACTATTGCCTGGATCTTCTGGGACATTGTGGTTTATTAATGGTTTGCCCTCTCAACCCACATGATGCAGTTCATCTTAAGCCACAGTTTGTACCAGAGTCTATGGTACGTTCCATGCAGCCACTTGGGCCTAGCTAAACACATTTCTTCACAAAGTAACGTATGGAAGTAAGGTAAGTAGGATAGTAAGCTATGGTACTTACAATGCTTCCATGCTGCCACTTATGCCTAGATGGCTTTACCATTTTTTACCAGTCATCACCCACTAGTACAGAAAAAAAGGTAAATAATTCAAGATATATGTAATAATAATATTTAAATTGACAAAAGGGTATCATGTTGCATGAAAACACCAGCTGTCTGTGATAGAGATACATGGTTTTTGATAAAAATGTATCACTGCTCCAGGTCTGTTCATTAACCTCCCAGTGAAATTGGTCCTGATAGCATTTCCACCTGGCCTTAAGATTTTTGACTGCAAAATCAATAAAAAGAAAATAAAATATTTCAGAAGTGGCATTAGCAATATGGAAAAACTAGCAGCCAAGAATAGACATTCAGGGCCACATGACAGTAATTAGTTAAGGGTCAAAAAGAGCGACACGAACAGGGCCACATGGGTTAGCTATGGTTGTGACAACTGTTTCTGGGTCACATGGCTGGACTGGGTAGGGGGCAGTTACTTAGGTAGGAATGTACAGGGCATCTATTGGATACAATTGGCAATTTTGATTTGCTGCAGGTGTCCCCTGTTTAAAAGGACATGGCAAATTAAGTATCTTCAGTCTCTTCTCTGATGTCATCTCTAGCCCCTCGAACTAGAATGCGTGACTTCCGTGTGATCTCTCAGACGTAAATGAAACCAATCTATGAAGGCAAATATGAATATGACCTACATGGAGATTTGCGAATCAGGCACAAGGAGTCATAAAACAATAAATGCGTGCATGGCCCCATAGCAATGAATAGATCAGTATGCAAGCCATTGTAAAAATGGACAGCACATGTACGGTGCTGTGCATGAGCCCTTATGAGTTGTGCAGTTTTTTTTGTATGGCTCTCATTTCTAAGGATGTATCTCTTTGTGACTATTATACCTATACCATTGGTGTGGTTATCATAAGTTTTTCTGAAACATATAGACATGAAGGGTAATAACCAATATTGCTGAATATGTCCCAGGATACAGACAGAACAATGTTTTCAGGTTTAATTAGTGTACCATTTAATTAACCTTCAGTAATTGCTGTTTTCACTGACTGTTTCTAAAATCATGGGATCTTGATTGCTCCCAAAGGTTAAATTTGAAAAATGTCTGCATTGCCCTAATTAACAATTTTGTACCATTCTGTTTAGCAACAGAGTAACACACAGTGCATAGATCTACCACCTAAGCATGGAACTCATGAATGGATTGGCACAAGTTAAACTTAGGTAGGTGTAGAGTTTACAGGAACCCAGATATTCACTTTATACCCTTACTAGGAGATCTGCACTTACTGAAGACTCTCCAGACGTTACATAATTGTAAGGTTAGAAAATTACATATGTTTATCAAG
The DNA here is from genome assembly GCA_033119425.1 of Bufotes viridis. Taxonomy (NCBI): domain Eukaryota; kingdom Metazoa; phylum Chordata; class Amphibia; order Anura; family Bufonidae; genus Bufotes; species Bufotes viridis. Next base: position 70,063,721 of record CM065590.1, on the reverse strand, counting down.
TCCAACCTACAATCCTACCTTTTTGATCCCAGGGAAGGCTAAAATCCCCTATGAAGTCGTAAGAAATTTGGTCCAAACAGGTAGACGGTGGAGCAGTAGACAACAATTGTAGCTAGGGTGGAGAAATACCAGTGACGTACATAGAAGCAAGAGGATACATAGCAAGGTTCAAAATTAACATCTCAATAAGGTGCCATTTTTTTTACCATCCCGAACAAGGATCTATTTGTTTCCCCTTCAGACCAATTCTATTAAATATAGATCTATTCCCCAACGTATTTGCCACAGTGCAGAGATCATCCATACAGCAAAATCCAAGTTTCTTCAAACGCAGTAAAGATGATCCAACCAATGAGGGATGACCATCTTTATGGGTCCCATAGTAACCATATGGTCTACCTCTATGGTTTATACTAAGGATGAGCAAACCAGTTTAGACTCAAATGGGTTCAGTTCAACTTTACAGTTTTTCGGACAGCAGAACTTGAATATTTTAGGGTTAGTTTCGGACGAGTCCACTAAAATGGCCCTTAGCGCCATTTAAATGCACATGTTGAAGGGAACAAACCACTAGGGAGGAAGAAGAGTTCTCACATGACCCTAACAGTAAGAGGGAGGGAGGGCTTGTCCTGATTTGCTCCCAGGCTGACAGACAGCCTGGATGAGCCAATCAATGCTGTAGCAGGCATGTCATTCTGTATGGAAATGTGAATGTGGGTAGTTGGGTCTTACAGTGTCTGTCAAAAAAAGCAATCTTAGGAAGTCAGGGAGAGTGAAAAAACAAACAGGTACAGTCAAGAAACAATGTATTCTACTGCCAGGGAGAGTGAAGAGAAAGGCGAGAATTACAAAGAAGAGGAAGAATTGTACGTGTAGAATAAAGAGGCAGGAAGCTAACAGAAAGGAAAGAAGGAGGGAGGAACTGTGGCTGCTGTGCCTTCTATCAGAACTGCAGCTGCTATAATCCTCAAAAGCAGCTACCTGCAAGAAAATCCTTTCATTTTTTGCCCCCCATTTTCACAGAAATCCTATTTTTTTATTATTATTTTTTTTATAATTTTTTTATTTTTTTCTATTTTTTTTTTGGGGGGGGGGGGGGGTTGGGGAGCGGAATAAGCTAAAACTGTACAACACATTTTCAATCATCAATCTAGCATAGCATATACAATACTAGTGAGATCTCTGTGTCAGGTCATCTCACATATTTATTTAAATAGTGTGTTTGAAAAACCGTATACATCAGTGATTTAGAATGAAAATTTGGGGGGGGGTGGATGTTTGAATTTAATGAAACCACCATATAGGTGATCAGTACACAAATACAACTTAGGGTAACAATTTACCTCTGAGTGTTAACGCAATATTAAGGCTCAGGCCTCAATCGTCCTTTCCTGTATATTAATTTTTCACATCATCCGTTTTTGCGAATTTCATTTCCACACGGTTGGAATTTTATTTCTTTTTGGGATTGTTAGATTTAATTAAAGAGAACCTTTCACCATTCCTGACATGCCTGTTTTAATAGCTTCATGCATCCCCCATGTAATAACAATTCCAGAGCATCTATTCTTAGGCTATATTGTTCCATTCCTTTATTTTTCTACTAGAAGTTATGAATGAATTGCTAGCAGTCTGCAGTAAGGGTATAGAGGGGTGGTAACCAGTTGGGGTTGTGTACCTGCACCAACTCACTCTATCCAATCAGCATTGCCATTTTCAGACTGTGCAGATAGACATCCCAATTTGTTACCACCCTTCTGGCAATTCATTCATAACTTCTAGTAGAAATAATTGGGCTTCAGATCTCAATTGTCCGTTTCTGTTTATTCTGTATCCACACGATGGGATTTTTGTTTTTTTGTTGATTGTTCAATGTAATAAAACCAGCATATATACATGATTACTACAACAATGCACAGGGCAGAGCACAACATGATCTGTGAGTGATAACAAATTTAGGCCTAAATCCGTTTTCTTTTATTTCTGTCTCCACACGTTTCTAATCAGTTTTTGAGGGGAAATTCTTGTTGATTATGGTCACACCAGTTATCCATCCAGAAGTGATGGTAGCATTAGTAGTAGTAGTAGTCTGCATCAGTTGTCTCTGCTGGCTTTGGAAAGCGCAACAGTATAGTTGAGGAGAAAGAGGATAAGATTGTGGATAGGGTGGCTGATTCCTCCTCTCAGTCACAGCAGGATGATGTGGAAGTAACTTTGGAGTACGTGGAGCCAGGGTTCACAGCATTCCTCCTGCTCCTCCTTCTTGCAGCCCAGAGAAGTCTTTCAGTGGAGCCCTCTCAGTCTTCGCGGCCCATTCCTAGTGTGGAGACTTCCTTTTTCCTAAAAAATGACAAGAAAACTCCACCACGCCCTACAACAGATAGTCAAGAGAATATCCCTGTTGACGATTTGTGTGAGAGCTGTAACCATTTGGGCTGCCCTGAGGAGGAGTTTGAGGAGGAGGCTGGGGACTTCATTCATACCTGTGTCAATGGTGGTGGTAATAGTGGCACCTATAGCCATGACATTGCCGGTGGGGCGATGTCAGCATGAGTCGGGGAAACCACAGAGCAGGAGGCAGAGGTCCAGGAGCCATGCCTACTTCGGGATCTGGTCATGCCGCTGACACTGTGGGTGGGTTAGGCCCAAAACAGAGCTAAGCCCAGCTTGGCTGTCTGTAGCTCAGTGCGAGCAACTCCCATATGGTGCTTTTTCTCCATAAGGCGGGCACACAAAACCATAGCAGTGTGCAAGATCTGCATAATTAAAATAAGCCATGGTCGTGCAAACACATTCATAGCTACCAGAAGTCTATTGCATCACATGAGGCAACATAACCAGATCCTTTGGGAAAATACAACTGGCCATCATTCCCAACCAGTACAAGTCTGTCCTCCTTCTCATGGTCCTCTTTATGGTAGTCAACCCGTATCTCCAAGCAATATGGAATGTTTGTCATCATCATAACCTTATTCCTCTCCTGCTGACTTCTCCTTGTCTTTGGTTCTATTGTGAGACATTTATAACAGAATTTTTGGCCATGAAAAAATGTATATCCACCAGCAATTAGCTTGTCTACAACCTGAATTCCCACCTGTCCACATTGCTGGCGGTGCAGTCGCTGCAGTACCATTGTAGCAGTGTTTTATACTCTCACGTAATGGAGAATGCGGGCCACTCCTTGCTATTCTTGCTGTGTGGCAAGCTGCACTCCATGATGGACACCTGGAGCAGTTTTTCCACATGTAGTGCCAGGCTAAGGCCACGCAGCAAGCCTGGCCATTCTCTGGTGCATACCCTGTTCCTTGACGCCATGGACTGGCACAACACCTCTCTTTCTTGCCCTGCCTCCAGTCTCATCTCGGAGACTGTTTTCAGTGCTACAGGGGCGTGGTGACACCCAAACGGACCAAGCTGTTCTCCACCAGTGTCCAAAATATCACTTTTGTCAAAATGAACCAAGCCTTGATTCTGGAGGATTTTCACACTCCTCTGGCTAAGGCCAATGAATAGATCTGGCCTTGCTGGCAGTGTCCTATCATGCCACTGCAAATTCATAATATACGTTAAATTAATATGAAGTCACCAAGAATACATTATCGAGACAGTGTCTACATATTACAAAGATAAAAATATATCAATTCTTTACTCAAGGAATGGGTTAAACTCATCTGAAAATTCCTCCCTCTCGTCATTCCAGAATAATCATTTGTCCACCAGTCTGCTTTTTGTTTATTAATGCAAAATAATTCAATAAAAGAAATATGTTTTCTCTAGTTCAGGCTGTTGCCAATTGTTGAAGTAAACAGGAAAATTTAATTTTATGATAAATGTTTTCATTGAGGTTTTTGACTAATTTGGTGGAGCATAATAATGACACTGCCACCAATTACAGAGAGAATGTCACTTTCTTTGCACTTGGAAGACTATAAACCAGGAGACAGCTGCCATCTATTTATTACAGCCCATTGCATTCTGGGTAAGCTACTTAAGATTGTTCTTTGAGTTGTTTTGTTAAGTAGACACTTTATTAGCCTAAGTGAGTTAATGTTTTAATTGCCACATAAATACGATATTATCATATCACTACTCTACTGCTGTTCTTCTTAACTGCATTATGTAAACTACAGACAGTGGTGTAACTAGTAAAAGCTGTGCCCATAGGAAACTTTAGCACGCCCGCTCTTCCTTCCTGTCTACCCACCTTGATCCTGTGCTCATTATTAACAGAGGGGTCTAAGGGAGTAACTGGAGGGGATTCGAGTTATCTCTAATGTCAGTCAGATGTCGGCAGTATATTTTGGCTATGGCATGGGTGCAGTTCCCGTGCCCATGCCGCACACTGGATGTAAGCGGTAACACGCTGCTGAAAGACATGAAGTAATTATGCCCCTTTCTTTAAAGGGAATCTGTCGCTAATTTTATGGTGTCCTAGCTGAGGGCAACATAAACTAGTGCCAGATCCCCTTAGTAAAATGCTGTGTCACTGTCTATAATTGATCCAGTTGTTTGTCAAAATCTTGTATTGAACAGCTCCAAAGCATACCAATAGGTCCCCATATTAATGAGCTCATGGCTCTCCCCGTCCACCTGTCTCTGATTGACAGCCACAAGTGGGCGCAGAGAGCCAGGAGCTCATGAATATGGGGACTCGTTCGGCATGCGCTGGAGCTGTTTGAGTCAATTAAATCAAGTGACCCAGCATTTTGCTAAGGGGGTTTGGAACTAGTTTATGTTGCCCTTAATGAGGACACCAAAAAACTGGTTAAAGATTTTCTTTAAAGGGTTTGTCCCACCAAAATATTCTACAGTTTTTGAACCAGCACCTGGATCTGAATACTTTTGTAATTGCAAGTAATTCAGAATTTAGCATAATCAGCGATTTATTCAATAAAATGTGTCTGTATAGCATCACCTGCTGTTTGGTCTTTTTGTTATTTCTTTGACCAAGAATCAGCAGGGAGCCAGCTCCGGAAAGCCTGTATAGTAAGTAAGTTTCCCCTTACAGGTTTGGCCAAGTGGGGCCAAACCCCTATTCTTGCACAATCCCTTTAAAGTTAACAGGAAATTAGAGAAGAGTCTACACAAAAAGCATTTTTGCTTGCAGGGTCTTTATGGCGTATGCGACATATTTAAGTTTCAATTTACTACTCAAAGGGTAAATGTATTGTGTTATGCACTTGATGCAGTGGTCCCTACACAGTTTGGCACCTAACTAGTTAAATGGCCAGGATTGGCGCCAGCACAAATCTGTGCCATTGCAGCACTTGAACAACTTTGTCATTCTGAATTTGTCATTTTATTCATAAATTTCTAGAAGGAATAACTGAAAATCGGCACAATGCATAGTTCTAAGGAGAATTGTTATACTAGCAAGCAAATATTTATTTTTTATTTTCAGGAGGGCTGACAAATCTTCTTTGAGGTAGATCAATTATCTATACAATTAGGGGGACATTTATCAAGATGGACATATTGTATGCTGGTCTTGATTCCCCCTGTACTGCTGGAGGATGGGCCAAATTTTTGGAGAGGCTCACATATTTGGCACATCTTCCATGTGACACACTAACATCTACAGCAGCATCCTAGCTGTCATAGATTTAAGTCTTTTTTCATGACAGAAAACTGGCCACCCAAAGTGTTGCAAATTTTGCAGCACAAATGGAGTCCGACAAAATGTGCTTCCTATTTATCCCACAAAAGTTACGTAAATACGTAAATGTCCCCTTCAGTGTTCTCTGTACCTTAGTCTAAAACTACATCGATAGCAAATCGGAAATAATATTTATTAGAATTCCTCCCTTAGAATATATCAAATTATATTAGAGATTTGATATTTATGTAATCCCCTCATACATAACTAGTGCAGGTCCTTCAAGAGTGAATTGACATGTTATCAATTTTTTCTACATCCTTTCTATAATATGTCATACAAAAGTAGGTGAAAGACATTAAATAAATGCACATGTCCTTCAGCTTTATGTAATCTAATTTCGCCTAGAGCCTTTTCAATCAACATTGTTAGTGGTAAATTGGAAAATTGCAGTTTCACTAAAATACATCTCTGACTGCAGCAATTTTTCGAGGACATTTCCTTATATCCTTAGAATTTCTCTGGGCATTAACTCCTTGGTGCCTCAACTGGTTTTAAACTTAGGGATGCGGGGATTTTTTAATTTTTTTCCTCCTTGCCTTCCAAGAGCCATTTTTTATTTTTGTTTTCATTTTTTTATCATATGAGGGCATTTTTTGGGTGTACATACAATGTAGTTAAAGTTCTTTGTTTTTGTTTTTTTTTACAAAAAATAGTACTTACAGTGGTGGCTTGACAGCTTGTGAACCCTTCAGAATTTAGAATATTTCTACACAAATTTGACATTTAACTACATAAAGTATTAAAAGTAGATAAAGATAACCAAATTAAAAAAAATGAGCAAAAATTATTAGACTCGGTCATTTATTTATAGATGATAATTAGGGAAGAGCGAATCAACTTCGGATGAAAGGAGCTCCATACAGTATTATAATGTATTGGCTCCAATGAGCCGAAGTTATTGCTTTGCGAAGTCTCGCGAGACTTCGTGCAATAACTTCATAAATTAATTTGTACTGTAAAAAACCATTTCCCGGGTTCGGTTCCAAGTGGTAGAACAAAGTTTTATGCGAATCGACTTCGGATGTTTCATCCGAAGTCGATTAGCTCATCCCTAATGATAATGATCCAATAGCATATGTTTGTGGGTGGCAAAAGTATGCGAACCTTTGCTTTCAGTATCTGATGTGACCCTCTTCTTCAGCAATAACTGCAAATAATCGTTTCTGGTAATTGTCAATTTTTCCTGCACATCCCAAAACAGCTTCAACTTGATGGGTTTTCTCCCATGAACCACTTGCTTCAGGTCTTTCCACAACATTTCTATTGGATTATGGTCAGGTCTTTTACTTGACCATTTCAAAACTTACATTTTTTTTCAACCATGTGGTTCATCTAATGGATAGATGTCCTGATATTTTCGTTTAAAACTTGCTTGTATAATTCAGAATGCATTGTTCTATAAATGATGGCAAGCTGTCCTGGCCCAAATGAGGCAAAACAGGCCCAAATCATGCTACTACCAATGTGTTTCACAGATAAAATGAGGTTTATATGCTGAAATGCAATGTTTTCCTTTCTCCAAACATGATGCTTCTAATCTAAACCAAAAAGTTCCATTTTGGTCTCATGCATCCATTAAACATTGTTCCATTAAACTTCTGGTTTATCCAGGTAATCTAAACATAGATGAGCAGCAATGTTCATTTTGGAGAGCAGCAGCTTTTTCCTTACAATCCTGCTGTTTACACCATCGTTGTTCACTGTTGGACTCATGAACACTAACATTAACTAATGTGAGAAAACCCTGTAGTTGCTTAAAGGTTACGTTGGGTTCCTTTATGTGTGGACTATTACACACCTTGCTTTTGGCAGGATCTTTGTTGGTTGACCACTTTTGGAAAGAACAATAATGGTCCTTTCATGTACGGTCGTGGCCAAATGTTTTGAGTACTACATAAATATTGGAAATTGGAAAAGTTGCTGCTTACGTTTTTATTATAGCAATTTGCATATACTCCAGAATGTTATGAAGAGTGATCAGATGAATTGCATAGTCCTTCTTTACCATGAAAATTAACTTAATCCCAAAAAAACCTTCCCACTGCATTTCATTGCTGTCATTAAAGGACCTGCTGAGATCATTTCAGTAATCGTCTTGTTAACTCAGGTGAGAATGTTGACGAACACAAGGCTGGAGATCATTATGTCAGGCTGATTGGGTTAAAATGGCAGACTTGACATGTTAAAAGGAGGGTAATGCTTGAAATCATTGTTCTTCCATTGTTAACCATGGTGACCTGCAAAGAAATGGGTGCAGCCATCATTGCGTTGCATAAAAATGGCTTCACAGGCAAGGATATTGTGGCTACTAAGATTGCACCTCAATCAACAATTTATAGGATCATCAAGAACTTCAAGGAAAGAGGTCCAATTCTTGTTAAGAAGGCTTCAGGGCGTCCAAAAAAGTCCAGCAAGCGCCAGGATCGTCTCCTAAAGAGTATTCAGCTGTGGGATTGGAGTGCCACTAGTGCAGAGCTTGCTCAGGAATGGCAGCAGGGAGGTGTGAGCGCATCTGCATGCACAGTGAGGCGAAGACTTTTGGAAGATGGCCTGGTGTCAAGAAGGGCAGCAAAGAAGCCACTTCTCTCCAAAAAAAATGTCAGGGACAGATTGATCTTCTGCAGAAAGTATGGTGAATGGACTGCTGAAGACTGGGGCAAAGTCACATTCTCCGATGAAGCCTCTTTCCAATTGTTTGGGGCATCAGGAAAAAGGCTTGTCCGGAGAAGAAAAGGTGAGTGCTACCATCAGTCCTGTGTCATGCCAACAGTAAAGCATCCTGAGACCATTCATGTGTGGGATTGCTTCTCATCCAAGGGAGTGGGCTCACTCACAATTTTGCCCCAAAACACAGCCATGAATAAAGAATGGTACCAAAACACCCTCCAACAGCAACTTCTTCCAACAATGCAACAACAGTTTGGTGAAGAACAATGCATTTTCCAGCACGATGGAGCACCGTGCCATAAGGCAAAAGTGATAACTAAGTGGCTCGGCGACCAAAACGTTGACATTTTGGGTCCATGGCCTGGAAACTCCCCAGATCTTAATTCCATTGAGAACTTGTGGTCAATCCTCAAGAAGCGGGTGGACAAACAAAAACCCACTAATTCTGACAAACTACAAGAAGTGATTATGAAAGAATGAGTTGCTATCAGTCAGGAATTGGCCCAGAAGTTGATTGAGAGCATGCCCAGTCGAATTGCAGAGGTCCTGAAAAAGAAGGGCCAACACTGCAAAATACTGACTCTTTGCATAAATGTCATGTAATTGTCGATAAAAGCCTTTGAAACGTATGAAGTGCGTGTAATTATATTTCACTACATCACAGAAACAACTGAAACAAAGCAGTTTAGCAGCAAACTTTGTGAAAACTAATATTTGTGTCATTCTCAAAATTTTTGGCCACGACTGTATACACAATCGGTCTGACTGTGGATTGGTGGAGTTCGAACTCTTTGGAGAACTAAACTTTTCCAATCTGATCAACAACTTGTCTTCTGTTGAGAAAGTCAGACGTTGAAAGATCTTTGTTCTTTAAATACAGCAGATCTCCCTCTCACACCTGATTATCATCCCGCTGATAAAAAAAATTCCTGACTCTAATGTCACCTTCAAATTATATGATAATCCTAAGGACCCTTTCATACAAGCGAGTTTTCCGAGTGTGTGCAATGCGTGATATATTTTTAGGCCAATTTTTTGCAAAAATATAGAAAATGCTAGCAAACTTTCAAGCACTGTTGTAACATAGTAAAATGCAAAAAAAGAACATAACCACCAAAAATGTATACAATCAAAGAGAGTTAAACATGAAAGTACAAAAAAATTAAACTACCTCTCTGATATAGGAACACCATGGCTAATATCTCATTCATTTAATTTAACAAGAGGTATGAGATAAATTGCCCATTTTGTCTCTTCTTCTGTCCTCCTTGGTCATCTGATCTTTGGCTGCCCTAGGCCTCATGCACACGGCTGTTGCCGCAATCACTTGAATGGGTCCGCAATCCGGAGCTGCGGTGTGGAAGGGAGGCACGAAACCCCACGGAAATATAGATTACACCAAGCTAAATGTGGTTCTATTACTAAAGGTAATCCATATTAAAATAAAAACTTGGCTTAAATTACCTAACCCCTTCCTGACGCATTGATCTTCCATTTTTGCGTTTTCATTTTTCGCTCCCTGCCTTCCCAGAGCCATAATTTTTTTTATTTTTCCGTTCACGTAGCCATATAAGGACTTGTTTTTTGTGGAACAAATTGTACTTTTTAATGGCACCATTTAATATTGCGAAGAATGTAGTGGAAAGATGAAAAAAAATTCAAAATTGGGTGAAAGTGGGGGAAAAAATGCAAACCGTCGCAGTTTTTTGGGTTTTGTTTTCAGGGTGTTCACTATTCAGCAAAATTGACTTGTGCACTTCCTTCTCCAGGTCAGTACAATTACGCAGTACCACATATGTACAGTTTTTCTTATGTTTTAATACTAAATAAAAAAAACTTTTGACAAAATTATTTTTTTCTTGATGTGTGAGGGCTTATTTTTTCCCAGACAATCTGTGTTTTTTTAAATTGATATTTTTTGAATATGCCAAAACTAAATTAAACTCTCCCTTGCCCTGTGCGATACAGCTTTTAAGGGCTTTTATGTTTACATTTTTACACTGCGAGGCAGAGGCTTCCCCCTAGCAGTGTTCTCAGTGACGTCACTTGACACCGTTTTCCAAACCTCACATACAGGAGGTTTGGACTTCTTCCAATTTTTAGTAAACAATCTTCTACCTTTACAAAGATCCTTTAAGCCCCACAACCACTTAATCTTTCCTACCTATAATTCCAATACTTCTCCCAGGTATAGTATTAACAGGATCAAAGGAAATTACAATATCAAAAAGAACATTCATTTCTTGTATAATTTGAGTCCAACAAATATGAGGCCTAGGGCAGCGCCATAACGTGAATCAACATAACGTGAAGTCAACATTAATATTTCTAAGTTTAGGCTACAAATTATCCCTTCTCATGTTAATCTTATTTAATAATGTTGAGGTGTGGTAAACATTTTATTAAAACGAAGTGCCTGACGATATTATTTTGAGGTTTTACAAAAACATTTGCAGCTGATTTATCCATAATTTCTGAGTAATTGTGTCTATCATTTTTTTTTCCAAATGTTCACATTTTTCTCCATATTGAAACCTACATTACCTTATTACCAAGCCAAAACTATAATTTAGACAATAGCTTCTTTCTGATTCTGGCATGTATCAATACCTCACACAACCTATGCTGAAGCAACCTTAATGCCTCCTTTGTGATTTAAAAGAGTGCTGTACTTGTGTTAGCCCAGCTTCCCCTACCTGCGATTCTGTCCCCACACACAGGTATGGGTGCCGGGCTCCTTCATTCCTCCCCGCTGCTGCACGCCATGCTGACAGACACGGGCAGCGGGGTTCTTAGCTGTGGTCTGCACTCCTGCCACCAGCATTTCCCTCCTGGCTCAGAGTTCCTTGTATGTATTTAGGGTGTGTGGGGGCATGTCTCTTCTCACTTTGTGAGGCAGCATGCACACACCTTCTATCTTCCCCAGCCTATGGCTGGTCTGCAGGAGGTATTTAAAGGTGCCTCTTTACAGGAAGGTGCCTGAGCAACTTAGGTTCCTAGCTAGTCTAGTTTCCTGTTTTAGCTAAGGTGATCTGTTGGTTCTTGTCATTCTGTGTACCAGACTTTGGATTACGTATTACGGACTTTGCCTGATTGCCGCCTGCCCTGACCCTGATCTACATTTACAGACTTTGCCTGACTGACGCCTTCCCTGCCTTCTGCCTTCGTACCCTGACTATGTCTCCATCTGATCAGCCTCTGGCTCCCCCACTCTAGCTTGGTGTATTGTGTCACCTGGAGGTCAGTCCAGTGGGTTCACTCTCTGGTCCCCGTTTCCCTTGTGCTCCAATTCCCCTTTAAAGTAGCACCTGGTTCTCCCCTCGGGAAAGTCTCTCCTCACCGTCAGAGGTATCATGTGAAGAATGAGGGGTGTGCTCAGAAATTGCCCTTAGAGGGAGTTGGTCACGTGGGGCAGAGGGGTTTCCACCCGCTGGTCATAAAAACTTGTAAGTACATAAAAAAATGTAAAAACTTCTGTCCACCCCAAATTTGTGCTACATGTCAGTAAATTTAATAATTACAATTCCCCTATAATGGGATGAAATCCGAAAATCCACACTAATACCAGTGTAAAACTTCACTTTTATTTCTATATCATAAAAAATTGATATCACTAGACCTAAAAACAGTAGGGCATACTCAGCAATTAATATAATGTGTCTAATCAAATGGTGGCCAATATAAACACATAGTATAATGTATATTCCATTCCAAAACAGTTCTCATGTACTGATGCAACCCATTCTTGAGGGGATATTTGGTGTGCTTATACACACGATCGGCCCATTCCACTGCAGTTGGACGCGATCACGTTTAAGTAATTGATACTGACTGGCAATCACAAGCAACTAAAAATCCATAAACTAGCTCCCCCGTCATTTTTCACCACACAAGCGGTGTCTTCAGGGGTATAGGAGCTACTACCGCATGCACATAAAGCATTATCACACATGTCGCAGAGCGACACCATAGCCTATCATTATAAAAATTGTTGAGACAAAATGTCGCGCGACACATGTTGTCATGTAGCCCTAGCATTAAAGGGGCAGGGCGCTGTGGAGTTCACTGTTAAAGAGGCGTTCACTGTGGATGTTAATGTTAAGAGGGCAGGCTGCTGTGGAGGTCACTGTTAAACGGGCAGACACTGTGGAGGTTACTGTTAATGGGACAGGGGCCACTATTACAGGGGAAACTACTGTGAAGGTCACTGCTAAGGCAGCAGGGTACTGTGAGGTCACTGTTAAGGGGGCAGGCCTCTGTCATTGTTAAGGGAGTGGGGTGTTGTGAAACTCACTGTTAAAGGGGTGGACTGCTGTGAAAGTAAAAGTTAAGGGGATGGGCTGCTGTGGAGGTCCCATTTTAAAATAGTGGGGCACTGTGGGGGGGGGGGGGGGTCAGTGTTAAGGGGTGGGGGACTGTGGAGTTCACTGTTAACAGAAACATTAAATGAAATAGATGAAATATACCCGTGCGAAGCTGGGTCCTTCTGCTAGTATACATATATATAATTCTCACTGGGATATGTCCTTTAGAAAGCTTTCCAAAGATGACTGTACTTAGCCTTACTGTATGCTTGCGTGTACATATAGTTTAATTATTCTTTTAAAATAATTCTTTTTTTTCTCAGACCAAAAGGCCCCACTAAGGACTAAGCAATTCCCATCAAGGACTCATTATATTATTAAATCCATACTAAATTGATAATTCATAAACTTTTATATACATCATCAACAATTATTTCACTTCATTAGTAGTTGTGCCTAAGGGCGGGTTCACATCAACGTTATGAATTCCGTTATTGTTTTCCGTTATAACCATGTGGACAGGACATACTTTTCCGTTCTGCATAACAGAAACCAGACGGATCTGTTCTGCTTGCTCATAGACCTCTATTATGACGGATCAAAATGGAATGTCTCCAAAGGCTTACATTTTGAATGCCATCTTACGAATTCCATTATTTTCTGTTATAACCATGTTATAACGAAAAGCAATAATGGAATTCATAACGGTTATGTGAACCCGTCCTAGCCTGCGCTGTTCCACCCAGGTCCCAATGGGATGTGGCCACTTCTTATACTGTTCAGATTCATGGTAGTAAATGCAGCTGAACAGAAAAAAGCAGTCACATCTGGTTTGACCCGGGCAGAACACAGCACAGTGTGTGCGAGTGCAGAAGATGGCTGCATCGGGGGAGTAGGGGATGGTTAAACGGCTTTTCCGAGATTGAAATACTGATGACCTAATCAGAATCGTATCAGTAGGGGTCTGACACCCGGGATCCCCGTCAATCACAGGGGCGGACTGACCATTAGGGCACATAAGGGGGGACAGGCTACTGGCACATAAGGGGACTAATGGCACATAAGGGGGGCTACTGGCACATAAGGGGGGGCTACTGGCACATAAGGGGGGCTACTGGCACATAAGGGGGATGGCTACTTGCACATAAGGGGGGACGGCTACTGGCACATAAGGGGGGGCGGCTACTGGCACATAAGGGGGGACTAATGGCACATAAGGGGGCTACTGGCACATAAGTGGACTACTGGCACATAAGAGGGACTACTGGCACGTAAGGGGGGCTACTGGCACATAAGGGGGGGACGGCTAGTGGCACAAAAGCGGGGACTACTGGCACATAAGGGGGACTACTGGCACATAAGGACGGACGGCTACTGGCACATAAGGGGGGCGGCTACTGGCACATAAGGGGGGACTAATGGCACATAAGGGGGCTACTGGCACATAAGTGGACTACTGGCACATAAGAGGGACTACTGGCACGTAAGGGGGGCTACTGGCACATAAGGGGGGGACGGCTAGTGGCACAAAAGCGGGGACTACTGGCACATAAGGGGGACTACTGGCACATAAGGACGGACGGCTACTGGCACATAAGGAGGGATGGCTACTGGCACATAAGGAGGGACAGCTACTGGCACATAAGGAGGGACGGCTACTGGCACATAAGGAGGGACGACTACTGGCACATAAGGAGGGACGGCTACTGGCACATAAGGAGGGACGGCTACTGGCACATAAGGGGGGACGGCTACTGGCACATAAGGAGGGACAGCTACTGGCACATAAGGGGGGACGGCTACTGGCACATAAGGGGGGACCGCTACTGGAACATAAGGAGGGACGGCTACTGGCACATAAGGAAGGACGGCTACTGGCACATAAGGGGGGACAGCTACTGGAACATAAGGGGGACGGCTACTGGCACATAAGGGGGGACGGCTACTGGCACATAAGGAGGGACGGCTACTGGCATATAAGGAGGGACGGCTACTGGCACATAAGGAGGGATGGCTACTGGCACATAAGGAGGGACGGCTACTGGCACATAAGGGGGGACGGCTACTGGCACATAAGGGGGGGCGGCTACTGGCACATAAGGAGGGACGGCTACTGGCACATAAGGGGGGACGGCTACTGGCACATAAGGAGGGACTACTGGCACATAAGGAGGGACTACTGGCACATATGGGGGGGGCTACTGGCACATAATAAGGGGGGGCTACTGGCACATGGGGGAGAGGCACAAGAGAGGCACTTATTACTGGCACATGTGGTGGCATGGAGAGGCAAGTATTACTGGCACATTATTATGGGGCACTATGGGGGCTTCTACTGAGGCCACAAAGAATGGGTACTTTATATGGGGGGCTCTGTGTGGTACTAGTATTACCAGGGGTATTATCTGTTTCTGCAGTGTAGTATTGGGGAGCACAGCGGCACAGTATTGGGGGTAGTAGGATGATTTGTCCAGAAGATGGGAGGATGATGGAAAAGTAGTAAACTAAGATTTTTTTTTGTTAAACTGCAGAGATGGAAAATGGAGACAACATGGCGGTCTGGTCTGAAGGTCTGAAAGGAGAAGACGAGGACAGAAAACATCTACATCAAAGAAGACGTCACTGGACGTAATAGGTAAGTGCCCTGTATTTCTGTAGTGATGGGATCAGAGGCATAACGATGGCGGTGTGCCCAGGTAGTGGAGGCAGGATATAGGTGTGGCTGGAGGTATAACATGGGCGTGGATGGAGGTAGGGCATGGGTGGGGCCTGGAAGGGGGCCCTTGATTTATTTTGCCTGGGGGCCCTGAGGGTTCTCAGTCCGCCCCTGGTCAATCAGCTGTTTGAAAAGGCACTGGTGCTCCTGTGAGTGCTGCAGCCTTCTCAAAGCTTACCAAGCACAGCACCATACATTTTATAGCAGCTGTGCTTGGTATTGCAGCTCAGCCCCATTCACTGAGCCTTGCCTAGGCCATGTGACCGATGAATGTGATGTCACTCGGCCTAGGGAAAGCTGCAAGAAGACTTTGACAGTGCCCCCACTGATCAGATACTGATGATGTATCCAGAGAATAGGTCATCAGTATTTAAGTCTTGTGAGTAAGTAACTAGCTCAGTGATAGAAAACAGAGGGTGGGTATTAATGGTACACACTCAGATTGGGTCACTGTCACTAGTGGGGGACCTCAGGGGTCAGTACTGGCCCTATCATGTTCAATATATTTATTAATGATCTTGTAGAAGGCCTGCACAGTAAAATATCAATTTTTGCAGATGACACAAAACTGTGTAAAGTAATTAACACGGAAGATGACAGTATACTGCTACAGATGGATCTGGATAGATTGAAGGCTTTGGCAGAGAAGTGGCAGATGAGGTTTAACACTGACAAATGTAAGGTTATGCACATGGGAAGGAATAATGCAAGTCACCTATACATACCAAATGGTAAAACACCGAGTAACACTGACATGGAAAAGGACCTAGGAATTTAGTGGACAGCAAACTAAGAAGTAGAAACCAGTGTCAGGCAGCTGCTGCTAAGGCCAATAAGATAATGGGTTGCATCTAGAGGGGCATAGATGCCCGTGATGAGAACACAGTCCTACCTCTTTACAAATCGCTAGTCAAACCACACATGGAGTGCTGTGTACAGTTCTGGGCTCCTGTGAACAGGCAGACATAGCAGAGCTGGAGAGGTTTCAGAGGAGGGCAACTAAAGTAATAACTGGAATGGGGGGGACTACAGGACCCTGAAAGATTATCAAAATTAGGGTTATTCACTTTAGAAAAAAGACAACTGAGGGGAGATCTAATAACTATGTATAAATATATCAGGGGTCAGTACAGAGTACATCATCTATTTATCCCCAGGACTGTGACTGTGACGAGGGGACATCATCTGCGTCTGGAGGAAAGAAGGTTTCTACACAAACATAGAAGAGGATTCTTCACGGTAAGAGCAGTGAGACTATGGAACTCTCTGCCTGAGGAGGTGGTGATGGTGAGTACAATAAAGAGTTCAAGAGGGGCCTGGATGTAATGTATATAATATTACAGGCTATAGCTAGTAGAGAGGGGTTGTTGATCCAGGGAGTTATTCTGATTGCCTGATTGGAATCGGGAATTAGTTTTTTCCCCTTATGTGGTGAAAATTGGCTTCTACCTCACATTTTTTTTTTTTGTCTTCATTTGGATTAACTTGCAGAATATCAGGCCGAACTGGATGGACAGATGTCTTTTTTCGGCCTTATAAACTATGTTACTGTGTTACTAAAACCCTTTTAAACAGGTTGCATCACTTCAGCAAATTTAATTTATGACATAGACAAAGTTAATTCAAGGCTAATGTATTGTGATTGTCCATATTGCCTCATTTGCTGGCTTGATACAGTTTTTCATCACATTAACACTACTCAGTTTTACATCAGCGGTGGCCGTGCTTGCACACCACAGGAAAAAGTGTTGGCCTAAGTGCACTCCCTCAATCCCAGCCACCAGAGAGACTGGCACTTTTTCCTATAGTGTGCAAGCATGGCCATGGAAACGAGCAGTGCATAATGTGATAAAAAAATGAATGAAGCCATCAAAGAGGCAATATGGATAATCACAATACATTAGTAAGTTCCTTGTATTAACTTTTTCTACACGATAAATGTAATTTGCTGAACAACCCCTTTAAGTGTTATCTAAAAGAGCTTCTTTCCACTCATTAGTTACAAATACTAATTAGGTGAATTGAGCAGAGAACCCATTTACAAAGAGTACAAAGTGCACAGATGTCCATGCAGAAGGAATAAGATGCACTGAATATAAAATAACACCTTACACTGACTGCATATCACTGTTCCCTAAATCCCTCAAAAATAGTGGGGAGTCACAATTAAAAATTAAAGGTGTAAACTCTCCCCTGAAAAAAAGGAACATATTTACAAGAAGGCTGAAAAAGAATAACCTTCATTTAGAATATTCGGGCTCAAACATTTCAATCTCTATATCCATCCGAGTGCTGAAGGTGCTTCTTGTCCAGATTGCATTCCTTCCACCCCACGTCATAGGGTCTCAATACTGGAAAAAAACGCTTCTGTTTTGTCCCCATTCATTGTCAATGGGGACAAAACATAACTGAACAGAACGTAGTGCTCCAAAATGCATTCCGTTCTCATACCTGAGAGCAAACTGCAGCAAGCTGCGGTATCCGTCATGACCCAGAATGAAAGTTAATGGGGACGGATCTGTTTTCTCTGACACAATCTGGCACAATAGAAAACGGATCTGTCCCCCATTGACTTTCAATGGTGTTCATGACGGATCCGTCTTGGGTAAGTTACATATAATACAAACGGACCCGTTCATAACGAATGCAGATGGTTGTATTGTCAGTAACTGAAGCGTTTTTATCAATTCCCGAGCCTTCTTACCTACACAGATTTTGGGACAGGTGCATAAAGCTGCATAAATTTTGTTCGTACTTTGACAATGAATAAATTGTCTTATTTCAAATTCACAGTTATCATTTGGATTTATGAATTTATTCCTCTTCCTCAGGTAGAGGCAGAATGAACAATTGAACCAATTAAACCAGACTGTA
The DNA here is from genome assembly GCA_033119425.1 of Bufotes viridis. NCBI lineage: Eukaryota > Metazoa > Chordata > Amphibia > Anura > Bufonidae > Bufotes > Bufotes viridis. Next base: position 70,045,501 of record CM065590.1, on the reverse strand, counting down.
ACCCCTTTAGATGGGCCACTGGAGAAATGACTTTGCATCAACATGTCCTTAAAGGGGTTGTCTGGTTTCCAGTATTGATGACCTATCCTCAGGATTAGACATGAGCAAAATATTGGAAAATTTGATTTGGCTGCTTTACCGAATTTTACAAAATAATTTGCTTTGTGAGTTCTTCATCTCAAAGAACATTTCTTTGTAAGTAGTGGGTGCAATGACAGGGACCAGTGATTACACCGCTCCCCATCATTGTATCCCTCAGATGCTGTGTTCCTAGTTGATAGCAGCATCTGACATCAGCATTAAAGTGTAAAATTAAAAAAAAAGTTGTAGTTACCCTCCATCTATTCAAATCCACATGTGTTCCCAGAATATGTCAGTGTTCCCTGAGTATTCTCAATACCTCCCTACTGTACCTGTCATAAGTGCAGCTGCATCTTATAGTACTATTCTGGCCCTTAGATATTACCTTCTTCCCCAAAGGTGGAGTAAATAAAAAATAACACCCCATCTCACCGTTACTATATTCCAAACCATTTTCCCAAAAAACATAATTTAAATTCTACCCTTAAAGGGGTTATCCAATTTCAAGAAAACTCTCCCACATGTGCCGGGCCCCTCACCGGTAATATACATACCCCGCTCCTGGTCCCCGCACCGCCGCTGCTTCTCCATGCACACGGATGAAAACATCCAGTGTCGGGGAGGGGGTGAGCAGGCATTGGCAGACAGGGAGGATCCTCCCTAGTGTCACCCGCATTGCTAGGGAGGCTTGTCCCCGTCCCCGTTTGCCATTGGCTGCTCCTCCCCCCGACACAGTATGTTTTCATCTGTGTGCAGAGAGAAGCAGCAGCAGCGGTGCAGGGACCAGAAGTGGAGCAGGGAGCGGGGTATGTATATTACCAGTGCAGGGCCCTGGCACATGTGGGGGGGGGGGTTTCTTGAAAATGGATAACCCCTTTAAGAAAACCTGTAATTTAAACAAATTAATTATTATGCGATTCACATCCCTCTCCAATTTTTCCACTCTATAAACCTCACATTTCCTTCCATTACCTGTGTTAATTCTGACACTAAAAAATAATAAAAGTGATGTACAATAATTATAGCTAGCAAAGGTTGGCTTTACCTTAGTGGTTGACTTCAGAGGGACTTCTGAGACTGTGGTCTTGCGACAAACACACTGGTGCTCGGCTCAGAGTCCACAAGTATCCAATACAAAGAGATTGCAGAAAGCGGCACTCACCAGTCGCTAAAATGATCCTTTATTCTTAGCTTAAAAGGCATACATTTACAAACAAGGCAACAACATGAATATGCTTCCTCATAGGCCTGGTGAGTGCTGCTTTCTACAATCTCTTTGTATTGGATACAAATAAAAATTTGGCAGTCTCATTCCACCTCTATGTAAGGGAAAGTATTCATCACAATCCTAAATCTCCTGCCACACCAAATAATTCTCTAAAAACAGTCTCAATTACATGAAAGAACCAAGATGGTATTGATATAGAGCTATTCTGTAGCAAATAATGACACTGAGGACCAGGGGTGCACCACCAATGAGGCCAGGTGAGGCGATCGCCTCAGGCAGCACCAGGTAGGGGCAAGAGGGGGCAGCGGAAAGGCTATGGGCTGAAGAGAGGGGCTAGGCTAAGAAATTGGCATTAGGAAGGGGGGGTTGTTTCAGTTTTCACCTCAGGCAGCAGAAAGGCTAGGTGCACCCCTGCTGAGGAAGGAGGACTATCATCTTAAAACAACGTGTACAACAATAGATACATTTTCCTCCAAGCTTTCAATCTTGTCTTATGAAGCCATGGTATAATATTTCATTCCAAATAATCACCTCGATCCTCCTGATTTATTTTCATCTCTGCATAATTCCCATGTCATTTTACAATATTAATAATCCTAGTGTGCTGCACGAATAGCAAACAATCATAAGCATATAAGAAAACTTTGTTTCAAACCCTCCTATTCTGCAACCCACTATATCCTTCTGTCTCTCAAAAGTGGTTCTATTGCCAGGCTAAACAGTTGGCGGATTTCTTTCCTTCTTTTAATTTTTTTTATGGTCAGGGATGGGGAAAAAAGCAGTTCCAAAATCACACGAGTTTTATTTTATTTTATTTTATTTTTTACGGTGCTTACAGTGCAGTGAAAATGGCATCTTAACTTTATTCAAGAGAAAAAAGTGACTGAACAGAAATTCTTCAATTAACCAATTCAGCAGGACACTTCAAAGAGATCTCCTGCTGTTTCCACTCTTCTTTTATAATTTCCAGGGTGGCTATTTTAAAACTGATTTTGAAAATGTAAGGAAAAAGATGTGTGTGGGTCGGTATAATAACAATGTTACCAAATGTACTACTGTCTATGTTTTTTTATGTCTTGCTACTTCTGCACAATAAAAAATTATTTTTTTGTTATTACTTTTGTGTCGCCATATTCTGAAAGCCATATTTTCTGTTTTTCCATTAACGGGACTGTGTGAGTTTTTTTTTTTTTTTATAAGTTGATGTTTGTAGCATATTGAGGCAAATATATTTGGGATCACTTTTATTCAGTTTTTTGGAAGGCGAGATTAATGAAACTGAAAGTCTGGCATTGGTTTTCATTTTAATGCCATTTACTATCTAAGTTAAATAATATGATTATTTTATAGTTCTGGTTGTTACTGATAAGCTGATACCAATTATTTGTATTTTTTTTTATTTGCTTTTTTGATATAATACATTTTTTAAAGAAGTTGTCCAATGTTTTACTATTGATGTCTATCCTCATAATAGGCAATTAGTATCTGATCACCAAGGACTTCAACACCCCGCTCACCATCTAACCAGCTGTTGTGAGGTAACTCCAGCACTGGAAGTCAGCCCCAGAACTACACAACTCTGACCATAGTACAGTGGACATAGCTGATTACTTCAGCATTGCTTCCATTATGTCAATGGGAACAGCACTGCAGTAACCAGCTCCGTCCACTATACAACGCACAGAGTTGTGTAGTTCTGTCAATCTGTTCTGGGACTATTAAAGATTCCCTTTAATGGGAAAAAGAGGCATTTGCTATTCTTCAATTTCTTCTTTCTTAAGAGTTGTTCACAGACTTCCAGACCTCTCTGATTGGTCATGCACTGGGGACATTAGCTCAACTGGCGGCACTGAGGGAGTTTTTTTGCACTGGCACACAGAACGGGAGCACTTTTGAATTAGTGCACATTATTATTATTATTGAAGGTGGCAGGTGAGTTGTTAAGAAGGTAGGAGGATTATGTCTTTTGTCAAACTACAGAGACGAGAGATGGGTGAAAAATCATCATGGCGGTCTGGTCTGAAAGGAGAAGATGAAGAAAGAAAAGGTCTGCATCAGAGAAGTTACTGGATGTAATGTATGTGGGGCTGTATTCTAGATAGCACAGAATATAATATGTATGGAAATATGTGGGAGGGGCGCTAATCAGACAGAAGACAGATCGCCGGGGGTTGGGGTGGGGGGGGGCTGTAGGGGGTGCTATAATTTGAACCCAAGAGATAACATGGATGGGGGTTTGGACAGCTGATGTGAGGGGGGAGGGTCTAAGTAGACAGATTGCCGACAGGGGGGGGGGTTGTCCTTCTATGTAAACTTCTGGTTTGATGCCACTGCAGCCAATCACTGGCCACAGCGGTGATCACGTGACCATTCGCCATTATGCAAGAAGAGCAGAAGCCAGTAATTGCCTGCAGTAGCTTCAAATGGGAAGTTTACATGGAGGGTCCCAAGACAAGCAGCAGAGGCCGGGGAGTGAATGAGCTGGGAAACAGCACAGGTAAATATTCTTACCAACGAGGGTCCAGCCAGTCTGAGAGGTCTGGAAATTAGTGCACAACCCATATAAAAAATTTATGAAACAGTTTTTGCTCCAGCCTTTTTTTTTATCTAACTAGGTGACTTGACTGAGCTATCTTCTGATTGCTCAATTTACTGAAATACTTCTGGCAGGTCTTAATAGGTATAGAAAGATGGCAGAGTCGGAATCCATCATTAGATTGTCATAGCAACTAATTGGTACCTGTAATCACAGGGCTTAAATTTCCTGGTGCCAGTAGCAGGGTTGCCAACCACTCAGAAATTCCGGGACAGTCCACAGAAATAGTGGACTTTTTTCTAGTGCCCTTGAAAAAAATTACATGTGTCTGTAATTTTTGTTTTGGAGGCTGGTAGAGTGAGCAGGTCACTCAGCATAAATTTATTTTACACTATTTTGACATAAAAAAAACTATATATGTGGTATCGTTGTAATTGTACTGACCCAGAGAATGAAGGGCAAAGGTCAGTTTTGGGAACACCGTTGAAACAAAACCCGTAAAACTGTGGAGGAATTGTGTTTTTCTTTTTTGCCAATTCCATCCCATTTGGAATTTTTTTCCTGCTCCCCACTACATTGTATGCCATATTACATAGTGGCATAGTAAATAGCAATGCAATAATTAGTTAAGTGAGTAACCATGATTGTATACACCTAGGTGCATTGTATGTTATAAAATTTTTGAAAACCAAATAAAAATTATTTGCTAAGAAAGTACAACTTGTCCCTCAGAAAATAAACCCTCATACAGCTATGTGAACGGAAAAATAAAAAAGTTATGGCTCAAGGAAGATAGGGAACAAAAATGAAAACGCAAAAATTAAAAAACCTCCGGTATCCTAAGGGTTAATCTGTAAGTCCCTTCTTCATTAGTCTGGAGTGTACATGTTTATTCTTGAATCCCGTGTTCTGAAAGGGTTTTCCCGCAGCTCACCACCATCAGACTTAAGCCATAATTGTACATGTCCCTGTTTGCTCACTAATGTTTCATTATGAGTCCTTTGTGCAGATGTATCTTCCTTCTAAGCAACATTACACTTACTATTACTTTTTATATTTTTTGTTGTGCTTTCATGTGGCATTTTCATTATAAGTATATTCTTTTCACAGAAGTTGTTACTTGAATATATATCCTATCATCATATTATTAACAATTCTGCTATGTAAATGAGAACAAGTTATCCAACTAGATGAAATATTTTACCATGAGAGCTGGCATTGCTTGTTTTTTTCTGCTCATGCACACACCTATACTACAGATCTATATTGATCTATAATATGGCATAGGATTCAGTGGTTCCAAACAAGAAATCTGTAGGCTTCTTTTTAGACATCTTCTAGACTAAAAGATTTAATTTGTCAGGATATACAGTACCTTTGCCATAACATAGAGAGGTACCCAGCTTTGAACCCTCTAGTAGATTTGGCAATTAATTGAATTGGTATACAAACCAACTGAAAGGTGGCATGAAGCAGGATGTGCTCAACCCAAAAATGCAGTTGTGCATATATATACAGGGGAGCAGATCCTGCACTTGTGGCCCATTGCTAATGGCGACCCCCAGCAAAAATGCATGCGGTGGAGGATGCCCGCAGCGGCCCACAAGTATCACAATATACAGCCTACACAAAATGGCAATAGTGTGGATGTGATAAATAATTTAACAATATAGCAATAACAAATGACAAAACAGGTGCACACTGCGGTCTTACTAAGCCCTCAAACTGAAAAAAGCCCTCACAAAAAGTCTTGTGAAATGAGCAAACATGAAGCTGAAGCTGCCTCAATAAGAGTTTGGGTAGGGAAACGTGGAAACCAAGCTAACGGTACAGTGGCATATCATTGGAGTCATCTAGTGCTAGTCATATTGAGCGAAAAAAAGAACACACTGTAGATAGGGAACAGATCAAAAGAAGCTCATACACAGTTAAAAAAAAAAATTAAAGGAGACATTCAAACAGGGTACACAATGTCAAAAGGCTTGATTTTTCGCTGGAAAAACAGTTGCCCATTTATCCTGGAGCCTTGGCAATGACTGGCACTTTTCAGATTCAAAAAAGTCATCTAGAGATGTCAGATTGTATTTTTTTGTAGAGTTGGATCACTTCTTTGGAGGAAAGAGAAGTCACCCTCATAGCTATGCAGTTGACAAGCAAGTAAACTGGAGAAGCCCATTTGTAGAGAACATAGCTCTTGGAAAAATTCCATACTTTTAGCAAGGGTGCAAGTTGACAGACCTGCAAAGATTGAAAGGCTTTAAAGGGGTTATCCAACCCCTAAAATGCCTCCCCATATGCCCGGGCACCTCACAGAGGTTGTACTTACCTGGCTCGCCGGCACCCGTGTTGCTTCTAATGTCCCACCTCCCCTCCGAGCAGATTAAAACATCTGGCTTGGGGGAGGGGGGCAAGCCAAAGCAGGCCACAAAAGGGACAAGACTCCCTAGCATAGCAGGTGACGCTAGGGGGGCTCGTTCCTGTCGCGGCCTGCTGTTGGCTGGAACCCCCCCTCCAATACCGGATATTTTCATCCGTGCAACCGGGAGATGCAGCGGTGGCCAAGTGGGCATCAGAAGCGACGTGGGTGCCGAAGAGCCAGGTAAGTTCTATCTGTTTGAGGGGCCTGTGCATATGGGGGGCGAGCATTTTAGGGTTTGGATAGCTCCTTTAGGTCTGTCCAACATATTCTAAAGCTGCTCTTTCACTTGGTTGTCTGTACTCAGAGTTAACAATTCCTGGGATCCTCCCATGTTCCGCTGAACATAGAAATACCCACACCCCTCTGCAGTCTGTTGCCCCATTCCTGACAGCTTCCAGTCCCCATAGGACCAGGAAGCGGCTTGGTCCTGTGACCACTGTGGCCAATCACAGGCCTCTGTGTTCACAGCAGCTTGAATGGTACATCACTATTGATGCAGTCAAGGAAACTATGGAAGTAAGGTCTGACCTCTGCTAAATTATCTTGCCAGTTTGTGCTGCTTTTTCCATCTCAGCTCATTCAAGTGCAATGGAACAGAGAAGTGATGTAACTAGAAATTACTGGGCCCCACAGCAAATATTTGAATGGGGCCCTCCTTCCCCGGTAGCCTCTTCGCAACCCCCTCCTTTTATGCAACCCCCACTTCTGTCACTAGTAAAGATTGCCCTCTCTCATACCAGGCCAGCAGCTGCTCCATCCGTTTCCTACACTGTATATAGTGATACAGTATTTTATGTCACTCTATAATACTGTTGAGGGGGCCCTGAAAATAAAATCTTTTGGTCCTCCTCCTGGGTGCGCCCCTTCTGAGTCTGGGCTCCAAAGCAGCCGCTTCCCCTGCTTCCCCTATACCTATGCCCCTGGAATAGAGGGGTCACATCATGTCTTCCAATATGGGCCGCTAGCTACAGTCTCTCCACACCAAATAATTTAAAGGCGTTGTCTCACTTCAGCAAATACTAATGTATTATTATTATCCATAATATCCATATTATATCCTTTGCTGGCTGGATTCATTTTTCCATCACATTATACACTGATCATTTTCATGGTTACAGACCACCCTGCAATCCATCAGTGGTGATCGTGCTTGCACAGTATAGGAAAAATCATTGTACTGTGCGGTGCCATGATCCGGGCCACCAGAGAGGCTGGTGCTTTTTCCTATAGTGTGGATTACAGGGTGGTCATAACCATGGATACAAGCCGGGAATAATGTGATGGAAAAATTAATCCAGCCAGCAAAGAAAGCAATATGGAGAATCACAGTACATAAGTAAGTGGCTTGTATTAACTTTCTCTACATGATAAATGCTATTTGCTGAAGTGAGACAAATCATTTAATACTAAATTTGTTATACAGTTTTCATCTCTGTATCTTTGATGCAGTATTGTGTAAGCACAGATTTATTTCAAACATTTTGCCGCTGGAGGAAGAAATCTGAAGACAGATGTATATAGTTCACACATGCTATGTGGAAATAAAAGTAATATGAATAGTTAATCAAAATGTTCTCCTGTGAAGACATATGTACAATATCTCTATAGTTACAGATTAGATTCTGTGTGCCGTCTGCTTCTGCAGGCATGTGTTACCAGGCCATGTGTAACATGTGTCTATTGCACCTTTAAAGGGCATCTGTCAGCAGATTTGTACCTATGACACTGTCTGAACTGTTACATGTGCACTTGGCAGCTGAAGGTGTCGCCCCACACCATGCCTCCCCAGTTGGGTCTGAGCTGACATGCCATTTTGTTCTGTGCTGGCTGGTTCAGACTGACTTGCTCAGGGGGCGGATCCTGGTGGGCAGGGCTGCTGTTTCCCGTGCTTGGGCTGGGTGGACCCTTGTTATCCCACTCTGGCTGGGCAAAAAAAACATATGCCATCACTGGCAAAGATGGCAGATTAACCCCTCGGTAGCCAGCGCGCACTTTGCGACGTCTGTCACTCCGCAATAAACGTAGTAAAGTCATTTTTAATGGGGTTTTCTGTCAATTCTGTAGGCCTGTTCGTGACGCCAATTGCAACGTCCCAGGTTTAGTAGGAATTCCGGGTGGTGTAGTGCGGCCTAAATGTCTCTTATTGTGTCAAGGTGCTCCTACCTGGATACTGCTGGACCCCAGGCTTTGGCTCTGAAGCAATAAAAGAGGGAATCATTTAGGGATAAAAGAAAGATTGAGTCCAGACCTTGTATGTAGTTAAACGGCAGCTAATAATACAAATATAATACCTAGGCTTTCTGAACTAACACAAGGCAAAGTGGGACCATTAGTATTCAGCATCCTCAGAGGCAGTCCATATAAGCGATGGAGTAAGGATGCTAACTATTTAGCTAACTGTATAAAGTCCAAAGTCCATTCGAAGTGCATGGGAAATCACATTGTTGTACCCCTAAAAGAGTACAGACAATGGGCTAAGGTGCTTAAACATTGCAGAACCTGTAAAACGTTAAAGTAAAAATAGTGCAAGAGTATGACAGTAGACATCACAAAGAGCTCAGGTACATTTTTGAGTCTATTCCTTGGTTGCTGGCTTGTAACATTGCAAACTGTAGCACGTAGAGCCAAAAGGAACAAAGCCATTTGTCCGGGGGCCCGCGTGAACTAGTGGCAGCACGGATCCGAATATTCACCCACGGAACAGCTTGCCGGAGTTCCTTGACGCTAGTGTGAAACTAGCCTAAATGCTTTGCTTTCTTTCTTTAAGCTGCACTAAATTCTGCTTAAGTCTGGTTTCTGTACTTTAGGACTGTCCTGGTATCTTTGGATGGGGTGCCGTCAACTGTGATTCCCCACCTGACACTCAGTAAATCTTATCTTCAGCCGAAGAACTCTTCCTCTTGCTGATTTCTGTTATGGTGGCCAAAGAACTATTCCTCTGGCCCTTATGGCTTCTAGACATCTTTCTTCATGGCCAGCAGAACTTAGGGTGCTGTGAATGGCATAGGCACGCCTGAGCGTTCCCCAGCTCACACTCCTCCTGTCTAGCTTAGAACTATGCTTCAACTCTAACTGAAAACTTCTGCCCCAGCCTTCTGGCAGTTGCATAAAGATATTATCATTGCACCATGTAGAGGACCTGGACAGAAATATACAGATGACATTCAGGTTAGCCCATAAGAGATAGTAGCCGGGTGCAGGAGTGGTAACACCACCCTGGGGTGTTACACATGGTATTGAACCTAAAAGACAAGACAAGAGATGTGCAGCTATATCGGGGTCACAGTGGTTTAGTGTCAGAAGTAGCCACGGGACGTGATGGACAAGTGTGGGACCTGACGGACAAGTCAGTAGACATGTGGCTGTGTAGTGGCAGTAGGAGGAGCAGTAGCAGCTCTGGAAGCTGTAGCAATACAGTATGGTACATCAGCACAACATGCAGTGGCATCATTAAGCTGATGATAAATATCCAATGTCAGCAATGGCAGAACTTTTCATTGGCATCAACCGGAGGTGTGTGAAAATCCCCAAGGATCCATGCCTCATTTTCAGAAATGTAATGCTTTCTACACTTTCAAAGGACAATTTTGTCCGCTCTAAAGCATGTTGTCTTTGCTTTGGACCTTACACAATGCCTAATAGACCAGTCAATGGCCTCCTGCCAGACTGGTTGTGAGGCAAGGCCTTATGAGCAAACTAGCTGCCCAGGGCACCATCCAGGGTCATGTGATCCTCTGCATTCATCTTTATGCTCTGTTACCCTCACAAGTTTACAGAATTTAATATGTTAAATGGTGGACGCGGTTTTGTGTGATTCATCCAAATTGAATCACCAAAACTTCTTCTTCATTTGGAAAAATTTTGGGAAATTTGTAAAGAATCTGATTAATTTAGCATTGATTCGCATTATGCCTCTCCTACTATCTGAAAATAGAGGCTTCCTCTTTCTGCATATCCATAGAAATAAGCCACTCTATTTGTAGACTCGCTGAACTACACAACATGTGTATGGGGAAATTGGGAAAGTTATGTTATTTCATTGGCTTGCTTTTAAAATCAGACCCCAACCTGTATGAATTACCTTGTCTTCACTGTTCACTTAAATATATGTACAATATGCAAAACTTATTAAACTTGAAAAACATTGACTTTGCATGACATTCATGGAAAACATTTCTTAAAATCACAATTTTATTTTTCTGAAACTAAAGACCCGGAGATTTTGTCACAAAGCTCCCAGTTAATTGAATCATTTTCAAGCTCTCCAAAAGCTGAAATTCGCAATTTTCTCTGTCTTACTTCCCAAAAAAAAAGGACATATAATAAAAAAGGTACATTAAATTCCGCAGATCCTATCTCTCTAAGTTATTCCACCAGCAGCCTATTAACCATGGAAAGCTTGAAAGTTCCTTCATTTTAAGTATAAGGTTGCTGGTCTAATTGCACTTGCTCACTGTAGATCTGAAGAGAATTGCTCCAGTAATTCTGTGCCCCGGGGGGGAGTGTGACTGTCACCCTCCTTCTGTTCACCCTGTCTCGTTCTCTTTGGTGTAAGAACCTTTATGTCAGAAAGGAGACATCATCACGGTGAGCTCCAGTCCTCTTAATTGCACTGCAAATCATTTTACGCTTTGGAGGTTAATATCTTACCTTAATTTCATTAACATGTTCATTGCTCCTGTTCTGTAGATAGCAAATATGTAAAGCAGCAAGGCTATTTAACATGTGCTGAAGAAAATAAGAATGTGTAACAGAAAGTTGGAGGTGCTGGAGTGTGAAGCAAGTCAAGAAATATGCTATTAATTTTATTTTTAATACTGCACATCTTATTTAAAATTTTATGTCACCACCACATTAAGTTCAGCAGAAAAGCACAGCATTTGTGAACATGTTTTCTAAGTAAAAGTTATGTCCACTTTTATAATCAAATGCATTTCATTGGTCCAGTCTATCTTAAAGGGGTTGTCCCACAACAAATATTCTACAGTTTTCAAACCAGCACCTGGATCTCAATACTTTTGTAATTGCATGTAATTAAAGGGATTCTGTTACCAGGTTTGACCCCTGTCAGCTAAACATATGCTGACGCTCAGGGTCTCATCAGGATTCCTAATGTGGGCTCATCAATGCGATCAGTAGCTTTATTTTGGCAAAAAAATGGTTTTACTAACCTGTCAATCAAAGAAATAAGGTGCCCAAGGGGAGGTCCAGGGATGCAGGGTGCCCGGCCGCACCCATCGCTGTTCGGGCCCAGCGCCGCCTCCTACTCTTCTGTGCCGCCTCTCCCTCCCTCCCCCTCCTCCTGCTGTAAGATCTTGCGCGTGCGCACACGGCTCATGCACACTTCGCTTGAAGAAGCCGATCCAAGAAGTCCGTGCGTGCGCATGGGACTCAGCCTAATGCGCACGCGAGGACTTTTTGTATCGGCTTCTTCAAGCGAAGTGCGCATGTGCCCTGTGCGCAAGCGCCAGATCTTACAGCAGGAGGAGGGGGAGGGAGGGAGAGGGAGAGCCGGCACAGAAGAGTAGGAGGCGGCGCTGGGCACGAACAGCGATGGGTGCGGCCGGGCACCCTGCATCCCTGGACCTCCCTTTGGGCACCTTATTTCTTTGATTGACAGGTTAGTAAAACCTGTTTTTTGACAAAATAAAGCTACTGATGGCATTGATGAGCCCACATTAAGAATCCTGATGAGACCCTGAGCGTCAGCATATGTTTAGCTGACAGGGGTCAAACCTGGTGACAGCATCCCTTTAAAATTTTTGAATAGCTACAGAGTTATTCAATAAAATGTATCTGTATAGTGCCACTTAATTTCTTATTTCTTTGACCTGCTCATTAAGATTGCCGCGCATGCTTAGTTTTATCTATCATCTGCCTTCTGAGCTGTGATATGGAGAGCATGGACACTCCCCTTGAGTGTTCAACTTGATGCAAATCTAGAAGAGCAATGAATGGGGAGATCTCTGGATCCATATGAGGTACAGGTCTGGTTTGAGCTTTGTTAGAAAGGTATTGACATGTACTATACGATCTCTTTCTACATTTGTCATGGGATAACCCCTTTAAGTAAAAAAAGAAGATAATTTGTGGTGTTTAAATATTTGCATTGTCTACAGCTAATAAATAGACCCATGTGTTTCCATGGATACAGACTACAAACAATACCTGTGTAGTCTGATGCTGCAGACACATTCCCTGCCATCTTAACAACCTCTATTCTAATTTTAGCAACAGGTAGCGGATAGACAGAAGCGAGTATAACAGCAGTGCCCAATTAGACACAACTGAATTTACTACTATGTTGCTCAACAGGAAAAGAAGATACAGGCGAGACAGAATAATTTTTTTTTAATTAATGTTTTTTATTAAGGAACAAAAAGCTTTAAAAGCAAATACATAAATAATCAATACCATAATTACATATATTGATGTTGGTATCGAGACTGTGTGGGTGCACCTGGGAGAGAGGAGGAAGACAGGTAACTATTAATGAAATGATCTTTATTCAAAAGGTCCAAGGAATGCTTGCATTTTTCATAATGCACAGAGAATCCTTTTCAGAAAAGTTCCAATTAGTAAGAATTAGAATATTGGAACATACAGGTGTCCCTGTAGTACTCTACTCAAAGGCACAAGAATAGATCTGATCAAGTACTAACGTGGCTGTAAAAATTCCATAAACTGTGCCTATAACAAATATCTATTAGCATTCTGAAATCCCAAAGCAAAACAATTTCAGATTTGCTCAGTGTGCTGTGTAAAATATCAAAGCCATCGCTACATGAATGATGCATGCTTTTCTACACAGAAATTCAAACAAAGAATTTGTATACTGTGCACAGCATTGTATACTTGGAGAACTTATAATAATGGCCAAGTAAGAGAAACATTGTTTGAGTTGCAAATCAATTATGTAAGAAAATACCAGATATATAAGTATTGATTATTAATCATTGATTGCATACTAGTGTTGAGGGAATCGAACTCCATGAAGTGGAATTCGATCTGAATTTAAGAGAAGATTCGATTCGCTGTGAAGCCGAATTTCTTCGTTGTTCATTGTATTGAATTAATTTTCCCTTAACCTCTTAAGGACACAGGGCGTACAGGTACGTCCTGTGTAGTTCTGATCACCATCCTGTGGTGCCGGGTGATCGGAACAGAGTGCCAGGAGAAATCATTCGGCAGGCACTCTGGGACAATGCCGTGGGGGTCCTGTGACCCCCCGTATTGGCGATCGCAGCAAACCACAGGTCAATTCAGACCTGCGGTTTGCTGCGTTTCCGGGTTATTCAGGTCTCTGGTGACTCCACCAATCACCATCCTTAGATCCTGTGAGGTGATGGTGACATCACCTTACAGGATCGATCCTGATAGGCTGATCGGGCGGGTGGGGGTTAACTCCCCCTGCTCTCCTCCTCCTCCTCCTCCTCCTCCTCCTCCTCCTGCATTCTTTGGCCGGGAGCGAGGAGAGAAGCAGCCATCTTCCCAGCAGCCAGCAGCCCAGCACCCCAGACTTCCCCCAGCACCCTCCTGTGCCCTTTCAGGTAGGTCAGGGAGAGCATAGGGAAAGGCTTAGGTCAGGCAGGGAGAGTTAGGGAGAGATAAAAGGGTTAAAGTTTTTTGTCCCCTGTTGCATCACCCTCTTAGGGTGTCTGGGGTCCACAGCACAGCTGTCTGACCCTAGACCCCCCCCAGGGGCATCTTGCCCATTGTACCCACCCAACCCCCTCCATCTGTTTTGTGGGTGCAAGTGTTTTTTTATTTTTTTTTGCATCCGCTGACAGTGACCGGCATTCTTTAGCATCCGGCCACTGTTAGCGCATCGCCCACCCCACCACTGATCAGCGCCGGACAGCTGATCAGCGAGTTAGAATTTTTTTTTTTAACCCTTTGTACATTTTTTTTGCTTTCTCTTTTTTTTAGTTAGTTCTTTTTTTTTTTTCCTGTTAGGTTTTAGGGAACAGTTCAGGAACACCCGTGCCCCCGTACACACGCACATTGAATAAAGATTTACACACACGCACATACACACGCACTCACACACTCCCCTATGGCCCACCGGACATTCTCAGCCGAGGAGGCATACGCCCAGCTTGCCGCCGAATGCGAGAGTCCCAGTGAGGACGAGGATGACCCCACATTCCTTTTGTCATCTGCGTCCTCCTCATCATCTAGCGATGATGAGCCCCCAAGGCGGCGGAGACGCCGCCAGGAAGAGCAAGAGAACCATTATGCTAGGGACCCTGTGGCCCACCCTAGTACGAGCAGCTCTGGGGCTCGTACTAGTTTTCCGGCCCACCAGCTAAGTTCACCTGAGCCCCCAACTGATAAACTTGGATGGTGTACCCCAGAGAATTTTGAGCCCACGATTCCTGATTTTGTTGGTCAGCCAGGATCCAGATTCCCACAGTGGGATTCACTGATTATGACTATTTCAGTCTTTTTTTCAGTGACCCCTTTGTGAATCTAATGGTGGAGCAAACTAATCTGTACGCCCAACAGTTTGTTGCTCAACACCTGGGCTCTTTTTTAGGTGGATGTTGGTCAGTGCAGCTGAGATGAGGATATTTTGGGGCCTCATGCTGCACATGGGCCTAGTCAAGAAACCTAGTGCCAGGCTGTACTAGAGTGGGGACGTCCTCTACCAAATCCCACTTTACAGTACGGCTATGACACGCTCACGTTTTGAGGCCATGCAGAAATGCCTGCATTATGCAGATAATGCAGCATGTCCCCCCCTAGGTGATCCTGCCTATGACTGCCTGTACAAAATCAGGCCGGCCATCGATCACTTTGGGGCCAAATTTTTGGAGGCCTACATACCCGGAAGGGAGGTCGCGGTTAATGAGTCTCTCATTGCTTTCAAGGGGAAACTCAGTTTCCGTCAGTATGTTCCCTCAAAGAGGGCGAGGTATGGCGTGAAGCTGTACAAACTTTGCGAGAGTACCTTAGGGTACACTTCCAAGTTTCGTGTATACGAGGGGCGAGATTCCCGTATTCAACCCCCAGAATGTCCCACCACTCTGGGTGTAAACTTGTGTGGGACATTATGCACCCACTACTAGATAAGGATTACCACCTGTACGTGGATAACTTTTATACTAGTATCCCCTTGTTTCAGTCCCTCACCGCCAGATCAATGTCCGCTTGTGGGACTGTGCGGAAAAATCTGCGTGGCCTCCCTACCTACCCCCTCCAGGTACCTATCCCCAGGGGTGAGACCCATGCCCTTACCAGTGAAAACCTGTTGCTGGTCAGATATAAGGACAAGAGGGATGTCCTTATGCTGACCATAATTCACGGTAACGGCATTTCCCCTGTCCCAGTGTGAGGTACCACGGCAACGGTCCTCAAGCCCGATTGTATCGTCAACTACAATCGGTATATGGGAGGAGTTGATCTCTCTGAGATGGTACAAAAAAGTTGTGGTCTACTTAGTGCAGGTTGCCATGTACAACTCTTTTGTGCTGTCCCGGAGCGCTGGCAACACAGGGAAATTCCTCCCGTTCTATGAGGCAGTCCTCAAGGCCCTGATCTTTTCTGACCGGGAAAGAGCAGGCCGGAGTACCTCGGGAACTGGAAGCGCCTGGATCGTCCCTGGCCAACACTTACCAGGTCCTGTCCCCCATGCTGGAAAGAAGATACGAACCGCAAAAAAATGCAGAGTGTGTCACAGGAGGGGGATATGGAAGGACACCACCACCCAGTGTGACACGTGCCCCGATCCGGGCCTCTGCATTGTCGATTGCTTCAGGGAGTACCACACTTCCATGGAGTACTAAATTGATTACCCCCATTTCCATTTAGCCACTGACAATCAGATAAAAACTATGGTTCTCAGACTTGAAACACCCAAAAAAGTTTTCAAAAATGGTATTTTATAAATCTAAAATAATTTAAAAAATAATTAAAAAAGTAGACTAATTATGTATCGCCGCATCCATAATAATCTGCCCTTTAAAAATACCCCATGACCTAACCCCTTAGATTAACATGAAAAAAAAAAAGGTGCAAAAAAAGGAATTTTTTTGCCACCTTACATGACAAAACGCACAATAGCAAGCGATTAAAAAGTCATATGCCCCCCAAAATAGTGCCAATTAAACCGTCCTCTCATCCCGCAAAAAATGAGCCCCTACCAAAGACAATCGGGTAAGAACTTAAAAAAACTGTTAGACTGTGTAGATAGTTACATTTTTTTAGTTTGTTTCAAATAGGATAGTATAGTGTTAAACAAAAAATAATAAAAAAAAGTAGACAAATTATGTATCGCCGAATCCGTAATAATCAGCCCTATAAAAATGCCCCATGACCTAACCCTTTAGATTAACACGGGGAAAAGTGTTAAAAAATTTTTTTTTGGTTACCTTACATAATAAAACGCGATCAAAAAGTCACATGCCCCCCAAAATAGTGCCAATAAAACCATCCCCTCATCCCGCAAAAAATGAGCCCCTACCTAATACAATCGGCTAAAAAAATGATTCTTAGACTTTAGAGATACCAAAAATTTATTTTTGTATCAAAAAGGATAATATAGTCTAAAATCTAAATAATTGTAAAAAAGTAGACTTATTAGGTACCCCTGCATCTGTAATAATCTCCTCTATAAAAATACCCCATGACCTAACCCCCTGGATTAACACGGTTAAAAAAAAAATTTAAGACGGTGCCAGAACAGTCATTTTTGGCACTTTTCCATTTCAATCCGTCTTTACCAGTAAAAAAGCAAGGGTTAACAGCCAAACAAATCTTAATATTTCTTACCCGGATACAGCAGTTTACAGAAACACCACATTTGTGGTCGTAAACTGCTGTATCACTAAATGGCAGGGTGCAAAAGGAAAGGACCGACATGGTTTCTGGAAGGCTGATTTTGATGGCCTTTTTTATGTACACAATGTCCCTTTTGAAGCCCCCCTGATGCACCCCTAGAGCAGAAGCTCCCTACAAGTGACCCCATCTCAGAAACGACACTCCTCAAGGTATTCAAAACTGATTTTACAAACTTTATTAACCCTTTAGGTGTTCCTCAACAATTAATGGCAAATGGAGATGACATTTCAGAATTTCAATTTTCGGTAACTTTACCTCACAGAAATGTAATATAGAGCAACCAAAAATCATATGTACCCTAAGCATAGTCCCACCAAAACCGCCACCTTATCCCGTAGTTTTCAAAATGGGGTCACTTTTAGGCAGTTTCTACTCCAGGGGTGCATCAGAGGGGCTTGAAATCAGCCTTCCAAAAACCACATGGTGCTCCTTTCCTTCTAAGCCCCGCCGTGTGGCCGTACAGTAGTGTACGACCACATATGGGGTGTTTCTGTAAAATGGAAAATTTGGCAAAAAAAATGAAATTCGGAAATTTCATCTCCATTTGCCAATAACTCTTGTGGAGCACCTAAAGGGTTAACATAGCTTGTAAGATCAGTTTTGAATACCTTAAGGGGTGTTGTTTGAAAAATGGGGTCACTTTTAGGGAGTTTCTACTCCAGGGGTGCATCAGGGGGGCTTGAACCAGGACACGATGTAAATAAACCGGTCCATAATAATTAGCCTTCCAAAAACCACATGGCGCACCTTTCCCTCTACGCCCCGCTGTGTGGCCATACAGTAGTGTACGACCACATATGGGGTGTTTCTGTAAACGACAGAGTCAGGGCAATAAAGATACAGTCTTGTTTGGCATTTAACCCTTCCTTTGTTAGTGGAAAAAATGGGTTAAAATGGAAAATATGGCAAATTACTTGAAAAATTGGAAATTTCATCTCCATTTGCCAATGACTCTTGTGGAGCACCTAAAGGGTTAACAATGTTTGTAAATCAGTTAATCAGTTTTGAATACTTTGAAGGGTATAGTTTCTAAAATGGGGTCATTTTTGGGTGGTTTCTATTATGTAAGCCTCACAAAGTGACTTAAAACCTGAACTGGTACCTAAAAAAATGGGTTATTGAAATTTCTTTAAAATTTCCAACATTTACTTCTAAACTTCTAAGCCTTGTAACATCCCCCAAAAATAAAATGGCATTTACAAAATGATCCAGACATATAGGGTATGTAAATTAATAACTATTTTTGGAGGTATTACTATGTAATATAGAAATAGAGAAATTGAAAATTGGAAATTTGCAAATTTTTACAAAATTGTGGTAAATTTGGTATTTTTTTATAAATAAAAATGAGGGTTTTTTTACTTTATTTTACCAGTGTCATGAAGTACAACATGTGACAAAAAAACAATCTCAGAATGGGCAGTATAAGTGAAAGCGTTTTAAAGGTATTCGCACATAAAGCGACACTGGTCAGATTTGCAAAAAAAGGTCTGGTCCTTAAGGTGAAATAGGTCAGTTTCCTTAAGGGGTTAATGGCACTAAAAAATGAATTTAAAAAATCACACTTACCTCCTCCGTTTGAGCACAACATAGTATAAAATAAAAAATCATACTTACCCTCATCCATTTGATTGCACAGGGTCAGCGGCTGCCATCTTGATTGAAGATCTCTCGCAAAGTCCTGTTTGTGGTGATGTATGACGTCACCATGCCAGCCAAGGTGATAATGTCATGGGCCATGCAAGATCTTCAATCAAGATGGTGGCAGCTGGCTCTTCGCATATAAAATATGATTTTATTACATTTTCAAAACATTTTACACTGTTTTATTACTAACGCAAAAACAAAAATGCAATGGCACTCTGCAACCAGCACTCTGCCCTGCCTCCATGCTGGATGTTGAATGAGGCATTAGTGTACATTTTGGCCTAAGCGTAATAAGCCACTCACCACATCAAGGTCGCCTCTATGAGTGGTTCCTAACACTAGTTCCTACCTGTTATGGGCCATTACAGCCACACAAAATCCAGGGAGCGCAGGTGCAGCATGCATGCCAGGTACACTCTGCTTGTAACCCCGTCTGGTGCCATAACAGCTTCAATTAGATCCAGGGATGCAAGTACCAACATGCATGCTGGGCCCACTATATATTTCTCCTGGAGCCAAATGGCTACTGGTAGGCGCTATAAAAGCAGACTCAGTTTTATACTGACTTTAAAATCAGCCTCCAGGGTAGACTAACTAGTCAGGTGTGCACGACTGCATGGAGATCGCCACGCCTCCAATATATACTACAAAGAAAAAAAGGTGGGGGGTTCAGTCAGCACAACCCTATATGCAGGTGCACATTGCTATGGCGAAATACACATACAAACGCAATGTATGTGTATTTTGCCATAGCAATGTGCACCTGCATATAGTATTGTGCTGACTGAACCCCCCACCTTTTTTTCTTTGTGTGGCTGTCATGGCCCATAACAAGTAGGAACTAGTGTTAGGAACCACTCATAGAGGCGACCTTGACGTGGTGAGTGGCTTATTACGCTTTGGCCAAAATGTACACTAATGCCTCATCCATCATGGAGGCAGGGCAGAGTGCTGGTTGCAGAGTACCATTGCATTTTTGTTTTTGCGTTTGTATGTGTATTTCACCATAGCAATGTGCACCTGCATATAGGGTTGTGCTGACTGAACTCCCCACCTTTTTTTCACTGAGTTATTACTGCCAGATGCTGCCATCAACTATAAACACGGCATCTGAATTGTACAATGACGGCATCTGAAGGGTACATGGACAGCTGTCTGTCATTTCCCCCACTACGAAGTTATTCATCAGGAAGCAATTTTTTTGTAAAATTCAGTGAGGCAGACGAATTTTTGAATACTTCACTCATCGGACCGGATGCGGACCGCAAAGCACATACGGTCATGTGCATGAGGCCTTAGGCTACATGCACACGACCGCATGTGTTTTGCGATGACGTTCCGTATGGCATCCGTTTTTTTTTTGCGGATCCATTATTTTTGCAGATCCATTGTAATAATGCCTATCCGTGTACACAAACTAGAAAAAAAATAGGACATGCTCTATTTTTTTGCTGAATGAAAAAACGGACATACAGAAACAGAATGCACACGGAGTACCTTCCGTTTTTTTTGCGGACCCATTCAAATGAATAGTGCCGCATTTGGTTCGCAAAAAAAACGGAATGGACACGGAAAGAAAATACGTTCATGTGCATGAGGCCTTACTGTACATGGCAAATAGAAATTGGTGGGCAACCATGTAATACCTAGTCTTACTGAGCAGGAGCAACCAAGAGAGAGCCCTTCTATGATGTCTATATATGACCTAATAGAAACAATCTATGGGCTGACATACTGGATGAAAGGATACCACGCAAAGGCTGAGCAAAAAGTCACGAGCAACTAGTTACCACCCCTCTGTACCCTTACTGCAGACTTCTAGCAATTCATTGATAACTTCTAGTAGAAATAATAAAGGAATGGCACAACACAGAGCCATAAGACTAGACTCCAAAATCGTTATTACGGGGAATGCATGAAGCTATTAACCACTTAAGCCCCCCTAGCTTAAACACCCTTAATGACCAGGCCACTTTTTACAATTCTGCACTACACTACTTTCACCGTTTATTGCTCGGCCATACAACTTACCACCCAATTGAATTTTACCTCCTTTTCTTCTCACTAATAGAGCTTTCATTTGGTGCTATTTCATTCTTGCTGACATTTTTACTTTTTTTGCTATTAATCAAAAATTACCGAAATTTTTGCAAAAAAATGACATTTTTCACTTTCTGTTTGAAAATTTGTCAAATAAAACTACATTTCTATATAAATTTTCTCAAAATTTATTGTTCTACATGTCTTTGATAAAAAAATGCAATAAGTGTATATTTATTGGTTTGGGTAAAAGTTATAAGCGTTTACAAACTATGGTGCAAAAAAGTGAATTTCCGCACTTTGACTTTCTGAGCACCTGTCCTGTTTCCTGACATACTACAATGCCCAGACAGTAGAAATACCCCATAATTGACCCCATTTCCGAAAGTAGACACCCTAAGGTATTCACTGAGGGGCATAGTGAGTTCATGGAAGTTTTTATTTTTGTCACAAGTTAGCGGAAATGTTTTTTTTTCAAAAAATTTCATTTTCCGCAAACTTGTGACAAAAATAAAAACTTCCATGAACTCACTATGCCCATCAGCGAATACCTTAGGGTGTCTACTTTCCGAAATGGGGTCACTTGTGGGGTATTTTTACTGCCCTGACATTTTAGGGGCCCCTAAAGCGTGAGAATCCAAATGCGTAAAAATGCCCTGTGAAATCCTAAAGGTACTCTTTGGAATTAGGGCCCTTTGCGCATCTTGGCTGCAAAAAAGTGGCACACATGTGGTATCGCTGTACTCAGGAGAAGTAGGGCAATGTGTTTTGGGGTACATATACCCATGCTGGGTGAGAGAAATATCACTGTAAATTGACAACTTTGTATAAATTTTTTAAAAAGTTGTCGTTTACAGCGGTATTTATCACACAAAGTATGGGTATATATAAAAATACACCCCAAAAGTCATTGCCCTACTTCTCCTGAGTACGGAGATACCACATGAGTGACACTTTTTGCAGCCAAGATGCGTAAGGGCCCTAAAACCAATGAGTACCTTTAGGATTTCACTGGGCAATTCTACGCATTTGATTCAAACCCTTCTCACGCTTTAGGGGCCCCTAAAATGCGGGACAATAAAAATACCCCACAAGTGACCCCATTCTGGAAAGTAGACAACCTAAGGTATTCGCTGATGGGCATAGTGAATTCATGGAAGTTTTTATTTTTGTCACAAGTTAGCGGAAATGTTTTTTTTTTTTTTTTCTTTTTCTTACAAAGTCTCATATTCCACTAACTTGTGACAAAAATAAAATTTTACATGGACTCACTATGCCCCTCACAGAACACCTTGGGGTGTCTACTTTCTAAAATGGGGTCACTTGTGGGGTATTTTTACTGCCCTGGCATTTTAGGGGCCCCTAAAGCATGAGAAGCGGTTTGGAATCCAAATGAGTAGAAATGCCCTGTGAAATCCTAAAGGTACTCATTGGATTTAGGGCCCCTTGCGCATCTTGGCTGCAAAAAGTGCCACACATGTGGTATCGCCGTACTCGGCAGAAGTAGGGCAATGTGTTTTGGGGTGTATTTTACATATACCCATACTGGGTGTGAAAAATATCTCTGTAAATGACAACTTTTTCCATTTTTTATACAAAGTTGTCAATTTACAGAGATATTTCTCTCACCTAGCATGGGTATATGTAAAATACACCCAAACACATTGCCTACTTCTCCTGGGTACGGCGATACCCATGTGTGCCACTTTGCAGCCAAGCTGCAAGGGCCCTAAATCCAATGAGTACCTTAAGATTTCACAGGGCATTTACGCATTTGGATTCCAAACTCCTTCTCACGCTTTAGGGGCCCCTAAAATGCGGGACAATAAAAATACCCCACAAGTGACCCATTCTGAAAGTAGACACCCTAAGGTATTCGCTGATGGGCATAGTGAATTCATGGAAGTTTTTATTTTTTGTCACAAGTTAGCGAAATGTTTTTTTTTTTTTTTTTCTTTTTCTTACAAAGTCTCATATTCCACTAACTTGTGACAAAAAATAAAATTTTACATGAACTCACTTTGCCCCTCACAGAACACCTTGGGGTGTCTACTTTCTAAAATGGGGTCACTTGTGGGGTATTTTTACTGCCCTGGCATTTTAGGGGCCCCTAAAGCGTGAGAAGCGGTTTGGAATCCAAATGAGTAGAAATGTCCTGTGAAATCCTAAAGGTACTCATTGGATTTAGGGCCCCTTTGCGCATCTTGGCTGCAAAAAGTGCCACACATGTGGTATCGCCGTACTCGGCAGAAGTAGGGCAATGTGTTTTGGGGTGTATTTTTACATATACCCATACTGGGTGTTAAAAATATCTCTGTAAATGACAACTTTTTCCATTTTTTTATACAAAGTTGTCAATTTACAGAGATATTTCTCTCACCCAGCATGGGTATATGTAAAAATACACCCCAAAGCACATTGCCCTACTTCTCTGAGTATGGCGATACCACATGTGTGGCACTTTTGCAGCCAAGATGCACAAAGGACCCCAATTCCAATGAGTACCTTTCAGGAGGGCATTTTTACGCATTTTCTTCTCACACTTTAGGGCCCCTAAAATGCCAGGGCAGTATAAATACCCACATGTGACCCCATTTTAGAAAGAGACACCCAAGGTATTCTGTGAGGGGCATGGTGAGTTCATACAAGATTTTTTTTTTTGCACAAGTTAGCGGAATTTGATTTTTTAGTTTTTCACACAAAGTCTCCCTTTCCGCTAACTTGTGACAAAAATTCAATCTTTCATGGACTCAATATGCCCCTCAGCGAATACCTTAGGGCGTCTTCTTTCCAAAATGGGGTCACATGTGAGGTTTTTGTACTGCCCTGGCATTTGAGGGTCTCCACAATCATTACATGTATGGCCAGCATTAGGAGTTTCTGCTATTCTCCTTATATGGAGCATACAGGTAATGAGATTTTTTTCGTTCAGCCTCTGGGCTGAAAGAAAAAATGAACGGCACAGATTTCCTCATTCGCATCGATCGATGTGGATGAAAAAATCTCTGCCAAAAATATGCAAAAAAATAGAGGGGCCTGGCGATTGCCAGGACATAGGAGCTCCGCCCAAACATCCATACCCACTTCAGCTCCTATGTCCTGGCAAACGTGATTTCTCCATTCACATCGATCAATCCATCGGTGTGGAGAAAGACATCTTTGCCAGATTTTTGATACAAAGTGTTTGCCAAAGCATATGAACTCCAACACCTCTCCTCAGCTCACATGCCAGGGCAAGCGTACCTGTCCTGCAGAGGAGAAATCTCGTCTTGCAGCGCCGCATACACCGACTTCATGTGTCTTCTGACAGCAGCGCAATGCTTCTCTCAGAATTCACATCAGTGCTGCGGCGTTTTCATCGGTTGGTCCGTTGATCTACCTGGAAAATAAAGGGTGGTTAGGGGAAAAAAAAAAAAAGAAAAAACAGGCAACAGGCACATAACTTGAACGTTGCAAACTTTATAAAACATGAATAAAACCTGAACATGAAAAAAACGGAACTTTTAAAACCTGAACTAACTCAAGATTTTTTTCTTGCTACCTGTTTCATTTTTTTCTTTTTTAACCATTTCACGCTTTATTTTCCTAACAGAAACCTCTCCTTTCCCATGGGACAATGTGTAAAGTGTAAATCACACAGAGATGGTGAGAAGTACACTATACACGTTATCCCAAGTGAAAGGAGAGGTTTCTACCGTTTCACACTTCTGCAGTAGCACAGCAGCACAGCAGCACCGTCCCCTATGTGTTAGGGTCTCTCAAAACCTAGTATCCTGAGAGACCCTTGAGCCTGATTGTAAAAACTACCTGTGTCCTGCAATCCCTAGGTCCCTAAGTGTACCTGAGTGTGGTACTTCCGGAAACACTCCCCTAGGCATAGGGCAGGGTGGTCAGGACAGTCCGGACAGAAATAACGGGTGTCACGCCTTATTCCACTCCTGCTACAGACACGACATCTTTTTCGGGGTGGCGGTTGGGTTGAGGTACCAGGCACAACGCTAGGGAAGTGCCGCTCGTGTAGACGGCTAACTACACTTGTGGATGGGGCCACGGAACCTCCTGGATACAGGAGTTCCGAAATGATCTCTTCCTGAAATTTGAGGAAGGATCTTGTTCTCCCAGCCTTACTGTAGAGAATGTAACTATTATAGGCAGCCAATTGAAATAAATATACAGACACCTTCTTCTACCAGCGTCTGGTGCGTCGGGAAATCAAATACGGGGCCAACATCTGGTCGTTGAAGTCCACCCCTCCCATGTGGAGGTTATAGTCGTGGACCGAGAGGGGCTTTTCAACGACACTGGTTGCCCGTTCAATTTGGACTGTCGTGTCTGCGTGAATGGAGGAGAGCATGTAAACGTCACGCTTGTCTCTCCATTTCACCGCGAGCAGTTCTTCGTTACACAATGCAGCCCTCTGCCCCCTTGCAAGTCTGGTGGTAATGAGCCGTTGGGGGAAGCCCCGGCGACTAGGTCGCGCGGTGCCACAGCAGCCAATCTATTCTAGGAACAAATGCTTGAAGAGGGCCACGCTTGTGTAAAAGTTGTCCACGTAAAGATGGTACCCCTTGCCGAATAAGGGTGACACCAAGTCCCAGACTATCTTCCCACTGCTCCCCAGGTAGTCAGGGCAACCGACCGGCTCCAGGGTCTGATCTTTTCCCTCATAGATCCGAAATTTGTGCGTATAGCCTGTGGCCCTTTCACAGAGCTTATACAATTTGACCCCATACCGGGCGCGCTTGCTTGGGATGTACTGCTTGAAGCCAAGGCGCCCGGTAGAATGTATTAGGGACTCGTCTACGCAGATGTTTTGTGCAGGGGTATACAAATCTGCAAATTTCAGGTTGAAATGGTCTATGAGGGGCCGAATTTTGTGGAGCCGGTCAAAAGCTGGGTGGCCTCTGGGACGGGAGGTGGTGTTGTCACTAAAGTGCAGGAAACGCAGGATGGTCTCAAAGCGTGTCCTGGACATGGCAGCAGAGTACATGGGCATGTGATGAATTGGGTTCGTGGACCAATATGACCGCAATTCATGTTTTTGTAATGCCCATGTTGAGGAGAAGGCCCAGAAAAGTTCTAAGTTCGGAAACTTGGACTGGTTTCCACCGGAAAGGCTGGGCATAGAAGCTTCCCGGGTTGTCGGCGATAAATTGAGTGGCATACCGATTTGTTTCTGCCACGACTAAGTCATAGAGCTCCGCAGTGAAAAACAGCTCAAAAACCCCAGCGCCGATCCTATCTGAGCTGTTTCCACCCGAACTCCTGACTGGGTGGTGAAAGGGGAACTACTGGTGCGGCTGAAGTTGGGGGCTGCCAATCAGGATTTGCCAGCACCTCAGGGACTCTAGGGGCTCTACGGGCCTGTCTTTGCGGTGGCTGCGACGGGGAAACTACTGCACGTGCCACCGTACCAGCTTCAACTGCCCTTCTGGTGCTCGCCACTTCACCATGTTGTACGGCAGTGCTGGTACTAGGTCCAGGACGGGCTGCGCTGCTGGTGTATGCCTCACCACGTAATCCGGCAGCGCCAGCCCCACTCTGCTGCCCTTGAAGCGGATCCTGCGCAACCTGCGGTCTAGCAACACGGGGCCGGGTACGCCTGGTTCTATCAGGGACCTCCACCTCCTCGTCAGAACTTTGGGTCAGACTGCCACTGCTTTCTACAGGTTCATATTCTGACCCGCTAGATTCGTCAGATGAGGGTTCCCATTCCTCATCCGACTGGGTCAGAATCCTGTAGGCCTCTTCAGAGGAATACCCCTTGTTTGACATTTGGGCGTCTAAATTTGGGGGTATTCCCTGAGACTACCCAAGAAAAAAGCAAGCCTGTCTTACAAATGGGAGTGTAGTGAAGTACAGAAGCCGCTGCGATTGATAAAAAGATCAAAACTGATTTTTTATCGCCGCAGCGCTTGTGAAGTGATTGTGCAGTGATACCAAAAAAAAAAATTTTTTGTCACTGCGGCGGGGCTGGCGTGGGTGAACGCAGGTGTGGGCGACCGATCAGGTCTGATCGGGCAAACACTGCGTTTGGGGTGGAGGGCGAACTAAAGTGACAGTAATACTATTATAGATCTGACCGTGATCAGTTCTGATCACTTACAGATACTATAAAAGTACAAACGCTGATTAGCGCTACGCTAATCAGCGAATCAGTGACTGCGGTGCGGTGGGCTGGGCGCTAACGCTAACTACCTACCAAAGGGACCTAAACTAACCTAAACCTAACAGTCAATACTGGTGAAAAAAAAAGTGACAGTTCACAAAAGTGACACTGATCACTTTTTTCCCTTTCACTATGTATTGACAGGTGATCAAGGGGTTAATTATAGGTGATCAGGGGGGTGATCAGGGCTTGATATGTAGTGATTGGTGCACTTACTTGGGATCTGTGCTCTGTGCTGGGTCCAACCGATGAAAAGGACCCAGCACATGGCACAGATCCCTTATAAAAGCCATATATTTGTAAATACACCTTATATCGCCTATTTCCATAGGCGATTTTGAAAATCACCAGCCTGCCAGCGCTGATCATTGGCTGGCAGGCTGGTGACGAACTTGTCCTGAGCCCGGCGGTGCGTTCCATTTGCGTTCCACCGGGCTCAGGAGCGCGTCATCTCGCGTCTCGCGAGATGACGCGCGGGCGCGTCAAGGAGGAATGAACCGACCGCCCGCAGGACGCAATCCTGCGTGAGGCGGTCGGAAAGAGGTTAAAACAGGCATGTCAGGAGCGGTGACAGGTCCTCTTTAATATTAAAAATGTTGCCTGAGTCTCGTCTGCCTTTATTTTACTATGTAGATGAGTCCCTATAGCCCATGACAACTTACCTAACACTAAGCACCTTATAGAGAAGACACCTTTAAATAAGGGCTTGTGAAAGGAGCATATTTTATTTTTCTTCAGCTCTGAAAAGATTTTGAAATTGCTGAGGTTGACTATGCAGAATTCTATGCGCACTATTTCCTGAATCTAGATGGAGTGATAGTTTCACTTTGATTTGAAAGAATTATATAGAGATAGGTTTATTATATTTCCAGAGTGCATGCTGTACTTGCATCTTCACTTCCTATATTTTATGACTAAAAGTTCTGTATTTTCGATTTAGCGGGACACATAAAAGAAATGAACACTCTTCTAAACCCCAAGGTCGTGTGACACACAACTTGTCCTCCGCTCGACTGTCATCAGATGGATTATGGTTTTCCGAATCGCCAGCCATCAGAGACAACAAATACTAAAAATTGCCCACTGGAAAAAGAAGTCTTGTACCCAACACATCAGTTTTATATCTTTTGGCAGATGCAATGTTTTTTAACCTTTCTTGCATTGGGTAAAGTGTGTGTGTGTGCTGAGATTGTGTCCCATTTCTGAAACAAAGCAAGACAATAAGGTCATAAATATTCCTCAAGTTCTTCAGGCGAAGAATTATTAGCATGGAGTGGAGTATTCTATAACAGCAGAATGATCTAAAAAATGTTCTAAAAATGTCTTGAGGAAAAGTCTTTATAGTGTATTTGTTTACAATGTTTTCTGCGCCTTCTTAAGGAAGCAAGCAGTTTTAGATCTAGGTAATGTAGGTATACCAACATATCTGTCCTCCATTAAGGAGATGGCTGGCCATTATTATCCTCACTGAATAAATTTGGGCCTTTTTTTATGTTTTTTTTGTTTTGTTTTTTTACAAAGGACAGATTCCAGATCTCATCTACATTTTATTTGCAAAAGTCTGTACTAAGAAAGAATAATTTTGGCAACTCATCCAACACAGGCTCTCAAGGCAGATTTTATGTTCTCTTAATTCTATTCATTTTTAAACTCCTGCTTTCCAAAGTTTAAAGAAAAAAAATTAATACCTGTCAGAGTAAAAAAAAAGGGGGGGGGGAGATTTAAATTCTGCGGTTGTTTTTGTGTCAGTTTTAAGCTTTGTGCTTGCAACAAATTTATGAAATGGTGCACCTTAGTAAAATATTTGAGTGCAATGTAGTTTACACATATATGTCTAAAAGTACACCAGGGATTTGCCTGGCATAGGTTGCGACTTTTGTAAAAGTCGCACATAGTAAATGTGCCATAATCCAGGTCTAATTTCACTTTTAGATCTTTTAGACCACTTTGAAAAGTAGCAAGGAGCTCCAAATGTCGGAAAAAACATCACGCAAGCCATTTTAAAGCCAAAAACTGACGTATCTGATTTAATAAATGTCCCCCATTGTGTTTGTGTTATCAAGGTAATAGTAGCTCTAGTTGCCCCCTTCGCTGTAAGGCGTTCATTTCTCCATTTTTTTCTTTCTTTTTTGTAAAAATAGTAGCAAATGCCATTGGATGTCAGATTTTTTTATAGTTTGACCAGTCATGTCTTTACAGATACATTCATTTGTTACATTTTACAGTTATATCTTACAGTTGTCATTGATTCTATGGAAAAAAAATACGTTCCATGCTATAAGGCAAGTTGTATTGAAAAGTGAACTGACTACGACTACGCTTTTGATACAGTTTAAGCAAAGCTATACTCATGTACTCATGTATTCCTGCCAACTGTATGCCAAAAAGAAACCCTTGTGCACTTTTATAATGACCTTTTAGGACACTTGAAAAACTTGATGCGTGCTTCATACCAAATATTTTGCTCTGCCAAAAATACTAAATCTTTACCGCTGCCTTCTTAGGGTATGTCAAAATGGCAGATTAACTGGAACCCTAAGTCTAAGGGAAGCTACCTAAATATACCATTGACTCCTTCACTGTTCTAGAGCACAACTGAATTAAAATTAAAGCCCATTACTGGCTTAGACCTCTAGAGTTTACTAGTCTAGACCACCAGGAGATTTTTTACTTAAAAGAAAAACTGGTTATAATGCCTCTCTATAGCAGGACCTGAAAGGCTTTAAAGAACAGAGCTCAAAATAAATGATGCAAAATATTGGGGGGAAATCTGCTTCAATTTGCAATAATCTGTAAGATTTTGGAGACGTTTTATTTTCCAAATTGACAATGGCCCCATGAATTAAGCCAAAACTGTGCAATAATGATTCAGGGCCTTTCCCATCTACAGAAATATAGCTAAATCATCAAATCTTCATAAAATATTGCTGAATTTTAGTCAATGTAATTTTCAAAAGGTAGTGCCTTGTTAGCATTGTTCGGCCTATGACTGGACCATATTATGTTCTTGTAATGTTTTCTAAATAGGTGTCCCTCCCTTTCCTGATGTTCCTGGCACTGTTGGGATATATAGTGTCAGAAGTGATGCATGTGTGTATAAATGTTATATAAATATGTTATGGCCAATATGGTTCATTTGACATGTCATTAGCTAGGTGTTGGCCTCTGTTAAAGACTATGTACACCTTGGAATGCAATTTTGTTTTATGATTGCATTTTACTCATTTTTGGTTAAAAATCATATTCTTTTTTGGTCGTTATTAAAAAAATTGAGTCATTCTGTCACAAAGGGTTAACTGTTTTTCTAGCTGTGTGACTGATACTTTCACATTTACTTAGTGCAGGTCATCTAATAAACCTTATCTCTAAACTACTGAGAGGTCATAAACACCTATTTAAGTCACATTCTTACCAGTAAGATAAGAACTGAGCTAAATGAGTGTTTATAATGTCAGAGAGCAGAGATAAGCAGCCCGTCAGCTTCCCAACTGACGGAAAAGAGAGAAACTCCACAGGATGCTACTAGAGCATCTCAGCTCAGTACAGAAAAAAGGACGCCATATTATAAAGGGGGTGGTCAATGTTAAAGGGGCGGCCACTGTGGAGGTCATTGTTAAAGGGGAGCACAATGTGGAGGTCACTGTTAAAGGGGCAGACACTGTGGAGTTCATTGTTAAAGGAGCGGGCACTGTGGAGGTCAATGTTAAAAGGGTGGACACTGTGGAGTTCACTGTTAAAGGAGAGGGAACAGTGGAGGTCAATGTTAAAAGGGCGGACACTGTAGAGTTCACTAATAAGGGGCGGGCACTGTGGAGGTCACTTTTAAAGGGGTGGGCACTGTGAAGGTCACTGTTAAAGGGGAGGGCACTGTGGAGGTCACTGTTAAAAATGCAGTCACTGTTAAAGTGGCAGGCACTGTGGAGGTCACTGTTAAAGGGGCGGACACAGTGGAGGTCAATGTTAAAGGGGCAGGCACTGTGGAGGTCAATGTTAAAGGGGCGGCCACTGTTCCCACCCTCATCTCCTGCTTGATAACCTCTGCTGCACTGGTTATTTGCGGAACAGTGATCATCACACCTTTTGCCTGACTGCTGAGTTAACCCTATCTCAATCATCACACGTGGAAGGGAGATTTTCTGGCATGAAAAGTAAGAAATTTGGTTACACACCAATTTTAAGCAAAACTTTTTAACTTTTTGTGATGTATGCTGATCTACAGTAGCAACTTTTGAAAAGTGGGTGAAAAAGTTATAGTTAGCTAGGTGAGTAAGTACAGTATGCGCCAGATTTATCAAATGTGAATTTTTAAAAACTAGAGTAACATCTCTAGACAAATGTGCTAAATTTAAAGATGGGCAAACACTAGTGTCGAGCGAATCAAATTTCATGCAGTGGACTTCGATCCAAATTTCAGGAAAAATTAGATTCGCCGTGAAGCCAAATTTACTTGTGCTTTGTGGTAGGGAATACATTTTCCCTGAAATGGCGGTAAATATAAAAAGGAAATCATACTTACTCATCCATTTGAGCGTGAAGAGGCCGCCATGGCCATCTTGCTTGAAGATCCCCATGTGATGACGTATGATGTCACCACTCCAGCCGACGTGATGACATCATCACGTGCCGTGCAAGATTTTGTGCTGGATCTTCATGGTAGCGGCTGCCTCTTCGTGATCAAATGGATGAGGTAAGTATGATTTAATGTGGAAATCAGATGCCATGATCAGTGATGAACGTGAGGGGTTCAATTGAAGGGGGGGGCGGCGCAATCACCATTCCCTGTCATTGCACCCGCTATTCACAGAGAAATGTGCTTCATGATAAAGTAATTCATCACAAAGCTAATTTTTTGCTAACATTCGGTGAAGCAGCTGACTTGAATTTTAGAGAACTTCGCTCATCTCTAGCCAACACTTATTTAATTTAATAAATAATTAATTTAATAAATTTGGGGCAAATTGTGGCTATGTAGACTTAAGTGAACTGACTTAGAAAATTCTCCTTATGCTCCACCATTATGCATACTGTGCACTCATGTCTGTTATTGCAGCTAAAGCTACCTCTACTTGCAGATGTCTTGAAGGGGATGCATATTTATAGATTCAATTATTTTATTTTTAAAGACTGCAGTGAGTGTGGATCACTTTATAGCACTCTGTTTTTGCATTGACATTAAAGAATGTTTCTTGCTGATCAATGTGAAAAACCTAATGGAATAAACAGTGATTCGCTGCTGCTACACAATAAGCAATCATAAAATCCAAGGGGGGTAAATACAGTTTAGACAATGTATGCTTTAATGGCTTTTTTTATCATTCTTAATGGAATCCTTGGAAAACAATAAAATTAATGGCAATGATAATCATATATACTGTACAATGACACTACATTAAAGAACATTAACAAGCAATATGATAAAATGGGAGAGTACCTTCATCTGGCGAACTCACAGTTTAAAGTGTACAAACACCAGCGGTCAGCCGAATGATCGTTCGGCTGAAAGCTATTTCTCCCAACTCCGTCTCGACTCCCCCATACAGATACGTTTGGCTCAGCTGAATGTGTAAGTTAATTCAATGGGAAGATAGGAGAAAGTTGCTGCCAACCCGCCCCCCCCCCAAAAAAAAAAAAAAAATCTCCTTATTTGTCTTTGTTATTTGCTCTTGTTTCATCACATATAACAATGTAGCAGTGTATTGTTCTGTAAGTCTGCAGCCATGTTTCCTAACAAGCTGAGTTACTACCATATGGATCTGTAATGTAGTTAGCAGAATACTAAGGGGCATATTTATTAAGACCGGCATTTTAGATGCCGGCCCATCCCCTTCCCTGCCCACACCACGCTCACGTTTTTAGACCTGGCGTTAGCAGGGAAAAGTTGCACTGCAATCTGCGCCTGAAATACACCTAATTTAGGCGTACTTTAGATGAATAAATGACCCCCTAAATCTACCAAGAAAAATCCCCCTCTCACTTCTAAATAGTGCCACAGCTAGGCAAATTTGCAGGGTCCCAGAAAAACTGTGTTACATCCATGTGGAACTGTAAGGGTTCTTTCACACGGGCGTCATGTTTGACGCTCGGATAAGAGGCGGGTGCGTTGTAGGAAAATGCACGATTTTTCTGTGCGTGTGCAAACTGTTGTAATGCGTTTTGCATGCGCGTGAGAAAAATCGGCATGTACCCAGACCCGGGTTTCGGGTTGAGTATTCTGTATATTTTACCTTATAACAAAGTTATAAAGGAAAATAATAGAATTCTAAATACAGAATGCTAAGTAAAAAGAGTGATTGAGGCATAAAAAAAAATAAAAAAAATGAACTCACCTTCTCCAATTGACCGCGTAGCTGCCGGTCTCCTGTTCTGTCTTCAGCTGGGGAGGTTAAAGGACCTTCAGTGACATCACTGGGTCACATGGTCGAATCATGGAAGCAGGTGGTTGGACCATGTGACCCAGTGACATCACCGAAGGTCCTCCCCCAGCTGAAGACAGAACAGGAGACTGGCAGCTACGCGATCAATTGGAGGAGGTGAGTTAATTTTTTTTAATTATTTTTAACCATCAATCGCTCTTTTTACTTAGCATTCTGTATTTAGAATGCTATTATTTTCCTTTATAACCATGTTAGAAGGGAAAATAATAAAGATCGGGTCCCCACCCAGACCGTCTCCTAGCAACCATGCGGGAAAATCGCACCGCATCCGCACTTGCTTGTGGATACTTGCAATTTTACCGCAGCCCCATTCACTTCTATGGGGCCTGCGTTGCATGAAAAACGCAGAGGGTAGAGCATGCTGTAATTTTGCGTTATGGGTACGCACCCAATTATTTCAATAAGGCCGCAAAACATGCGGACAGTACACTGTGTGTTGTCTGCATCCATAGTTCCATTCCGCGGCCCCGCAAAAAAAGATAGAACATGTCCTATTCTTGTCCGCAATTGCTGAACACACACAGGCTGGCATCCTTGTTTTGCAGACACTACGGCCGTCTAAATGAGCCCTTAAACGTACCACTTTCATATAAAAATTCAACTCCAGATTTTACACCACCACCGTACTTCAGTGAGAGTGTGACTTTTTTTTGTAGGATTTTATAAAAATTTGCAGTGATAAAACTGCAATGAAACATATGAGCATACCTAACCACAACTACGTTCCAACCCACTTTTCAAAAGTTGGGAGAGTGGCATAAAGTAAAAAAGTGGGGCATGTACCAAAATGTGCAACCTTTTTTACACCCAAATTTTGTCTCATATGGAATAATTTACCCTAGAGAACCTTTACATGTGAATAAACTGTCATAGTTGCTAAGGTTGTATCATAAATCTGGTGCACCTATACACTGTCTGTCAAACATTTTACAACAACTTTCAGTTTCTGGTGCAAAAAGTCACATTTTAGGCATACCTCCTTCAGTGTTAAGCCACATCCCCTCGTTATTTTGCTTAAAACATGAGATGTGACATTATGTTCCAATATTGTAGACAAAATCGAAGTACAGAATCAATAGTGAAACTGGACCACTAGGTGTAAACTGCCATTTTTTGTGCAATGGACATTATACATAGAAGGGGGATATAAATAAACCACCATGCCGCCGTGATCTCATTCTCTGGGGCACCTGCAGGAGCAGAATCTGGCATAATAAAAGTTCATAATAACACTGCTCCTGATAATAAAAGCACCTCAAAATGTATGTTTGTACTGCTCCCTTAAGACCCTAGCAGTACTCTAGGTGGGGTGACACCTTTTAACCCCTTAAGGACCCATGATGAGAATGCTCGTCCTAAATGGCCGGTACTTTGTGCCCCAGGACGAGCATTCTTGTCTTGCGATTAGAGATGAGCGAACACCTGGATGTTCGGGTTCGAGAGGTTTGGCCGAACTTCCGGAAAATGTCCGGGTTCGTGATCCGAACTCAACCCGAACTTCATCCCGAACCCGAACCCCAACCCCATAGAAGTCAATGGGGACCCGAACTTTTGGGCACTAAAAAGCCTGTAAAAGACTCCCGGAAAGGGCTAGAGGGCTGCAAAAGGCAGCAAAATGTAGGTAAATCCCCTGCAACCAAATGTAGATAGGGAAATGAATTAAAATAAAATAAAATAAATAAAAATTAACCAATATCAATTGGAGAGAGGTCCCACAGCAAGGAATCATGCGTCATATCATCCACCACTGGAGAAGGCCACTCTCATTTATTTCGGCCCAGCACCCAGACAGAGGATACAGGTCCCACAGCAAGGAATCATGCGTCATATCAACCACCACCGGAGAAGGCCACTCTCATTTATTTCGGCCCAGCACCCAGACAGAGGATACAGGTCCCACAGCAAGGAATCATGCGTCATATCAACCACCACCGGAGAAGGCCACTCTCATGTTATTTCGGACCAGCACCCAGACAGAGGAGACAGGTCCCACAGCAAGGAATCAGGCGTCATATCAACCACCACCGGAGAAGGCCACTCTCATTTATTTCGGACCAGCACCCAGACAGAGGATACAGGTCCCACAGCAAGGAATCATGCCTCATATCAACCACCAACGGAGAAGGCCACTCTCATTTATTTCGGACCAGCACCCAGACAGAGGATACAGGTCCCACAGCAAGGAATCATGCGTCATATCAACCACCACTGGAGAAGGCCACTCTCATGTTATTTCGGACCAGCACCCAGACAGAGGAGAGGGTCCCACAGCAAGGAATCATGCGTCATATCAACCCCCACCGGAGAAGGCCACTCTCATTTATTTTGGACCAGCACCCAGACAGAGGATACAGGTCCCACAGCAAGGAATCATGCGTCATATCAACCACCACCGGAGAAGGCCACTCTCATGTATTTTGGACCAGCACCCAGACAGAGGAGAGAGGTTTTCACAGCAGAGAATCATGCATTTAGATCACCCACCACAGGAGTAGGCCACCATTTAATGGGACACCGGCAACCATGTCAGATGGCACAAACATCAGCTTCACATCACCCAGCACAAGAGAGGCCACTTTGAGAGACTTTGACCCCTGCACCCAGACGGAGGAGAGAGGTTTTCACAGCAGAGAATCATGCATTTAGATCACCCACCACAGGTGTAGGCCACCATTTAATGGGACCCCGGCAACCATGTCAGATGGCACAAACATCAGCTTCACATCACCCAGCACAAGAGAAGGCCACTTTGAGAGACTTTGACCCCTGCACCCAGACGGAGGAGAGAGGTTTTCACAGCAGAGAATCATGCATTTAGATCACCCACCACAGGAGTAGGCCACAATTTAATGGGACCCCGGTAACCATGTCAGATGGCACAAACATCAGCTTCACATCACCCAGCACAGAGAAGGCCACTTTGAGAGACTTTGACCCTGCACCCAGACGGAGGAGAAGGTTTTCACAGCAGAGAATCATGCATTTAGATCACCCACCACAGGAGTAGGCCACCATTTAATGGGACCCCGGCAACCATGTCAGATGGCACAAACATCAGCTTACATCACCCAGCACAAGAGAAGGCCACTTTGAGAGACTTTGACCCCTGCACCCAGACGGAGGAGAGAGGTTTTCACAGCAGAGAATCATGCATTTAGATCACCCACCACAGGAGTAGGCCACCATTTAATGGGACCCCGGTAACCATGTCAGATGGCACAAACATCAGCTTCACATCACCCAGCACAAGCGAAGGCCACTTTGAGAGACTTTGACCCCTGCACCCAGACGGAGGAGAGAGGTTTTCACAGCAGAGAATCATGCATTTAGATCACCCACCACAGGAGTAGGCCACCATTTAATGGGACCCCGGTAACCATGTCCAGATGGCACAAACATCAGCTTCACATCACCCAGCACAAGAGAAGGCCACTTTGAGAGACTTTGACCCCTGCACCCAGACGGAGGAGAGAGGTTTTCACAGCAGAGAATCATGCATTTAGATCACCCACCACAGGAGTAGGCCACCATTTAATGGGACCCCGGCAACCATGTCAGATGGCACAAACATCAGCTTCACATCACCCAGCACAAGAGAAGGCCACTTTGAGAGACTTTGACCCCTGCACCCAGACGGAGGAGAGGTTTTCACAGCAGAGAATCAGGCATTTAGATCACCCACCACAGGAGTAGGCCACCAGTGATTAATAGGACCGACACAGAGGAGCCATGTCAGATGGCACAAACATCAGCTTCACATCACCCAGCACAGGAGAAGGCCACTTTGAGAGACTTTGACCCCTGCACCCAGACGGAGGAGAGAGGTTTTCACAGCAGAGAATCATGCATTTAGATCACCCACCACAGGAGTAGGCCACCATTTAATGGGACCCCGGCAACCATGTCAGATGGCACAAACATCAGCTTCACATCACCCAGCACAAGAGAAGGCCACTTTGAGAGACTTTGACCCCTGCACCCAGACGGAGGAGAGAGTTTTCACAGCAGAGAATCATGCATTTAGATCACCCACCACAGGAGTAGGCCACCATTTAATGGGACCCCGGCAACCATGTCCAGATGGCACAAACATCAGCTTCACATCACCCAGCACAAGAAGGCCACTTTGAGAGACTTTGACCCCTGCACCCAGACGGAGGAGAGAGGTTTTCACAGCAGAGAATCATGCATTTAGATCACCCACCACAGGAGTAGGCCACCATTTAATGGGACCCCGGCAACCATGTCAGATGGCACAAACATCAGCTTCACATCACCCAGCACAAGAGAAGGCCACTTTGAGAGACTTTGACCCCTGCACCCAGACGGAGGAGAGAGGTTTTCACAGCAGAGAATCATGCATTTAGATCACCCACCACAGGAGTAGGCCACCATTTAATGGGACCCCGGCAACCATGTCAGATGGCACAAACATCAGCTTCACATCACCCAGCACAAGAGAAGGCCACTTTGAGAGACTTTGACCCCTGCACCCAGACGGAGGAGAGGTTTTCACAGCAGAGAATCATGCATTTAGATCACCCACCACAGGAGTAGGCCACCATTTAATGGGACCCCGGCAACCATGTCAGATGGCACAAACATCAGCTTCACATCACCCAGCACAGAGAAGGCCACTTTGAGAGACTTTTACCCCTGCACCCAGACGGAGGAGAGGTCCCACAGCAGAGATTCAGGCATTTATATCAGCCAGAACAGGAGAAGGCCGCTTTCAGTGACTTAGGCCTTAGCACCGACACAGAGCGAGACAGGTCAGATAGCACAAGCATCAGTTTCACATCAACCACCACAGGAGAAGGGCACTTTTAGAGACTTTGACCCCTGCACCCAGACGGAGGAGAGAGGTTTTCACAGCAGAGAATCATGCATTTAGATCACCCACCACAGGTGTAGGCCACCATTTAATGGGACCCCGGCAACCATGTCAGATGGCACAAACATCAGCTTCACATCACCCAGCACAAGAGAAGGCCACTTTGAGAGACTTTGACCCCTGCACCCAGACGGAGGAGAGAGGTTTTCACAGCAGAGAATCATGCATTTAGATCACCCACCACAGGAGTAGGCCACCATTTAATGGGACCCCGGCAACCATGTCAGATGGCACAAACATCAGCTTCACATCACCCAGCACAAAGAAGGCCACTTTGAGAGACTTTGACCCCTGCACCCAGACGGAGGAGAGAGGTTTTCACAGCAGAGAATCATGCATTTAGATCACCCACCACAGGAGTAGGCCACCATTTAATGGGACCCCGGCAACCATGTCAGATGGCACAAACATCAGCTTCACATCACCCAGCACAAGAGAAGGCCACTTTGAGAGACTTTGACCCCTGCACCCAGACGGAGGAGAGAGGTTTTCACAGCAGAGAATCATGCATTTAGATCACCCACCACAGGAGTAGGCCACCATTTAATGGGACCCCGGCAACCATGTCAGATGGCACAAACATCAGCTTCACATCACCCAGCACAAGAAGGCCACTTTGAGAGACTTTGACCCCTGCACCCAGACGGAGGAGAGAGGTTTTCACAGCAGAGAATCAGGCATTTATATCAGCCACCACAGGAGAAGGCCGCTTTCAGTGACTTTGGCCCCTGCACCCACAAAGGAGACATGTCAGACAGCACAAATTATAACATTCATATCACCCAGCACAGGAGAAGGACACTTTCATGTACTTTGGCCCGGCACCCAGACAGAGGAAGGTTCATTCAACTCTGGGTTGCACCCAAGATCTACTTAATTTCAAAATTGATTTTCAATGAAGAAGTGGCCAGGAGTACAAGACAACATGGTTTAAGGCAGTTATTAAGGACTACTCTGCACAAGGGAGGGTCAGGTCTTGTGGGATCCATGCCTGGTTCATTTTTATAAACGTCAGCTTGTCCACGTTGGCTGCGGACAGGCGGCTGCGTTTGTCAGTAATGACGCCCCCTGCCGTGCTGAATACACGTTCAGATAAAGCGCTGGCCGCCGGGCAGGCCAGCACCTCAAGGCATAACATGCTAATTCTGGCCACGTGGACAATTTGGAAACCCAGAAGTTGAATGGGGCCGAACCATCCGTCAGTACGTGGAGTTGTGTGCAGATGTACTGTTCAACCATGTTAGTGAAATGTTGCCTCCTGCTAACACGTTCCGTATCAGGTGGTGGGGCAGTTAGCTGTGGCGTGGAGACAAAACTTTTCCACATTTCTGCCATGCTAACCCTGCCCTCAGAGGAGCTGGCCGTGACACTGCTGCGTGGGCGACCTCTAGCTCCTCCTCTGCCTTGGCCTTGGCCTTCCACCTGTTCCCTGTGACAGTTGGGAATGCTCTCAGGAGCGCTGTCTACCAGTGTGCGCTTGTACTCGCGCATCTTCCTATCACGCTCCAGTGCAGGAAGTAAAGTGGGCACATTGTCTTTGTACCGTGGATCCAGCAGGGTGGCCACCCAGCAGTCAGCACACGCTAAAATGTGGGCAACTCTGCTGTCGCTGCGCAGGCACTGCAGCATGTAATCGCTCATGTGTGCCAGGCTCCCAGAGGTAAGGACAAGCTGTCCTCTGTGGGAGGCGTATCGTCATCATCCTCTGTATCCCCCAGCCACGCACCAGGGATGTGCCTGCGCTGTGCTGGGTGCCACCCCGCTGTGAACCTGCTTCATCCTCATCCTCCTCCACCTCCTCCTCATCCTCCTCGTCCTCCAGTAGTGGTCCCTGGCTGGCCACATTTGTACCTGCCCTCTGCTGTTGCAAAAACCTCCTCTGAGCCACTTCTAACAGACTGGCCTGAAAGTGCTAAAACGACCCGTCATCCTCCTCCTCCTCCTCCTGGCCCTGGCCCACCTCCTCTTCCATCATCGCCCTAAGCGTTTTCTCTAGGAGACATAGAATTGGTATCGTCACGCTGATAACAGTGGCATCGCCACTGGCCATGTTGGTGGCGCACTCTAAACAGCGCAACAGGGCACACAGGTCTCGCATGGAGGCCCAATCATTGGTGGTGAAGTGGTGCTGTTCCGCAGTGCGACTGACCCGTGCGTGCTGCAGCTGAAACTCCACTATGGCCTGCTGCTGCTCGCACAGTCTCTCCAGCATGTGCAAGGTGGAGTTCCACCGGGTGGGCACGCCGCATATTAGGCGGTGAGCGGGAAGGCCGAAGTTCCGCTGTAGCGCTGACAGGCGAGCAGCGGCAGGATGTGAACGCCGGAAGCGCGCACAGACGGCCCGCACTTTATGCAGCAGCTCTGACATGTCTGGGTAGTTGTGAATGAACTTTGCACCACCAAATTCAGCACATGCGCCAGGCAAGGGATGTGCGCCAAACCGGCTAGTCCCAGAGCTGCCACGAGATTTCGCCCATTATCGCACACCACCAGGCCGGGCTTGAGGCCCACCGGCAGCAACCACTGGTCGGTCTGTTGTTCAATACCCCGCCACAACTCCTGCGCGGTGTGGGGCCTGTCCCCCAAACATATGAGTTTCAGAATGGCCTGCTGACGCTTACCCCGGGCTGTGCTGAAGTTGGTGGTGAAGGTGTGTGGCTGACTGGATGAGCTGGTGGAAGCAGAGGAGGAGGAGG
Source organism: Bufotes viridis (assembly GCA_033119425.1). NCBI lineage: Eukaryota > Metazoa > Chordata > Amphibia > Anura > Bufonidae > Bufotes > Bufotes viridis. The sequence goes on along the minus strand of CM065590.1, from coordinate 70,004,515 downwards.
AAGCCGAGTAGGAGGAGGAGGCTACAGGAGGCAAAGAATGATGCCCTGTGATCCTTGGCGGCGGAAGGACGTGCGCCAAGGAACTCTCCGCCTGGGGCCCAGCCGCCACTACATTTACCCAGTGTGCAGTTAGGGAGATATAGCGTCCCTGGCCGTGCTTACTGGTCCACGTATCTGTGGTTAGGTGGACCTTGCCACAAATGGCGTTGCGCAGTGCACACTTGATTTTATCGGACACTTGCATGTGCAGGGAAGGCACGGCTGTCTTGGAGAAGTAGTGGCGGCTGGGAACCACATACTGGGGGACAGCCATGGCCATCAGCTGTTTGAAGCTGTCTGTGTCCACTCAGCCGGAATGACAGCATTTCAAAGGCCAGTAGTTTAGAAATGCTGGCATTCAGGCCAAGGGCCTCGAGGGTGACTAGGTGGGAATTTGCGCTTCCTCTCAAAGGTTTGAGAGATGGAGAGCTGAACGCTGCTGTGTGAAATAGTGGAGACGCTAGGTGACGGTGGCGGTGGTGGTGGTGGTGTCGGTGGCACATCCTCTGTTTGCTGCTCGGCAGGTGGCAACATTCCTCTCGAGGCGGAAGCCGAGGCAGCAGCGCTAGAGGGAGCAGGGGGAGCCTGAGCGGGTTCCTTGTTTTTAAGGTGTGTACTCCACTGCAGTTCATGCTTTGCATGTAGATGCCTGATCATGCAGGTGGTGCTCAGGTTAAGAACGCAATGCCTCGCCTCAGGGTCTGATGGCACAGCGTGCAAAACCACTCTGGTCTTGTCCTCAGCACATTGTTTGAAGAAGTGCCATGCCAGGGAACTCCTTGAAGATGCCTTTGGGGTGCTGGGTCCCTGTTGGCGCTGGCCAATAGCAGGCGAACTCTCTGGACGGCGGCTGTTCTGCTTTTGCCCCCTGCTCCTCTTTGGCTTCGCTGTTGTCTCGGTCTCACCACTGCCTCTTCCTCTGAACTATTTAAGTCAGCGGCACGACCTTCAGTCCATGTGGGGTCTAAGACCTCATCGTCCTCTGCATCGTCTTCCACCCAGTCTTCCTCCCTGACCTCCTCCTGTTCAGTCTGCACACTGCAATAAGACGCGGCAGTGGGCACCTGTGTTTCGTCATCATCAGACACTCGGTCACTCTGCTGTGGTGGTATTCCCATGTCCTCATCATCTGGATACATAAGTGGTTGTGCGTCAGTGCATGGAATGTCTTCCACCGCTGGGGAAGGGATAGGTGGACGCCCCTGGAAAACCGTGGGAGCAGAGTCTTCAAACAGAAGAAGAGACTGCTGCATAACTTGAGGCTCAGCCAGTTTCCCTGATATGCATGGGGGTGATGTGACAGACTGATGGGCTTGGTTTTCAGGTGCCACCTGTGCGCTTTCCGCAGAAGACTGGGCGGAAGACAATGTGGTGAACGTGCTGGAAGCACTGTCGGCCACCCAAGCGACTAATGCCTGTACCTTCTCAGGCCTTACCATCCTCATAACGGCATTGGGCCCCACCAAATATCGCAGAAAATTCTGCCGGCTACTTGAGGGAGTTGTTTCACTACTTTGTGCGCCTGAGGCCGAACGGCCACGTCCTCTGCCAGCAACAGAGGCTCCCCGGACACCACCACGACCGCGTCCTCGTCCCTTAATAGAATGTTTCCTCATTGTTGCGATTCAACTCGCACCACAATAAAATATATTATTTTTTAGCCCCAAAATTCCTACACTGGAAGATATAATTCCTTTTTCCAGTATTAATTACAAGAACACTGCTGCTAATTGGACACCAGATTTTTTATAATGCTAGTTTTGGTACATAGATCCCCACACGGGGAAATATAATTGCTTTTTAGAGGAGTGAAAACGTGAGGCCTAGTTTTTCTGGTCTAACAAACACCAGATTGATTAAATTGGCCTTTTTTTCACCAAAATTACAACACTGGACAATAATGCCTTTTGGCGGTATTAATTACAAGAACACTGCTGCTAATTGGACACCAGATTTTTTGTAATGCTAGTTTTGGTACATAGATTCCACACGGGGAGATATAATTCCATTTTACAGGAGTAAAAACGTGAGGCCTAGTTTTTCTGGTCTAACAAACACCAGATTGATTAAATTGGCCTTTTTTTCACCAAAATTACAACACTGGACAATAATGCCTTTTGGCGGTATTAATTACAAGAACACTGCTGCTAATTGGACACCAGATTTTTTATAATGCTAGTTTTGGTACATAGATCCCCACACGGGGAAATATAATTCCTTTTAGAGGAGTGAAAACGTGAGGCCTAGTTTTTCTGGTCTAACAAACACCAGATTGATTAAATTGGCCTTTTTTTCACCAAAATTACAACACTGGACAATAATGCCTTTGGCGGTATTAATTACAAGAACACTGCTGCTAATTGGACACCAGATTTTTATAATGCTAGTTTTGGTACATAGATCCCCACACGGGGAAATATAATTGCTTTTTAGAGGAGTGAAAACGTGAGGCCTAGTTTTTCTGGTCTAACAAACACCAGATTGATTAAATTGGCCTTTTTTTCAGCAAAATTACAACACTGGACAATAATGCCTTTTGGCGGTATTAATTACAAGAACACTGCTGCTAATTGGACACCAGATTTTTATAATGCTAGTTTTGGTACATAGATCCCCACACGGGGAAATATAATTCCTTTTAGAGGAGTGAAAACGTGAGGCCTAGTTTTTCTGGTCTAACAAACACCAGATTGATTAAATTGGCCTTTTTTTCAGCAAAATTACAACACTGGACAATAATGCCTTTTGGCGGTATTAATTACAAGAACACTGCTGCTAATTGGACACCAGATTTTTTATAATGCTAGTTTTGGTACATAGATTCCACACGGGAGATATAATTCCTTTTAGAGGAGTGAAAACGTGAGGCCTAGTTTTTCTGGTCTAACAAACACCAGATTGATTAAATTGGCCTTTTTTCACCAAAATTACAACACTGGACAATAATGCCTTTTGGCGGTATTAATTACAAGAACACTGCTGCTAATTGGACACCAGATTTTTATAATGCTAGTTTTGGTACATAGATCCCCACACGGGGAAATATAATTCCTTTTAGAGGAGTGAAAACGTGAGGCCTAGTTTTTCTGGTCTAACAAACACCAGATTGATTAAATTGGCCTTTTTTCACCAAAATTACAACACTGGACAATAATGCCTTTTGGCGGTATTAATTACAAGAACACTGCTGCTAATTGGACACCAGATTTTTATAATGCTAGTTTTGGTACATAGATCCCCACACGGGAAATATAATTCCTTTTAGAGGAGTGAAAATGTGAGGCCGAGTTTTTCTGGTCTAACAAACACCAGATTGATTAAATTGGCCTTTTTTTCACCAAAATTACAACAGTGGACAATAATGTCTTTTGTCGGTATTAATTACCAGAACACTGCTGCTAATTGGACACCAGATTTTTTATAATGCTAGTTTTGGTACATAGATTCCACACGTGAAGATATAATTCCTTTTTACAGGAGTAAAAACGTGAGGCCTATTTTTTCTGGTCTAACAAACACCAGATTGATTAAATTGGCCTTTTTTTCAGAAAAATTACAACACTGGACAATAATGCCTTTTGGCGGTATTAATTACAAGAACACTGCTGCTAATTGGACACCAGATTTTTTATAATGCTAGTTTTGGTTCATAGATCCCCACACGGGGAAATATAATTCCTTTTTAGAGGAGTGAAAACGTGAGGCCGAGTTTTTCTGGTCTAACAAACACCAGATTGATTAAATTGGCCTTTTTTCACCAAAATTACAACACTGGACAATAATGCCTTTGGCGGTATTAATTACAAGAACACTGCTGCTAATTGGACACCAGATTTTTATAATGCTAGTTTTGGTACATAGATTCCACACGGGAGATATAATTCCTTTTACAGGAGTAAAAACGTGAGGCCTAGTTTTTCTGGTCTAACAAACACCAGATTGATTAAATTGGCCTTTTTTTCACCAAAATTACAACACTGGACAATAATGCCTTTGGCGGTATTAATTACAAGAACACTGCTGCTAATTGGACACCAGATTTTTATAATGCTAGTTTTGGTACATAGATCCCACACGGGGAAATATAATTCCTTTTAGAGGAGTGAAAACGTGAGGCCTAGTTTTTCTGGTCTAACAAACACCAGATTGATTAAATTGGCCTTTTTTTCACCAAAATTACAACACTGGACAATAATGCCTTTTGGCGGTATTAATTACAAGAACACTGCTGCTAATTGGACACCAGATTTTTTATAATGCTAGTTTTGGTACATAGATTCCCCACACGGGGAAATATAATTCCTTTTTAGAGGAGTGAAAACGTGAGGCCTAGTTTTTCTGGTCTAACAAACACCAGATTGATTAAATTGGCCTTTTTTCAGCAAAATTACAACACTGGACAATAATGCCTTTTGGCGGTATTAATTACAAGAACACTGCTGCTAATTGGACACCAGATTTTTTATAATGCTAGTTTTGGTACATAGATCCCCACACGGGGAAATATAATTCCTTTTAGAGGAGTGAAAACGTGAGGCCTAGTTTTTCTGGTCTAACAAACACCAGATTGATTAAATTGGCCTTTTTTTCACCAAAATTACAACACTGGACAATAATGCCTTTTGGCGGTATTAATTACAAGAACACTGCTGCTAATTGGACACCAGATTTTTTATAATGCTAGTTTTGGTACATAGATTCCCACACGGGGAAATATAATTCCTTTTAGAGGAGTGAAAACGTGAGGCCTAGTTTTTCTGGTCTAACAAACACCAGATTGATTAAATTGGCCTTTTTTTCAGCAAAATTACAACACTGGACAATAATGCCTTTTGGCGGTATTAATTACAAGAACACTGCTGCTAATTGGACACCAGATTTTTATAATGCTAGTTTTGGTACATAGATCCCCACACGGGGAAATATAATTCCTTTTAGAGGAGTGAAAACGTGAGGCCTAGTTTTTCTGGTCTAACAAACACCAGATTGATTAAATTGGCCTTTTTTTCACCAAAATTACAACACTGGACGATATAATGCCTTTTGGCGGTATTAATTACAAGAGGACTGCTGGTATTTCAGAACACCGGAATTGTTAAAATGCTAGTTTTGCTAGATAAATTTCCCACACTGGGAGAAATATTGCCTAAGCCTTTTACAGTATTAATTACAACAGGAGTGCTTCTTCTGGTCTAACACCAGAATAATTTTATTATTACGGTGAAAGCTTTTTCTAATTTATATTTCTGGCACATAAAAAAAATATATTTCTGGCTGACAGTATTGGACAAAGTAGTGGCACTGGCTAGCCTAGCTGGAACAGCACATTCATGGGATTTGCTATCCAAGTGGGTTACTTTCAGTTTCACCACTGATATATTAAATATCTTTGCAGTTAGTATGGGTGACACAAGCACAGCCAAACCCCTGATGTAGTATATCTATGAAAAATCGACTATTACATTAGATTAATGGACGTTGTGGCAGCTTTTGCTGTAGCACCACAAGTCCCAAAATGGCCGCGCCTATCAGCCCAGTAACATGTGCCAGAAAACAGTCTGCCCAGCCAGAAAAAAATTGACTTTTGACTGAGCAGCTGAATCGCTGTTGTTCTGATTCACAGGTGTAGATTTTTAACTTCTTTGGAGCTTTGGTTTACACTCTGTGGCAGCAAGTGCTGGCGCACCACAAGTCCCAAAATGGCCACCGCCGGTCAGCCCAGTTACATGTGCCAGTAAAAATCGCTCTGGCCAGTCTCAACAAAATAGTGACTTTCAGTGAACAGCTCAGCTGAGTTGTTCTGATGCACAGGTGTAGAAAGGTAGATGATTCAATCGCTTCTTTATCCCTGCCTATCTCGCCCTCAAAGAAGCTGCATCCTCTCCCTACACTAGTCAGAGCAGTGTGACGTGCGGCGCTACGTGACTCCAGCTTAAATAGAGGCTGGGTCACATGCTGCACTTGGCCAATCACAGCCATGCCATTAGTAGGCATGGCTGTGATGGGCTCTTAGGGCAAGAAGTAAAACGCTAGCTGATTGGCTGCTGTGCAGCCCTTCAGAAAGCGGGAAGTAATCGACGAACACCAGACCCGAACCCGAACTTTTTTGAAAATGTCCGGGTTCGGGTCCGTGTCACGGACACCCCAAAATTCGGTACGGACCCGAACGATTCTCGAACTGTTCGCTCAACACTACTTGCGATCCTTCCTCCCCCCATGTGCGGTGCTGCGATCAGCAGCATGGATCCTGTTATAACTGATGGCCGATCCCTGCTGAATTCACCAGCATTGGTGATAATGCCGATGCCTGTGGATTAACCCTTCATATGCCGCAGTCAGAGCTGACCGCGGCATATTAGAGGTTTGCAATTCTTCTCCTCATTCATCGGGTCCCCGCACTGCGGTGGTGGGAAGCCGATGGTTGCCATGGCAGCCCCAAGCCAATTCATGTACAGAGGCCTATGGGGCCCAGCCCCCAGGCAAACTATCAGTGTATTACGCTAAGTAATACACTGATAGTCAATACAGTACAATACGGATTAATTGTGCTGCATTGAAACAGGGATCAGTCCCAGAAATGATAAAGTCCCATAGTGGAAAAAAAATAATAATAAAAATGAAATAAAAATGTTTTTAACAATAAAAAAATTTAAGTTTCAATTGAAGAAAAGCCCCTTTCCCATAAAAAGAGACATATATAATTGTAAAAAAATTGAAAAAAATAAAAAAAACAGACATATTAGGTATCACTGCGTGCATAACAACCTGCTCTATAAAAATATCCTATGAACCACCCCGTCTGGTCAACACCATAAAAATTTTTTTTTATAAAAACTGTGCTAAAAAAAGCTATTTTTGTCATCTTTCATCACAGTGTAAAAGTTTAATGCCAAGTGATCAAAAAACCATATGTACCCAAAAATAATACCAATCAAACCGTCATCTCATCCTACAAAAAATGAGACCCTAATTAAGACAATCTCCCAAAAAATAAAGATACGGCTTTCAGAAAATAAAGACACTAAAACATAATTTTTTTGTTTCAAAAATGCTTTTATTGTTTAAAACTAGAGATGAGTGAATTTTTCAAAAAAAAAAAAATTTGTTTCGATACTAATATATTTGCAGTGAATTACGTTACAAAACTGCTATTTTCGGGCTGCAGAGAGCCCTTATAGTGGTGTAAAACACTGTGCCTTGCAGTAACATGCATAGGGAGTGTGCTTTGGTAGTGAAATAATACTGTGAGTCCGTATGACATGCAGATGACAGGCGTCACTCTTAGAATCACTGCACACTTCACTTATTTGGGTGGTCATGGGGCCGAAACTGACCATATAACTCAAGTATCAATTCAGCCTTAGGGCTCATGCCCATGGCAGTGTGCAAATTGCAGTCCGCAATGCACTGGTACCACCCTGGGCCAGCCGCATGTGGATCGCAGACCCATTCACTTGAACCGCAAAAAAGTAGTGCATGCACTCATTTTTTGCAGAACAGAAGCATGGAATGTAACACCACTGAAGCACTCCGTAGTGCTTCCGTTCCGCACCACATCTCCGGATTTGCGGACCCATTCAAGTGCATGAGCCCTTATGGGTAGATGTTAGCGTCAAGAAGAAGCGCACTCCTTTTACACCCTCGTCAGCTGATTCCACATAGATGTCTACAGAACCTGTTCTATTAAACGCTTATACAAGTAGAGCCCTCCGACAGAGTGGAGAGGGTGTCAGCAGTAAGGTTGTGTTGATGTCACTGATTTATTTTCCCCATTCTCTGATCCGTCAGAACTATTAACCAGAAAAAAACAGATCCTGTCTGTGGAATATACGCCTTCACTCGGTCAGCATTTGCTCAATAATCCATCAGTTTTGCTAAAGGCAAAAAAAAAACCGGAGTGGATCAAAAACAGAGATGTCACGTGAATGGAATATTTGCATGTCTTCTGTGTTTTGTACCGACTCCTGCTTTTGGCTACCAAATCATAAGCCAATTTTGGGAGGGTCTGGAGTTGGCAACAGTATGAGGAGACCACCTAGTGGCACAATGACAGAGTCTGTAAATGACGGAAGCAGCAGCAGCATTTGGAGAAGGCCACCGAGTGGCACTATGGCAGAGTCTGGAGGTAGCGGCAGCATGAGGAGACCACAGAGTGGCTCAATGACAGAGTCTGGAAATGGCGGCAGCATGAGTAGGCCACAGAGCGGCACAATCACAGAGTCTGGAGGTGGTGGCAACAGCAGCAGCATCAGGAGGAGGCCACAGAGTGGCAAAATGACAGTGTCTGGAGGTGGCGGCAGCATAAGGAGGCTGCAGAGTGGCAAGGTGACATACTGGGGAGGTGGGTCGCAATACCAGTACCCGCTGAAGATAGTGGGTGAAAGAAGGAGCACTTGGCATCAGATGTGTGGTACCAGGCAGGTAACAGCATCAAAATAGTAGCTGAGGCAGGTAGCCAGAAGAAACCAGTCTCTTTTGTAAAATTGTTGGTGTGGCACCATGGATGATATAGTCTGATGCATCAGGCATTGGTGTGTGAAAATCCTGGCTGATCCACGTCTTATTCATCTTGATGTAATGTCCCACTATGTGCTATATGTGGGCACTTTAAACTCTTGCTAAATGTCATATCAAATGTATTGTGGTATCATGCTGTAATTCCCTTTAACAGGCTGGCAGTGTCATTTACCTTTTTTTGCTCCTAGGTGGTGCTGGCACCACTTATATATATAGCTGGGGGGGTGTAAAGTTAGTGTGTCTGATGATTTTTTTTCATCATACATTACAAAAAGTGTAATATCAAACGATTAAAAAGTAGCATGTATTCCAAAATAGTACTAATCAAACTGTCACCTCATTCTGCAAAAATGTTGACCCTACATAAGATAATCGCATGAAAAATAAAAATAATATGGCTTTCAGAAAAAGGAGACACAAAAACATGATTTATTTAAAAAATGCTTTATTATGTAAAACTGAAACAAAAGAAAAATAAAAGTAGACATATTTGGTATTGTCGTGTCCATAACAACCTGCTCTATAAAAATAGCACATAATCTAACCAGTCAGGTGAACACCTTAAAAAACAAACATAAAAACTGTGCTCTAACAGGCATTTTGTGGTTACCTCACAAAAAGCGTAATATAGAGCAATCAAAAGTCATATATACCACAAACCAATACTAATAAAAGTGTCACCTTATCCTATCATTTCCAAAATAGGGTCACTTTTTGGGAATTTCTACTCTACGGGTGCATCAGGAGGTCTTTAACCCTTTCATGACTAAGGGTCATTGATACCCCGGTGACCACGTCTAATTTTGCAAATCTGACGTGTCACTTTATGTGGTAATGTCTTTGGAATGCTTTTACTTATCCAAATCATTCTGAGACTGTTTTCTCGTGACACATTGTACTTCATGACAGTCATAAATTTGAGTCACTATATTTCACCTTTATTTATGAAAAAATCCCAAATTGACCCCAAAAATTTAAAAATTTGTAATGTCTTTTTCTCTGCTTTTAAAACAGAAAGTGATACCTCATAAAATATTTATTACTTAACATTATGTATATGTCCACTTTATGTTGGTATCATTTTGTAAATGTCATTTTATTTTTTAGGACGTTAGAAGGCTTAGAAGTTTAGAAGCAATTCTTAACATTTTTAAGAAAATTTCCAAAACCCACTTTTTAAGGACCAGTTCAGGACTGAAGTCACTCTGTGGGGCTTACATAGCGGAACCCCCCATAAATGACTCCATTTCAGAAACTACAACCCTTAAGTTACTCAAAACTGAAACAAGAATTAAAGGAAAATGGAGATAACATTTCTAAATTTCACTTTTTTGTCAGATTTTCTATTCTAATCAATTTTTTTCTTTAACACATACAAATCGAGGGTTAACAGCCAAACAAAACTCAATATTTAATACCCTGATTCTACGGTTACAGAAACACCCCACATGTGGTCATAAACTGATGTAAGGGCACACGGCAGTGCGCATAAGAAAAGGAGAGCCATATGGTTTTTGGAAGGGAGATTTTGCTGGACTGGTTTTGAGATGCCATGTCCCATTTAAAGCCCCCCGGATGCACCCTTACAGTCAGAACTCCCAAAAAGTGACCCCATTTTGGAAACTAGGGGATAGGGTGCAAGTTTTATTGGTACTATTTTGGGGTACATATAGTTTTTAATTGCTCAATATTAAGTTTTTTTTAGAGGCGAGGTAACCAAAAAATGGCTGTTTTTGCACAGTTTTTATTTTTTACAACATTCATCTGACAGGGTAGAACATTCAGCTTACAGGTAAACAGCAGGTTGTTTCGGACGCAATGATATCAAATATGTCTACTTTGTTTATTTGTTTCAGTTTTACATAATAAAGCAATCAAAAAAAATTATGTTTTTGTGTCTCCATTTTCTGAACACCTTATTTTTTAATTTTTCTGCCGATCGTCTTGTGGAGGGGCTCATTTTTTGCAGAAAGAGTTTATATTTTTATTGGTACCATTTTTGGGTACATATGATTTTTTGATCATTCGTTATTACACTTCGTTATTACAGCATTCACCAGAGGGGTTAGGTCATGTGACATTTTTATAGAGCTGGTTGTTACGGACGCAACAATACCTAATATGTCTACGTTTTTACATCCATTTCACTTTAACACAATAATAGTATATATGAACCCAAACAATTATGTTTTAGTGTCTCCACATTCTAAGAGCTGTATTTATTTAGATTTTTTAAGTGATCTCCTCATGTAGGTGACGGTTTTATTGGTACCATTTACGCCATTTTTGATCGCTTGGTATTGCACTTTTTGTGATGTAAGTTGACAAAAATGTTTTTTTTTTTTTTAAAGTATTTATTTTTATGGTGTTTATCGGACAGGGTGTATCATGTGATATATTTCATAGAGCCAGGTGTTACAGATGCGGTGATACCTAATATGTGTAGTTTTTCATTTTTTAATCTCTTATAAATGAATGGATATAGGAAAAGGCATTTTTATTTTTTTATTTTTTTTACTTTTTTTATTTTCACACTTTTGTATCAAGGCCCACTTGGATCTTGAAGATCCAGTGTGGCTGATGGCTGTAATATACTTTGCAATGCTCTTGCATTGCAAAGTATAATACTATCAGTTTGCAAGGTGTCCGATTGCCATGGCAACCATCGGGCCACTGCCATCGCAGTGCGGCAGCCCAATAGTTGAGAGAGGGAGCCCCCTCCCTCTGTTAACATCTTGGATGCCACTGACGGCAGCATCTAAGGGGTTACAGCAGAGCATACATATGATACTCGCTGCTGATGTCAGCGGCTCAGGAATGGAGATAGCAGGGGGACGGAGCAGGGGGACCCACCAAGGGCAGGGGATAAAAATGGGGGCAGGGCTGGCACAGATGAGGGCAGGGCTGGCATGAAGGAAACACAGCCACATTGTATGGAGCATGGCCGACACCCAGAAACCAGGGAAGACATCCAGGGAAAGACAGGCCACAGGGAGGCCACAGGAATACATGAGGGGGCACGAAGCGGGGCATGGAGCAGCAAGTGCCTGATTTCAGGCACCGATCTGCAGAGTGCCTGAAACCGGCATTTTTACACTGCCACGATCCGATTGGTTAGCCTGCACAGAATGGTCCCTTGCCGTCATTACTGGACTGTACACTGTCCCTGACAGTGGCATTCCAGGAGCAGAAGCTTTAATCCAAGCGTTTTGCAATTCTTGGATTAAAGAGCTACCAGAACATTTATAAACGTGGTAGCTGCACGGGGCATGTTAACAAAGTTAGTAAAATCAGTTTTGAATACCTTGAGGGGTGGTGTCGTTTTTACAATAAGGTCATTTATGGGTGGTTTCCACTATGTAAGCCCCACAATGTAATTTTAGAATTAATGTGGTCCTTAAAAAAGTGGGTTTCGGAAATTTTCTTAAAAATGTAAAAATTTGCTTCTAAAATTCTAAGCCTCCTAAAAAATAAAATTACATTTACAAAATGATGCAAACATGAAGGTGGACATATGGTAAAGTAATGTAAAGTAAATGTAAAGTAATAACTCTTTTATGATGTATCACTAGCTGCCTTAAAAGCAGATAAATTCAAATTTTGAAAATTGCTAATTTTTCAAAATTTTCAGTAAATTTTGGATAAAAAAGAAATTAAGGTGAATTATATCAACAACAATTTTTTTACTATTATGAAGTACAATGTTATTACTGAAGTTTTTACCACATAAAGTTACACATGTGAAGTTTCCAAAAAACAGTCTGGTCCTTAATGTGAAAAATGGCAAGGTCCTTAACGTGCTAAATGTCATCCTCAAAATGTATTTTTTAGGCGAGGGTCAATAACACAAACAGTAGCATGTTCTGCTTACACTACTCAGGATGATTAAGGAGTGATACCACCAAATCCAGCTGCCAAGACTCAAGGTAATGTGATGTCAGATTTTGACAAATGGCAAATAATTGAAAAATCCATAATTATTGATGGCTAATGTGTTTCAGAATAATAACTGTTCTTAGTCAAAGGTGCAAACAAAAGACAAATGCTGGTATAGGTACAATACACAAAGAATAGTAATATATTAACCATATATATATATTGTTGAGCATATCGAAGTATCTGAAGTGGACTTTAATCTGAATTTCAGGAAAATTTTGAATCGCCGTGTCGGCATGAATTGCACCAGATGCTGACAGGGTCAAGGACTGGCCCACCTTCTGCTCATCATACGTGTGCAGAGCTTTGTTAGAGAAGTAATGATGGCTTGGGACTCTCCACCTTGGCTGGACACAAGCTATCAGCTCTCTGAAAGGTGCAGAGTCAATGACATGGAAAGGAAGGGAATGTAGTATCAGCAACTTGGCCAGATGCACGTTCAGCTTCTGTGCCGTTGGATGAGTGCACGCATACTGTTGTCTCTTTTCAAATCACCTCTGGGATCGATTGGGGGTGAAACACGCAATGAGGAGGGGGAGGAGGAGCATCAGGAGCAATAGACAAAGGGAAGGAACTTCAACTTTCTTCAGACATGCGGGCTGCTGGGAGATTCAGCAGTTGCTGTGTCAGACTGTACCACTACATTAGAGAAAACAGTTTTCCAAGGCCACTTTATGGTGACGCTCCATGTGTTGATGTAGGGCCGTGGTGCCAACATTAACACCCTGATCGTGCTTCACATTCTGCATACATATCCTTCATATTGCCACACTAACATCCTCCAACGACTGCCGAGTATGGCATTTTACCCCCACCACTCTGTGCCTGCCCCTGTGTTTATGAACCCATGCACCGCTAGTTGTTTCCTGACAGGTAAGCTCCTGAGTAGCAGACGGTATACTTGGGGCGCATTTGGCTAAAGATCTCACACTGCTTCCAACCTACTAGCTCATCGGCGCACTGTCACCCTGGTGCTGTCTCAGGAGCCTGCTGCCACCCCCACCCCTTGATGATGATGATGCCTCCTCTTTACCAAGCTCCCATGTGTGATCAGCTACATCATCATCGACTATTGTCTGCCCATTAGTGATGACTGGCAGGGGAAATATTCGAATTTGAGATATTTCGTGAATATTTGGGCGAATATTCATCATAAATTTGCGAATTCTCGAATTCGGGATTATTTTCTTAATTGCGAAAAGTAATATGCACATATTGCGCACGCAATACAGGTGTGGGTCACTATTGCTACATTTTTCAAGCTGCTAGAAGTTTCCTGAGACTGGAGAAAATGGTTGGCACGGCAGAACATTACAATAGCTTTATGTGCAGATAGAGAGCTCCGATATATTTGTGATTGAGCAAATCGGCAATTAATGATGCACATATTTTTGCACAATACGTGCATCATTTTAGCAGGTCGTACTACATATTAGTGATTGGTGCACTAACTATTGTAGTGAACTTGCCCGTAGCATGTATGCATGGACAGCAGAACCTATCACACTATCAAACACCCTGCACTGGAACCTATCAGCTACACTATATCACTATCTAACCTACACTGACTACCTCCCACTAACTATCTGTAATATATATATACATATATATATATATATATATATATATATATTAACTACCTATCTAATGTGATGACACAGCAAAGCACATAGCACAGCAATAACACTGCTGCCTCTCTCAGAACGGCAAAAAACTGCAGAAAATGGCTGCTGGGGAGGTTCTTATATAGTAAGGGGTAGACAACTTTCCTATTGGTTGCTAGGGATGTTGCTAAGCTCAGACAAAGACATTGCAGCCTTCCCATTGGCCCACACAGCAGGGAGGGAACAAGGGTTCAGAGGAAAAAAAATCTAGAATATTCGCGAATACGAATATGTAGCACTATATTCTAAATCTTCACAAATTCTCGAAGTGGCGATATTCACGATTAAAATTTGCGATTTGAATATTGGCACCCAACAGTACTGCTCATCTCTTATGTCAAGTGGCGTGCCAGGGGGCTGGAGGAGGGGACGGTCCGCCCCAGTTGCCCGCTGTCACGGGGGTGCCAGAAGCAATGAGTGCTTCCATCAATACTGATCGCTAAAGCGTTCAGGAGCTGCAGTCCTGTCACTCACTGACTGCTCAGCTCCACACTCTCCTTCTCTCCTTCAGGCCGGCGCACTGAATAGTGAAGCAGGAAGCCTTCTGCTCCTTGCTCCACCATTAAGGCTGCAGAGACAGATCCAGCTGCTGACTTGTGTCGAAGGAGCCTGTAGGCCAGCAATCTGCCTGTGCTCATCCCACAAAGTGCTGCAGAGTGATCTGTGTCTGCAGGGGAGAGCTGGATGTTAGCATCAGGGATGGGACAGGATAAGTAGTTACAGTTTTTTTTGTTTTATTAACACAGATTGGGCACAAAGGGCATTACTACTACGAAGGGGGCACAATGGACATTACTACTATGAAGGGGGCACAATGGGCATTACTGCTATGAAGGGGCACAATGGGCATTATTACTATGAAGGGGGCACTATGAGCATTACTACTATGAAGGGTGCACAGAGGGCTTTACTACTGTGAAGATGGCACAGTGGGCATTACTACTATGAAGGGGGCACAGAGGGTATTACTACTGTGAAGGGGCACAGAGGGTATTACTACTGTGAAGGGGTACAGAGGACATTACTACTATGAAGGGGGCACAATCGGCATTACTACTGTAAAGGGGGTACTGTGGGCATTAATACAGTGAATAGGGTACAATGGTCGTTACTACTGTGAAGGGGGCACAATGGGCATTACTACTATGAAGGGGGCACAATGGGTATTACTACTGTGAAGGGGCACAGAGGGCAATACTCCTGTGAAGAGGCATAATTGTTATGGAGCGAGCACAGAGTGGGCATTATTACTGTGGAAGGTGCACAGTGGGAATTACTACTATGAAGGGGCACAATTGGCATTACTACTGTGAAGGGGGCACATAGAGGGCATTACTACAGTAAAGGGGGCAGAGATAGGGCATTACTACTGTGAAAGGGGCAAAGAGTGGGCATAACTACTGTGAGGGGGGCATAATGAGGGCATAACTACTATGAAGGGGGCACAATGGAGGTATAAGTACTGTAAGGGGGCACTTTGAAAGTTGTACAATGAGGGCATAAATATTGTAAGGGGCCACAGTGTGGGCATAACTACAGTGATGGGGCGCAATATAGATATTATTAGGGGGCACATATTTGGACATAACTACTGTGAAGGTTGTACAATATGGACAATACCAGTCTGAGGGGGCACATTTTTTTATAAGTGTTGGGGATAATAAATGATATTAAAACAAAAAAACAGTAACTTCTTAACTTGTTCTGATCCTGATGCGCACATGCAGCTCTCACCTACAGTCACAGATCACTGTTCAGCACTCTGTGGGAGGAGCACAGGCAGATTCCCAGCCTGCAGGCTCCTCCCACAGAGGTCAGCAGCACAATCTGTGCCTGAAGGCTCAATGGTGGAACATGGAGCAGAACGCTTCCTGTTTCACTATTCAGTGAGCGAGAGGAACGCAGGGAGCTGAGCAGAGAGTGAGTGAAAATACTGAAGCTCCCCGGAGCTCCAGCAATGACCGCTTCCATGTGTATTGATGGAAGCGCTCATTGCTTTGGCCTCTCTAACGCCTCCCCCCGACACACCACTGATGCACTGCATCTTAAAAAATGAAAAATACAGAGCCACTGGTTACCGCTGCAACCTCTATAGCTATGCCACTGAACGGAGCCCTACTGTGCAAGGAAATACTGGGTAGCCCCATTTACTTAGGGTGCCTTCAAAAGTGGCAGATTGTATTGCAGAAATTTCTGATTGAAAATCAGTATCCATTCAACCAAATTGGACTTGCAGAAATCCATGTGCTTGCTGCCAAAGCAACCTCATACAGATACATTGAATTTGGTTGCAGAAATTTCTAAAACAAAATCTGTCATGTGTGAAAACAACTTTAAAGGTATATGGGATCAAAGGAAAGGTCAAAAGGATCTGAATTTCTTTGTTCCTAGGTACAGCAAGGTTCCCAGATGTCTGATTCTCCCGTATCATAATGTTATTGTATATCCTAGAAGTATGCCAGAATATTATCATGTTATTACCCCTTTAAAGGGGTTGGGCCATGAAGAATATTCCACAGTTTTCAAACCATCACCTGGTTCTGGATACTTTTCTAATTTTCCATAGCCACTAGAGATCAGTGAATTTCATGTTATGAAATTCGTTCAGGCTTTGTTTGGTAGTAAAAGCAGAATTGCGTTATGGATTCCGTTCCCCAGACCGTAACGCAATTCGATGACAAAATGCATAGCAGACTGTCTTTCCGTTAGGCATTCTTTCATAATAGACGTCTATGGCCTGCATAACGGATCCGTCCTGTTTCCGTTATGCGGGAGAAGACTCCCATGCATAACAGAAAAGGGACGGATCCGTTTTGCAGCCCATAGACTTCTATTAAAGGCATTCCGTTATGCATTCCTTCATAGTATTGCGTTATGGTCCGTGGTAACGGAATCCATAACGCAATTCTGCTTCTACCACTAAACGAAGCTTGAACGAATTTCAAAATATGAAATTCACTCATCTCTAATAGCCACTAAGCTATTCAATAAAATGTATCTGTATAGCGCCATCTGCTGTTTGTTATATTCCGTATTTAGTGTCCACCTCAGTGAGGTGGTCACAACTGCTCAGTCTGCAACTGTAACCAGCTAAATGATCTGATAGAAGCTCTGGCAGAAGGGTCGGATCGGCCACCACAGTACCAGTTGATCCTTCCAAGCTCTGTAATAGACCCCTAATAAAGCAGTGTCCTTCAGGTCGTGTATGCACAGAGGGTGGTCCCATTTCCTCTGGTGGGCCCAAGGGACTTCATTCCAACACTATGTGGTAGTTACAGGGAAAGAGCCACAACAGAAAGGACCCCCCTTCCTCCCAAGAAAAGAGACACCTCATCAGCTGTTAGCCGCCTGAAATAAATCTAGCAGAACAGTTGGACAGTTGGAAAATCTCTGGTCCCATGTGAGGAACAGGGCTGGTTCTAAGTTCTCTAATGCCCCCCCAAATACCGGGGCCCCTCGTTCAGATTGTACTTACCTCGTTCCTCGGCACCCACGTGACTGGGAGATGCAGAGGGGGACATGCCAGTATGAGAAGCGACGTGGGTGCTGTGGAGAGAGGTAAGTACAACCTCTGTGAGAGGCCTAGGCATATGGGGGGGGGGCCCTATTAAACTTGGATAACCCCTTTATGGATAGTAATTAGCAAACATCACAAAAATGATTTACTATGGGGTGACAATTAATTTTGAAAATTCTAAAAATAATTATTGTTCTGAATAAGTGACCAGGAATGAACGGGTAAATTTTTCTCAGAGAGTTTTTCACTAAAGAATGACTGTTCATCTGTCATATTGACGCAGATCGCAATCTAATTGACTACCTATAACGGAGAGGGGCTTTTCATTTCTGCTTGATATAAAGTATATTGCTTTTTTTGCCATGGGGAGCATTTATGCAATTACATTGAGCTGCAATAAAGGAAATGAAGATTTAGCTATAACCTACAGCTAAATTGCAATTAAGGATCCTGTTTCCTTGACAGGCTGGTAGAGGGAAGCAAGTCGGTGCCGGCATTGTATTAGCTCACCAAGCTGAATTCTGATAAGAGATTGGGAGTGTAAAGCACATGCATAGGCTGTTGTCTTGTGGGACATCCCTGGCTCCTAATCACATTTCTTCCACTACTTGTTCCCTTTTTTCTCTTCTTAGGTTACATGGAAGGATTTTTTTTTATTTCTTTATCAAATCTATCAAATTATTTGCATATATTGATAATACTCCTAGCTCTGTCTGAACTTATTTAGTCAGTTTATCAATGGAGAGTACTATGCCATTAGAAAGGCATGGGGAAGTAGTCCCTTTCCTTTATTATATACTCACAAGAGTTGCTCCTTGTACACTTGCATTTAGATGAACGGACAGATGGTGCCCATAAAGAAGGTGGAAGGCGACACCAGTCCAGGACTGTGTTTTAATCCATATTCCAGTTTACAAGAAGAAACCCTTGTGAGTATGATAAAAAAAAATTCCGCAGTTAGCACATGATTCCTGTTCTGTTCTCTCTCCATAGCTGCTGAAGAGGAGTGTTTGGGGTGTGTTTGCAGCACTTTTCAGTGGAGAGGAAAAGCAGTGTTGATAAACCGAAAGATCCCGACAAGGACGCGATCCTGGGAAATGTGATGAGCCAGCATGCCTTTATCTAGTGCTACTAACTGCTGAGTGCAGTGTGACACTGTGATGGGCGATCGTAGATCTGAAGCTGCGTCGCTCTAAACTTCGTATTAATGCTGTACGGAGAACCATTAAAATGCATGGCTTCCGATTAGGCGAATTCAATTATTCGCGAAGTCTCGCGAAACTTCAGTGAATAACTTCGGTATTTGATTTTTAAAGTGCAAAGCCACCCTGGCCAACCAGAAATTCTTTTTTTTCTGGACAACTGATCCCCAAAAACATCCTGAAAAAAACATTTTTTACAGACAAATTAGAAAACCGTAATAAATGATAGAGATTATAAGTAATACAGGTCTATAGCTCAATATATTGCTGAAAACTCATTACCAGCATTTACAGTGAGCTGTAAAATAACGATAATTACCACCAAAATAATCTAGTCAAGTACCATCAGCCTCAAAAAAATCACGAACACGTTTTTTTTTTTTTTCAAGGACACAGGAGAAAAGTTGCCTATTTTTACAGACTGTCCAGAAATTTCTGGACAGTTGCCAACCATGCTTGGATCCAAACTTGGCTTTGTTTTTGAGGTAGCAGTTGGAACCAAAGCCAAGTTCAGATCCAAGTTTTAAAGTGATTTTTAAATTTAAAAATAAAATAACGAACTTATCACCGAAGTCTTGTGAGACTTTGCGAATAGCTAACTTCGTCTCATCGGAGGCAGTACATTTTAATGATGTACAGAGACGGATCTCTGTACAGCATTAATAAGAAGTTTTAAGAGAATCAGCTTCAGATCTCGGATCCGAAGCTCGCTTCGCTCATCACTAACTGTGACCATCAGTAATTTGTGATCTGGAACTTAATTTACTGTTATGTGGCTAATAGATATGGAGACTAACCTGTGACAACTGGCTACATGATGTGAGGGGAGCAGGTCACTGCTGCGGTCTGTGATTGGCTGCAGTGGTTCACTGCTGCGGCCTGTGATGGGCTGCAGTGGTCACTTGCCCCCTCCCCCCCCCTACATCCCCGTCAATGGATGTTGTTCTCAGTGCAGCAAAAAGAGGAAGAACCTGCCTGAGAGCGTTAGACACCGAACCCAGTGGAGGAGACCAGGTAATTATGATCTCCACCATGGGTTGGCACTTGGCACCACTGGGAGGTCTGACTGACTCTTGGATAACCCTTTTAACTGATAAATCTGTATACTGATTTTTAGATAAACCCTTGTGATCTCAGATTTGTTATTTTATATTAATTGTTTAACCAGACTGTGTAAAGTTATATATCTTCTTTGACTCTGTTTATACTTAAACCCCCTGATTGTAAAGCGCTGCGGAATATGTTGTATCTTTATAAATAAAGAATATTATTACTTTGTTGAGCATTATTACTAGTGTTGAGCGCATTAAAGCATCGAAAGTGGAATTCAATCCAAAGTTTAGGAAAAATGTGATTCACAATGAATCCGAATTTCCTCATGCCTGATGGTAACGGATAGTTTTTTTCCTAAAATGGCAGCTATACATGTTACAAAATGAAATTAAGAAGCCCAGGAATGCCATATGACCCATATTGCTATGCAGCCAACCTATCAGCAGATGACATCCCCTGTGATGTCACAGCCCTTTAAAAGACTCCTCTGGCACGGTCTCCACCATTTCACTCTGATCTGAGCATAGGGAGAAACGTGACAAGCGCTAGGGGCAGTGTTCAAGAATCCTTTAATTGTGGAATATTGGATAGGGAGACTGCAGGAACAATGCAGGGAGATCATAGGGAGAGTTTTTACACACTGCAGGGTGAGCATAGGGAAAGCATAGAGAGATGGCAACAACAGTGCAAGAACAGTGCAGGCTCTGTAATCTGAATCCGAAGGATCATAGGAGACTGCTCACTTTGCATCAAGGGCGCAGAGGGCACAGAGCTATCTAATTAAACAGTGTCCACCTTGTTTAATAGATAAGCAATTTCATCAGGCCTTGATTCTAAAATTGAGGTGAATAACCTGTCTAAATTAAATGTTATTGGGGTGTCCACCTTGTTTAATAGATAAGCTATTTTGTTACACCTTGATTCTTAAATTGGGGTGAATAAGTTGTTAATTTTTACTGTTATTGCGGTGTCCACCTTGTTTCATAGATAAGCAATTCCATTAGGCCTTGATTTTGAAATTGGGGTAAATAAGCTTTTTCATTTAATGTATTGGGGTGTCCACCTTGTTGAATAGATAAACAATTTAATTAGACCTTGATTTTCAAATTGGGGTGAATAACCTGTCTAATCCTACTGATATTGTGGTGTCCACCTTGTTTAACCACTTCCCGACCGCCCATTGACTATAAGCGTCCTGGGCGGTCGGGTTTATCTCTGATCAGACGTTTTAGAACGTCAGAGATAGCAGCTGCACGATAACTGTAAAGCTGCTGAGCAGGGAGCCCGCTGTCACTGCCCCAGAGAGAAGGCAAGGATTGTTCCTATGTGTCCCTACCTTCTAGATCGCTGTATACACAGCGCTGAACGAGTGCATTCTATACTGATCAGGAAGCAATGTGTGCTTCTTGTCCTGGCCCAGTGGTCATCTGACCGCCGAGCCAGGGGAGTGCAGGATCTGTCGGGTCTTCCACAGACCTCAATCAGCCCTGCACTGAGGCTGTACAATGCAGTATTATGCTGTACAGCCTCTCTGGGGGGTGTATTTACCCTGTAACTGGGGCTACTATGTCAGCCCCAGTTACAGAAAAAATCTATAGTGAAAAAGTGTTTAAAAAAAAAATAATAATAATAAAGTGTTTTATGAAAAAAATAAAAAAAAGCTTCACATGTAAAAAAAAAAGATTTTTCTATTTTGTCCTCTAAAAATAGAAAAACATATAATAAAATAGACATATTTGGTATTGCCACATCTGTCACGGGTGGCTCTATAAAAATATCACATTATCTACCCCATCAAGAGAACGCCATAAAAAAACAAATAAAAATTACACAAAAACTGTTTTTTTTTTGTCACCTAACCTCCCAAAAACATAATATCAATACAAACAAAAAGTTGTATGTAGCCCAAAATGGTAGCAATAAAAATGTCACCTCATACTGAAAAAAACAAGACCTCACACAAGACCATTGCCAGAAAAATTTAAAATATTTTTTTCTAAAAATGTTATTATTGTGTAAAATGTAAAAAAGAAAAAATAGACATATTTTGTATCGTTGAGTCCATAATGACTGACCCTAGAAAAAAAATATCACAGGATCTACTCTATCAAATGAACGGTGTAAAAAAAATATAGGAAAATTACACTAAACAGCTTTTTTGTGAGTTCACCTCCCAAAAAATGAGATAAAAAGCTATCTGAAAGCCAAATGTACCCCAAAATAGTGCCATCGAATACTACAGCTTGTCCAGCAAAAAAATAAGCCCTCACGTAGCTTAGACAACAGAAAAATTAAAAATGTATCGCTCTTAAATACCATGACAGAAAATTCCAAGTTAGAAAATCCAAATGCCACTCCTTCCCTTCTGATCCCTGGCGAATCCCCAAATAACAGTTTATGACCACATTTGGGGTATTACTGTATTCAGGAGAAAATGGGTAGCAAATTGTGGGGGGATATTCTCCTTTTATCTTTTGTGAAAAATAATGTTCGGGTCTAAAGAACGATTCTCTTGTGAAAAAAAAAAAAGGAAAAATGTAATTTTTCATTTTCACAGCCAAGGGTCATAAATTCTATGAAACACCTGTTGGGTCAAAGTGCTCACTACACCCCTTAAAAATTCCTTGGGTGGTGTAGTTTACAAAATGTGGTCACTTTTTGGGGGTTTTACTTGTGGGGGTAACTCAGGGTCTCTTCAAATGCAACATGGCGCACTAAGACCATTACAGCAAAATCTGCCCTCCAAAAACCATATAGCGCTCCTTGCCTCAATATGTGGTGTTTCTGTAAACTGCAGAATCAGGGTAATAAATATTAATGTTTGTTTTGTTGTTAACCCTTGATGTGTTACAGGAAAAAAATTATTAAAATGGGAAATATGCAAAGAAAATTGAAGTTTTGAAACTTCACCTCTATTTCGCTTTAATTCCTGTGGAAAACTTAAAGGGTTAACAACATTTCGAAAACCAGTTTTGAATAGTTTCTATTATGTGAGCCCCTCAAAATCCCTTTCGAACTCAACTGGTCCTTAAAAAAATTGATTTGGGAAATTTTCTTAAAATATTTCAAAAATTGCTTCTAAAATTCAAAACCTTCCAACGTCCTGAAAAAATACAATTACATTACCAAAATGATGCCAACGTAAAGTAGA
The DNA here is from genome assembly GCA_033119425.1 of Bufotes viridis. Lineage (NCBI taxonomy): Eukaryota > Metazoa > Chordata > Amphibia > Anura > Bufonidae > Bufotes > Bufotes viridis. The sequence continues at coordinate 69,981,436 of CM065590.1, read as the reverse complement.
CACACGGTGAATGTAAATGAATGAGAATTTTATGAGGTATCACTATCTGTCTTAAAAGCTGAGAGATTAAAATTTAGAAAACAATGAATTTTTTCACATTTTCGTTAAATATATTGACTCAAATTTACCATTAACATGAAGTACATTACCACATACCACATAGCATGAAGTTATTACCACATAAAGTGACATACTAGTTATATAAATGTAGTAACGGGCACTCGGAACCGTGTGGTGGTTACAAGAAACAACAATGTTTATTACAAAGAATAATGAAATTAAAATAATCAATTAAAAAATAATCCCTAAGAGCATTTACATATGTCAAATTGTTACACACGGCATATAAGGATAGGCCAAAGAACACTCACAAGTGGTGACTAATAGTTGGATGTTACCGCAAAGTGTATATACTTGGTATTATATGTTACCACAAGAGATGTTAAAAATTTCCAAAAATATGTAATACTCAGAGGGTTAGCGGTTTCTTGCCCCTTATTGTGAGGGTTAACAGTTTCTTGCCCTTTATTGAGTTTCTTGTTGACATATAATCGTTATAAAAGTCCTTATAGGGTAATGCAACAATGCGAGGGAGTCAGCCGTTCGTTTGGCAATAGTAGTTTATAATAATCCGTTACAGTCTTGTTTTAATATGTGTCTCGAGTTAGAGACTGTTCTTACCTTCCCTGTTTACCAGTCTATCGGGAGGTATACTCACAGAATATCTTCTTAATTCAGACGCCAACATCCAGGCGGAAGTTCACCGCATGTGGCGTGGTTTGACTTGCCCTTCAAGGACCTTTCTCTAGCCCTCCTTCTTTGTTGGTCACGTGTGTCAGGTGGCGTCCCACGTGATACACACAGTGTTTGTCCAAAGTGACTCCTAACAGCGCGCTGTTTCTTTATGATTGCAAGTCCAAAAGTATGGATTAAGAAACTCAATAAAGGGCAAGAAACTGTTAACCCTCACAATTTTTTGGGAAATTTTTAACATCTCTTGTGGTAACCTATAACACCAAGTATATACACTTTGCGGTAACATCCAACTATTAGTCACCACTTGTGAGTGTTCTTTGGCCTATCCTTATATGCCGTGTGTAACAATTTGACATATGTAAATGCTCTTAAGGATTATTTTTTATTGATTATTTTTTAATTGATTATTTTAATTTCATTATTCTTCGTAATAAACATTGTTGTTTCTTGTAACCACCACACGGTTCCGAGTTCCCGTTACTACATTTATATAACTAATCCTCCTAGGTAGTGGGGTCTACCACCCACACATGAGCACCGGATTTACCTATTTTTATATTTGGCAGTGAGCCACCTCGATTCATACTAATTTTATAAAGTGACATACTGTATGTCAGATTTGGTAAATTAGGCCTGGTCGGCAAGCGAATAAATAGACCGGTCTGGAAGTGGTTAATAGATAAGCAATTCTATTACGCCTTGATTCTCAAATTGGGGTGAATAAGCTTTCTAATTTTACTGTTGTTGGGGTGTCCACCTGCCTGTCACAATAACTGTTTCACTACCAGAAAGGACAAGCTATGCATGTTGCTCCAATGCACAGTGATGTACACTGAGATACACTTTCCCTGCAGGCTGGGATATAGCTGATTTTAATGAGCTTTGTGATAAATTAATTCGGAACAAAGCACCGAACCCGAGTTCAGGAAATGTTTTTTTACAGTAGAAATTGATTTATTAAGTTATCATGCGAAGTCTCGCGAGACTATGCAAAGTAATAACTTTGACTCATAGGATGTTTCTTCCGAAGTCGATTCGTTCATCCCTAGTCACTACCACTCCTGTCCTCTTCAGTGGCTCCTCTGGGGAATGCTGTTTTTAATTTTGGGATCTTTATGATTCAATACCATTATGTTGAGGATATAATGTGGGTCCGCAATCTTTAACCCTTAGAGGACCTGAAGTTTGCGTTTTTTTCCCATCTTCCCAGAGCCATAACTTTTTTATTTTTCCATTTACATAGCCAGGGCTTGGTTTTTGCAGGACAAGTTGTACTTTCTAAACATACCATATGTTATTTAATATTGTATATGATGTAGTAAGAAGCTGGAAAAAAAAATCCAAATGGGGTGGAGATGGAAACAAAATGCTATTTCACCACAGTTTTATAGGTTTTGTTTTTATAGCATTACCTATTTGGTAAAACGAACCTGGAACCTTCATTCTCCAGGTCAGTAGGATTACAGTGATATTACATTTGTATGGTTTTTCTTGTGATTTAATATTGAAAAAAAAAACTATGTAAAAAATATCTTTTTTTCTTTTTATTGCCATATTCTAACCCCTATTCCTATTTTACATTTATGTCTATCGAGCTGTGTCAGGTGATCTGTAGTTTTTATGGATACCATTTTTTATTTTTTTATTTTTTGGGGCAGGTGAAGTGAAAAAAATCTAATGATTTTTTTTCCCCGTTATGCTGTTCACTGTATGAGATAAATATTTTTATCTTTTAATAGTATAGGCATTTTCTGATGTGGTGATTAGGCTTGAACCAATTGACCTTCGGATTCATTCAAAAACGTATGGAGCATCCCCAAGTCAGGGGAGTACGAGGGACTGACCTGGGGAATGCCAGTGATGGAGAGGCTGGCACGTGGATCGTCTGGGGCACTCTCTGGGTTATGGAGGGACACAGCCAGGTGTAGTGTGAGGTGCCCTTGGTGTTTGTAGATTAGCGTGCCTGTGGCTGGGTGTCCCTGATGTCCGTGACGCCAGTGCCGATAACGGTGGCACACCGATTTGATAGGAGGAATAATTGAGGTGCAGGCTTGAATAGTAAACCAGAACTTCACTTTACTGAATAGTAATAAACAGCATACACTCTCTTGACAGTTCCTCAGAAGACGATTGGTTTCAGCAGGCTTTAAGTTATAATACATTATTGGCAGGCTTATATTTAGCAAGGTGATCACAGAGGGTTAAAGCAGGACTTGCAGTACAGGCGGCTTGCACACATTCCCTGACTGATCCTGACTAGGAATATATTCTTCTCCAAGACCCCAATGCCCTCTCTCTGGCTTATATCCTTGGGTATAAAGTTAACTTTAAGTACCTCCTCTGGTATTTGTAGTACCTCTTGCTGTCTTGGTTACTGCTCTGCCTTCCCTCAGCTCACTCAGGCTGGTGACCAGTGATGTTCCTGCTGGGATCCTTATCCTGCTTGCAGCTTGACTAAGGAGGCAACAATTCTCCACTAGTCCTAGGGTCTGGACTGCTCCTCCCAGGGAATGACTCTTCCTAGGCTGGACCCTCTCAGGCTATAGGGCCTGGGTTGACTTCAACAGGCTCAGGGCCTGAACACTGAACACCTTCACAGGCTCATGGCCTGGACTGGACTGCCTTCAACAGGCTCAAGGCCTGAACTGCCTAACTCCTCCCCTGACTGGGCCTATATTAACTAGGGCTCCCTAGCTCCCTCTAGTGGCTAAAGCTAGCCCTAGCAGGCCTGCACAATGGCACATAATAGCAGTAACAGGGTGATAGGATATATAAATAGGCATTACATTACATTTACTGAAAATGACATTCACCAATCTCCCCACAAATTAGGGGAACGTACGCACTCTAGTGACCCTTCTGTAGTGTCGGGCATCACAACTCCCGTACACTACACGTATTTATTAAGACCGGCGTTTTAGACACTGTCTTACATTTAGACCATTTTCTAAGCCTACACAGACATAGAAAATGTTGAATGAGACAGGCCTCCCTGCCTGTCCCCTTCCCCGCCCACACCACGCCTACAATTTTAGACCTGGTGTGAGTGGGGAGAAGTCGCAGATAGCGGCACAACTAACCGTTGCGCCACCATCTGCATCTGAAATAGGCCTAATTTACGTGTATTTCAGCTTAGTAAATTACCCCCTTAATGTTTAATGCTGTTTCCGTACAGCATTAAAAGGTATTGGCTCCGTGGAGCCAAACTTCGTCTCACCCAAAGTAGCACGAGACTTTGTGAATTACTACTGTATTCATATATGTGTATTTAAAAACGTTTTAAAATAGGAATCTGATGTGGGCTTAGATACTGGCTGGTACCTTGGTACCAAACCTCCACGGAGCCAATACATTTTATTGCTGTACGGGAACAGCATTAAAAACACAATTTTTGAATGAATCAACTTTGGACCTATTGATTTGATCAAGCCTAGTGGTGATGCCCATGATATTTTAATTTTATTTTTGTTCGGGGGAAGAGGGGGTGATTTGGACTTTTTTAATTGTTTTTGTAACTTTTTTAAAAAGCTTTTTAGGTGACTATAACAAGCAATCATTAGATTGCCAATTGTATTCTGTGATGGATATTTATTTATCACAGAACACGACATTCAGTATATTCCAGTGGATTGCTGCCACCTGCAGGCCTGTGTTGGTATGCCAGTAATTAGAAGACGCATTTATGGGGTCATTTATCAAAATGCAACCAATCAGATTCCTCCTTTCATGTTCCAAAGGAGCTGTCCACAATGAAAGGTGGAATCTGATTCGTTGCTATGGGCAAATAAGCCAGTTCTACTTTAAACCAGTTTGTTAAACAACCGCATTAGGTTTTAAAAGAGGAAAATCAGCAAAAAAAAAAATTTCATCAGACCTCAGATCAGACACCTAATCTATATGAAACCACCATTCAGACCTCCAACTTGACCTCAAGTCACCCCCCAATCAAACCCAACAAAAATCTGAGAGAAAAGATAAACACATTCTGCACGATATGATAAATATATATGCGGATGTGCATGGCTGCATTCATGAAAAAAATCACAGAAAACAACAGAAAATAATGCACTAACACAACAGATGCGAACATCATATATGGACTAAGCCCTCACTCTGATATGATAAAATCTGAGACTCTCTGCCAATATATTCTGATCAAAACACATCTGTGCCCGCCTACCAGCCATGGACATCCACATATTTATTCATCATATAGCGTAGAATGTTTTTATCTTCGTTTTTTATCTTTTCTCTTTGATTTTTGTTTAGTTTGTAGTATACACTTGAGCAGGTGCGTAGCTAGCCGCTCATGGGCCCTGGTGCAAGAGCTCAGCTTGGGCCCCCCTTCCCTCAGTGCTTTGTGTGTTTTCTTATGGGGCACAAGTGTCTTTGGGCCCCTTCAGGCTCCTGGGCCCGGTAGCGACTGCTACCTCTGCACCCCCTATAGCTACGCCCCTGCACTTGAGGGAGTGGCACCTTTAACTGTGAATGTACTTCTATTTTATCTTGGGAGTAGCATTCTTGTGCACTTTTGTCCCACCAATCCCACAGGCGACCTTGATTAGGTGGTAGATATAGCTGTGCATACTCCTCCTCTCATCAGTTGCTGGATGCACACAGAGGCAACAAGGAGCAGCACACTATACGTGCAGGGTCTGCTCTCCTGAATGTAGATGCCCAACGGCATAGATAGGTTTAGAGTAGGACCTGCCTGACTGAGACCACCTTGGTGGGTACAGATGTGATTTGATCAAAATATATTGACTGAGAGTTTCAGATTTTATTATATCAGAGCGAGAGCTTAGTCCATATGTAATACTTGCATCTGTTGTATTGTGCATGCGAACTGCCACTCCATTAATTCTGTATGAGAGTGCCGGAGATCTCCACCACTGAATAGAGCAGCAGAGAGATTGCTCGACCTGTCTCTCTATCAGAACAAGGAAATAGGGCTCCTGTTCATGAGATTGCTGGGGTCCCAGTGGTCAGAGCCTCAGAGGTCAGCTTTTTATCCCCTATCCTATGAAGTGAAGCAGCAGGACGAATGCTGGACTGCTCAGTACAGTATTTCACTGCCTGCCTCTGTAGATATATTAGGGTAAAATATATTGAGTGGGCAACTTGGTGGCTCAGTAGTTAGCACTGGTGCCTTGCCGTGCTGGAGTCCAATCAAGGACAACATCTGCATGGAGTTTGTATGTTCTCCATGTGTTTATGTGGGTTTCCTCTGCGTTTTCCGTTTTCCTCCCACACTCCAAAGACATACAAGATTGTGAGCTCCACTAGAAACAGCAAATAATGATCATTTCTGTTGCTGCTATAAAAGTGAGTAAAATAAACTGGTTATTAGGGATGAGCGAACCCAGGCTCGTACCGAACTTTGCGAGTTCAGGTACCTGGACCCAAACCCAGACTTTTTCACTGAAGTCCAGGTTCGGTGTTCGGGTGATTTTATTATTTTCCGTTATAACATGGTTATATTGGAAAATAATAACAATTTTTAAGACAGAATGCAAACCAATATGGCCATTTAGGGGTTAAAAAAACAACAACTCACTCGCTACAGCAGCTTCTTTTATCTTCCTTGAACAGGACCTGCGATGTGCGCAATGATCTTACCGCGCTCTCCTACGTGGTGATGTCATCACACATTTCGCAGGTCTTTTTCGCAGGTCCTGTTCAGTGAAGATAGAAGAAGCTGCTGCAGCACAATCAAGTGGATAAGGTAAGCAGTTTTTTTATTTTTTTTAACCCTTAAATGGCCATATTGTTTTGCATTGTGTCTTAAGAATGCTATTATTTTCCAAAATAACCATGTTATAACGGAAAATAATAAAGTGAAGTTCGGGTCCCCATTGACTTCAATGGGGTTCGGGGTCAAGTTCGGGTGACCTGAAGTTCGGCCGAACCCTGGCGAACCCTGATTACATATCTGATAAATGTGATTTAGATGGACAGACAGTTAAATGCACTGTAGATGGACAATTACTAAGTCAGTGTCGATATGGTACAGATAGTTTTAGTAGTAAGATACAGTGTGCATTGAAGTTATTCATTTGCATCTTACTTTCCTCTAGTTGCTTGTCTGGTCTCCGGGAGCAGCTATACTCCTGTATTCAAAGAACTGCAGAGCTGTCATCGGGGCATCAAATCAGAGAGCCAAAAATTCCCACAATAGCTGTAGCCGGAGCAGGTAAATTGTATTACTTTCTGTTTGCTGTATGTCAGGCAGATGGGAAGGTAATTCATTTCTGAGATGGGATGCCGAGAGGTGAGGCACACAGAATGTCTTCAGAACTTTGCAAAATATTATAATGTGGTTGGCTGCTTCTCACATCATTGAGTTAAAAGTAATTTCTCCTCTCAAAATTTTTTCTTCTCTGCCAATTCATAGTGAAAACAGGGTGCAGTCTCTTGTTGCAATGAAGAATTTCATATTTGCCCCAAAAATATGTTGCAGCATAGTAACAATTAAAATCGGCTTTGATAAGATAGACTAAAATGGTGTTATATGGATGCTTGACTGGTGGTAACTTTTCTATGTGTATATTGTATGCCATCATTACTTTATACTACACACAATGGTATATTTTGATATCATATAAAAGACCTTTGTGAGTACGGTAAGCTGAGAGAGAATAGTATGCTACACTTGGTTTCTGGGTAATATATGCGCGTTGTCTAGGGTTTACTCTGGTGCGCCTAGTATACATAGTATGTGTGCAGAGTATTGAAGACCAGGCAACTCTCCTCTGGGTTTCTGGGAAAAATATTCAACCAGCAGATGTATGATGTGCTATTTTTCATATAATTTTCCCAGAAACCAGAGGTCTGTTGACTGACTTACGATACTCCTCATATATACTCGTGGGCGTTGCCTTTTAAAAATTAAATAGTACCCCAACCAAATCCTCTCAAGCAACCAAGCAAATTTTCTTTGTTTAGCTCTGTTAAAGGGCGGTTAACAAGAAATATATTGCTGGTGTGAGAAGCTCAGTTTTCCTTTCCTTTTGGAAAAGAAACTAGATGGCATGTCTCTTTTCCAGAGAAGCATTATGTGGAGACACAAGCACAGCAATCGATAAAAAGTCTTATTATGAAAAAGCACTGATGAAACAGTTTGAGGTTACCTCCATGGAAAAAGTTTATTTTAGAAAAGCACTGATTGAACAGTTTAAGGCTACCACCAACAATAGAGGAAATTGATCTATGAAGCACAAGGAGATAAATGCATAAATATACATATTAGAGATGAACAAATTAATTCAATTAATTTGGAATTCATCCTGAATTTTCCCCAAAAATGTGGATTCTGCACAGAGAGTTGGCTTTTCCAGCTGAGAGACCTTAGGGATCTCTGGGTGGGTACTATTTCTATTACAGAGCCCATTAGGTATGTGATGACTATTGTAGGCCCGGCAATGCTCAGAAAGAATTACATTATATTTTTAGTCAGGAAATCTAATTTACTGGTACATAGAATTACAATTTCTTTTTAGTCAGGAAATCTAATTTACTTGTACACATCTTTGTTTTTTTGGGGAAAATATTCAAATTAGCTTTTCTGATAAGTAAGGTAATTCTTTCATCTTAAATCTGTTAGCATGAAAGCAAATTTGAATATCTTTCCTGAAAACCAGAGGGACGTTGCCTGGCCCACAATACTCCACACAGGTACTATGCATACTAGCGAGAAAGATTACCCCCCCACCCCAGACAACACAAATATATGTTGCACAGATACCCAGAGTAACATACTAGGTCTTAGGAGCCTGAGAAGTGTTATATACCAATTTTCAGGGCAATTAGGGCACATTTATTCTGCTATAAAAACGTATATAGAGCACAGTATATCTTAAAAGAATTTCTGCCCTTTTTTCCCCATTCCTGGCAGTGGTCACATGTTTCCCTTGTCCCTTTCTTATTTCCTGTGATGTTATGTCCATATAGGCACAGTGATAGGGATTGTCTATGTAACTAGCTGGTGGGAGGAGATATAAACTAGCTCGGTGTTATTAGGGGCAGTGATAGGGGAGTGTCTATGTAACTAGCTGGTAGGAGGAGCTATAAACTAGCTGGGTATTAGGGGCAGTGATAGGGAGTGTCTATGTAACTAGCTGGTAGGAGGAGCTATAAACTAGCTGGGAATTGTTAGGGACAGCATAGAAGCTGTGGCAGAGAAGGGAGAAGAGTATGATGGGTTTGGTTGGATAAAGAAACAGGAAGTGCTACATACAGAATGGAAACAAACAAGAGTGAATGGTTTACATAGTGAAAATGGGTCTCGTGATTCCACACTGAAAAATAAAGCATGAAAAAGAGAGGTAGATGAGGTAAGCAACTACATGAGCATATCTGTTAAAAACCATAGTAATCTCAGAAAACCCTTTTAATGTTACCTAAAGATGTAGATTTAAAACAAGGAGGGTTAAAAGTGCAGCTTAATTATTAAGTCTGAGATAGCTTATTAAAGGGGTTATCCTGGAAAAGATAATGATGACTTATCTTCAGGATAGCTGATCATTATCACATCAGTGAAGGTCCAAGTCCCAGCATATCCGCCGATCAGCTGTTTCAGGGAGCCACTGCGCTCACCGAAGCTTTGGTGAACTATGCAGGCACCCGGCAGCTTTCCAAGGACAGTACCGTACATTGTATAGTGGCAGTGCTTGGTATTGTAGCTCAGCCCCATGACCGATGTACAGTGATATAAAGTAAAAAGTAGAGCTTGTAGCAGCACTTACGGCCAAGGCAACTGGTTTAGTGGTGGTGCTCACGGTGTTGGGTACCGGCCTGTAGTATGCCCATTTGTCCAAAAGTGAACTGCAGCACTCTGTAATCTTCAATTCATCAAAGTGATTTATTCTCCAAACTGACATGTGACATTTCAACCATGTTGGTCTTTCTCAAGCACCCTTGAGAAAGATCAACATGGATGAAACCTTGCATGTCAGTTTGGTGAATAAATCACTTTGATGAATTTAAGATTATGATGTATAGTGATGTTACTGGCCTAGGAAGAGGCTGCGGCACTCACGGCCTCTTCTATCAGTGGGGGGTCCCGGGTGTCGTACCCAGAAGTTCTCATACCAATCAACTATCGTGGATAACAACTTCAGTGCCCTTAAAGGAACATTTCCTTCAAAATGTTTTTATTACATACAGTATTAATACCCATATATGGATAGTCTATGTATCTATTCTGGATATAATTTTTTGAAATCACTCCATGTATTCTCCTTTCTTTCCGGCTCTTCATTTCACTTTCTTTGTTTTGACTTTTACCATGGCAAACAATTTTGATTGACTTTCCCATTCACTCCGGCTAAAGAGGGAAGGGGATGTGTGACTCAGTTGGAGCATCACATATTACACTGTGGACATCTTTATCTAGGCCTATCAAGAGAACAATAGCACTATCATACAGTCATCCTAAATTCTACATCTACTATTATACTAGCTCACAGTGGAAGCTAATATACAACAGGATCTCTATCTATACAAAGGTTTTATTACTCTGTGCTGACTGCAACAGACGGACAATATTTTGTATTTTATTTTCAATACCATGGTACTGCCAAAATGAAAAAGAAAAACATTCTAAAATTCTTTAAAAAGTATTTTCTATCAATATTGAGTTAAAAAAAATACTACTTTCTGGCAGAAGTATCCCTTTAATGCACTTTAGTTCTAAAAGTTGCTTCGATTCAACAAACACACATTTTAAAGCTTCCTATGCAAACTACTGTCAATTACAATTCAAGTTTTGCTCTACTTTTGCCTTAGCAACCACTGCATAAGTAGCTGTGTGCCAAATCCAGGAGCCAACAGTAAACAGGTCTGATTATGTAATGCCATGATCTATAATTAGTGGATAAAAGCTGAAAGGAAACCAAAAAATAAAGGGGTTGTCTTACTTCAGCAAATGGCATTTATCATCCAAGGGCCAAGGCACTTACTAATGTATTGTGATTGTCCATATTGCTTCCTTTGCTGGCTGGATTTGTTTTTGTATTGCATTATACACTGCTCGTTTCTAGGGATTATGGCCACCACTGCAGCGCAGACACATGGTGTCTAGGAATGGAACTGGAGCAAATGCGTGCCTAAGCATGTTCCCATCATCCAGTGCTTCTTCCTATAGTGTGCAAGCATGGCTACCGCTGCTCTACTGCAGGGTGGTCATAACCCCTGACTACGAGCAATGTATAATGTGATGGAAAAATGAATGAAGCCAGCAAAGGAGGCAATATGGACAATAACAGTATATAAGTGCCTTGTATTAACTTTCTCTACATGATAAACCACATTTGTGGCAAATCCTTTTAAAATAAACATGGCAACAAATCAGGTTTTCTTAAAATGGCAGCTTATAAAGTGAAAGTAAGAAGCCCAGGAAAGCAAGATCACCCATAATGCCATGCAGCCATCCAATCTGTTGTGGATCCCGCAATTTTATTCCTTTCAGGAAGGTTTTCCCGCCTCAATGCTGTGTTCCCTCTCTGGTAAAATCACACAAGGGCTGCTGCATACACACTTCAGCTCACCCGATCCTTGTCGGGGGAAGGGGGGGTGGGGAGCCAGAGCACACCCGGATGATCCACGGCATCTGAAGAGTTAAAAGTCCGTGACTGGCATTACCACCGGTCATGGACTGTAGTCCCGGGTGTCTGCTCTTTAAAACAGCAGACACCAGGCAGCCATGGCTCTCGCTGTATGCACCAGTGGGTGCCATTTTTTAAATGTCCAGCCACCAATGTAAATTTACTGTCTGTGATCTCGAAAGGGTTAACTTCCAAGCCTTCACACTCAGATTGGGCCACCAAGTGGGAAGAATATGATTTGGCAGAGTTGCCTGGGTAAATATGATTTAAAGCGATTTGTGCCAAATTGATTCAGAACAAATCAAATTTCTTGGTGAACTTCTCAAGTGAATCGTCTCAAGTCATGACCCAACCTGAGGATAGTTTATCACTGACTAAAGGCTAGACTAATAAATCTAGTGCATTTACGATTCCATGCTCTATCACCTCAGTTTGTAGTGTTGGTTTTCTCATATAAAGTTGAGGATGCCCTAAGACTCTAGTGTAGGGATGCTCAACCTGCAGCCCTCTATCTGTTGCAAAACTACAACTCCCAGCACACCCGAACAGTCTACAGCTATCAGTCTACAGCAGGTCATGGTGAGAGTTGTAGTCTTACAACAGCTGAAGGGCCGTAGGTTGAGCATCCCTGCTCTAGGGCCTTGGTAGGGATGTTACTCTCTTTTGAAATTGCACCAATATGATCTTTTGACACAAATCTATGACCTGTCAGCAGAATATTTTTGGGTGGATTTTCCTTAGCAATTCCAAGATATTAAGTATGCCCAGATTAAGAAGATTAGTGTACATTCTATTACTTATCCCTTACCACATTATTTCTCTGCTTTATTCAGCACGTGAGTAGTTCAGATAGATTTTCAAGACAACATCTAATATCAGTCCAGGTTTGCAATGATTAATATTTCCCACAAGACCAAGCGGTCTGCCTATCTCAGGTATTATCTGTCTTTAAAAGGAAATGTATAGTGCGTGTTTTTTGTGCAGCTCACCACATAAGCTCTGCTAAATTCTACTAAAGTAGCTGCCCATTAGCATCTAAATCAATGAAATCTTGTACATTTAAATCAAACTCTTTTAATTAAATTTTCCTCCCCTCGTGTCCCCCTCGCTACCTCCCTCTTCTGTGTTGCTAATATTACACATTTATTTAACAAAATGGGTTCTCATTAGAAATGCATTTACACTTGGAAAATCTTAAAAAGATTAATCAGCTGCATCTCTAATTTCCATATGGCAAATTAATATGCATTGTGAAGAGGTCCTGATCATTGCACGGATTGGTAAAACATGCCATATTTGCAGCTAGGTGAAGACTGAAGCATGAAGGATAACCATTGGACTGTGATGGAAGAAATGATTAAAGTGTCCTTACAGTTTGGGACAAAATTACTATGTTCTTAGATATTGTAGTTTAGACCACCCATCTCCTCCCAAGTAATGTCTGATGATACCTCTTAGCCTAGTCTCTGTTCAAGTGACAGCTGACCCACGGGGGTCAAGAGACACCACTGGAGAGCACCAAGGAATCAGGCAAAACTATAATCAGCGACAGGCTTAGGGCAGGGCAGGCCGAGTTTGTGTTATCCCATAAACATCCCAAGGTCAGCGTGAGCAGCTCAGGGTTAGAATGGAGATCAGGCAGAGGTCTGGGCCAGCAGCAAAGGCTCAAATCCTGGAAATAGGCAGCAGTCAGTACATGGTTAGATGAATTAGGAGATATGGTGGCCGTGCACACCGAGAGGAGAGGAGTGGTGGTGGGTACGGATCGTCAACATAACAGTACTTTTCTGCTTCTGTGGCGCATTGCCAGGCTCATAAAAAGTGAATAATGCCTATTGTAGAGTATCCCAATGTCTATTACTCAGCTATTCACCTTTCTAGATTCCTCTAGTGAATGTGCAGTGGCCGGGTTTGGGTTGGCCCAGTACTACGCTGAGTCCTCCGGACACTGTCAATCTGTTGCTGCTCTCCAGAAGGGATGGTAAGGCGTGATGCACCCCAATGGGAAATAAGTCCAGAGAGTCAGTGTCTGTAGTAATTCAGTGTACTACTTTACTGGAGGAATTTGGGTGCAAAATAAATACAGGCTAGGCATTGGAAAGGCTTCTCCAGTCTCCTCCCAAAAGAAGGGTTTGATGCTGAGGAAAGGCCTAAGCTAGCTGTCCCTCTCTCTCAGAAGGTTGGTACCCTGGTCAAAGGCTGGAGGCCCATGGTCTGTAGCTCAGTAGTCTGGGTGGCAAATTGGTCACAGGGCTGGTTACCCATGGTCTATGGCTCAGCGTCCCTGTTTCAGCATCTTCTTCTAGTCACTCATGCAGACTGGCATGAGTCTTCCCTTCCAAGCACTGATCCCTAACTGCAGAACACTAGGGGCTCTGACTGCTCTCCATATACTGCATACAGTTTCTAGCTGAATTAGTACCTTCTAGTGGGAGGGGTGGAGTGGAGAAATTCTGCACAAACACATACATTGTTACAACTCCTGTCTATCATAGACTTACAATAAAATTTCAAGGATACTCAATGGCAATGACACAGCAGTTTTTGCAGACACAAACAAGTTTTCAGACAGAACAACAGAGCTAAACGAAAGTTCAGGCTGTCTGGTTTTGGTAGTTAGAAAGTCTGGCTATTTCCCTCCAAAACATGCTCTGCTTTAAACCCGATGACAGTAGTTTCTCATTCAAAGTGCCAAAAGTCTCTCAGTATTCATTAACCCTTTCCACAAAGCTTCACAAATACAGTTCAAATGAACAGAATATATATGACAACATATACAATGCAGTTACACAGTATTAAGCAGTGCAAGTTAAACCCTTTAAGTGAAATAAAGTAAGAAGTTTAAACTTTGCCTAGGGGAAACAGGGGCAAATGTCCACAAATGTCCAGACTCCACAGTCCCCCTGCTCCAGGGCACTACAATCTCCCCTACTTTAATTGTGGAGTCCTAAAAACAGTCAGAACTACATAACAAAGAAGCTTCGTGCAACAGGCACCAACTATATACATAGGGTTTGAGAGAGTCCAGCTCAAGGAGGGGCTTCAATCTCCCCCTAGGGTGCAGGCTCTTAAATGTTACAAACAAGATTAAGCATGGGCTTAGCAGTCAACAACAAGGCTTGTTTTTCTTCTGATTGGTAGGCTGTCCATGCTGTATTCTGCCAAGCAACTGACGATGCATTCTGGTTGCTGGTTCTATGCAACATGTGGGATGAAAGTGGGCAGGATACAAGTGGCTGATCAAGGCTGTAGACGTCAAGCTGTTTATCAGCGGTCACTGCTGTGGTCATCAAGCTGGAAGTTGGTAGACTTTAGCAAGATCATCTAAAAGGTCATCACTGGTCACTAGTGATAAGCGGCAGGGGCAATATTCAAATTTGCGATATTTCACAAATATTTGGGAGAATATTTGTCATAAATTCGCAAATTCGAGAATTAGGGATTATTTTCTTGATTGAAAAAAAAGCAATGTAATATGCGCGTATTGCATGCGCAGTATAGGCATGGGTCACTATAGCTACATTGTTCAAGCTGCTAGAAGTTTCTTGAGACTGGAGAAAATGGTTGGCACGGCAGAACATTACAATAGCTTTATATGCAGATAGAGTGCTCTGATATATTCGCAATTGCGCAAATCCGCAATTAATTATGCACATATTTTTGCACAATACGTGCAGCTTCACATTTTCGCAGGTCTGACTACATATTAGTGATTGGTGCACTAAGTATTGTTGTCAACTTAATAAAAGCAAAAATACCAGACACACTCAAGGCAGTCCTCTTCCTTGCTGCTGCAGGTTCCTATGCGTGTTGTGGGAAACAATTAACACTTTAACAACTTTGTCAACTTGCCTGTAGCATGTATGTATGGACAGCAGAACCTATCACGCTACCTAACACCCTGCATCTGTATTATATATATAAGCTAACTAACAATCTAATGTTATGTGACACAGCAAAGCACAGAGCACGGCAATTACACTGCTGTCTCTCTCAGAACTGAAAAAAAAAACTGCAGAAAATGACTGCTGGGGAGGTTCTTATATAGTAAGGGGTAGTCAACTTTCCTATTGGTTGCTAGGGATGTTGGTAAGCTCAGACAAAGATATTGCCGCCTTCTCATTGGCCCACAAGCAAGAAGAAGGGAGGGATCATGGGTTCAGAGGGAAAAAATATTCCCGAATACGAATACGAATTCTAGAATATTTCCGAATACGAATATATAGCACTATATTCTAAATCTTCGCGAATTCTCAAAGTGGCAATATTCGCGATTAAAATTTGCGATGCGAATATTCGCGCCCAACACTACTGGTCACCAGCGGGGCAGAACAGGATAGCATGTACTGTGTTCAGGTAGCAGATTTAGGACAAGTAGGGCTAGGCACTCCTCAACTTTTTTATTAACCCTCTGCACCTGCAGCAAAAAGACTAAATAGGACATTGTTATCTAGACCAAACCAATTACTTGACTGGCAATCAGTACCACCAACATAGTCAGCATGCACAATATACATTAATAATCTGGGCCACATCTAGTGTCCATAGTGTGTGGCTTTGTGTAAAAAATACTGAACAACATCTGCAAACAGTGTCTGTATTACAAATTCCAATAATCTGGGCCACATCTAGTGTCCATAGTGTGTGGCTTTGTGTAAAAATTACTGAACATCTGCAAACTGTGTCTGTATTACAAATTCCAATATATTCCAATATAGTGTCCATATTCGAAAACTGTGTCTTTAGTGGACAGTAAAACAATCTGTGCCACATCTAGTGACAAAATCATTAATATTAAGAAGGCGAGCATGAAGGGACGGGGAAGTGGGTGTGATGGGTGTGATCCACCGTACACAGCCTCATGTCCAATTTAGCTGTGCGGCGCAGGACAACACTGTTCAAGTCGGACTAGTGATAACAGTTGGTCGGTTGGATTGCTGAAGATAATGCTTCAAGTCGGTTAAGCATTACCCTCTCGGCCACCAGGTCCAGTCTCTGTAGTCTGTGTATGGTGCCCTCCTTTATGTGTAATAAAGGGTGTATTGTAGTGCCGGTTCCTTGTAATTTTTGGCAGCCCTTTCACTTAGTGCATAGGCTTTATGAGTGTAGGAGTCCCACTACCTGAGCAATTGTACCACAATGTGAATGAGGCCCTCCTTTATGTGATATACAGGCTGTTGTAATTTTTGGCAGCAATTGCACTTTATAAACAATTGAATATACAGAAAAAAATGTTTACTAACAATTTCTCCTGTGAAATTGATTTCTGTCCTTTTCCAATGGACCAGGCACCCTCTCCGCTTTAGAGCAGGGGGTGCCTGGTTGTCTCCCATTGACTTCCATTATACTCAGGTGCTTGGCCGAGCACACGAATATAGCAATGTGTTTGGGCCGAACACCCGAATACTTTGGTACTCAATCATCATCCCTATTGGTAACATAACAGATTTCCTAACTGAATGTAACCAGTACATAATATTCAATATATACTAAGCGGCACTACAAATCCCATCCTGTGAAAACTTGACCATTAGCACAGGTACCTAATAACGGTCCAGAGCTGGTGCTCGCAGATAGAGATCTAGGCTTGGGTCCCCTTGTTACAATAAGTGGTGAAACCACGCAGAAGGTAAAGAGGCGTTTGACCCAGCATAAATCTAAGATAAGCAGTGCTGCCCTAGAGTTACCGGTTCCAGACCATTTTTTTCAAATTTAAGCACAATGTTTCACAACTGAAATTTTTTATAATTGATGGAGTCCCAAAACCCCGAAGGGGAGGAAACCGTGAAGTCATGTTGAAGAAACTTGAATTAAAGTGGATCCACAAACTAGAGACCTTGGAGCTCAAAGAACTGAATAGGGATTTTTGAATTGGAATTTTCCTGTAAGTGTCACCTATTGTATATATGCGCTGTTTACTCCTCTTTTTGTATAATGTGTGACTTTTTAAGTTTTGTGCCCAACAATATATTATTGTGAAGTTTTATTAATCTTCCATTTAATTATTTTTTTCTCTTTTCCTTTTTTTAAAGGCGATGCACCATATCAATGTGTGGATCCTGGCTCTACGGAGTGGTGTTTTCATTTAGGGTATAATTTTGAGCCCGTGGTGGACAGCCATCGCTTTTGGGGGTGGCCTTGGGGTTTATAGGACGTAATGTTGGAGGATATGCAACAGGTGAATACACATTTTGGACAGTATGGTGTGTGTGAACATCTATTGGGCTCATCTGTGGAGTACTGGTAACGACCCGTGAAGGTGTTGTGACCCAAGAAACATTTATATGAGCAGAGTGAATGGCCCCGCTGTGCGTCAAAATGGGAAGTGATTGCCAAGTTGGTTTTCACTTCCCCGGGATACACTGCGGAAGTATGTTAGGCCCTGTCCTTCTTTTGTGTATATGAGCCCTGTTATGAGTAGGTGGGTCACCGTTAGTAGTGTCCCCCATTCTTTGGGCTTGAAAACTAGCAGTTTTACCTGTGGTAAAGGGCATTTACCTCCACTATACTGACGACTCAGTGGCTGCCAGCGTTAGTGATGGCTTTTCTCCCCAGGACTATACTTGTTAGCTCGCGGCGTTAGTGCTGCTTAGTAACAGTAAACATTTATCATGTGACCTGATGTATTCCTGCCGGCAACAACTTGCGTCAGAACATTGTGGATTTTTAATTGGAGGAAGTTCCGATCATGTGACCAGAGGGTCATGTACTACGAGGATGGCTGCTTTACCATTGGTATGATTGCCGAATATGTGATTAAGTTGGATTTACGTGAAGCGCAACGCATGAACAGTTACAATGGTAATATGCCACATGACTCCATTATGTAGTATAAGAACACCAGCCCTGTGGAGCGGGGACGCACGTGAAACGCGGTAAGAATTACCTATGTAATAGGCTGTATGTAATAGGTATTTAGAAATGGATGATTTTTAACTTTGGTACTTCTGTATAAAAATCGCATCGCGTCCGCACTTGCTTGCATCGCATCCGCACTTTCACGGATGGTTGCTAAGAGATGTTGTTTGTAAACATTCAGTTTTTTATCATGCTCGTACAAAACGCAGTAAATCGTATTGCACCCACATAAAAACTAAACAACTGAACACGATCGCAAACAAAACTGAATGGACTTGCTTGCGAAATCGCTCAGTTTTCACTGAACGCATCCGCAACGCATCCGGACCTTATCCGCTCATGCTCGTCTGCAAGGGGCTGAAATCTTCACATTCACATTACTCCTGATAATAAAAACTCCACAAAATATACCGCTATCAGTCAAATCAAAGGAGAGGGGCTATGAAGAAGATCACTGCAGAGAGCAGATTACACTTCACAGTGCTCGTGTGCCTCATGGACACCTGCAGGAGCAGAACCTGGCAGAATAAAAATTTATATTCACACTATTATTGATGATAACATTTCCACAAAATAGTATGTTTGAACTTCCAAGACCCTATGTAGTGCTGTCAGCAGTTTAGGATGGTCAAACTGCTGATGGACTCCCTTTAGGTGTCATTCTGAGTATTTATATTTAGGAGAGGGTCAATACCACAAGCAGCGGCGTGTTCTGTTTACATTACTGAGGATGATGAAAGGGTCAAACCAGCAAATCCGGCTGCCAAGATTCAGGATAATGTGATGTCAGATTTCTACAAGTGACAAATAATTGAAAAATCCATAATTATTGATGTCTGACGTGTTTCTGAATAATAACGGTTCTTAGTCATTGGTACAAACAAATGACACATGCTGGTATAGGAATAAGGCACTCATTAAGATTCACACAAAGAATGGGAATATATTAACCATATAGTGTCCATTCTAGAATACCTATCCCACAATATATTCATCTATAGTCAACAGTTCAGAATAAGAAACAACTGGGCCAAAAAATATACCAGATCTGTCCACAGCAGGAGAATGTCTATAATGCTGCTCAGTAGTAGAATGTTATGCCGTATTAGCTATTGATGAAATGAGGAGTTTATTGGTAAGTAGATA
Source organism: Bufotes viridis (assembly GCA_033119425.1). Taxonomy (NCBI): domain Eukaryota; kingdom Metazoa; phylum Chordata; class Amphibia; order Anura; family Bufonidae; genus Bufotes; species Bufotes viridis. Next base: position 69,962,072 of record CM065590.1, on the reverse strand, counting down.
ACATAAACTATCTGCATGCTGTACAAATACTATTAGGACACATTGGCACATTGGGGGAGATCTACCAAATTGCATGCGCCAGAATTCTGGCCTAATTAGCACCAAATAATGGACATGGTTTGCACCACATTTATGTATTTTAGACACTTTTTGTGACCGGTTCCAAAGTGGAATGGGGCTTATTACCAAATGGACTGTACTAACATGTCCTAAAAATTTTGGCGCAAACTAAGCTAACCAACAGGTCAGATTTACTAACCCTGCCTAAAATGTAGATGACATAAACTTAGGAAGTCTATAGATGGGGACAGTGTGACAGTGTATATATAGCTTATAGTTAGAGTTACTGAAAGGAAGTTTAGTCAGTGTGCAGACAAGATGTAGCTGCCTGCTAGAGGGAGGCCTCCTGCCTCTCTGCTCTCTCCCTGATGGCTCCACGGCCCAGGGTTAAAGCCTACAAGATTCAGCCTAGAGGTGAGAAATCTACTTCTATAGCTTGCCCCTCAGGGGTAACCAGGGACAAAGCTGCAAACAGCAAGTTTTAAGGGGACTAATATATATTTACCAGTATTCAAGTCAAAGGATAGCATAACGGCCATACTCAAAGCCTTCCCAGGCACCTTTGAAATTAGTTGTAGGACTTAGCTTCGGACATCCACACCTCCAGTTTAAATCCTGAGGACAGTCAGGCCAACTGTAAGAAAAGCACTGGAAATAGAGGTTCAAGGATTCCCAAAACCACCACTAATCAAAGTTAGAATAAGGCGAGAGTTAATACCAGCCTAAGACTTTTTATACTTCAAAAGCCTAGTCTGAAGCAGTCGCTCTCACATATATATAAAAAGATAAAGAGCCTGTTTTACCTGAGGACTTACAATTCCCTAACTTTGTATGCATGAGAGACATTATTTCATATCTGGATGCACTAGAGACTGTTTTATACTTGGATGTAACTGTTATCAGGAGCAACGTTCAGTAAAAGTTACAAGCTGAATTGCACCATCCTTGTCTCAGTCTCCAATTCCTCAGTTAACACTACAGTAAATGGTTGTACCACCGTAAAAGGTACTGGCGTCATGACAATAAGGGACCTTGCCATAGGAACATTAATACAGACCACCAAGGACACCTCGAACCACCATCTGGCCTGTGTCCCTTACAGCAGAGTATGCCCCAGAGAATCATTGTGCCGTTCTCCTCATCACTTATGCAAGCCTGCCCAGGGAAGATATAACCGCGAGTAAGCAGGACTATGTTTACCTCGGACCACCTAATTGCTCACACCGTGACCTCACACATAATTCCCCTGTCGGTCTGGCTCACTGCACTGCGCAGAAACAATGATTCTGTATGGGGACGAAGGCTTGATTTAGCTATCCCTCGTCCTAATATAGTGAAGGAAATCGCTGCATGTAAATGCAGAGGTCTTCTTCATTGAAAGAGCAGCCGACTGTCAGGAAGGAACATTTCCTTCCTGACAATCGGCCGCTCCATCGGCCCGTCTAAACCCACTGTGAGCCATCAGGAAAGTGGGCATGGATGGCTATATTAATTAGCATTGCTATTTTTTAAGAAGTCACAACAAAAATTGCAATCTCACTACAGTAGCATATCTAGACAAAGCTGTAAAGATATGCCAAGTTTATTACATTTTATTTAACAAAGTAGAACATTTGATAAAGCAGATGAAAGAAAAATTGACTTAAAAAAATTAACCCAATGATAAATTGCCCCCTAGGGGTGTCTGCAGAAGATGTGTATTATGCATGGATTTTCCACATGGATTTTCTTACTGAAAATCTTCAGCGTTCCAGTACCAACTAAGTAGATGAAATTTTTCATGTTGAAATTGCGGTAAGAATTTTGAATTCCGCAGCACGTCAATTGTTTGTGCTGAATATCAGCGCAGGTTTCTGGGGCCAATCCGCAACAAAATCCATAGGTAACCTGTGTATTTTGGTGCAGAAATTCAGCAAACCGCTCATGCACACGTCCGTGTTTTGTTTCCTTGTCCGTTCTGTTTTTTTGCTGATAGGATGCGGACCTGTTCATTTCAATAGGTCCGCAAAAAATGCGGACAGCACACCATATGCTGTCCGCATCAGTATGTCTGTTCTGTAGCCCCGCATCATTATGTCCGTTCAAGTTTGCGGACAAGGATAGGCATTATTACAATGGATCCGCAAAAATAACGGATCCGCAAAAAAAACTGATGCCATACGGACTTCATCCGTTTTTTATGCGGATCTGCAATTTGCGGACCGCAAAACACATACAGTCGTGTGCATGAGGCCAAAATCTGCATGAAAATCCACACTGAAGATCAGCAGACACTACTCTACCATGTGCATGTACCCTCACACTTCTGACTTTCAGCTGTTACTCTGCTTTCTACATCAGCCCTCGCTTGAGTAAGATCTCAGCAATTTCTGCAACTTTTTAAAATGCCAGTGTCGATAAATCAGCTTGGCTGACTCAACAAGTCAATTTTTCCACCCTCTTTTCAAAACTGGAGTGAGTGGTATAAATTGCAAAACTGTCACAAAATTGTTGCACAAATAAGCCAGGAAAGTTGTATAAGGCCTCATGCACATGACCGTATGTGTTTTGCGGTCCGCAAAAAAAAAAGGATGACATTCCATATGGCATCCTTTTTTTTTTTTTGCGGATCTATTGTAATAATGCCTTTCCTTGTCCACAAACTAGAAAAAAATAGGACATGCTCTATTTTTTTGTGGAACGGAAAAACGGACATAAGGAAACGGAATGCACACGTAGTACCTTCTGTTTTTTTTTTTGCGGACCCATTGAAATGAATGGTTCCGCATATGGTCCGCAAAAAAACGGAACGGACACGGAAAGAAAACACGTTTGTGTGCATGAGGCCTAAGTCCAAGTTTGCTACTTTTTGATGCCAGAATTCTAGAGTGCAGAGTCTGATAAATTCCCCTGTGTTGGAGTAATTTGGACCAAATGTATCAAACATTGCACGTTGTTATAGAAATTGGCATATCTGTACAAAAAACACCTGTCTCTAAACATATTAGGCTGCGTTTACACTTCAGTTATTTGGTCAGTTATTTTGATCAGTTAGGCCTCTTTCACACGGCCGCGTGTCCCCTATGGCCCTATTGCTGCCCGCATACGACGGGTCCGCAATACACAGGCCACCGGCTGTGTGCATTCCTTCTTACGGATGCTGACCCATTAACTTGAATGGGTCCGCAAATCCAGAGAAGCGGTGCAGAAAGGAATCACGGAACGGAAGCACTACGGAACGGAAGCACTATCTTTTTGCAGAAAGGACGGATCGCAGACCCCATTCAAGTGAATGGGTCCGTGATCCGTATGCGGCTGGCTCACGGTCAGTGCTGTGCATTGCGGACCGCAATTTGCGGTTAGCAGCAAGGACATGGGGGACACACGGTCGTGTGAAAGAGGCCTTTTTGTGAGCCAAAACCAGTAGGGAAGCCTACTCAGAGATGAGGTGTAATTATTTGGTTTGTACCTATTCTGTTTTTTTTTACCTGCATCTGTTTTTGGCTTACAATAACCGATAGAAAGAACTGATCACATAACTGAAGTGTGAACTTGGCCTCACACGTTTTTTTTTATACCAACCCCTACTGGAGTAAGGTTGAACTTTAGGCCTCATGCACACGACCGTTGGTGTTTTGCGGTCCGCAAACCGCGGATCCGCAAAACACGGAAGCTGCTCCGCGTTCCGTTCCGCAATCTACGGAACGTGGCCCATTGTAGAAATGCCTATTCTTGTCCGCAAAACAGACAAGAATAGGACATGCTCTATATTTTTTGCGGGGGCACGGAATGGAGCAATGGATGCGGACAGCACACAGAGTGCTGTCCGCATCTTTTGCTGCCCCATTGATGTGAATGGGTCCGTGCCCGAGCCGCAAAATATGCGTCTCGGACGCAGACCACAACAACGGTCATGTGCATTAGGCCTTATTTTGAGACTTTTCAAGGAGTTGCCATTGATAAATAAGGCATATACCGAGGGGTGGTATTAAAATTTTTTAACAGGTTCCCTACTCAACGGCAGACTTGCGGCGTCACGACACGTTTACATATACATACACCATACATATGCAGCTAGAGATGAGCGAATCGACTTCAGAGGAAACAGCCAAAGTCGATTCCTTTCAGTACTGAACGGAGCGAGCGCTCCATACAGTATTAGAATGTATTGGCTCCGATGAGCCTAAGTTATTCACGTAATAACTTCATAAATTGATTTCTGCTGTAAAAAAAAAACATTTCCCAAACTCGGGTTCGGTTCCAAGTGGTACCTTGGGAAATGTTTTTTTACAGTAGAAATCAATTTATGAAGTTATTACCCGAGGTCTCGCGAGACTTCGCAAAGTAATAACTTTGGCTCATCAGAGCCAATACATTCTAAAACTGTACGGAGAGCTCACGCGGTACAGTATTAGAACAAAGTTTTATGCAAATCGACTTCGGATATTTTTTCATCCACCACAGTAACATCACTGAGGTGGTCGCACATGCTCAGTTCCATCATTCAACTGTCATTAGCTGTATCAATGGTTAGAAGCTGTGACAGTTAAAGGGAAGGAGTTTGAATAGAAAGGGCATTCACCCCTGAGATAAGACATGCCCCCTGCGTCTAAAACGCCTGTCTTAATAACTGTGCCACATAGTAACAAATCTCCACCCACGCTGAGAAAACCCAACATGAGTGAAACACCTTGAAAATGAATACACTTTGTGCAGAGCATCTTATCAAGATGACACTTGTCTAAATGAAATTCACTCCATCTGTATATTACGAAGAGTATTTACATTTTAATAATGCACCTAATATTTCTAATGAAATATAACTATGCTAACAGATACTAGCTGCATCTGTCGACTTGAGAATTAAGCTTTAATAGATGTAGGTTTGGAATATTCAGATAGCTTTGTTCTTGCAGATAACAGATGAATAGAACTTTTTTGGCTTGAATATTTTTTAAGGGAATAAAAAACATCATGCCCCCCCCCCCACACACACACACAGACACACACATACACACACACAAACTCCCATTCACTCAGTACAGCATTGTTACTAAATTATAGTAATTTTCATTTACATGGGTTGTCTACTGTATATTAGGACATATTGATGTCATAGAGAGGTTCCTTGTTTGGGAGAGGTTATCCTTATATCGACCAGAATAGAGATCCACTGCAAAGAACATCTTTGTCGTAATAAAATAATACAGATTTCAGGGAAAATTCAATTCATCGCAAAGCTGAGTTTCCTTGTGCTTCATGGTAACAAATCGATTTTCCCTGAATGACTGTAAAAAATGACAAAAATCATACTTACCTCACCTGTTTGAGCACAAAGAGCCGGCCGCCGCCATCTTGAAGATCCCGTGCTTAATCTCGTTCGTGGTGATGTATGACATCACCATGCCGGCCGACATGATGACATCATCACATGCCACACGAGATTCCTCTCTAGATCCTCAATCAAGATGGCGGCGCCGGCTCTTCACTATCAAATGGATGAGGCAAGTACGATTTTATACTTTTCATTTTTTATTTTACACTGTAATATAAATGTCAGCTGCCACAATCAGCTATGAACCCGGCATCTGAGGAGTATAATGACAGGGAGCAGTGCAATCCACTACTTACAAAGAAATGTGCTTCATGACGAAGTAATTCACCTCAGAGCAAATTTTTTAGTAAAATTCAGCAAAGCAGTCGAATCTAATGTTTCAATACTTCGTCCATCACTAAAAATAACCGTGTATTTTTGAATGGACACCATGTAATACTACATGAGGCTTATACCCGATGACAAGAGTTGATCTCCAAGAGACAGAGAAGGTTGTCCCACAAAGATCCTTTGATTCTCGGGATGGCTACATTCTACAAAGTTGTTGTCCATATGTGATCACAGGTTTATTTAAATTAACATGTCTCTTACTGATTTTTCAGTTTGCAAGCTCCTAACGTATATCTGTTTTAATGAATATATCTGTGACGGATGCTTGGTATTGATTAGAGTGTGTTTCCATATATTCTGAGGTGTAACTGTCATGTGTCACAAGAACCTTGAGTCCCCTTATGAACCAAGGTCGTGAGGCAACTGCTACCTCTGCACCTCCTATAGCACACTGTTATGCCAGCGGGTGTGGACCCAATGCGCCACTGAAAGGCTATACCATGGAGTAGCGTGACTAAGTAACTACCTGGTCTTCACTAGAGTGTCTGATGGTGAAGATAGGCTTGGGCCATTAGGGTAGTTACCAGGTGCCACTCCAGACCAGTGTTCCAGGTCAGTGGCAGCTGACCAGGGGGTCAGAGATACCGTTGCAAGTACGTAGGGGAAGGACGTAGTCAGGAATTCATGAGTAAGGGCAGGTAGCGATCAAGCAAAGGCCATAATCGAAGTCCAAGGTCAGAGGCAGGCAGCAAACAGCACTCAAGCAGGAAATAAACTCTGGCACAGATACAAAGTTAAGCTGCCCACGCTTGTCAGCATGGTGCACAGCAGCAGAAGAGAATGAGGGAGCCCGGCGCCCATGCCCACGTGTAGTGCCAGCAGCGCAGGCACGGAGCACAGGGCTAATACACACCCTCTTGCATATATATGTTTTCTGTGTGAGGATACTGAAAAAAAGTTATTTTGTCTGGTTTGTACAATTCTCATGTAAATTCTCTTTTTCACTCGGTATTGGCATACCACCATTGATTTAAGGAGGCCATTAGAAAAATTCCAAAGATCAGAGTGCACCCTGTGTGGTGCAGAGGTTATGTACTCAGAGTGCCTACAATGAAAGACACTCGCCGTCTTGTGTATTAAATCTTCTTCATTCTATCAAGGCTCGTTGCCTTTAAACAATGAAGAGAGACATCAAAAATGCAATGATCCATCAAGACTCTCTTTCCAAACCAAAATACAGAGACATTCATTCTATAGTGATATAGCGCGGAGCATTATAATAATCCTTAAAGCATAATAAAAGAGGGAAAAATGGACAAGATTGATTTTCTGAAGAATTTGTGTTTTATTGATTCATCTTCCTCAGCTTGAGAGTCTCTCTCTTCTTTCCTCTTCCAAGTTAAATGACTTTATTGTTTTAACGGCAGAGTTAATATCAGATGAGCTATTGATTGAGTTTCAATGGAAAGAAACAGTATCAGGGATGCTCTGAAATGCTGACTAATGAATCATTCAAATCACATTTTAACACATTTTAAATACAGCTCTTCCCTTTCATTCAGTTACTAGATGAGAACTGAAAAGTAAAGGAAAGAATTTACTAATGGCTCTGTGATTATTTATTCTATCACTTGTTTTTTTGAAGGGGTTTTCCAGGGGTTCAACATAGATGACCTACCTTCAGGATTGTTGTAATGGCAGTGGGTGTGGAACCATTGTGTCAACCAACAGATTTGGACTAATTCAAAGGGCGTTATCCTGGCAGTCCCCTGTGTTCACCCTTTAAACCATATTTAGGGATCTGGACTTCACTGCGGTGGGGCCATTAGGCCATCACCTCTTATAATAGTCTGTGTGTGCTTGACCGCTGACCCACAGTGGTCACTGAGCACTGAGGGGTCAAGCAAAATCGTAGTCAACGACAGACCAAGGTCAGGGCTAGCGGAGTATGTACAATATGGTAAATGGTCCGAGGTCAGGTCAGACAGCGAACGGTCAGAATCTAGGAATTAGTCAGAAGTCTGTACATGGGCTCAGGAATACTCCCATAGGAGAAGGTACCTTAAGTTCCCAAAGGTGGTCAGGCTGTTGTGACATGGTGTGCGCTGGCCCTTTAAGAGCCAGGGGAGCACATGTGCACTCCCTACAAAGAGAAGAGTCTTTTCCAGCAGGTAGCAGGCTGTGACTCACTGAAAGGAGGAAGAGGAAGGCTGGCACCAGAGAGGAAAATTAGGGTGAGTAAAGGGGAGCCCATACCCGCCACTGTCCCACCCTCCTACGGATGTTACAATGGGTTATCATTACTCTATTCCCGAAAAACGCTTTTAATAGTCAAAGGGAATTTGCCCATATTCAGAGCCTAAATACTGATTTCAGCAGGGTGTCTCATGTGAATAACCACTTTCCATGTTCCCTTTTAGAGCACAATGATGTAATGGAGGGGTGGTCCCAGGCTCCAGACCTCTCATTATGAGGATAAGCAGGAAATCTCACTCTGGGAGGACCCTTCCATTCACATATAACATGAGCAGCTTTTTATTTGAATATTTGCATATAATTTCCCTTGTATTGGCTGCACTGTAAATGAGCAGTCAATGGTGCCATCCCCAGGAAAAATCAACTGTCAACTGGACAGGCAGTGGCCAGCTCATCACTGCAGCAATGGCTCTGATGTTACACTGGTTGTCTGTATAATAGATTTTTACCATCTTCGTATTAACGCTTGTTAACGAGGATCTGGCAGTGTATTACTGCCATCGATTAGCCAATAAACTAGCAAAAATTCCCGAAAGGGGGGAAAACTAACTATAGGGAGCTAAAACATAACTTTTACAAATTATGTTAAAACAAAAAAATAGACACCACAATATAGTGTGTAATGCCACTGTTTAAAAAAAAAAAACTGGGGTGTCAATTGCACGATAGTAAGATAACGTATCTTGGAATGTCCTTCACAGTTCAGACTCATCCAGTCATCCCCGATGATCTCCTTGAGATCGGGTTCCAAAGTCAAAATATGCCAGTTACGATTCATGATATCCAGAAGTTTTCTCTAATACGCTGGTAGGGTTGTTCCTCATCGTGACCTAAGCGGATTTTCTAAACAGTCCTTGTCACCATTGATCCTCTGTTTCCTGCATTACATGCTTTTTTCTTTTCTCACTAACATAGCCGGCGTGTTTTCCAGTCTTCAGCAGCTTAGAGTATGCTGAGTATGCTGTGACCTCCGGCCCTCCCCCACCCTACGTTACACGACACGCACCCCGGGGGTGTGATCGCCAGATGTTTTCGGCATCCCATCTCTGGATGTGTCGTGGTTGGGTCATGTGATCCGGTCACCTGACTGGGGGGGCGGGGTATCGGCGGAGGTGCGTAATTTGGTTTTAAATGGACACCTCACATGTGTTTCTGGCGTACTGCTAGCTGGACAGTTTGCAGCTGTTCCACGGGGTTTTCTCTCTCCACTGAGAGTTATACCCCAGTATTCGGACTAACCTTGATTATCCCCGACGGTCCACTGACCTAAGGTATGCACCTTGTTTATTTCACTATGTGCTTATGTTGCTCTTTCTTCTGGTGATACTGGGCTCCCTGTACTGATAGTATTTCTATCTGTAATTTACAGGGTGCCATTTGTCTCCATCTGGATCATCTCCCCTGACGATACATTGTTTGAAACGTGCCGGCTCTTGTGGGGCAAGTGCTCCGTGTAGGTAGTTAGGGTCGGACTAGTCACCCCTTCCTACACTTAGGGTTCACTAGGGATAGTTGTTCCTGACCCTACCTGTTTATCTGAACACCTGCATTATCTCCCTATAGTTATATTTCCCCCCTTTCGGGGATTTTTCCATAAATACCTTGATTCTGGGAGTATCATCGTTACGAGATTCTGTATTTTTGCACATAATGAACTAGCAAACATTCATTTGGTAATTGGAATCTTTTAGCATGTTTAAAAGTCCTCGTTTGTCAGCAGCATGTTGCGCCGTGTAATCACAATCTGCTGTTGGCAAACAGTGAATCAGTATGGGGATGAGCGATGGCATTAGCAATCACCCCTACCCCCTATACCGAGGAGGAGATCGCTGCATGTAATAGCAGAGGTCTTATCCGCTAGAGAGCAGGTGATTGCCCGGAAGGAACACTTCCTTCCTGACAATCGCATACTTCATCTGCAGGTGTCATAGGACCCTTAGACTTACTCTAGACTGTTCTAGAGTATCCCCACTTTCCAATGGGGAGAGGACACAGCACCACTTAGTGGCTGGTAGTTACAACCTGTTACTCCATACTGTACTTTACACAGGAAATGCATAAATCACGATCTTGGCAATTTAGCAGCATGAATACCGGAAATTCATTACAAAAACCTGTTTTTAGGGGAACTACTGCACTAGGAGCATAAATTCTACCCAAAATGTTCCTTCAAAGAACAGGAAAATAATATTTCCACTAAGTTCTCCCTAGTCACATTGAGTAGATGTATAACAATACATACAGGAAGTGAATTCATCCAGTCTTTGGTCATTCAGTAAGGTTTTTTGAACAGGCTTTAATGAGGAAAGAAAATTACTGATGTCTGAGATTAGTGTTCAATAAGATTAATTAAACCCATAGAAATTAAAATTGAGGAGTTATCTACACTGACCTGTTGATCTTGATGTTTGCTTCAGTGCGGAGTCTCTCTCCATTTCCCGATGATTATAGGTAGCTCTCCATGCCACCAGTCTAAAAAATGTATCCTCTGTCAGCCGCAATGCTAATAATAATGCTACTACACCAACCACCCAACCTAATTGGTGAAGACTAATGTATTTTGATGTCAGGTTGTCAGAAATTACCAAAAGCTACGAAATCAACTGACCCCAGTGTGCAGTTTTACCTACCTTCTAAGAGTCCGTGCAATCCTTCAGGCATAGACAGTTTCATTATTGTAGGCAGTACATCCCTGTTCATTCAGGGTACTGTGCTGTCGACAACATACAATTTTAACACCTAAAGTAAAAATGCAATCAATAAGCGAGCATTTGCACGTTTGTTGGATATTTGCCATAATATTTACACAAGGCAATGTTGTTGAACAATTGTTTCTTCAATCAGCAGTCCATATACAAGGGCTTTGAGTCCCTTTACATGGTCAGATTTCCTGCCTGTAATGAGTGCCTAACAATAATATAACAAGTCAATTCTTATTTTGCTCCTTTTACACAGAGCAATCATTGTGACTGTATGTTTCCTTGCTTCCATTCTTGTTTCAAAGAGAGTCGGTCACCAGTTATTAACTGGTAATAGATTCTCTTTGCAATATGCTGTATCAGTTTATTGCATTCAATAGCTCCAGAGTGAGCCAAGTGTTGGAGATGTTCAATACAGAACTGGCACCAGAGAGTCCTCATATTCATAAGCTCCCAGCTATCATCCCCGCCCCTGTTTTTTTACAGAAGGAGTAGCTAAGCAGACTACAATATTCATGCCATCAAAAACCAACAGAATCCATAAAAACCTGAGACCAGCACTAATGAGAATAAAGACCCACTGTCCTAGGAGACAGAGTATAGTTGAACCATTATGAAAACCTCTTTGTCAAGTATCATTGCTTGTAAACACTTTTTGTAGCCAGCCAAGAGTCTTTCAATTCTTGTTTGAGGGATTTTAGCAATTCTAAATTGCAAAACTCTTCCAGTTCTGTGAGATTCCATGTACTACTCTTCTGAGGTCTATCCACAGATTTTCAATAATGTTCAAATCAGGGGATTGTAAGGACCATGGTAAAATATTCAGCTTGAGCCTTTTGAGGTAGTCTATTGCAGATTTTGAGGTGTTTTTAGGATCATTATTTTCAGATTTTTACACTTGGTGTTATGTTTGCTTCCAGAATTTGCTGGAATTTCATTGAATCCATTCTTCCCTCTACCCGTGAAACGTCCCTCTTGCCATTGTCTGAAACACCACCCCAAAGCATTATTGATCCATCCCCATGCACTTTTTTTTCTCTAAACATACCTTAGCTCATTGTGGCCAGTGAGTTCTATTTTAACCTCATCACTCCCCACAGAACTTGTTTCCAAAATGCATAAGGCTTGTTTAGATGTTTGTTTAGATTTATTTTGCAAAGGTCTGACCCTGAACTTAGTGGTGAGAATGCAGAAGAGGTTTTCTTTTAATGACTCTTCCATGAAGGCCAGCCATATTTGTGCAGGTGTCACTGAACAGTATAGCAATGTACCAATCCATAGTCTGCTAAATCTTCATGAAGGTCTTTTGCAGTCAAGTGAGGGTTCTGGTTTACCTTTCTAGCAATCCTATGAGCAACTGTCTGAAATTTTCCTTGGTTTTCTAGACCTTCTCTTGACCTCTGCTATTCCTGTTAACTGTCCCTTCTTAAATACATTTCAAACTGAGGAATTGGCAACCTGAAAATGCTTTGCTATCTTCTTATAGCCTTCTCCTGCTTTGTGGACCTCAACTGTTTTAATTTTAAATGCATTAAGCAGCTGCTTAGAAGAATCCATTGCTGCTTTTTTTCTTGGGACAAGGTTAGAAGAGTCTTGGTATTTATAAAGCTTGGAAGTTTGCATCAACTGGCGTTTTCTAATGATGACTGCGAACAAGCCTTAACCCTAACAGGCTAGTTAGGTTTAAAACTCAGTCAAAGTTATCTGAGCGCTCAAATTACCTTTGGTCCTCATACTTTTGCAAGATACTCCTTTCGTTTTTTCACTCTAAAATTGTATAAAGCCAAAATAATACACTAAAATGTTGAAAAGTTTGTTTCATCTTTAACGTTATGCCTTTTGGAGATCATTTCATCTTCAACTTGCTAAACTGTTCACAGTAACAAGAGTTTTGACCAGGGGTGTCCAAAACTTTGCATGCCACTGTGAATGCAGTGGCAGGGTTTGGGGTAGCTGGGTCTTCGTCGAGGTGTCACCACGTGTTGCTGCTTTCCGAAAGGGATGGTAAGGAGTGGTGCACCCCAATGCGAACTAAGTCCACAGCGTCAGAGTCTGCAGTTAACGAGTGTGCTTCTTTACTGGAAGAACTAAAGTGCAAAACAATACAGGCAACACACTGGGCTCGATGCTCCAGTCTCCTACCAAGCAGAAAAAAGGTTCATGGTGAGGTAAGGCTTGAGCTCCCTCTGTCTTTCTCTCAGAAGGCTGGTACCCTGCCCAAAGGCTAGTGATCCAGGATCTGTTGCTTAGTAGTCCGGTTGGCTCCTTGGTCACAGGGCTGGTTATCCATGGTCTGTGGCTCAGCATCCCCACCTCAGCATCTTGTTTTGGTCACCCATGCAGTCTAAAATGGGTCTTTTCTAAGCAGTGTTCCCTTAACTGCAGAACATTAGGGACTCTGATTTCTATCTATCTTTTCTATCTATCTATACATATGGCTGAACTAGAACCTTTTAACCTCTTTCCGACCGCCTCACGCAGGATTGCGTCCTGCGGGCGGTCGGTTCATTCCTCCTTGACGCGCCCGCGCGTCATCTCGCGAGACGCGAGATGACGCGCTCCTGAGCCCGGTGGAACGCAAATGGAACGCACCGCCGGGCTCAGGACAAGTTCGTCACCAGCCTGCCAGCCAATGATCAGCGCTGGCAGGCTGGTGATTTTCAAAATCACCTATAGAAATCATCAATATAGTTTTTATTTATAAATATAAGGATGTTAAAAGGGATCTGTGCCATGTGCTGGGTCCTTTTCATCGGTTGGACCCAGCACAGAGCACAGATCCCAAGTAAGTGCACCAATCACTACATATCAGGCCCTGATCACCCCCTGATCACCTATAATTAACCCCTTGATCACCTGTCAATACATAGTGAAAGGGAAAAAAGTGATCAGTGTCACTTTTGTGAACTGTCACTTTTTTTTTCACCAGTATTGACTGTTAGGTTTAGGTTAGTTTAGGTCCCTTTGGTAGGTAGTTAGCGTTAGCGCCCAGCCCACCGCACCGCAGTCACTGATTCGCTGATTAGCGTAGCGCTAATCAGCGTTTGTACTTTATAGTATCTGTAAGTGATCAGAACTGATCACGGTCAGATCTATAATAGTATTACTGTCACTTTAGTTCGCCCTCCACCCCAAGCGCAGTGTTTGCCCGATCAGACCTGATCGGTCGCCCACACCTGCGTTCACCCACGCCCGCCCGCCGCAGTGACAAAAAAATTTTTTTGTATCACTGCACAATCACTTCTAGCGCTGCGGCGATAAAAAAATCAGTTTTGATCTTTTTATCAATCGCAGCGGCTTCTGTACTTCGCTACACTCCCATTTGTAAGACAGGCTTGCTTTTTCTTGGGTAGTCTCAGGGAATACCCCCAAATTTAGACGCCCAAATGTCAAACAAGGGGTATTCCTCTGAAGAGGCCTACAGGATTCTGACCCAGTCGGATGAGGAATGGGAACCCTCATCTGACGAATCTAGCGGGTCAGAATACGAACCTGTAGAGAGCAGTGGCTCTCTGACTCAAAGTTCTGACGAGGAGGTGGAGGTCCCTGATAGAACCAGGCGTACCCGGCCCCGTGTTGCTAGACCGCAGGTTGCGCAGGATCCGCTTCAAGGGCAGCAGAGTGGGGCTGGCGCTGCCGGATTACGTGGTGAGGCATACACCAGCAGCGCAGCCCGTCCTGGACCTAGTACCAGCACTGCCGTAGAACATGGTGAAGTGGCGAGCACCAGAAGGGCAGTTGAAGCTGGTACGGTGGCACGTGCAGTAGTTTCCCGTCGCAGCCACCGCAAAGACAGGCCCGTAGAGCCCCTAGAGTCCCTGAGGTGCTGGCAAATCCTGATTGGCAGCCCCCAACTTCAGCCGCACCAGTAGTTCCCCTTTCACCGCCCAGTCAGGAGTTCGGGTGGAAACAGCTCAGATAGGATCGGCGCTGGGGTTTTTGAGCTGTTTTTCACTGCGGAGCTCTATGACTTAGTCGTGGCAGAAACAAATCGGTATGCCACTCAATTTATCGCCGACAACCCGGGAAGCTTCTATGCCCAGCCTTTCCGGTGGAAACCAGTCCAAGTTTCCGAATTTAGAACTTTTCTGGGCCTTCTCCTCAACATGGGCATTACAAAAAAACATGAATTGCGGTCATATTGGTCCACGAACCCAATTCATCACATGCCCATGTACTCTGCTGCCATGTCCAGGACACGTTTTGAGACCATCCTGCGTTTCCTGCACTTTAGTGACAACACCACCTCCCGTCCCAGAGGCCACCCAGCTTTTGACCGGCTCCACAAAATTCGGCCCCTCATAGACCATTTCAACCTGAAATTTGCAGATTTGTATACCCCTGCACAAAACATCTGCGTAGACGAGTCCCTAATACATTTTACCGGGCGCCTTGGCTTCAAGCAGTACATCCCAAGCAAGCGCGCCCGGTATGGGGTCAAATTGTATAAGCTCTGTGAAAGGGCCACAGGCTATACGCACAAATTTCGGATCTATGAGGAAAAGATCAGACCCTGGAGCCGGTCGGTTGCCCTGACTACCTGGGGAGCAGTGGGAAGATAGTCTGGGACTTGGTGTCACCCTTATTCGGCAAGGGGTACCATCTTTACGTGGACAACTTTTACACAAGTGTGGCCCTCTTCAAGCATTTGTTCCTAGAACAGATTGGCTGCTGCGGCACCGCGCGACCTAGTCGCCGGGGCTACCCTCAACGGCTTCTTACCACCCGACTTGCAAGGGGGCAGAGGGCTGCACTGTGTAACGACGAACTGCTCGCGGTGAAATGGAGAGACAAGCGTGGCGTTTACATGCTCTCCTCCATTCACGCAGACACGACAGTCCAAATTGAGCGGGCAACCAGTGTCGTTGAAAAGCCCCTCTCGGTCCACGACTATAACCTCCACATGGGAGGGGTGGACTTCAACGACCAGATGTTGGCCCCGTATTTAATTTCCCGACGCACCAGACGCTGGTATAAGAAGGTGTCTGTATATTTATTTCAATTGGCTGCCTATAATAGTTACGTTCTCTACAGTAAGGCTGGGAGAACAGGATCCTTCCTCAAATTTCAGGAAGAGATCATTTCGAACTCCTGTATCCAGGAGGTTCCGTGGCCCCATCCACCAGTGTAGTTAGCCGTCTACACGAGCGGCACTTCCTAGCGTTGTGCCTGGTACCTCAACCCAACCGCCACCCCGAAAAAGATGTCGTGTCTGTAGCAGGAGTGGAATAAGGCGTGACACCCGTTATTTCTGTCCTGACTGTCCTGACCACCCTGCCCTATGCCTAGGGAGTGTTTCGGAAGTACCACACTCAGGTACACTTAGGGACCTAGGGATTGCAGGACACAGGTAGTTTTTACAATCAGGCTCAAGGGTCTCTCAGGATACTAGGTTTTGAGAGACCCTAACACATAGGGGACGGTGCTGCTGTGCTGCTGTGCTACTGCAGAAGTGTGAAACGGTAGAAACCTCTCCTTTCACTTGGGATAACGTGTATAGTGTACTTCTCACCATCTCTGTGTGATTTACACTTTACACATTGTCCCATGGGAAAGGAGAGGTTTCTGCTAGAAAAATAAAGCGTGAAATGGTTAAAAAGAAAAAAAAATGAAACAGGTAGCAAGAAAAAAAAATCTTGAGTTAGTTCAGGTTTTAAAAGTTCATTTTTTTTCATGTTCAGGTTTTATTCATGTTTTATAAAGTTTGCAACGTTCAAGTCATGTGCCTGTTGCCTGTTTTTCTTTTTTTTTTTTTCCCCTAACCACCCTTTATTTTCCAGGTAGATCAACGGACCAACCGATGAAAACGCCGCAGCACTGATGTGAATTCTGAGAGAAGCATTGCGCTGCTGTCAGAAGACACGTGAAGTCGGTGTATGCGGCGCTGCAAGGCGAGATTTCTCCTCTGCAGGACAGGTACGTTTGCCCTGGCATGTGAGCTGAGGAGAGGTGTTGGAGTTCATATGCTTTGGCAAACACTTTGTATCAAAAATCTGGCAAAGATGTCTTCCTCCACACCGATGGATTGATCGATGTGAATGGAGAAATCACGTTTGCCAGGACATAGGAGCTGAAGTGGGTATGGATGTTTGGGCGGAGCCCCTATGTCCTGGCAATCGCCAGGCCCCTCTATTTTTGCATATTTTTGGCAGAGATTTTTCATCCACATCGATCGATGCGAATGAGGAAATCTGTGCCGTTCATTTTTTCTTTCAGCCCAGAGGCTGAACGGAAAAAAAATCTCATTACCCGTATGCTCCATATAAGGAGAATAGCAGAAACTCCTAATGCTGGCCATACGTGTAATGATTGCGGAGACCCTCAAATGCCAGGGCAGTACAAAAACCTCACATGTGACCCCATTTTGGAAAGAAGACACCCCAAGGTATTCGCTGAGGGGCATATTGAGTCCATGAAAGATTGAATTTTTTGTCACAAGTTGACAAAGTTGTCACAATTTTTGATTAATAGCAAAAAAAGTAAAAATGTCAGCAAGAATGAAATAGCACCAAATGAAAGCTCTATTAGTGAGAAGAAAAGGAGGTAAAATTAATTTGGGTGGTAAGTTGTATGGCCGAGCAATAAACGGTGAAAGTAGTGTAGTGCAGAATTGTAAAAAGTGGCCTGGTCATTTAGGGTGTTTAAGCTAGGGGGGCTTAAGTGGTTAATGGGATGGATGGACTGGAGAAACACAACCCAAACAAATGGAATGTTATAATTCTCGTCTCTCATAGACTTGCATTAGAAATTTAACGATACTCAATGGCAATGACACAGTAGTTTTTCCAGACAAAAACAAGTCTTCAGACATAACATAGCTAAACCAGACATCCAAAAGGTCAGTCTATCTTGTTTTGGAGATAAACAAATCTAGCTTTTTCCGTCCATAACATACTCTTCTTTATACCTTATGGTAACTGTGAAAAACTACTAGCTTTTCATTGTTAGCTAGAAAGTTCCAAAAGTCTCTCAGTATTCATTAACCCTTTCCACAGTGCAGTGCAAATACAGTGCAAATAAACAGGATATATTTCATAAAAAAACATATAAAATGCAGTTACACAATATTAAACTGAATAAATCAGTGTAAACTAATCCTTTAAGGTGAAATAAAGTAAGAAGTTGATGACTGTGCAAATGTTGACAAAAGTCCAGAACTCAAAGTATCCCTGCTCCAGAGCACTACTTAAATAATGTTACCATGCTGTTGTGCAGTTAGACTTAACATATACCTTTGGTATTCCTTTGTGGATTTCTATGTTAAAAAAATGATGTTTAGTCCATATGCAAACTAGGGTGCAAAGTTTCGAAACTTTCTAAGAGCCCTAGCCCGCTTATTCAGTGAAACCAAAGGTGACCATTCACAAAGCCCAGTACCTCCCCTATGAGCTCCTAACTGACTGCAACGTCACCAACATCCATCCCCTCCACCCCCTCTGCTGGCAATATTGCCTCTCCTTGGTTGGCTTGTCACAGTATATGGTAAGGGCATCGGCCTCACTATACTTACTGCGCATGCGCAACACAGCTGTCTCCGTTACTGTGAGACCTCAGCGCTCTCCAGTAATGATATTAGCAGTGCTGTGCATGTGCAGCAAGTATAATGAGGCCAATTCCCTTACTATATACAGAGACAAGCCAGCCAATTAGAGGCAATATCACCAGATGAGGGGGAGGGTATCGGTGACGTTGCAGGCAGTTAGGAGCACATGGGGGAGGTACTGGTCTCTGTGAATGGTCGGCTTGGGCTCTTAGAAAATTTTGGAAACGCCTACCTTCTAATTTGCATGTAGAATAAACATTGTTTTCTGGAGATGAAATTAAATTTATTCAGTAATAAGTTATAACAAACACAGTGCAAAAATGGTGAGTTTTGTATATACTGTAAATGACTCAGAGGCCATAAAAGAGCTACTTTAGTAGAGCACCATTTGATTTGGTTGTCAGCACAAGCCACAAATGCACAGCCCGCCAATACTACCTGCACTGCCAAAAGGCTGATAGTGATGGAGGAAAAAGCAGTGCTGGAGGTCAGAGTAGTAAGTGTGTGACGAAAGTAGATTCACATCTTGACATAAATACATCCAACAGCATATTATTTGTTTTTCTTGTCTCTGTACATTCTTTTAAGGTCAATAAGCTCCGCTACCTGATAAAGCAAGATGCTAGAAGCTCTACAGAGAGAGCTAAACCAATAATACCCAAGTAGTTTACAGAAAGTGGAAAACAAAGAAAAATATGCTAGAACCCTTGTGAATATAACTCTATTAAAGCCTGGCCTCCAGTCAGAAAAGTGGGCAAAACAATCAACTAGATCGGCAGCATTTCTCCTGTCCTTTAAAGATGCGAAAGGAGAGGAGAAGACAAATTACACATGTAACAAGGTTCTGGAACACAAGATATTCCTTTAGTAGTTACTGAGCAATGTATTATCAGTAAATTGAAGCAATGTACAATTTGTATACGAGGGGGTGATGTGAGAAAGGTTCCCTTGATTGTCATATATTCCACATAACATTGTACTTAAACAATATGCAATCTGCAAACAAAATGTTTCATCTCGGAAATTGCATGTGTAAACTCCACAGAAGCCGGGCTCCCTCTGCCATTAATCCATATTACAGTGTGCTAGAAAACACCAGTCTCTGCCTCCGATGGAATTGCAACCACCATGTGGTCATTAAAGAAAATGCATTTTTCCAAATAATATATTTCAAATGATCCTTCTTCTCTGACGGACGTTTCCATAAATATTTAACGTGTGCAGTCCCTTTTATCGAATGTATTACTGAACAGCCGATGCATTTAAACATTGTCCAGGGAGAAGAAGAAGCCACAGTGGGGTGATTCATTAACTCAGTGTATGATGGGTGCAGATATGCAAGATTTATATTAATGTGTCTTATAAGGAAAACATCTGCTTCTGCTGAAGGCAATAAAATGGAGAGAAAATTAAATTAAGGGTTAGAAAAATATGAGGAATCTTTTAATTCACTGCAAAATAACAGCACTGAGTAGATCATATGGTCAGATGGTCCATCTGTAAGAAATATGATTATCAACAATATTAAATAAGATGATAATAATATTGAGCAATAAAAATATTCCAATGTAAGTTCTAGGGGACGGTCAGCACTCCAACAAAAGTGATTATTGAAGTATATTGAAAAAAAGAGAAATTATATTATATGCAGAATCAATTGTGCAGCATATTGATAAGACAAATAAACCAATTATCATAACATAAAAGAAAACCACTTTAGGCAAAAAAACAGATATTTAACAAACCATAACACCCACCTATATATGTAGGACAGAAACACCATTAAATCACAACACTATTTCACAGATTCCTGGCCTAAAGAATCCCAGACATAAATCACAAAAACAAAACCAGTTAACAAAACGATATTACACAACCTACTAATGCATAATAACCATTCAGTAATGCAGAATCACTGACTATAGCTACCAGAATAAGGTTCCCTGCCAACCCTGCTCACAGGCTACCTTCTTCCCAGGAAGGACCTCACTTCCTTGCAACTCCCCCAGTTCCTGCCAGCTACTCCTATGCCCAAAGCATGGATCTTTTATCCCTTGAAAGCTATTAACTCCCCTCCTTGTCAACGCCCCATATCGGTTATTTAAGAGGCTGTGTGGGCCTTCCCAGAAACTGAATCTTGGTCAAACAGTTATTTTACCATTTTATGACACTTCGCCCTTATTCATACATTTTGGGTGACCTTTGTTCTCTACCAATCAGCATATGTAAGAGGTACAAGATATTCCAAGACCTTTATCTGTGACAATCAGAGTAAGTCAAAAGGAACTAGATACATACTAATGAAGTATACACACATACAGTCACCTACCCATCTCTGATTCACACAAATAAATCCCTCATAATCTATACAATATAATTAGAGATAAGCGAATCGAATCCCACAAATTCGATCCGAATTTCAGGATAAATTAAATTCGCCTAGAAGCCGAATTTGCTAGTGGTTTGTGTCAGCAAATTGATTTAACCTGAAATAGTATAAAAAAAATATTAAATCAAACTTACCGCCCTCCATTTGCGCATGATGGTCCGCCAGGCTCCATCTTGCTTGAAAATCTCGGCCGAAATCCCGCCGGCGTGATGAGGTAAAGATGGCCTGTCGTGCTCAAATGGAGGCGGGAAGTTTGATTTAATTTAATTTTTTTGTTAATTTTTCACTGTTTTTACACTCTGATGCCGCGATCATGTATGAACGCAGTACCTAAGGGGTACAATGATGGGGGCGGCGCTATCGCAGCTCCCCATCATTGCACCCGCTACACAATGATGATGGAAGCATGTGATTGGACCAAGTGACCCATTTGACCCAGTGACATCTCGGAAGGTCCTTTACCCCCCCCCCCAGCTGAAGACACAACAGGAGACTGGCAGCTACGAGCTCAATTGGAGGAGGTGAGTTACTTTTTATTTTATTTTATTGTTAACCCTCAATCACCCTTTTTACTTTGCATTCTGTATTTAGAATGCTATTATTTTCCTTTATAACTATGTTATAAGGGAAAATAATAAAGATCGGGTCCCCATTCCGATCGTCTCCTAGCAACCATGCAGGAAAATCGCACCGAATCCGCACTTGCTTGCGGATGCTTGCGATTTTCCCGCAGCCCCATTCACTTCTATGGGGCCTGCGTTGCGCGAAATAACACAGAATATAGAGCATGCTGCGATTTTCAAGCGACGCAGAAGTGATGCAGGAAAATCACCGCTCATGTGCACAGACCCATAGAAATGAATGGGTCCAGATTCAGTGAGGGTGCAATGCGTTAACCTCACGTATTGCATCCGCGTGAAAGGCGCCTAAGATCCAACACTCACAGTGGAGGTCACTGTCATGACAGTCAGTAGGGCCAAATTCTAAAATCCAATGCTTGAAATGCAAGTACTGCTTTCCAGTGATAGGAATGGACACAAAAATAGATCAAAAACCAATGGTTATGTGTTGGGAGTGTGATAAACCGGTGGTTGTATGTAACTAATGGCACTGAATCAGGAACATAGCAGCACATACACGGCCAGGCACTCACTCCCAAATAAAGAAAACCTAAATCCTAATCGTCTGCAGAACGAGATCCAGGGGGATGATGCACTAAGCTGATTAGAGAGCAATAATGCTAGCTACTAAACTGATCACATAATCAAACTTCATAAACTAGCGGTTACTCAAACATAGTGTACAAATGCCCAGAACTATCCTAATATTATAATATAATATAATATTATATATTATAATATCCTACTATGATCTATATTAAGCACCTGTGCATCGATGTATTGTCAAAATCTATTTTTTTTTATGTATTTTACTATTTTACTTACTTATACAGCACCGACATATTCTACAATTTATCATCACTCTCTGATCCTAGGGTTTCACAATCCAAATTACCTCTCGGTATGTTTTTGGGGTGTGGGAGGAAACCAGAATTCCCAGAGGAAAGCCACACAAACACAGAGATGACAGACAGACTCCATGCTGATGTTGTTCTTGGTCGGATTAAAACCCAGAAACCCAGTGGTACAAGACTTCAGTGCTTCTCAATGTAAGTCAAAACTAACCATATAAATAAAAAAAAAGTGTGGTCAGTGCTAATGTGAACTCATGCTAAACAATTAAATAACACCATAATTGTGCACATACAGTACACATCTGGAAAGTGTAGCGAGGATTTGTATTCAGCCCCCTGCAGTATGTTACCCCTAAATAAAATCCAGTGTGACCAATTCCCTGAAGTCCTCTAAGCAGTAACTAGAGCCCCCATGTGTGTAATTTATTCTCAGCATAACTACAGATATTCTGTGAAGGCCTCGGAGGTTTGGTTAGTGAACATTAGTGATCAAACAGCGTAATGAAAACCAAGCAACACGCCAGACAGGTCAGGCATAAAGTTGTAGAGAAACATAAAGCAGGGTTAGGTTATAAAAAAATATCCCAAGCTTTGAACATCTCACAGAGCACTGTTCAATCCATCATCCAAAAATGGAAGGAGTATGGCACAACTGCAAACCTACCAAAACATGTCCGTCAACCTAAACTGACAGCACAGGAAAGGAGAGCACTAAATAGAGCAGCAACCAAGAGGCTCATAGTCACTCTGGAGAAGCTGCAGAGAGCCACAGCTTAGGTGTGAGAATCTGTCCATAGGACAACTATTAGTTGTGTACTTGACAAATCTTGCCTTTATAGAAGAGTGGCAAGAAATACATTTTTGAAAGTTAGGCTACATTCACACTCGCGTTTGGTGCAGATCCGTCATGGATCTGCACAAAGGCATCTGTTCAGATAATATAACCGCATGTATTCGTTCTGAACGGATCCATTTGTATTATCTTTAACATAGCCAAAACGGATCCGTCTTGAACACCATTGAAAGTCAGTGGGGGATGGATCCGTTTTCTATTGTGCCATATTGTGTCAGTGAAAACGGATCCGTCCACATTGACTTACATAGGATCCGTTTGGCTCAGTTTCGTCAGATGGAAACCAAAACGCGTTTTAGTGTCTGTCTCCAAAGCGGAATAGAGGCGGAACCGAGCCAAACTGATGCATTCTGATCGGATCCTTTTCCATTCAGAATGCATCAGAATGCAAACTGATCCGTTTTAGAGCCCCGAACTGATCTTACAAACGGAAAACCAAAACGCGAGTGTGAAAGTAGACTAAGAAATTAAGCACTGGTATCCTGGTGACTTCAGTTGTGTTACTAAGCATAACTTTTTGGGTATACAAGAATTTTATCTTTTTTTAATGTTTTGCTCTTTCATGTATTGTTATATGTACAGTCCACCATCTATTCATTTTATTGTAATATATTTGTTGCATTTCAAGACAAGCAGCAAGCTGCGTTTTGGTGTCCGTCTCCAAAGCAGAATGGAGGTGGAACGGAGCCAAACTGATGCATTCTGAGCGGATCCTTTTCCATACAGAATGCATTAAGGGCAAAACTGATCCGTTTTGGACCGCTTGTGAGAGCCCCGAACGGATCTCACAAACGGAAACCAAAAAGCCAGTGTGAAAGTAAGAAATCCCATTTGCAGTTTGCTACAAGCCATGTAGAGGAGATGGTGAAACATGTGGAAGAAAGTGCTCTGGTTCAGATGAGACCAAAGTTGAACTTTTTGGCCTGAATGCAAAACGTTATGTGTGGGAGAAACCTAACACTGCATATCACTTTGACCATAGCATTTCTACAGTGAAACACAGGGGCGGACACAGACAGCAAAGGGCCCCTGTGCCTGGCCCCCCCAAACCACACATACAAATATAAATATATACGGGCAAATAAAAAACATCTTGGTAATATGGATTAATATGTTCACAGTGTGCATATATATTTTTTTTATACACGCCCACTCTTTTTACTCTGCCCAAAGCATAACTATATACATCCAGTCTCCTTAATGCCCCCACATAGTAATTATTCCCCCTTTGTACCTGCACATAGTAGTAATTCCCACTGTGCCTCCTTCACCGTAATTATTCCCAGAGATGCCCACTTCCCAGCAGTTATGCACAGATATGTGCCCCCTTCACAGCACTTATACCCAAACATACACCCTTTCCCAGCAGTTATGCCCAGATCTGTGCCCAAATCACAGTCATTATGCCCAGAGATGCCCCCTTCACAGTAGCTATGCCCATATATGTGCCCCCTTCACAGTAGTTATGCCAAAATATGTGCCCCTTCACAGTAGCTATGCCCAGATATGTGCCCCCTTCACAGTAGTTATGCCCAAATATGTGCCCCCTTCACAGTAGCTATGCCAGATATGTGCCCCCTTCAAATAGTTATGTCCAGATATTGTCCCCCCCTTCACAGTAGCAATGTCTGACACTATATAGTGTTGCTGCTATGAAGCCAGGGTCATATTGAAGTCCATATTTTTTAGATAGCTGACAGTAAAATGCTCCCTAGGCCTTCAGCTATCCCTCAGGACTCCCTCATACCCTTGCACAATTAAAGGGCTGACCTGTTACATATGCACTTGGCAGCTGAAGGCATCTGTGTTGGTCCCATGTTCATATGTGCCCGCATTGCTAAGAAAAATGATGTTTTATTATATGCAAATGGGGGCATTACCATTACTCCTGGAGGCTCTGCTCTCTCTGTAACTGCCGCGCCCTCTGTACTTTGACATGGCTAGTTGTGATACCATTTTCGCTTCCAGGCCCTGTCAAAGTAGACAGGGAGCAGAAGTTGCAAAGTAACCGGAGCCTCTAGGTGTAATGGTAACGCCCCCATTGCTCCTAGAGACTTATTTGCATAAATTAAAACATAATTTTTCTCAGCAATGCGGGCACATATGAACATTAGAAAAAAAAGGTGGGGGTTCAGTCCGCACAACCCTATATGCAGGTGCACATTGCTATGGCGAAATACACATACAAACGCAAAAACAAAAATGCAATGGCACTCTGCAAGCAGCACTCTGCCCTGCCTCCATGCTGGATGTTGAATGAGGCATTAGTGTACATTTTGGCCAAAGCATAATAAGCCACTCACCACGTCAAGGTCGCCTCCATACGTGGTCCCTAACACTAGTGCCCTGGAGGCTGGTTTTAAAGTCAGTATAAAACTGAGTCTACTTTTATAGCGCCTACAAGTAGCCATGCGGGGTGACGGTGATCGAGGTGGTGGTGTTTCTGCAACACTGTCACTTCAGGGGGGGGGGGGGACTGGAGGCACTGTCAGCCATCCAATCTACTACTCTACTTGTTCTGACCTCACCATTCGAACACCGGCATACAAAATGACGCTTAACTTCCTGTCGCCTACGAGCACCTGAGGACATTGTTTCATTTTGGCGTGTAGCTGGCACAGATCGACCACGTCCTCTCACTGCAAAAGGAGCTCCACCAGCACCGGCAGCACCACAACCAGGGCCACGCCCCTTATTTGATGCTCTAATAATTCTTTGAGGTCACCCACCGAACTAACAGATGGATTAACTATATTAATTTCCCTGTCACGTTGTCACGGACGTTCCCTTGACAGGTACCAGGAAATCAGATAGACTGGCATCACGTGGGTTAAATTAACAAGTTCCTTGTGCATCTTATTGTGTCTGTGTTTTGGTGAATACCACACCCCTTCCTTCAGGTTTTGCTTGTTGGTTTTTTACCTTCCCTTTAAGTAGCCGCTTCTAACTCTTGGAGGTGCGGTTTATAGATTTTCTTCCTGCCTTCTAATTAGCTGGTCGGTTGTACTCTGTGGTACTACTGGAGTTGCCAGTTTTTTACTTTAGGCTAAGTCTTGTCTTTCCTTATTGTGTTGTGTTTGTTATATTCCCTGTTATTTGTATCTGGGCCTGAGACAGAGAATTTTATTCATCCAGCTGGGGAGGAATGGGTTGTCTCTGGTCCTGACTCCTTACCTTATTCCAGGGCCATATAGTGAAATAAGGACCTAGGTATCCAGCATATGAATATTCCCTTAATACTTTCAAGGTCTATTCATATTGATAGGTAGTTAGTGGCCCGGATTAGGGTTGTTATGAGGTGACCTGTTCCTTTCCTAGTTTCCAGGCCCAGTTACTGTTCCACTTCCTTCCTGTGTTCAGTGTGGAGTTTTTCCCCCACACTGATCGTGACACACGTATGCAGTGCAGTTGTACCTCACACCAAAAATGGGAATATGTCACTCACCGAACTAACAGAGGGATTAACTATATTAATTTCCCTGTCACGTATGCAGTGCAGGTGTACCTCTCACCAAAAATGGGAATATGTCACCCACCAAACTAATAGATGGATTAACTATATTAATTTCCCTGTCACGTATGCAGTTCCGGTGTACCTCACACCAAAAATGAGTATATGTCACCCACTGAGCTAACAGATGGATTAACTATATTTATTGACCTGTCACGTATGCAGTGCAGGTGTACCTCACACCAAAAATGGGAATATGTCACCCACCGAACTAACAGAGGGATTAATTATATTAATTTCCCTGTCACGTATGCAGTGCAGGTGTACCTCTCACCAAAAATGGAATATGTCACCCAGCGAACTAACAGACGGATTAACTATATTTATTTCTCTGTCACGTATGCAGGGCAGGTGTACCTCACACCAAAACTGGGTATATGTCACCGGCCGAACTAACAGTCAGATTAACTATATTAATTTCCCTGTGACGTATAAAGTTCACGTGTATCTCACACCAAAAATGGGTATATGTCACCCCCCGAACTAACAGACGGATTAACTATATTAATTTCCCTGTCATGTATACAGTGCAGGTGTACCTCACACCAAAAATGGGTATATGTCACCCACTGAACTAACAGTCAGATTAACTATATTAATTTTCCTGTCACTTATAAAGTCCATGTGTATCTCACACCAAAAATGGGTATATGTCACCTATCGAACTAATTAACTATTATATTTTTGTGTCAGGAGTACAAAAATTGTGCATTGCACCCAAAAAAAAAATCTCTATAGGTCACCAACAGAATTAACAGCCAGATTTATTATTATATTTCTGTGTCCGGAGTGAAAAGCTGGTGTATTGCACCCACAAAAAATCATTATAGGTCACCCACAAAACAAATAGCCAGATTCCTAACACTCTCCCTCGCTTTAGCTGCCTGCTTCCTGTCCCTGCACTACTCAGAGCTGATGGGTGGTGCTACATGTGATCCAGCTTGTATAGAGGCTGGGTCACATTGTGCACTGACCAATCACAGCCATGCCATTACTAGCCATGGCTGTGATGGTTTCTAAGTGCCCACAGCTTAAAAGCTTGTTGATTGGCTGCCCTGCAGCCTTTTAAAAGCTTTATTAAATGCCCGAACACCGAACTTGAACCCGAACTGTTCCGGCAAAGTTCAGGTTCAGGTACCCAAACTTGCCAAGTTTGGTACGGACCCAAACTTTACAGTTCGGGTTTGCTCAACACTAGTCATAAAAAATAACTTGTCCTGGCTGACCGAAGTAAAATATTCTATCACAGTACTGACAAATCACCCGTCAGAAGGTTAGATACATAGAATAGTGGAATATGAAAACAAAGGTATTACAGACCACCACCATTAAAACATAGCCTTTATTAGAATATACTTAAAAACTGCCATTATATGCCATTAAAAATGCAAAATAAGGGCACTAGGAAAAAGGAGATATATTATCCTTGCTTTTCCCTATGCTGTATGCCCTGCCTAGAACTGAATTGCCGGCCCGATAGGGGCAATCCCGTGTCAGGAACCTCCTGTTGACCCTATGTTGCCCCTGACACAGAGATAGAGAACCACCACCGTATATAAAACCAATCAGTGATAATATAGAAAAAACAAACCAGGAACATATAGGTCCTAAAAATCTATTGTTCTCTCTACTTTTCAATACAGAGCATAGATTCAAATCGAGGGTATATTTCTAAGTCTGAATAGATTTAGAATATAGTAGTCCCTATATATTCAATAGCATACAATAAAGATAATCCCATGAGATAATAAGTTTTGTAAGATTATCAGGGGACAACAGATGCAGAGAAGAATCCTCCATAAAAATAGAAGACATCTAATATACGGGATACATCAAAAATTGATCACATATATGAACAAAGCCCAAGGTGACAATTAGAGAAGAGAGGATGGCATAGAGCATTCACTTGTCCAGATGATGCCGCGTCACACCGTATGAAAGCCTTTTTATGATAATATAGTGCAACCAGAATCTCAATACATAGAGCTACATGCAATAATCTATTAGACGTCTATGTCTCCCAATGGAGCGTATAAAGAAGGACCACATTCAACAATAGTCCAAAGTGAATTCGATGTATAGTGAGAATAAGGTCCCTTGGGACCAAATACTTGCGTGTCCCTCGGGACTAAATTGAGCAGATGGCGGGGTGCTGATATCATAGAGGTACCTCAGATGGCAGGTATCATGGAGGTGGCATTCTCCTACTATGAATCTTTTCTTTTTTTTGCATTTTTAATACCACATAACGGTAGTTTTTAAGTATATTCTAATCATAGTTACGTTTTAATGGTGGCTATGTGTGATACCGAAGTCAAATATAGAAAGTTGATCCAGTGATCATTTGGCTGATCACATCTTTTATACTGGTATAACAAGGTCAATTTGTAGACAGCACATCGCCTCATGATGCCAAAAACCGTATTGGCAGAGGCCGCTCTAGACTTTGTGAGGCCTAAGGCGAAACTCGAACATGATGCCCCTACGAAGATCATTGGGATGCTCGTGATCTCCTGTACGGTGCCCCAGCTCAATCCTCAAGAAGAAATAAGCTGTGCCAACCACCGCACGGAGCGGTGGTGGGGTCAACACTCCCCCTCTATGTATCTCTATGGAAGACTCGCAAGACTACACAAGTGCTATATCTGCGGCTCTCCCATAGATACATGGAGGGGGACTGTTGACCACCGCTTCGGGCACAAGGAGATCCAGAGTACCGTACAGGAAATCGTGGGGGATCCCATCAGCCGGACCCCCCGATCAGACACTTATCTCCTATCCTTTGGAAAAGGGATTTATTTTCCTATCCCAGAGTACCCCTTTAATTTGCAGTGACATCACAGTAAAGGGTTAAAATGCACAGTGGCAACACAGTTCAGGGCTTATATTCACAGTGCATATTAACACTTTGCATTAAACCTGGCTATACTGAGATATCACAGTGCATATTAACCCTTTACTGTAATATCACATTGACATTAGAATTGCATTAACCCTGGCTGTACTGTGTGTGACATCACTGTGCATATTAACCCTGTACTGTGACTAACAATACAGGGTTAACATGCACAGTGAGTGACATGACAGTACAGGGTATACACAGTGATGTCACAGTCAGGGTTAAGCAGCTGCATGCTTGCAGCACATAATACAGGGTGATCTTGTACCTTGGGCTTATATTCACTGGTCGGGCACCACTGTCTGTCTGTGAGCAGCAGCCAGACACGGACTGAGGTGAGGGCCCTGGCTCCTTCTTCTTCTCTCCTGCGTGGCTGCGCAGCACTCTGGGGGCGGAGCTGGCAACGTTCAGAAGACGTGCATGTGCAGCAGCATGCTCCGAGCCCAAGCAGCCACTGCTCTCTTAAAGAGGCAGAGAGGGGTTCAGAGTGGCCGCTCACAGACGCGCACAGACATTTTGAAGGACAGAGGCTTAAGTAAAAAAAAAGGGAAGGGCACTTGTCATAATTACGCACAACGTAGCGCGTAAGGTGGCGGGGGACCAAGGTGTGCTTTTGGTGGCCTTTGAACTAATGGTGGCCTGTGGATGACACTGTTATGGGGGATCTGTGGATGACACTGTTATGGAGGATCTGTGGATGGCACATTGTTATGGGGGGATCTGTGGATGACACTGTTATGGAGGATCTGTGGATAGCACATTGTTATGGGGGGGATCTGTGTTGGACACTGTTATGGAGAGCACCTGTAGATGGCACTGTTATGAGGGAATCTGTGGATGACGCACTGTTATGAGGGATCTGTTGGATGGCACGGTTATGGGGATCTGTGGATGGCACTGTTATGGGGTCTGTGGATGACACTGTTATGGGGGATCTGTGGATGACACTGTTATGGGGATCTGTGGATGACACTGTTATGGGGGATCTGTGGATGACACTGTTATGGGGGATCTGTGGATGACACTGTTATGGGGATCTGTGGATGACACTGTTATGGGGATCTGTGGATGACACTGTTATGGGGATCTGTGGATGACACTGTTATGGAAATCTATGGATGACACTGTTATGGGGGATCTGTGGAATACACTGTTATGGAGGAGGATCTGTGGATGACACTGCTATGGGGGGGATCTGTGGATGACACTTTTGGGGGGATCTGTGGATGACACTGTTATGGAGAGGGATCTGTGGATGACACTGTTATAGAGGGGGATCTGTGGATGACACTGCTATGGGGGGGATCTGTGGATAACACATACCGTATATAGCATCTTATGCTATATGTGTCATCCACAAATCCACCACATGAGAATGTCATCCACAGATTCCCCTCCCTATAACAGTGTTAGCCACAGATCCCCCACCCCATAACAGTGTCATCCACAGATCCCCCTCCCTATAACAGTGACATCCACAGATCCCCCACCCCATAACAGTGTCATCTACAGATCCCCCTTCCCGCCGCTCACAGGAGCGCTCACTCACTGACGTCACGTGCCTGTACCGCCTAGTGGTAGGAGCAGGCGCGTGACGTCAGTGAGTGAGCACCGCTCGCACTGCCTGTTACCAAGCTGAGTGTAAGGTAGATGACCGCTGATTTAAAGTTAAAGTTACTGCAGGATACGGATTACAGTTTAGAAATGTACACTCCTGTGAGCGGCGGGGCCTAATGTAAGAGCCACCTCTGCGTATTGGCATAAACAAGCTTATTAATGATGGACTCCATACAATAAGATAATTGGTCCACTTAAATAAGTGCATTATCCAATGTCGGTCTTCTCTTATTTCCGGCAGGTAATCTTCCTACATACACAGACCTTATCATATAATCTCTTGTTTACTATCTGAGCTAATCTCTACTACCTCCGAGATGAACACTTCTGGGTCATGTATGTACTGTAAGTAAATCACTTTTCTCAAACTGTTTAATTTAGGTGTTTGTATAAGTCTCTCATTATTCATAGCAATAATGGCTCGCTACAACACGGGAAACGTTCTGTGTCGCAGAGATAATCAGATTGTCTATGACTGAATCATTAGCCTAGTTATATCGGATATTCTATGCCAATTTATATGGTATGCAAGGAAAGCAGGAGCTCTTGTTTATAAAACTCTCTGTGATAATGAATCTTTACCCCAGGAATTCTTGAGAACTTTAACGAGGAGCAACAGTCTAAAGTCAAATAAGGTAAAGACGCGGACTTTGCCTTCTGCAACCATAATAGTTTATATTGTCTGAGCCTTTAAATAAGAGCTATAATTGGAAATAGCATAGATTTCTATGCAAACACTCATGGCAGCATCCAGTGTCAGAACTGGTTATTGCGAGATCTCGCGGCTCTAACTAAAAGAGCGCTGTCTGCAGCATGACGACATCGGTAAGTCCAATCTCTGCATGGCACGCGACTGTTACAGTAACTACTACCGCTATTATTGCTACGACCACTCCTATCCTCTCACTTGCAGCCTGTTCCACTTTGTTTACTCAAGAAATACCATAAACCGCTACCAGAGGTGTCTGCCAGTGCCTTATTCCAGTCTTCTATTGAAAGAAACATACATGCTGGACTGACATAAGCATTTATGTTCACAGTGAAGTCAGGGGAAAAAGTTGTCAGACATGAGCAGCAACAGGCGCAGGTGCAGCATCCCAAGGGGAGCATGGAGAGAATGGGAGAAGTAGTTTGGATCTGGTCACGGGGCTCACAGTGGCTTGGTTACCTCCACCAAACTCCTTCACTCCCAGGGCTGTTACAGTGAAGAAGGGGTTGCACTGGGGATTTTAGGAGTAGTAGTTTCTCATGGGCATATCCCATGTTATATCCCCTGGCTGGTGGAAGGTGGGGTAATCTTGATGTTCAGGTGCAAATGAAGTACGTTTTTCTGATTCCCAATGTCCTTGGTGAAAATAAATGTAAAAAGTAATGCAGTGCCCCACTGCTTAAAAAGTAAAAATTTTTTTTTTTGCAAATTGTGTAGGTATGCTGCAGAAGTAGTTAATAGGGTGTTAGGCCAGGTTCACATCAGCGTTTGGTTTTCTGTTAACCTGATCTGTCAGAAAAAAAATCATATTTTAATCATCCTTTATGCTCAGTTATGCACATCTTGCATCCGTTTTAGCCATTTCCGTCTGAGATCCATTATTTTAGATGGAAAAAAGTCCTATAAACTGTTTATTTCCGTTTAAGATCTCAGATGGAAATGGCTAAAACTCATGCAAAATGTACATAACTGAGCATAATGAATGCTTAAAATACAGGATCCATTTTTTGGGTTTTTTTTTTTTGTCCTTCTGGTGAATCAGAAGAACAGGAAACAAAACGGTGATGTGAACCAAGCCTTAGTAACTAAGCTTTTTCACCCTCTACATGGGGAGCAGTAGGTGAGAATAGAGTGAGACAGAGAAGTGTGAGAAAGCAAGCAAAAAACAGGTCTCTGTAGAACCAGTCAGAGTGGAGAAAAGTAAAGCCTTTAAATGGGCCTCTGATGGAACTAGAGAAAACTGTGACATATTGGAGCATTCCAGGGTTAAATGTGCCAGCCCATCAGGGAAAGAGCTACTGGATTCTGCAGAACATATAGCTGCCGCATAAGGGAAAATGCAGATAATTTGTCAGAGAAAGGTTACAGATCTAAATTGTGGCTATGGACTTCTCTGCATACTGGTGGTGGCAGTACTATTCAGGTTCCCCATCATAACAAAAGGACAGACGGGCCCTTTGTTCAGAGACTATATTACACTGAAAATACTGCATATAGTGTGAGTGTGAGAGATCAGTTGCACCCCTTGGTCAACTTGGGAAGAGTGTACAGATTTTTAGAGGTAGCTCTCAGTGGCCACACTGCCTCCCATACACAGACTTGAGAATTGTATATGCTAACTGTAAAGACTGTGCATAATCTGTACAGTTTCTGTGTGAATAATTGATTGAGCTGCCTCGGATAAGTACAGTGGATTTGTTACTTTAATCCCAGCCACATGATTGTACCATACTGCTGTCTGCACCACCATAACTCTGGAGTATACAGTATGACCATAGGTCCCCTGCCTTGCACCACAAAACTCATCCCCATCAAGGGCACCCCGCCTAACACCATGCAGAAACCTAAAACCAGGGAATGTTCCGAAGAGAAGAAATGGTGCCTCTTCCTATCACTGCAGGGCCCAAGTAAGCATCATATTCTCTCTCCCTCTCCTTGGCCTGCTGCACAGTTACTGTGAGTACTATTTTGGAACTTTGATTGACAATAAAAACACTGTTCTACTGCTAAACCGGCCTCAGCATTGCCTCATATTTCAGGGAACCCTGCCTTGCACCTCAAAACCTATATCCACCAAGGGTAGTCCACTTAACAACAGGCAGGAGAATCCCAGAACTAGGGTGTGCCTTAACGGGAAGAATAAGGTGTGCCCTTCTTACCACTGCATGGCCCAAGGGAGCCTCAGAGTGAGGACCACCATTACCACCACCACTTTTATCCTCTACATGCCTCCCTTCCAAGGCCTGTTGCAGTAATACTCACCTAGCCCCATTCCTCAGATGAACAGAGCACATCATGCTCTCCCCAGCAACATGCAAAATGCAGTGATGTCATTGCATCTGCTAAGCTAAGCACGAGAGTGCACAGGCTGGCAGATGATCCCTGGCCTGAGATTTCTACTGCACAATGACACCACTGCACCTGCTGCATCGAGCCTGCTGGAGAGAGCACAGGTCAGTGAATGGTGATGCAGGTAGCTGATGGCTCCCTGCTTCAACATTGTATTCAACTGTATCCCAGGACTGCAGACAGCCACCAAAATTCTGCACTGTCCCGGGATGGTTTGGGCTCAGAGGTATGAAAACTGCAGTACTTGGATTCTGGTGTCCATTAGCAGTATCAGACTGGGGTGTCTAGGGCCCACCAGTAAAATTTATTTTGAGGATCCACCTTACAGATACATTTAAATATTACCCGCTCACACGGCAGCAAGATGCTACCAGATGATTGAATATGGGGGTCCCTTCAGCAACTGTGAGAAGGTAGGTCCTGGGGAGAAGAGGACACTGGTAGCTTGCCTCTACCTAGAAGACATCTCAGCTCTGATCGTGTCTATAAAAATAAACTGGGAAGTTTCTTTAATAATCTATCAGGTTTTATCTATCAACATAGGCTGGTTGAGGTGCTGTACATTGAATATATGTATGTAGTGCAGTAAGTCCACTGTGCCACTTGTGCAGGGGGTGGGAGACTAGGGGCCAACTGGGGGATTCGCCTGTCGGCAAGTCTGAGCCTGTCTTTTAGGACTGGGAACAAGTCAGACTTTGGGTCTGGAAATTGGATTAAAATAAGACTATAATACATTAAAATATAAAATGAAGCTGGTTATTCATTCACTGCGGTATAAGTGAGGTTCACTGTGCCTTTCACTTGCTGACTTGTGAAGATTTCTGCATGTGATGTCTACTTCTTACAAGCTCAGCAGCGTTCATGAATACTATAGGGGATTTATATGACAGCTCTACAGTATGCAGAAAGTCTAAGGCAAACAACAGCAGACATAGCTCAGACGGGAGGAAAACACTATAGACAGCATTGATTGGAAGCAGTAGGATTTATTCTGTTTTCTGAGCTCATCTTTGCTACATGTAAAT
Source organism: Bufotes viridis (assembly GCA_033119425.1). Taxonomy (NCBI): domain Eukaryota; kingdom Metazoa; phylum Chordata; class Amphibia; order Anura; family Bufonidae; genus Bufotes; species Bufotes viridis. The sequence goes on along the minus strand of CM065590.1, from coordinate 69,927,044 downwards.
TAAGTGTGCTCACCGAAGACCTTCTTATAGCGGGTATTCATAGACAGTGTATTGAACACTTTTCTTCCTGGAAATTCTGGCATTTTTATATAAAAATACATAGCCCATTAAATTGCATCTGTCCTCTGATATTGATCCCCCCTCCTCCTCATCAAAAGGGCTAAACTATTGTTTTTCTGTCTTTCTCTTTGGGAAAAACATGAAAATCTATGTGTGCAAATCAATCACTACTTATGAATGCTGGTCGTGGTTCATTTCTCGGCTCCTGTGGGAGAGAATTCATGTAAATTGAGCCTTATTGTTACATGGTACAGTGTGAGTATAATTACTGTAAGAGTACTGGGAGCGCAGCTTCTGAAACAGATGGGATTTCTGCTTTAGTCTCAACGTGCTGAACCTGGATTTTGCAAAGTATGTAGAATTAGTAATGGGTGTTAAAGCGAGGATAGGAAACCTGCAGCTCACAATTATCAGCTGAGAACTTACAACAGTCTGGGAAAACCATGCAAACTTTCTTTGACTTTTAAATTATTAGATGAATATGTGAAAAACGGGTAAACTAGAAAATACAGATGCAGTGGGATTTATTGCTTTAAAGAGGCTGTCCACCCCTGAAGTGGACAATGTCTGGAACTAGTGCCATATATAAAAAAAAAAAAAACCACTCAACTGTCTCGACGTTCCCATGCCATTGCAACATTCATGGCCACTTCCAATCTCTGCCAGAATGGAAGTTTCTTGGTCCTGTGACCTCTGTGTCCAATCACTGGTCTCATTGGTCACATGTGCTAGAAGGCAACATCACTGTGACATGCTATTGATGTGTTGTTCTAGGACATGTGACCACCAAGGCCAGTAACTGGTTGCAGCCAAGCCAGAAACAGCAAGTATGGAAACAGCAGGACTGCAGACCGGTGAGTAGTTTTTTGTTTAAACTGGCCACAGGTATATGTGTAAAGAATAAATCAAGGCAACTGGACTTGCTGTAGATTTCTTGAAAACGTTTCACTCGTTCTTCCAAACAAGCTTTCTCAATTCTTAGTGACTTGTACAAGAATTCTCTGGGAATAAATATGTAACTGAATCAACATCTGGTAATTAGGGAGGTCATTATCACCTACTGACTCCAATTAGGACTATGGAATCAACACCTTTGACCCCATGCTAGGTATAATGACCTAATTACCAGATGTTGATTCAGTTACATATTTATTCCCAGAGAATCATTGTACAAGTCACTCAGAATTGAGAAAGCTTGTTGAAAGAACGAGTGAAATGTTTTCAAGAAATCTACAGCAAGTCCAGTTGCCTTGATTTATTCTTTACAGATATACCATGACCTGGATAAATGAGAACCTTCACAGACATATGGCCACAGGTACTTCCAACCATTGAGGCTGTTGGCCCCTCGGCAACCCTATTAAAGGCACTCAACACCTTCAGGGCCTTTTTTTATTATCGCATTCTACTCTTTTTGGGCTAAAAATAATTTTGTTAACTTATCTGTGTGCAGCCCTTATCTCTGAACTAGTGACAGCTCATAAATAGCTGGTTTGGTAAGAATTAAGCTATAATGAGTGTTTATGAGCTGTCAGGCGATCAGAGAAAAGGGCTACAAATCTTGCTGTTAGAGCAGGTATCTGACAGTATTCACTGTTAAGGGGAGGCAAATACACAAACTGGAAGCTGTAGAAGAAAAACAGTTGAAAATGTTTTAAAAAAGACCAATCGAAAAAAATCGAATGTATGATGAGGCTTCCACCGAAATCAATAGACATCCATGAATTCAGTTTAGAATGGATCATCTTAAGGGTCCTGGATCTAAAACATTTAATAGACGTGGTTCCTGGGAAGTACCAAGTTAGGGACCACTTTTCTTAAAAGGCATTTGTGAAATGGTTTATCAAAAGCTAGACAAACCTCTTAAGGGGCATTATGCCTCAAATGGCACAAAAAAATAAAAAATAAATTATTTACCATTTAAATTTAGCACCTTTCTCAGACCAATAGTGCTGTCCCTATCCCTAACTTCCATTATTGTAACAGTCTTTTGGTTCTAGAGGAGTTAAGCCATGCAAACAATTTATAAAATTATATTTACAGGTGTAATACAGTATCTGTGTCTCCAATCTGTGCTTGTTTTTAATTTACCTAAAATGGCAAGATGGTTGGGGCCACTGAGAATATGTTTCTTGGAAATAATCCCAGTGATGTAATTGCAGAAATCAACATTAAGGAATATTTAGAAATTGCATTTGTCAGTGTAAAGCCAACCTTCTAGCTCTGTGCTATAAATGGCATAGCTGCCAATACCGCACAGCAGGCGCCGTGGCATATTCTGTAGAGTAGATGAACTCGTCAACCATGTTTCTAGACATGTAATCGTGAAGCATCTGCCTTTATAAGTCCATTAGTGTATATTATTCCATGAAATTGAAAAGAAAGTATTCTATATTCAAGAGGAGACGGGAAGGTGCTCCTTTGCACAGTTCAACAGTTCATTGTATCTTGAAGGGATTGTGTATTAATAGATCAGAATGGAAGCATAATGGATTCTAATGGATCACGCTGACCTTGTTGGAATTCATCAAGATTAAGGGGGTTGTCTCTTTTTAGGAGGCAACTGGACAACCCTCTGGAGATTCACCTGAAATAAAGAACAGGTAAGTACTCCAGGGAGTTATTTTTATTGGTGAAGGATTTATTCACCTAAAATGAGAAAAATTGTCTTCGAAGTCATGATTTTTTTTTTTCTGTCCTCAGGATCAACTTTGTAGGACAACAGGCTGAACACTTTTGGTTGAAGTGTCCCTTTGAAGAATGGATTATATGTAGAGATGAACAAAGTTTTGGAAAATTTGATTTGGCTGCTTTGCTGAATTTTACAAAAAATTAGCTTTGTGACGAATTACTTTGTCACAAAGAGAATTTTTTTGTAAGTAGCAGGTGCAATGACAGGGAGGTGCGATAGCATTGCTCCCCATGATTGTACCCCTCAGATGCTGCGTTCATACATGATAGCGGCATCTGAGAGTAATAATACTGTTTAAAATGAACAGAACAAAAAATGAAATCATACTTACCGCTTCCATTTGCTTGCGACACGCCGGCCGCCGCCATCTTGCTTAAAGATCTTGTGTGAAATCTCTCCGGGCCTGAGATGATGTCTTCTTGCCGGCCGTCGTGGTCACATCATATGCCACCACGCATGGGATTTTGGCTGAGATCTGCAATCAAGATGGCGGCACCCATTACGAGCAAATGGATGAGGTAAGTATGATTTTTTCTTTTTTTTTTTTACACTATTTAAGGTTAAATTGATTCGCTACCACGAAGCACGAGGAAAGTTGTCTTCATGGCGAATCGAATTTATCCTGAAATTCGGATTCGATTGGCTATCTAATTATATGTTGCCATAGTACTTATGTACCTGAGATTTTGTATAAAGTGACATAGTGCCGTTAAATGAGGAAGACAACAGGTATCATGAAAGTGGTCCCGTGACTATAATGGGTTTGTTTGGTTTCCATCATGGTGTTTGTCACTTTACTGGGCAATAGTGTAGCATGCTAAGTTATGTAACGTAATCTGTAATGGAAGCTCCTAACGAATGTGAACACAGGCTTACCTGTAGTGTTCATTCAACATAATGTCAATCAAAAGTTCATTTCTGCATCGTTAAGCATGATTAACCAATGTTCATAGCGCATTAATACGTATTTGGGGTGAGTGAATTCCATTGCCGTTTGTGCTTTTATTAATGTAATATAAAATAATAATTAAAGTTGCATATTGTATCGTGAGAGCTAAATCTATTAGAGCATAATGATTATAAGATGCTCCGCTGATTAGAACAGACTCTTCTAACGGATGCAAGAATCAATCATCATAATATTTAGCAAACACTTGCAGCGGATGTTCCAAAGGAGGTTTGTGTTAAGAGTGGGAAGTGTCAGATGTCAAAACAGGAGGATAATGAAACTTAACAGGGTCTAGCGAACCTAATAGCATGTGACATACCGCAGTTCAGTCATATGGATGCTCTATAGAAAGCAATGCATTAGCATCATTTCCTGTATCAAAGTACTTGAGATAACTGCTGGAATCGCTACGTATCCAGAAGGGCTTGCATATATTTGTTAATTATAGCAAAAAAATATCATTTTATAAACATACTGTATGTGAGGTCTCCCAGGAAAGATATGCCTTAGAAAAAGTAACCAGGTCATCTGAGGCATGCACAGATCGCATAAGGCCCCAATGTGGCCTCTTTCACATTAACCTTTTTTTTGCGAGTGTACGGACCGTTTTATTCATTTCAATGGTTCCGCAAAAAAAAAAACTGAAGTGTTTCCGTTTCCGTATTTCTGTTTTTCCGTTCCATGCAAATATAGAACATGTCCTATTATTGCCCGCAAATCATGATCCGTGGCTCCATTCAAGTCAATGGGTCCGCAAAAAAAAGGAACGCATACAGAAATGCATCCGTATGTCTTCCATATCAGTTCCGGTTTTTGCTGAACAGTCTATTAAAAATTTTAAGCCCAGCTCAATTTTTTCTATGTAATTACTGTATACTGAATATGTCATATGGAAAAACGGAACGGAAAAACGGAATCGAAATGGAAACACAACAGAAACAAAACACTGAAAAAGCCATACGGTCGTGTGAAAGAGGCCTAAAACTTGCCCTAGAGACCCCTAGACAACACAGAATGCATAGTGCAATGCCACAGATTTCTGATGAGTTTATTGTTTTGTTTATTTAAGATTAAGTGGAAGAAATTTTTATATTAAAACCATTTAGGTGGTTCAAAATTATGGAGCAGCATATTTCTCAATGTATTTACACAAAACTGCCATAAGTAATAAATCTCCTTCTGCCCTCCTATTACAGCCACCACTTGGAGGAGCTCATTCCTTAGGAATTAATACAATTACCATTATCTGCACTGGAAGCTGTAATAATCTCTTTGCACATTGCTCACTCTATTGGTATCCAAAACCAAAATATCAGCTTACATACATTACCACTAAAACCCGTATAAACTGCCTCAGCAATGTTACAAGTATAACCCATAAACCCATATGTAAGGACCATGTTATAATAGAAAAAATTAGAAGTGCCTATGACTGCACAAAAAATTAGTAAAACCAAAAAATACCAGATTGCACTAATAATAATGAATGATACTTTATTGAATCACATATAACAGATGTTTAAGACCATGTAGAGAAAAAGGCTGCATCACTGGATGCAGTATACACCGAACAAATAGAATCAAATATTCAAGCGACCAACATAATTGCCAAAAATTGCATGTGCAAAAAATGTCACTAAGGATGATACATAAAGAATCATAGTGTAATACTCAGTCCAGTATGGTGCCAACCCCAACATGTGTTTCGACATTCCTTCATCCAGATGAAGGAACACTGTCCAGCCTTTTTAATGGAGTTCATATTTGCTTTATAAGTAGTAACTTTCTAAAAAGTTGGTTTTTGGTCTATATCAACTAACAGGAAGCAAGACGGACTCAACAGAAAGACCACTGGCCCATCTTGCTCCTGTCTTGAGATCGAAATTTTTGATATATCCCTATATTGCCAGTTTAATGGAAACCTCAAAGGGAATCAGTCACCAGTGACCTCCCTATCAAACTGTTTGCATAGACACATAGCTGTAGTTCAATCTGATTTTCCTTTGTTGATTCGAGGCTCCGTTCCCGAGTGATGATACTTTATTTTAATACAGTATGCAAATTAGGCTTTTTTTTAGGTCGTTGCCATTGCTCATGTTGCACTCAAGCTCAGCTCATTTCTGTGGCCTGTCCCTCTATGGCTGCTTTGCCACTGACTGGCCTATCAATCAATACAGTGGGGTGTAGGATAAGGAACAGTACAGCCCTGTACTCCAACCGCGCCATTGTCGCTACCTTCTTGCATCATCTGCCCTAGCTACCTTTACAGAGCCAAAGAGGGAAAACTAGAAGTATGGCAAAATAAAAACACGAAAACTTGTCAGACAAGCCAAGGTCACACACAGAACATCACATTTGAGACCAAATCTGAAAGAAGGAACATAGTCACAATACCAAGCCATAGTTAAAAAACCAGAGCCACAAAGTCAATAAAATACCAAGCAGGGTCGGAACCAGGAAGACACATCAGAGCAGATAGTAGGCAAAAGGCGTAGTCCAGGAACCAAAGAAAAAGTCAAGATTCCAGAAAAAGATTGACGATCAGATTAGGGCTAGTGTAGGTAAAACTAATCACAGACAACTGGGTCCTGCATGCTATTATGCTGGCTTCCCCTACAGCTCAGCCGGGTGGCCCTTACAATGGCACAACACAGAGGGCTCTGCTGCGAGGGAGCGTGCACTGGTATGTTTATTATATGCAGCCAGGGAGAGGCTAGCCACAGAAATGAGTGGACCTTGGGTGCAACAAGAGCCATAGTGACACCCTCATTGCACCAAAGCTCTAATTTGTATATTAAGAAAAAGTATCATAACTCGGGAACTAACCCCTTCAGGACCCTGACATTTTTCACCTTAAGGACCAGGCCATTTTTTGCAAATCTGACATGTGGCACTTTATGTGGTAATAGTTTTAAAACGCTTTTACTTATCCAAGCCATTCTGAGATTGTTTTCTTGTCACATATTGTACTTCATGACAGTGGTAAATTTGAATCAAAATATTTCATTTTTATTTATAAAAAAGAATACCAAATTTACCAAAAGATAGAAAAAAATTTACAATTTAAAAAATTTCTATTTCTCAGCTTTTTTACGGTCTTCACCTGAGGGGTTAGGTCATGTTATATTTTAATAGACCTCGTTGTTATGGAAACAGCGATACCTAATATGTTTTTTTTTTTTACTTTTAACACAATAAAAGCATTTTTGAAACAAAATAAAACATGTTTTAGTGTCTCCATATTCTGAGAGCCATAGTTTTTTTATTTTTTGCCGAATTGATTTATGTAGGGGCACATTTTTGGGGGGCTGAGGTGATGGTTGGATTGGTACTATTTTGGGGGGCATACGCCTTTTTAATCACTTGGTGTTGCACTTTTTGTGATGTAAGGTGACAAAAAAATGATTGTTTTAGCACAGTTGTTTATTTTATTTTTTCTACGGCGTTCAGGTGAGGGGGTGGATCATGTGATGGTTTTGTAGAGCTGGTCGTTATGGATGTGGCAATACCCAATATGTCTGGTTTTCTTTTTTTTTTTCTATTTTTTTTTTTTTTACAATTTTATGTTTTCTTTGGGGAAATTTCTTTATTTTTATTTTTTTACTTAAAAATTTATTTTTTATTATAAAAAACACTTTTTTTTAAACTTTTTTAACTCTTTACTTTTTCCCCACTCTGGGACTTCAACTTCTGGGGTCTGATCCCCTCTGCATTGCATTAAAATGCACCCTGTATTGTAATGCATTGGCTTTCAGCTTTTATGCTGACAGCCTGCCTGTGAGACCCAGCCTAAGGCCCTATTCACACATCCGTTGTGTTTTGCGGATCCACGGAGCCGCGGATCCGCAAAACACGGACACACCGGCAATGTGCATTCCGCATTTTTGCGGACCGCACATTGCCCGGACTCCATAGAAAATGCCTCTTCTTGTCCGCAAATGCGGACAAGAATAGGACATGCTCTACTTTTTTTGCGGAGCCGCGGACCGGAAAATCGGCGGCGCGCTCCGCAAAATCGGATGCGGAGAGCACAGTGTGTGCTCTCCGCATCTTTCCCGGCCCCATTCACAGTCAATGGGTCCGCATGTATTCCGCAAAATTGCGGAATACATGCGGACTACATTGCGGATGTGTGAATAAGGCCTAAGGGCTGGATCTCACAGGCTTCCGTAGAAGGCAAGCTCCGATGCCTATGGAAGGCATTGGGTTTGCCTTCTCTGCCATCGGGTCCCCGCCACTGCAGCGCGAGGACCCGATGGGGAAGCGGAGGGCGCCCATACCCACCACGGACTCTCTGCATGCTGCGGTCAGCAGTGACTGCCGGGTCCATGCTGCTGATCGGGCAGGCACAGCTCTTGCACCCTCCTGATCAGCCCGCCGTACATGTACGGTGCTGGTCCTTAAGTAACGTCCACCAGCGCCGTACATGTATGACGCGGGTCCTTAAGGGGTTAACCCTCATATCAACAAAAGAAAAACACTACAGCTATGTGTTTATACAAACAGATAGGGAGGTTGCTCACGACATATTCCCTTTAACCCCTTAGTGACCACCCATACGTGTTTTTACGGCGGTCACTAAGGGGCCTTAGGCTGGGCTGCCGCGTTTTTACGGCGGCCCAGTCTAAGCGCTGCACGGGTCCCCCGTGCAGCGGGGAGCGCGGGCCCGGCTCTCACATGAGAGCCGCGACCCTGCTCTAACAGCCCGGGCCGGCAGGAGTGCCGATCCGGGCTGTTTAACCCCTTACATGCCGGGCGCAATGGCGCCTGCGCATGTAAAGGGTTGACAGAGGGAGCGAACTCCCTCTGTCACCCATCAGCACCCCGCAGATGCGATCGCGGGGTGCTGATGGGCTGGAAGCTCACCTTCCTTCCGGCAGGGCCCTGAGCCTGCCCTGAAGTATTCACCAGCAGGCTATGCCTCTCTGGCGTAGCCTGCTGGTCAAAGGTAGAATTGCACTGCATTTAAAATGTAATGCATTATAGATATAATGCATTACATTTTAAAAGCAATCAAAATACTGTATATTATAGTCCTCATGTGGGACTATTAAGTAGTAAAAAAATAGAAAAAATACACATTTATTAAATAAAAAAATTCCATGAAATATAAAAATATGCTCTTTTCCATTGAAAATACGCTTTTCAATGAAAAAAATTGCAAAAAACTTATCCCCACATGTTTGGTATTGCCGCGTCCGTAACAACCGGCACTACATAAATATTACATAAATTATCCCCTATAGTACACGCCATTAAAAAATAAATTAAAAAAGCCCGAATTTCTAATTTATTCTTAATTTTCACAGAAAAAACGAAATAACAAGCGATCAAAAAGCGGAATTTACTAAAAAATTATACCAATGAAAAATAGAAGTCGTCCCGCAAAAATCAAGCCCTCACACAACTCCATAGAAAAAAAAATTAAAAAGTTATGGGTCCTGGGAAGTGGCAATGCAAAATCATATTTTTTTGTTAAAAAGGGGTTTTATTGAAAAAAAGTAGTAAATCTTAAAAAAAACTATAAGTATTTGGTATCCCTGTAATCGTACTGACCCAGGGAATGAAAATATTATGTTACTTTTACCGAATAATGAACACCGTAAAATTTATAATGTACAAACGCAGTGGCAGTAGTACTATTTTTCCCCTTCTCCCTCCCAGAAAGAGTTAATAAAAGTTAATAACATAGTTATGTGTACCCCAAAATGGCGCTATTAAAAACTACAACTTGTCCCGCAAAAAACAAGCCCTCATACTGCTATATAGACGGAAAAATAAAAAAGTTATAGCTCTGGGAACGAGACCATGAAAAAAGGACGAAAAACGCTTGGTCATAAAGGCCCAAACAGGCTTGGTCACTAAGGGGTTAAGGACCCCGTGGTAAGTCAATGGGGACCATCAATATTTGTTATGATCCCTTTGAAAACAGTTCCATCATCTGTTAAGAAACAAAGTGATGATGATAGTGTGAACAGAACCTGACTGTATGAATAGTTATGTAGGCTCAGTCTTATATTTTGTTTTGGAAAGACTTGGTACTGTACATGTGAGTAATAATTTAATGATAATGTAGAAATGATAAAATTGTCTCCAAATGGGAGTATTATAGCTGATTGTACTATAAAAGAGTCAACTCTGAACATAGTTATGGTCGTAAAAGGAAAAATGGAACCTGCTATTATGATAAAAACATAATTTTATACATTATTGTGCAGTATATTTCTTCATGATATGAGCTCATATGGTCATTAGATAGGACCTTCTGCATTGATGTTTTGTTTCGAAGACAGAAGAATATCTAGATTATTTAGAATTCTTATTGTGCTGATGTACAATAGGTCTTTCTGGTCATACCCGGTCCTATGCATCCATCTTGTCTGTTCCCTTCCCTTTAATGAGAATCTCAGCAGGTGATGACTATGGGTTGAGTCCTGAAGGAACACAGAGGATCTCACACATGGAAACTGCCAATATAATTGGCATCAGTTCTGTCAAAGAAGCTCAGAGAACCTGACAAGCAAAAGACATGTAATTATCTGCTCAAGATCTCGCCTCAGAGAGGAAATTGAACTTAATAAACTTCCCGTCCGCGGGGTCTTAGAATGGAGTAACTTCGCCCCTTCCTAACTGGAGTGATTGCTATCTTAAATGCAAAGAATTGGAGGGTTAATGTATCTGTCCATCTTCCAGGATCAGAGAAACACATTTTTTGACCCTTTTGCGGTTAGTACTTTGAAAGCATCTTGGTTATTATCTCGCAAATGAAAAGGAGCAAGTGATAAATGTGGTCACACGTCTTGTGAAAGTGTCTCCTTATAAAGACGGGATTAAAAGCTTTTTATGGCTGTGTTAAATTTTGCAGAAATCATGATTTTGTAGCATTGTTCTCTGGTTTTATAGAAAGTGTGAATGATGGTTGAATCGTATTTGGAACTTGGAAGGAAGTAGTTCTGAGAAAACGATTGAACTCTCTCAAATGCCCACTGACCAATTATCTGCAAACAGTTTTTCACGTAGATAATACTCTTTTTACAGGTAAGCAGACTCTTTTAGGTCAAGACATCGAATAAGTGAGAGTAGTGTACGTCTTCAATTTTATATACGTTCATCTGCCCATAGATTAATCACTTAGAACATCTGATCAACATATTAAACCAGCCATAATGTCTGGAAGCACTAACCATGCTGATTAAACAGATACCTTTCTTCCCCAGGTCTGTTGCTGTGTTTAGGAGAAATGTGGCTTTTAAATATGCAATTTAGGGTGTAAGTGCACCAAGGGTGTTCCAAAGACCCTTTGTGCACCTTAACTCCTCTGCTTTGCTTTCTTAGACAACTCCCCTCACAAACACACATACACTTGATTGACAGGGCCAGGTGAAGGGGGAATGTATCAGATTTGATGTCCACAACATAAATGAACAACATTAGAGATGAACAAACCAGTCGAGATTGGTTTTGGGTCCGGTTCACAGAATTTTTGAAAAATGTTGGCTCAAACCCAAATCGATTCTAGCTGAACTGAAGTTGCTCCCATTGCCCTGAAAGTTGCCCTAGCCCAGGGATGGGCAACCTGCGGCCCTCCAGCTGTTGTAAAACTACAACTCCCACAATGCCCTGCTTTAGGCTGATAGCTGTAGCCAGACTAGGCATGCTGGGAGTTGTAGTTTTGCAACAGCTGGAAAGCCACAGTTTGCCCATCCCTGCCCTAGCCTCCTTCCCCTCCTCCCTCTCCAAGCTCTGGCACGCAATGACACAATAGTAAATGATGTTTGTGTGACACTGACATAGATAGCTGTGGGTAAACGCACATTTGACAGCGTTAACACGTGTGATGCTTTTTCATATTCCAAAGCTTCCAAAAACTGTCTCTTATCAGGGTCAGATGATGATTAAACACACAGGGTGTTATGGGTTAAAAAAAAGTAGCTTGGGAGGGACCAAACATCCAAAAATGATGCCTTGACAGTGTTGGAATGCCTGCCAGAATGACACACACTCACTGGCCAAAGACATCCCAGACCCACAGACAATAGGTTTTCTTCAATTTTCTTATGATGAAAATTGGCCTCATTATTGGTCATAATTTGAAACATTCATTACTGCCTTAACTTTTTTTATTGTTCGTCCTCCAGGTTTTCTTGAATCTTTACTGCTCAGACTTGAAAGCAATAAGGTCTTGACTCGAGTTCAAGGTGTCAGTTTTGCATATCACTAGAGATGAGCAAATCGAAGTTGACAAAGTGGAATTTGATTCGAATTTCCGGAAAAATTTAATTTGCACCGAATCCGAATTTCCTGACGCTTCGTGGTAACAAATTGCATTTTTTCCTAAAATGGCTGCTGCAAGTGTTAGGACATGGAGCAAAGAACTCTGGGAACGAGGGATCACCCACAATGCCATGCATGCAGCCAATCAGCAGCCAGCCAGCCCCTGTGATGTCACAGCACTATAAATAGCGTCAGCCATCTTGGATTCAGCCATTTTCCAGTGTACTTAGTGCAGGGAGAGATGCTAGCAGGCGCTAGGTACAGTGGTGGAAAAGACTTTAAAACTTTTTTTTGGCTGAATAGAAGTTCAGGGAAAGATCATTAGAAGTGTAGGGAAAGGATAGGGAGGAATTATTTCACACTATACAGGGAGAACAGAGTCCAATATGGGAGTGTACAGCCTGGATAATAGGAGCAATCCTATTACACCTTGCTGCACTGACTGGTTTGCAATAGATTATACCTCTGTAATTCCAGCACCCTTGCTTGTTATTGGGGTGCAAGTGCTGTGTGGTACAGCCATTAACAGGGTGTATTACTAGGATATATTTGTAAGCCTTATTAGCCATTGTGCAGTGTAGTTATATGTTCTAAAGCATTTTTTTAGGGTGTATTACTGGGGAAAAAAAGGCTTATTTGCCGTTGTGCAGTGAAGTGTCAAAATTACAGCCTTTTTTGGGGGGTAGATTAGTGGGGAAAAAAAGTATTATTTGATGTTCAGCGGTGCAGCTATATGTTCTAAAGCCTTTTTTGTGGTGTATTAGTGGGAAAAAAAGGCTTGTTAGCCGTTGTGCGATGAAGTGACTAAATTATAGCCTTTTTTCAGGTGTATTAGTGGAGAAAAGAACAAAGGACTTATTAGCCGTTGTATGGTGAAGTGACAAAATTACAGATTCTTTGGACTGTATTAATTTCCTTTTTATTTATTTATTTGATCTAACAGTATGTCAGACAGAGAAGTGCCAGGCACTGCACAGGGGAGGGGCAGAGTCCTAAATGTTTCTGGCACAGGCACAAGTCACAGCAGAGTAATGGGGCGTGGCAGCAGGGGTCACTTCGAGAGGCATGAGCTCCCAGTGTCATCCAGGGGTCGTGTCTTGACTAGCAACCCAGCGGTTCTTGAATGGTTGACTCGGTAATCCACTTCATCCCAAGTGACATCAGACACCCCAGCCAAGAGTCAGTGGGTTCGTCAGACACAACCCTTAGTTGGCATGGCCCGGGAGCAGGCCCTGTGCCCTCACCTGTCCTCAACCTGCCTCTGTCCTTTTCTGTTCCCTCAGCCAGACAAGTATTATATGCTGTGGGCTCAGCTCCACTATACAGCGAGGATGAGCTACTAGAGGACAGTCAGCAGCTACTGCCCAGCCAAGATCTGGAGGAGACATCCGCTGCTTCCTCGGGTAGACTGGCAAGTAGTGATGAGGAAAGTGGCATGGGAGCTTGTGTTGCGATCGGTCAGGCTCCTGGCTCAGAGACCATTGAGAAGGATATCAGTGACGTGTAGACAGTAATCTATGATGATGAAGCCGATCGCAATTGGGACCCAGGTGACTAAGGGGCTTCATCATCATCCGGAGAAGAGGATGGCAGCTTGCGCGTGAGGCAACGGCAGATCCAGCAAGTCGGTAGCATGGCCAGAAATCAGCAGGGTGGCAGCAGTGGGAGGTCGGGAGCCAAACGTGCCTGGGGTATACCACTCGCTTTGCAGGAGCCTACCTGCCCAGGAAGTATCAGTACAGGGGTTCACGGAGGCAGCGGTCGTAGCAGTCAGTAAGTGCGGAGTGTTGGGGGTAAAATCACCTACTCGGCGGTGTGGAAGTTTTTTGTTAAGCCACCGGAAGAGGTGAACATGGCGATTTCCGGAATCTGTGGGCAGAAGGTGAAGCATGGCCAGGGTGCCAATTTTGGCACCAAGGCCCTGCATCAACATATGCAGTGTCACCAAAAAGAGGCCTGGGAAAACCGTTGCTCCGATGTCCTGATGCTCCTGCTTCTCGTCCTTCTACTCGTTGTCAGTCATTTCATCAGCAGTCGATCACCGAAGCGATTGCCAAGAGTCAGTAATACACATGTGGTCATCCTATGGCGCAGAAGCTGAATGTGCTTCTGGCCAAGTTGCTGGTACTACAGTCCCTCCCTTTCCAAGTGGTGGACTCTGCAATTTTCTCAGAAATGATGGCTTGTGCGAAGCAGGTTGGAGAGTCCCAAGCTGTCATTTCCTTGCAAAAAAGGCAGTGCCAGCCCTGCACAAATATGTAGCACAGAAGGTGGGCCAGTCCTTGAGCCTCCCAGTGCCTGTCAAAGTGCACGGCAGAGCCGACGTGTGGAGCTGTAACTACGGTCAGGGACAATACATGTCCTTTACGGCCCACTGGGTGAATGTTCCTGCTCAGCCACACCAGCAACTTGGTCAGATGACGCCACTTCCGTATCCATGTTCTCACGCTGTTGGTCCTGCGACCGCCTCTGCCTCCTCATCCACCACCGTGTCCTCAGCCTCCACTGCAGGGACAAATCACAGTGCTCCTCCAACATACCACATGTGCAGGGCACGGCAGTGTAACGCTCATCTATACCTCATTCCACTGCTTCATATCCTGGAACAGATGTTGGTAAAACTGGCTAGTTAGGGGACTGGAGACGTGGCACCTATATCTCACAGCCACATGAGCCCTGTGGGGGCTGAACTGGAGGAGGAGGACATTGGAGCACAAGCAATGTGTAGTGAAATGGGTGGTTTTCTTACACAAGTAACAGGAGAGGAGGAGCAGGAGAAGCCGGAAGAGCAAGAGGGAGATGAGGAAGACAAGGCAGAGGATCCAGGCACACTGTAGCAGTATGCAGTGGAGATGGAGGCAGGGAGTCCCTCCGAGTCACTTGCGCAAATGGCCTGCTGCATGCGCACTTGCTTGGGTAGTGTGACAGCCGAATTGTCATCATTCTGCAGAGGGATGACTTCTGCCTCTCCATCTTGTTGGACCTTCGCTACCGGTCCAAAATGGGTGCTTTTTTTACACCCGCTGAGAGGGAGGACAAACTGAACTAGTATAGAGACATCCTATGTAGTCAGTTGGCTGCTGCCTATCTGCGGCATCGTCCATCCTCTCGCAGGTCTGACCGGGGGTCCTCTGCGGTCTCGCTCCACTGCCATGACTGCTGTGGCGGGGTGGGGGGTAGGAGCAGTTCCAGCTCCATCAGCAGCAGCTTGAGTCTAGAGTTGCTGATGAGCAGCATTCTTCACCCGCTTAATGAAGAAACTACTCACTAGCAGCAGCAGCTAGACCTGGAGCAGAACCTGAACCAGTAGGTGGTGGCATACTTGGACAGCACCCTGCCACCCCACATTGAAGATCCGCTGGACTATTGGGCAGCCAAACTGGATTTATGGCCGCAACTGGCCGAGTTTGCCCTGGAAATGCTGTCCTGCCTGACCAGTAGTGTGGCATCAGAGCGGGTGTTTAGTGTGGCGGGAGCCATAGTTACCCCAAGGAGAACTCATCTGTGCACCCAAATGTGGAGAGACTGACCTTTGTCAAGATGAACCAGGAGTGGGTGAGCCAGGGTTTCCACCCACCAATGCCTGAGGCATCAGATTAGATCATTCATCCTGCCTCAGCCAAACCTTGACAAAAGTTTCTTCTGGTTACCTGCCTCAGCTACTATTCTGATGCTGCCACCCTCCTGATGCCACATATCTGATGCCAAGTACTCCTTCTTACACCTACCATCGTCAGCAGGTACTGTTATTGCCACCCACCTCCCCATTCTGTCACCAGGTCACTCTGTGGTCTACTGATGCTGCTGCCACCTCCCCACTCAGGTCTCCTCATGTTGCTGTTGCCACCTCCACACTATGTCATGGTGCCACTCTGTGGTCTCCTCATGCTCCTGCTGCTGCCACCTCCACACTATGTCAATTTGCCACTCTATGGTCATCTCATGCTGCTGCTGCCACCTCCACACTATGTCACCTTGCGACTCTCTGGTCTCCTCATGCTGCTGGTGCCACCTCCACACTATGTCACCTTGCCACTCTGTGGTATCCTCATGCTGCTGCCACTTCAGCACTCTGTGGTCTCCTCATGCTGCTGCCACATCACTACTCTGTGGTCTCCTCCTAATGCTGCAACATAACTACTCTATGGTCTGCTCATGTTGCTGCTACCTTAACACTATGTCACTGGGCCACTCTGTGGTGTCCACATACTGCTGCCACCTCACCACTATGTCACTTTGCCACTATGTGGTCTCCTTATGGCGCTGCCTCCTCACCACTATGTCACTGGGCCCCTCTGTGGTCTCCTTATGCTGCTGCCACCTCACCACTATGTCACCGGGCCACTCTGTGGTCTCCTCATGCTGCTGCCAACTCACAACTGTGTCTCTGGTCCACTCTAGGCCCCCTCATGCTGCTGTTGCTGCCACCTCCACACTACGTCAATGTACCACTCTGTTGTCTCCTCACGCTGCTGCCACCTCCACACTAGGTCACCTTGCCACTCTGTGGTTTTCTCATGCTGCTGCCAACTCACAACTCTGTCTTTGGGCCACTCTGTGGTTACCTTATGCTGCTGCTGCCACCGCACTAAGTCACCTTGCCAGTCTGTGGCCTCCTCATGCTGCTGGTGCCACCTCCCCACTATGTCACTGTGCCACTCTGTTGTCTCCTCATGCTGCTGCCACCTCACCACTATGTTATTGGGTCACTCTGTGGTCTCTTTATGCTGCTGCCATCTCATCACTATGTCATTGGGCCACTCTGTTGACTTATCATGCTGTTCCCACCCTCCCCACTCTGTGACTGGGCCACTAGTGTCCTTATTTGGCCTTGTTGACATCATCATTTATTTGACCCTTCTTCTCATCTGTCAGAAGGAAGGAAAAATGAGATGGAAAATGGATCCTGTCTGTGTAGCAGCTGTAACGCCTGTATGGTCCAATCAGAATTGGCTTATAATTTGGTAGCCAAAAGCAGGCGTGGGTACAAAACACAGAAGACATGCAAATATTCAGTTCACATGTCATCTCTGTTTTGGATCCACTCCTGTTTTTTTTTTTGCTTTAGCAATACTGATGGATTACGGACCAAATGATGACCAAGTGAAGGCGGATGCTCAACAGACAGGATTCAATTTTTGGGGGTTATTGTTCTGAGGAATCAGAGGAAGGGCAAAATAATCAGTGACATCAACACAAACTTACTGCTGACACCCTCTCCACTCTGTCGGGGGGGGCTTTACTTGTATAAGCGTTTAATAGAACAGGTTCTGTAGACATCTGTGTGGAATCAGCTGACGACGGTGTAAAAGGAGTGCGCTCTTTCACACTAACTAACTATAAGGCTGAGTTCACACTTGAGTTATTTGGTCAGTTTTTGCCCCATAACGCCTGTCATGTGCGTGTCATACTGACTGACAGTATTGTTTCACTACCACAGCAGACTCCCTATGCATGTTACTGCAAGGCACAGTGTTCTACACCACTATACAGGCTCTCTGCAACAGGAAAATTGCTGTTTTTTAACGCGATTCGCCCCAAATAAATTTCACTTGAATCAAATCTTTTTAGAAGATTCTGCAAACTGGCCGAATAGAATTTTTGAGAAATTTGCTCATCTCTAAATTACACCACCATTGTTTTTGGAATGAGTATATTGTTTTCATTCTTTTGCCAGGAAGGAGGTTAGTAAATTGATATTTGAAACAGAGTGAATCATTTCCCTGACTCTTGCTTCTTTTAGTTCCCCTTTTGTTTATAGGATACAATCGTAGGAGTAAATACATGAAGTCAGTTCCTTATATTTAAGGCCTCTTTAAAATGGCAAAATTTTGATCACTATTTTGCATCAGTATTTGTAAGCCAAAACCAGGAACAGGTCCAAAACACAGGTTGCACTTCTGGTTTTGGACTGCAAAAACAGGTGCAAAATATTAACGAAAATACTGACTTTGTGAAAGTGTCCTAAACACAGGAGCAGCTACTGCACACATACTGTCTTATATTCATAGACATTACTGCACAGATATTGTTGTGGCAACTGCAGCTTAACCATCTACATTGATGCCACCTTGAGGAGATTCCAGTAAGGTGTCAACATCCAAGGAAGTTGGCCACATTGCAAGCCAAGGGAGAGAATAAGCTGTTGCCACTTAAAGGGGTCCTCCAGGATTTACATAATGATGAACTATCCTCGGGATAACATGAGACCAGCAGGGGTCCAACTCCCAGGACCTCGCCATTCAGCTGTATGGAAAGGCTGTGTTTTTCTCTAAGCGATTAGGCCATTTCATAGGACATATGACATCACGTTCATCAGTCATATGGCCTAGGTTCAGCTCAGCCCCATTCAAGTGAACCTGATTGAGCTAGAATACCAAGCATAGTCGTTATACAAGGCACCGCCTGTGCTTGGTGAGCTGTGAGGAGGCTGTGGCACTAATGGGAGAGCAGAGGACTCCTCAAACAGCTGATCAGCGGGCAGGAGCAGACTGGGAACTTAAAGTGGCCCTGGAAAACACTAAAAGTAGTCCCATGTTGTAGGTGAATTCAAACTGACAGAAGGCAGGGCAAGACTAGACTAAGCAGGGCCAACACAAGCCACAAGATGGCAGAGACAACAGAAGTAGGCAGGTCCAGCAATATCATAATGCAGCATAAAATTCAGCCCCAGCAAAACCAAATACCACAATGCAGCATAAAATACTGCCCTATTAAAATACTAAGGACAGTGATATAGTTGAAGTCAGGAGGATCCTAAGGGTGCTGGCCAGGTGCATAAGCACCTGATGCTCCTAGCATTAATTAATGCTATATGTATGTAGCTGGCAGCCATGAGGAGGGCTCGAGTGGCCCCTTGGGCATCAGCTCGCCGAAAAATTGACCAGTCCACCTCTGTTAGAGGAGAGCCACTTATATCACTCAAGGGCCAAAAAGATCCTCATCTGCTCCCCTTACACATAGTAACATAGTAACATAGTAACATAGTATATAAGACCGAAAAAAGACATTTGTCCATCCAGTTCGGCCTGTTTCCTACAAGTTGATCCAGAGGAAGGCAAAAAAACCCCTGTGAGGCAGAAGCCAATTTTCCTCACTTAAGGGGAAAAAAAAATTCCTTCCCGACTCCAATCAGGCAATCAGAATAACTCCCTGGATCAACGACCCACCTCTAGTAGCTATAGCCTGTAATATTATTACACTCCAGAAATAAATCCAGTCCCCTCTTGAATTCCTTTATTGTACTCACCATCACCACCTCCTCAGGCAGAGAGTTCCATAGTCTCACTGCTCTTACAGTGAAGAATCCTCTTCTATGTTTGTGTACAAACCTTCTTTCCTCCAGACGCAGAGGATGTCCCCTTGTCACAGTCACAGTCCTGGGGATAAATAGATGATGGGACAGATCTCTGTACTGACCCCTGATATATTTATACATAGTTATTAGATCTCCCCTCAGTCGTCTTTTTTCTAAAGTGAATAACCCTAATTTTGATAACCTTTCAGGGTACACATGACCCCTTATAGTATACTTCTGCATATGCAGTATGCCAGTCCTCAGGGTAAGCCACCTGTGAGGTCACGGACATAGGCAGGCAGACCGAGGGGATGAGATTTGTACTCACAGTTATAAAGTCCCTGGGCAGGCGTGCAGTCAGTGATGGAGAGGTCAGCACGTGGGTCCTCTGGGGCACTCTCTGGATGAAGGGACATAGACCTAGTGGTATGTGAGGTGCCCTTGATGTTAAGGTTTAATGTGCCTGTGGCAAGGTCCCTTGCAATTCGTGATGCCAGTGCCTTTTACGGTTGCACAACCAATTTACAGCAGGAATAATTGAGGTACAACAGATTCTGTTGATTATTAACTTCTTTACTGAGCAGTAAATTTTGTACAGTTCCTTTATATAATTCCGTTTTGGAGGCAAATGGTATAAATTCAGCGATTTCCCTGGTATGCAGGCTTGGTAAAGAATTGGCTAATCCTAGCAAGGTGGACAGAGGGTAAGATGCTTACTGGACAGGACTTAACTTGACCCCAGGTAACTCAGTAGCTGTATTGGTGCGGTGATTAATAATCCGACTCCTGCACCTCGATTCTCCCAAGGCCCAAATGCAGAAAAGGGTTGCTTTATCCTTGGGGAAAGCTCCTCTGAAATATATTCTCTTGCTGGATATTTGCTTCACGTAAATTACACCACTAGCCGCTGCAGGCTGACTAGCCTCCTCACTTGCAGACCGACTAGCCTGAACTCCCCAAACTAGACCCAGACCTATCTATATCTCTACAGGGCGGTCCGTAGCTCCCTCTAGTGGCTTGGGGGAATACTAACACCCTGACAGGCCTGTACCAAGGAAACTCTCTGCCACTTATATGCAATTATGACATAATACAGGGTACATGGCACGACATGTTGCATAAAATGACCATAACAACATTGTGTAGTGCCCACCCATACGTAGTGGTATACTACATACCCCGCCGATATAACCTGTGTCACCCTCGACACAGACTGGGGAGGCTTGCCCCGCTAAACGCTGGTCCCCTGAAAGCAAAAAAAGAGATATGTGCACAATATATAACAACACTGTGGCATTACTTTTGACTGCATTACCAAACATTATTATTGAACCTGTAAGAAAAGTAGGTTATAATGCACAGGTATGTCAGGCAGCGAAGCTGGGTTTCTCCCACTCTTCTATTTTCTTGCACGCCTTTTCCAGACTCTTGGTGAGATAATTGACCTGTTCCATCAATGCAGCCACTGCGTCAGATACTGGGGCTTAAGGGGCTTGGCTGGCCCCTGAAGGACTGATAGCAATAGCCATAGGCTTGCAAGCAGGTGGTTCAGCAGAGGCTACATGCCCTGGGGGTAGGCTTTTGCCCAGGATACTAATGGCCAGCTCTTTAAAGTCCAAGAAAGATTGGGGTGCTGGGCCGACAGCATTCTCAACTGGCCCTTCATGTAATCAGTGTTTACACCCTCAATGAACTGCTTTTTCAAAGTCTGGTCTTGGTTCTCAGCCTCCCGGAGGTCCACTTGAACAACAGCCCTCAGGGCCTTTTGCAAAGATAATGCAAAATCGCGGAGCGACTCACCTCTTTGCTATTTTTTTCTGAAGAACCTCACCTTAACCTCTGACACAGTCCTGGACTCAAAAGTGGTGCTTAAGTGTTTATTGTATTCCTCTCAGAGATGGGCCATGACATGACTTCCCGGCGGGCGATCCCTTCTAGCTGTGCTAGTAGTATTTCCATCTGTTGCTCAGCAGAGATAGGGTAGAGCCGGAACAAGGCCATTATTTTGTCCTTGAAGTCCTTTGGGCTATGGGCTTCCCCTGAATATCGTGGGAACCAGGGGGTTCCAAAATAGTAAGGCATAGTTAACAGCATCATATTGAGCACGGCTGTGGTGGCTGGCATTCTATTCCCAGTTGCGGTAGCTGCAGAAGGCTCACTAGGAGCAGACTGCCCCATTTCCTTAGGTGCGGACATGGCGTGGCCTGTGGATACGCTAGCTGCAGGCAGAACAGAGCTGGGACTCACTCTTACAGAGCGTTGATGTAGGTGACCGCTGAAGGGGTATGGCCCTTTAAGAGAAAATGGTGCAGGCCAAAATCCAGTTGGAGATACTATTTTTATAAATCGTGTTCCTTATTATTGGTGAGGGGTCTCTTCCAGGCCACCGGTATGGATCGAAACCCTCCCTGGCACTTTGACACTAGAGGGCCGGTTAACATAGAGATTTTTACTCACTCCGGTGATGCGCAGTCTAAGTCTCGTGAGGCGCGGGATTACGTCCCTCTGAGGTTCCATGCCCAGTGTCTCCTTCCCGCGAGAATACCGGAGCAGAGGGGCAGAACTCCACCACGTCCCAGGCAATGGAGCGGTGGCTGGCAGCAGCGTCGGCAGATAGGCGCGGCCTCTTTTGACTTCAGGAACTGAGGTAGGCGGTACCTTCTTGGTATGCAGGGGTGGCACCGTCCTCTTTTTCGCGCCAGGCGGACACAACGATGGCGCAGCAAATATTCCCCAGAGTTCAGGCG
Source organism: Bufotes viridis (assembly GCA_033119425.1). NCBI lineage: Eukaryota > Metazoa > Chordata > Amphibia > Anura > Bufonidae > Bufotes > Bufotes viridis. Next base: position 69,905,025 of record CM065590.1, on the reverse strand, counting down.
GCCATCTTTAATCCATCCAGCTAGCGATTCACTGACAGCAAGCAGGGTCCTTGCAACACAAAGTCCACAAAATCCACGATTTTTCACCGCGATTTTTTCTCAGTACACAAGCGCAAGGCAGATAAGCGCTGTTAGAGCAATTTTCACAGTTCTTTGGCCCGAGTATGTAATAAAGCAGATAGGGCTCAGTCACTTGACAGTCTATAATGGCTATATAACATGCCTGTGGCTAGGTCCCTTGCAATTCGTGACTCTTTTATATTATTTTATATAATTCCGTTTTGGAGGCAAATGGTATAAATGCAGTGATTTTCCTGGTATGCAGGCTTGGCAAAGAATGAGATAATCCTAGCAAGGTGGACAGAGGGTAAGATGCTTACTGGACAGGACTTGACTTGATCCCGTGTAACTCAGTAGCTGTATTGGTGCAGTGATTAATAATCGGACTCCTGCACCTCAATTCTCCCAAGGCCCAAATGCAGAAAAGCGTTGCTTTATCCTTGGGGAAAGCTCCTCTGAAATATATTCTCTTGCTGGATATTTGCTTCACGTAAATTACAGCACTAGCAACTGCAGGCAGACTAGCCTCCTCACTTGCAGACCGACTAGCCCGAACTCCCCAAACTAGACCCAGACCTGTCTATATCTCTACAGGGTGGTCCCTAGCTCCCTCTAGTGGCTTGGGGGAATACTAACACCCTGACAGGCCTGTACCAAGGAAACTCTCTACAATTTATATGCAATAGGACATAATGAAATGTACATGGAACGACATGTTGCATAAAATGACCATAACACTATTGTGTAGTGCCCACCCATATGTAGCCTGTATTCAATGAACTGAGAGTTCTAAGAGTTCTAGTGAACAGACTGCCACCTGGCATCAGAGCAGCAAAGAGTGGTAGAAAGAGGTTGCATGCCATTAACAGGAGCTGAAAATAAATAAAATAAAAATCTCTATTAAAATTTCTTTGTACCATCCATTGAATATCGTGTCTCAGATGTTAGTAATGTTATAGGTCCCATGATAACATGGATACATTGGTTAGGGAATGGTGCATGCAGAACATAACAATAGGTAGCAGTTGGCAGGTAGCAGTTGGAAGTATATATAATTATATAATAGGTATAAGAGTGGGGGATGGGGCCAGAAGGGAACCTGCAGAAGCTGACGGCCCACACTTCAGATATGTGGTAGGGTGGTGAGCCCTGCAATGAGAACTCCGTATATGCCTTATAATAAAGAATGCTAAGCATTGAGGGAGCAAGTAATAGAGTGAAGCAAGGGCAGTGGAGAGTCCATTGTGAAGCCCCCTTCCTTGGGCACTAGAGGCTCGTCTAGCGCCTTCCTAACATGACATTATACTGTTTGTAGTAGCAAATGAACATTTTTTTTTTTGCTGGGAATCACAATAAATTTTGTACATTTTTTTTTTTTTATTTAACATCATCTCTAAATTACATATCCGGGTGCAAAACTGAAATTATCTATTGGCACTGAATTGCTTAATTTGCTAAATGGTGCAAATTACTTTTTAATAAACATCTCTCAGGCAAGCAGACATTAAAAGTAAAGTGACTTCAAATGTTCTCACTTTTTGTAATTAGATTTAACTGTTTTACATTTTTGTTTCCATTTCCCAGTAACTCAGGGTCTATTCTTCAGCTTATTAGGCGCCAGCACGCTGTTATGTATCACTGTGACATTTGTTGCATGGCGTAGTTGAGCCCGTGTACAGAAATGATGTGACTTTCTTTCTTTCTAGAATATACTTTGCAGAGGTGGGGTACGGTTTTGCCAATTATTGTAAAAAAAGGTAAAAGTAAAATGTATGAATTTATGACCCCAGTCACTAATGACACAATGACTCAGTGAATAGCATTAATTCCTAATGTCAATGGCATTATTTTCTCCCCATGTCAGTGCCGGTCTATTACTGTTTCTTCACACGTTCGCACTCTTTCTACAAACTTAGGTTATTTGGTTTTGTGGGAGACGTGAAATTGTTTAAAGCGTACCTACAGTGAAAAATCTAATCACAGATGCAGACACTGAAGAGTTTGTCTTATAATGATCACCTCTTTATATCAGTGGCGTAACTAGAGTGGTATGGGCCCCAGTGCCCCCATTTTTACAACGAGGCCGCAGATTTTCTTTACACTAAGGAATCTTTCACACGAGTGGATGCCGTGCGGGTAATCCGCTGCGTGAAAGATTGCCAAGCCCTGATCCAGACAGCAGAGACACTGAGCATTAACATGACCATGGTATTAGCTATACCTTCACTCGAGCTTACCTTTTTCCTGAATCCCTTCCAGTGAACTCTCTACTCCTTCTCCCAACCAAATAACGACAACAACCACGGTTCGGATTTAAATCGGCCACAGCAGCCGTTTTATTAAATACATAAATAAATAACCACATAACAGTTAAATAACACAAAACCATAATTAACCCCTGGCGAGGGAGGTCCTAGAAGCCCCAAATAACCATAACCAACAAACCACAACCGTCCGGCGACTCCATCTTACCCCCAGCCGTTAAACCCAGCTCGGAGGCAACCTCGATGAACGCCTTAAATTCCTCCAATCCTGATCCTCTATGAGAGTCCAGCCCCTCTCGCGGGGCCCTCCCATCCTCACGTATCAGGATATTTTATCCAACTTCGAGGACCTCCCCCACCTCCCGACTGCCGCGACTACCCCACTTTCCATCTTATTTACGCAAGCCCACTCAACACTGCCCCTTACTAATACTAATTATCCCCCCACACAAAGTTGTCAACGCGCGGGTGGGCGTTTGTCTGCTTCTCAAAATGGCTCTCCCTCACCTTTCCTGTACCCCTTTTCACTCCTACCTGGCTCCGCCCCCAATAACCATTCCCACAGCCTCACCCCTCCTCTCTCAGCTCAATTTTAATCCTATCTACTCTCCCTTGTTTCTAAACCATGTTCATGCTGGCCTACCCCTACCGCTGCGCTCCTAGTCCAGCCTTACTTGATTGATAATGCTCTTTGCCTCTCTGTAATCTTTTTACTATAAAATCACAGTCAGATATAGTTGTCACCATGATTTTGCAGTAAAAAGGTCGCTGAGAGGCACAGAGCATTATCACTCATGTTTCTACTCCGTGTCTCTGCTGTCTGAAACAGGGCTTGGCAATCTATCACACAGCGGGTTACCCACATGGCTACACCCAGTCCTAATAAAATCTGGTCCTACCTCACCAGGGTGTCGCTGGCGTTGGCGTGATGTCCACTGGATCCAGAACAGGGTCCCTGTGGTGATAGAGAAAAAAAGAATAATCACATAAGGAAGGGATGGTGACTGCCCCTGTAAAACTACCATCAGGGGGCGCTGTGCTGGCCCTGTAAGACTGAGCCATGCCAATGTATAGCGGGTTAATCTAGGACATTTCCCCTAAGTGCTACCACACAGTACTAATGCCCACATTGTGATCCCTTCAAAATAGTTATGTCCTTTTTGTGGCCCCTCACAGCAGTTATGCCCACCTTTGTTCCTGTCACAGTAGTTATGCCTACTTTTGTGCCCCTCACTGTAGTTTTGCCCACATATGTACCGCCTCACACAAGTTATGGGCAATAATGTGCCCCCTCACAGTAGATATGCCGATATGTGCCCCCTCACAGTAGTTATGGCCAAATATGTGCCCCCCCTTCACAGTAGATATGCCTAGGTATGAGCCCCAACACAGTATATATGCCCAGATATGTGCCCCCTCACAGTAGATATTCCAGATATGTGGCCCCCCACAGTAGTTATAGCCAGATATGTCCCCACTTACAGTAGATATGCCAGCTATATGCGCCCCCTCACAGTGGTTATGGCCAGATATGTGCCCCCTCACAGTAGTTATGGGAAAATATGTGCCCCCTCACAGTAGTAATGCCCAGATATGTGCCCCCCCACAGTGATTATGGCCAGATATGTGCCCCCTCACAGTGGTTATGGCCAGATATGTGCCCCCTCACAGTGGTTATGCCCAGATAGGTGCCCCCTTACAGTAGATATGCCAGACTGCCCTGCCCCAGGAGTGCCCACAAACGCCACAAACACCTTATACCCAGCAAAATAAGGACTGTTGGCAAGTATGAGTATGATTCTGGTTATGGTGTTTTCTCATAAGCAAAACAGAAAAAATGTATGTAAAATATTCAATTTTCACCCTTCACAGCAGGGGAACCACCAGGTTGCTCCTTCTTTGAATAGTCCTAGCTTAGTTGACATCTGACCCATGGGGCTAAAAGACACCAGTGTGAAGCACCAGGAGGTTAGGCAATACTCAGTAAACAGAAAGAGGTCAGTGCTGGCAGAGTTTATGTTAATCAGTTAAAACTAATCCCAGATCAGGGCAGACAGCAAAGGGTCAGTATGGTAGAAAGGCTAAGGTCAGGGCGTGACGTAGAGAATCAGAGTTGGTAAACAGGCAGAGGTATGGAACATGAGCAGACAACCAGGATAGCATATCTTCACTGGTAAACTAACAAGCTAGGAACCTAAAGCTAGGGCAGGGTGCCTTAAATGCCCAGAAGGGACCAGAGATAGGACAGGGATGACTGGGAGTATTTGTGAGTACCCTAGAGCGGGATTACAGGAGTGCTTAGGCCATGGCCTGAAACAGAAGAAACCACATGGGACTCCTACGGTTGGACCCGCTGCAGATGGGCAGAGGAGTACATGCACTTCTGGACCACAAGGACAGCAGAATGGAGAGCAGGGTAAGTGAAGCAGCACCTGTGCCTCCTCAGAGGAGTATTGATCATTGGCCGACATCATAATACACACATAAATCTTTAATAAAAACTTTTTTAGTCGGAGCTTTCTTCATCTTCACTGCAGCTTGAGGATCTTCAGGATGGAGAGGGCTGTGTTTCTCACAGTTCTCTCTATGATTGCTCAGCCTTCTCTCCTGCCTGCACTGATCACACAAATCATTATCAAGCAGGAAGAGGGAAAATTGTGCAGAAGCACAGGTCTTCATTGATTGAGCAAAGCACTGTATGAACTGTGGACTATAAGAATAGGCACTTTTTAGAAATATTTTATAGTCCAAAAATACAATTTGTCTTCTGAGCCCAGTAGAACACTACAATGTGCTCAAGAGGAATCAATTCCCTGCTAAAAAAAGAGCTTTTTCTGTTAGAGAAAGACTTTTACAGCTTATGAATGATCACTACAGTCAAAATTGCGTCCCTATCTGTTCCTCTCCAACCACTGGGGGGCATCTTACCAGTGAGGCTCAGCTCATAGACTGAGCGACAATTTTACCTGTACCTCGATTATAATTGTTGATATTGCTCATTAGCAGCTTTTGACATACACCCCAAAACAAATGCAATTTAATAGGACCCAGCAATGGAAAGGACAGTTTTTTTCTGCAGAAGACACATTTTAGAAATACAGTTTAATTATTAGGTGTGTTTATTATAAAACCATCAATGATACCGAGGGAGAGAAGTCGTTAAGTCTCTGCATCTGCTTGTAATCTTACATTCCTCCTAGTAATTTATTTACTGCTAGTATACATATAATATGACAGCTCTACATGATGATGCTCAATGGATCTTCTCTCTCCCAAGTGCAACAAAATTGTCCTTGATGGCAAATGATAATGTAGACTACAGCTGATCTGAGGCAGTGCCGAGCACCACTTGGAAGTCGGGACTATTCAGGCTGGTGATCTCCTAGTATAGGGTACAGCTGGCTGCTTCTTGCTTTCAGACTCCGACAGTTGACTGAAGCCACATTGAAGTGCGAGATTTTTTACATGTTTCGGTCATTACTAAGGAGCATAGCTGTCATAGGGCATTAAAGGTATATTTGAAGGAGTCAACCACATTCTTCTCCCCCTTCAACCAACGTCTACTGTACACTGTCATATTATATATAAAGATAATGTGTCGTCGGCGCCCCCGCTATATTGGTTTACATATTGCAAAAAACTCCACCCCTAATGCAGGTGCCTGTCAAAGAAGGAAATATCTAGAGGAGCTCTATATATTTCAAATGGTAGCCCTGCCAAGAGGAATAAACCTGGCCACAGGGGTGGTATGGGGCTGCTCCCCCTATACATCAAACTTCTCCAGGAACTGGCAGAAGGACTTATATTTGGTCAATGTTCTATGAACTTAATTTTATAAAAATTCCTTTAGCAGAAAAAAATCACCATGAAAATAGATGTCCACAAAACTTTTTTCCCTTTTTTAGAATGAAACCAATCGCGCATGACTTAATGTAGCGACAATGATCAGAAGCGCTCTTAATGACTCAGCATCTCTAAAGTCTATTACCAACAAGAGAACATTCAGTTCCAATGAAAGAGAAAGATTGGAAAGTCAGTGGCATTGGGGCATCTAGTCATATATGACCAGCTGAACAGTAATGACAATTCTATGAAATTATTTTTTCATTCGTTTGAGATAAAAATAAAATTACAGCGTCCATCTGAAGAGCTGAAGAGAAGCTTAAGCAGCAGGACAACATGTACCGAATGCCAATAAAATGAACACTGTGTAAGAAGGAGGCTGCAGCATGACAGATGAGACTACATGGACACAACCGATTTATTTATATCTTTACTAAAGGGTAATTCCAAAGAAGCATGTGACCTGCAATCAGTGGTGGCCATGCTTGTACACTATAGGAAAAAACGCCGGCCTCTCTGGTGGCCGGGACCATGGTAGCTCACATAGGCTGGTGCTTTTTTCTATGGTGTGCAAGCATGGCCACTACTGCTGGATCACAACCATCGAAACGAGCAGTGTATAATGTGATGGAATAATGAATCTAGTCATATGGACAATCACAGTTCATTAGTAAGTGTCTTGTATTCATTTTCTCTACATAACAAATGCTATTTGCTGAAGTGACAAAACCCCTTTAAGTACTTAAAGGGGCTATCAAATACTATAAAAATGTCCCCCATATGCGAGCCCTTCACAGTGAATATACTTACCCCGCTGCCTGCGCCGCTCCTGGTCCCCCCACCACTGCTCTTCTCCCCGAGCACGGATGAAAACATCTGGTGTCGGGGGTGGAGCAGCCAATAGCAGATGGGGATGAGCCTCCCTAGCTACACCCACAATGTCAGGTAGGCTTATCCTTTCCTGCTATTGGCAGCCCTCCCCCCGACACCGGATGTTCCTCACATGGATACAGAGATCTCCCCATTCATTGCTCCAATTGTTCTGCTAGATTTATTTCAGCTTAGGGGCGTGTCATTTGTCAGGAGTGTGGTGGCCATTGAAAGATGGAATTGAGCATGTGCTTCCATAACTCAGTAGCTATAATTAATTTTTAATTAAATTCAATTACAAAAGTGTTCAGATTCAGGTGTTGGTTTTAAAACTCTAGAATACAAGTACATGATAAATACTTCCAGAACTGCTTAGAAAACAATGACCAAAACGTTGGACAAATTGTAATGAATTTTGATGAATACTGTATCTGATCTCTTATTGGTTCTGGTTCTTTACAAGATAACAAAACTATCCTGTGTAAATACATTCAACAATATAATTAACGCTACTGTCGCTTTAATAATTTTCTACATTGTCTCTTTGCAAGAGACCTGTTGCTGCAAACCCAGGAAGAAGGAAGCCGAGTGGGAGTGGTAGTGGCTCTGGCTGTAACAGTCAATCACTGTGGCAATCCTCACACCGATGCTTCCTAGGGCCAGGGCATCCTTTCTTCCCTCGGGACACACTCTGATGTTAGGGCTCCTGCCTGATGGTATTTGAGGTGTTCTTAATGCTATAGGTTTTCTAAGGAATGGATGCTAGGCAGGACTTGTAGGGAGCAAAGACCAGCGTATAGTGCAGGAGTCAGTAACCACACGAGATGTAGACAGCAAACATTTCTGTTTACTGAAATGCAGAATGGGGGTTGTAGTACATCCAATGCAATTCCAGCAATTTACAGTGCTGCAAATCTCCCAGATAGGAATGTAGGGACAAAGGAAGTGTAATGACCCAGAGTGGCATTACCACCTCTTTAGGACCCCCACTATCTATATTGTGTGATCCTGCGTCATCATAGATATATGTATTACCAATTCCTACAATGTGTGTATGTATTCCCTTGCAAATGTTATGTTCAAGTGTTATGTGCCTGGTTCACCAGCAGATGGCGGCATTGATGGCAGAGATAGTTTCCTGGAGTGGAACCTTCTTTCCATTCCAGCCCACTCTAGAGAGGGAGGAGTTTAGCTACGAAGGTCAGTCTAGCCTACCACTTCCTAAGGGAAGGTTGTGTGTCGGCCAGCGGAGCTCTGTCTGCTCTGCTGGGCCTGAAGGCCCTGCCTGCAAGTGCAACATGGTTGCTTGTCCCCTCCTGGGCTTTCATTGCTTTAACCTCAAGCTAAGTAAGCTTGATGCCAGGAAGAAGTTCCTAGGATTGAAGTAAGAGACAGACTGCATACAGCTAAGTTCAAGCAGAAGAGGAAAATGTTCGTATTTAATCCAGCCACCATAGCAGATCTGAGAAAGCTACAGCATAGCATAGCTGAGATTGTTTCAGAAGTGTTTGCCTGCCATTTAAGCCAATACCTGCTGATGACCAAGATCAAGTTGGAAGATTGTTCCTTGATGAAGTTTATGCCAAGTAAAGCTGTGTTCAACGTTAATACAAGTCTGGACTCAGTTTATTCTACGTACTCATCACACAAGTTCAAATACCCCCTTTTTCACTACTTCGGACTACTACGTCTAGGATCCAAGGATATCCAGGTAGGAGCACCGTGACATGTGCATACAACACCTTCAGAGACATTGTAGGTCACTCTACACCACGCTGGCAATTCTGCACCTGGGTACCAACACCATCTACTTAGAGGGGACTCCAAGTCCTTGTTGCTTAAATGCAACTGGTGTCACGACTACTTGTTCTGTAAGAGGGACATATATCGTTAAAACCTCCTAAAGGGTAAGGGATACCCCAGATGCCGGATTAAGTCCACTGCAGAAGGGAATTATAGTGCTCTTTCCTCTTTATCTTCCCAGAGTATCTCTCTGCAGAATCTAAGGCTGGCAGTATTACTCTTCCAATAGTGGCTGTAATTTCCATCTGAGGTACAGTGTTTAAGATATGACTGGCCACGTCATGTTCTAGTGTGAAGGGTGCCTAAGAAATGTCTCTCTCACAGCAGTAATGTCTATCAGCATTGAACGGCAAATACTTTACTGACCAACTCCAGTACTCAGCCATGCAGATTCTGGACCTTCTTAGCTTTTTCCTTTGTCTCTCCCTCTCTCTCTCTCTTTCTGGAGTAATGTAGAAATGGTGAGATCTTTCACTTAAAGGCTATGTACACCTTTGGAGGCAATTTTCGTTTATGATTGCATTTTACTTATTTTTAGCTAAAAAACCTTATTTTCATTGGCCTTTATTAAAATTATTGAGCTATTCTGTCATTAAGGGCTAACTGTTTTTCTAACTGTGTGACTTGTACTTTCACTTTCACTTTGTCACCCTTCTCTCTAAACTACTGAGAAGTCATAAGCACTTATTTAAGCCACATTCTTATCAGTAAGATAAGGACTGAGCTATAATGAGTGTTTATAATGTCAGAGATAAGGAGCCCGTCAGCTCCCCAGATGACAGAAAAGGCAAAAAATCCACATGCAGCTAGTAGAGCATCTCAGCTCTGTCCACAAAAAAAGATTCCATATTGTTAATGAAGGCCAATTAAAAAAAAAACATTTTTTAGCTCAAAATGAGTACAATGCAATAATAAAAAAAATTACCTCCAAAGGTGTACATAGCCCTTAAGTAGATAATCTGCAGAGAAGGTGATTCTGTGTAACTTTGGTCCAGTCCAATGAGGAGTGGAGCACATGTAGCAGCTTCCTCTTTCTTCCTCTGCTAACTCACATACTAGTTAGACTGGATGGATCCAGGATCCACACCTTAACTTCCTGCAGGGGCTGAAGTGGGGTTGGTTAACCCCCTCTCATCCATACCAAAGCTATGCTGGGTACATTACACGATATAGGCACATAAAATAACATTAAGTAACATTAAATAGTATTAAATAACACAACTATTTGTAAGGTATTTGGGGTACTGCACTGTAAGCTAAAATGTATAGAGTCCTTTATGAGTAGTTAATCCAAAGGTCAGTTTTCACAATTGAGAAGATTCGGGGGTTATATTCTGGTAAATGGAATATATTCTTTTTTATAGTGGTTACCTAATATAAGCTGACAGGTTCATTTACTGTGTAAACAGGCCATGTAAAACAAATTATATTTGTCTAATTTACTATAATATATCCAGACTTTGAAATTGGAACTTAATTTGGAATCTGATTGTTTCCAACCAAATCACTGATAAACCTAATTGCTGTATCTGTTATTAGACGATGCGCTCTCATTTACTCAGCTTCCGCTCCGTCTTCCTTAACCAGTCTATCACTGCTAGGGAAGGAAAGAGTTAATGGAATAATGGTTCACTGAAGGGAACGTTTCGTCTCGTGTTGTGCTGGATACTGGCCACCACAGAATGATATTAGGCTAGCATTTATTCTGATTACATTGCAAATTGTATTGCCCAGCTCCCCGTCAAGTCATATCAGAACTAAGTGGGGACTGACAATTCAATTTCCTGTGCCCTTTGCCCCAACAGCTTGCTCTGGGAGCCAAGTGTACAAGTTATCAATCTTCCCAGCCTGGCTCCCTGACATTCATCGGCCCTCAAGACATAGACATCATTGTTAAAACAGAGCATGTGGTTCTGAGGTTGCATGCAGGGACATCGGGCACAAGGCAGGTTAGACAGGACAACCACTGGCTAGACTACATGACAGTGACCTCTAGAAATACATCCTGTGCACCCGCCATTCTGCAGCAATGCTGAATAATTACATTGTAGAATCATTAAAGAAAGAAAAATAAGTGATAGACAGATAAATCACAAATATATAGATAGATAATAGATAATTCACAAATAGATAATTAAAATATAAGCAGCACCAGAGAGAAAACAAATGCAAGTGCAATCCCTACAGAGGCTATGGTTCAAAAATTTCCAGGTGGGAACATACCAGTGAAGTGCTGCCTTGTTACCTACTATAATAGAGAAGATGGATAGATTAGATAGATTAGATAGATAGATAGATAGATAGATATATAGATTAGATAGATTAGATAGATGGATTAGATAGATAGATAGATAGATAGATAGATAGATAGATAGATGACACATGGATAGAAGAAGGAAAAATCATTGCTCCTTTAAGCCTACGTTAAAGGGGTTGTGTCAATTCAGCAAGTGGCATTTTTTATGTAGATAAAGTTAATACAAGCCGCTTACTAATGTATTGTGATTATCCATATTGCTTCCTTTGCTGGCTGGATTCATTTTTCCATCACAATATACACTTCTCGTTACCATGGTTATGACCACCATTCAATTCAGCATCAGTGGCCATGCTTTCATGCCATAGGAAAAAGCACTATTTCTGTGGTGTACAAGCGCGGCCATCACTGCAGGACTACAGGGTGGTCATAACCATGGATACGAGCAATGTATAATGTGATGGAAAAACAAATCCAGACAGCAAAGGAAGCAATATGGACAATCACAATACATTAGTAAGTGCCTTGCATTAACTTTCTCTACATAATAAATTATATTTGCTGAAGTGAGACAACTTTTAAGCCTCCTTTTGTGTTTGGTCATTGTCCTCTTGTAGAATGAAGTGTTGGGGTGCAGTGCTGTACCTGTAAGATGGGTCTCATAAAAAAGAGACATTCGTGTTGTAAATGTCTTCTTGTCCCAACAGCTTCCGGTCATGCCGCTGCTCATACCACTTGAAACTAGTATTGAACACAACAGTTTTATGGGTATGTATTGCTGCTACATTTTTGTTTTAGATGTATTACTGTTAAATAGACTCTGTCAGCACTTTGTTAAGCTTATGCCAGCATTAGGTAGGGGCTGGAGAGAGCAGTGCTAACTAGAGATGACCGAACTTTATCCCGAACCCGAACCCCATTGAAGTCAATAGGGACCCGAACTTTTAGCCACTAAAAAGGCTGTAAAATAGTCCAGGAACGGGCTAGAGGGCTGCCAAAGGCAGCAAAATGTAGGAAAGTCCCCTGCAAACAAATGTGGATAGGGAAATGAATTAAAATAAAATAAAATAAATAAAATTTAACCAATATCAATTGGAGAGAGGTCCCACTGCAAGGAATCATGCGTCATATCACCCAACACTGTAGAAGGCCACTTTCAGTTATTTTGGCCCCAGCACCCAGACAGAGGAGAGAGGTCCCACAGCAAGGAATCATGCGTCATATCACCCACCACTGGAGGCCATTTTCAGTTATTTCAGCCCAGCACCCAGACAGAGGAGAGAGGTCCCACAGCAAGGACTCATGCGTCATTTCACCGACCACTGGAGAAGGCCACTTTCAGTTATTTTGGCCCAGCACCCAGACCGAGGATACAGGTCCCACAGCAAGGAATCATGCGTCATATCGCCCACCAATGGAGAAGGCCACTTTCAGTTATTTCGGCCCAGCACCCAGACAGAGGAGAGAGGTCCCACAGCAAGGAATCACGCGTCATATCACCCACCTATGGAGAAGGCCACTTTTAGTTATTTCGGCCCAGCACCCAGACAGAGGTGAGAGGTCCCACAGCAAGGAATCATGCGTCATTTCACCCACCACTGGAGAAGGCCACTTTCAGTTATTTCGGCCCAGCACCCAGACAGAGGAGAGTGGTCCCACAGCAAGGAATCACGCGTCATATCACCCACCTATGGAGAAGGCCACTTTTAGTTATTTCGGCCCAGCACCCAGACAGAGGAGAGAGGTCCCACAGCAAGGAATCATGCGTCATATCACCCACCACTGGAGAAGGCCACTTTCAGTTATTTCAGCCCAGCACCCAGACAGAGGAGAGGTCCCACAGCAGAGGAATCATGCGTCATAGCACCCACCACTGGAGAAGGCCACTTTCAGTTATTTGGCCCAGCACCCAGACCGAGGATACAGGTCCCACAGCAAGGAATCATGCGTCATATCACCCACCACCGGAGAAGGCCACTTTCAGTTATTTCGGCCCAGCACCCAGACAGAGGAGAGTGGTCCCACAGCAAGGAATCATGCGTCATATCACCCACCACCAGATAGGGCCACTTCCAGTTATTTCGGCCCCACCACCCAGACAGAGGAGAGGTTCATTCAACTTTGGGTTGCACCGCAAGATCATGGTAAAGTTAAAAAAATGAGGATTCAATAAAGAAGTGCCCCGAAGTACAAGAATACATGGTTGAGGGGGAGGCAGTTATAAATGTCTATTCTGCACAAGGGAGGCACAGGTCCTGTGGGATCCATGCCTGGTTCATTTTTATGAACGTCAGCTTGTCCACGTTGGCTGTAGACAGGCGGCTGCATTTGTCAGTAATGACGCCCCGCCCCCTGCCGTGCTGAATACACGTTCAGACAAAACGCTGGCCGCCGGGTAGGCCAGCACCTCCAAGGCATAAAATGCTAACTCTGGCCACGTGGACAATTTGGAGACCCAGAACTTGAATGGGGCCGAACCATCAGTCAGTACGTGGAGGGGTGTGCAGACGTACTGTTCAACCATGTTAGTGAAATGCTGCCTCCTGCTAACACGTTCCGTATCAGATGGTGGTGCAGTTAGCTGTGGCGTGGAGACAAAACTTTTCCACATTTCTGCCATGCTAACCCTGCCCTCAGAGGAGCTGGCCATGACACAGCTGCGTTGGCGACCTCTTGCTCCTCCTCTGCCTTCGCCTTGGGCTTCCACCTGTTCCCCTGTGACATTTGGGAATGCTCTCAGGAGTGCCTCTACCAGCGTGCGCTTGTACTCGCGCATCTTCCTGTCACGCTCCAGTGCAGGAAGTAAGGTGGGCACATTGTCTTTGTACCGGGGATCCAGCAGGGTGGCAACCCAGTAGTCTGCACACGTTAAAATGTGGGCAACTCTGCTGTCGTTGCGCAGGCACTGCAGCATGTAGTCGCTCATGTGTGCCAGGCTCCCCAGAGGTAAGGACAAGCTGTCCTCTGTGGGAGGTGTATCGTCATCATCCTCCGTATCCCCCCAGCCATGCACCAGTGATGGGCCTGAGCTGTGTCGGGTGCCACCCCGCTGTGAACCTGCTTCATCCTCATCCTCCTCCACCTCCTCCTCATCCTCCTCGTCCTCCAGTAGTGGGCCCTGGCTGGCCACATTTGTACCTGGCCTCTGCTGTTGCAAAAAACCTCCCTCTGAGCCACTTCTAACAGACTGGCCTGAAAGTGCTAAAAATTACCCCTCATCCTCCTCCTCCTCCTCCTGGGCCACCTCCTCTTCCATCATCGCCCTAAGCGTTTTCTCAAGGAGACATAGAAGTGGTATTGTAACGCTGATAACGGTGTCATCGCCACTGGCCATGTTGGTGGAGTACTTGAAACAGCGCAACAGGGCACACAGGTCTCGCATGGAGGCCCAATCATTGGTGGTGAAGTGGTGCTGTGGTGAAGTGGTGCTGTTCGTAAACCTACACAACCTCATAAAGCATCACATACATCCGTGGTCACACGACAACCAAAACTTTAACCTACTCAGACCACAAACAACTCTAGTCAATATAAAATCTCTTTATTGGAAAAATTTATAAATACACATGATTACAATAAATAGAAGCAAAAAAGTGCAAGAGAGAGCCAGGTGTTACAATACACACCCGAGACAGAGAAAATATTGACTGGGGGGTATTGGTCAGTTAGTCAATGCTAGTCTCCAAATATCTATCATTAGAGTACATATCCCCTATCTATACATTCAATATATCTCAGATAAATATCAGTCCAGATGGGGGTCAGAGACTCTAGAAATCACAAAAATGTGAGGAAAAGATGAATGGTGAATACCAAAAGTGACCACCATCTGGACGGAGATAACTAGGGTAAAGCTATAATAGCACACAAGTGTTTTACCAAAAAGGGAATACAGATACCAGATTGAGTGCGTACCCATAGTATTTCAATGTAGACCAGCCCCAGTCAAAAAAGCACCTCGACACGTGTTTCACCACCAGGCTTCGTCAGGAGGTGTGGGTATGTATACTGAAGGGGTATATATATTGGACGGGTGGGGGAGGATCTATAAGGGGCCACATATATAAACATTGTTCTAATAATTAATGGAAGATGATCACCTGTCCGGAGGCTATGCTGGCGCGGCCCCGATCGTGATGGCTCGGCGCCATCCTTCTGCGCGTCCCCCAACCACCACCGCGCATGTCTGCGCACGTGATGGTGGAATTGGAGCGCATCCGGATGACGTCGGTCAGCGAATTTTTTCAGAAAATTCCTCATATATGGATTATAAGAGACGAGACAAGAACTGGTTAACCCAGTTAGGAGCAGTGTTTGGAGAGAAAGCGACACCTGACACAGAGAAAAAAGATATAAAGGAGTTGAAGCAAAAAATTCGTGACTCTCTGAGGAAACGTACCAAACTGTGGTGGAATAAGGCTGCACTTGAGAACTATTTACATAAAAATATTGTCCCCCGTAGGTTAAGGATTCAGATATTCCCTACCCTCGACTGTGAAGATCTAGCCTTTGTGAACAGGTGGGAGGAAACTCTCACAAAGTGCTCTCAAACGCTTATTGAGTTGTTGATAGGGGCTGATCGAAAAGCCCTAGACAACATTGAAAAAGAAATAGAGGGATTAAAGGACAAGATCCAACAGTTAATTACTAAAGAAGAAATCGAGGAGTTTGATAAACTCCTGGATGAAAGATCTCACTAAGTGGGAAAAGATATACAGGCTATTAAAGCAAGTAAATATCAGAGGGATCTGAAAGATTATCAACAACAGAAGATTTTCAAGTGGCAGAGGAGTAACAGGATTAGAGCACGGTCATCTTCTGTTACCTCATTTACATCTGAGGAAGAATGTGGGGCCTCTTTTTTAGAAAGACGCTCCAGCCTAGGAATTGGTCCAGATTTAGAGAGGCAACAACTATTCCCACGCACTCCAGCCTCAAAGAGGAAAAGCAAAAACTTCAATGGGAAGGAGAAGAGACCGAGAAATTGAAGGTAATTAACTTATCGAATATCACATTGACTGTTCCACAACAGGAGGTCCTCCAGAGGGGCTCTCTTTTGCACCTATCCGTAGGGTAGATCAATTCGAGGCTATTAAAGACCTCGAGCTCTTTGCCCGTAAGCTAGTTCTTAAGAAATATTTCAGTGGGAAGGACAGGGCATCTGCCCTCTCCTCCCTGTAGAATCTCAAGCATTACATGATCTAGAGGCCCTTCTGGAAGAACAGAACTTGGAGACAGGTATTCCCTCTCCCGTGCACCTCCACCGGCGATCTCAGACGTTCCCCCTAAATCTCTGTGTCCAGCGGTAGATATATTTACCAAATTAGTAAAATCTGAGCTGTTGACCCTGCCACAAAGACAGGGTGGTGATAATTTCACGAGAGCACAGAGACAAGCATTACGGGAATTAAAATCTCTCGATGGGGTGATTATCAAACAGGCTGATAAGGGGGTAATGTCGTGATCTGGCCGGTGGAGATGTACGAGAGAGAGGCGTTTAGACAATTACGAGATATTAGATGTTATAAAAACTGGAGGGCAACCCTACCCTGCGGTTTAAGTGCGAGTTGGATGAATTGTTGGGGAGGGCCTTGACAGAGGTCTGATTAATCAAAAAATGTTGCTGGGTCTGACAGTGGACTTTCCTGTCAGCCCGACATTGTATTTATTGCCGAAGGTGCACAAGAACCCCACATGCCCTACTGGACGTCCTATCGTCTCCGGGATGGGGGTCTGTGTGCTAATATCGGCAAATTTGTTGACTTTTACTTAAAAGGCTGTGTGGAAACACTTCCCTCTTATGTCCAAGATACGGCAGATATGCTCCGGAGAGTGGATGGCATCTACCTCGACAGGGGGCATATCTGGTCACGTGCGACGTGGAGTCCCTATACACGTCTATATGCCATGACCAGGGGATCGCGAGCATCACGTTATTTTTGTCTATGACGAATTTGGATGGTGAATTGGTGGAATTTATTTTGAAATTATTAGAGTTTACGTTAACTCATAATTATTTTTTGTTTAAAGATCGATTCTTCCTACAGCTCCAGGGAACGGCGATGGGGGCGTCTTGTGCGCCCTCATACGCCAATCTTTCCTGGGGCTGTGGGAGAAGAGATCGTCCTTACATTTCTGGTTATGATGCCGTACTCCTCTGGTCGAGGTATATAGACGATGTGTTTTTCATCTGGCAGGGCTCCACGTCGCACTTAGACCGATTCTTATATGAGTTGAATCAAAATGAATTAAACATTAAATTGACCTGGAAGTACAGTTTGGAACAGGTCGATTTCTTGGACATAATGATTCGGAGAGGCCTACACGGCAAGATTACTACTGATGTATTTAGGAAATCTACCTCTGTCAATGCCCTCCTTCAGGCATCCTCCTCGCACCACCCAAAGGTGATTCAGGCTATTCCACAGGGACAATTTTTAAGAATGAAACGGATATGTTCAGATGAAAGCTCTTTTGAGGAACAGTCTAGGAAATTGAAAAAAGGTTCCTAGATAGAGGCTACAGACCCGATATCATTCACAAAGGATATCAGAGAGCTAAAGAGGCCCCACGTGAGACTTTATTAACTAGGAGAAAGAGGAAAACAGATCCAGTTAATGACCAAAGGTAAGATTCATAACCCCTTTAATGGGAACTGGCGAGGAATACAGGCAATTTTGCCAAGTATTGGCAAATACTTCAAACAGATAGAGATCTCAAATCATGCCTGCCCCTTATCCACAAATTACTTGGAGGAGATCCCGTACTTTACGGGACACACTGACGAGTCATTATGTTGTAAAATCATCCAAGGGAATTTTTGGAAGTAAGGGGCCGAGTTGGGGATCGTATGCATGCGGACATTGTGCCGCTTGCATATATATGGCTCGTTCCACCACATTTTGGAGTTCTCATCAAGAGAGAATTCAAAATTGTCCATCACATAACCTGTAGGACAGAGGCTGTGGTCTATTGGATGATATGTCCGTGTGGACTAATTTATGTTGGAATGACCACTAGGGCCCTAAAAGTACGTATCTTAGAGCACGCTAGCAAGATTCGGACGGCTAGTGATGTACCAGAAGAAGAATGGGAACAGCTTGAATCGGTGCCACGACATTTTCGCAAGTTCCATAATTGTGATCCAACCTGTTTACGGGTAAGAGGTATTGATAGGGTACAATTGGGTATAAGAGGTGGTGACGTCAAGGGTGCTCTACTCCGGAAGGAGACCAAGTGGATCACACTTTTGAATACAGTAGTCCCGGAGGGTCTAAACGAATATAATAGCTTCAAGCCTTTCCTGTAACGTGAATTTTAATTGTTGGGGTATAATATTTTTAATCTATGTATTTTGTATTATGTTTAGATGGTCTTTTGTTCTTTCCTTTCTGTTGGAACGGATGAGTGAGGGCGTCTGGGTGGCTACAAGATATTATCTCGGAAGATGTCATTATCAATGAACTTTTGAAGCAATCATGGAATTGGATTACTAAGTCAAAATGGTCTAGTCAAGAAAGAATTATGATCAAAATGGACTGGTTCAAAATCATGTAGTCTGTTATTTAGAAAACATAATGTAACCTCTTTTTCACCCTTCCTTCTTTCTTTTCCCCTCCCCCTTTTCTTTTTTTTTTTTTTCAACATTTGTTGCACTATGTTGCACTTTATTGCATTGGTTCGGGATGGAAGTTTTCATGAATTTCACACTTTTTATAATATTTATAATGCTGCACTGGTAGTACTTATGTGGGTAGGGTTCTTTTATTAATTAATAATTAATCACTATTCATAAATTTTCATTTTTGTGGGTTGACCACTTATTGGGATATATGCCTTTTTGTTAGGCCCTATTTCCCCTTTGGTTTCACTATTTACGTAAATATAATTTTTTATAGGTACTAGGGGCACAATATTTATATAAATTAAGTTTTTGCACTCTCCAATATGGGTATTTTTGATGTTTTCACTTAATATTGATGCGAACAATATATGCGGTTATGATGTTTCTACCTAATATGGATGGGAACAATATATATGTTTTTACGTCCTTGATTATATTAGTAGTGTTTAATAATAATTTTGGTAAGAAGGAGTATGGAGTTTGAATGGTTTGTGATTTTAGTAATAATCTCTAAAGTATGCAGTAATATAATGTTATGATTTTGACCATCTCCGGCATTACCCTTTGATATCGCGGTCATGTGACTGCGGGTTGCGTGATCATGTGACTGATCACATGTTCCGGAAGCAGGGCGCGGCCCGGTCGTGCGCTGACCGGCGTCATCCGGATGCGCTCCAATTCCACCATCACGTGCGCAGACATGCGCGGTGGTGGTTGGGGGCAGCGCAGAAGGATGGCGCCGAGCCATCACGATCGGGGCCGCGCCAGCATAGCCTCCGGACAGGTGATCATCTTCCATTAATTATTAGAACAATGTTTACATATGTGGCCCCTTATAGATCCTCCCCACCCGTCCAATATATATACCCCTTCAGTATACATACCCACACCTCCTGACGAAGCCTGGTGGTGAAACACGTGTCGAGGTGCTTTTTGACTGGGGCTGGTCTACATTGAAATACTATGGAGTGCGTACTAATCTGGTATCTGTATTCCCTTTTTGGTAAAACACTTGTGTGCTATTATAGCTTTACCCTAGTTATCTCCGTCCAGATGGTGGTCACTTTTGGTATTCACCATTCATCTTTTCCTCACATTTTTTGTGATTTCTAGAGTCTCTGACCCCCATCTGGACTGATATTTATCTGAGATATATTGAATGTATAGATAGGGGATATGTACTCTAATGATAGA
This sequence comes from Bufotes viridis, assembly GCA_033119425.1. Taxonomy (NCBI): domain Eukaryota; kingdom Metazoa; phylum Chordata; class Amphibia; order Anura; family Bufonidae; genus Bufotes; species Bufotes viridis. The sequence goes on along the minus strand of CM065590.1, from coordinate 69,885,110 downwards.
TATTTGGAGACTAGCATTGACTAACTGACCAATACCCCCCAGTCAATATTTTCTCTGTCTCGGGTGTGTATTGTAACACCTGGCTCTCTCTTGCACTTTTTTGCTTCTATTTATTGTAATCATGTGTATTTATAAATTTTTCCAATAAAGAGATTTTATATTGACTAGAGTTGTTTGTGGTCTGAGTAGGTTAAAGAAGTGGTGCTGTTCCGCAGTGCGACTGATGCGTGCGTGCTGCAGCTGAAACTCCACTATGGCCTGCTGCTGCTCGCACAGTCTCTCCAGCATGTGCAAGGTGGAGTTCCACCTGGTGGGCACGTCGCATATGAGGCGGTGAGCGGGAAGGCCGAAGTTCCGCTGTAGCGCAGACAGGCGAGCAGCGGCAGGATGTGAACTCCGGAAGCGCGCACAGACGGCCCTCACTTTATGCAGCAGCTCTGACATGTCGGGGTAGTTGTGAATGAACTTCTGCACCACCAAATTCAGCACATGCGCCAGGCAAGGGATGTGCGTCAAACCGGCTAGTCCCAGAGCTGCCACGAGATTTCGCCCATTATCGCACACCACCAGGCCGGGCTTGAGGCCCACCAGCAGAAACCACTCGTCTGTTGTTCAATAACCCGCCACAACTCCTGCGCGGTGTGGGGCCTGTCCCCCAAACATATGAGTTTCAGAATGGCCTGCTGACGTTTACCCCGGGCTGTGCTGAAGTTGGTGGTGAAGGTGTGTGGCTGACTGGATGAGCTGGTGGAAGCAGAGGAGGAGGAAGCCGAGTAGAAGGAGGAGGCTACAGGAGGCAAAGAATGATGCCCCGTGATCCTTGGCGGTGGAAGGACGTGCGCCAAGGAACTCTCCGCCTGCGGCCCAGCCGCCACTACATTTACCCAGTGTGCAGTTAGGGAGATATAGCGTCCCAGGCCGTGCTTACTGGTCCACGTATCTGTGGTTAGGTGGACCTTGCCACAGATGGCGTTGCGCAGTGCATACTTGATTTTATCGGATACTTGGTTGGGCAGGGAAGGCACGGCTGTCTTGGAGAAGTAGTGGCAGCTGGGAACAACATACTGTGGGACAGCCATGGACATCAGCTGTTTGAAGCTGTCTGTGTCCACTAGCCTGAATGACAGCATTTCAAAGGCCAGTAGTTTAGAAATGCTGGCATTCAGGCCCAGGGCTCGAGGGTGGCTAGGTGGGAATTTACACTTTCTCTCCAAGGTTTGTGAGATGGAGAGCTGAACGCTGCCGTGTGACATGGTGGAGATGCTTGGTGACGCAGGTGGTGGTGTCGGTGGCACATCCTCTGTTTGGTGGGTGGCAGGTGCCAATGTTCCTCCCGAAGCGGGGGAAGAGGCCGAGGCAGCAGCAGAAGAGGGAGCAGGGGGAGCCTGAGTGAGTTCCTTGCTTTTAAGGTGTTTACTCCACTGCAGTTCATGCTTTGCATGTAGATGCCTGGTCATGCAGGTTGTGCTAAGGTTCAGAATGTTAATGCCTCGCTTCAGGCTCTGATGGCACAGCGTGCAAACCACTCGGGTCTTGTCGTCAGCACATTGTTTAAAGAAGTGCCATGCCAGGGAACTCCTTGAAGCTGCCTTTGGGGTGCTCGGTCCCTGGTGGCGGTGGCCAGTAGCAGGCGAACTCTCTTGGAGGCGGCTGTTCTGCTTTTGCCCCCTGCTCTCTCTTTTGCTACGCTGTTGGCTCGGTCTCACCACTGCCTCTTCCTCTGAACTATGAAAGTTAGTGGCACGACCTTCATTCCATGTAGGGTCTAGGACCTCATCGTCCCCTGCATCATCTTCCACGCAGTCTTCCTCCCTGACCTCCTGTTCGGTCTGCACACTGCAGAAAGATGCAGCAGTTGGCACCTGTGTTTCGTCATCATCAGAGACGTGCGGACTCCAATGAGGTGGTATTCCCATGTCCTCATCATCAGGAAACATCAGTGGTTGTGCATCAGTGCATTCTAAGTCTTCCACCACTGGGGAAGGGCTAGGTGGATTCCCTTGGGAAACCCTGCCAGCAGAGTCTTCAAACAGCATAAGAGACTGCTGCATAACTTGAGGCTCAGACAGTTTCCCTGATATACATGGGGGTGATGTGACAGACCGATGGTCTTGGTTTTCAGGTGCCACCTGTGCGCTTTCTGCAGAAGACTGGGTGGGACATAATGTTGTGAACATGCTGGATCCACTGTCGGCCACCCAATTGACTAGCGCCTGTACCTGCTCAGGCCTTACCATCCTTAGAACGGCATTGGGCCCCACCAAATATCGCTGTAAATTCTGGCGGGTACTGGAACCTGAGGTAGTTGGTTCACTAGGACGTGTGGCTGTGGCCGAATAGCCACGTCCTCTCCCAGCACAAGAGGGTACACTAACACCACCACGACCGCGTCCACGTCCCTTACTAGATGTTTTCCTCATTGTTACTGTTCACCAAGCACCACAATAAGAAAAAAAATATTTGGCCCAATGTATTGATTTCAAGTTCAGGCCTTATTTTTAAAGGCACCTAACACTATCTGCATATTTATTTATGTAGCGTATTACACTAATCCAGGCACAGCAGTAACCACTGATTTAGGTGAATATCTCTTTTAGGGCTAGTATTTAGGCCCTGGATGAAAGGTATCCTTTTATGGACAGATTTACAATTGGCCTGCAACAGCTCGAACACCAGATTCAGGGTATAGCTATTTTGGCCACTGTAGATAAATGCAGTAGGTATCCAAATGTAAATATATGACCACTGCCTGAACTGGATACTAAAAACACTTAATTGTTTATTGAATACACAATAAAACCATACACTGGGCAGAAGGCCCAATCATATCCCATCCTGTGATACCTCCAGTTACCGTGATTCCCTAATAGATGTTGGGGAACACGTGATGTAATGTGATTTGGACTGGAGGACTAAATGACAAGCAGGACCATGCACTGGAATGGCAGAATATAGCCACTTCAATGTAGAAGGTACGTGTCCCACAATGAAAGAGGTAGCCCTATTGGTAAAGCGCAGTCTGTAGCACTGGAGAGTATTCTCCTTGTGCTGCTGCTATTGAATACTATGAGATGCCGCCTCATGCGCTGCCGCCTAGCTCAACGCGTTTCACCACTGGAGGTGGATCATCAGGAGCATGAATAGTGGAGCGCGGCACTAGTTATATTAAGTAGCGGGTATTCAGACGTAGCGCACATAAACAAAGTGCGCTACGGGCTACTGAGGACTGAGCTAACCTGCAATATCGCAGGAGCTCATGTTTGCCACGTGTGCGAAGACAGTATTCTATCCACCTGGATAGAGGACGCCGGCAATATGTAATGCAGTGAACACGTGGAGGAGCGCTGGCCTCTCCGGGTATCGAGAGGTAGCGACCGGCACTAGGATGGCCGTGAGCGTGCGCGCTGAGGGGTACAGCATATAAGGCTGAAGCCCGGCCCAGATTGGAGAGAAAGGACCAATCACATTCAGGGGTCAGACATAGGGGTGAAGCCATAATGTGTGGACCGCCCCATCTGATTCCCTACGATACTAATGTGGGTCACAGATTATAAATTGTTAGTATGGCATCGGATTAGCCAGAAAGTTTGCTGGTACATCATCAAGGTAAATGGGAAGGCTAGAAAACAGGTCTCCCTAGTGTAATTGCAGAGCTACTGTGAACGGAACTAAGTGACATGAGATGTTGCCAAGGGTACTCATTTATTCCCACTAGTCAATGAAACAAACAAAGGAAATTTGATCATTGAGACCTGTGGGTTTAACAGTACCCAATCTGAATATCCATGCTGCCTCTTTTTTGAGGACCAACTTATCAAAATCACCCCCGCGTGGTGAAGGTTTAACCACCTCATTACTCTGAAACCTAAGGACATCAGGATCAGCGTTGTGGCACGATGTGACATGTTTGGCAATGGGAGTGTCTCTTTCATTCCTAACATCTCCGACATGTTCTCCAATACGTCGTCTAAATTCGCGGGTGGTTTTTCCAACGTATTGGATACCACACTTGCATGTCATCAAATAAATAAATCCAGCTGTTTTAACTTAGTTAATTAAGTAGCTCAGTTCTTAGTGGAAAGAGGTGAACAATTCCGCCCCCATAATCGGTTCCTATTGTCCCTTCTTGAATTCATCCTCACAAAAAATGTCTTCCTTTTTGATAGGAAGATGTACCACCAGCTCAGGGGAGTGGCAATGGGGAGCCCCTGTGCACCCAGTTTTGCCAATCTCTACCTGGGCTGGTGGGAACAGAACGTGGTCTTCAGTGACGCAGCCACTGGTGTATCTGAACACATCACAATGTGGCTTCGCTTCATTGATGATGTGCTGATTCTGTGGAAGGGGAGTGAAGAACAATTTCACAATTTTGTCAGCACACTAAATGTCAACGATCTTGGCCCCTTCTTCACTGTGGAAATCCAAAAGGAAGAGATCACATTTTTGGATCTCAAGATTAGTAGGGGATTGGATGGTAACATCACCAGTAATATTTATCGCAAACCGACAGCAACTAACACTTTGCTGCATTGGACTAGCTGGCATCCACCCCCTCTGAAAAGTGGTATACCAAGAGGCCAATATCTAAGGGCACGACGAAATTGTAGTTCTTTGGACAAATACCACACAGCGGCCCTTGACCTTCGTAACAGATTTGTGTCAAGGGGATATCCAGCTAGGGTACTCCGTGATGCCCATCATCATTCCCTCAGTCAAAACAGGGACACTTTGTTGATCCCCAAACCTAAAACAGGTGATGAGAATCCGGCCCGTATTATTGCCACTTTCGACAATGCACATGCGGAAGTGCGCCAGATCCTGAACACCTTTTGGGGTATCCTCAAAGCTGACCCAGATATTGGACCACAGGTTGGTGACGCACCGGCCATAACTTATAGGCGGGGTCGCAACCTTTGTGACCGCCTTGTCCATAGCCTTTTTCAAACACCTAGGACCACCACCTGGTTAAGTAACATTCCACCAGGCACGTACAGATGTGGCACTTGTGTGGCATGTAGATTTATTCTATCAGGGAGACGCTTCACAAGTACCAATACTGGGACAACTTTTGAAATTCGGTCTTTTGCCAACTGCAAAACAGCTGGATTGATTTATTTGATGACATGCAAGTGTGGTATCCAATACGTTGGAAAAACCACCCGCGAATTTAGACGACGTATTGGAGAACATGTCGGATATGTTAGGAATGAAAGAGACACTCCCATTGCCAAACATGTCACATCGTGCCACAACGCTGATCCTGATGTCCTTAGGTTTCAGAGTAATGAGGTGGTTAAACCTTCACCACGCGGGGGTGATTTTGATAAGTTGGTCCTCAAAAAAGAGGCAGCATGGATATTCAGATTGGGTACTGTTAAACCCACAGGTCTCAATGATCAAATTTCCTTTGTTTGTTTCATTGACTAGTGGGAATAAATGAGTACCCTTGGCAACATCTCATGTCACTTAGTTCCGTTCACAGTAGCTCTGCAATTACACTAGGGAGACCTGTTTTCTAGCCTTCCCATTTACCTTGATGATGTACCAGCAAACTTTCTGGCTAATCCGATGCCATACTAACAATTTATAATCTGTGACCCACATTAGTATCGTAGGGAATCAGATGGGGCGGTCCACACATTATGGCTTCACCCCTATGTCTGACCCCCTGAATGTGATTGGTCCTTTCTCTCCAATTGGGCCGGGCTTCAGCCTTATATGCTGTACCCCTCAGCGCGCACGTCACGGCCATCCTAGTGCCGGTCGCTACCTCTCGATACCCGGAGAGGCCAGCGCTCCTCCACGTGTTCACTGCATTACATATTGCCGGCGTCCTCTATCCAGGTGGATAGAATACTGTCTTCGCACACGTGGCAAACATGAGCTCCTGCGATATTGCAGGTTAGCTCAGTCCTCAGTAGCCCGTAGCGCACTTTGTTTATGTGCGCTACGTCTGAATACCCGCTACTTAATATAACTAGTGCCGCGCTCCACTATTCATGCTCCTGATGATCCACCTCCAGTGGTGAAACGCGTTGAGCTAGGCGGCAGCGCATGAGGCGGCATCTCATAGTATTCAAAAGCAGCAGCACAAGGAGAATCCTCTCCAGTGCTACAGACTGCGCTTTACCAATAGGGCTACCTCTTTCATTGTGGGACACGTACCTTCTACATTGAAGTGGCTATATTCTGCCATTCCAGTGCATGGTCCCGCTTGTCATTTAGTCCTCCAGTCCAAATCACATTACATCACGTGTTCCCAAACATCTATTAGGGAATCACGGTAACTGGAGGTATCACAGGATGGGATATGATTGGGCCTTCTGCCCAGTGTATGGTTTTAATGTGTATTCAATAAACAATTAAGTGTTTTTAGTATCCAGTTCAGGCAGTGGTCATATAGCTATTTTGGCAATTGAATTTCACCCCACAACAAAATATATGTTTTTGCGGACACTATGAATCTTGGCCAGCCACAGCTGAAACCACTTATTTATGGTATTGCTATTTTGGCAATTGAATTTCACCCCAGAACAAAATATATGTTTTTGAGGACACTATGAACCTTGGCCTGCAACAGCTGGGACACCAGATTCAGGGTATTGCTATTTTGGCAATTGAATTTCACCCCACAACAAAATATATGTTTTTGCAGACACTATGAAACTTGGCCTGCAACAGCTGGGACACCAGATTCAGGGCATTGCTATTTTGGCAATTGAATTTCACCCCAGAACAAAATATATGTTTTGGCGGATACTATTATACTTTGGCAGCCACAGCTGAAACCACTGATTTATGGTATTGCTATTTTGGCAATTGAATTTCACCCCAGAACAAAATATATAATTTGCAGGACACTATGAAACTTGGCCAGCCACAGCTGAAACCACTGATTATATTTGCAAACACTTTATTTTCAACTTTTTATGTTGGGTTTATGCAGAGTAGCAGTTTAGTATGCTATGTACTACGGGCTGACTATTGTCCCTGACTCATCAATGCATTGACGTGATTCATTCATTCATTCAGTTCAGGAGTCCATTATTCACCATTTAGTAGGCATGTGCCATAGCCATCAATATAAAAGGAATGAAGAGTAAAGAAGACACCTAATAAAGAAAACCATCTGCATATGTCATGTATTAGAAGTAGAGCTAGCAGGCAGATAGGAGGTAAGCTGTGCCCTAATGACTGGAAGGTAAAAGTCTGTGTCGTTCTCACATCTGACATTTCATCAATATAAAAATGGACACTGGGCCTCGGGAGAATCACAAATTCTGCCAGACACAGCTCATCCTCCAGGCTTGATTTGTTTCATTTTATGTTCCTCAAAGCATTCTCACCTTTTCTCTTCATCCCTCTCAATTCTGTTTTCTTAATTGGCCCTTATCTTGCTGGTGTTGAGCTGAAGAAGTGCTGACCAGAGGAACGTACGTGAGGAGGATGAATTGAATGACATAGCTGAGGACAAGGCGTTCACTTCATTGAAGTAGCACAAATACTTAACCTCTATCATGAGAGGAAAGCTTAATATCTGTAAAGCACAACTTCTGTCCATGGGTGTCCTTGAAGTTTTTGTGCAGACCTCTAAAAGGTGCATACTCTTTTGGAAGAGCATGGACTCTATAGTGTATAGTGACCCAGACTGACTTTTCAATACTTACATCAACAGTGACCTAATAATACTCATGCATTATAGTTAGTAGTTAGTGTTATATTATAGAACTTTTCTGATTCTGAGTTTTCTGATAAAATACCATGTTCTTTTTTGATGAGTGTGTTGCATCTTTTACTGTTAAAGCACACCTGTCACATAAGGAGTAGTGAGGCCTTGAACTTCGCCCGCACCCCTGTCCCTACCTACTTGCACTGTCTGCCCTAATTACTGGCCCTCATCTGGACAGCAGTCCCTGCCTTTCTATGTGCTAGGCACAAACCAGGGAGGGGAACACAGTGATACAAAATAACAGACTGTTAGTAACAGAATGACACAGCTGACTAAAGACAGAACTAGAAAACGTACCAAGCCAAGGTCAATACCAGGAGAGTCCAAACCAACAAGAATCAGAACCACACCACAAACCAGGAATAGCCAAAAGTAAAACCACGATATCATGTCAAATCCAAAGGGTCAAACACAAGTAAGAGTCAGGGTACAAGCTGAGGTTAGAAGTCCAGTAGCAACAATCCAGTATGCAAATGGTGGTGTGGAATCTGAAGATAAGACCAACCACGGGCAACCTGTCATCTGCAGGTTGCCTGTTTAAAAAGGCCTCGCTTCTGGGTCACATGACGTGGCCGGCGTCACATGACCCATGAGGTCAGTATGGCTATTGAGTGATAACCGACTCTGATTGGTTGCTGCTATCTCTCCTGGATACCCGACATGTCCCCTAGCAACCAGAGAAGCACTGCGCTGGGGACGTGTCAACACTACATCCATTAGACGGTGGGGGCCCAGTGTATGAACATGTTACAAGCATCAGGAATTTCCTTGTTTCTTCATGTTTGCATATTTTCTAACATTATTTAAGTCTGGGTTAGGATATCACCTAACTCGACTGATTAATTAGGGTGGAGTTGTTGATTGCTTTGCCTTTATATGTCCAGGCTTTTTTCTACTCTGCTGCTAGGGATATTGTATGTTATGTACATTTGATTCCAGGTTCAGTATGTTGTTTTGTCTCTTGTGTTGTATCAGTGTTACCTGGGACTTGTTGTCCTCCATTGTTGTCAATATTGAGGTTTGTCTGTTTGCTGATTTGTTTTTTTTTGTTTGTTTGTTTTTTGCCATCTTGCTGGGTTGTTTTTTAGAGCAGGGTCGGTTGAGTAGACCTTTATTTCTGTTCATGTTTATTCATCTGCTACCAACCTGTCTGTCATTGTATCGCTCATCTACTCCAAAGCCCGGCTCCCATCCTCTCTCTCCGTCCATGGCTAATATCATTTGGTTCCGGTCACCTATCAGTGAGTTCATTTTAGCACATTTTTGTCTGCCAATGTTAATGCGAGCTTCATAGTCAGGGTTTTAAGCAGTTCTGAACTACTGTAAGCCTTGGGGGTACATGAATATGAAGTTGTTAGTACTAACAATGTTAGTACCTAGAAAAGGTGACTTCAGTCACAGTCCAGTTCAATGGCCTTGTGAACTTGGCGTTGTTACAATACAGTCATTTTTCAGCATTGGGACCCGATATTTCTTAAAGGAATTTTCCCAAAAATTATAATGAAAGGTTATTTTTGGCATACTTCACCAATGTATGATTAGCTGGAGCCCATTGGGGTTGAGCATCAGTACATTTGTATGGATGTTGCTGTGCTGTGTACTGCTGCTGTATGTTCTGCTGATCATTGATAGTCCCAGGGGTGGGACCTTCACCAACCATACATCAATGACCTAGCCCAAAAAGAAGCTATGAATGTAAAAATCTCTTTACCATTAGTGGGAGTCCTTGTTGCCAACAGCATTTTCATTTTATTTGATATGATTTATAGGATAGGAAACAAGGATAGCTCACTGGTGTCCCTACAGTCTTGCGTTGCTGGAATCTTGAATGACTAAAGCAATGTTTACATCCTATCTGAAATGTGTTGAAATGTGTTGATGAAGTTTGACCCTCAGAGGCTTCCACAGCCCATCAAAAGTGATGTAATCTGGTACTATTAAAGGGGTTATCCAAGAGTATAAAGTGTCCTCCTATGTGCCAGGCCCACCACATATACTTACCCCGCTCTCCACGGCACTCCTGGTCCCCGCACTGCTGCTGCTTCTCCCCGTACATGAATGAAAACATCCGGTGTCGGGGGGGAGCAACCAATGGCAGGCGGGGATGTCACCCGCGATGCTAGGGAGGTTTCCAGGAGGTGCCCAGGTGCCTCGGCGATGTGCCCAGAAAAACACACCTCTTTCAGCCCTCTGGCCCTCCCTTCTTTCCTATTATTACCTCCTTCTCTGCCTCCAGCCAGTGGAAGTAATGAGTGGCACTAAAGGACGGCGGGCCGGCAAGTCTCAGCGCAGCTGTCTTTAGTTGCCCGGCGCATGCGCAATATGAAAAGCTGTTCCGCTGCCCATAATGGGCAGAGCAGTCCACAGGTGTGGGCTAACTGCACTGAGACTTGCCGGCCCGCCGTCCTCTGGTGCCGTTCGTGACTTCCGCCAGCTGAAGGCAGACAAGGAGGTAATAAGGGCGGGCCAGAGGGCTGAAAGAGGTGTGTTTTTCTGGGCACATCGCCAAGGGGCCTAGGCACTTGCGGCAGTAACGCTGCCCCTGGGCACTTGCAGAAGCTAATTTGCATACGTTTAAAAGGTGAAATTTATCTGCCGCCTTCTTGTAATTTTCTTGAGCCCTCTCTAATGTTCCTTTTAGTAGCTCTAAATTTTGCTGTAATGCAGAGATCCTTTCCGCAACTGCTGGAATAGGTGAAACAGCAGGGAAATTGGGAAGAATATTTGGATGATACCCAAAATTTGCAAAGAAAGAAATTTGCTTGGTGGAGGCATTTTGGGAGTTATTGTAAGAGAACTCAGCCACAGGAAGCAGATAGACCCAATCATCTTGTAAATGGCAGATATAGCATCGAAGATACTGTTCCAGAGTTTGATTTGTGCGTTCAGTTTGTCCATTAGATTGTGGATGAAAGGCGTTGAGAGATTAATATCAATCTCAAGTGCTGTGCAAAAACTACGCCAACATTTTGATGTAAACTGCACCCTACGATCCGAGATTACTTCATCAGGGACTCCATGAAAACAAAACACATTCTGAACTACAAGGTCAGCAGTATCTTTAGCAGAGGGTAGGCTGGTACATGGAATGAAATGTGCAGCCTTGGTGAGCCGGTCAACTACTACCAAAATTGTGTTTTTTCCTTTACAGGTAGGTAGCTCTACGATAAAGTCCATGGAAATAGAACCCCAGGGACTAGAGGGGACCGACAAAGGCTGTAATAAACCAAGAACATGGAGTCTTGCATCTTGCACAAACGTCACATGAGATGACATATTTGTTTACATCCTGTTGATAATTGGGCCACCAAAAGAAACGGGATAAAAATTCCTGTTTCTTCTGCACTACTTTGTGACCCACGATCTTAGAATCATGGACTAATTTTAAAAATTTTAATCTTATTGTTTCGGGTATATATAGCTTCTGCCCAGCCATCCGACTTCTCCTGAGGTGCATGGATTACAGATCCCTTGATATAAAAGTCAGAAATGACCGAAATGTTGGAACACTGTATACCATTCCATGCTATGTCTTGAAATAATATTGGATGTAATGTGACACAAAGTGTTTAAAACAAGTACAAATGAATAAACCTTGAATATCAATATATGTAGTGTGCCATAGATTTTCTCCTACACACCTTGTACTTAAGCACCAAATGCACATCATTAGGTGGTCGAGACAGCAAGGAGTCTGTGTCATAGGCCTCTTTTATCTCTTCAAGCAAGTCCTTATTATGGATTACTCCCACAAAATTAGACATAGGAACAATGGTCTTAGGCGGAATCGTAGAAGTGGAATCATTGGAAAAGATTCCAGATAGAGCATCTGCCTTACCGTTACAGGAACCGGGCCTGTATGAGATTACGAAGTTGAATTGATTGAGGAAGAGACTCCAACGAGCTTGGAGAGGGGATAGACATTTGGCAGATCTAACGATTTCCAAATTACGATGATCAGTCAGAACTATTATTTGCTGTGAGGTTCCTTGAAGATGATGTCTCCATTCCTTAAAATCTGCAATGATAGCTAACAGTTCTTTATTCCCCACATTATAATTCTTCTCAGCAGGGGATTAACGTTGGGAGAAAAAAAGCACACGGATGCAATAAAACCTTCTCTCCAGTTTTCTGAAACAGAATTGCCCCTATAGCACAGTCTGAAGCTTCTACTTCTACAATGAAGGCAAGTTCTGGGTCCGGGTGAACTAATACAGGGGCTGTAGTGAATATGGACTTTAGGAGACAAAAGGATTCCTGTGCTTGGGGAGACCAGACAAAAGCATTTTTTTTCTTAGTCAACTGTGTAATAGGAGTAATGATTTCTGAGAAATTCTTAATGAAGTGTCTATAAAAATTGACAAAACCTATGATACGTTAAACCTCTTTAATACTCCGGGGGGTAGGCCAGTCTACTATTGCTTTAATTTTGCCAGAGTACATGTGTAGACCATGAGGAGAAATTATATAGCCAAGGAACTTGATCTCAGTCCGTGAAATTCACATTTTTAAATCTTAATGTAAAGTTGATTTTTCCTTAGACGATCCAAAATAAGTCTCACATGTCTCTGATGTTCTTCCATAGTGTTAGAGAAGATCAAGATATCGTCCAAATAGATGACTACGAACTGCTCCAGAAGATCTCTAAAGATATTATTGACGAGATGTTGAAAAGTGGCCGGGGCATTGCAAAGACCAAAAGGCATAACAAGATATTTGAAATGTCCGTATCGCGACCTAAAAGCTGTCTTCCATTCGTCTCCAGATCTGATACGGACCAGGTTATAGGCGCCTCGGAGGTCTAACTTAGTAAAAATGTTTGCATGTCGCACCCGACATGTTTGATCCACCGACCCTGAGCTCAGTGTCAAGCCATCTACAGTCTCCATTACCACTGGCGAGAGTTTTTTTCTGAAATTTAACCCCATGCCTTTGCGCAAAAGAAAGGTCCATGAAATTGCCACTATCCCCAGAGTCCACCATACCAGAGGTGGATATCCACTGAGAGTTAATCAAGAACTTAATGGGAAGGAAGCAATGGGAGTCTTTATTCTCTTTCTTAATATGATGGGCCACAGATGAAATGGAATGGATGATTGCTTTCTCAGATAATTCTGTTTCTGAAGCAATTGATTCTCCATCTGAAAAGTCAGGATCTGTAATGGCTGCCACCAACCTCCGTGGATGGTAGTGAGAGTCCTCACTGATTCCTGACACCTAGCTTCTACATGTTGCAGTGGATGGTCTGGTCTATTCGTTATTTTATTTTATAAAGTTTTTTAGTTATTCTTCATTGACCATTTTAGTTTTAGTACCACAGAATTATTTGTTTTCATGCAGTTTACATATAGTTTTCTGAATTGTGATTACCTCCAACACACAGTAATTGGTCTCATAATCTGATGGTTATTGCATATTAAATACCAAACAGGCATGTTATTTCTTATTGCAGTACTTGTATTAATATATGGTACTTGCTCATTGAATTACGGTACATTGTGATCTTGTTATATTAATGATAAGCAAGGATGTAACTAGAAAAGTCTGGGCCCCATGGCAAATTTTTGAACAAGGTTCCCCTATCCAACCCCAAGCAACTTCCCTGCAAACCCCCCTCCTGTGGCTAGTCAAGAACGCCCACACTTACCATACAAACCCCCATCTACTTGGTAGTTATGCCCCCTTAATGCTCTCATAACAGTAGTTATACCCCCTTAGTGTCACAACACAGTAGTTATGCCTCCCCAAGTTTCTCTTTCACAATAATGCTCTCCCTTAGCACCCCGACAGAGGAATGCTTATCCTACAGTAGATTTCTGTTGGATCAGAGCAGACAAGTGAGCCTTTGCTTCCTCCATGCCTCAATTAGTCTATGATCCTGCTACCAGTCCACTGGTTAACCTTCCATTCACCAATTTTGGCATCCTCTAACCACTACGTACTGGAACAAGACCTCCTGTTTTTAGACAAGCGCTGACATCTAGCTATCACAATTCAGCCTATGTCAATGTCACTCAGATTTTTACACATGCCTATTTTTCCTGCTTCCATCACATGAACTTCAAAAAGTGTCTAATATATCCCACCTCTTCATTAGGTGCCATTGTGAGATGATAATCAATGTTATTCACTTCCCCCATAACTAATGTTATGGCTGATCAATATGCCAATAGAAAAGAGTTAACGGAGGTTACTACTATTCCAGCAACAAATCTATGTCAGTCCTAGGTGTTCAGTGATGAATTGGAGGATGGACCCGACCTGGTCCCAGAGGTTCGTGTACAACAACCTCTACAATGGCGCATCGCTCTTGTTGGTTTTCTATAAAAGAACGAGAGAACAAGCTTGCAGGAAGATAAATGATCAGAATAAATGATTACTTGAAAGGTTATCAGCATCTGACCCGGGGTCCTCATCTGCCATTTGTTACAAGTGAAAAGGACTTGATTGGTTTAACCCTCTGTTTCCCGCTGGCGATAGAATTCCCGCATGCAATACGAGAATCCTCTTTCCTAATTATATCACTGACAGTACAATCACTGACAGCCTGCTCGTGGAAGAATAAAATAATCCCATCTGGTATATTAAGCCAACAGCCATATATCAGAGGTTAGACATGCAGCCATTAATTGTCTGCATTTCCATTCCCAGATCCTTGAGTTAAGATATCAGGGCACGCTCGTCCGCTGAGATGGGTCAATGACATATCGGCTCTGGAAACAATCTTTTAATGCATCCATCTTTTCTCCTTTCCCAGCCACATGTCCCAAAGATTTTTCAATTAATAAAGTGGAAATGAAGATGGGCTGTAATCACAATCTTGTTATCCGTAGAGGCTGTTCCAGTTTGTTCCTGTCCACTGTCATTTTGCTTTACTGCCTCTTCGGAGGAATTTTGGCTGGGACCTGCTTTGTATAATTGCAGAGTGAGAAATCCCATTAGCTGCTCATGGCACCCGCCTGATATTTATAATGGTTTTTATAAACCGTGAGATTCTTTACTGTCATTACACATCCTAAGGCATTGCCATAATATATTTCTTCAGAGGTCAATTTTTATTTCACTTTACTGACTGTCTGTTTGCTGCCATCACCTTTCTTTGTGCCAAGTATGTCATTTTATGCAAATTCTTTGTTTAAAAGGTTTTTACCTGAAAGGAATAGCATACGGATCTATAATGAATCGGTCAATCATGGCATATTATGAAGAATAGAAAATGGTCAAATATGACAAGGTCAAATATGAGATAAAACAGCATAAAAGTCATTTAACTCTATTAATATAAATGGAATCTGTACCTGGACCAGGTTCTATTTAGAGCAGGATATCTGTATGATGCCCAGATACATAATACCAATCAAAGAGCTAGAAGAAGCTTGACAGCCCTCCTCAATGTCCTGCTGCCCAGTTAGCATGGAGTGTTGCCCAATTGGCATGCACCATTTAGAGGATCAGGCATTCCCCCTAATTCAGTATTATTAGGTATCTGAATTTTTATTCCCATATTTCTTCCATTTAAAGGCAATCTGGGACCTCATACCTTCATATATCCATCTCACGTGGTAGATGTGCACTTGTCAGCAAATTTTAGTGCTCCTTCTCCCATCTCAATTCGTCCCTCCAATTCAGAGAAATCAGCCTTTTGATAATATTCAAATTAGCCCCTTGGAGCAACCATTGCCTCTCATTGCACCCAGTGAAGACGTACTCACAGGGGTGCACCTAGCCTTTCTGCTGCCTGAGGCAAAAACTGAAATAGCGCCCCCAATACCAATTTCTTAACCTAACCCCTTCCCTCCAGCCTTACTGTTAAAGACATACTTGGAAAACATTACATACAGCGCTACAAAACATACTGGTAATACAGCGCCACATACTGTGCCCACTGTGCTTCCCAATATTATACTGCAGAAACAGATAATCCCCCTTCTGCTGCCCCCCCTCTAGCCCCTACCTGGTGCTGCCTGAGGCAATCGCCTCACCTTGCCTCATTGGTGGTGCACCCCAGCGTACTTATGCCTGGCCCTGAAGTCTTGAGGCAGTGTGTTCAGCACACAAGCAGCACGTGGCTGCAGATCACTGGGCAGAATTGAATTTGCCCAGCGACCTGACCATCAAAATTTCTGTGAACATATCCAAGCAGAACTCACATAATCTACATAGGGCACGGGAATGCATGGAAGTCAAGTTGCATAGTTATGGCACATTGACTAGAAATAGCAATAGTGAGAAATGACGACCATTCCTTCGCTTTACTTTGGGTTCCAAACTTGAGGTGACAGGTTCAAAACCTAACCTTTTTTCTTACACGTGCAAGGGATATTTGAGCCATAGACTGCTTTGTAGCCTGTTAAAAGAGGATGTCCCAGTCTACAGTTACCCTGTATGACTACATTGAGCTTCATCTCCCCATGGGTCCAACAACATGTAGGGTAAGTGAGATCCAATTCATGGAAAGAGATGGTAACTTTTAACATGAACAACATCTTTCACTTGCCTACAGGGGGAAGGGTTCATGCTGAATGGAACCTTTAGATCGACATACACTGAAGAGTGTGTATTCATGTCAATTATGGGTGACTTTATAGTAATTTGGTGCTTCCAGAGCTATGGTAATGGGAGGAGGGCACCAAAGGAGAGTCAAGGAGAAGACAGGAGAGTGCTGGATCTTGTCAGAAGTGTGCTACAATGTTCTGCTCAGCGGACAATCATTTTAAAGACAATAAAAGGAATTATCCATAGTTACATAGTTAATACGGTTAGAAAAAAAACATAAGTCCTTCAATTTCAACCAAGAGATGTCTGATAGGTGCGAGGTCCTACCTCAGGAAACGGTTCCTTTCTCACAAATCCTGAGGATAGAGAGCAGGCCTTTCATCTCCATTTATTGTTATAGGACTTCCAAAAATAGCTGATCATGCTTTCTAGACTTTTTGGAATTCCGGTAGCATTGAATGGGGAGCTGTTCCCATTTACTCCAACACATGACAGGGCCCCAATCTTTTGATAGAAGAGGGCACCAGAGGTGGGACCTAAACCTGTCGGCTATTTATGGCATACCCCATCAATACCAGATGGGACAACCCCTTAAATGTCAAAGCCTTCCTAGATGTCAATCTGCCGCTGTTTCTACACCTCTAATGTTCATGTAATTTACAGTTTTGATCACATAAAACACAAACATACGAGTTTCATCATTCCATCCATACATAAAGATTTACATATAAAGATGTTACAAGTAAGTTGTTTCTAATTTGCATCTATCTTTATGATGTACTCAGTAATTACAATTCATATGGGAATGGGGGGGGGCTGCCGTTAATTATGGCTCTCCATTAATGATTTTTGAGTGTTTTTGCCACAATAACAAAGAAATGTAGAATCAGTATTCAGTGATGATTTGCATAAGTGATAGAATGATACATCCATTATGGCTGCGGTCGTTACAATCATCACTGTGGAAATACATAGTAACAGTACTTATAAATGAGCTAGGGGCATATGCCAACGTTACTTTCATCATGTATCTACAGATGGCGTTATATCATCTATCTGGTGGATTGTATCTGCTGTAATAAACATAATAAATCCAACTTGCCAGCAACTGCAGCAACCTACACGCCTTCACATAAGATGCCCCATATGAGTAGAAGGTAATTTTGTGAAGGTCATGGAGTTTTTAGCTGAATTTAATACTAAACATCTGCAGCAAAAGGAGTGCCACATATCAGTAACAGTATGCCCACAATAGCGCTAACACGTCACGTCACCCCCCCATAACATTGCAATCAAAAATGCCCCCATAACAGTGTTCCACATAATGTCACATATAGCAGAAATGCTGCAGATTTTCTTTGTCCTTTTTCTATGTCCACCTCAGTAACATCGCTGAGGTGGACGCACATACTCAATTTCATCATTCAACTGCCTCATAAGCGGTGATAGGAAGAGCGCTGCACTCTGCAACAAAAAGGACATGCCCCCTGAGAAAGACGTGTTCCCTGAGCTGCCAGCTTGATCTAAATCTAGTGTTAATAGTAATAGTAGAGAGACGCTCACTTTTGCTTTCTCAGGCTAGGTGCTCCAATCCACCTTGAATCACCCTTCAAAGAACTTGTTAAACCTAATAGTAAATAAACTGGATTGGCACTCTTATATGGATTATATGGTCTGTTTATTATTACCCAAAAAAAAAAAAATTCCTTATATATGTCTCAATAAAACATTGTCTCTTTAATAACAACCCAATAAAAACACAATAAAAAACAAAATAAAAGGTAAAAATCTTGTGCAATATACCGTATTTAACTCAAGGCTAAATAGCTTGAAATGCCGGTAATATTCAGTAGTGTTCACATTTGCAACAAATGTGGCATGTTCTCATTATATTATTCGACCTACCAGTGGGTCACCCTAACTATATTTGTCCTTGCGGTATATCCACAAATATACACTGATATTTTATAGCTAATTATAAATCTTAATAAAGTCTCAGATTATGGATCCACTGCATATAACTTATTGGTACAACCGCTCCTTAATCGCAATGGAAATATTTCAAATTGTGATTATTGGGACCATATGCATTGGGAATATTACCTGCATTTCAAGCTATTTGGCCTTGAGTTAAATACGGTATATTGCACAAGATTTTTTACCTTTTTATTGTGTTTTTTATTGTGTTTTTATTGGGTTGTTATTAAAGAGATAATGTTTTATTGAGACATATATAAGGAATTTTTTTGGGTAATAATAAACAGACCATATAATCCATATAAGAGTGCCAATCCAGTTGATCTAAATCTAGCAGTGCAACTGGAGCAATGAATGGGGAGATCTCTGGACCCATGTGAGGTACTGTACAGGGCTGGTTTTAGTTTTGTTAGAAAGAGATTGTCATGTCCTATATGATATCTGATGTTAATTTTTTACATTAATCATGGGATAAGCGGCAGCCTTCCAGCGGGTGAACAGCCTGCTGGATCTGTGCTGCCGCTAGTGCACGCATGCCGCCGGAGGTCCGCTCTGGCCCCATTTACTATAATGGGGGCGGGCCGGAGTTCTGGCAGCAGCACGGCAAACATGCTGAGAGGCAGCCGGAAAAAACTACAATCCGGCAGGCTGTTCACTCACCGAGACAGCCTGCCAGAGAAGGCTGCCGCTAGTGTGAAACTAACCTAACACAAGTTGATTTTACCACAGATTCATTCTGACTACAATGGATTCTTTCCGGTACATTTGGACATTCCCTAACAAAGCTATCTACATTGTCTAACTGTGCCAATCACTGTGCCTCCATGAATAGATTTACTCTATTTGCCTTATGGTTATGCACTTCTGAGTGTAGAAACATATCTGCTTAGTATGAACTCTGTCTTATAGTCCATGAATAGAGTGACACAAAAGTTTGGGCACCGCCGGGCAAATGTACTGTTACTATGAACAGTTAAGCAAGTTGAAGATGAAATGATATCTGAAAGACAAAGTTAAAGATAACACATTCCCTTTGTGTTTTAAGCAAAAACTTTCTATTTTCAGTTTGTACATTTTCAAAACAAAAAAGTAAAAAGGGCCTTTAGCAAAGGTTTTGGGCACCCTGCACTGTTAGTATCTAGTAGCACCCCCTTTGACAAGTATCACAGCTTCTAATTCACTTTTTTTGTAGCCAGCCAAGTGCCTTTCAATTCTTGTCTGATGATTTTCATTCTTCCTTGCAAAAGTCTTCCAGTTCTGTGAGATTCCTGGGCCGTCTTGCATGCTCTGCTATTTTGAGGTCTACCCACAGATTTTCAATGTTCAGTTCACGGGACTGTGGGGGCCATGGTAAAACCTTCAGCTTCAGTAATTGTGATCAGGGGTGCCCAAACTTTTGCATGCCACTGTATGCCATCCACAGAGTTCCTTATAACAGTACCCCGCACAGGATCTCTCTGCAATGGTCCTGTTCAGAGTGCCTCCTATAACAGTGCCATGCACAACACTCCCTATGACAATTCCACAAGCCATAGCGTCTATGGTGGCTGAGAACGGAGACATAACTACATAGAAACCATATGGGTCTTGTTATCGTACTTTTTTCGCTATTGTGTCCCACAGTTTATATAAAAGAATAGTTATCCATCGTTAAGGAAGATACAGTATAACTGTAGAACAGGTGCACCTTGTCTCCTTCCAGCAGAGCCAGGCTTTCTTTCACCCAAGGCAAAGGTCCACTTTACTACACTAGCCTTGTATCTGAGTGGTCTGGCCAAAGCAAAGTGGCTTATCATCACCCCCTCTGGCATTCTGCACCTGGGGCGCTGTCACGGGCGTATGTGAGCAACAAGAGCATACACAGTGAGTTAGCTACTGACCGGACCCAAACTAGGGAACATAAAGGGTGACCCCTGTCAGACCCTAAAAGCTCTCCCTATGCTGCTAAGCCCATGTCCAGATCCAGATGGTGGATCGAGACATGCCCGCGTACCTAAGGCTGATGACCACTGTAACCCCTACAGTAGTGGAAGGGGCACGGCCACCGGTGCCCTGCTCAGTATATGGACGGAACCGGGGTCGCCTCGGATCCAGTCAGCAAAACAAACAGAAACACACAATGTCTGCACACTTAACTGAAGGAGCTGCAGCAGCAGTGAAAACAGATCCAAAGTCAGCAGACAATGTCCGAAGTACTTGCTTCAGCAGAACACAGGTCCAGAAAAGATATCACACCAGTGAAGATACTCAAGCGAGAGATACTGCTCAAATGAAGAAGTATAATCCGCACCGTACAAAGGAAGAGGGGTGATTTAAAGGCAGAGCAATCAAACACAGGAGGGACAGCTGGGAGGAAGGAAACAGAAAGTAAAGACCTCATCACAGGGGCGGAGAAACAGAGCTGTGAGAACGTCTCAAAGCTCTAGTAGTTACATCATCACAGGGGTGGAGAAACAGAGCTGTGAGAACGTCTCAAAGCTCTGGTAGTGACAGTACCCCTCTACGGGTGGACTCGGACACCCAGGACCCACCTTCTCAGGATGAGCCCTATGAAAAGTCCTGATGAGGCGAGTGGCTTTAATGTCCGACACCGGAACCCACATCCTCTCCTCAGGACCATAACCCTTCCAATGAACGAGGTACTGAAGGGAACCGCGGACAATGCGAGAGTCCACAATTCTGGAAACCTCAAACTCCAGATTGCCATCAACCAAAATCGGAGGAGGAGGCAAAGAGGAGGGTACCGTGGGCTGGACATATGGTTTTAAGAGAGATCTGTGAAATACATTATGTATCTTCCAAACCCGTGGAAGATCAAGACGGAAGGCAACAGGATTGATGACTGACAAGATTTTATAAGGCCCAATAAACTTGGGACCCAATTTCCAGGAGGGAACCTTCAGTTTAATATTTCTTGTAGACAACCACACCAGATCACCCACATTCAGGTCCGGACCAGGCACACGTCTCTTATCAGCCACACGCTTATATTTCTCACTCATCTTTCTTAGATTAGTCTGAATCTTTTGCCAAATGGTAGACAAAGACGAGGAAAATCTCTCCTCCTCAGGCAAACCAGAAGGAGCCCCTCCCGAGAATGTCCCAAACTGCGGATGGAACCCATATGCACCAAAGAATGGTGACTTATCAGAAGATTCCTGACGACGGTTGTTCAGAGCAAACTCAGCAAGAGGGAGAAACGAACACCAATCCTCCTGGTTCTCTGCAACAAAACAGCGCAAATATGTCTCCAGATTCTGATTGACGCTGCTCAGTCTGACCATTCGACTGCGGGTGAAAAGCAGAAGAGAAGGACAGCCGAACCCCCAGGCGAGAACAGAAAGCCTTCCAGAATCTGGACACAAACTGCGTGCCTCTATCGGAAACAATATCAGAGGGAATGCCATGCAATTTAACAATATGGTCGACAAAAGCTTGCGCCAACGTTTTAGCATTGGGCAATCCAGGGAAGGGTATGAAATGTGCCATCTTGCTAAAACGGTCCACCACCACCAGGATCACCGACTTCCCTGAGGAACGAGGAAGATCCGTGATAAAGTCCATGGACAGGTGTGTCCAAGGACGGGAAGGTATGGGTAAGGGGAGAAGGGGACCTGAAGGCCGTGAACGAGGGACCTTAGCGCGAGCGCACGTCTCACAAGCAGCCACAAAACCCTCCACCGACTTACGAAGAGCCGGCCACCAAAATCTCCGAGCAATGAGATCTACCGTGGCTCTACTCCCGGGTGACCAGCAAGAACAGTATCATGATGCTCCTTGAAGAGTTTGTGACGTAACTCAGGAGGCACAAACAACTTTCCAGAAGGACAACGGGCAGGTGCCTCAGTCTGGGCAGCCTGGACCTCGGCCTCCAAATCAGAATACAGAGCAGAAACAACTACCCCCTCCGCCAAAATGGGACCCGGGTCCTCGGAGTTTCCTCCTCCCGGAAAACAGCGAGAGAGAGCATCAGCCTTCACATTTTTGATCCCAGGGCGGAATGTAACGACAAAATTGAATCTGGAGAAGAACAGAGACCATCTGGCCTGTCTCGGATTCATACGCTGGCCGACTCCAAGTACGCCAGATTCTTATGGTCGGTAAAACGGTGATAGGGTACCTGGCCCCTCCAACCAATGGCGCCATTCCTCGAAAGCCAACTTGATGGCCAACAATTCCCTATCTCCCACATCATAGTTTTTCTCTGCCGGTGAGAGTTTTTTAGAGAAAAAGGCACAGGGTCGCCATTTGGAAGGAGACGGACCCTGGGACAAAACCGCACCCACACCCACCTCGGAAGCATCCACCTCAACAATAAAAGGTAAGGAAACATCGGGATGCACCAAGATGGGAGCAGACGCAAAACTCTCTTTAATCTTAGAAAAAGCTGCAAGCGCCTCCTCCGACCAAGAGGAAAAATCCGCCCCTTTTTGGTCATGTCAGTGAGGGGTTTGACAACAGAGGAATAATTCAAAATGAACTTTCTGTAATAGTTTGCAAAACCCAGAAAGCGCATCAATGCCTTCTGATTCTCAGGAAGCTCCCACTCAAGCACGGCACGGACCTTCTCCGGATCCATGCGAAAACCAGAAGCAGAGAGGAGAAAACCCAGAAATTGAATCTCCGATACCATAAACACACATTTCTCCAGCTTGGCGTACAATTTATTTTCTCGCAGAATCTGCAGAACCTGAAAAGATGATCCTGATGAGTCCGAACATCAGGGGAAAAATCAAAATATCATCAAGATACACCAATACAAATTTCCCCATTAAATGGTAGAAAATACTGTTAACAAAATGCTGAAAGACGGCCGGAGCATTCATCAAGCCAAAAGGCATAACGAGATTCTCGAAATGCCCCTCGGGGGTATTAAAGGCTGTTTTCCATTCATCCCTCTCTCTGACCCTGACCAGGTTGTACGCGCTCTCAAATCCAATTTGGAAAAACCTTGGCCCCAACAATTTGGTTGAAGAGGTCTGGGATCAGAGGAAGAGGATAGGGATCGCGAATCGTGATACGGTTCAGCTCCCTAAAATCTAGGCAAGGTCTCAGAGAGCCATCTTTCTTTTAACAAAAAAACCCGCGGCGACCGGTGATTTTGAGGGACGAATATGCCCCTTATCGAGACTCTCAGAGATATAGGTTCGCATTGCGATTCTCTCCGGTTGTGAGAGATTGTACAGGCGTGCTTTTGGCAGCTTGGCGCCGGGAATGAGGTTAATGGGACAGTCAAACTCCCGGTGAGGAGGTAGCTCCTGCACACCGCTCTCGGAAAACACGTCCGAGAAATCAGAGAGAAATGATGGCAAAGTTTTAGTAGATACCTCTGCAAAAGTCGCTGTGAGACAATTCTCTCTACAAAACTCACTCCACTCATTTATTTGCCTTCCTTGCCAATCAATAGTGGGGTTATGTTTAGTGAGCCAGGGTAACCCCAACACTAGAGGAGTAGGCAATCCGTTAAGGACAAAACAAGATATATCCTCCACATGAGTGTCACCTACAGCTAACCGGATATTGTGAACAATGCCCTTCAGGGATCTCTGTGAGAGTGGAGCAGAGTCAATGGCAAAAACAGGTATATCTTTTTCTAATGTGCAAACCCGAAAACCATGCCTGGCTACAAATTGAGTGTCAATAAGATTGACGGCCGCTCCACTATCAACAAAAATTTCACAAGAAATGACTTTGCTCTCTAGCGCCACCCTGGCAGAAAGGAGAAAACGAGAACTGCAGGTCAGAGGAAAAGCCCCAATTCCTACATCAACTTTGCCCAAGGTAGCAGATGAAGCAGAGTTTGATGATTTTCCTTTGAGGATTTTCTCTTATCACTCTTAGTACAGTTCATGAATCTCCTAGAGGGACAAACATTTGCCAAATGACCAATGCCCCCACAACAAAAACACACCATTCTCTGAGGACTAAATCCTCCTTTATCAGGGGCAAGTCGACCTAGCTGCATAGGCTCCTCCTCAGAGGGGACCGAGACAGGATGAGGCCCCTGCACACTGAATGAGTCCGCACCACTGCCCCTAGAGTGACAATGGCTGGACCGAGAGGTCTCGTTTCTTTCTCTTAGACGCCTGTCAAGGCGTACCGCCAATGACATGGCAGACTCTAAAGATGTTGGTCTCTCATGGAAAGCAAACGCATCTTTCAATCTCTCTGAGAGACCATGACAGAACTGACTCCGGAGTGCAGCATCATTCCAACCTGAATCAGCTGCCCATCTCCTAAATTCAGAACAATAAAGCTCTGCAGACAGTTTGTTCTGGCATAAAAACGTAAGTTAGATTCAGCCAGAGCAACACGATCCGGGTCATCATATATCTGCCCCAGGGCCACAAAAATCTTTCTGTGGATCGAAGGGAGGGATCCCCGATGGCAGTGAAAAAGCCCAAGTCTGAGCATTACCCCTGAGCAAGGAGATGACAATCCTCACCCTCTGCTCCTCATTACCAGAGGAACGGGGACACAAGCAAAAATGGAGTTTGCATGCCTCTCTGAAGCGAACAAAATTCTCACTGCCCCCGGAGAACGTTTCCGGAAGTGAGACCTTTGGCTCGCAACAGACTCCATGGGCCGGAGCCGAGCCCAATGCTTGAAGCTGAATCATAGATTGACGGAGATCCGCTACCTCCAAAGAAAGACCCTGCATGCGGTCAACCAGGTCAGAAAGCGGATCCATGTCAAAAGGACGGTTTCGGCGGATTATAATGTCACGGGCGTATGTGAGCAACAAGAGCATACACAGTGAGTTAGCTACTGACCGGACCCAAACTAGGGAACATAAAGGGTGACCCCTGTCAGACCCTAAAAGCTCTCCCTATGCTGCTAAGCCCATGTCCAGATCCAGATGGTGGATCGAGACATGCCCGCGTACCTAAGGCTGATGACCACTGTAACCCCTACAGTAGTGGAAGGGGCACGGCCACCGGTGCCCTGCTCAGTATATGGACGGAACCGGGTCGCCTCGGATCCAGTCAGCAAAACAAACAGAAACACACAATGTCTGCACTCTTAACTGAAGGAGCTGCAGCAGCAGTGAAAACAGATCCAAAGTCAGCAGACAATGTCCGAAGTACTTGCTTCAGCAGAACACAGGTCCAGAAAAGATATCACACCAGTGAAGATACTCAAGCGAGAGACACTGCTCAAATGAAGAAGTATAATCCGCACCGTACAAAGGAAGAGGGGTGATTTAAAGGCAGAGCAATCAAACACAGGAGGGACAGCTGGGAGGAAGGAAACAGAAAGTAAAGACCTCATCACAGGGGCGGAGAAACAGAGCTGTGAGAACGTCTCAAAGCTCTAGTAGTTACATCATCACAGGGGTGGAGAAACAGAGCTGTGAGAACGTCTCAAAGCTCTGGTAGTGACAGGCGCACACCCCTGGAGCCCCCCTGGCTACACCCCTCCCTTCCAGTCTAAACTGATCAGATCGTCCCCAAAAATATCCCGCACAGAAGCCTTCATATGACTCTACCTAATATTTTGACCAAAATAGACATGCTCACAACCCACATCAAAGGCCCTCATTGTCTTGCAAGTCTCTACATTAACTTTACAAACATATGACAGAAAAATGGGATCACATTTACATACAATCACAGAAAAACACCAAACATGTGGACGCTGAGCCACCTCTAGAACCACATACCATAGAGCTGTGTGCCACCATATGGTGCCTCTATATCGGACTGTATAATAAAGATATTCTATCCTAATGGGGTGTTCACACAAGGCAGTATGTTACTTTATGTCAAAGATTTTCACTGCAGATTCATAGGCTGGAATCCGATGCAAAAAAAATTGGCAGGTAAAACAAGAGGATTTTGTTGAGGAATTCCATACAAATCAGCAATGGATGTGTCCTTCCTTACTTCAGCCTTACTTCTACATTTTTCGAGATGAAAGGCGACAGATAAGAAGCTGAAAAAGCATGATTTCACAATACTCTGTCACAAGATGTCTATTCTATATGTGAGGTATCATTTGGGACCCCCAGTGGTTACAATGAGAACTGCAGGGTTTTTTGCTGGCATATTGCAATATTGTATTAAGCTTGTTATATGAAAAATGGAAGTCCTTAACCAAATTCAAAGTTAAGAATGGGCACATGGACGTTCCCAAGAAGCAGTGCTTCTGGCAACTGATAAGGCATAGTACATTTTTTTCTCTTGAATGAAATTAATGCATACTACATTACAGCCCATAGAAGCCTATAAGCACTGTATTATCCTGTGCTCGTTATACAGAGCCATACGACACTCATGTGTATAAACTCTTAAAGGGGTGCACCAGCTAAATTTTGGCTACCCATTTCCCCTCCGGACCTGTGGGGGGAAGAATACTTACCTGCTCTCTGCTACTCAATTCTGGCTCCTTAGGTCCACTGCTGCATTTGCTGCATCCCGATCCCAGCTAGTAAACTTCTGCCACAGACAGGAGTCATGTTTACCAATGAAGCCAATGACTGGCTGCAGCAGTGATGTTGTGTCCCTTGGGGGACACATCACTGCTGCAGTCAGTAATTGACTGCAGAAGCACACATGAACCCCATTTGTCCTAAAAATGTACAAGTGGGGACTGGCGCACAGTGAAATCGGAGCGTATGCTTGCCTCCACAAGGATGAGAGGTAGCCAAAATTTGTTAAAGAGCTGGAGAACCCCTTTACAACCAAGGCCACAAGACTCAAATCTAAGAACGAAATATTATAAATAGAAAAGAATAAGATTTTTTAGAATTTTTCGTAATATTTTTTGGAAATTGCAAATACAGATAAATAAAAACAGGCAGGTGTTTTCTGATACTTTAATAGTTATGGCCTTTTCTCAGGATAGGATATTAATATTTGATTGTCAGGGGTCTGACCAGTGGCGTAACTAGAAATGACTGGGCCCCACAGCAAATTTTTGAATGGGGCCCCCTCCCCCAGTAAGTTTTTCACAACCCCTTCCTTTCATGCCGCCCCCTTTCCTGTGGCTAGTAAAGATCGCTCTCTCAGACCAGGCCCGGCAGCTGTTCCATCCGTTTTCTACACTGTCTATACTGCCACTGTATATAATTTCATTGTGTAATAATGTTGAGGGGTGGATGGGCCCCTTTTGTTTCAGGGCCCCAAAGCATCCGCTTCCCCTGCTTCCCCTATAGTTACACCCCTGGGTCTGACATTTCACACCACCGATCAGCTGTTCTGCAGTAGCTCAGGCGATAGAAGTCGGTTCCAGAACTACACTGCACCGTCCACTGTATGGTGGACAGGGCTGGTAACTGCAGCACTTATCCCATTAAAGCGGCACCAGAGCTACTGCATCAGTAGGATTGCAGGGTATCGGACCCCCGCTGATCAGATGACCTTTCCTGAGCATATGGCCATCAATATAAAAGGAGTGGACAATCCCTTTAATAAAGCAGAGCTGCTCATTGTATAGACATTTTCATCTCTGTATGCATCGCTTATTTTTATTAAAGCCATATTTCTTCCGATTTCAACAATCGGGATATTTGAGAATGTTTGCTTTTCAGCCTTTGTCCACCTTGCTTTTAAGCAAGTGGAAATATTTCACCGGCAGTAGAAATGTCCTAATTAGCGCTTGGAGTGGAATTCTGAGCATTAGTGTCAGCCAGCAGAGACCCATCTACATCATTGTATGTGCTTAGTGCAAGGGCTCGGAGCAATAATAAGTAGTTTTTGAGGCGGAAATGCTTCTCGAAACACCTGACTTCTGGAAATTTTCCAAGCTTATCGCTATTAGCTGATCAAGAGACACCTCTTGTGCTTTTTTTCCTAGCATTGATGCATGAATGTTTATGAGCCACAACTGCTCCTGATGCCAATTAACATTTCTCAACGTAAAGACAAGGGAAGTGAGTGTGGCAGAAAATGACCTGCCAAGCTGCAGCGTTATGAGAGTGTGCAAAAGCTTTAGTCTGATATAATTATATCCATCTAGTTTTCATCAAGCTTTCCGTTCAATAAACTGCCCAGAAGAACTCTGATGCAGAGCTAATGAGGTTGGACTGGCTTCCTGCGATGGTGCATTAGCTGATATAAGTAGAAACCCATCAGCTCCGGTGGTCTGCCATGGAATTGTAGGCTATAACACCTCTCCTCACAGAATGTAATGATTACCACCACAACCCAGAAATGTCAGGATACATAAGCAATGCTTCTCTTTGGGATGAGCCACGTGTCCTACACTACTTTATGTGACATGGTGCTCCTACTCACATTCTCCAGTGTACTGACTGAGCCATAAATCCTAGCTTATTATTGTCTGAAGCCCATCATTAAAATTTTACAGCACAAGGCATATGCATGTCATCACTTCTGTCTCAAATCCCTGATTATTTGTCTAGAAAAGCTTGGATAAACTAGGAACCGTGGGTCCATGGAGTAGAACTTCTGTATCAAGCATAGAGAATAACCAGTAAAATAAAGGTGTGGTGGGATGTTCACTGGTGAAAAACTACTGCAATGAGCTGCAAGATGTCCCTCAAAATCTATATCTTTGGTGTTCATTTTGGTAAATTCAAAGAGAACATAGAGAAACATGCTCTACTTTGCAGGTTCTTACCAAGGACAGCATAAGAAAAACGTGATGGGAGACAAAATGTAGAGAGTGATTGATGAACTTGAACTTTATTGCAATTCTCCAAAACTGCTCATCTAGTAGTTGAGCCGGCATCGTGTTTCCCTTATTACCAGGGTAGGGCAGCGCATTCTGAGGCACCAGCCAATGAGAGTCAACTCCATCATGTCCAGCATTCCGACATCATGCAGGTCGCATGATTGGGAACACCACATGTGACCTGCAAGCTTAGTCTATTTGAACAGGCAACTGCCTACTACAGTTGCCTATTTATAAGCATTGTTCTCGGTCATATTTTAACAGCTTCTCTCCAATGTATAGCGCAAAATTGGAAATCCTCATCAACTCCTCACATGTCTCAAATAATAAGGAAGGTAAATGTCAA
This sequence comes from Bufotes viridis, assembly GCA_033119425.1. Lineage (NCBI taxonomy): Eukaryota > Metazoa > Chordata > Amphibia > Anura > Bufonidae > Bufotes > Bufotes viridis. Next base: position 69,855,924 of record CM065590.1, on the reverse strand, counting down.
TTGTAGCTTTGAAAAAATGATTGCCAGAAGCAACAATACACAAAAAAAATTGAACACCATGGTCTTCATCGAGGTACTTTCCATTGCATAAGGGACTTAAATAGTTTTTTTTAATTTTTTTCTAGTTACCTATCTTTTTGTTTATTTCATCTCTACCCTCATGTACCAGTTTATTTTTTCTTCTACACTTTACATACAGCACACAATGCTTTTTGGCCACACAAAGCAAGCTCCAAGCATCAACAAAAGGTTGCTTCATTGAAGCACAATAAAGAATAGGATGATGCTTTACATAAAATAATGTTATCTGAATAATTGTATTATATTGGAATTTATATTCTCCTTTGATTACCTGATTATAATGGTATTCTGCTTGGCACTGTAACAAATCAAACTGTAATGTACTTTCTTTAACGGTTGGAAATAAAAAACTCAATAAAAACTATTGAAACAGAAAAAGGTCTTCTATCCGTCACTAGTCTGCAAACTGTAAGTGCGCTTTTCTGGTTCTTGGATCTTGGATTGTCTCTGACTACCCTCTGCTTAGTTAATTCTCATGGTTTGACCTTGGCTTTAAATCTTCTTTCATCTGACGTTTTGGACCGCACGTTACCGCTCATGTTTGACTTCGGCTTGTTATTGTACTATTCTTTGATCTCTGATTTTGCTATGATTGTACTCTCCTGGTTTTGACCCAGACTGTCCAACATTTATTCTGGTTTTGAATTTCTCTTATCTGGAGCCTGTCTGTTACGTTGTTTATTATTTTCTCCTGGCCTTCTCCATTAGGTCCCAGCACCTAGTCAGGAAGGGACAGTCATCCAGTTGTGGGCAGTCACCTATGATGGATCGTGCAAATAGGCAGAGACAGTTGTGCGGGAGGAGTTAGGGCTCACTATCCCCTGCCGTGACAACTCACTTCTAAATTCTTTGAAAGAAACTAGACTAAATACAAGCACTCCACCCAGGAAACAAGACCTTCTGAAAGCACTGCAGTTGAGTATGGACATGGTCTTGTGCACCACTGTATCCAAAGACTGACTTCAGCGGTGACGTGTCTACATGCAATTCTGGCTAATACGTTGTCTTCCCTAGAGGGGAAAATCTTGTCTATGACAGTTGTACTCAAACTATAAGGCCCCTTTCAGACAGGAGAGTTTTCCGCGTGGGTGCAATGCGTGACGTGAACGCATTGCACCCGCACTGAATCCTGACCCCTTAATTTTAATGGGGCTGTGTACATGAGCAATGTTTTTCACGCATCACTTGTGCTTTGCGTGAAAATCGCAGCATGTTCTATATTCCGCGTTTTTCATGCAATGCAGGCCCCACAGAAGTGAATGGGGCTGCGTGAAAATCGCATAGCATCTGCAAGCAAGTGCGGATACAATGCGATTTTCACGGATAGTTGCTAAGGAGATGATAAGATAAGCCCCGGGACCCCATTAAAGTCCATTTACTTTATTATTTTCCATTATAACATGGTTATAATGGAAAATAATAGTATTCTTTAATACAGAATGCTAAAGGACCTGCAAAAGGACCTGCGCTGATGTCATTGCGTTCAGCACATGGTGAGCGCGATGGCATCAGCGCAGGTCGTGCTGAATGAAGATAGAAGGTCCTTCTATCTTAATTCAGCAGGACCTGCGCTGACGTCACTGCGCTCACCATGTGGTGAGCGCGATAACGTCAGCGCAGGTCCTTTTGCAAGTCCTGCAAGAAGAAGAAAGAAGACGATAACAGCTGTGTGATCAAGTGGATGAGGTAAGTAATTTTTTTATTATTTTTAACCCTTAATTGACATTTTAATTAGCATTCTGTATTAAAAAAAAAAGACATTATTTTCCATTATAACCATGTTATAATAGAAAATAATAAAACATACAGAGCACCGAACCCAAAACCGAACTTCAGTGAAGAAGTCCGGGTTCAGGTCTGGGTACCAACATTCAGTTTTTTATCACACGTGTGCAAAATGCATTAAAACGTTTTGCATCCCGCGGAAAAAACTGAACTACACTACGCAACCACAGACAAAACTGACTGAAATTGCATGCGCACTCGCGCGAGTTTCCCACAATGCACCCGCAACATATCCAGACCTCTTCCGCGATGCCCGTGTGAAAGAGGGCCTAAGGTAAGCACTAGTGATAAAGCACCCACAGTCTTGATAAGTAGTGGCATGGCTGCCCATAGACATAGATTCTGCAAGACAGTCCTACTATCCCAGAATATGCTTCTATCCTGGCAGATGCCCTCAGAGAACACTCAATCCAGGTGGACATTCTCCTATTCAGATCAGCATGTCAACTTCTTGTGAGGCTCATAGTTTGGCTGGTGAGGCCTAGCAAGAGAAGCCATGCTCTATGACATCCGCATGCCCTAAAGGGCTATCATATGGACAATTCTGAAATGAATGTCTTTAATGAACTGTTTAATACTAAGAAATTGAAAGCACTTGTGATGAAGGCCCCAGAGTCTGTTGCTGCATATAGTGAATATGCACCTGTGATATATTTTTTTTTTTTGCTATATTATTCTAATAAATGCTTCTAATATACAGAAAATTAGCATAAAGTACAAATAAATGTATCATAGAAATTAAATACTCATTTGCTGGAGTCATAATGAAGTATACAATGTGTAGTCTCTGAGGTAGTAACAAAATAATTACTAAATGATGAAATAATTATTAAATGACTTTATACCTCCTTAACCATTCTATAAATACAGCATAGAACAACATAGAGAGACTTCACAAAGTAAAAAGGGCCTCTCGAGTGTGAGCTATCCACCATAAAGTATGTGGGTCTAAAGCTATCTTTTTATAGTTGGATATAGTTGAATACTATGCCTAGCCTGGGCACACCATAATCAAGCCTCAAAGGGTGCTGGCCAGTGAATACTAATGAAGCACTTCTATTTTGGAAGCGCTCATTAGTACCGGAGGACCAGGAAGTGGTGAACGCTGTGTACTTACCGCTTACTGAAGGGCCAGCGTGAGGCGCTTTGTGACGTCACGCTGTGTGCGACAGTTCAGAGCGCACAGCCGAGAGCCGACATCAGGAGGAAGAAAATCGTGGGCTGCGAGAAGCGGCGGCGGCCAGGACCAGGAGAGGTAAGTGTTTTTTTATTTTATAAAAAATCAGGCTGCTGGGGGCATAATGGGAGCTAATGAGGCATATGGGGGCTAATCAGGCATATGGGGGCTAATGAAGCATATGGGGGCTATTGAGGCATATGGGGGCTAATGAGGCATATGGGGGCTAATGAGGCTAATGAGAGACATAATGGGGGGCTAATGAGAGGCATAATGAGGGGCTAATGAGAGGCATAATGGGGGACTAATGAGAGGCATAATGGGGTCTAATGAGAGGCATAATGGGGATAATGAGAGGCATAATGGGGGCTTATGAGGCATAATGGGGGCAAATGAGGCATAAGGGCTGATGATGGGGGCTAATGAGAGGCATAATGTAGGCTAATGGCATAAAGGCTGATATGGGGGCTAATGAGGCATAAGTGCTAATACGGGGGCTAATGAGAGATATGGGGGCTAATGAGAGGCATGGCGGCTGATATGGGGCTGATGAGAGGCATAATAGGGGCTAATGAAAGGCAGTGAGGCTGATATGGGGGTGATGAGAGACATGGGGCTCTTATCTGAGGTCTGATTGGGGGTTATTTCCATTGGGGTTTGAGCTGAGGTCTAATTGAGGGTCCGATTTTAGGTCTAATTGGGGTCTTATTAACATTGGGGGTCTGATTGGGGCTGTCAGCTGAGGTCTGATTAACATTGGGGGTCTGATTGGTGGTCTGACCTGAGGTGTAATGAAAAATATTTTTTTTCTTATTGTCCCCCTCCAAAACCTAGGTGCGTCTTATGGGCCGGTGCATCTTATATGTTTCCTTCCTGAACCACAGAGCGGTGCCCACTTTCAGCCCTGAGCCCAGCTGCCCAGAGCACTGATCCTGAGCCTGCTGGAGTCTTCAGAACGGTAAGTATTTACAGTGATTCACTGTAAGCTATATTATATATATTACTTGTTTTATGTGAGTAAGGGTACTGGGTGGTTGGAGAAGGGGGGGGGATGGAGAAGTGGGAGGAAGGGGGGAATGGAGGGGTACAATGCAGGGGGTAATATAACTAGGGGTATCAGGGTACAATATTATACAGGGGTTATATAACTTATTTTTGTTTATATTGATAATCATATGAGTGTGGGTCTGTATGTATGAATGCAGAGTGTATTTGTGTATATATGTGTGTGTGTGTGTGTGTGTGTATGTGTGTATGTGTATATAACATATATATATATATATATATATACATACATACACATGCGCGTGCTACGTGTGTGTTTGTGCTTTAGGGTACACACCCTAATGCAATAGGCTGTGCACGCCTATGATGCCTAGTACTCCACAGGTCATGTTAAACGTCTGGCCTATGAGATGGCATGGTGGTGTACAGGCTGTCAAGGGCACTACCTGAACCAAGGCCACTGCAGAGGAAAGGCAGCTGCTCCTTTTGAATGGGTACAAGGTAAGATTTTAGGTTTTATTGTTTGTTGTAGTCACCACCATGGGAACTATTATTGTGGGGGAGACACAAGAAAGGGAGCATGTAGGGATTTTTTTTACTGTTTGGAGGCACTACTACGATGGGCCACAGATCGCCCTGCAGCACTGTCTGGGAGGGGTGCACAGGAAGATTCCCGGTCCTGCAGGCTCCTCCTACACATTTCTTATACCCTTCAGTGCACCAGGCTAGAGGAGGGAAGGAGCGCGGAGAGCTGAGCCGTCAGCAAATGAAAGGACAGTTAGCTCCCTGGTGCTCTAACAATTAGCGCTTCCATCTGTATTGATGGAGGCGCTCATTGCATTCATCATCCCACCTTCAGAAGCCAAATAGTTGAAAATATTTAACAATACCCAATTACAAAAATTATTTTTGCCAAAGATACGTTGTAGAAAGAAACAATTCTCTTGAAGGTGACCATAGCCTTTACAAGGGCCCTTAAATATTGATGGTTAGACACTTCTTCTAATCTCCTTTGCACCAGTTTTGATAAATTTCTCCAAACGTGTTAACATGCCTCTATATAATCTAGCTTATTCATACTATCATTTATTTCAGATGGTCATAAGGTACACACAGTTTGGCATCAGTACTGCATCCCACAACACCAGGACCTCCAGAGTAAAGTGAACTTACTTAACTGAGTTCATGATGATCTAAGTTTAGTTCAGAACCACAAGAGGGGAATTTATTACAGCCATTAAGGACATTAAGATATGACCACATAATGGCCATCTAAAAAAACAGCCTATATGGCTCTGGTAAAAAGTCTTGCCTGACAAGACATATGTTGTTACAATGGCCCCTGATCTTGAGCCCATGGGGCTCTATAGTACAGTGCACCTGTTTAAAAAAAAGTGTTATATTTTCATCTCATCTCTTTTCTGTCCACTTATATTATCATACTTCAATTTACCTATAAGCAAATTGTGCCAAACTGTAGAAAACTAGACATGGATCACACATTCACATGCCTGTGGTTGCCCAGTGTCAATACATTAAATTAGTAGGGACCTAATCAAAAGAGGTAATTTTGCATTTTGCAAACTGGGTCTATGCATTTTGATAAAACGTATACAAAGTGCTCTCTTTATAAATTATACTAAGAAGCAACAGATCAATGCATGATATGTGGATGTGTTATCCATGTTCTTTATTCTACAGATTGGCATATTTGCAGTACTGTCCCCTAATTGTTTTTGTTCTTCATGGTATCAGCATTCCTCCCATTCAGCCTGGGTATTTTTAATTAAGAGACTGCATAAGGGTTAATAAACGCCTACCCGGTTTCATTCTGGTTTCTGGGACCACATGCAGAGGTGAGATTTTGTGACCTGTTTACATGATGTAAACCCTAAACAACTTTTTAACGCTTTTAACCGTCTTCTCCGTCCCCCAATGTCCACATTCTTACCCCTCATCTCTAAGCACTTTGCCACATATTTTAAACAAATGATTGACAACATCAGAGAAAGCTTTAGTCTACAGTCCCCACAGCCCTTTTACACAATTACTCAGTCCTCTTCTCTAAAACCTGCTTCTCCATCATTACAGAGGAAAATTATTTCTCCCCTACTCTCCAGATCAGATCTCACCACCTGAACACTTGACCCAACCCCATCCCGCCTCATCCCAAACCTCACCACAGTGTTTATTCCAGCCCTAACTCATCTCTTCAACCTATTAATAACCACTGGTGTCTTCCCGGTCTGGTCTTAAACATGTTACTGTTACACCCTTTCTCAAAAAACTTTCCCTAGGCTGGTCTTTTTTGTCTAGTTATTACCTTATATCACTTCTTCCATATGCCTCAAAGCTACTTGAACAACATGTTCACCTTCAACTGTCATCTCACCTCTCTTCCTGCTTCCTCTTTGACAGCTATAATCTGGATTCTGACCCCATCACTTGACTGAAAATTCCCTTACCAAAGTCACCAATGGCCTGGTAACTGCCAAAACCAAACTACATTACTCTGTCCTCCTTGACCTGTCTTCTGCCTTTGACACTGTCAACCAATCCTTTCTGTTACAAACACTCTCATCTATTGGCATCACAGACTTGGCCCTCTCCTGGATCACATCATATGTACCTCACAGACCAGATATTTAGTCTCTCCCATTCTCATACCACTTCCTCATCTCATCCCCTCTATGTCTCTGTTGGTGTCCCTTAAGGCTCTCATGGATAAAATAGAAGTTTTCATCTTTCCCCCATCTCACTTACCCCCTCAACAGACTTATTTATCATGGTCAATGACACTCTCCCTGGTCAATCAAGTCTGCTGCCTTGGAGTAACCTTTGATTCAGCCCTGTCCTTCAAACCACACATTCCACCACCTGCTGCATCCAACTCAAAAATATCTCTCAAGTCCGCACATTCCTCAGCCAGGCATCTGCAAAAATGCTTGTAAGTCATCTCCCGCCTAGACTACTGTAACATCCATCCTCTGTGGCCTTCCATCTAGAAATGTAACACCCCTCCAATCTATCCTCAACTGTATTGCCTGACTAAGCCACCTTGTACCTGTACTTCTATAAAATCCTACAGACCCCAAGTTATCCTACCAATGCCAACATCGCTACACTCTACATATGAAGGTGTTAGTTAACTTATACTAGCTGTGCTCCAAGACAATACATCATGGAGACACAGTTTTGTACAGATAAGAACTAGAATCCTAAAACATCTGTACATTTGTGGTCCTGGCCACGGTTGAAAAGAACCTGGAATGCGAGAACAAACTGCCTAACCTAGCTACGTAGGCTAGTGGTGTGCCCTTAGCCATGTACGAGGGTAGGCAAATAAAGGGGGCATACCCTGAGGAGAATTGATTTGCGTAAAAGCGGCTGGGAGGGTGGGGCATCAGAATTCGCGCACCCTGAGGACTGGATGGCGGGGTTTATGAAGTCCTATGCCCCTCCCACAAATGCAGGCTGAAATTCAGCCTGCTAGATTTGTGGGTGTGGTCCTGGCTATGTTTGAAACGAACCTGGAATGTGAGAACTAATTGCCTAACCTAGCTACATAGGCTAGTGGTGTGCCCTTAGCCATGTACGAGGTTAGGCAAATAAAGGGGGCAAAAGCATGCGAATAAGTATTAGTTTATTGAAACAATCTCTTACAAGACCAAACTGGAAAAAGCTCTGGCGATCTCATCTTTGGGGTGCGGGATATAACGCAAGAAGCATGACGACTGCCAGCGTCCCATCTTGCTGATTATGTGAGCTGGAACCCGGTGCTTGGAAGCGGCGGAGGCGGCTCCGAATCGAAAGGAATGGCCTGAGATCACCCTGGGGTTGTACTCTAGCCTTGACGCAAGGCTATGTATGTGCTTGATAAATTGCGTGGATGACAGTGGACGTGACAGGAAGGCAAGAAAGGGGCTGTCTGGTGCCCAATTATCTAGGGTGGATAATAGCTTGTTGAGGATTGCCACCGGACACCATGGATTGACAGTCGGGAAATATTCTACCTGGACGGGGGGCCCTACCTGCGAAGTCTTGGATATGGGCAGAATGAAGGTGAAATCACCTTGTTTGCAGACGAGTTGGCTTAAAACTGGACCGGAATGCTGAGGGGAGGTACGAGTAAATTCCCCGGGTCTGAGAAAGCCATAGAAGCTTAGGTAGAGGGCGGCCCTGAAAATTGTGCTTTTGAATGGCCCGAAAGGATTGCTGTCTAGGGAGGAAGATATTTTTCTGAATAATTCCCCTTATATATGGGTTGCCTGGTGGGTTCGGACTTTGTGGAGCTTTTCTGAATACCCCGCAACGTGGCTTTGATTGCCTGTGAGGAAAAGATGGAATTGCTGCCGGGATGCTTAATCATAAGATTATGCTGCACCCCCGGCAAATACAACCTAATGGTGTTGTATGATAGGTGGAGGTCTTTGTGGCAGTAAGCCAGAAAAGCCATGATGAAGGTGACTCTGTCCGTGTTTCCCCTGGGATGAAGGTGAGAAAAAACTTTGAAGGCTTTCCAACCCGCTTGATAATTTCTAACTGAATTTGCAGAAAGGGACTTGCGGATGAGTGATTGGGCCATTGATATGTGCCTGTCTAATCCAATATCAGTGACTTGAAAGTCAGGGGGGTGATTCCGATTCTTTCGGCTTGTGGCATGACCTGGAAGAAAACGGTGAAATTTAAGCGGGACAATGCATCTGCTGCCACATTCTTGATGCCCTGAATGTGCATACAAGAGATGTGGAAATTATGTTTTACCCTGGGTTCACACCTGAGCGTTTCTGAGACGCGCGTTTTACGTGCGTTTTTGTCGCGCATATTACAGCGCGTTTTTTCAAATAGGAAACGTGCGTCATACGCGCGTTCGTGACTCTGGAGACCAATTGAAAAAAGCATATCTACACTTTAACGCGTGTTAAACGCGCGTTTTAAGCGCGTTCCCATTGAAGTCTATGGGTGTAAACGCGCGACAAAATGCTCCAAAGAAGCTCAAGAACTTCTTTGAGCGTAGGGCGTTTTACAGCGCATTCAAACGCGCTGTAAAACGCTCAGGTGAGAACCATGCCCATAGGGAAACATGAGTTTTCTCCTGTTGAGCGTTTTACAGCGCGTTCGAACGCGCTGTAAAACGCGCAAGTGCGAACTGAGGGTTAAGGCCAGCCATGAAAGTTTGCGCATGAAACGCATGACCTTTGGTGAACTAGACCTGCCTTTGGTTAAGATGTCTACTACCGTGTGGTTGTCAGTAATGAAAGTAACTGGCATGTTAGTCCATTCTCTGCCCCAAACTTGAGCGGCTTCCACTATAGGGAAGATTTCTAATAGGGGAGAAGATTTGGGGAGGCCAAGAGTCCGCAAACCATTGCCTTCCGAATATGGCACCGAACCCGATGGATGCGGCCGCATCGGAGTATACTGTCGGCAAGGTCTCTTTCTATTGAGGAACGAAGAGGGAAATACCATTCCACTCAAATAAGAAGACCTTCCACATGGTCGAAAAGAGGCCAGGACGTACCTGTGATGACACAAGTCGGCCAGGGCTTCTCGATCCAGATGGATAAGAGAGTCCTGGTCAGAGGTCGCAGGCAACAATTGGAGGAGTCTTGATGTAAAGGAACGACCCTGTGGCATGATTCTGGTAGCAAAGTTAAGTGAGCCCAGAAATGACTGTAGATCGGATTTTGACATGGTCCTGGATCCCACGTGACTGGCAATGGATGCTTTGAGCCTGGCTAATTTATCCTCGGGGACCCTGGCCTCCATCTTAATGGTATCTAAGGAGATACCCAAGAAGGTGATGACCGTGGAGGGGCCCTCAACTTTTGATGGGGCCACTGGGACGCGTAATTCTGAAAAAAAGCTGAGCAGACTTTCCAGCCTGTCAAGCACGTGGTTTGGGCTCTCTACTAACAGGAAATCGTCCAGGTAATGAATTACCCTGGGACAATTGCCATGATTTACGAGAATCAAGTGGAGGGCCTGGGCAAACTGGTTGAAGAGCCAAGGGCTGCTCTTGGTTCCGAACATCAGATGGGTAGCGAAGTAGTACTGGTCCCTCCATTTGATTCGGTAAAATTTCCATAAATGCGGCTGGATTGGCAGTAACTTAAACGCGTCAGAAATATCTGCTTTTGATAGCCACGCACCAACCCCTACTTGTAAAATCAATTGTATGGCTTTGTCAAGGGAAGAGTATTGCATTGAATAGTCTTCTGATGGTATCAAAGAATTGAGATTTGGTAGACTGGAGGCATGAGGAGCTGACAAATCGAAAATCAACCTCTTTTTATTAGAACATTTCTTGGTGACCAGACCGATAGGACTGATTCTATAGATATTAAAGGGAGGAGCTAGAAAGGGACCGATGATGAACCCTTTCTGTAGTTCGGCCTGCAATAGAGAATCCAGCGAGCTTGGGTCTTCCATGGCTGACATCAGATTGGGTGCTTCCCACGAGACTTGGGGCAAAGTTACGAGACCGATATGGAAGACTTCTGTGAATCCTGACTCCAGAAAGTTTACAAATGCGGGATTGTGATGATCTTTGAGAAGAGAGACTAGGGAGACGATATTAATGTCAGCTAGTCAGGAACTTTTAGCTGAACGTTGGGAACAGGAAGATTGTGGATGGGCCCGGAAACAAATGGAGCAGATATGGAGCGCTTTACATTTATTATAGTTTCAGAAGCTAAGATTGTAGTTATTGCAATTTTTTTTCCTAGGAACACTATGGGTCGACCTAATTTGTCCAGAAGCAGGCCTGCCTTTTGGGAACCTGACGTGCTGGGCTGCTGCTTTGTCGGGGGGGTGATATTTAAGTTGGGACACCAGTCGGAAGCGTGCAGCACTGACTGGCAATTGGTACAAGTGGCGGCTTTAAGTCCTGCAAAGTGCCGACAAAAAAGCTCCATGTCTAGGGATGCCCAGTAACGTGCTGAAACTGGGCGAGTGCGGCAGCCGCCTTTGCCGAAAATGATCTATGATAATCATAGAAGGCAAATCCTCCATACTTATACCCCAACTCCGTGACCCTATACAAATAGGTATCTAGCTCCTTCCTCCTAGCAGGCTGTGCTGAACAGACGATGTCCTGATAAAGGCTGAACGCTGATACGAATTCTGGGATGGTGAGCTTTTTGTTAAGCCACGCATCCCTTGATTTCAGAACCACTGACAGGTCACCGCAAGCAATGGTCCTACTTTCGACGGTATTGTGGGTGGAAATAAGGATAGTCGCTAAATTGACGTCCCTGCCATCCAAAATGTCTTTATGTATGTTCTCCAGGACGAAGAATGATGGTGCGATCTCAGGAGCACTGGGAACCCTACCTGGGGAAGAAGGCCGGGAAGTGGAAGGACCTGGCCCAGAGGCGACGGGTGTAGTAGGTGTGGCACCCCTGTTTTAGACTGCCTGTAGTCTGGTATTGATGTCGGACAAGGAGCTGGACAAGCTGTTAATGGTGGCGTGTAGTTGAGTCAGGGATAACTGAATAGTGGACATTGAGACTTGTTCTGCAGGTGCACTGGATGGCTCGGGAACAAACAGGCAATATAATTCGTCCTTGCGAGCTGAAGCCGAGTGACATATCCCCCGTTTGTTTAATTCCGAAATCCGTTTTGGAATTGTCCAACTTCTATAGGATGAATGGCTGGCTCGTTCTACGGTTGACAAAGCCTCCTCGATATCGGAACCGTAAGACATGATGTGCTGAAAATAAAAGGAATACGGTAGAACCTTGTCAGCAATACAAGTGGGAAAAGGGTGTCCTGCCGTGATGTGAAGAGCATGAGCCGTGCAATGGGGAGACGGATTAGCTAGTGACTTGTGTCAACGTAAGGGCCCAGGACCCACCCAAGGTAAAGACGGTGGAAGAAGGGAGGAACGTGACCCGAGATCAGGGCTTGGCGACCCCGAACGAGATGCGTGGAAGTGGCAATAACCTACCTGAAGTTGCCGGAGCTGACCTCGCCAAACCTAAAAGAATGTCACCTGAAAGGAATGGCAGATATTGCCACAATTGGCTATGCCAGGAGCCCGAAATACCAAAGAAAACTTTTCACTTACCTGGATATCAGCGATTAAGTCCTTAGGGGTACCCACGGGGTAGCTTAGTACCTAAAAGAATAAGACCATAAATTTCTAACTGTCAAAGATCAAAGAGCGACATTGCGACAAATCCTGCCTGAGGTACGACAAAGAGCTATCACAAGAAAGCGACTGGATTGACGGCGTCTGAAGCAAACCCCTGAATGACAACGCGAATCGTAAGAAGCAGATAGGAGAAAGGCAGCCACAGGGGTGTGCGAACGAACCAAATGGGACCATTGACAATTAAGGCAGACAGAACAAAGAAGCAACCAAGTATCTGACGAAAGACACGGACCAGGGCGTACTTGGTGAGGACCAGAATACTGCGGAGAACACAGCGTCTGGGTGGACTGAGCAAGGCGGCACGTGTTGCGTGTGCCCAGAAGGAGACAAAACGTGGGAGAGACATTAAACACGCGGAGACGAAGACAGAGGAACTGAGCGTAAGAGGAGAGCTGGGACCTGACGGTTTCAGGCCAGCCCACTGTAGACATGTTAGACCTGGAAGTGATGACCAGGATAGAAACTAGGAGACTCAAATAAGAGAAAAAAGGCCAGGGCGTACCTGGTGAGGACACGAACACTGCAGAGGACATAGCGCCTAGGCGTACGAAGCGAGGCGGGACAGGTTATGTGCGCCCAGAAGGAGACAAACATAGGAGAGACATTAAACACGCGAAGACGGAAACAGAGGAACTGAACGTAACAGGAGAGCTGGGACCTGACGGTTTCAGGCCCGCCCATGGCAGACATGTTAGAACTGGAAGTAAAGAGAGGGATAGAATCTAGGAGACTCAGATAAGAGAAAAGGGGCCAGGGCGCACCTGGTGAGGACAAGAACATTGTAGAGAACATAGCGCCTGGGCGTACCAAGCAAGGAGATACGAGTTACGTGAGCCCAGGAGGAAACAAATGTGGGAGAGACATGAAACACGCGGAGACAGAGAGAGAGGAACTGAGCGTAACAGGAGTGCTGGGACCTGAAGGATTCAGACCGACCCACAGCAGACATGTTAGACCTGAAAAAAATGACCAGAAAACTAAGAGACTCACATAAGAGGAAAGAGGCCAGGGTGTACCTGGTGAAGACAAGACATGCTGAACAAGCCCACGCGGGAGCCTAAACGGATCAGACGGAAATGATGTGGCCTGAGCGCATCAGGCGAATGAAAGTTAAAGGGGAGTAGTGCACGAATGAACCTGTGTGTTACAGATGACAAAGAGGAGGCCGGGGTGCAGGAAAGGCCTGCAGGTGAAAGGATGGCATTAACATGAAATGGGACGATGCCAGGGCGTGCCTAGCGAGAGACAGAGAATGTTAACATGAATACTTGGAGGGAGCCAGGAAGCAACACACGGACAACGAAAAGACATGCATGAGCAGACCAAAGAAAACCAGGATGTGGAGGCCCTGTGACAAGGTGAAGAATGGCGTGGCCCGAGCCCTTCAGGCAGGTAAGCAGTAAACATGCTAGGACAAGGAATACGGTAGAACCTTGTCAGCAATACAAGTGGGAAGACAGGAGCGGAACAGTCATTAACAGGGGCAGTTATATAAAAAAATGTATTTTTTTTTTTTTTGCATAAATATACTATACGAACCCTTAAGTGCCGGAGACAATAAACTTGAGGGTCACAAGTAGAATTTAACTATGACAAAATATTTCTTCCTCCACCGGTACAAGTATGGCGGCATAAACCATGAAGAATTGACGGTGAAGCTATATACGTGCGTGCCTCCTCTCATCTAGCCGGTGAAAGGAGACGCGTATTTAAAGATCACCACCTCTCTAGTGCATCGTGACCTTCTGCCATGGCCTGACAAGCCAGATAATTAGGATATGACAATCGGAACATAAGAGAAAGTGTTTACCTCGGGAAAAGTGACCAGCCTGCAAGCCTACATACTGCTCATCCCCTGAGCGGGTATACCAGCTGGATGAGACTCCCAGCCAGGATTGTCATCAAAATCTGCCTTCCACCACTAGGGGGCGGTACACTCCGAACAAACATGTGATGTCCTATAGAGAATCCTGCCATGAAGTGCCTGTGAACTCATCTGGCGCTGAATACCGCACATAGTGAGTCCTCCAGGCTCAAGGCAGATCAGGATTCCCTGCAATCTGGACTCCTATGCCTCACACACCCTAGGCACAAGCTTACATTAAGAAGCGGCTTCCTGCAGGCACAGGCAAGGAGGAAGGGGCCGCGGGCTGACAGCCTGTGCTGCGGCCACAAGCAGACCTTCCTACCTCCGCACACGGCTGCAAGCTTGCCCCGCCCACCGGTGAGACCGCAGGATCAAACGCAGGAGAACTACGTGCTGCCAGGAGCGGGTAGGAAAAAGCCAGAAGGAGATGAGGTCGACGTGTCGCGGACACCGTCCTCCCGTGCACTTACCGGAGCCCGTGCAGGGAGATGGAAAGTTAATAGGGACGCCACCATGCTGACCCGCCTTATTGCCCAAGTCCTGAGGTGCCGCGAACCACAAACCGGAAGCGGACGGCATCAGAATTTGCACACCCTGAGGACTGGATGGCGGGGTTTATGAAGTCCTACACCCCTCCCACAAATGCAGGCTGAGATTCAGCCTGCTAGATTTGTTGGAACACTTGTGTCTTAATTTTTTATACATCAACCAATTATTTATATAAAGCAGAGGATAATTGAAATTGGGACCCTTGTTGGTGCTCCTTCATGTTATCACAAGCCAGAACAGGAGGACCCAATGCTTATTAAAGGGGCTGTCCCAACTGGTAAGGCCTTGTGGACACGCATCATTTTGCTACATTTCCCATCCCCAAAAAGTGTATTGCCACCTACAACTTCCTCCAATGATGAGAGGTTTTAGCAGCCATTCCCATGATAAGATTATTGTCAGAATGATTAACTATTGACAAGGGTTTGTCCAGTTTGGAATGGCCCTTTGCTCTCTGGCCATTAATCTTCATGTACTCCCTCTATTTTCTGTATTTGCTATCTATGTTGAAATTGAGGTTGGAGTAGCCCAATGAAGGTTTACACAGCCAAAATGCATAGATCATAGTGCACTAAGATATGTCAGCACGTAAGAGTAAAATATAAGAGAATCTAAAACTGGTACGTCCATATTAAAGAGTTAATATTACCACAATGAAAATTATACAGAGGAGAAATTATATAAAAATCTTAAAGTTAAATATATTATTTATAGAAGAAAAGAGAGAAATGCAAGCCTATTCCTAATAAATAATGCAGTGTCTAAAAGGAGAACAAGACAGAATGAGAGGGAAAAAATAATATAAAAATCAATAAAAGACTGAACAGTGATTTGGTAGTCTGAGCCCCCACAGAGCAGATCCCATGTGTAAAGTCTGCCTCACCAGGGGTAGTGTGATAGGCTTGACTGGCATTTAGATATGGGACCTGTAGCCTCACAGACACCACCATCATTACCTATTATTATGTTGTCCTCATAAGATCATTATGATAAGACGAATGAGATGTAAGAGTTTTAGAAGATATATTTTAATTAACATATCATCAATTTCAAAGTACGAGGAATTTAATTTCAAAGTCTGAGCTGCAGTATGATGAAGCTACTGTACCTGCCTGAGGACAAGGAAGAAATGAATACATCTTTTGTCCACTGTTATTTTTGGCCAAAAGTAGAACATCTTGTGTTCTTCATGGAAGGAAAATGTAGACTGGAAAATTCTAAAACTTTCAAGCACCTTCTATGTAGCTAAAACCCTGTAACATGGTTCTCTGTGTCAAAAGCTCAGTGGTCCAAAAAGCTGAGACAAGGGTTGGAAACCATGGTACCCATAGAAAATCTTAAAATTGGGCCCCACCCAATGGCAGGGGTCCGATGCTCACCCAAAACACCCATGAATGTTCCTGGTCTTTGTATTTGAATACAGCTGCGGGGTACGGGAATCGATGGCTTACATCACCACTGTTTATCCTCATACTGTTTACCCCGAAGCCCATGAGTGGCACAGGCAGTCACAATGACGTCATCACCACGATTGCTGATTGTGGCACCTGATGCTACTATTGTGGGCTTTCAGGGGTTAATCCATTAAAAAAAATAATACATACTCACCTTATCCATTTGCTCGCAGAGAGGCTGTCACGGCCATCTTGATTGAAGACATTGTGCAAAAATGTTACTCACTGACGTCATCACGTCGTCCTGGTGTGATGACATCATCACTGACATAACACGTCACCCCGTGCAAGATTTCGTGCAGTATCTCCAGAAGCAAAAAGGATGAGGTTTTTTTTTTTTGCCCAGCCACGCCCACTGTGAAGGAGCCCAGCACCGCACTGCATCCTCCGAATCTTCTCCTTGCTCCCCGAGGTCACTAAGTTATAGCGCCGTAATCTCGCGCATGCGCGAGTACAACGCATGTTAGTGCCGGAATAGTGTTTCCTCCCTGTGCTGCAATCAACCTCAGGGAACGAACTGCGCATGCGCTAGCTGCGAGATTACGGCGCTCTAACTTTGTGATGTCCGGGAGCAAGGAGGAGATTCAGAGGATGCGGGGGGTGCTGGGCTCCTGAAACGTTAGTAACAGCCCCTTGGGTTCCTTACTTGCCTTATTTACATATATATAAAATCGTTTTTTACCTAAATAAAAGCACTGAGAACTATGGGAAATGTATATTGCGGACGTGCCAGTGGCGATCTAGCAGCCCATGTCCGCAGCTCTATAGGCTAAATCCAGGTGACAGAATCCCTTTAAGGTGTTAAAATGTGTTCAAATTCTCGGATCGGCCATAGATTATGTACCAATTCTCTTCCTCTAACAGCTAAAGGGGTTGCCCTGTGAAAAATATTCTACATTTTCCAAACCAGCACCTGGATCTGAATACTTTTAGAATTGCATGCAATTAAAAATGTAGCATAGCCACTGAGTTATTCAATAAAATGTATTTGTATAACGTCATCTGCTGTGTGTTCTTTTACTTATTTTTCTGTCCACCTGGCTGAGGTGGTCGCACATGTTCAGTTCCATCCTTCAACTACTACTAGCCAAATCTACTTTTAAAAGCTGTGATAGTTACATGGGGAAAGCTGAAACAGAAAGGGCATGCCCCCTGACAAAGGGCAGACCCCAGAGATTTGTAGTGAAATAAATGTAGCAGAGCAATTGGAGAAACAATTGGGGAGATCTCTGATTTTCATTTGTTACATTAGTCATGGGATAACCCCTTTAAAGGGAATCTATGACATACTGCCTGGAATGGTTGATCCTGTTGATTAAAATGATACCTGTCTTATGAAAACTGGTTGCAGAGTTTGAGAGAAAATAGATTTTTATTTTTGTATGCAACAAGAGGTTGTCATATACTATATGATGTCTGATTTTCATTTTTTACATTTATCCTGGGATAACCCCTATACCCATAAAGCACATTTGTGATTTCCCCTTTAACAGCATATCTTAAAATAATATTTGCAAAACCCAAGCCTGAGTTTGGAAACCGAGTACAGCTCGATCATGCATTATTTTAACAAGAAGGTAATCAGTCTGCCAGACTTCGAAATAAATCAGTCACACAACAAAAACTGTGCATGAAAACCGATGTCCCTTTCCTTTTATTCCAGAACGCCAGTATTCATCAACCAGATCTATATATATGTGTCTGGCACTGTGACATTTTACAGGCTGATCTCCTCAGAATGAAGCATTTTCACCACCCTGCTTCCACGTGCTATAACTTGAAGAAATGAGGGTCATGTTGGATCATAAAACCTTGTAGCTGCAAAAACATCACTGCTTAGTACTCAGCAGGGGTCCCAGACTCCAGTCATCAAAGACTCTGCGTAGGGCAGAGTTTAAAAATACGCCTTCTAAATACTGCTAGGAAGAGGTAATGAGCCATAGATTACTGAATTTCACTATTTTTGTCTCCATCTCTGCAGCTGAACGAGTATTTATTACATTTAGGAACAATACAATTGCTTTTTGGAAACCTTTTTTTAAATTATTCATACAAGGTGGCTTTCATTACTATAGTTAGCCAAGGGCAACATAAGAAGGATCTGTATTTTTCATTCTATAAGTCCTACATGAAACCGAAGTTGCGGTCTATAATGCTATCAACAAGGTGAATTGCCAAGAGTAATGTTTTGTTGTTTTTGCTTTCTTCCTCCCTTTCTCTCCTTTAAGTAATCGTTTACTGCATCTACATGTTCATAAAAAAATAAGGTGACCACCAGGTTTGGAGTTCGAGTTCGGGTTCTATGCTGTATTGCGTTATGGATTCTGTTAACACGGACCAATCCATAACTCAGTTCCATGATGGAGTGCCTTTAGAGGCATTCCGCCATAATAGAAGTCTATAGCCAGCATAACAGATCCGCCCTCCCTCGTCCTAATCCCTAGTCAAGACTTATCCTATACAGAGAAATGAGCAAAGAAACAAGCCAATATTGCAAGGTAAAAAAACTTTATGTGTGAATAACTTTAATTAACACAACCAGAAAAAGAAAAACCACAGCTAGGCCGCACCTCTAAAAATAAAATGTAGTTTATTGAAACACACTAATTAAAAACAACAATCCATGGACAACATCCCACTGATGGGTAAGATCATATGTATAATGCATCAAACCCTCACGTGTATTGCTAGAACGTATACTAGCTTCATGGACCTCTGAGGAAGCTAGTATACGTTCTAGCGATAACAGGCATCCTCAAACTGCGGCCCTCCAGATGTTGTAAAACTATAATTCCTACCATGCCTTGCTGTAGCCTGATAGCTGTAGGTTGTCTGGACATGCTGGGAGTTGTAGTTTTACAACATCTGGAGGGCCGCAGTTTGAGGATGTCTGCACTAAACCTAATATCATTTTTGAAAAAAAAATAAGGTTGTTTCAGTGTCTCCAAAGTCTGAGAGCCATAGTTTTTTATGTTCTCTAGGGGACTGTCGGGAATTATAAAAACTTAGTACTCCATGGAAGTGTGATACTCCCGGAAGCAACCGATAGCGCAGAGGCCCGGATGATCGGAACACGTGTCACATTGAGTTGGGGTGTCCTTCCCTATCCCCCTCTTGTGACACACTCTTTACTTTTTTTGGGTTCGTCCCTTCTTTCCAGTATGGGGGACCACACCTGGAAAATGTTGGCCAGGGACGATAGGGCGCCTCCAATTTCCAAGGTACTCCGACCTGCTCTTTCCCGATCAGAAAAGATTAGGTCCTTGAGGACTGCCTCATAAATTTGGAGGAATGTCCCTGTGCTGCCAGCGCTTCGGAATAGTACCAAAGCGTTGTACAAGGCAACCAGTACCAAGTAGACCGCAACTTTTTTGTACCATGTCCGTGTTTTCCGCATGGCATTATATGGTTTGAGGACTTGATTAGCTAGATCAACTCCTCCCATATACCAAATGTAGTCGACAATACAATCAGGCTTGAGGACCGTTGCCGTGGCACAAGGAAAGGGGTGAGGCCGTTACCGTGAATTGTGGTCAGTACAAGGACATCCCTCTTGTCCTTATACCTGACCAGCAACAGGTTTCCACAGGTAAGGGCACGGGTCTCACCCCTGGGGATAGGTACCTGGAGGGGTAGGGAGGGAGGCCGCGCTGATTTTTCCGCACGGTCCCACAAGCGAAAGTGGATCTGGCGGCGAGGGCCTGATACTAGGGAATACTAGTGTAAAAGTTATCCACGTACAAGTGGTAACCCTTATCTAGTAGTGAGTACATAAGGTCCCACACGATTTTCCCACTAACACCCAGAGTGGGGGGACATTCTGGGGGTTCAATACAGGAATCTCGCCCCTTGTACACACAAAATTTGTAAGTGTACCCTGAGGTACTCTCACAAATTTCGTATAGCTTCAGGCTATACCTCGCACGCTCAGAGGGAATGTACTGGCGGAAACTGAGTCTCCCCTTAAAAGCAACGAGAGACTCATCAATCGCCACCTCCCTTCCAAGTACATAGGCCTGAACAAATTTGGCCCCGAAATGATCGATGACCGGCCGTATCTTATACAGACGGTCATAGGCAGGATCACCTTGGGGGGGGACATGCTGCATTATCTACATAATGCAGGCATTTCTGGATGGCCTTAAACAGTGAGCGTGTCATGGCAATACTGTACAGTGGGGTCTGGTAGAGGACGTCCCCACTCCAGTATTGCCTGACACTTGGTTTCTGCACTAGGCCCATGTGCAGCATGAGGCCCCAAATCGTCCTCATTTCGGCTGCACTGACCGGGCACAGCCACCGGGCCTAGCCAAAAAGGAGCCTGGGTTTTGAGCAACGAACTGTTGGGCGTACAGGTTCATCTGCTCCACCATCAGATTCACCAATGGGTCACTGAAAAAAAAACTAAAAAAGTCCATTTCAGTGAAGCCCACTGTGGGAATCTGGATTTCTGGATTGCCAACAAAATCCGGAATCGCAGGCTCAAAGTCCACTGGGGTACAACAGCTAAGTTCACTGGTAGGGAGCTCCGGTGTTCTTATCTGGTGGGCCGGGAAACCAGTACGAGCCCCAGGGCTGCTCGTACTGGTGTGGGTCACGGGGTCACTAGCATGTGGGTACCCTGGCGGCCTCTTCGCCACCTTGGGGGCTCATCATCATCATATGATGATGAGGAGGATGTGGATGACAAGAGGAACGTGGGGTCATCCTCATCCTCACTGGGGCTCTTAGAGTCTGAGAGCATCTGGGCATATGCCTCCTCAGCCGAGAACATCCGGCGGGCCATGGGTATGTGTGTGTGCGTGTGTATGTGCGTGCGTGGAAAACTTTATTTGGTGTGCGAATGTGTTGGGGCACGGGTGTTCACGTTTAAAAGTAAGAAAGTGGTAAAAAAAAAAAAAAAGTTCAAACTCGCTGATCAGCGGTAGAAGGCTGATCAGCGGTGGGGCAGGCAATATGCTAACAGTGGCCAGACGCTAAAGAGTGCTGTGTGTGTCTGTGGGGGGGGGTCAGCACCCGTGGAGGGTCTAGGGTCGCACAGCTAAGTGCTACCCCAGACACTAGAACCAGGTGCCCAAGTCCAAAAAAAAACTTTTTTCCTAAACTAACTGTCCCTTGCTTTCCCTTCCTAAATATACCCTCTCCCTTACTTTCCCTGTCCTACCTGAAGGTGGTGCTGGGGATGCAGGTGGTGCTGGGAATGCAGGTGGTGCTGGAGTTTCAGGTCCGCTGGGGTCCTCTGGGGATGACACCGGAGCCGGGTTCCTAAGTACCTAACTTTCCTTCATTATCCATGCCTAAATATTCCCTCTCCCTTACTTTCCCTACCCTACCTGAAGGGGCTGGTGGGGATGCAGGTCCAGGTGGGGATGCAGGTCTGGCTGGGGATGCAGGTATGGCAGGGGATTCAGGTATGGCTGGGGATGCAGGTCCAGGTGTGGATGCAAGTCCAGGCAGGGGATGCAGGTTCAGTCTGGTGATGCAGGTCCAAGCTGGTGATGCAGGTCCAGGCTGGTGATGCAGGTCCACGCTGGGGATGCTGGTCCTCAATGCTCAATCCAGGCGACAGGCTCCTCTCTCAAGTGGGAGGGACACTGGAGCGGCGGCCATTTGAATCTGCGCCAGCCAATAGAACTGCGCCGCGCCAGCCAATAGAATTCAAACACCGACGTAAAAACAAAAATGCAATGGCACTTTGCAACCAGGACTCTGCCCTGTCTCCATGCTGGATGTTGAATGAGGCATTAGTGTACATTTTGGCAAAAGCATAATAAACCACTCACCACGTCAAGGTCGCCTCCATGAGTGGTCCATAACACTAGTTCCCACCTGTTATGGGCCATGACAGCCACACAAAATCCAGGGAGCGCAGGTGCATGGCCCATAACAGGTACTAGGAACTAGTGTTAGGGACCACTCATGGAGGCGACCTTGACGTGGTGAGTGGCTTATTACGCTTTGGCCAAAATGTACACTAATTCCTCATTCAACATCCAGCATGGAGACAGGGCAGAGTGTTGGTTGCAGAGTGCCATTGCATTTTTGTTTTTAGGTGCAACACCACGTACAATCCATTGATAGGTCTGGTGCTGTTCATAAAGGAAAGCAGACATGTTTTTATAAACCTGTGCAGCCCCTTTAACCACTTAAGCCCCCCTAGCTTAAACACCCTTAATGACCAGGCCACTTTTTACAATTCTGCACTACACTACTTTCACCGTTTATTGCTCGGCCATACAACTTACCACCCAAATGAATTTTACCTCCTTTTCTTCTCACTAATAGAGCTTTCATTTGGTGCTATTTCATTCTTGCTGACATTTTTACTTTTTTTGCTATTAATCAAAAATTACCGAAATTTTTGCAAAAAAATGACATTTTTCACTTTCTGTTTGAAAATTTGTCAAATAAAACTACATTTCTATATAAATTTTTCTAAAAATTTATTGTTCTACATGTCTTTGATAAAAAAAATGCAATAAGTGTATATTTATTGGTTTGGGTAAAAGTTATAGCGTTTACAAACTATGGTGCAAAAAGTGAATTTCCGCACTTTGACTTTCTGAGCACCTGTCCTGTTTCCTGACGTACTACAATGCCCAGACAGTAGAAATACCCCATAAATGACCCCATTTCCGAAAGTAGACACCCTAAGGTATTCACTGAGGGGCATAGTGAGTTCATGGAAGTTTTTATTTTTGTCACAAGTTAGCGGAAATGTTTTTTTTTTTTTTTCAAAAATTTCATTTTCCGCAAACTTATGACAAAAATAAAACTTCCATGAACTCACTATGCCCATCAGCGATACCTTAGGGTGTCTACTTTCCGAAATGGGGTCACTTGTAGGTATTTTACTGCCCTGGCATTTTAAGGGCCCCACAGCGTGAGAATCCAAATGCGTAAAATGCTCTGTGAAATCCTAAAGGTACTCTTGGAATTAGGGCCTTTGCGCATCTTGGCTGCAAAAGTGGCACACATGTGGTATCGCTGTACTCAGGAGAAGTAGGGCAATGTTTGGGGTGTATTTTTACATATACCCATGCTGGGTGAGAGAAATATCACTGTAAATTGACAACTTTGTATAAATTTTTTTAAAAAGTTGTCGCTTACAGCGGTATTTATCACACAAAGTATGGGTATATATAAAAATACACCCCAAAAGTCATTGCCCTACTTCTCCTGAGTACTGAGATACCACATGAGTGACACTTTTTGCAGCCAAGATGCGCAAAGGGGCCCTAAAACCAATGAGTACCTTTAGGATTTCACTGGGCAATTTTACGCATTTGGATTCCAAACCCCTTCTCACGCTTTAGGGGCCCCTAAAATGCCGGGACAATAAAAATACCCCACAAGTGACCCCATTCTGGAAAGTAGACACCCTAAGGTATTCGCTGATGGGCATAGTGAATTCATGGAAGTTTTTATTTTTTGTCACAAGTTAGCGGAAATGTTTTTTTTTTTTTTTCTTTTTCTTACAAAGTCTCATATTCCACTAACTTGTGACAAAAATAAAATTTTACATGGACTCACTATGCCCCTCACAGAACACCTTGGGGTGTCTACTTTCTAAAATGGGGTCACTTGTGGGGTATTTTTACTGCCCTGGCATTTTAGGGCTCCCTAAAGCATGAGAAGCGGTTTGGAATCCAAATGAGCAGAAATGCCCTAGAAATCTAAAGGTACTCATTGGATTTAGGGCCCTTGCGCATTTGGCTGCAAAAGTGCACACATGTGGTATCGCCGTACTGCAGAAGTAGGGCACAGTCTTGGGGTGTATTTTACATATACCCATACTGGGTGTGAAAATATCTCTGTAAATGACAACTTTTTCCATTTTTTTATACAAAGTTGTCAATTTACAGAGATATTTCTCTCACCTAGCATGGGTATATGTAAAATACACCCCAAAACACATTGCCCTACTTCTCCTGAGTACGGCGATACCACATGTGTGCCACTTTTTGCAGCCAAGACGTGCAAAGGGGCCCTAAATCCAATGAGTACCTTTAGGATTTCACAGGGCATTTTTGCGCATTTGAATTCCAAACTCCTTCTCACGCTTTAGGGGCCCCTAAAATGCCGGGACAATAAAAATACCCCACAAGTGACCCCATTCTGGAAAGTAGACACCCTAAGGTATTCGCTGATGGGCATAGTGAATTCATGGAAGTTTTTATTTTTGTCACAAGTTAGCGGAAATGTTTTTTTTTTTTTTTTTCTTTTTTTACAAAGTCTCATATTCCACTAACTTGTGACAAAAATAAAATTTTACATGGACTCACTATGCCCCTCACAGAACACCTTGGGGTGTCTACTTTCTAAAATGGGGTCACTTGTGGGGTATTTTTACTGCCCTGGCATTTTAGGGGCCCCTAAAGCGTGAGAAGCGGTTTGGAATCCAAATGAGTAGAAATGTCCTGTGAAATTCTAAAGGTACTCATTGATTTAGGGCCTTTGCTATTTGGCTGCAAAGTGCCACTCATGTGGTATCGCCGCACTGGCAGAGTAAGGCAGTGTTTGGGGTGTATTTTACATATACCAATACTGGGTGTGAAAATATCTCTGTAAATGACAACTTTTTCCATTTTTTTATACAAAGTTGTCAATTTACAGAGATATTTCTCTCACCCAGCATGGGTATATGTAAAAATACACCCTAAAACACATTGCCCTACTTCTCCTGAGTATGGCGATACCACATGTGTGGCACTTTTTGCAGCCAAGATGCACAAAGGGACCCCAATTCCAATGAGTACCTTTCAGGAGGGCATTTTTACGCATTTTCTTCTCACGCTTTAGGGCCCCTAAATGCCAGGGCAGTATAAATACCCCACATGTGACCCCATTTTAGAAAGAAGACACCCCAAGGTATTCTGTGAGGGGCATGGTGAGTTCATACAAGATTTTTTTTTGGCACAAGTTAGCGGAATTTGATTTTTTTGTTTTTTCACACAAAGTCTCCCTTTCCGCTAACTTGTGACAAAAATTCAATCTTTCATGGACTCAATATGCCCTCAGCGAATACCTTGGGGTGTCTTCTTTCCAAAATGGGGTCACATGTGAGGTTTTTGTACTGCCCTGGCATTTGAGGGTCTCCACAATCATTACACGTATGGCCAGCATTAGGAGTTTCTGCTATTCTCCTTATATGAAGCATACGGGTAATGAGATTTTTTTCCGTTCAGCCTCTGGGCTGAAAGAAAAATGAACGGCACAGATTTCCTCATTCGCATCGATCGATGTGGATAAAAAATCTCTGCCAAAAAATATGCAAAAAATAGAGGGGCCTGGCGATTGCTAGGACATAGGGGCTCCGCCCAAACATCCATACCCACTTCAGCTTCCTATGTCCTGGCAAACGTGATTTCTCCATTCACATCGATCAATCGATCGGTGTGGAGGAAGACATCTTTGCCAGATTTTTGATACAAAGTGTTTGCCAAAGCATATGAACTCCAACACCTCTCCTCAGCTCACATGCCAGGGCAAACGTACCTGTCCTGCAGAGGAGAAATCTCGTCTTGCAGCGCCGCATACACCGACTTCACGTGTCTTCTGACAGCAGCGCAATGCTTCTCTCAGAATTCACATCAGTGCTGCGGCGTTTTCATCGGTTGGTCCGTTGATCTACCTGGAAAATAAAGGGTGGTTAGGGTGGAAAAAAAAAAAAAAAGAAAAACAGGCAACAGGCACATGACTTGAACGTTGCAAACTTTATAAAACATGAATAAAACCTGAACATGAAAAAAAATGAACTTTTAAAACCTGAACTAACTCAAGATTTTTTTTCTTGCTACCTGTTTCATTTTTTTTTCTTTTTAACCATTTCACGCTTTATTTT
Source organism: Bufotes viridis (assembly GCA_033119425.1). Lineage (NCBI taxonomy): Eukaryota > Metazoa > Chordata > Amphibia > Anura > Bufonidae > Bufotes > Bufotes viridis. The sequence continues at coordinate 69,830,004 of CM065590.1, read as the reverse complement.
CCTAGCAGAAACCTCTCCTTTCCCATGGGACAATGTGTAAAGTGTAAATCACACAGAGATGGTGAGAAGTACACTATACACGTTATCCCAAGTGAAAGGAGAGGTTTCTACCGTTTCACACTTCTGCAGTAGCACAGCAGCACAGCAGCACCGTCCCCTACGTGTTAGGGTCTCTCAAAACCTAGTATCCTGAGAGACCCTTGAGCCTGATTGTAAAACTACCTGTGTCCTGCAATCCCTAGGTCCCTAAGTGTACCTGAGTGTGGTACTTCCGGAAACACTCCCTAGGCATAGGGCAGGGTGGTCAGGACAGTCAGGACAGAAATAACGGGTGTCACGCCTTATTCCACTCCTGCTACAGACACGACATCTTTTCGGGGTGGCGGTTGGGTTGAGGTACCAGGCACAACGCTAGGAAGTGCCGCTCGTGTAGACGGCTAACTACACTGGTGGATGGGGCCACGGAACCTCCTGGATACAGGAGTTCCGAAATGATCTCTTCCTGAAATTTGAGGAAGGATCCTGTTCTCCCAGCCTTACTGTAGAGAACGTAACTATTATAGGCAGCCAATTGAAATAAATATACAGACACCTTCTTATACCAGCGTCTGGTGCGTCGGGAAATTAAATACGGGCCAACATCTGGTCGTTGAAGTCCACCCCTCCCATGTGGAGGTTATAGTCGTGGACCGAGAGGGGCTTTTCAACGACACTGGTTGCCCGCTCAATTTGGACTGTCGTGGTTCGCGTGAATGGAGGAGAGCATGTAAACGCCACGCTTGTCTCTCCATTTCACCGCGAGCAGTTCGTCAGTTACACAGTGCAGCCCTCTGCCCCCTTGCAAGTCGGGTGGTAAGAAGCCGTTGGGGTAGCCCCGGCGACTAGGTCGCGCGGTGCCGCAGCAGCCAATCTGTTCTAGGAACAAATGCTTGAAGAGGGCCACACTTGTGTAAAAGTTGTCCACGTAAAGATGGTACCCCTTGCCGAATAAGGGTGACACCAAGTCCCAGACTATCTTCCCACTGCTCCCCAGGTAGTCAGGGCAACCGACCGGCTCCAGGGTCTGATCTTTTCCCTCATAGATCCGAAATTTGTGCGTATAGCCTGTGGCCCTTTCACAGAGCTTATACAATTTGACCCCATACCGGGCGCGCTTGCTTGGGATGTACTGCTTGAAGCCAAGGCGCCCGGTAAAATGTATTAGGGACTCGTCTCACGCAGATGTTTTGTGCAGGGGTATACAAATCTGCAAATTTCAGGTTGAAATGGTCTATGAGGGGCCGAATTTTGTGGAGCCGGTCAAAAGCTGGGTGGCCTCTGGGACGGGAGGTGGTGTTGTCACTAAAGTGCAGGAAACGCAGGATGGTCTCAAAACGTGTCCTGGACATGGCAGCAGAGTACATGGGCATGTGATGAATTGGGTTCGTGGACCAATATGACCGCAATTCATGTTTTTTTGTAATGCCCATGTTGAGGAGAAGGCCCAGAAAAGTTCTAAATTCGGAAACTTGGACTGGTTTCCACCGGAAAGGCTGGGCATAGAAGCTTCCCGGGTTGTCGGCGATAAATTGAGTGGCATACCGATTTGTTTCTGCCACGACTAAGTCATAGAGCTCCGCAGTGAAAAACAGCTCAAAAACCCCAGCGCCGATCCTATCTGAGCTGTTTCCACCCGAACTCCTGACTGGGCGGTGAAAGGGGGAACTACTGGTGCGGCTGAAGTTGGGGGCTGCCAATCAGGATTTGCCAGCACCTCAGGGACTCTAGGGGCTCTACGGGCCTGTCTTTGCGGTGGCTGCGACGGGGAAACTACTGCACGTGCCACCGTACCAGCTTCAACTGCCCTTCTGGTGCTCGCCACTTCACCATGTTCTACGGCAGTGCTGGTACTAGGTCCAGGACGGGCTGCGCTGCTGGTGTATGCCTCACCACGTAACCCGGCAGCGCCAGCCCCACTCTGCTGCCCTTGAAGCGGATCCTGCGCAACCTGCGGTCTAGCAACACGGGGCCGGGTACGCCTGGTTCTATCAGGGACCTCCACCTCCTCGTCAGAACTTTGAGTCAGAGAGCCACTGCTTTCTACAGGTTCATATTCTGACCCACTAGATTCGTCAGATGAGGGTTCCCATTCCTCATCCGACTGGGTCAGAATCCTGTAGGCCTCTTCAGAGGAATACCCCTTGTTTGACATTTGGCCGTCTAAATTTAGGGGTATTCCTGAGACTACCCAAGAAAAAAGCAAGCCTGTCTTACAAATGGGAGTGTAGCGAGTACAGAAGTCGCTGCGATTGATAAAAAGATCAAAACTGATTTTTTTATTGCCGCAGCGCTATGAAGTGATTGTGCAGTGATACAAAAAAATTTTTTTGTCACTGCGGCGGGCGGGCGTGGGTGAACGCAGGTGGGGCGACCGATCAGGTCTGATCGGGCAAACACTGCGCTTGGGGTGGAGGGCGAACTAAAGTGACAGTAATACTATTATAGATCTGACCGTGATCAGTTCTGATCACTTACAGATACTATAAAGTACAAACGCTGATTAGCGCCACGCTAATCAGCGAATCAGTGACTGCGGTGCGGTGGGCTGGGCGCTAACGCTAACTACCTACCAAAGGGACCTAAACTAACCTAAACCCAACAGTCAATACTGGTGAAAAAAAAGTGACAGTTCACAAAAGTGACACTGATCACTTTTTTCCCTTTCACTATGTATTGACAGGTGATCAAGGGGTTAATTATAGGTGATCAGGGGGTGATCAGGGCCTGATATGTAGTGATTGGTGCACTTATTGGGATCTGTGCTCTGTGCTGGGTCCAACCGATGAAAAGGACCCAGCACATGGCACAGATCCCTTATAAAAGCCATATGTTTGTAAATATGTCTTATATCGCCTATTTCCATAGGCGTATTTTAAATCACCAGCCTGCCAGCGCTGATCATTGGCTGGCAGGCTGGTGACGATCTTGTCCTGAGCTCCGCGGTGCGCTCCACTTGCGCTCCACCGGGCTCAGGAGCGCGTCATCTCGCGCTCGCGAGATGACGCGCGGGCGCGTCAAGGAGGAATGAACCGACCGCCCGCAGGACGCAATCCTGCGTGAGGCGGTCGGAAAGAGGTTAAAGGGGTACTCCAGTTCCACAATATTGATGCTTAGCACAAATGATTTTGATTGTGTTTGGTTTTGTATTTTCAACCGTTTGCGCATTTTACAGAAGGTGCTGACAAACTTGTACATCTTTCCTGCTGGTTTTAAACAGTGCAGTTTATAGCTGGAGCCTGCTCTCTCTAAATTCATTTGAGGCCTTTTGGCACAAATAGGGGTATCAAATAGAGTAGGTTCCCATCCAAAAGAGAAGACATTCCCGTGGTGGATGGGCACAAATGATTTTGATCAAAATTTATTTGCTAAGCATCTCATGTTCATATATATATAGTGATTTATAGAATTAATAAGAGCTATAATCCATATATTTGATGTTTGCAGAGTGTTGTTGTATTGTGTTTTTGCTATTATTTCATTTTGTAGGATGTGATGATTTTCATTTTTGCAGTACATTTTCCGCATTGAGGCTTGCTTGATTGTGATTTGGTGCATTATTTGTGATACTGCACAGGTTTTTTATTAATAGCAGGGGTATAGTTGGGAGAAGCAAGCAGAGCATGTACCCCTGGGTGCTGGTTGGATGGGTGCCCCAAATAATCAATGTTGTTTGGGCCAGGGTATTAACATAGAGTGTAGGGGTAAACCTGAAGCTTTGTCCCATGTTAATGAAAGCCTACCTGTGGCAAATCAGACACCATTCTCAGTATAACTTCATAGATATCTTGCTTGGTCCTGTCAAGAAGGAGAAGTAAGGGGTGGCAGAGGCAGGAACAGGAGCAAGGGTGCAGAGAGTGGCTTGGGCCTACCCATTGACTTATATATAATGTCTGGTAGCTCTGGTCTGTTGGGTACACAACAATCGGTCACTAATAATAGATCAGACTTCATTTGAAACAAATATTTTGTCAAGTGTCCACAGTTTTTGGGATGTAGGGATCCTCTTACTGTGACTACAAGAGCAAATTGAGGAGTGCTTACCCCGGGGGTAAAGATGGCCAGTGGCCAGCTTTGCAGCCACCCATTGATTCCAAATAAACATGGGACCTTTCGATCTACAGGCAGACCTGGAGAAAGAGACATTAGCTCCATGATACCAAATGTACTGTACCATATTATCCCTAACAATAAAGCTACAGTGCCCAAATAAGCATAATATCACCATACAGTGCCTAAATGCATAAAGTTTCAAAAAGCGCTATACAATGCATGTCTATGTAATGACACCATATAGTGCGTAAGAAAAAGAGTGATATTGTGCATAATGTATCATAAAAACTATAGTGCATAGCGTCTAATTCAACAGTCAACTTATCGCCAGCAGCTGGTATGGAGCAGCTGGAGGGTGGTGGACATCTGAAACAGAGTGACCAGGGCAGCTTACCTTTCTAGTAATACTATAGACATTAAAGGGGTACACTGGTACCCTACAAGTTAGAGGTGGTACAGCTTCCCATCCGATTCAAATGAACATCATGAAAAGCTTTAATAACCCTGCACTGTGGCGACATGTTAAACAGTGAAGAACTGCAGGGCTTGCAGTGCATTTGAGCACTTGAATGCACCAAGGGTGGAACCAACCCACCCCTGACCATCCTATTACTTCTGCTAGCCTCTTGCTCTCCTTTGTGATCATCAGGACAAGGCGAGATGACTATTAAGTTAACCTGTCATGCTGAGCATGGTGTCTGATCTGCCATAGCTAGGCTTTCCTTCACCCGAGACAAATATTCAGTTCCCTGCCCTCACACTCTATCCTCATACTCTGGCCAATGCAAAATTGCTTGTTTGTCTAATAACAATTTTTTGAAATAATCCAGGTGAGAAAAAAGGTTTAACACACCTGCTAAAGGTCCTTCCATTCCAGCACTGCAGGTCAGTTTCCTGGGCTTCCACTTCCTGTTTGGCCAGAAGTGATGACATCACATACATCATTCCTGTGACCTCTCAGTCAATCACTGGCCTCAGCGGTCACATGTGCCTGAATGGCATGTGACTGCTGAGCCCTGTGATTGGCTGAACAGTCCCATGAATGATGGATGTGATGTCATCTCTTCCAGTCTGACAGGGATTGGAAGCCCCAGGGACTGCACCCGTAGCACTGGAATGGAGGGACCTGTAGCAATGGAGTTAAAGAGCACCTGTCAACAGGATGAATCCTATGACATCAGACATACTACCTGGTAGGGTCAAACCTGCTGATAAAAATGATACCTTTTTTATGTAAAACAGTTGTGGTGGTCCTAAGGAAAAAAAACTTGTATTCTTTATGCAAGTGAGGGCTTCAGTGCACATGGGGTGGGGCCTACCTTGTGCACCTCAGCTCCTCAACTTTCCAGTGCTGGTCATGCCCCTTGGTGCACTGAAGCCCTCATTTGCATCCAAAAAGAAAAATCTCTTTTCTCTCAAACTCCTCAACCTGTTTTCATAAGACAGGTATCATTTTAATCAACAGGATCAACCATAGCAGGCAGTATGTCTGCTTCAAAGATGCTCTTTAAAGGGGTTATCCCATGACTAATGTAAGAAATGAAAATCAGACATCCTATAGTACATGACGATCTCTTTCTAAAAAAAAAAAGCTAGAACCAGCCCTGTACCTCACATGGATCCAGAGATCTCCCCATTCATTTCTCTGTTAGATTTATATCAAGCTGACAGCTCAAGGGGAGTGTCTTTTCTGATGCAGCTAAGGGGGCGTGTCTCAGCTTTCCCTATCACAGCTCAGGGGGCGTGTCTCAGCTCTCCCTATCACAGCTCAGGAGGCAGTTGAAGATTAAACTGAGCATGTGCGACCATCTCAGTGAGCAGGACAAAGAAATAGGAACAGCAGGCGGCGCTATACATATACCGTTTTATTGAATAACTCAGTGGCTATGCTACATTTTTAATTACATGCAGTTACAAAAGTATTCAGATCCAGGTGCTGGTTTGAAAACCGCAGAATATTTTTCACGGGACAACCCCTTTAAGCATTTTTGTTTTATAAGGAGGTCTGCTGCTGCCTTGATCTTTTTAAAAAGTGTAGGCCAACCACTTTAATAAGCGCGCCACAAGATCACATTGTGACAGCACAGTCTATATTAGCCCATGGAGACAGAAGAGAGGGAAAAGGTTACGTTAATGCGGCCGCTGTATGCTGACGGGAAATAAATGGCACGCACACCTACAGTAGTTTGTAGCTCACTTAATGTGCTGGAACAAAGGAGAGCAGTTAACCAAACACTGGTTTTATGACTACTGCTCACAAATAAAGGATCAGGGCCCTGATTGCATTCAGTGAGTGGAGGCTTCTGTCTGGAACAAATCCATACACCTGTAATTTCATTTAACGGACTGAAATTATCTGTCGCTATTTAGAAGAAACACTGCCGTACCAGATGGAAGACAGATTGGCAGCGTTATGAGTCACTTCATTGTCACCTTGTATTTTGTGCCTTTGTTTCTACATGAAGAAGTATCGAATGGCCGTTTTATTCAAGTAAGTGGACTATTAGCCTACAAGAAAATAAGTCACGGAGAGGCAGGCACTTTACTTTCACTGAAAACTGCCTGGCAATGCAGACGAGGACCGAATCAATCAATTATCTCCGGGATTCTTGTCCACTTAGCTGACTGGCATAAAGCTCCAATGTTCAATGATCCCTGGAAGATCACAGGTTAAGAAAATGTTCACAAAAATGCCAGCAAAGAGCTTTTCAGCCATTATGAATGTCTTGTCTGCGCACGAGTCCACGTCTCACTGCTATTTTTCCTATTAGGTTTCCCTCTTTGTATGGAGCTGCAGAAACCATGATTTGATGTTCAGAGAACTGACCCTTGATTAGCTTTTCCAGGCCAACCTTGTGGTTCGCCTTCACTACTTATTACCCGGGCATTGAATCTTACGATGGCATTTTACAAGAAATTGGAAATATACATATAAACAATATCCCTGAAGATGGGGAAAATACACCAACAAAATCATTTTAAAATACAGTATAAATAGAGCCTATTACCCTTTAGTAAAAGCACATGGTCATCTTAGAGTGGTGGTGGGGGGGGGGGGGTCTTGTACAGGACTTGCCTCTATGAGCAATGGCAGAGAGCCAATAAGATAGAGCTGTTAAAGGGGCTGTCACTTTGGTGTAAAGATTGACAAACCCTCCCCCCGCACCCCTCCCCCCTGGCCCCCACCACCACCACCACTTGGTCAACCTAGTTACCTCCTCTCTTTTTCTCTGCTCGGCCTCGGCTGCTCCACTGTGCTCCTAGGATGTCTACTTCCATTTTGGTGCCGCTGCAGCTGATAGCGGGCTGCAGCTGTGAACGTCTCTGCTTATGTCATGTCAAGTGTTCAACTAATGCAAGGGGAGCAGTTCACCGCTGCTGCCAGTGATTGTCTGCAGCCACGTCAAAATGGAAGTTGATATCCCGGGAGTGCAGCGGAGCAGCCGAGGTCAAGGAGAAAAGCAGCTGGGAAGAAGGAAATAGATAGATAGATTTAGACTTTTCTTATCCTCCTTCATGCAGCACACACAAAGGGATCTGAAAAGCAGTATTAAGCAAGAGCGGGGGGGGGGGGGTGGTTGAAATGGCAGCCTTAATAATCACTTGTCTGTCAAAGGCTGAATCACAAGCACCAGATACATCCAACTTACTGTTTATTGTTTTGTAAAGGTGCATGGAGAAGACCATGTAGCGGCCATGCATATTTGATGCCCTTTCTTTTTTTACCTCCCTCTTTTCTCTGCCCAAGCGAATAAGTGGACAGAGTTGAGAGTGCTGTAACTCCACCTGGTAACAGGAGTACTTGAAATCTAGAAGCAGACTTTAAAAGTATTCTTAATCCAAGCAGTGTAGGCTTTCTGGTTTTTATACTGCTCTACAAAAAGCTGGTCAGCCGACCTGAAGGACCCTGGTTCTCCAATGGCCAGTAGATAAAGCTTGTCTTGTTCAGCTGATTGAAGATTCTGATAGATACATTTCTTAAATTACATTCATGTCAGGTGAGAGCTTTGGTAGGATATAGGGCCTCAACCTTAAAATCAAGTCTTCTTGATGTACTTTGGGATAAAGCCCTTTCAGTGGCGTAACTAGAAATGATTGGGCCCCACAGCAAATTTTTGAATGGGCCCCCCCCCCCAGTAAGTTTTTCACAACCCCTTTCTTTCATGCCACTCCCTTTCTGTGACTAGTAAAGATCGCTCTCTCAGACCAGCTGTTCCATCCGTTTTCTACACTGTCTATACTGCCACTGTATATAATTTCATTTTGTAATACTGTTGAGGGGCCCTGACAAAATCTTTTAGTACTTCTTCTCCACTTGGATGGGCCCCTTCTGGGTCAGGGCCTCAAAGCAGCCGCTTCCCCTGCTTCCCCTATAGTTACGCCCCTGGGCCCTTTATATGACAGAGTCTTGCAAAGTCTGACACCTTCTTGGCTGATGCAATTGCCAACAGAAATAAAACATTTCAAAGATACAAACCTTAGTGGTGCCTCTGTAAGAGTCTAAAATAGAGATTCAACCAGGGTCTTGAGGAGAACAGCCCAATCCCAGGGTGGAATAGGAGGCTTAACCGATTCATTTAAATTGAATAAATTCACTTAGGGTCCACCTATGCAAGCATTGGCAGCCGTGAAATGCACTCTTACAGTGTTAGGTTTTAACCCACACTGGAAACCTTCCTGTAAAAAAAATTTAAGACTTCAGACAGATCAGGATTCTGCAAGGTTTCCACCACCACATCTTACAAGCCCTTCTTCAGTTCTAAACCGTCAGATTCCAGGCTGTAAGCTGAAACATCTCCAGCTTCGGTGCTGTAGGCCTGCTTGAACCAGAAGATTCGACTGGATTGTATCTCCAATAATTTCCTCTGGAAAGTTGTAGCCAGTGAGGGATCATGCCCTCCTGACCAGATGAGCACTATGGCTATGGCTGAGACTCTTGTCTCCTTTTCCTGAGCACTCAGGATATGAGGGGAAATGGAGGAAAATTTGGATGAAAAATTCCTTCCCAACTGAAAGCCAGGCCAATTTTTATTTCTGGTGGATCCGCTGAATTCAGGGAACAGAACTTCTTGAGCTTTGTATTGGAGGCTGTCCCCATTGCATCTAAATGGGGATACCCAATCTGCACACAATCTGTTAAAAATACAGTCACTGAGACTTCAACTACTTAACAGATCCGCCTGAACATTCAGAACACCTTGAATGTGAATGGCTGTCTACAGTTTGACATTCCACTTCCCAAGTCATAATTTGGATCAGAGCGAGTCCTGTGCCAATTGTTGATATAGCACATGGTGGAGATATTATCTGTTTGCTCCAACACTGACTGATTCTGGAACCTGCCCTAAATGAAGAGCTAGATATATTGCGCCCAGGTCTCTGATATTGGATCACAGATACATTTCTTGAGAAGAAAATCTCCCGTGAACTCAAAGAATGTGGAAGTGTACTTCCTGACCAGAGTTATTGGAATGGCCAGAAAAATCTACATTGTTCAGTATTTCTCAGACGAAGTGATCAAGACAGGTCTTCCAGAGTTTCTGGCTTTATCACCACAAGACGAACCAGACTTGATAAACAATACATTGGTGTCTTCCTGAAACAATGCTGGTTTGCAATGTACACTAATGCTTATGTTACGGCTTCTATCGAAAGAGGTCAGGAAAGTATAAATTTGTAGATTAATTTGTGTGAAGAAAGAAAAATGGACCCTTCTACGGCACTGCCGGCTTCATCAGTAATCCACAGGAGAGATAACTGAGTTTTACTTCCTTATTGGTTAAGACATATATTTTTGCTTGTCTACGCGTTTCTGGGATGGACTGTCCCCTTCATCAGGACTACATGCAATTTACAGAAGAAGTGCATCCACATTCTTTTAAAGGGTGTTTTTTGGCGCCTAAACCACCCTAAAAGGGGCGCGGTTTACGTAAATTTTTATTATTATTATGCTACACATCATCTTGTTTGAATTTTTGCACTATCCCCAGTTTTACTTTTTTTTCCCTCTTTTCTTTGCGGTACATCCAGTTCCCTCTGCTGTGCTCCCATCCTTCTGCAGAGTGGATCGCACTATTATGGGGCATACTGGGCTTTTTTATCTTTTGAGAGGAGCGGGACACATCATGTGACCAAATTCCGATCACATGGGGGGAAAAAAGTAAAACTGGCGTGGGTCACTATTGCTACATTTTTCAAGTTGCTCAAAGTTTCCTGAGACTGGAGAAAATGGTTGGCACGGCAGAATATTACAATAGCTTTATATGTAGATAGAGTGCTCCAATATACTCACGATTACGCAAATCGGCAATTAATAATGCCTTTGTTTTTGCGCAATACGTGCAACTTCACATTTTACCAGGTCTGACTACATATTAGTAATTGGTGCATTAAGTATTGTTGTGACATCACAGCCCTGTGTCTGTAGCATGTATGTATGGACAGCAGAACCTATCACACTATCTAACACCCTGCACTGGAACCTATCAGCTACAATATATCACTATCTAACCTACACTGACTATCTGCCACTAACTATTTGTATTATATATATATATATATATAAGCTAACTAACTAACTAACTAATGTAACGTGACACAGCAAAGCACAGAGCACAGCAATGACACTGCTGTCTCTCTCAGAACTGTAAAAAACTGCAGAAAATGGCTGCTGGGGAGTTCCTTATATAGTAAGAGGAGGGCAACTTTGCTATTGGTTGCTAGGGATGTTGCAAAGCTGCTGTTGCTATAGCACTATATTCAAAATCTTCGTGAATTCTCAAAGTGGCGATATTCGCGATTAAAATTCTGATGCGAATATTCGCGCCCAACACTATAGCTGAGCTAAAGACTCTGATAACACAAGGCACAGGGTTATCTCATACCATTTGTGAAATATTGAAATACATTGAGAGATTTAGTTAACCCCCAAGTTTAGCTCAGCTGCACCTGTATACTTCTACTCTAAAATGGCTCCTGAGATGGAGACACTGCCTGCAAGCCTGAAGGTAAGGCTACATTCACACGACGACAATAAGTCGCGCGACAAATAGGGCACAACTTCACTGCAACATTTGTCGCGCGACATTTTGTCGCACTATTGTCGCGCGACAATTTTTTTAATGGGAGTCTATCTTGAATGGAAGTCGAAGCATGTTGCATGTCGCAATGCGACACCATAGACTTCCTTTATAATTAATTCATTAATGTCGCACGACAATTTTTATAAAGGTGGTCTAAGGTTTCGCATTGCAACATGCAACGACTGTCACAAGACAGTCGCAAAAAATCCATTCAAGATGGATTTTTCTGCAACTGTCGTGTCGCAGTCGCAGCATGTCGCATGTTGCAATGCGACACCATAGACTCCCATTATAAAAATTGTCACACGACAATTAGCCTGAATCTCAGCTCAATCATGGAACACCCGATGGAGAAAATAAACAGTGGAAACCACTTCCAGATCAGTCATGTCGTGCAGTTCATTCTGGAGCACACCTCCAGCTCTACAACATGCATATAACTCTGGACACACTTCCAGCAGCTCATACGATACATGATACTCTGGAAACCACTTCCAGCTATATAATATCAGGCTTAGCAACCATACTGGCCTTCACGGCAGCAGGAGCCTCTGTATGTGTGAGCTTCATTGTCCGAGACAAGAAATAAACATGTCTGCCTAGTGGGTGTGCCCTCCTTTATAGGGGGGTTAGTTAGTCTGATTTACTAATGATTTATCTTCTGTCCTAGATGGGATGAGCAAGACATTAACCCTTTGTGTGTGATGCCTGAAGGACGATAAGGAAAGATAGATAGATAGATAGATAGATAGATAGATAGATAGATAGATATGAGATAGATAGATAGATAGATAGATAGATAGATACATAGATAGGCTATTGTCATGCTGTTTATATAGACATCATACACACAGTAATGTGAAAAAAGTTTCAGACAGGTGTAGAAAAAAATGCTGCAAAGTCAGAATGCTTTCAAAAATAGAACTGTTAATAGTTTAAATTTAACGACCACAGCCATACAGCCAATGTCATTAAAAACTATCTTCAGTGTATGGAAGAACAAGGAGCCCTGGAAGTGATGACAGAGCCCTGATCTTAACATCATCGAGTCTTCTAGGATTACATGAAGAGAAAGAAGGATCTGATCAAGCCTACATCCACAGAAGACTGTGTGGTTAGTTCTCCAAGATGTTTGGAACAACCTCCCTGATGAGTTCCTTCAAAGGTTCTGTGCAAGTCTACCGAGAAGAACTGATGCTGTTCTGAAGGCAATAAAGGTCACATCATATACTGATTTGATTTAGATCTCTCTTGTTTATTTACCTTGTTTGTTAATTGATAAAAAATAAACTATTAAGGGTACGGCCACACAGTCAGGTTTCCCGATGCAGTTTTGGAAGCCAAAATCAGGCGTGGATCAGAAATTGAAAATATAAAGGACACTCCTGGTTTTGGCTTCCAAAACTGCATCAGGAACCCTGACTGGCCGTACCCTAACACTTCTATGTTTGAAAGCATTCTTACCTTGCAGACTTTTTTGCCACACCTGCCTAAAACATTTGCACAGTACTGTACATAGTAATGGCTTTCTCTTTATGCTGTGGTGAACCTATTCGTAGCACCAGTCCAGTTCCTAACCTTGTCCTATGTTAATATTCTGTTCACCACAGAGCAATTCTTGTCCTTTACTGCCACGAAAACATATTTCCTCCTTTCCACTTGGCTTACCGCACTCCATTAGACCTCATCAAGGCTTAATAAATCTGATTGCTCTATGTGTTCGCCTCCACTGGGAGCACTAGTCCAAAATGTTACTTATTTGTATTAATTAGTTTCTATTCATTAAAATAATAGTGTCTTTCAATGTCTCTCACATTCATGTGTGATGAGAATTGGTGTGCCTCTCGAAAATAGACTTCCGAGCAAAGCGTCTGTCGTGACAAATTTACGTCTCACGGAAAGACAATCCAGGCTACTACTGCAGTTTTCCTAGACTGCACAATGTTTCTTGCATTTCTAACAAAAATCATTTTTGCAATATCTTAACTTATTTTAATGGAACATTTTGACCTAAAATCAAAATATATACTTAACTTAAAAATCTGAGTTCCTATTGTTACAAATGCAACCATAACAGGCCCCATATATCTGCGGCCATAACAGGTCCCGTATAACTGCGGCCATAACAGGTCCCGTATATCTGTGGCCATAACAGGCCCCGTATAATTGCAGCCATAACAGGTCCCGTACAACTGCGGCCATAACAGGTCCCGTATATCTGCGGCCATAACAGGTCCCATATATCTGCGGCCATAACAGGTCCCGTATATCTGTGGCCATAACAGGCCCCGTATAATTGCAGCAATAACAGGTCCCGTACAACTGCGGCCATAACAGGCCCCATATATCTGCAGCCATAACAGGTCCCATATATCTGCGGCCATAACAGGTCCCGTATATCTGTGGCCATAACAGGCCCCGTATAATTGCAGCCATAACAGGTCCCGTACAACTGCGGCCACAACAGGTCCCGTATATCTGCGGCCATAACAGGTCCCGTATATCTGCGGCCATAACAGGTCCCGTATATATGCGGCCATAACAGGCCCCATATATCTGCGGCCATAACAGGTCCCGTACATATGCGGCCATAACAGGCCCCTTATATTTGCGACCATAACAGGTCCCGTATATCTGCGGCCATAACAGGTCCCGTATATCTGCGGCCATAACAGGTCCCGTATATCTGCGGCCATAACAGGCCCCATATATCTGCGGCCATAACAGGTCCCGTATATCTGTCCACAGACACAGAACAGTATGTTTATTTACTCACTTATATAGCAGCAATATATTCAGCAGCACTTTACAGACATCATCATCACTCGCAGTAGAGCTCACAACTGGAGTCCCTGGAGGGATCCCATGCAAACATGGGGAGAACATACAAACTCCATGCAGATGTTAGGCTTAATTCACACGTCCGCAATTCTGTTCCGCATTTTGAGGAACAGAATTGCAGACCCATTCATTTCTATGGAGACACACTATGTCCCACCCAGATCCGGAATTGCGGATCCGCACTTCCGGGTCCGCACTTCCGTTCCGCAAAAAAATAGAACATGTCCTATTCTTGTCCGCAATTGCGGACAAGAAAAGGCATTTTCTATGAGAGTGCCGGCGAAATGCGGAACATACATTGCTGGTGTCCGTGTTTTGCTGATCCGCGCATCCGTGGATACGCAAAACACACACAGATGTGTGAATGGAGCCTTATTCTTGGTCAGATTTGAACCTAGGACCTCAGTTCTAACCACCGAGCCACTGAGCCACCCCGTTAAACCTGCACTGGTATGTAGATTCACACCTGGCAGATTTCTTGAAGAAATTTTTTAAGACTGTCCCATTCATCTAAGGCCTCATGCACAGTATACTGAACCATTCACTTTAATGGGACCGCAAAAAATACTGAAGTGTCTCTGTATGCCTTCCGTTTCCGTTTTTCCATTTTTCCATTCCGTTTAGCCTACATGCAAACGGCAGTGGTTTTTTGCAGCCTCTGTTCCATTTTTTTTTTGCGCATCCGATGGTTTCCCATTCATTTCTATGGATCCGTTAAAAATGCTGATGCCTCTTCCGTTGCCTGTCCGCTGTCCGCATTTCACGTCTGCAAATAAAATATGGCATGTCCTATTCTTGTCTGCAAAAAACGGTTTGCGGACCCATAGAAGTCAATGGTTCTGCAAAAAATGCGGATGACCAATGGAAGCCATCCCTTTGTCATTCGCATCCGTTTTTTTTTTTTGCGGATGGTTGCTTGAAAACCAGGGCACTTGTACAGGTACTTTAAGAAACTGGTTCAAGCCTTCCGGCCAATCGCAGCGCACAGCTCATATCCTAGGAGTTTTTTTTTCTCCCAGCATATGAGCTGTGCGCTGCGATTGGTCAGCGCTACAGCCTGGGATACGCCTACTATAACCAAGTGATACTAGGCTCCTCCTAGTAGAACCAAGTCCCAGAAAATACCGGAGCCTATACCGGGCGAACAGAGCCCAGGCATAATAGTAAGTGCAGGGAGATCCCTGGGCGCCGCTCTACATGTCAGCATACTTAGTACACATTTTTTACCCTGATGAAAGGTCCTCTTTAAATATAGAACATGTCCTATTCTTGTCCGCAAATCACGTTCAGTGGCTCCATTCAAGTCAATAGGTTCGCAAAAAAATGGAAAGCATACGGAAAGCCATCCGTATGTCTTCTGTATCCGTTCCGTTTTTTGCTGAACCATCTATTGTATTTTAAGAGCAGCCCAATTTTTTTTAGGGAATTACTGTATACGCCATACGGAAAAAATGGAACGGAACAACGGAACCGAAACGGAAACACAACGGAAGCAAAAAACTGAAAAACGGATCCGATAAAAGCGGGCCGCAAAACACTGAAAAAGCCATACGGTCGCGTGCAAGAGGCCTTAGGCCCCTTTCACACGGGCGAGTTTTCCGCGCGGGTGCAATGCGTGAGGAGGACGCATTGCACCCGCACTGAATCCGGACCCATTCATTTCTATGGGGCTGTGCACATGAGCGGTGATTTTCACGCATCACTTCTGCGCTAGCGTGAAAATCGCAGCATGTTCTATATTCTGCGTTTTCACGCAACGCAGGCCCCATAGAAGTGAATGGGGATGCGGAAATCGCAAGCATCCGCAACCGCGCGGATGCGTTGCGATTTTCCCGCATTGTTGCTTAGCAACGGGACTCAATCTCTATTATTTCCCTTATAACATGGTTATAAGGGGAAATAATAGCATTCTTAATAAAGAATGCATTGTTAAATGATGAGGAAGGGGTTAAAAATAATAAAGTTAACTTACCTTAGCCACTTGATCGCGTAGTCGCGATCTGTCCTCTCTTTCCCTGCAGCATCTATGATCTAAAGTGACCTGTGATGACGTCACATCACATGGCCCAATCACATGCTCCATCACTATGGTGATGGAGCATGTGATTGGTCCATGTGACCATGTGACATCATCCAAGGTCCTTAAACACTATCCTCAGGCTGTGGATAGTGGTTAAGGACCTTGGATGATGTCACATGGTCACATGGACCAATCACATGCTCTATCACCATAGTGATGGAGCATGTGATTGGGCCATGTGATGCTGTGACATCATCACAGGTCCTTTACATCTTTCAAGCTAACAGAGAGGAGGCCGGGCTTCGCGATCAAATGGAACAGGTAAGTAATTATTAGTTTATTATTTTAACTCATTCTGCACCAGTTTAAACATTAGGAAGATGGCCAAGGGTATTATTTTACATTATAACTATGTTATAATGTGAAATAATACCAGCGGGACAATTTCTGACCCAAACATGCACTTCTGTGAAGAAGTGCAGGTTCGGGTCTGGGTACCAAAAGTGCAGATTTTTCTCCCGCGCGTGCAAAACGCATGACAGCGCTTTGCACTCGCAGGGAAAAATCGCGGCGATTCCCGCAACGCACCCGCACTGTTTGACGGAGTGCACCCGCAACGCCCGTGTGCAAGAGGCCTTAGGCTACTTTCACATCTGCGTTTTCCTTTCCAGTATTAAGATCCGTTGTAGGATCTCAAAACTTGTGGAAAACACTTCAGTTTTGTCCCCATTCATAGTCAATGGGGACAAAACTGAACGGAAGAGAACAGAGTGCTCCAGAATGCATTCCGTTCCATTTCATTGCATTCCCATGACTCACAGAAAAGCGCTGCAAGCAGCGTTTTTGAGTATATCATGGGATACTGATCAAGACGGATCACGCATGAATTACAAGATAAATCAAGTAAGTTCGAACACAAAAAAAAAACGTATCCGGCGCCCAATGACTTACAATGGTTTTAGTGCCAGGTCCATCGTGTTCATTTGGGAGATAATAAAAACAGGATATATTCTGGATGGTTGTATTATATACCGGATGTGTTTTTACTGATCCCCTGACGGATCCAGCAGAAACGCAAATGTGAAAATAGCCTAAAAGGAGGGCTTCAGAAAATCATGTGCTTTCTGTCAAAAATTCTGCTGAAATGACTCCTTCAGAAATGTATGCTGCATAAGAGTACTCCCTTACACCTCCCTCTGCTCCCTCTCTGGCAGTTGTGTAATTTTGTAATTGTGACCATAAAAAAAGATAAAAAAAAATGCTATAGTTTCCTTCCAGATATAAATTTATAAATTGTGATTTTTTTGTTTGTTATTGTCATCAAATATATATGATTTTTTCAATAAGGACCAAGCCACATTTTGCAAATCTGACATGTTTCACTTTATGTGGTAATAACTCTGGCACGCTTTTACTTATATAAGCCATTCTGAGATTGTTTTCTCGTGACATATTGTACTGTATTGTAATTTGAGTCAATAGGTTTCATGTTTAAAACGTATAAAAATAAATAAAAAAAATTACAGAAAATTTGGAAAAATTCACAATTTTTGAAGTTTGAATGTCTGCTTTTTAAGAAGATTGTGATACCTCATAAAATAGTTGTTACTGTACATTTCCCAGATGTCTACTTTATGTTGACATCATTGTGAAAATGTAATTTTATTTTTGTAGGACTCTAGAAGGCTTAGAATTTTAGAAGCAATTCTTAACATTTTTAAGAAAATTTCCAAAACTATGCTTTTTTTGGGTACATATGATTTTTGATTGCTCGATATTGCTCTTTTTGTGATGCAAGGTAACCAAAAATGGCTGTTGTGGCAGATGTTTTTATTTTTAGTTTTTTACGGAGTTCTCCTGACAGGATAGATCTTGTGTTGTTTTTATAGAGCAGGTTAATACGGACGCGACAATACCAAATATGTGTATTTCATTGTTGTTTCAGTTTTACATAACAAAGCATTTTTGAAAGCAAAAATAAGGTTTTTTTGTCTTCATTTTCTGAAAGCTACATTTCTTTTGTGCAGAGGCTCTTTTTTTGCAGGAAGAGCTGAAATTTTTATTGGTGCCATTTTTGGGTACATATGATTTCTTGATCATTCAATATGACACTTTTTGGGGGCAAGGTGACCAAAAAATAGCTATTTTGGCACAGTTTTTTTTTTTTTTTTAACAGCGTACATCTGAGGTGGTAGATTATTTGACATTTTTATAGGGCACGTCGTTACGGACGCAGCAATACCAAATATGTCTGTTTTATTTTAGTTTTTTTTAAACACGATTTTATGGTGAGGGGGCTTTTTTGTTTAGTTGAAACTTTTTTTTTAAAACCTTTTTTTCACTTTTAATATTTGTCCCACTGTGGGACTTCACCTTTTAAGGGTTTGATCCCTGTTTCATCTCAGTACAATACATTCTTCATTGTACTGAATTGAACTGTCAGCATCTTACACAGTAAGGCCTCATGCACACGACCGTTGTTCGGGTCCGCGTCCGAGCCGCATATTTCGCGGCTTGGCCGCGGACCCATTCACTTCAATGGGGCCGCAAAAAATGCGGACAGCACTCCGTGTGCTGTCCGCATCCGTTGCTCTGTTCCGTTATGCGGACAAGAATAGGCATCTCTATAATGGGCCGCGTTCCGTTCCCCAACAACGACCGTGTGCATGAGGCCTAAGACGCTGAGAATTGCCTAGGAGACCCAGCCCTCAGGCTGGATCTTCTGAGCTTCCGTAGCTGCCAGGCTCCGATGCCTGTATAAGGCATCAGAGCTGCCATGGCAACCCTTGGCCCCCTGTCACTGCAGCACAGGGGGCCAAAGGAGTCAGAGGGAGCCCCCTCCCTCTGCAAACCCAGCACGTGCCGCAGTGAGCTCTGACTATGGCATGTGAAAGGGCAGTGATGCCGGCGGATGCAGCAGGGGCCTGGCTATCTGTAACAGCACGTACTGCTGATCAGGAGGGTGCAGCTATTCCACCCGCCCGATCACATCACGTACACGCACGTGAGAATGCAGCAAGGAGCCGCATTCCCTCGCGTACATGTATGTGAATATGCGTGTAGGGGTTAAAGGAGTTTTCCAGGATTTAGCTCGCCATTAGACTGCCAAATATTCTGGGATGATAATAACACCCATTAATGTTCATTTACACAGTCCAATGCTAAGTCAATGAGAGAAGTAAGATTGCTAGGGCTCTGGTACAGTATTGTTTTTTTTTTTAAATAATCCATTGTTTTTTAATTTTTTAAACGATAAATTGTACCGACCACCCACCTCCACCCCACTGACTCCCTACATGGCGGCCTAAACTTCCTATCGTTTGCCCTGGGTGTAAATACACCCTCTTATTGGGTCATACATGTGTAAAGCTACTATACTCTGTGACAAGCTCCCTTGAACACATACAAACTACTCATTATTAATGCATTTGTGGTGACTACTTAAATTCCAGTTACTATGTTAAACATACGACTATAGGAGCGGCTTCTAATTTAGCCATAGATGCTCTCGAAGAATCACACAAACAGATCCCCTGATTAGTAAAGGACTCCTCAATTCTTCCCTAGGCTGGAGTCAATCAGTTAAGAGTAATCAACTAGCTATCATTTGCACCACATTTCCGTTTTTTTATTGAGATAATGACCATAGTGCAGAAAATGAATGGAGAACCAGCAACCAGTTTTAATCAGGCAAGAGGCCACGTGGCTTCAATTGCCCTCCAAAAGTGCGCGCAAGAAAAATGAGGATATTAACGGAGCCAAAGACTAATTACCCTAGATATAAGCAGCACGGTATCGGCTAAGTGAAATTTAATAGTTATCCATTTAATTAGCAGTCTATTCTGCAGAAGAAGAACGAGGCTGAGTAATCTAACAGCAGCTGTGTGCATCCATTGCTGCTTGTGCAAACTGCTCTTCATTCGATAGACTTTACATCTGGATCGCTGGATCTCTTTACCACGCGTTTGTTCCCTTGATGTTTGCGCATGTATTCGCGCTAGATTTGCATTAGTGTTGCGAGTCTTGAAATATAAATGCAGCAAATGTTATAAAAGATGAATCAAAGCTGTAGGCTTGTGCCCGTGGAAACCTCTATTCTCTTGTCGCTCCGAATTAGCTCTGATAAAGGCCACACATTTACCTTCAAGCTGGTCTCAGCTTTGCTGCTTTACCTATACAGATGTCTATAAAAACAAGCTTATGATATTTAAAGGGGTTGTCCCATGAAAAATATTCTACGGTTTTCAAACCAGCACCTGGATCTGAATTCTTTTGTTATTGCATGTAATTAAAAATTTAGCATAGCCACTGAGATATTCAAAAAAATTCTGTTTATTTTTTTCTTATTTCTTTGTCCTGCTCACTGAGATGGTCGCACATGCTCAGTTTCATCCTCCAACTCCTTCCTGAGCCGTGATAGGGAGAGCATGGACACGCCCCCTGAGCTGCAGCAGAAAAGACACACCCATTTGAGCTGTCAGCTTGATATAAATCTAGCAGAGCAATGAATGGGGAGATCTCTGGGTCCATGTGAGGTACAGGGCTGGTTCTAGCTTTGTTAGAAAGAGATTGTCATGTACTCTATGATGTCTAATTTTCATTTTTTACATTAATCATGAGATAACCCCTTTAAAGGGCTTTTTCGAGATTCTGATATTGATAACCTGATAACCTATCCTCAGGATAGGTCATCAAAATCAGATCGGTTGGGGTCAAAACCCAGGACCCCTGTAGAACAGCTGTTAAAGGGAGTCTGTCACCACAGTTTTCAACTGATCACATAGTTCAGTGGGGCTTAAAGACATGATGTTACCTGTGTTTAGTTTTTTAGATCTTCCAAATCGCCAAAAAAGATTATGTCACAGAGACATAGAGCTGGCCAGGGCTTACTGTGGGGTGAAGTTAGGCTTGCGTGAGGCACTTTCAGCAAACTCTCCTACCCTGGGCACTGCAATGGCTTAGGGTCCTTTCGGACTGGCTTTCTTGTTTTCCAGCATAGAGATCCGTCGTCGGGTCTCTATGCCGGAAAAATCCTGATCAGGATTATCCCCATGCATTCTGAATGGTGAGAAATCCGTTCAGGATGCATCAGGATGTCTTCAGTTCAGGACCGGAACGTTTTTTGGACGCAGCAAATACCGCAGCATGCTGCGCTTTTTGTTCCGTCCAAAAATCCGGAACACTTGCCGCAAGGCCGGATCCGGAATTAATGCCCATTGAAAGGCATTAATCTGGATCCGGCCTTAAGCTAAACGTCGTTTCGGCGCATCGCCGGATCCGACGTTTAGCTTTTTCTCAATTGTTACCATGGCAGCCAGGACGCTAAAGTCCTGGTTGCCATTGTAAAATGTAGTGGGGAGCGGGGGAGCAATATACTTACCATCCGTGCGGCTCACGTCATCCATGGGCATGGGGCACTCTGACGTCATTCAGGAGCGCCCTGGGAGCCGCACGGACTGTAAGTATACCGCTCCCCGCTCCTACTATGGCAGCCAGGACTTTAATAGCTATTAAAGTCCTGGCTGCCATAGTAACCTGAAAGCATTTCGAAGACTGATCAGGATCCTGCTCAGTCTTCTAATGCTTTCAGGCGACTTGCGTTCTGACGGATCCGGCGGGACGGAAGTGCCTGCCGGATCCTCAGAACGCAAGTGTGAAAGGACCCTTATTAGCATATCATAAAAACAACTTTCTTGGCGATTTGGAGGATCTGAAAAACTAAACACTGGTAACATCTGTGTCATGTATTTGTGCCCCACTGAACTATGTGATCGGTTTAAAACCGGTAAGGTTGGTGACAACCAAACACAGAGCTGTCCAGTGGATAGCAGCTGTACTTGGCATTGCAGTTCAAGTCCATTCACTTGAATGGAACTGAGCTGCGCCTAGGCCACGTGACTGAAGAAAGTGATGTCACTGGCCTAAGAAGAGGCCACTGTGATCACCGGAGCCTCTTCAAGCAGTTGATTTGTGCAGGTGCCGGGAGTCAGACCCCCACTGATCAGATCCTGAGGATAAACCATCAACAGAAAACCCCTTTCAGCTGCATCGATTAGATACAGTTTTTTCTATACTTTTGACACACGGTCACATTTTACAAAGCCATAAAAGATTTTCAATAGAAGTCCATGAGGTATGTGTTCTACCTCCATATGGCTCAGGTTTCATACAGAAGCATACTGAGGTTTTTTCCAACAGAGATAAAATTGTGTCGTCCAGCTCCTTATGTATTGAGGTATTCTCCCCTAGAACCAATTGGAGATGATAATATCTCCAACAGAACCTGTATAAGGAGGATGTATTGCTCCATAATATGCATAACTGAAGAGCAAACCATGACAGGGTTCCAGACAGTTCCATCTAAAATATGTCCATAGCCTACTGACAGTTATGATTATGGGGTCTTTAGGGTGGCTGTGCTGTGGAAGGTTGCCATGCTTCTGTCCAGTAGTCTACTAGATGTTTCTAGTCTAAAATAAGGAAGCATTGATTCCTCCTATTGAAGACAGGAAGGGGAGAAGAAATGAATGGGTAAGTGAGTATCCTTCCATATTCGGCGGCAGCATTCCATGAGAACATTGTAGCTGGTTCAGTTATCGCAATCCTATAGCTTGGAAATGCACTTGAGGCACTGAGGTTGAATGAGGGCACTGTGTATTGCAGTCTTATGAGGGCAGATTAGCTGGAGGGGTTACATGGCACCAAATGACAGTAAGTGACCATGAAAATTTAACATGATAAATATTAATTAAAGGGATATTCTCATCTTAGACCATACTTTCCAACTTTTAAAAACGCATCCAGAAGTTTTGAGCGTGTGACATGGTGATTTTTATCTGGGCATAGAGATGCCCCTTTTTGTAGACCATTCCACCTTTCAGGCAGCATCCTGGTGCCGCACACAGTTATAGTTCATGGAGGACTGCTTTCTGCATCACCTGGAAGATTTGCAAACTTTTCCGGGAGTCTGGGAGGACTGTTCTTTTTCCAGGAGCTTCCCAGACTTTCCTTGAATGTTTGCAAGTATGTCTTATGCCATAAAAGTCTAACCTCATAAGGAACCTTCATTTTGAAGATAGGGGTGGGCCCTAGAGGTGACTCTCTTCCATTGTTTGTCCTCCATCATCTCCCTTTTAAAAATACATTTAAACAACTGAATGTTATCAGCCGACCTGTACACAAAATTGTTTTCTTTTGCGCTGTTATCTAACAGGTCAGTAATGTTTCATCAGCAAGAGTACATCACTCAATATTTAGCCCAGAGGCCGCCAGCTCCCTGTTTACAGCCAATCAATGACCTGTGATTTTTCAGCGTTGCAGTAAGTCAAGCTCTTATTCATGGTTGTAAGGTGTGAAGGCAGTTATGTACTGAGCGCTGCTCGTGTGCTGGTCCTGATGAGAGAGGATTTACTCGGGCTCCGATTCATAATTTTTATGATGCTCTGCAGGAGAGTTAATCATTTTTCACATCCATAATAAATATGCACCGTAGCACACTGTTTATGTATTTCTGTAAGCATCTCCAAGAAGCCAGGGAAATGATAACTTGCTGCTTCTCTCCGTTTTTACTGACGCACTGGAAATAAAATTATCCACCAACGCGGTAAAGAAAACAAACTTGCATAGTACATTTTATAATAAATCTCCCTCCTTACGGCTTGTAGCCCCCTGCCTTGGCGGCTTCAGCTTCTATTAACTTGATAATGCAAGATCATTTACGTGGATGTGATTATTACTGGACTGAATACTTGGGAAATCAACATTTCCATATAGATAGTATTATTTAGGTATTTATGGCTCCTTTTGACAGGTAGAAGCTTCCTTCAAAGTGGAACATCACTATAATTGTAACTTTTCATTACGAGGAAAAGGCTGGAGGAAGAGGCTACGGAGAGATTTTACGACCCGATAGCTACATGAAGACAGTGCCAAGCTCTACAGCATGGATCTTCTTCATCCTGCCTTTGTGTATGAGATTTATGTAATATTGTACTGGGATCATACTGATGTTTACATATATTATAGATTTTGGGATATTGAAGGTTTAGGTTGGGGACTTTAAATGGGTTTTCCAGGACTATCCGCAGAATAGGTCACCAATATGAGATCAGTGGGGGTCCAACACCGGGGACTCCCACTGATCAGCTTTTTCAGGCACCTCCGAGAAACCGTAGTCTGTGGCACCAGTATACTGCAGCTCCGCTCCGATTCACATGAATGGGAGCTGATCTGCAGTACCCTGGCACAACCACAACACAATGGATGGAACCTTGTGCTTCTGGCTCCGTCCACTGTATAGTTCTGGCTACCTGAAACAACCAATCAATGGGAGTGTTGGGTGTCGGGCTCCCACTGATCTCATATTGATGAGCTATCCTGAGGTGAGGCTATCCTTATCTAAGTACTGGAAAACCACTTTAGTTTTGATGATGTATCCTTAGACTAATTCATTAATATTTAATTGGTAGGGGTTTGGCCATGTCTGCATGTTCACATTATGGCATGGTTATTGTAGAAGGAGATCCTTTCAATTGGCTGGTGTTGATGCTGGAAGTCAATGAAAGGCTTATCCCATGATTGATGTAAAAAATGAAAACCATACATCTACTACATGACCACCTCTTTCTAACAAAGCTAGAACCAGCCCTGTACCTCACCTGGAACCAGAGATCTCCCCATTCATTTCTCCAACTGTTCTGCTAGATTTATTTCAAGCTAGCAGCTCAGGGTGTGTGTCCTTTCTGCTGTAGTTATTTCCCTGTAACTGTAATTGCTTCTTATAGAAGATAGAGCTGGTGACAGTTGAAGATTTAAAGTGAGCACGTGTGACCACCTCAGTGAGGTGGACAGCAAATAAGGAACATAACAAACAGCAGGTGGCGCTATACCTTTTATTGAACAGCTCAGTGACTATAGTATGTTTTTTATTAAATGCAATTACAAAAGGGTTCAGATGCAGGTTTGAAAAATGTTGAATATTTTTTGCCTTATTGCACATCCTGGAAAACGTTAAAATTACATTATCTGAAAAGGTAAAGGTTTTATAGAACAATTATGGAAAGTAATTGGTGTTTTAAAGGATATGTCTGAAATATTTATTTAGCCTCAGGTTTCACAATGCCAGTTATAAATCATGCTCAGTGGACACTTTCATGGGCACCAGTGTTTTTTTTTAACTTCTCAGTAATATGGGCTTTTTGTAAAACAAATCTTTTTGTTCTGTGCTTTATCACTGCTGCTAGTAAACAGGCTTCACTTGGGGCAGATTTAGTAATCCTGTAGATGGCGTAAGTTTACACAGGGGCTCAGGCTAGGTGATAAATCTGGTGCAGAAACTTTTCCATGACTCTATACCAAATTTTGGTTGGCTTACTCTGTGTCAGAATTTTGCACAATGTTGGTGCAAAATACAGCATTCTCCATTTCCCATAAAGCCATGCCCTTTCACTATAAATCCAACCGCCTTTAGGCCTCATGCACATGGCCGTTCTGCGGCTGTTCCGTGCATTGGGGACCGCAATTTGCAGGCCGGGATGGATCGTGACCCATTCAACTTGAATGGGTCCGTGATTTGTCCTCACCGCAAAAAAATAGAACATGTTCTCCGTAGCGCTTCCGTGGGGTTCCGTGCCTCCGCTCCGCACCGCAGCTCTAGATTGAGGACCCATTCAAGTGAATGGGTCCGCATCCATCATGTGGGGAGCACATGGCCGGTGCCCGCATATTTTGGACCCGCTGTTTGCGGGCCGCAATATTGCCACGGCCGGGCGCCGTGCATGAGGCCTTAGTGTCAGGTACAGATAATTTTGCCAAATTAGGCCACTCACATTAGTAAATAGGGGTCAATGGGAGAAAGAAAATTGGAGTTGTGTCATACTAAAAGTGACATGTGGATATGTTCACACGTGGTGTATGCAGTACACTGTGGATTTTCTGTCCAGATTTATGAGCAGAAATTCCATGGTTTATTACTGTAGCAGCAAAGTGTATGAGATTTTAGGAAACTGCATCCATCCAGTGTGAGATGACATTTCCATGGAGACTGACATGCAGAATGGATTTTAAATCTGCAGCATATCGATTTATCTTAGGCCAAAAGGTCAGTTTTCCTGATATGGTTTTGGAAGCCACAATCAGGAGTGGATCATAAAAGGAGAGAAAGTATAAAGCACAGATATGACGTCTCCAACTGCATCAGGAAACCTGACCGTGGAGCCGTACCCTTATAGATTTTCACAGCGGACTTTACCTATTGCAATGCATAGGGTGAAAAGAGAAAATCCATGTCATACCAAGATCAGCCAGTAACAAGTGGACTTGTTGACATAGCCTAAGAGGCCTCATGCACACATTTCTATGGGCCTGCAAAAAAAATAAAAAATTAGGACAGAACATGCTATCTGTCCTATGAATTATAGAACATTTCCTATTATTGTGTATGTTGTTTGCTGACAAGAATAGTCATTTCTATTTATGGGACTGAGAAAAATGCAGATTGCACATGGAGGTTATCCCTATTGTGTGGATCTGTGGTGGAGTCAGGTCTGCAGGCAGCATAATAAGCTGAGCATATAGATGATAGATATGATATACAGAAATAGATAGATAGATAGATAGATAGATAGATAGATAGATAGATATGTACGTATGATATATAGATATATACTGTATATCTCTATGGTTTTCTGATAATAGTTTAATAAGTGTTAGCTTTCAACAATCTTTCCATGAATGAGTAGTACAGTGTGTGTACATGAGGAATAACACTATTTCTGGTATTTACGGGATATATTGCATCTGGCGTTTTTAGTAGTTTTGTTAAATGTCTAGTTTGCTGTTCTCCCAGACATAAACACAGAAAGTAGAGAAGAAGCTGCTGCCTAACCTTCAGGATCATAGAGGACATTACAGAGAAGTACTGACCTGTATGGTTGTGAAAAAAACACTTAGGAAGTTTATATCTGAGCCCATGTAGCTGCTTCAGTCTGCGTGTCTGTGTGTGTTGCCTTGGGGATGGGGGTGGGGGAGCAGGGCTGCTGATAACATACGAATGAGAAAATTCTCAATGATAAAACATATTACAACCTTTCTTGTGGTCAGTTGCGCTGTAGGCAAAGTTTTGTGAACATTAGTGACCATTTAAGTATAACTTGTTTATTATTCATTTAAACCCCTGTAATTTTAGACTTAAGTCTAAAATGAGTCCAATGAGTCCACTT
This sequence comes from Bufotes viridis, assembly GCA_033119425.1. NCBI lineage: Eukaryota > Metazoa > Chordata > Amphibia > Anura > Bufonidae > Bufotes > Bufotes viridis. The sequence continues at coordinate 69,802,753 of CM065590.1, read as the reverse complement.
GAGTCCAGTGAGCAGTGTTAATAGTGATTGACAGCTATCTCTATATGACTCGACAGAGAGATAGATGACAGCTACTGAGTAGGACCGCTAAGCTGGACTCCTAAGCTTAGAATGAGCTAAACTTTTAATGATTATTATATAAATTATACTGAATCTTTTTCCACAAAACTATATATCGGTTTGCTCAGCTCCTCCTGCTCTATAGCATTATGTCCATAGATTGCACTGCATTTCCAAGATGATAGGTTCCCTAGATAGTATAAATACATTTGATTGCTGTATATGCACATGGAGAAGTACCGTAGTGGGTCTCAATGGGATCAGTAGCAGGAAATCAGGAGCAATGGGGGAGAGTTATTATTTTTGTCTTAAATTTAGACCAGACAGTCAGAAGATGCCCCAAAATTACCACGTTGGTGCATGTGTGGTGATTTGGGCACATCTTGCTAGACATAGTAGACACTTTTTCACCTCTTTGCACCACATCTTTATTAGTTTACTGAAGACCAATATTTTGTGGCAAAATTTTGAAGCAAATAAAGAGGTTATCCGGATTATAGCTATTCATGACCTATCTTCACAATAGATCGTTATTGTTAATATCAGATTGGTGAGGGATCCAACACCCAGCACTCGCACTGATCAGCTGTTTGAGGCAGCATCTGGCGCCGTAGCTGACACAGAGAAGGAACCAGAAGCACAGCTCCATTCTCTGTAATGTGGCCCTGCAGTTCGGCCTCCATTCACTTGGAAACCCCTTTACTGACACATTTTTGGTCACACCACTCTTTCTAAGCCGTGCTCTTTTCTTTCAGAACTGTCTAGTGAGGAGCAAAATGAGTCTAAAACACATAATAAATAGCATGCAAGGCATGTCCGACAGTTTTTGGTGCAAATCAAACCAGAATTGTTGTGCATTTAGCTTCATAAAAGTTGAATCCATATGAGGAGATCAATATCTCTGTCAGTGCTCAACAGGCTATTGGGCCCTGACTATCATTAAATTAGAACTACAGATTTGGGTCCATACAACACAAGTCCTAAGTACTGTTTGGCTGGGCTATGATTGCAACCCCCAACAGTCGCAAAGAATCCCAAACTGTTTAATTTTTGATCGCAAGTTGCACACGACTTTGCATCATAGACTATATTGCAAGTCAAGTGTGAAATGTGACTTGCCTGCAAATTTTATGTGGCTTGGCTGTTTTTTAAAGAGTACCTCAGTTTTCAAAAAAGTTTGCAAAATGTCTGTGCTTCTTTGTACAGTCATAACTGTGAAGGAACATTTATGTTTGGGCTTCCCAAAAGTCTCTTTCAGCCATATTATTTCCTCTTTCAGCTGCACAGGTAAATGCATTTCTCTCAGAAGCAGGGGTGTCTCCCTTCTGCCAGGACTGTTTGCAATGACCTTACTTTCCTTACTTTCCACTATGTTTTCTTTTCAGCTCTGGAGCTCACAAAGCAGATAAGGAGGGGGGGGGGGAGTTACACTTGCAGAAAGGCAGGAGGTTCCTGTGATCTTCAAAGGCAGTATAGAAGCAATTGTTTTATCAGGCTCAGGATCTCAGCTACATCTGACATGTCCCCACTTTCTCTCAGATGTATTCTGAGTTTCTGTTACCAGGGACAGATCTTGCCTGACAACAGGCAGAGGCCTGCAACTTAGGTGGAAGCGAGACCCCTACTAGTGATGAGCGGCAGGTGCCATATTCGATTTCGACGAAATTCGCGAATATTCGAATGAATATTCGTTTCATATTCGTCGAAATCGAATATTCGTCATTTTTTCTAGTTATCGCGATTAACATGCGATTTAAATAATCGCATATTGCGATTTGTACTTAAGGCTACTTTCCTATTGGTTTCATATCTAGAATTAGCGAGGATGACGAATATGACGAATGTATTCGTCTATTCCTCAAAACGAAGATAACGAAGTATTCTACATCTTCGTTTTAGCTACCTATTCGTCAACCTCGCTAATTCTAGCAATCAAATAGGAAGGTTGACTATAGAGACAGCTGTGTTTAATTCGCTATGCGATTTTTTTTTTTAATAAATAGAATAATTATAATAATTATATCAAGTAATATAATTATTCTATTAAAAAAAAAAAAATCGCATAGCGAATTTAACACAGCTGTCTCTATAGTCAACCTTCCTATTTGATTGCTAGAATTAGCGAGGTTGACGAATAGGTTGCTAAAACGAAGATGTAGAATACTGCTATCTTCGTTTTGAGGAATATGACGAATACATTCGTCATATTCGCTATTCGCTAATTCTACCAAGCCAACCATAACTTCTGTGCTCATGGAGCGTCCCCATCACCATGGGAACGTCTCCATATACTAAAATGTACTGTCGGATTTGAGGAATTACGTTGAAATCGCAATGCGATTAATTCAAGTTATATTAATCGCATTGCGATTTCAACTTAGAGCTGGGTTTATAATGGGTCAGCTTGCTAGAATGAACGAAGTTAACGAATATGGAATATAGCAGCACTGCTAAGTTGAAATCGCAATGCGATTAATTTAACTTGAAGTAATCGCATTGCGATTTCAACTTAGCACTGCTTTCTTACATAGGCTAGAATTAACGAATATGGAATATAGCACTAGCAGTGCCAAGTTGAAATCGCAATGCGATTAATTTAACTTGAAGTAATCGCATTGCGATTTCAACTTAGCACTGCTTTCTTACATAGGCTAGAATTAACGAATATGGAATATAGCACTAGCAGTGCCAAGTTGAAATCGCAATGCGATTACTTCAAGTTAAATTAATCGCATTGCGAATTCAACTTAGCAGTGCTGCTATATTCCAAATTCGTTAACTTCGTTCATTCTAGCAAGCTGACCCATTATAAACTCAGCTCTAAGTTAAAATCGCAATGCGATTAATATAACTTGAATTAATCGCATTGCGATTTCAACGTAATTCCTCAAATCCGACAGTACATTTTAGTATATGTAGATTCTCCCATGGATGGGGACGCTCCATGAGCACGGAAGTCGGCAGAAGCGGCAATGGGCACTGACTAGAGCAGCCAGGAAGCCAGGAATCCTCAGGACAGGTAAGAACTACTGTTGGGAAGAGGGAAAGAAAAAAATATAACTAAAAAAAAAAAAAAAAAAAAACGAATATTCGAAATAGCGAATTTATAGCGCTATATTCGAAATATTCGCGAATTAGCGAAGTGCCGATATTCGCTAAAAAAATTCGCTTTTCGAATATTCGCGCTCAACACTAACCCCTACTGGCTATGACTTTTCAGCTTTTCAGGTGGTCAGATGCATATTTTTTAAAAGAAGTGATTTAGAAGGTTGATAGTTACAACATTCTCTATTTAATGAGATGAAATTATGTGAGATTACAGCGACTCTTTAAGGCTGAGGCTATACAGTGACATGAAAATGGCGCAACATTGCATCTGACAAGATGATAAGTGCTACATCTGTACCAGCATAAACGGGGAACTGGAACTAAAGGTTAAAATTTGACCTGAACCTGAAAGGTTTTAATGTTTCATTTTATTAAACAAAAAATGATATTAGCATTGTAGTTTGCTTTCTATGGCAAAGGCCCAATCAGCTCATTGTATGGCCTTTTATTCACTAATCTAGTTTACATGATAGAAATTATAGTTACATTTATTTAAATCATATCTAACAAAAACCCTTCTATCCAATTGTGCTGGGTGCTTTCTGCAGAAGATAGATGTTTCTTTATGAATGCTCTTAAAATGCCCTATCAGGGCTGTAATAAAAATTGCTAATGAAATCATTTTAATTGCATCGCCAATGTACCGGGCTTGCTTTTTATGTTTTCTGCAATAATATGAATTTGCAACAGATCGGTGAGATACGGCACAGCAGAAATTATCTGACAATAGTTCAAACCAGAGACTGTATTGTAAAACTTTATACAAGGCTTTTTTCTGTGATTAGAAGAAGAACTTCGTGCAGATTTACAATGCATTTGGTGCATTTAGGACAAAGAGAGTACGATATAAAAAGTAAAGTATAAAAAATAAAATAAATTTAAATGAGTTGGAAAAGATGTATTGAAAATATGTACATAATTCGCACCTCAATACAGCACTGATCTCCCACTCACTTCTGCAGACTGACGGACATAACCAGGTGCAGAACTCAGGTATTTCCACCCAGAGGTGGCTCTAGACTTTGTGAGGCCTTAGGCGCAACTCGAACGTGAGGCCCCCACGAAGATCGTTGGGATGATCATGATCTCCTGTACGGCGCCCCAGCTCAGTCCTCAAGAAATAAGCTGTGTCAACCACCGCATGGAGCTTTGGTGTGGTCAACACTCCCCCTCCACGTATCTCTATGGAATATTTGGAGGTACACAAGTGCTGTATCTGCAGCTCTCCCATGGATACATATAGGGAGAGTGTTGACCACCACTTCGGGCACAAGGAGATCCGGAGTACCGTACAGGAGATTGTGGGGGATGCCAGATGCCATAGTGCCCCCTATAATGTGCCAGAAAAAAAATGTCCCTTTAGAGCCCACAGATGCCCCCATAGTGCTCCACTCCCCCATAGTGCCCCCAAATAACGCCCATATAGTGCCACCAGATGCTCCATCGTGCCGCTCTTCCCTATAGTGCCCCCTATATTGTGCCAATAAAAAAAGGCCCTTTAAAACCCCCAGATGCTCCATAGTGTCACCCCCCAAAATGGGCCAGTGAAATATGCTCCCAAATAATGAGCCAGTAGGAAATGCCCCGGGTGCTGTGCCATCTAAAAAAAAAAAACACTTATACTTACCTGAGTCTGGCAGCGATGCGATGCAGACCTCTTCCGGCATGTGTCCCTTACTCTGTGCTGCCCGGCTCAGTTGGTGTGATGATAATGACATCATCGCGCCGCCTGAGCCAGCCTCTGATAAGCTGCCGGCACTTGTGCCTGCAGCCTATCAGAAGAACAGGGAAGGGAGACGCCTCTCCCTCCCTTGCCCTGCAGCAGCACAGCAATCTGTATCACTGTCCTGAGGAGGGCGATACAGATGACTATGGAGATGAACGCTTTACAATGGAAGCGTTCATCTCCTACTGCCCCCCACTGCCGCCCACAATTAGAACCAGGGCCGCGTCGCCTGTGGCGATCGGCGGTGCAGCCCTGTGAGATAAAAAAGGATGGTTCTAGGGGGGGTCGGGGAGATGCAGAAAAAAGGAACCTGCTTGAACACCGCTACATTTAAATTCATCCTCAATAGGGAAATTTAACTTCCATTTAAATATATATATATATTTTTTTTTTTTGCTAAAGTGTAGGGCAAGTGATAGGTAACATTTTTGTAATATAGTTTATTTAGCCAAAACATTTAATTTTAGTAGAAAACTGGGGCTGAAATGGCCCTTAGCAGCGCTCTCTGAAATGAGCGTTGCTAAGGGCCATCCGTCTCCTGTTTATAATGCGTAGTTTATAGTGTGTAGTATATACAGTGCGGGCGCTGTGCTTCTGCCTCTCGTGCTCCCCCGGTGGCCACAGGCATCTTAGGAGTAAAAATAATATGTCTATTCACCCTTTCTATGAAATATAATGTTCTGGTACACTGACTAACCTGCCTTCCCTGCGATAATCACTCATGAAGCAGCAGCCAGAAGTAAGCGCTTACTGCACACAATGCTTCTACTTCCGGTGGCTGCTTCATGAGTAAATTGTATAATTATTGCAACATCTCACTTTGGTCAGTAGATGGCAGCAAAGGACAAGATGATAAAAGTCTACATCGAAGCTGCCTATTAGAGAAATACTAATTTCTAGTTTTTAGTTTGCAAAGTTGGAAAATAGCTAATTTATGGGCTGTTTTGGACCCTTACAAATGTGATAGCAAACTGAATATGCAGGTTTGACAAAATGTGTTTGCCAAGAATCTCACATTTATAACATAGCATTAGCATTAGTACATTTTCTACAGTGAGTATAGCACTATTGTATTTATTGTGTTTGCAGAGGGATGTTGCATTATGTTTTTTTTTTTTGCTTTTGTGCTTTCAGCCTTGGTGACGTGCACCTGAGTACTGGAATGTGCTGACTAACCCCCATTTTTTTCTCCTGCTCTCATGATAAGCTGGGACTGACAGGACAATATGCTAATTTCTAAATTCTAATCCTAAACAAAAATGTTAAAAACACGCCTCACGAAAAAGGCCATTAATACATAGAATAAAATGTGTATGAGAGAATTACTATTGAAAACTTTAGCTACAGTCAAGGACCATGTAAAGGCCTTAGAGGTCTATAGTTTATTACTTAGGCACCCATGACTTCTAAGCCCAATATTGTTTCTTGAAGTCGACAACCCCTATGCAACTGACCTGTGTGCTCGAACATAAAAAAGAAGACTTATCTGTCCACGGTCCTGCTGCTGTTCCTTTTCCAGGTGCTACCAGTCCATGCTACCATTCAAACCAACATGACCAGTGAGGCCAGTGATTGGCCACAGCAGTCACAGGACCCAGTCGCTACTTGGATCCATGGGGGTTGGGAACAGAGTTGCAGCGGGACCGCAAACAGGTGGGTCTTATTTTTTTGGTTCAGACCATAGCATTTAGGTTTGTCTATACGATGGATGGACAACCGCTTTAACTACTAATATCATTAGTATTATTACTTAAAAATAGTATAATATGAATAATTAAAGGGGTTGTCTCATCACAGGTACCTCCTTTCTTATTAGCCCTAATGCAATAACTAGCTGATTGTCATGGGTCTGATCCGTTACTGTCACTTCTTCCACACACTGCTTACTAGTGACACAGGAACTTTTGTACTCTTGCCAAAGAGAGAACATGTTACCATTTTTCAGATCTTGGAGGGCCATTTTTTTCTTTTAGTCAACTCTATAACTCTGTATATCTCTGATATTTTTAGTTTTGATGTATTTGTGGAGATAAGTCCTTGTAGACATAGGCATAAGTGTCAAATATATACTCTGCACGTGATCCTTTATTTCTAGTAGGCGTTGTACATCTCAGGCTTAATTTGGTTAAGCCTTTTGGCACTACCATGAATTTTGATGCATTTTTACGCAGCCTTACACTTTAAAACAAAATTGCATGAAAATACCTGTGAATGTAAAGTGCTGTGTGAAAAAAAAGAACAGTTATAGACTAGAGATAACATAAAATTTATTATAAAATATTTTCCTTTGTGTATCTTAAAATGTGAAAATTGTCCCGAAACCGGAAGGGATAAACCATGGTTAATGGCCTTGCCTTCCTAGTATTAGGTTAAGAAACATTTTAGGTCAAGTCTGTTAACTAATTTATCATTTTCCAGCTACTTACTTTTTGTGGCTTTAATTTCCTGTCTGTACACCCTTCCAAATTACCTGCAGCTGCTATTTCTCGCAGACCCAAAGCTGATCGTTTCAAACCTCATTAACATTTACGAAACTCCTTGTACTAATAATGCTGTTGGTGACGGGTGGGAGAAGTTGCTGCTGGGAGACATGTAGCAGCCTATGGAAGCTTAAGCATGAAATTACAGGAGATACACATCTGGGCCTGCCGTTCGAACTTTCAAATGCAATTTTCTCTCCGTAGGACTCAGTACACCATGGTGCAATCTGATTAAGGTGTATTCATGCTTTCAAACAGGCACTTAAACCAATTTTACCCATTATTGCTTCCCTTTTCACATTTAAAAATATTTTGTATTTACTTTTCTTTTCATCTTCTGAACATCCATTTTTCGCCCGTTATTCTGCTTCATCTGAAACTCTTGTTTGGATGTAATTTGATCAGCTTCCATGTGTTTTAGGACGTTTCATTGTGTGTCATTTATAAAGAGAAACAAATTTGCCATATAAGATAATGTAGCTGGTTATAAGCATCCCAAGAACATGGCTAACAGTCGTCGTCTGTCATTAATTAATTTCACTTTTCATGAAATAGTCTCCTCTTTTGTAACCTATGTAGATAAGAGGTGCTCCACATCAGTGCTCTATTCCCTCTATACTGATACACACACACCTACAAAGAATAAAGCCAGGGACATAGGTAAGGGCTAACATCCACCAGTCCAAAAATTCAGCTTCCCCCCCCAACTTCTCCAATAACTTCTCTTTACATCGGCCTGCATGTAACTTTTAGTTGCCTTCCCGCCAATGTTCCCTCAAGGCCTTTGTAGCTTGTGACTGGGGCAATTTTGACCTGAGCACTGCCGCAATCCTGGGCAATCAAGGACCACAACAAAAAATATAAACTTATACCGCCCTAATCAATAACCATACAGCAGACAGATATACAGGACCACACAACATCTAAGCAAATAGTTATTAAACATCCAGGCTAGCATTATAGTGACAATTTCTATCTACATCCCTGTTGGTTCAGGACAGTAAAGAGGTTCATGTTAATATTTCTGATGGTCTAGGACAGAAGTGGGCAACTTTTTGACTCGTGGGCCACAATGGGTTCATATATTGGACCCGGAGGCAGGACCAAGAGTAGATGGATGGGGTGTTTCTGTGAATTAATATAGTATAGCGAATGACTGTAAATACTTACAGGTCTGAAGACTCCAGCAGGCTCAGGATCAGTGCTCTGGGCCATGGGCAGCTGGGCTCAGGGCTGAAAGTGGGCACCGCTCTGCAGTTCAGGAAGGAGACCTATAAGACGCACCTAGGTTTTAGAGGGGGACAATAAAAAAAACATATTTTTTATTACACCTCAGGTCAGACCACCAATGTTAATCAGACCTCAGCTGACAGCCCCAATCAGACCCCCAATGTTCATAAGACCCAAATCAGACCTCAGCTCAGCCCCCAATGTAAATGAACCCCAATCAGACCTCAGATGAGAGCCCCATGCCTCTCATTAGCCCCCATTATCAGCCCTTATGCCTCTCATCAGCCCCCATTATGAGCCCTTATGCCTATCATCAGCCCCATTATGCTTCTCAGCCCCTATTATGCCTCTTAGCCTCCATTATGCCTCTCAGCCCCCATTATGCCGCTCTCAGCCCTCTTTATGCCGCTCTCAGCCCCCATTATGCGCCTCTCAGTCCCCATTATTCCACTCTCAGGCCCCCATTATGCTGCTCTCAGGCCCCCATTATGCCTTTCAGGCCCCCCATTACTAATAATTCTCTGCTAGGGCACACATCGTAGTAATAGTGCTCCTACGGTGCCCCCAACATGTTCCCACTGTGCCGCAGAAATAATAATGCTCCCATAGTGCCCATACTAGTAATCATGTTCCCCATAGTAGTAATAATTCTCCTTATAATGTGACAGTGTAAAAAATACCCCCTTTTAATGCCCCTAGTTGAGCTAATGTCCCCATAGTGCCGCATAATGTACCAGTATAAATACCCCTATACAGAGCCCCCCATATAAAATTCCCCATCTTTGTGGCCTCAGTAGATGCCCCCATAGTGCCACCCAATAATGTGCCAGTAAAAATTACCCCCATAGTGCCCCTCAATAATGTGCCAGTAAGTGCCCCCATAGATGCCCCCCAATAATGTGCCAAGAAGTGCCCCCATAGATGCCCCCAATCATGTGCCAGTAAGAAGTGCCCCCATAAATGCCCCCAATCATGTGCCAGTAAGAAGTGCCCCCAATCATGCGCCAGTAAAAAGTGCCCCCATAGATGCCCCCCAGTCCCAATCATGTGCCAGTAAGAAGTGCCCCCAATCATGTGCCAGTAAGAAGTGCCCCCCATCCCAATCATGTGCCTGTAAAGGGCCCACCACAGCGCGTCTCTCCTACCATATGTAAAAAAAAAATAACACTTATACCTTACCATGTCAGCGATGCGATGCAGGCCCCTTCCGACCTGTGTCCCACACTGTACGGCTCAGGTGGCACGATGGCGTTATTGCGTCGCCTGCACCGGCCACTTATAGGCTGCCGGAACAAGGCCCGTAGCCTGGCCTCTCCCTCTCCTGCCCGGCCGCAGCACAACCATCTGTATCGCTGTCCTGAGGATGGCGATGCAGATGACTATTGAGATGAGAAGCACTCATCTCCCTGTGTCCTGCTGCCGCCAGCTCTGCGGGCCGGATAAAAAGGTCCGGGGCCGTAGTTTGCCCATCACTGGTCTAGGACATGGAGGGGATTAATTGCAGTATCCAAGATGGTCTTGGGCAGTGAAGAAATTAATGAAAGAATTCCCAATGCTCAAGGGAATTAAAGGGATTAATGTCAGTATACATAGCGCTCTATGGCAGCGAAAGGATGACTATCAGTATGCCTGTTAGTTTAGAGCAGTACAGGGGTTAATGCCAATATAGCTGGTGGTATAGGGCAGTGAATACATTTATTACTGTATCCCTGGTGGTCCAGTGAAGTGAAGGGGTTAACTTAATGATCTCAAATTATGGGCAGTGGAAAAGCTACTGTTTTATACCCGTGGTCCATTATTTACTCATTTCTTCAGGTACAAGTGTTGTCCAGGTTGTAAGTAGAAGATTGAGCGTTGTTCAGCTGTCTCCTCTCTGCATTGACCACAGAGATGAGTGCATGGAGGAATGAGACAGGACAAAGCAGCTATAGCTGTACCATTGAGGAGACCTCTGTCCAATCAGCATCAGCGTGGAGAAGGAGGTCTCCCTTAGTTTTAGAGCATGGTCACAACAGCCACTCTGGCTACGCTAATGATCAAAGTGGTTTATGAAACATCTTGTCATGTATTCCCGGTGGGTGACATATACCCATTTTTGGTGTGAGGTACACCTGCACTGCATCTGTGACAGGGAAATTAATTTAGTTAATCCGTCTGTTAGATTGGTGGGTGAGGGTGATCACAGACAGGCGCAGCCACCTGTCCACAGCCAACATGGACAAGCTCACGTTCATTAAAATGAACCAAGCATGGATCCCACACGACTTGTCCGTACTTTGTGCTGAGTAGACAAGTATACTGGCCGCACCCAGCCACTGTTATACTCCTGTGTACTTTCTCTTTCCATTCTCTTTTCCATTTATAAAAGAAAAAGAAGAAAGATAAAAAAAACTGTGTTGGCTACCAAGCCTCCTCCTCCACCACTGCTTCCAACTACACTGCCACATCCACCGCCTTCCCAACCTCCTACTCCACTTTGACCTCCGCCTCCTAGTTCAAGATTATTATTTCTTATTTCTTTCTATTCTATGTTATTTTAAGTCATTTCCCTATCCACAGTTGTTTGCAGGGCAATTGTCCTGCTCTTACCCCCATTTTGCTTCCTTTTGCAGCCCTCTAGCCCTTACTACGACTATTTAACAGCTATTTTAGTGCACCAAAGTTCGGGTCCCCATTCACTTCAATGGGGTTCGGGTCAAGTTCAGGTCCCAAACCCGAACATCCATGGGTCCGCTCATCCCTACTAATGAGGTAAAATAGGCAGTAAGCTATAATATAAAGTGGCAGATTTTTTTTATGCCTAGTTATCTCAATTTGTCTACGAGAGAACTTGCTCTTTATGTCGAAATATATATTTGTGCTCCTTTCTGAACAAAAAATATCTAGAGAAAACATCTGTAAAGATATTACTTTACAGGGACACCCATTGATCTTGCCGCCGTGTCAAATGTTCCAATAATTTGCACCATTTTAAAAAGCCTCCCATGTCAGTGTAGTCTTTTTGAAAGCGTGTCCTGTTCTCCGCTGGTTGCTGACAGGAGAGATATTAAAATTACATATTCACTCTCACAAAATTAGTTTACCTAAAATTGTATGTGTGAGTGATTTTAATCAAAATCTAATTTACACTCTTTTCGAGCTGATATTTTCTCGTTTAATTTTTCTTTCTGCTTTGAGGATTTTTTAACCTCCTCCTTTTTAAAAAAAAAAAAAAACCCGAGCTGATCCTTGAATTTAAAACTCGTTCTTAGTTTCTTCTACTTCGAATGAAACCTTTTTAATATTCTTTATTGGAATAATCTTCCTGCACTTAGTGTGCTATGGGATCCCAGTAGAGACAACTATATATGCACAAGGTCTTTCTGATAAAATGCAGAGCATTGGCTTTAATAATCATATGCATCAGCAAAATGAAGGAGAACCGGGAAATAATATTGTCAAAGGTTTTTGCTAAAGAATCACTCTCTAGAAATATTAAGCAGTACTGCAGTGTTTCTTTCTTAAACCAGAATTTCCATGTGGTAGGAAACAAAGATTGTGTGCAAATGAGTAATACAAGTTATTAATGGGCGATCAGAGAAGATTTATTGGCTAATCAAATATAGGTGTACTCATAATAAATTAGGCAAAGTCAATTAAGCCATACAATTTTAATTACACCTTGAACGGTGATGCCAGCAGAAGCAGTCAGAGCTATTTCTTTCCTCACCCCAATGCTGGCAAACCTGATACATAATGGGGGCTTGAAATACAGCTCTCGATGCCATCAAAGGGCCACACATTACATGGAACCAAGGCAGGGGCATGTGTAGGGTAACACAGTGGCAGACTTTAACTGCTATAGTGGAAGCAGGGGAAGCGGCTGCTACAGGGCCCAAACTCAGAAGGGGCCCACCCAAGAGGAAGACTGATAGATTTTATTGTCAGGGCACCCTCAACAGTATTATACAATTGCATTATATAGAGTGACACTATATACAAGACCTACAGTATATGTGTGTGTAGGAAATCGACAGATCAGCTGCTGGGCCAGGTCTGAGACAGCGATCCTGACTGGCTACAGGAGAGGGAGTGGCACAGGAACAGAGGGTGGCAAAGAAGAGGGTGCCATGTTCAAAAATCTGTTCTGGGGCCTAGTCATTTCTAGTTACACCACTGTTCAATACCATGCAAAATAAGAAAATACTACCTGCTATCCATAAGCGGTTGGCTGAAAAATGACTAAAGGGGTGGATATACCACCTCTGCAGCCAGTTAAGCTGTAAGAAAGTCCAGGGACAAGTGGGCCTTTTCGAGCTGTACAGAAGTAGCAGACATTCCGGCTGTACTGCTAAGCTGAGAGTGTGAGTTACCGGGCTAACATGGGCAGATATTAGCTGTGAAACAGGGGTAGCGCTGAGCAGTGCAACAGGGTGGAGCTTAGTGGTGCAACCGGGGGCCCCAGGCATACCTTTTGTTTGGGAACCCAGAAGTGCCAAATCCGCCCACCCTGGGCCCACACGCAAACATATGACCCCCTCACACAGCTGTGTATATGGTCTGTGTAGGAGCCTAAGAAGGAGGACTACTAGGCCTTGTGCCTCAGGTGCTGAGTGCCATGGGAGCACCAACAAGCCACTTTGCCTTTCCGGAGTATAAAAATACAAGGCTAGGTAGTGAACTAAGCCTTTGCCATGGGTGAAGGAAAGCATAGCTGTGGGTCTGGTTCGGCGTCTTCTTCATATTTTTTATAGCTAAAACAGGTTTGGTTTTAGCAGGGGAAAAAATACAGCTGTTCTGAAATCAATGTCCAATCTCGTCCTCTTGTCCTTAGTAAAATATATATTGAGGAAACATAGACTGCATTTGTGGCCATAAAAAGAAGGCTATATGAAGAGTCACATACAGAAATAATGCTCTCTACATTAGGCTGCTTCACAGCCCCTCCCCTCTGCTCTGAGTGACAGCTATAGCATCCAACCAGGAGACCAGTACAGTCACACAGAGCAATGGAGAAGGACTGGGAATCAACTCAATGCAGAGAGCACTTCATAGTGAAGCTCTGCCTCCATGGCACTTGTAAGAGGAGAATCTGAAAGAAGCTTCATATTCACTATTCATTTCTACTGATGATTAAAGAGGACCTTTCATTACCCTAAAAAATCTAAACTAAGTATACAGACGTGGAGAGCGGCTCCCAGGGATCTCCGTGCACTTACTATTATCCCTGGGCGCCGCTCCGTTCTCCCGGTATAGGCTCCGGTAACTTCAGCTCTTTGGTTCTACTGGGAGGAGTCTGCCCTTTTTGTCCTGGGCGCCTCCTTCTCCCAGGCTGTAGCACTGGCCAATCGCAGCGCTCAGCTCGCAGCCTGGGAGAAGGAGACGCCCAGGACAAAAAGGGCAGACTCCTCCCAGTAGAACCAAAGAGCTGAAGTTACCGGAGCCTATACCGGGAGAACGGAGCGGCGCCCAGGGATAATAGTAAGTGCACGGAGATCCCTGGGCGCCGCTTTCCATGTCTGTACTCTGTTTACTTAGTTTAGATTTTTTAGGGTAATGAAAGGTCCTCTTTAAAGCTCCACAAAAGCTATATTGTACTGGTAATAAATAATTGTTCCATTATGCCCGCAGCTTGCCTCCAATAGGGAAGGAACATAGAGTACCTGCCCCCCACTGCTCCAGTACTTAGCGCTTGCTGCAGCGTGTCCATCTTCCTATCCGTGGCTTGTTTGCTAGCTCCGTAGCATGGGTATGGTCACCTGCTCCACTTAAACCAATGACTGGCTTGAGAAGTAACATGTTCACAAGAGCAGCAAGGAGTAGGTAAGTAGGATTTTTTTCCCTAGCTGAGGAAGTCTGCGGGCATTATTTATTCCCAGACTACCCCTTTAAGTAGACCACTCTGAAATACAATTTTTAATGCCATTTTGGGTGGTCTTCTCAAAGAGGTTTCATTGTATGTGTTTAATATATATGAAGTGTCAGTATCTTCATTAGTGTTGATCAAGCACCCAAGTGTTCGGGTGCTCGGGCCGAACATATCGGGATGTTCGAGTGCCCAGTGCACCTGAGAATAATGGAAGTCAATGGAAGAACCTGAGCATTAAACCAGGCACCATCTGCTGTAAAGAGGGGAGGGTGCCTGGTTCATAGGAAAAGGTCATAAATTGATGGAAACACCACCGAAATAGTTCGGGAACAGCATGGGGATGATGTCTGGATGCATCTTGAACTCCCAGGTTGCTGCTGGGAACGATGTTGTTCGAGTAGTACGCCACTTTTACAGACTGACAATAATACGCACAAAACCAAAGATAAAATCGATTTTAGAGGAAAAATTGTTAGGAAACATTCTTTCCCGTATATTCACTTGTATATAAAGTGCAAGTGCTGACAAAAATTACAAGCAAGAGGCACTGTGATACAACCTGTATATCACATAAAGGAGGGCCTCATTCACAATGTGGTACAATTGTTCATGTAGTGGGACTCCTACACTCATAAATCCTATGCACTAAGTAAAAAGGGCTGCCAAAAATTACAGGGAACCAGCACTCCAATACACCCTTTGTTACACATAAAGGAGGGCATCATACACACCCTTGAAAAATTATGATTGATGGCCTGCTGGTGACCCTCAAAAACATTTGGAGCAAGGGCCTGCTGATCTGACCCACTAAAACAGGGGCTAACTGGCAACTTTTGGCCCAGGGGGCAAGTAACACCCAGAGGCCCATTGAGCCCCCCTCTACTTCCTGATTCGCTGTCACAAGAGGCTGGGCGGGGAGCTGCGGGAGGAGAGCACAGCCTCCTTTGACAGGATTGACAGCTCTCCGCCCCCACACCTCCGCTCTCCTGATCTGTCACAGCAGGCTGAGCATTGCGGAGAGGATAGATGTTGGCCACTCACAGCACTCATAGCCCCCCCCCTTATGTGCCAGTAGCCGTCCCCCTTATGTGCCAGTAGCCGCCCCCCTTATGTGCCAGTAGCCCCCCTTATGTGCCAGGAGCCCCCCTTATGTGACAAGAGCCCCACTTATGTGCCAGTAGTCCCCCCTTATGTGCCAGTAGTCCCCCCTTATGTGCCAGTAGCCGTCCCCCTTATGTTCCAGTAGCCATCTCCCTTATGTTCCAGTAGCCGTCCCCTTATGTGCCAGTAGCTGCCCCCTTATGTGCCAGTAGTCCCCTTATGTGCCAGTAGTCCCCCTTATGTGCCAGTAGCCGTCCCCTTATGTTCCAGTAGCCGTCTCCCTTATGTTCCAGTAGCCGTCCCCCTTATGTGCCAGTAGCCGTCCCCCTTATGTTCCAGTAGCCGTCCCCCTTATGTTCCAGTAGCCGTCACCCTTATGTTCCAGTAGCCGTCCCCCTTATGTTCCAGTAGCTGTCCCCTTATGTTCCAGTAGCCGTCCCCTTATGTTCCAGTAGTCCCCCTTATGTGCCAGTAGTCCCCCTTATGTGCCAGTAGTCCCCCCTTATGTGCCAGTAGTCCCCCCTTATGTGCCAGTAGTCCCCCCTTATGTGCCAGTAGCCCTCCTTATGTGCCAGTAGACCTCTTATGTGCCAGTAGACCCCCCTTATGTGCCAGTAGCCCTCCTTATGTGCCAGTAGAATCCCCCCCTCACTTTATCATGTGCCAGTAGAATCCCCCCCTCAGTTTATCATGTGCCAGTAGAATCCCCCCCTCACTTTATCATGTGCCAGTAGAATCCCCCCCCCCCTCACTTTATCATGTGCCAGTAGAATCCCCCCCCCTCACTTTATCATGTGCCAGTAGAATCCCCCCCCTTCAGTTTATCATGTGCCAGTAGAATCCCCCCCCCTCACCTTATCTCCCTGTGCCCTGCCGCCGGCCGCCCCCACTTGTCACCAGGTCCGCGGCAGGGCACATCATGCACACCCCAAAGGCCGGCCCTGGGTGACACTACGAGGCCCGTTTACAGAGGCAACAGAGGGGCCCGGGGGGCAATCGCCCCCCGGCCCAGTCTGCCCCTGCTCTAAAACATTAGGGGTGAGAGTCTGCTGATGAGCTGACCCTGTAAAACATTATATGCGAGGGCCTGCAGGTGAGCTGACCCTGTAAAACATTATATGCGAGGGCCTGCAGGTGAGCTGACCCTGTAAAACATTATATGCGAGGGCCTGCAGGTGAGCTGACCCTGTAAAACATTATATGCAAGGGCCTGCAGATAAGCTGACCCTGTAAAAGATTGTAGGTGAGGGCCTGTAGGTAAGCTGTCCCTGTAAAAGATTGTAGGTGAGGGCCTGCAGGTGAGCTGACCCTGTAAAACATTATATGCGAGGGCCTGCAGGTAAGATGACCCTGCAAAATATTGTAGGTGAAGGCCTGCTGGTGAGCTGACCCTCTAAAAGGTTGTAGGTGAGGGCCTGCAAGTGAGCTGACACTGTAAAACATTATATGCGAGGGTCTGCAGGTGAGCTGACACTGTAAAACATTATATGCAAGGGCCTGCAGGTGAGCTGACCCTGTAAAAGATTGTAGATGAGGACCTGCTGGTAAGCTGACCCTCCAAAAGGTTGTAGGTGAGGGCCTGCAGGTGAGCTGACCCTGTAAAACAATATATGCGAGGGCTTACAGATGAGCTGACCCTGTAAAAGATTGTAGGTGAGGGCCTGCTGGTGAGCTGACCATCTAAAAGGTTGTAGGTGAGGGCCTGCAGGTGATCTGACCCTGTAAAAGTTATATGCGAGGGCCTGCAGGTGATCTGATCCTGTAAAACATTGTATGCAAGGGCCTTGACTACTGAGACTGGACTTGGTGGAAGACAGGGTGGTACTTAACCAACTGGAAGCAATATCTGCTGCAATCCAACAGACCACCTGGTCGCACTGGTCTGACTTCAAGAGTGCTGTCCTGCGCCGTCCTGCAAACTGGGACATGAAGCTAGGTATCGTGGATGATTCTTTTTCTTTTGCTCTGGCAGCAGGCACAGTTTCAACTCGCCCAGGGCCACAGTCTCTGCGTGCACCATCAGCATCACGGCCACTTCCCCGTCTCTTACTGCTCGCCTTCTTCATTTTAAATGTTATATATGCTTAAAAGTATTTCCCACATACAGTAGAATAGGATTTGGAAGTGTATCCTTCCATTTCCCAAAAAATTAAAAAAGGTATTTGGGATGTGGAAACGTCACACAGGAGATATCCCACAGATAATGTCAATGCTGTCACCAGCGGCTAAAAAAAAATTACAGGGAATGTTACAGGTATTTGGGATGAGGAAACGTTATACAGGAGAGGTACTACAGGTAATGTCAGTGTCTGCAGAGTCCACGGAAAAAGTACACTGTATGTCACAGATAAACATTTTATGAGCACACATTACACTAGAGATGTAGCACTGGTAATGTCACTGTCAGAAGCGGACACCCTCTATTGAAAAAGTACACTGTATGTCACAGATACATTTTTTAAGTGCACACATTACCACTCACAGCAGCAGTAAACTGATAATAGATTACCTATCTATGTAGGAGTTTAATTTCTCTGTGCTGACTGCCACAGGACAATAGTGTGTATTTAATTTTCAATGGTATAGTACTGCCCAAATGAAAAAGAAAAACAGCCAAAAATTCTAAAAAACAAAAACAAAACTTTTTCTATAAATATTGAGTTAAGCTACCCCTTTCTGATGGAAGTGTCTGTTTAATAATGCTTAGATTTAATTTCATGATTTTTCCCCAGCCCTTAGAAATACAGATATGGTACAAATGATTCCCCGTGCTGCTGCCGTTCTGTAGTCACCAGCACCTGTACTGTGTCACACCACGCTAGACCCCCCTTCATGGTGCAAATAACATAATTGGTTTTGTGAATCAATAATTTGTTAAATTTCCATGCTCTCCTACCTCATTTAATAGCGAGTGTGTAGGCTGCTCCATTCAATTACTTATCTTTAAAATCATCTTTCCACTCAATTACCTCTTTGTTGTAGTAGTTGAGATCCTCCTTATGCTCACAAATGTCCTGGGAATTGTGTGTTTTCTAGGATCTCAGTGACACTGATGTGATAGTGATAAAAACTGGAAGCCGTTGTGGAAACACACACCCTAGCTTCAGGAGGATAGAATTCAAGCTGAAGGATTGATAGTTATAAGAAAGATGATGATAGATAGATAGATAGATAGATAGATAGATAGATAGATAGATAGATAGATAATAGATATGAGATAGATAGATAGATAGATAGATAGATAGATAGATAGATATTAGATAGATAAATAGATAGATAGATAGATAGATAGATAGATAGATAGATAGGAGATTAGATAGATAGATAGATAGATAGATAGATAGATAGATAGATATTAGATAGATAAATAGATAGATAGATAGATAGATAGATAGATACGAGATTACATAGATAGATAGATAGATACGAGATTAGATAGATAGATAGATAGATAGATAGATAGATAGATATTAGATAGATAAATAGATAGATAGATAGATAGATAGATAGATACGAGATTACATAGATAGATAGATAGATAGATAGATAGATACGAGATTAGATAGATAATAGATATGAGATAGATAAATAGATATGAGATAGATAAATAGATAGATAGATAGATAGATAGATAGAGTGGTAAAGTGTATGGTCAAGTCCTGGAGGGAGTGTATATCTCACCCAGGTTCCTCAACTGGGTGAGGTAGATAAAATCCAGAATAGTTCAAAGGGTCTCAGAAATGTGTAGGTTGCTGAGACAGTTTTGTTTGTCAGTTCTTGGGCTGGATTTTATGGATTGGAAAGGGGACCTCCCAATCCACCCTCCCCATTCCAGGACAGGTTTTCCCCCTAGCCTGAGGGATCTCCAGCTGAAGTCAGCTGGGATCATCAAGGGGAAATAAAAACCAGGCCTCAGGCTGTCAGTCTGGGGAGGTGATGTCTGGAGACAAGTCCAGGAGGTTAGCTGCTGTCCTGCCACACGCACATGCCATTTTTATAGGTACAAATCTGCTGACAGATGCCCTTTAAAGAGAACCTGTCAGCAGAAAATTCACTGATAAACCAGGCATGCTGCCTTCTAGGGCTCACTCTGCTGAATATAATGATACCTTTCACTTGGTGATCTGTTGCTTTATTGTGGAAAAAAAGTACTTTTAATCCATATGCTAATGAGCTGATTGAGTCCAGCAGTTGATACGAGTCCAGCGTGTTTTTCCTATTCAGAGCTGTAGCCCCTCCCCTATTCACTTCTATAGATCAATAAATAAATAAACCACGCCCCTTTTACAACTGAAGACGTGAATAGGGGAGGGGCTACAGCTCTGAATAGAAAAAACGCTGGACTCATATCAACTGCTGGACTCCAATCAGCTCATTAGCATATGGATTAAAAGTACTTTTTCTCCACAATAAAGCAGCAGATCACCAAATGAAAGGTATCATTATATTCAGCAGAGTGAACCCTAGAAGGCAGCATGCCTGCTTTATCAGTGAATTTCCTGGTGACAGGTTCTCTTTAAGTCACTTTTGCGGTCCGCAATGCGGGCATGGATCCCTTATGTTCGTCTGAATGAGCCCCAAGGGTGTTATCTAAGTAGTCCTCCTGGTCTTTACCCTTTAACCCCTATACAGAAATGCAGACTCTGCTGCAGGGGAACCACCAGCCCACTACCTCTTCAGGTAGCCTCTCAAGTAAATGCTGACCCATTGGGTTTAAGAGACACCGGTGCAAAACACCAAGGGATCAGGCAAGACCATAGACAAACTGGGTCAAACTGAGGTCAGGGCATGCTGGGAAAGAGTACAGTGCAAGCACACAGAGACAGAGTCAGCAGGAAGCAGGCGGAGGACAGAAGATCGCTACTGCAGCCAACCAGTAAAGAGCAGAGGATTTCTGGAAAGCACAGGCTAGAGAGTTAGAGCGGGCAACCAAGTGAGCACTTAAGAGGCCAAACCCAAGAGGGAAATGGTGATGTGCACGGACCGTCAGTGTAACGGTATGTAAGTGATCAGACTCAAACCAGCACATGGATATGAATACTTTTATAATTGCATGTAATTAAACATTTAGTATAGCCAGTGAGATATTCAATAAATTGTATCCGTATAGCGCCACCTGCTGCCTTCTTTTTTTGTCCGTCTAACTGAGCGGATTGAATGTGCTCAGTGTAAATCAACTGCCAACAGCCATATGTTCTGTTATAAGCTGTGGCAGTCACAGGGAGAGAGCTGCAGCAGAAGGGACACACCCTCTGAGCTGCCAGGCTGAAGATAATCTAGCAGAGCAACTGCAGTGAATGGGGAGATCTCTGGATCCATGTGAGGTACAGGACTGGTTCTAGCTTTGTTAGAAAGAGATTGTCATGTTTAGAGATGAGCGAACTTCAAAAATTAGTTCGGCATTCGGGTTGGGGTAATCGCCGCATCCCGTTATGGATTCCACTACCGCGGACTATCCCAGCATATGGAATCCATAAGGGGCGGCTTCCACGAACCCGAACTTTGGAAAAGCCGAAGGACCTGGGGTGACGTCACCGTCATGTGATCAGTGCAGGGGGCGTGGCTCAGCACTGGATCGGGTTCGTGGAAGCCGCCCCTTATGGATTCCATATGCCGGGATAGTCCGCGGTAGTGGAATCCATAACGGGATGCGGCGATTACCCCAACCCGAACGCCGAACTAATTTTTGAAGTTCGCTCATCTCTAGTCATGTTCTATATGATGTCTGATTTTAATTTTTTTTCACCTTTGATATTTAAAGGGGTTATCCCATGATTAATGTAAAAAATGAAAATCAGACATCATAGAGTACATGACAATCTCTTTCTAACAAAGCTAGAACCAGCCCTGTACCTGACATGGGTCCAGAGATCTCCACCATTCATTGCTCTGCTAGTTTTCTGTTGCAGCTCAGGGGGGCGTGACCATGCTCTAACTATCACAACTCAGAAGGCAGATGAAGGACAAAACTGAGCATGTGTGGCCTTCTCAGTATAGACATCTGTGTTGGTCCCATGTTCATATGTGCCCGCATTGCTGAGAAAAATGAAGTTTTAATATATGCAAATGAGCCTCTAGGGGGCGTTGTCATTACACCTATAGGCTCAGCTCTTTCTGAAATTGCTGCACCCTCTCTACTTTGATTGACAGGACAAGGCAGTGAAAGCATCACACTTGGCAGTGACTTCTCATTAAGTCAATAAAACTGTCTAGGTGTAACGGCAACGCCCCCGTTGCTCCTACAGACTCGTTTGCATGTATTAAAACTTCATTTTTCTCAGCAATGTGGAAAAAATCTATTTGTGGGACAAACACAGCTGCCACGCGCACATGCCATTTTTATAGGTACAAATCAGATGCCCTTTATGTCACTTTCCCCTAGGGGAGGGTGCCTGAGCTTTAGGTATTCTAGCTTGCTAGTCCTAGTGAAGGTATGTATTTCTGTTTGTCTGCCCACGTACTAAATTCTGCCTGTCTACCGTATTGACCCTCAGTTTCCTGCCCTGACCTTTGACTTGTTTTACGGATATACAGAGACATTGCCTGCCCTGACCTCAACCTGTTTTCTCACTACAAGTATTGCCTGTTCCCTTGGTTCTTCACACTGGAAGTCAGACCCCCACCAATCTGATATTGATGACCTGTCCTGAGAAGAGGGCATCAATATTGTACTCCTAGAAAACTCCTTTAATCAATGTGTAAGTAAATCGGCTCTATAGGATGAGTACATCCCTGCATGTCAGGAAGGTGATAGGCCTACCGCAGATGTAATTACAATTATTATTATTAGGGGGAAAACACGAGCAGCCATATTGACTGCCTGCCAACAGCCTCTCCAGACACTTCACTGGGAGGCTTTGTAAATGTATTGATGGACGCCAGTTTCCTCAAGCTGAAGATATTGATGCGTGACTATGATAGGATCAGACATCCTTTCTATTGCCAATAAAGAAATCTGTGCGGTGAGTAAGCATACCGTATCAGGCAGATTAACCTCTGTGTACACATGACTGCACTAAAGGTCAAGGGGCTTAAGGGATAAAATCAATGGGGATTGGCAATGGTCAGCTCATAATAGCAAATGCCAAAGACCATTACCATGGAAACCCTGTCATCTGCCAGATGTGACACCGTGCGCTTTATCAACCTCCAGTTTTATATTATGTACAGTCTACCCTCAAATACTCCTTTAACCAGTGCTCGGCACGGAGGTTTAGCTTGATCTGGGCAGCTGCCATGATGTCTGGGGGCATACTGTGTAAACCTACAAGATCTTGTGCGTTACTCCATCTCGCGGCTATGACTAAAAACAGCTCTGTAAATGGATGTACTGTATATATGTGGAAATATGTGCTCACATAATACCGCAGGAAAACATACAGCATTAGGCTAAATTATCAAAGTGCACACCCAGTGCAGGGCCAAGCAGTGGTCCCAAAAATGTGGCCTTCCAAAGCCTTACTCATAAAAAGAAGAAGAGCCAGGACGGAAGTCAATTACTTATTTATGTAGCACCATAGGCCTCCAGGGAACTGTGCATGTGAAATAAAGGGGACTCATAGATAGATAGATGATAGATAGATAGATAGATAGATAAGGAGATAGATCGATAGATAGATAGATAGATAGATAGACAGACAGACAGACAGATATGAGATAGATAGATAGATAGATAGATAGATAGATAGATAGATAGATAGATATGTAATGTAAGGGAGCTGTAATGCCCATCACTACATAAGGGTCACTTGTGTGCTGTTGTTCCCCTCATTTATGGGGAGGTTGGTATAAATTATCTTCAATGTAATGTGATGCTATGTACTTCCCTGTTACTGTGTGGTTGCCATGTGCAGGCCGGCTAGGGATGTCATTCCAGCTCTAGGTCAGTAGAGGGAGCTAGGGAGCCCTAGTTTATATATAGGCCCAGTCAGGGAAGGGAGAGTCAGTCTATTCCAGGCCATGAACCTGTGAAGTCTAGCCCAGGCCATGAGCCTGTAAAGTCTAAGCCCAGGCCTTGAGCCTGTCCAGGTCTAAGTCCAGGCCATGAGCCTGTGAAGGCAGTGCAGGTCTGGAGCCTGCAGACTAGGAGAGGGCTTTGCAGTCCCTGTAACCGGGTTCCAGATCCAAGGAGAAGGTTCCCCTCCTGAGTCCGTATTTGCAGAAGTAGGAACACCACAGTTAACCAGCCTTAGGAAGCTAAGGAAAGGCAGAGCCAAGTCCAGGAAAGCAAGAGGTACTAAAGACACCAGAGGAGGTACTTACTTATCGTTTCCCAAGGATATACGCCAGATATAGGGCATTGGGGCCTTGGAGGATAGTGTCCATGTTCCAGGATCAGTCAGGAAGAGAGTGCAAGCCGCCTGTACTGCAAGAGTCCTGTGTTTTAACCCTCTGTGATCACCTTGCTACATATTGCCTGCCATTAAATGTACTGTAACCTAAAGCTTACTGAAACCAACCGTCTTCTAAGGAACTGCGCTTCCATCTATGTCCATGTATGACTACTACCAAAGCTTCAGTAAAGTTCCAGTTCTGTTTTACTACAACGTGGTTCCTCAATTATTCCTACTATCAGCAAACGGTGTGCCACCGTTAATTGGCACTGGCGTCACGAACTCTACCTATAACTACCTGTCCTAGAAGAAGTACCAGAGAGTCAGCCTGTCTCAGGTTAGTGGTCATAATTGCACTACAACACCCAGGAACACTATTTAACCCTAACTTGAGTATGCTGCAGATAGATAGATAGATAGATAGATAGATAGATATGAGAGAGATAGATAGATAGATAGATAGATAGATAGGAGAGAGATAGATAGATAGATAGATTCATAGATAGATTCATAGATTCATAGATAAATAGATACGTGAATGTGAAATAAAGGGAACTTATACATAGTGCATGATAACACAGACTTCGTGTGTGGGAGGGAGACACCACACCGGACGAAAAAGGAGAGGGAACAAGGAACAAAACCTGAATCCTAGGGAAGAAAGAAGGACACCTCCTAGTCAAATCCCTAGCCACAGTTCTGACTGGCTATCAGTATGAACAGACCCCAAAGGTAGGTGAGTTCATACGCAGGAGTACCTAGAGTCCTAACTCACCCTATAAGACCCTGGCAATAGTGACTACCTGTTCCTCCAGAAAGGAAAGACGAACATGAGTCTCCCTGTGGCCTACAACAAAGGGCAGGGGAAAAACAACACACAGATAAACCAAAACAAAATGCTAAAGAGAAAGGAAACACTTAACTTAACACTTAACAGGAACTCGCCTGAGAACCAAATACCAGCAGACGACAGATACAACTGAAGCTATAAACCGCACAGCATTGTGGGAGAAGCAACTATAAATAAGGAAAGTTAAATAACCACAGCAGCAACACCTGGAGGTTAGAGGTGGGGCCAGTATCAGAAACAACACAGATGTCTATTGAACCACCAGGAAACGTGTCAGATCAAAGCACGTGTTGCCAGTCTCACAGATCTTCTGTCACCCACTGTTGCGGGGACGTCAGTATGTCTTGGTACGTCTGTGACAGATAGATAGATAGATAGATAGATAGATAGATAGATAGATAGATAACAGATAAAATAGGAGATATATATGCAATAGATGATGATGACAGATAGATAGATAGATAGATAGATAGATAGATAGATAGATAGATAGAAAGAATGGGGATAGATAGATAGATAGATAGATAGATAGATAGATAGAATGGGAATAGATAGATAGATAGATAGATAAAGAACGGCTTACTTCCAGCAGAGCTGAGGAGTCAGACAGGGCTGCAGCCTCAGTCCAACTCTCTTTAACATTTACATCAAGGAGCTGGCAGCATCTCTGGAGTCCTCCATGACACTGAGGTGAAATTTCTCCTGTATGCAGATGACCTTCTCCTACTATCACCAACTGAGAAAGGTCTCCAAGACCAGCTAGTCATTCTGGAGAAATTTAGCACCACATGGGCCCTTCCCATCAATTAAAAAAAGAACCAACACTGTGGTGTTCCAGAGAAGGAAAACAAAGTCAGCCAGGCCCCCTACCTTCACGCTACACAACCGCCCTCTTACAGCCACCAACAGGTACACCTACCTGGGCCTGATAATTGACCAAACTGGGAGCCTCAAATCAGCCATTGAGGAGCTAAAAGACAAAGCATGCAAGACCTTCTACAACATCAGAAGGTGACTGTACCACCTTAAAGCACCAATGAGGATCTGGCTTAAAATATTTGACTCCATTATTGCACCAATCCTCCTGTATGGCAGTGAAGTCTGGGGCCCTCACACGTACCTTGACTGGTCAAGATGGGATTCCAACCCTAAAGAAATATTCCACCTGGAATTCTGTAAGCATCTCCTCTCCTGCAGAGAGACTACAAACTTGCCCCATATCTGGAGAAACTAGGGAACCCCAGAGACCGGAAAATGCTGACCGTCGAATCTGGACAGCATTGACAGAGCTACATGCCTAGAAAGCAGACTGTGCCAGCAGTGCCACCTGGAGGCGGTGGAGGATCAGGCCCACTTCCGATATACTGTCCCAAATACTCAGAAGTGAGGGAAATCAACTTTAGGAGACTCTCTGATCTACTCCCAGACTTCAGCTCCATGAAGGAGGAAGAGAAACTGCCCATCCTGCTGGGAGAGGAAGAGAAGACTGTGGACATAGCAGCACAATATATGTCTGCCACAGACTGAGAGGAGCCTGATATGCCATGGACTCCGATACCCTGACCCAGGGTGTGTCCTCACCCCTTCCCCCTGTCATGATACGCCACGGACTCCTATACACCCACCCCGGGTGTGTCCCCATTTCTCAATCCCCTGTTTTCCACATGCTTTGGCAAGTTTAATGTATAATTTCAGACCTGCCAATAAAGCTTTATTGATAGATAGATAGATAGATAGATAGATAGATAGATATAGATAGATATAGATACTGTACGTAGGGTTCAGATACAGATTCATGTTTGAGCCTTCTATGAGTAATTCACATTTCTAAACATAGAAAATACGTGGAAAAGTACACGGCAGCTCCACTAACCTCCAGTCCAACTTGTATATCCACAGACTAATATCATCTAGTTCTCAATCTATACTCTATTCATTTAATACATGAAACATTGTATTCCTCGTAGAGAAGTAAAAAATCCTTAATACATCACATTTTATCTTTCATGTCCAGACTGCCGCATCTCAGTGCATTCCAGTCGGCGTCCTAGTCAGCACTTATCAACGCTGCTCCGTAGGACGCCGACTGAGTGCACATGTTTTGTGTATTAAGTGAATAAAGGATCGATTGGGAACTAGCTGATATTAGTCCGTGGAATACACGTGTGGATATATAATTCACATTTCTAATCTAACTGTCTAGATCTAGAATATTTTGTGTGATCCAGCGCACAGTAGACACCAGCACTGACAGACATTGTCGTTTACGTCTCTTTGACCAGGCAGCAGTTAGTTTCCTGTGTTCCTCACTGATGTTCCTCACTGATGTGCCAATATCTTCATGTCTTGCGTTTCCCCCGCGCACAGGACGTTTTGTACTGCAAGCAGTGCTGAATAATTAACACTGTGATGGTTTTTGAAGCCGACGTGCATGTGTTTGTAGACGATAAGTTCCAGTTATATATCTATCTAACAACAAAGGATGAATCTATAAAAGGCCATGAACACAAAGGACTCTTCTTAGGACCTGTCATATATAACATGTTCCCATATTTTCATGATGTACCACATCTAACAACATCAGACATGTTCAGCCTTTCAGTATTGCCAACTGCAGTGAAAGTTCAGTTTGATTTTTTCTCATCCTTGTTAAATAACGGCATTGCGACATGTTCAGCAATTTCCTCATAGGAGCACAGTAATTGTAATGCAATGCCTGGTTGATGTTTTCATATTAGTTTGACAGGAGCCGCATCCGACTTCATTATGCCGTTCAGAGACTTTTCTTCTTCCAAATCCTTCAGTCAGGAGTTTCTTCTTGTATGAATTCCTCTACCTACTTATAAAGCCTTAAAGTGGCAGTGACACGTATTAAACTCGCCGTATGGTGCTTACCAACCGTAAAATTCAGCTCAATTGACATACAGAAAACGTAAGGCTTATTTCACATATGCAGTACAGCCTTCTGGCAGGCATAGAATGGCAGGAATCGGCCAGACAAAAACTGCGCGCAGTGGTTTCTGTCCGGCCGATTCTCGGCATGTTTGCTGGATCTCCGTCGGACCCCATTATAGTTAAGGGTGGAGCTTGACAAAGTGGGTGGGACTTACTGTGTCTGGTCTAAATAATCAAGGGAGAAGAGGTTTAGTAATAGAGATGACCAAGAACCCAATGGTCACTAGGGCTGAGCTCCAAAGATCTTGTGTGCAGATGGTAGAAACTTTCAGAAGGTCAACCATCATTGCAGCATTCCATCAATCTGGGCTTTATGGCAGAGTGGCTAGAAAAAGTCTCTCCTCAGTAACATGACACATGAAAGTTTGCAAAAGTGCCTAAATGACTCTCAAACTGTGAGAAACAAGATTTTCTGGTCTGATAAAACCAAATATAAACTTTTTGTCCTCAATTCTAAGTGTCATGTCTGGAGTAAACCAAGCACTGCTCATCACCTGCCCAATAATATCCCTACAGTGAAGCATAGTGGTGGCAACATCATGCTGTGGATGTGTTTTTCAGTGGCTGGGTCAAGGAAATTGGTCAAGAATTCTTAAGAGACCAGATCCAGAGTGCTTTGGACCTCAGTCTGGACCAAAGAGACAAAGAGGTGCTTTTTTGCAAACTCCAGACTGGGTTTTATGTGTCTTTTACTGAGAAGATAATTCTTTCTGGCCACCCCAGATTGGTGGAGTGCTGCAATGATGGTTGACCTTCTGAGAGTTTCTTTCATCTGCACAGAGGATCTTTGGAGCTCATTCAGAGTGACTAATAGGCTCTGGGTCACTTTTTATGTTACCAAATCTTCTCCCTCGATTACTTAGTTTGATGGGGTAACCAGCTCTAGGAAGAGCCCTGCTTGTTCCAAAAGTCTTATATTTAAGAAGTATGGAAGCAACTGTGATCTTGGGAACTTTTAGGACAGCAGAATTTTTGTACCCTTCTCCAGATCTGTGCCTCCACCAAATTCTGTCTCTGATCTCTACAGGCAGTAGATGTCTGCTCTGATATTTGTCAGCTGCAAGACCTTATTTTTTTGAACCAATAATTTTTATTGTTTTAAAGAGACATATACAATCTGTAAGTCACAATAACAGATACAGCTGGAGACAATGCAAGTAAATAGCACACAATAAAGGTAGGGTGGGCACAACCACCGCGTTGAGCTCGCAATGCATAAGACATAACAATGAAACTTCGATACTCCTAGCATGACGCACCACGAGGAAACATCAGGGCATCCGCGCGGATGCTGCCAACCTGATATTATAGTCCACCTGATAAAATATGGGTCCAAAATATATGCATTTGTTTTGGGCATAGCCTCAGCCGATGCATAGCTATAAATAACGCGAACATAGCACAAAAGAAAACAAAAGATAAAACACTGATGTGGGTGATGAAAGGTCCCCAAGATATCTCTTCCGCCATCTAAAGGGAGTGGCGACATGACACAGTAGTGAATTTTCAAAACACAACACAGTCCCAAATTCGGGGAAGGGGTTGTGGGAAGATATTGTCTAGAGTACGCTCAATAAGAGGGGCGTAGCGTATTTGCTCGACAGCCACTCCAGCCACCTATTGTGTGTTTGATTCCTACCGTACATCGATGGAGTGAATACTAATTCACATTGCATTTGGTAGTTAATCAGCTGCGTAATTTTAGCATTAGAAGGGGTCAACATCTGCTTCCGGTGCCTTGCTATTACTTTTTTTGTCGCGAATAAGATATGGGCTACAATCCATCTTGCTGCCTGTGGAACATCAACCAAGCCAATGCCTAGCATGGCTATCTCTGGCTTCAACTCTATCCGCAGATCCGTCACCTCGCACGCCATTTTAGACACCTGCGACCAGAGTTTGGCTACAGATGGGCAATGCCACCACATATGCAAAGGGGAGCCGATACTGCCACAGCCCCTCCAACAAAGGGGAGAGTATCCAGGTACAAGGTGAGACAGCCTGTCCAGGGTCAAATACCAGCGAAGTTGTATCTTTCTACTTTGCTCTGTGTGGTTAATACTAGTGTTGAGCGCGAATATTCGAATAGCGAATTTTTATCGCGAATATCGCAACTTTGATAATTCGCGAATATAGCGCTATATATTCGCAATTTCGAATATTCGTTTTTTTTTTTTTTAGTTGTTAATCCCTGTCTTCCCACTTCCCAAACTGTTCTTACCTGTCCGGAGGATTCCTGGCTCCTTGCCCGGTCCAGTTAATGCCTGTTGCCGCTTTTGCCAACTTCCTGTGTGCATGGAGCGTCCCCATCCCAATGGGATGCCTCCATGCTAAAATGTACTGTCGGATGTGAGAATCACAATCTCACAAATTTGACTAAGTTGTAATCGCAATGCGATTAAAATAACCTGAATTATTCACATTGCGATATTCGTTATATTCTAGCAATACAACCATTAGGAACCCAGCTTTAAGTTGCATTCGTAATGCGAACATATACTCGCATTGTAAAATCAACTTAGAGCTGAGTTCCTAATGGTTGTATTGCTAGAATATAACGAAGATTGAGAATATAGTGCTATATTCGTGATATTCGTTATCTTCGTTATATTTTAGCAATACAACCATTAGGAACTTAGCTCTAAAATCAATTCGCAATGCGAGTATATGTTCGCTTCGCGAATGAAACAGAGCTGAGTTGCTAATGGTTGTTGCTAGAATATAACGGAGATTGAGAATATAGTGCTATATTTGTGAATTCGTGATATTCGTCATCTTCGTTATATTCTGGCAATACAACCATTAGGAACTTAGCTCTAAGATCAATTCGCAATGCGAGTATATGTTCGTATTGCGAATTAAACTTAGAGCTGAGTTCCTAATGGTTGTTGCTAGAGTATAACGAAGATTGAGAATATAGCGCTATATTCGTGATATTCGTTATCTTCGTCATTTCTAGCGATACAAGTTACAACCATTAGGAACTCACGTAACATTCGCAATAAATAGAATAATGACGATATTTGATTTTGACGAATATATGACGAATATTCAATCGAATATTCACGAAATATCGTGAAATCGAATATTGTACCTGCACCTTAAGTGGATTTCCTAGTGACTGCATCCACACCTGAGCGGTACCACAGACCGTTGTTTTCCACGCAATACCCCGGTCTGTCTCAGGGTTTGTGGATAGTATTTGGTTACTCGAAATTTTATATATTTGGTAGGTTACTTTTCTTTGCACATTTTTTGTATTTTTGCATATTTAATAAAGTATTAGTTTTACTTAATCTTTATAGCGTTCCTATCCACAGTGAATTTTTTCTTGACGGTGGAACTCAAACCACTATTAGCTTGTCAGTGATTTGATATCCTAGATTCTGCTTGTCTGCACTATAATCTGCAAGTCAGGAGGGCCCCTGCTCTGTCTCCCGTGTGGTAAAATTGAGATTTGATATGCGGCAGGCCAAGTTCTTGGCGATATAACAAGAGGGACCTCAGGTGAGAACGACACAACTGAAGATGTTCCATGGTGGTATTGGACATACTCTGTTTATGCTCCTTTTCCGCCTCCCTCAGTTTGACCATAGCCTCATGTATTTCTTTTTCCCTCTTTTTCTTAAGCCTGGCCTATAGTTGCAATAATATGCCCCTCATGTAGGCTTTACGGGACTGCCATAGTAACTCAGTACTGATACCTGGCTGATCATTATGCTCTAGAAATTCCTGCAGTATAGTGGACAGACCCTGCACCCTATGAGTCCTTCACTGTGTAAAAATGAATCTGGGCTATGACATCCCGGGGCACATGGGTCTATGATTAAATCTCTGTCAGAGCAGGTGCCTCTGATCCTCACATCATTCCATCTATGATGGTCCTCCAGATCTTGCAGTTTTGCATTAATTCTGCTAATGTCCTCCTCCACAGCTTCATGCGCTTCTATTAGGGAGTTGTGGGACGCGGCAAATTCGGCCATCTTGTTTTCAATATGCGCCGTGCGTTCCCCTATGTCTCTTATGTCCTTCTTTAGCTCCCTTAGAAGGCCCATCATGTCTTTCCTCATAGAGGAGCGCAAATTATCTACCAGTGCTTTCTTGACCTCCTCTGTCAGGTGAGTAGGGAGAGAGCAGGCCTGTCTGTCGCTGGCGTCCCCCTCTGATTTATATGGAGAGGCCGTGGGCAGGCCGTGCTGGAGCCTGGTGAGGACGAGGGCAGAGTAGCGCTTTGGAGGCCTGCGTTTGCTGGTCTCTGCTTACCGAAGAATTCGGTGAGTTTAACGGAGCTGGGCGTCTGCGGACTTTCCCCTTGCTTGCCTGTGAGAGTGGGGGTAGAATATACCAGGTATCGGGTCCTCTGGATGCTGCTATGAGCCGCCTTGTGCAGGTGAGGTCCGTAGCTGAAGAGCTAAGCGACCGGCGCCATCAGCGTGCAGGCCACGCCCCCTGCAAGACCTTATATAGACAGAAGTAGATCTTTCCAAATCATGTCCTATCAACTGAATTTACCACAGGTGGACTACAATCAACGTGCAGAAACATTTCTAAGGTGATCAAGGGAAATGGGAGGCCCCCAGAGCTAAATTGCAAGTGTCATAGCAAAGGGTCTGAATACTTATGTCCATGCAAAATTTTAGATTTGCAGCCTGACATATCCCAGGTTAACACTCCCATCAGTTGTCTGTGACTGTGATCTCAGTCAGCAGAGGTGAGGAAGGTGGGCCAACGAGGGGGTGGAGGTACGCTGACAGGCTGTAGGGAGAGGAGGGAAGAAATAAATAACGGTAAATCTTCATCTCCGTGTATTGCCAGCAGTCTGTAATAAAGGTCCATCTGTGTGTTACCATTTGGGAGTGTGACCCTGAACAGTCTGACACTGGCAGCGCTGACTGTGCAGGGACACCCAGATGGCCTTTTATTTGCAGACAGTTGGCAATTCAGATTAGTGTTCTAATTAAGAGAAACAAAATAAGAGTATTGCAGGTTTGATACCTTTTAATGGCTAACAAAAATAGAAGTAATGTTACACAGCGAGCTTTCGAGACATCCCCAGTCCCTTCATCAGGCGTACTTTAACTATGTAACATCATTACTTCTATTTTTGTTAGCCATTAAAAGGTATCAAACCTGCAATACTCTTATTTTGTTTCTCTTAATGAGAGCACTAAACTAGTTTTCTATTGGCTAACAGGGTACCAGACTTTTTCCTTTTTCTGTTGGCAATTCATTCATATTCTTCTAGAAGGTATGTAAGCAAAACTTCGTGGCACTCTGCCATCTGTTTGCTGCTGGAAGTCAGATTCCCACCCCGTCTTATAATAAAAATGCAAACTCCAGCGATTATGATGCAGGAAAATGATTTTTGTATTGGTGTTGCGGCTGTGTACAATGTGACGTTTCGGCCACTCATTGGCCTTCATCAGACTTTGCCGCTTGGTAGGATAAATATTCAGGTTGTGGGTGTCAGGACAGGAGTGCAATCGCACTGAGTAGGAAGCACCTGTTTGATGAAGGCCAATGAGTGGCTGAAACGTCACATTGTATACAGCCACAACACCAATTAAAAAATCCTTTTCTTGCATCATAATCGCTGGAGTTTGCATTTTTATTACTTCTAGAAGGTATAATAGAACAGCACAACATAGAGTCGAAAGAATAGATGCTCCATTCTTATTACAGTACATGGGAATGCAAGTAGTGAGGCATCATGCACATGGCTGTGTTTTTCATCTGATCCATGTGGCTATTCTGCAAATGATAGAACATGTCCTATTTTGGTCTGTATTGCAGGCGAGAATAGTCATTTCTATTGATAAGAGTGAAAAAATATAATATATTAGTGAACAAGGAAGTTGTCTGCATTTTGTAGATCTTTGGTTTACAGACCGAAACACATACACGGCCATGTGCATGAGACCTTACTAAAACAGACATCAGGAGAGGTGACAGGTCCTCTTTAGACAATAGGTCATTTTCTGAAGACATATTTCCTTTGCATCCCCTACTTCTAAATGTAGCAGATACTCGATTTCTGTCCATACGTTTTGCATTTTATGCCTCTTTTAATGAATTCTACGACATAACATGACAAAAACAACCATTTCGATTTAATTACTGGAAGCTGAATATACAAATGAAAGAAATAAAATGAATGCAACTCTTCATTGTTGTATCGGAGATCTTTTTTTTAGTTGTTTTTGTTATTTTTCTTCTTCGTCAAAGTAAACACTTTAAAATCTGGGCATCGGTTCAGAGCCTCACCATCCTAATTTATTTGGCAAAACAAATCCGCTGGGAACGCACTCATTTCAATGTTTCCTTTTGTTCATGTTTATGATCCTTTAGATGATTTTGTTCTACTGAGCTTTGGCAGTGGATCTGAACAAAGATGCACACAGTGATACTATCTACAGGTACATATTGGTGACTCATTAATTTCTTTAAGGTCTTTGAGCCTTTTGGATTACTGCTAATGGTCCTGGAGACATTATAGCCACGTTGCAAATTTTGTGTGAACCGTTGGAATATAAGTGGCTTAGAATTGCTCTTTGAAAGTACAAATGCTACATCAATAAGTGCATATCAGGCAGAGAAGAAACTCTTTTTGAACAATTTTCTTTTATTGCCCAAATTTCTTCTCAGGCATCCAAGACAGGAAGTCACAGACTCTTTGAAAACATCTAAAAGCGCAATAAAGAACAGTAAAGGGAGAGTTGAGGGGGATTTTAGTAAAGAAAACAAATTTACTGGTTTCATAATGATAATAGCAGTACGAAGAAAGGGTCTTGGTGCTAATACCAACCAAAAAACTAATTCCAAAGCAATTGAAAGGGATTGTTTGTTAGGGCATATGGACATTATAATGGGGAGTCCTCCGATGCTGGACCCTGTACCCAGTGGTGCACCTAGCCTTTCTGCTGCCTGAGGTGAAAACTGAAACAGCACCTGACAGCTCCTGACAGCAAATGCAATGGTGACCACTTTCTGCTCATTCTTCTGGATCTCTCTCCTGCATTTATCACTGCAGACCACCAATATCTACTCCATCTGCAGAAATATATTGGCATTAAGGACACTGATGTCTCTTGGTTTTCTTCCTATCTCTCTGGTCACTATTTCAGTGTATCATCTTCTGGCTGTACTTCTCCTCCTCTTCATCTTTCTATTGTGATTCCTCAGGGTTCAGTCCTAGGTCCTCTCCTTTTATCTCCCTACACAGCCCCTATTAGACAGACTATCAGTAAATTTAGCCTTCAGTAACATCTCATCCAACTATATACATTATCCCATGGCCTCAATCCTGCACTACTACAAAACACCACTGACCGTCTGCCGTCTCTAACATTTTGTGTTCTCTCTGAAGCTTAAGTTTCAAAAACTGAACTACTTGTGTTTTCTCCATCTATTAACCTATCTAAACCTGATTTCTCCCTCTCAATGTGTGGCACTACCATAACTCCTCGGAGTCGGTAGCATGTTTGCTATCTTAATGTCATTGTTTGACACTAATCTTTCCTTCACCTATATTCAATCACTCGCCCAGGGGGGTTATTTTTTAACCTTTGAGTGTAGTAAAGGTAGTGTGATTTGTTTACCAGTAGCTCCTGTCACCCCGAATTGCCGTGAGAGGCATCGAGGGCAGGGGTCTCAGTGCTCCTACAGCTGTTTACAGTATAATGGATGTAGCAATTGTAACAAGTAATTCATAGATCTTGGTGGCCAAGATTGACTTCTGGGGGGTAAATTTCTGACAATCTGCTACAGTCTTGCCACCATACAGAGATCTGGGTAGAATAGCTAGAAAGAGGTTAATCTAGCTGTTGTTGCAATTCACTAAACATATATTGTTGCTGTGTGCAACAGAGGACTTTCCTGTACTACCCACACAGAGCAGCAGCCCAGTCTCACACTGAGACTCTGATCTGTTGGGTGGGAAGAGAGTGTCTGCTTCTGCAGTAATAGAGCTGTTCTGTGTAACATTTGTTGTTCAGCCATTACTAGCAGGCAATATCCCCCCTCATTTATGGCCATTTGGTGTCGGTCTAATTATGATGACAGACATTAAATACCAGGCATACCTATCTATCTGCCTTCCTAAGTGATACAGTTGCTGACTGCTATTTCACTAAAAGCGGATTCAGCATATCTAGGGACACATTTTTGTTACTGCACACTGTGCCGGAAGTTCTCAATAGTTGTATTAAACATTATACCATTTAATGTTTACCTATAAAGATTTTAAGTTTTAGCCATACCCATTTTTCCTCAGTGAATTGCTATATACTTGGGTGAGCCCATTATATATTTTATTTCTCTGTGATTTTTTTTTTTCCTACAATTTGCCCTTTTCATACTGTGGAAACAACAAAATCTCTGATTGTTGGCCCTGATCCATTTTTATCTTGATCACTCAACTCTCAACTCTCCCCTGTCCAATTCATCTTGAATGCAGCAGCCAGCCAACCTATCTGTCTAACCTCTACTCCGAAGCCTTCGCCCTGTGCCAGTCATTGCACTGGTTGTCCATATAGCATATTATTCAATTTTAACTGCTCATTCTCATCCACAAAGCTCTCCACAGTGCTGCACTCCTCCCTCATTTCTGACTACCACCCTAGTCGTGCTCTCCGTTCTGCCAATGATTTACGACTAACATCCACCATATTCCAAACCTCTAACTCCCATCTCCAAGACTTCTCTCAAGCTGCGCCAGTTCTCTAGAATGCCCTACCCCAGACTAATAATTAACAAGTTAATTTCCAATATCTATAGTTTTAGGTGCTCTCTAAAACACATCTTTTTAGGTTGGGCCTATCACATCCCCTAATCTTACTCATCTCCATTCCTTCAACATCTTTCTTCTGAACCTGATCCATCATCCAACTGTATCCAGCACTCCCGATGTACAGAAAGCACTACAGATATCGGCGGGTGACTGGCTCATGCAGCTTTATATCTACTCTCCTATTGTATTAAGATGGCTGGACCATTGTTCAAGACATGCACTTGTTACCTTTTGTGTCATCCCTTTCTCCTCATAGATTGTAAGCTCTTGTGAGCTGTGTCCTCATTCCTCTTGTTTTAATAGTTGAATTGTTTGTTTCTATATAATGCATGATTTTGTTGGTACTTGAACCCTCTGATTGTAAAGTGCTGTGGAATATATTGACGCTATATAAAGATTATTATTGCATGATTGGTTAAACTCAGAGAGATGTCCTGTATGGTTAAAAGCTTAGGTCAGCCACATCATGTGCAATGAAAATACAAACAGGTTCTCGTAGAAGAAAAGCTCTAGCCAAGATGTTCTCAGATGAAAAGAAAAGGTATCTGAGGAATAGCTTCCCCCTTGATGTTCACTAGGTGCAAAGTTCTTTGATGTGCAAGATTTGTTGTCAAGTGCCACCCTTACTAACTCCCAGGGGAACATTTTCTTTGTATAAAGGACATCATGTATAGAAATCAAAAAGACTCATTGATAGTAACCCTTTCTTATGCACTAAAATTAATTGTTTTTATTATATATTGTTTTTATATCAACATGTTAGTTGAATGTGTGAAAATGTCATATTTAACTTCAGAATGAAGAGAAAGCTCTGTCTCTTGTTGAAAGAATGTACTCGAATGCTCTCCTAAATTAGTCATTATCTCCTAGAAAGCGCATAAACTAAATCTGCCCACTAAAGGCGAGGGTAGCCTCGGTCATGAAGGGGTTACGGCTCTCAATGTGCGTGATGTGCTTGAATGAGCAAGCTTTGGAGCGTGTGCCTCAACAGTAAACGTTGTTTAGCATTACAGTAACTGAATGACACATACATACAAAATAAAAGAAATGCAAATAATGAGGCCGCAACTTAGGTGTTTAAATGAATCCATGTGAGGCGTGGGTGGCTTGATAAGACAGAAACAACACTAGAGATATTATTGTAGCACTTAGGAGGGGAGATAATGGAAGCAGGATGTCATAATTGGTGTGACAGGATAATTAGATCTCATGTATTGTTTGCTAATTATTGGGTCAGAATTGGAGGTCTACCACTGTAGATTTTTGAACATCAAAAAAATATTATGTTGCATTTCTTTAAGTTTCCACAAATACCAAACTAGGAACGTGCTGAAACTCCATCTTTACTTAACATTGGCTATATATGGACAGGAGTCACTTTTGTTACATTTTATGCTATTTTGTTTATTGTTTTAGTCTTTTCATGACAACCTTTTCTCTAAAAAATGTGTTTCCTTGGCAATCAGAGTCTGGCTCCTGGAATCTCTAGCAATCATATGTTTTACTGAAGTTTTGTCTGAGCCAAATCAATGGGCAGCCAGGCTCAGAACAGCCCACAGGGGAACAGGGGAATCCACCGGTAGGCCCCTTGCAAAAGTGCCATTTGGCACAATAGACTAACTACACTAGATATAGATGGGCAGTTTACAGAATCTCAACTAGACTATGTTCATATACAGATGTAGCAGAGTTAACAGTCACACTTGGTGACTTATCACATCTAGGTAACACGTTAACTATTAACTCTGCTACATCCATAAAAACTGGGTGGATTATTTAACAAACTACCCAGTTTATTATCATAGATGCATCCAGTGGTGGAGAAGACTTCTAGGCATAGAAACAGGCCAGCTGGTATCCTCTTTCATTATAGACCTGCCTTCTCAAAGTTGCTGCAGGGACAATAAACCATTTGCAAGCAGATAATATTTGCATGTAGCTTTACCGTGGGCCACCAGAATGAATTTTACTGGTGGTTCCTAAGCATCCGAGTCCGACACTGTGGGCAACCATAACAAAAATTAGCAGGCCAAGTTTACATAAGGCCCTTTTACACAAGTAGATAATCGTTTGAAAAATCATGAAATTGAGCATAAGTGATTAATTATTGAGTAGTGTAAAGCATTGAAGGATCGAACAACAAAAGATAGTCATTGAGTTTCTTGTGATCACTAATGTAGATACCTAAGTCTTCATTCAGAATTCACGTACCTTTTACAGACCAGATGATTCCACAGTGGGCGAGAATGCAACTGTTTGCCTGACAACCACAGGATCGCACTTACACGATACTCTGCAAATCTAAAGGGTTGTCACTCGAATAACAGCAAATTCATTACTCGATCAAATAAATTATCTACTCGTGTAAAGGGGCCTTTAGACCATACAGGGAAGAACTACCTAAACAAGCAATAGGTATATATGTTCAATGAGAAGAAACGTACATGGAAAGTGGTAGACCACCCACGCCATTGCGCTTATTGGTTTTCCATATCTAGAGATGAACAAATCTTTAGAAATTTGATTCTCTATTGATTTTCCAATATGCAGATTACTTTGATTCACCTCAAATCTCCAGCCTGATTCTTCCAGGTCTAGCCATATTACATCATAAATGTTGTACCTGCTTTGATTTTCAGTATGGCATTATAAAAGACAGGCAAAAAGAAAAAAGATCAATTTAGATAGTGGCTTGGTGTTGAGCGCGAATATTCTAATCGCTAATTTTTATTGCAAATATATTGTATTGCCGATTTTTGCAATAAAGCAAATAATGACTGGAGATCACAAATTCTCAAATTTGCTAATTTATGGCGAATATTCAGCCAAAAATTTGCGAAATATCGCTAATTCGAATATTGCCTATGCCACTCATCACTAGAAATGGGGTTAAGGAACAATGCTGTACCAGACAACTCCCCGTAACTCAGCTTTGTAACCTAGGGGGATTTGTTGTAGTCCAATGCAGTTGCATTCACTTTAAGTTAATAACATAATAACATATCTTGGCATACAGTTGACGTACCCGGTATCTAAAACATTCAACGCAAACTTTCCCCCTCTTTTGGATACCCTAACTGTGGAAATTAAGAATATGAAGAAATACCTAATTTCATGGTTTGGTGGGGTGGCGGCTTACAAAATGCTTTTCTTACCAAAACTCCTTTATCTATTTAGAACCCTCCCTATACCGATCCCTGATTCCTTCTTTAGATTGGCCAGACGGCAGATGATGGGCTTTATATGGGATTCGAAACATCCTAGAGTAGCATACTCAATACTGATAAGACACAAGAAGGCAGGGGGACTAGGAGTTCCGGATTTGAAACAGTATCGTGAAGCTTGTCTCTTGGACCAGCTGGTCCATTGGTGGAATGACTCTGCAGACAAACATTGGGTTCAGATGGAAAGGGCCTCACTTAATATCTCTTCCCTTCGTTCTCTACTATTGGGGTCAGCATGGAAGCTCCCGACCCGTGCTTCCGCCCTGTATGCTATCCAGCTGTCTACCGGTGCCTGGACTAGGTTTTTGGGTAAACCTGGAGGAAACGATACATTACCCCCTAACCTTTTATCCTTAGCTTGCCTAACTGACCATATTCCAGACCTGGATCTTAGACTGTGGTCGACCTATAGAATCCACTCGGTGGGAGATATGCTGGGTCCTGACCAGACTCTATCCTTTCCGTATATTCATGATAACTTCAGTATACCCAATAGGGAATTTTATAAATTTCTACAGATTAGATCCTTTTGCATAGAAATGAACACACCAAAATGCACCTCCCCGTGAAGCTATACGGTTTCTCCACCACAGGTTCCCTAGAAGGGGGTATCTCTCTTCTATAGCCTTTTAACGCAAGACTCTGAGTGGTCTAAGCCCACCCCTTGATAAAATGGGAGACAGATCTAGGCCGCACGCTTACAGATGCACAATGGTGCAATGCGTCCGGGTGACCCTTTCGGCTTTCCGCTGCGTGGGCCATCAGGAAGCGATTTTCAAAACATACTTGAGGTGGTACTTTACGCCATCCAGGCTGCATTTGATGTTTCCCTCGTCCAGTCCTACCTGCTGGAGACAATGTGGAAGTAGAGGCTCCCTTCTCCACATCCTTTGGGCTTGCCCTAGGATTAGTAACCTTTGGAAGGAGGTATATGACCTCCTGGCTACTATTTTATCTAACCCGGTAACCATCTCCCCGGAGCTGGCTCTTTTATTTATAGACATCGACACCCTCCCATATGACCATAGAATAATAACAGCACATATATTCATGGCCACTAAACTGGTTATCACCAGACACTGGAAGTCGCCAGATACCCCTCCTCTTCGGGAGGTTATAGACCTCGTCAACTCCACTTGTATGTACGAAAGGATGTGGTATGGTCATCTGTCTTCTATGCCGAAGTTTACTAAGCTTTGGTCTAAATGGTTGTCTAGCCCTTGGTATATATCCTAACTAGTACATGTGAGTCACGATCTCCCCGTACTCCTTTACTTACTGTTGTGCACTTCACTGGCCTCTGACACTATGTCACTAAGATTTTGCATTACCACTCTTGATTGCCCTGCACCCTGGTGCTGCCCGTACTTTTGCTTTTGTTTGAGTTTCTACTCTGTTTGAGTTGATTTACTTCTTTCAGTCTATATGTACATGTCCGCCTATCTCTCATGGCTATTGCACATGGATATGTCCTCTCCATTTGTTGTGGTTACTGTATGATCTCCATATCTATTGTACGATGCTATTGATTGTAGCCTTATAAAGATCTTTATAGCTTGATGTGTAATTGACGTGTCCGTCTACCTACTTGCTTACGGTGGAATGTACCATTGAAATTGTAATGTATGTTCTTCCTATTCTTGAAATTTCAATAAAAATTTACATGAGGATAAGTTAATAACATACTTTCTTTCAAATTATCAAAGTACATATTAGCATAAATGATACAGCACCCTGGTGAGAAGTGTAAGCACAGGGCTTGTTATAGATGTGAATAGTACAGTTATTGGGATTACTATCCCTCACTGATACAACAGACCCGGCCTTAAAAACGAATGTTTTCAATCAAGTTGTTATTTGGATGATCGTCTTGCAATCTGCAAAATCTACTTTGTTAAGATACAGTCCTTGAAGATAATTATTGAAGAGTTTTCAAGAGCATTGGGAGCAGACATGATATTTCCACAAGTGCAAATCCTGAAGTAAATTAAAAATTTGATTCTGAGCAGTATGACATAAAAACACTTAAGAAATATTTAGAAATGGGATGAGTATTATGCATGTAATAATGAATGGCACAATCAGATAGCACACATCTTGTTCTGACAAACAGATACTTAGGAGAAAGATACCATATGTTTTGGACTATAAGAGGCACTTTTTTCTAAAAAAGAAAACAAAATGGGGTAAAAGTGGCAGTGCGTCTTATAGTCTGAATGCTAATGACCGCTTCTATTATGGTAGAGGTCATTAGTATGCGGGAGGCACCGGGAGGTGAAAGCAGGGCTGCCCTGTCTGTACTCGCCTTCCCTGATCTTCTTCTGGGTCCCACTCTGGTGTCCAGACTGAGCACTTCTGCAGGACATAATGCACATAAGCGCACACTATGACCTGGCGCTGTGCCATCAGGTGACCCGTAAAAATTAATGGAGTGGTGAGTCCTGGATATGTGGCACCGTCCTCAGCAAGCAAGATACGTAAGTTAATTTATTTTGAAACATCTGATCTGAAGTTTGATGGGGGCTGGGGGATGTGATCTGAGGCTGACATGGTCTAACTGGGGGTCTGATCTGAGTCTGATGGGGGCTGGGCGGTCTGATGGGGTTCTTATCTGAGGCTAATGGAGGCTGGGGGGGTCTGGATTGGGGATCTGATGTGAGGTCTGATGAAGAATGGGGGTCTGATTTGGGGCTCTACTCTGAGGTCCGATGGAAAATAATTTATTTCTTATTTTCCTCCTCCAAATCCTAGGTGCATCTTATAGTCCGAAAAATATGGTAGATAGATAGATACATACATACAAGGACAACACACAAGCAGGGAAACAATCAAGTAGTAGTCTTATGG
The DNA here is from genome assembly GCA_033119425.1 of Bufotes viridis. Taxonomy (NCBI): domain Eukaryota; kingdom Metazoa; phylum Chordata; class Amphibia; order Anura; family Bufonidae; genus Bufotes; species Bufotes viridis. The sequence continues at coordinate 69,760,203 of CM065590.1, read as the reverse complement.
TAGAGGGTCAAATGTTAGTAGGACGAAGTACAAATTCACGGACACCTGCACATGCAGGTGCCAGCCTTATATATAGTGTGCCCGCAACAGCTTCATGTCAGCATTCCTGTACACCGGGTAGAGATGCTGGCTGAGGGTCCTAATGCTCTGGAGCCCCCAGTGCGCCTCAACATTGGCCTGAGGGCTCCAAACAAAGTCATAACAATGGATACACAGTTAATCTGGACACTGCTGTCGCAAAGAGGCATCGTCAGCAGGGGAATCATAACAATAGATAGGCACATAGATGGATGAAAGAAAGAAAGAAAAGATAGGTATTGAAAAGTACAGATGTGTGAAGAAGATGCTTCTTGGTCTCTGGCAGTGATTATTAGCTGATATAGGCTGGGTGTTTACTCTCTAATTGACAGACATGCTGCTCGGACCTTGTTATTTCTGCTCATTTTTTGTCTCTTTATTATTGACTAGTAATTGATCCTGCCATAGTTCTGTGTTTCAGTGATATTACTTTCATCTGAACACAGTGAGATGCCATCAGACTTACCCAAGTCTCTACAATTACTATTGGCTGGTATTTTGTCTCAGTAATTACATATTTTCGGTACTGTGCAGTGAACTGCACTTGTTCCACTGTTCTAAGATTACTGTATAATACTAGTCCTGGAGTTTTCTAGTTGCTTCTATGTGTTTGTCAGATGCAATTGTATTAAAGGGGTCCTCCAGCCAGATAAGATTATTTAGAAAACCTGCAGCCATCACATGTCTGTGTCAAGAGACAGCAGGACTAAGGCGTTCGACAGAGTGGAGTGGGCGTTTCTCTGGGAGGTGATGAATAAAATGGGTTTTGGTCCTAAATTTATTGCAATGATTCAGTTGCTATATAACTCCCCGGCCGCCAGGATTAGGATTAATAATATGCAGACCGAGAGCTTCGAACTAGAGAGAGGCACCCGTCAAGGCTGTCCTCTCTCTCCACAGTAAACTCTATCAGCTCTGGAAAGGGCTGCCCCAGAGTCATTGACCATTTCCGTACAGCACATGGAGGTAGTTTAAAAACTTTATCCTTTTGTGGGCTAGAAGTGGTTAAACTCCCACGCAGAGGAGGCGATAGACATCGCCTCCTATTACAACGGGAGGCACGCTGGATACTGCGTACTCACCCTACAGGTGATCTGGGTCTAAATGATAAAATAGATCTGAACATGTTCCTGTAAAACTGTATATTTGTGCAGAGTCAAGTTTGTTTGTATCTATTAATGTGTATGTCCGCTTGAATGTTTTTACCTCTATACGTTGGGGCAGCGCCTGTGGATCTCAGCAATACGCAGACCTGCCTACATAAGGAGGAGGAGTGTATTACGTCTCCTACGTCAGTGCCTGAGGAAGCGCGTTTGCGCGAAACGGCCGTCGCCTGCTGCGGACGTCCACGCCAAGGCTGTCTGCCCCACTGCCGAAGTTTGGTCGAATGACCACGAATCTTCAATAAAGAAAGCATCGCTTAAACAAGTTTCGTGTGGTGAGTGCCGTCCCGGCTATTCCTTCTTTATTTTACACAATTTATGCATCGTCTCCAACCTTTGGGACTGAGCACCATTGGAAGCGATCCTTGTATAGGGATTGAGGGAGTTGCCCATATATCACAGCTGAATGTAGGGTGTATCTCTGAGTGCCACAGAACTTTTATTTTATTTTGTGCATATATGGACTTCCACTTTATCTGGATGTGCACCTGAGAATACCCGATATTACATATACATATATATATTCTGTGAAGAAATTGTACATTATGGCAACTGAAGAAACCTCATTTTCCCTGAATGATGGCAGAGAGGGGGCAGACGCCTTTTTTATAGAGTGCAACACGCGAGACACTCTGCAGAACTTGAGCACCAAATCGCTAGAATTTAAAGTCACCCAACTAGCGGAACGTGAGGTTCGCTCATTTTGGACTGTCAGATCTTTGAAATCATACCACGAAAGTACCAGAGTCCCCTGGGCCTAAGATTCTACAGAGAACCGGGACAGTTTAATGAGGATCCCGATTTTATGTCGGAGTGGCAGGAATTACACTTGGACTTTCTCTATCCGGGTTCTGGCTTTAGTGCTGAAGAGAAATCTTGCTGAGTATGAACGCATACAGGGCGAGTTGGAGAAAGCCAGGGGAGAACTGTTCACGCGAATGAATGAGACCCAGATTCAAACATTTAATAAGAAATTGAATAAAAAGCTGTTGGTAATACAGGCTGAGGTCAAAGAGAAGAAACGTGATAAGTTTGTGAGAGATAAGGAGGACTATGAGTCAGGTCGGATCTTCAGCTGGAACCCCAGTGTGAATAGAAAGAAATACCAAAGAAAGAGAAGGGCAGACGCCCCAAAAGTGACTTTTGGACCAGTGAATCGGAATCAAGTGCATCGGATGATTCAGTCACTCCAAAACTAAATGAAGGCAACATTGGTTGTGACCCTTTAGGAGAAGCATCCGGAGAGGCCGGCGGAATAAACGAAAAACCAATGAGAAAGTCAAATCGCGTCAGGAAGCAAGTGTCCTGGAGGAGTTAAATATCAGAGCCCAAGAAGATATTGAGGCTCATGGGACACTGGTTGTGAATTTAACAGGACGGGTGTTACCTTTGGGCTGTACCCGGGTCCTTGAACGAGGGCTTGGGTACAGCCTAACGGAACACTTTGATCCAGTCTCCTTTGAAGTTGACCTATATAAATCAGTCAGAAAGCTATTATTGAATAAGTGGCATAGCAATAACTTACAGTTTACTCCACATGTCTTAGAAGGTCAGATTCCGGTTGTACCAGACCCCTTTGCCTTGAACATCGACACAAAATTGAGTTCAGTGGAAAGAGAATGTTTGCAATTATTGAGTGAGGATTGCTCTGAAACACAAACCTCAGAGGTGGTAGAAATTGAACAGTTTCGAGGGGGATCAGGTCCACGTTTTGTCCCCCTTGTCCGGCTGGAAGCAGCATTGATATTTTCTATCAACAGGTACTAAGAGATGTACGTGCTATCCTGTATCCTAGAGAGGAGTTAAATATTAGTCAGGAGGAACTACAAGCGTTGAATTGGCTCCGTGAACAGAAGGATATTGTTGTGAAACCAGCGGACAAGGAGGCAATGTGGTCCTTATGTCAAGGACCTATTATTATGAGGAATCTATGAGACAGTTAGACGATCAAACAGTGTATGAGCGGATACGGGGGACCCTACGCCGGACATATTACAACAATTGAGCAATCTTGTTCATGGATATATCGAGGCGGGTTTTCTAAATAAGAAAATGTTTGATCAACTAGTCCCATCTCACCCTTCCCGCCCATGTTGGTATTTTCTGCCGAAGATACATAAATGTCTGGACCGGCCCCGGGTCGTCCGATCGTCTCGGGGTCGGTTCGGTCACTGAAGCATTATCCAAATACATGGACTGGTTATTACGTCCTTTGTTGACTAGTGCTCCGGCGTATATCAAGGACACTAGTGATTTTTGCGGTCACTACAAGCGGTGGTGTGGCAGGAAGGGGACCAGATGGTATCATTTGACGTGGAGAGCCTCTACACCCGCATCCCACAAGATGCGGGTGTGGAGGCGATCCGCGTCATTGTACAGAACAATGGCAAAAGTGACCGTTTCTGTGATTTTGTGAGTGACTCTCTTCGGTTTATCTTAATGAACAATGTATTTACGTTTAATGCCCAATGGTATAGACAAAGACTTGGCACGGCCATGGGGACCCCCGTGTCTTGCACATTTGCGAATTTGTATCTAGCTAGACTTGAAGATCGGTATGTTTTCTCTCCTAGGAATCCGTATGTGAGTCATATAAAAACCTTTTTCCGTTTTGTGGACGATATCTTTATGATATGGTCAGGCCCAAGAACACAATGTGAAGAATTTCTATCTTATTTGAATTCGAATGATATGGGCATGAGATTCACTATGCAGTTCGGTGGTAACCAATTGGAGTTTCTGGACGTGGCTGTCCGGGCTGAGAGCGACGGTTTGGTCACGGAGGGCTTTAGGAAGCCCACGGCGACCAACTCCTTGCTCCGCCACGACAGCCACCATCCATACTCCGTGAAAAAATCTGTACCGTATGGCCAGTTCTTGAGGCTGCGCCGACTAAATAGCACAGATATTGGGTATTGGAAACAAGCAATGGAGTTAAAAGGTCGCCTCATGAATAGAGGATATCCTGAAAAGGGAATTACACAGGACATGGAGAAAGTAGGGAGAGAACATACACATTTGAGTCTTTTGTATGGTAAGAAAGCTGAAAAAGTGGAGATGGCTAAAGAAGGTGGAGGGAAAAGGAGAAAAGGAGACAACCGGTTTGTCCTATCATTTAATTATACCCCCATGGCTGAGCATGTACGTGCATCGATTTATAAAAACTGGGACATTTTGAAACGGGACACTGATTTGGACATGGTTCACCAGCTCCAGACCTATAATTGCATTCCGCAGGAGTCCAACCCTGAGGAATAAATTGGTATCCAGCATATTCCAACCTGACACCTCTGGGAACTGGTTAACCCGTAATATCCCGGTAGGCAATTTCAGATGTGGGAGTTGTTCCATGTGTAAGTATAACAATCAAAGGAAAGTGGTCTGTATCTCTGGGGTCAGCCACAGGGTGAATTGTTTTATCAATTGCAAAAGCACGTTCGTAGTTTACGCCTTGTTTTGCGAGTGCGGACGTTTTTATATTGGGAAAACAATACGATGTCTCTTTGAGAGAATTAGAGAACATGTAAACTCTATCAGCTCTGGAAAGGGCTGCCCCAGAGTCATTGACCATTTCCGCACAGCACATGGAGGTAGTTTAAAAACTTTATCCTTTTGTGGGCTAGAAGTGGTTAAACTCCCACGCAGAGGAGGCGATAGACATCGCCTCCTATTACAACGGGAGGCACGCTGGATACTGCGTACTCACGCTACAGGTGATCTGGGTCTAAATGATAAAATAGATCTGAACATGTTCCTGTAAAACTGTATATTTGTGCAGAGTCAAGTTTGTTTGTATCTATTAATGTGTATGTCCGCTTGAATGTTTTTACCTCTATACGTTGGGGCAGCGCCTGTGGATCTCAGCAATACGCAGACCTGCCTACATAAGGAGGAGGAGTGTATTACGTCTCCTACGTCAGTGCCTGAGGAAGCGCGTTTGCGCGAAACGGCCGTCGCCTGCTGCGGACGTCCACGCCAAGGCTGTCTGCCCCACTGCCGAAGTTTGGTCGAATGACCACGAATCTTCAATAAAGAAAGCATCGCTTAAACAAGTTTCGTGTGGTGAGTGCCGTCCCGGCTATTCCTTCTTTATTTTACACAATTTATGCATCGTCTCCAACCTTTGGGACTGAGCACCATTGGAAGCGATCCTTGTATAGGGATTGAGGGAGTTGCCCATATATCACAGCTGAATGTAGGGTGTATCTCTGAGTGCCACAGAACTTTTATTTTATTTTGCTCTCTCTCCACTCCTTTTCAACATCTATATCGAACCTCTTGCGGTTAGTATAAGGCAGGATCTGAGGGTGGCGGGCTTTGGGGTCATGGGGAAGCAGGACCGCATATCTTTATATGCGGATGACATCCAATTATTCCTCCATCAGACAGACAGTACACTTCCCCGAGTTATGGAGTTGGTTAATTTATTTTGTCACTCCTCCGGTTTGGAGATCAACTGGGCAAAGACCACTCTTCTTCCAATAGATGAATTGCGAGGACTCCCTGATGATCTGATTAATAGATTATCAACCTCTGAGACAATGAAGTACCTGGGGATAGTAACCTCCGCTAAGGTTCAAGACTATGTACAACTGAACTTGATCCCTTTATTACAAACACTGAGATCAAAAATTAAAATATGGCAAAGAATTTTGTCAGCTAGAGCAGACAGAATTTCGATAATAAAAATGGTAATGTTGCCCCAGGTCCTTTATGTTCTTCGCAATTCCCCTATATGGATTGAAGATAAATATTTTAGATTGATAGAGCGGCTGATTAACGATCTATTATGGGGAGGAAACGGGTAAGACTAAAGGCAGTTTATTTCTCTATGCCCTATAAACAGGGAGGTCTCAATCTTCCCTACTTTAAAGGTTACTTTTTGGCATCTCAACTCTGCCTTTTGACGACTGGGAAAATAGCTATCTCTGCAGGAAATTGGTTCAAGATTCAGGCTTTCCGGACTTTTTACAGTACTGGAGTCTGACTATTTATTTAATTTGCAGAATTATTATAAACCTTTCTGCAAAATGGCTATGAAAGCCTGGACGGTCATTAAGAGTTGGTTTAAGGTTAGGGCATCACTTATCTGTACCCCCTGTGGCATAATTTGAAGCTTTTGAATCTCGAGGATCTGAACTGTCAGCAATATTGGAGGAATAAAGGGATCAACTATCTGAGTCAAGTGGTCGAAAACGGACAAATTTTGACCCTTGTGGAGCTAAAGGAAAGGGTAAATGTAGGTGAGGTGGCTTGGTATGCATACTTTCAACTGCGATCTGCACTTTTTCATATTTCTCAGACTCACACACTTAATATAGATACCCCGGTATTTTTGCACAATTTGATTCAAAATAAGGAGGTTATGAAAGTTAAGATTTCGCATTGTTACAGATACTTGATGGAAAATTTTTTTGGACACCCTTTCTCCAGGACAAAAATCCTGGTCCTCTTCACTCTTAGGTTTGGGCCTCCCGAATTGGGAGAAGATAGGTAATAGTTTAAGTCAAGTTTCACATAATTTTAACCACACCGTGGTTCAGTTTAACATAATGCATAAAATATATATCACACCCTGTGGCTCCACAGGAGAGGACTTGCAGCATCCTCTGGGTGCCCCCGCTGTGGGGTCCCAGGAGCAGATCATTTGCATTTGTTCTGGGAATGCCCGACGGTGAGCAAGTACTGGAAGTCAGTTCAAAGAACCTTAACACAAAGACTCACTATCGATATTCCCCATCTCCCAGATTATGGGTCCTGGGGATTTATCGGAGATCAACTGTCAGGATTTGAAGGGTCGATTGCTGATAAAGCTGATTTTTTAGCTAGACTTCTCATATCTAGAAAATGGCTTTCCCCTCAGCCCCAGATTGCACCAACTGGCTTAACTTGGCCAATAAGGTTAGAAGTTATGAGAAGATCCTGTATAGACAGCGAGGATCTCTTGAAAAGTGGCATAATATATGGAAGTGCTGGGACGATAGTTAAACGGTTTATTAATAATTCCTTATTTTATTTTTATTTTTTATTTTTTTTTCTCTCTGCAAGGCAGGGGGGGAGGGAAGGGTTGGGGGGTTTCTTTTTTATGTCTTCTTTTTACTTGTAATATGATGCAAATTGAAAATTAAAGATTTATAAAGGGGAAAAAAAAGTATAGAGTATAAATACAAATGGCGGTGCATTGACGGGCGTCTTTCCCTTTCTCTTACTGGAAAAGTTGTACTTTCTAATGCCACCATTTAAAATGGCATACCATTTAGTGGATAGCGGGGAAAAAATCCAAATGGGGGAAATGTAAAAAACAAACAAAACACAATTCCACCAGTTTTACAGGTTTTGTCTTGTGCCCATTATTCTCTGGGTATTAGTCTCAATAATAAAACATGCAAAATTGGAACAGAGTTGGAGTACCCCAGTGGATATGTTATAAATGATGTGTGGCACCCAAAGGGATGCAGGGCGCTGACCTATAAAACCTTGGATGAGCTCCATAAGTGCTTCACACACAAGTTCATTTACCTTTTGGGAGACTCAACTTTAAGACTGTGGATGTCTTACTTTCAGAAGCATGTCAAGACACTGAAACCGTTTATTCTCCATGAAGATAACTGGGCGCGTCAGCTTTTAGGCTTCGATGTAAACAACAATATGAGAATTTCTTGGAAGAGGCACACCTTCCCTTTTATTACTGGCTCGTATCAATCATGGAAAGAGGAGCGCACCATTGCTCGTGAAATCGACTTAATAAGAGGTGATAAGAGAACTGTGATTGTACTGAACATTGGAGTGCATTTCAGAGCCTACCCCGTCTATTACTTCATTAAGAGACTCTATAATACACGGCGGGCTATAGAGCGTCTGTTCCTTAGAAGCCCGGAAACCAAAGTGATAATTAAAACCGAGAACACAAGTCCCATGAAGAACAATTTTGAAACAATGAGTGATTTTCATGCTTCTGTACACTATTTTATCATGGAAATGGTCTTCAAGGGCCTCAATATTGGCTTTGTTAATGGCTGGGACATGACCAACGCATTTGACACCAATGAACTTCATCCTTCGGAAAATGTTATTGAGAATGAGATTAAAATGCTGATGACGTAAAAGGGAAAAAAAAAAAAGAGACAGCAGGAAGTAAAGAAAAGCCCAGAAAATACAGGAAACCAAAAGGTTCTAAGCTATTTTCGAAACACTTTTTTCCTTAATGGACACGTTCTTTAAGTGTTCTGTTCACAATGGCACCGGTTTCTGTCCCATTGCAGTTCCAGTATTGTTGATTGTAAGAATAACGCAGAGTGCAGCATTATTTTTCTTTAAAAAACACAGAAAGCCAAAATGACACCTACTGGAAACTATTATGTCAAAGGGATCCATCAGAATCAATTGGAATCCATTTGAAAAGGGGAATGGAAGGCACAGGGGCCTAATCACAATGTTTAGAGATGAGTGAATTTTTAAAAGAAATCGGTTCAATCCGAATTTATTTATAAAAAACTGCCATCTCCTGGCTTCAGAGAGCCTTTATAGTGGTGTAGAGCACTGTGCCTTGCAGTAACACACATAGGGAGTCTGCTCTGGTAGTGAAATAATACAGTGAGTCAGTATGACATGTAGATGACAGCCACAGAAAAAATGCAACAGCACTCTGCAACCAGCACTCTGCCCTGCCTATATGCTGGAAAAGTGAGGCGTGTACATTTTGATCAAAAGGTAATAAGCCACTCGCCGCGCCAAGGCCGCCTCAATGAGTCGTCCTAACGCTAAATCCTACCTCTTATGGGCCATGACAGCCACACAAAATCCAGGGAGTGCAGGCCCAGCATGCATAGGCAGGGCAGAGTGCTGGTTGCAGAGTGCTGTTGCATTTATTCTGTGTTTGTATGTACATTTCGCTACGTGCACCTGCTTTCAGGGACGTGCTGACTGACCCCCTTTTTTATGTAGTATGTAGATGACAAACGTCGCTCTTAAAATCATTGCACACTTACCTTATTTGGGCAGTCACAGGGCCAAAACTGACCAAATAACTCAAGTATGAACTCAGCCTTAGAGGTCGATGTTAGCGCCAAGAAGAAGCGCACTCCTTTTACAATGTCGTCAGCTGATTCCACATAGATGTCTACAGAACCTGTTCTATTAAACAATTATACAAGTAGAGCCCCCCGACAGAGTGGAGAGGGTGTCAGCAGTAAGTTTGTGTTGACGTCACTGATTATTTTGCCCTTCCTCTAATCCATCAGAACAATAACCCTGGTTCCTGTCTGTTGAGCATCCACCTTCACTCGGTCAGTGTAGAGGTGGAGGCGGCATCAGGAGGAAAGACAGAGTATGCAGGTGGCAGCAGCAGCATCAGGAGGCCACAGCGTGGCAAGGTGACATAGTGTTCAGGTAGCAGCAGCATCAGGAGACCACAGAGTGGCAAGGTGACATAGTGTGGAGGTGACGGCAGCATCAGGAGACCACAGAGTGGCAAGGTGACCAGCTGAAAATGGTGGGTGAAAGAAGGAGCGCTTTGCATCAGATGCATGGCATCAGGTGGGTGGCAGCATCAGAATAGTAGATGAGGCAGGTAGCCAGAAGAAACCGGTCTCTTTTGTCAAAGTGTTGGTGTGGCACTATGGATGATCTAGTCGGATGCATCGGTCATTGGTGGGTGGAAATCCTGTCTGATCCACGCCTGATCCATCTTGACAAAGATCAGTCTCTCCACATATTGGGTGGACAGGCGAGTTCTTCTTGGGGTAACTATGGCCCCCGCCGCACTATACACCCGCTCTGATGCCACACTACTGGCCGGGCAGGACAGCTTTTCCAGGGCAAACTCTGCTAATTGCAGCCACAAATCCAGTCTGGCTGCCCAGTAGTCCAGCAGATCTTCAATGTGGGGTCGCAGGGTACTGTCCAAGTATGCCACCAGCTGCTGGTTTAGGTCCTGCTCCTGGTCTAGCTGATGGTGAGTAGTTTCTTCACTAGGTGGGTGAAGAAAGCTGCTCATTAGCGACTCTAGACTCAAGTTGCTGCTGATGGAGCTGTAACTACCCCCGACCCTGCCACAGCAGCCAAGGCAGAGGAACGTGAGATCAGAGGTCCTCCGGGTCGGACCTGCCCAGGCAAACGAGGTGGAGAACAGTCCCTACAGTGGAGGCTGAGGACACGGTAGAGAATGAGGAGGCAGAGGCGTACATAGTCGCAGGACCAACAGCGTGAGAACGTGGAGGAGGCGATGTCACCTGGCCAAGTTGATGGTGTGGCTGGGCAGGAACCACATTTACCCTCTGGGCCATAAAGGACATATATTGCGCTTGACCATAGTTACAGAAACCGACCAATTTTCCCAAAAAAGGCTGTATCACAAAAAAATTTCACCAATGAATGGCTAATCGACATAATTCGGTTCATATAGAAGAAAGTCTACAAGTACCTATCAATTTTCCCGTATTCTTTTTCATATTAATACACCCCCAAAAAAAAAAAATATAACAATCACAATTCACTGCAGAATGGCAAATAGGACGTACGTATCTATCCTATCAATACACCCTGTAAATGGCTGTAGTACAATGGAACTTCACCGCTGAACAGCAAATATTTTTTTTTTTGCCACTAATACACACCAAAAAGGGCTGTCATTTTCTAACTTCAACACGCAACGGCTAAGCCCTTTTTCTTTTTCCCCACTAATACATGCCATAAAGGGCATTAGAACATATACAAAAAAGGCTTTAGAACATATAACTGCACCCCTCAACGGCAAATATATTTTTCTTTTTTCCACTTATACACTCCACAAAAGGCTTTAGAATATATAACTGCACCGCTGAACGGCAAATATATTTTTCTTTTTTCCACTTATACACTCCAAAAAAGTGCTTTAGAACATATAACTGCACCGCTGAACGGCAAATATATTTTTCTTTTTTCCACATATACATGGCACAAAAGCCTTTAGAATATATAACTGCATTGCTGAACGGCAAATATATTTTTCTTTGTTCCACTTATACACTCCACAAAAGGCTTTAGAATATATAACTGCACCGCTGAACAGCAAATATATTTTTCTTTTTTCCACTTATACACTCCAAAAAAAGTGCTTTGGAACATATAACTGCACCGCTGAATGGCAAATATATTTTTCTTTTTCCACTTATACACGCCACAAAAGGCTTTAGAATATATAACTGCACCACTGAATGGCAAATAGGACCTTACTTTTTTCCAGTTATACACTCCACAAAAGGCTTTAGAACATATACCTGCACTGCTGAACGGCAAATATATTTTTCTTTTTTCCACTTATACACGCCAAAAAAGGCTTTAGAACATATAACTGCACCCCTCAACGGCAAATATATTTTTCTTTTTTCCACTTATACACTCCACAAAAGGCTTTAGAATATATAACTGCACCGCTGAACGGCAAATATATTTTTCTTTTTTCCACTTATACACTCCAAAAAAGTGCTTTAGAACATATAACTGCACCGCTGAACGGCAAATATATTTTTCTTTTTTCCACTTATACATGGCACAAAAGCCTTTAGAATATATAACTGCATTGCTGAACGGCAAATATATTTTTCTTTGTTCCACTTATACACTCCACAAAAGGCTTTAGAATATATAACTGCACCGCTGAACAGCAAATATATTTTTCTTTTTTCCACTTATACACTCCAAAAAAGTGCTTTAGAACATATAACTGCACCGCTGAATGGCAAATATATTTTTCTTTTTCCACTTATACACACCACAAAAGGCTTTAGAATATATAACTGCACCGCTGAACGGCAAAAATATTTTTCTTTTGCCACTGATACAGGACAATAAGGGCTTTAGAACATATAACTGCACCGCTGAACAGCAAATATATTTTTATTTTGCCACTAAAACACGTAAAAAAAGGCTTTAGAACATATTACTGCACCACTGAACAGCAAATATATTTTATTTTTGCCACTTATACATGACAAAAAGGGCTTTAGAATATATGACTGCACCGCTGAATGGCAAATATATTTTTCTTTTTTCCACTTATACACGCCAAAAAAGGCTTTAGAACATATAACTGCACCCCTGGACAGCATATATAGTTTTCTTTTTCCCACTTATACATGGCACAAAAGGCTTTAGAATATATAACTGCACCGCTGAACGGTAAATATATTTTTCTTTTGCCACTAATACACGACAAAAAGGGCTGTAATTTTCGCACTTCACCACACAATTTCTAATAAGCCCCTTTTTTCCCACTAATACATGCCAAAAATGCTTTAGAACACATAACTGCACCACATAAAGGCAAATGAGATGTAGAAATATTTCCCTGTAATAAACCCTGTTAATGGCTGTATCAAACAGCACTTGCACCACCATAACAAGAACAGATTGCTGGAATTACAGAACTGTATAATGGCAACTTGGATCCCCAGTCAGTGCAGAAAGGTGTAATAGGATTATTCCTATTACCCAGGCTGTCACCTCCCCTTCTGAACCCTGTTCAACATAAATGCTGTGGAATGATTCCTCCCTATCCTTTCCCTACACCTTGAATAATCTTTCCTTGAACTTCTAAATATTTTTTTTTAGCACAATTAAGTTTTTTCTAGCACTGTCCCTATCGCCTGCTGACATCTCTCCCTGCAATAAGTACACTGGAAAATGGCAGAATCCAAGATGGCTGAGGGTATTTCTAGGGCTGTGACATCACAGGGATGGCTGGCTGCTGATTGGCTGCATGCATGGCATTATGGCTGATCCCGTCTTTCCAGAGTTCCTTGCTTCATGTCCTCACACGTGCAGCAGCCATTTTAGGAAAAAATGTGATTCGTTACCATGTAGTGTGAGGAAATTCGGATTAGGTGCGAATCTAATTTTTCCTGAAATTCGGATTGAATTCCACTTAGTCATCTTCAAGTCGCTCATCTCTAACAATGTTACTTCAGATTTTCATCCTCTAATACAAACCCCCTTCTCTTCTTGCTATGCCTTAATTGACTCCTAAACAGAGCCAGCAATGGGCAAGTGTCGGGGCCCACTCCTTCTGGGGGGACCCACTCGTTTCTGCGTGTTCCCTTTAAACATTTTTACAAACTGTTGCTTGCTAGCGCTGCGCAGCGCTGCCGCCAGCATAAAAGATCTCCAGGCCTGCAGGGTGCGGAGCGTCAGTGCGCCACGTGCATGTGCACGTGCGCGAGTACACTGGCCGGAATGGCAGGCCCTTCAGCAGAGGAAGCCGGCGGGAGTTGGAAGGAGGAGGGCCGGCTCCCAAGGTGGCTGTAGTAAGGAGAGCATGGTGCGCTGTGCAAGGACCCAAGGAAACATGACAGGGCCGCTGGAGAGCTAAGGAGTGCAACCTGTCAGTCTTCAAGTAAGTGGTTCCCTCCTCCCCCAATCATGGTTCTGTCCAGTCTCATAGTTCTCTGCTCCCCCTCCTCCTGTCACCCCACTAGTGACCCTGCTCCCCCCTCCTCCTGTCACCCCACTAGTGACCCTGCTCCCCCCCTCCTGTCACCCCACTAGTGACCCTGCTCCCCCCGCTTTCTGTCACCTCACTAGTGACCCTGTGTGTTCCTGTACAGAGAGGAGCCTGGCTGGAGTGTGGTGAGGCCTAGTTGTGTGTGTGTCCCTGTGTGTCACCATCACCATGCTTGCAGTGTTCCTATGTCTTGACACAGCTGCATCAGGATGTTCTGTGCAGGGCAAGAAGAAGAAGATGGAAGAGGAGGCATCGCCGCCAGCATGGAGTCCATGGGAGAGACACAGGGAGGCACAATAAGGACATAACTCATAAGTAACACTACCACATGACCTACACTAGTGTTATCTGTGGTTTTACATAGGCCTGCAGGTAACACTAAAACATTATTAGCACTAGTGTTATCTGTGCTGTTACATAGGACTGCAGGGAACATCTACTATATTATCTGTACTCAGAGAGTTATCACTGTGTAAGGGGGCCCACTGAGACTTTATCGCCCAAGGGCCCACATCAACCTGGAGCCGGCCCTGCTCCTAAACATTGTGATTACTATTAAAAGTCCTGAAAATTTAAGCTGTGGTACAAAAATAGACTAAGAAAAGAAGCATTCGTTCTCAAATGTCTAATTTTTAATGCAGTCAGAAAGGTTAAGTTATAGTTACAGGTATAAAAATTAATGCAAATGCAGTTTTCCAGCCAAAACCGACAATTTCACCTTGCTACAGAATCCTTGTGCAGTAATTGTGTGCACTCAGCAGTTTGCTTCCCACTGGTTTTTACTGCTATAAGTCTCTGTGACCATAGGCACAGGTACCTGTTCACACAGCGGAAGTATTTAGCTCCTCTTCCTACTTGTGTTTGATAAGAAAACTGGAATAGAACAGCAGGAAAGCAAGAAAATACTGCAACCCTGAAAAGTTTGGTTTAGATGTCTGAAAGGTTAAGGGTCCATTCACACGTCTGTGTGTGTTTTGCGGATCCACGGATCCGCGGATCCGCAAAACACGGACATCGGCGATGTGCGTTCCGCAATTTGCGGACCGCACATCGCCGGCACTCTCATAGAAAATGCCTTTTCTTGTCCGCAATTGCGGACAAGAATAGGACATGTTCTATTTTTTTCGGGAACGCAATTGCGGACCCGGAAGTGCGGATCCGCAATTGCGGACCCGGCCGGGACATCGTCTGTCCCCATTGAAACTAATGGGTCCGCAATTCCGTTCCGCAAAATGCGGAATGGAATTGCGGACGTGTGAATGGACCCTAATGGTACTAAGAGGACGTGGATCGGCTGTGTCTACGGAATAGATGTGGCTTAGGGATACTCCTAAGGGCCTTATCTAAGTGGTGTCCCTGGTCTTCACCCTTAAACCCTACACAGGGATCTGGACTCCGCTGCAGGGGAACCACAGGGCGCTACCTCTTGGAGTACTCTCTGTTCAGCAGACTGCTTACCCACAAGGGTAAAGAAACACTGTTAGGGAGCCCCAGGGGATCAGGCAATACTGTAGTCAGGGACAGACAAAGGTCAGGGCAGACAGAGTTCATGCAATCCAATAAACAGTCCAAGGTCATGGAGAACAGGTCCAAGGTCAGGACAGGCAGCGAAGGGTCAAATCCAGATGTCAGGCATAGTCGGTACATGGACAATCTAACAGCATACCTTAGAACCTCTATAAGATCAGATATCATATAGTACAGGGATGGCCAACCTGTGGCTCTCCAGCTGTTGTGAAACTACAACTCCCAGCATGCAAAGACTGCCTACAGGTATCTGCCTACAGCAGGGCATGGTGGGAATTGTAGTTTTACAACAGCTGGAGGGCCGCAGGTTGGCCATCCCTGATATAGTACATGACAACCTCTTTCTAACAAAGCTAGAACCAGCCCTATACCTCACATGGATCCAGAGATCTCCTTATTCATTGCTCTGCTAGATTTATATCAAGCTGAAAGTGCAAGGGGAGTGTCTTTTCTGCTGCAGCTAAAGGGGAGTGTCCTTTCTGCTGCAGCTCTTTTCCTATCACAGCTCAGTAGGCAGTTGAAGGAGGAAACTGAACATATGCGGCCATCGCATTGGGTTGGACAAAGAAATAAGAAAAGTACAAACAGCAGGTGGCGCTATACAGATACATTTTATTGAATAACTCAGTGGCTATACAAAATTTATAATTACATGCAATTACAAAACTATTCAGATCCAGGTTTGAAAACAGTAGAATATTTTTTTGTGGGACAACCCCTTTAGGTTCCCCAGAATAGCAAGCCACTGGCTGGGAAAGATGAGAGTGCATGCTGGCCCTTTAAGAGCCGGAAGGGGGGCCTGCATGGAGTGGATGGAGCAGGATACACCAGGTAGGAGGAGAGGGACAATGACGGGTCTGAACTGCCAGAAACAAAGGGCAGAGATGCAGGAGAGCAAAATCTAGGCCATGTGCACCAGCAGGAGTGGAGAAGTGGCTGACATGGACTACCACCATAACAGGTATCTGTCTACCTACTTGGGGAAGTTCATACGAGTTTTCTTATGTAATAACATTAAAAAAATGGTATTCTTAATGAACATCAACATATTTATTGAGGCCACTAATGCTTTTAACCACTCAAACAGCAGTCACTGCTTATGTTGCTTTTAGATGGTATAGCTGCCCTGTGGCACCCAAAGTGACCCTGAACAAAACAAGTTGCAAGCCGAGATGGGAAGAATAAAAGTAAGCTACACTGATATTTCATTTTACATAGTGACAGTAACTGTCACGGGGCCGTGACTAGGGTCGTGCTGGCTGTTGCTAGCGGCAGAGTGCTGGCTACGGCTTCACATGTGAATTTGCGCGAGGACGAGTGTACCCCTTTGACTGTGTATTGGTATTTGTTCTGTTTGTCATTTGTGTGCCTGGTGGCTAGGGGCAACCCTCGTGCTGCAGTTCACTAGCTGAAGATCCTGTACGGTTGCCATGGGCCACGCCCATGCTGCAGTTTACTAGCTGCAGATCTTGTTTGGTGCTTTCAGTTGCCATGGGCAACGGCCGTGCTGCAGCCCCTAGGCTGCAGCTCCTGTTCTGTGTTGGTAGGGTTAACTCCCCTGTCTGTTCGTTTGGGGTTAATCTTTCCTTTTTTTTGTTCCGTGGGTGTGGCTTTCCAGGTGCACTCATGGGATTAGCTTTTGTGCCTGTGTTTCCCTCAGTCCTGCGTCAGTCTCCCTTGGACTTAGTTCTGTTCTGTCTGTCCTTGGGGTATTTGTTCGTACCTTGCTCTTCCCCATGCTGCCGACCCTTGGGGATTCTGTCTGTCTTACTCTGTGTTGGTTTTGCCTGCTTTTTCATTGGTCTTTCTCCGGCTTCGTTTTGCCCTGCATGCTTCACTTGTCTAGTGCAGCTAGACTAGGGCGACAGCTTAGAGGGAAGCTGCCATGATAGGTTTTGGGGACGAGGGGACGTCTGGGGAAGTCATAGGTAAGTTGAGGGCTGTGAGAGTGTAGTGTACGGGAGCTGCAATGCCCGTCACTACAGAAGGGTCACTTGTGTGCGGTCGTTCCCCTCAGTTTTGAGGAGATTGGTGCAAGACATCTTCATGTAATGCCATGCTGTGTATTTCCCTGTTACTGTGATATTTGCCATGTGCAGGCCTGCTAGGGGTGTCATTCCAGCTCTAGGTCAGTAGAGGGAGCTAGGGAGCCCTAGTTTATATATAGGCCCAGTCAGGGAAGGAGAAGTCAGCCCAGGCCCTATAGCCTGAGAGGGTCCAGCCTAGGAAGATTCATTCCCTAGGAGGAGCAGTCCAGACCCTAGGACTAGTGGAGAAGTGTTTCCTCCTTAGTTGAGCTGCATACAGGACAAGGATCCCTGCAGGAGCATCACTGGTCACCAGCCTGAGTGAGCTGAGGGAAGGCAGAGCAGTAACCAAGACAGCAAGAGGTACTACTAATATCAGAGGAGGTACTCAATAATTATTATCCCAAGGATATAAGCCGAGAGAGGGCATTGGGGCCTTGGAGGATAGTGTCCATGTTCCAGGATCAGACAGGTAGAGAGTGCAAGCCGCCTGTAATGCGAGTGTCCTGTGTGTTAACCCTCTATGATCACCTTGCTACATGTCGCCTGCCATTAAATATACCGAAACCAACCGTCTTCTAAGGAATTGCGCTTCCATCTATGTCCATGTATGACTACTACTAAAGATCCAGTAAAGTTCAAGTTCTGTTTTATTACAACGTGGTTCCTCAATTATTCCTACTATCAGCAAACGGCGTGCCACCGTTACTTGGCACTGGCGTCACGAACTCTATCTATAACTACCTGTCCTTGCAGATGTATCAGAGAGTCAGCCTGTCTCAGGTTAGTGGTCATAATTGCACTACAACACCCAGGAACACTATTTAACCCTAACTTGAGTATGCTGCAAGAGGTTAAGTTAGGTGGAGGTGGGGTTAATGAAAAGGGGTGGAGTTGTGGGGGTATTTAAGGGGAGCAGAGCGGGAAGCCAGGCGCCATTTTAGGTGGAAAAATCTGAGGTGGAGAAATCTGAACTTACCTAGAGATGGAGGCCCTCTTCAAAAAGCTTAGGGAGACGGCGGAGTCGCGTGGCTCGGAGTGGTTGGAGGCACAGGTGGCAGGCATGCTTGGTGGGGAGGCGGCGGGCACGTCCAGCTCAGCGCCGGAGGGCAGGCGGCCACTGCAGGTACGTCCACCGGCGCGCCTTAGCCCAAGCGAAAACCCAAGGGCTCAGCGCCGGATTGAGCTTCAGCGGCTGCCTCCAGGCGCGGGAGGAATGCCGCTGTACGGCATAGCCCAGCGTAGGACAGGGGTCCCCCCGTCCGTCCTCTCCTGCAAGCGGCAGTGGATCGGGACCTGAGCCTGCGGGATCCCCCTCCTCAGCAGGGGCGGGGAGGCCTGCGCGGAGTGGGAGTGTGCGTTAGGGATTCGAGGCCGGGGACGGCTGCTGGATGGCAGAGGCCCAGGCCTTGGGACACAGACGAGGAGGACAACAGTGGGGGCAGACGGCAGCAGAGAGAGGAGTCAGCGACATCATCTCAACGCGCATCCAGCACCGTGGAGGCTGGGATGCAAGGATCCAGATCCGTGGTGGAAGAGATGCCTGATGATGTCCCGTCGCAGAGGACGGTTGGGTGCGGCGGTTGGCCCGGGGGCTTTGTTGGCGAAGACGGACATTGAAGCGGCTTTTCGGCTACTCCCGGTACATCGGGATAGCTTGCATTTGTTGGGATGTTTTTGGGAGGGGGTTTTTTATGTGGATCGATGCCTGCCGATGGGCTGTTCATTGTCGGGTACTTATTTTGAGGCCTTCAGTTCTTTCTTGGAGTGGGTGGTGGTAGACGTTTCAGGTTGTCAGTCAATCATCCATTACCTAGATGATTTCTTGTGTTTGGGGTGTTAGGGGACAGCAAATTCGCGGGTTTGTCATTTGTTGCTTTCCACTTTACAGTCGGTGTTTGCGTCGTTCAGGGTTCCGCTGGCGGAAGGGAAGATGGTTGGGCCCACGACGGAGTTGAGTTTCTTGGGGATCGTTTTAGACACTGTAGCAATAGAGTGCAGGTTGCCGGAGGATAAGTTGGTGAATTTGCGGGCTGAGGTTGACAGGGCGGGCAGGGCCGTTAAGATTCGGTTAACGGATTTGCAATCGCTGCTGGGGAAGTTGAATTTTGCATGTCGCATTATACCCATGGGCCGAATATTTTGTAGGAGGTTGGCGGCTGCTACGGAGGAGGTGACAGTGGCCCATTATTTCATTCGGCTAGGGTGGGAGCTGCGGAGGGATCTGGAGGTGTGGGCGAGGTTTATGG
The DNA here is from genome assembly GCA_033119425.1 of Bufotes viridis. Taxonomy (NCBI): domain Eukaryota; kingdom Metazoa; phylum Chordata; class Amphibia; order Anura; family Bufonidae; genus Bufotes; species Bufotes viridis. The sequence goes on along the minus strand of CM065590.1, from coordinate 69,740,681 downwards.
CAGAATTTAACGGGAGGGCATTGGTGTTGGGGGAGGCAGTGGATAGTGTGGATTTTGAGTTGTTTTTGGACGCGGCAGGGGGAGTTGGTTTTGGGGTTTGCGGATGGCTGGCCTGAGTGGTGCGCGGATCGCTGGCCTGAGTCTTTTGGGGTACGGGGATAGGTTCGGAACTTGGCCTTGTTGGAACTCTTTCCTATTGTGTTAGCGTTAGAATTGTGGGGGGGAAAGTTTCGTATTAAAAAGGTGAGGTTTCATTGCAACAAATTGGGGGTGGTGCAGGCAATAAATAACTTGTCGGCATCGTCCCCTCCGGTGGTTTGGTTGTTGCAGCATATGGTTTTGCGTTGTCTGAGGTTGAATGTATGCGTGGTGGCTGTTCATGTAACGGTATTGCGGATGCTCTTTCTCGTTCGCAGTGGGAGCGTTTCCGGCAGTTGGCGCTAGAGGCAGAGGTCATCGGGCTGGAGTGTCCGGGGACGTTGTGGGAGATCTTGGAGGTACTGTGAGAGGGCTGTTCAGGGCCTCTCTGACTGCTGATACGTGGGCTGCATATGACGAGGCGTGGGATGGCTGGGTGAGGTGGTGAGGTTTACTCGGCGTGGGGGTGGATGCGGGTGAAGTTCCGCTAATGTTATTTTTGGGTTGGAAAAAGGAACAGGGGTGGTCGGTGTCCCAGGTGAATAGGTGTATGTCTGGGATGGCCTTTGGTTTCAAGCTGCGGGGGCTGAAGGACAGTACTAACGCATTTTTGGTTAAGCAGGTGTTAAAGGGTTGGCGAAGGGGTCAGAGGTCTCTGGATAGGCGCCTCCCAGTTTCGTTCAAGTTGTTGTTAAAGCTCGGGGGTCAGTTGGAGACTGACAGCTCCAGAGGAGAGGTGAAGTTCTGCAAGGCGGCATTTGCGCTGGCTTTTTTCGGAGCTTTCAGATTGGGCGAATTGGTGTGCAAGAATCTTCATTGTGCAGGGGGGTTGAGAATGGAAGATGTGGAAGTATTCGGGGACAGGGTGGTGGTCAGGTTGCGAAGGTCCAAAACGGATCAAGTATGGCGGGGTTGTGATGTTTGCTTGTTTGAGGTGCCGGGATGTTCTATGTGCCCTGTATCCTGTTTGCGGGAATATTGCGGGGGGCTAGGAAAAGGTGGGGGCCCCCTTGTCCAGATTCCAGTTCCTGGCGGTGTTTAAGAGGTGCTTGAAGGAGGCGGGAATGGATTCTCAGGATTACACGGGGCACTCGTTTAGGATTGGGGCGGCCACAGAAGCAGCAAGCCTGAGGATGAGTGAGGAAGTTATTAAGAGAATAGGGCGGTGGGAATCGAGTAGGTTCCAGTCTTATGTTCGTTTGGGCACGTTGTAATGGGGGCAGATTGCTGGTGTGGCATTAATGTTGCTGTTTTTTCTGTGTTTCTTTTAGGGACTTTCCCGACTTTGGTATTGATTATCGAGCACTCCTTCATTTTCTGGGGGGCTTTAAGGGCTGATGTGCGACCTAATGGTCGACAGATGCGCTTTGACAGGGAGGTGGCGGCCATCCGGTGGCTAGATTATTGAGGTATGTTGTGGGGAGGGGTTTTGAGGGAGGTGCATCGTTTTCTGCAGTTGGACAGGCCTCCGGATGTGTTGGTGCTGCATGTGGGTGGAAATGACTTGGGGGGGGGGGGGGGGGAGCCGGTGAGGAAATTAATTAGGGATATTAGGTTTGACCTGTTACGGTTGTGGTCATTGTTCCCTGGGATGGTGGTAGTTTGGTCGGAAATCGTTCCCAGATGGTGTTGGAGGGAGGCACGGTCAGTGGAGAGGATAAACAAGGCTCATATTAAGGTTAACAGGGCGGTTGGAAAGTTTGTGGCAAGGAATGGGGCTGTGGTGGTACGGCATTTGGAATTGGAGCCGGGTGTGGGCGAGTTTTGGAGGACGGATGGTGTTCACCTTAATGCGGTGGGCATCGATCTGTGGGATTTGGGGCTGCAAGGGGGGATTGAACGAGCCTTGGGGGTATGGAGGGGCGCGCAAGCTTGAGGGGGGAGGTCAAGTTGCGCTTCCGTGGCGGTAGGAGGTCCTTGAAGACGGTGGTAGGGCTTGGTGTCTTGTGGATGGGAGGGCCTCAATTGTTGGGGCTGGACTCCCAGGGTGGAAAGTTGGTTGGTTCCAGTGGGGTGTCATCACTCGGTGTCTCCGAGCTGGAGTGATACGGCTGGAGGCAAAGTGGATTGAGCCGGGTGTTGTGGTACACCAGTTGGAATCTGGGCTTCTAGGACCCCCTTCGTCAGGTTTATGTATATATGTAATTTGGTATGTTATATTAATAAAAGGCTGCTGTGGCCATTTAATTCCAATATTGGCTCTGTGTATTTTATTAGTGGGGATATGGTAAAAGCAGGGTGGGGGACTCTGAGTGGCCAGGGTAAGGGTATAGAGGACACGAGGGAATTCCACAATAACCTAATCATGTTATTCCTTGTTATATTCTTGCTATTTCTTGTGTTGTCCACTCTCCTTCGGAAGGGGGTCTGTCGTTCCTAGAAGGGGGAATATTCCTGCTTCTAGGTTACGTTTGCCTGGCTTGTTATTACTTGCCTTGTTCATGTTATGCTTTACGCTATGTACTGTCGGTACCTCACTAGGTACCTGTTGTCCGCTGGTTCCTGCGGTCATTGACTAGTTTATGCTCTGGAGTCTCCCCTGGCAACTACCGTCTGGTCAAGTCTATCCCCACCATCAGGGGCCCTAGTGAAGTCCAGAGTATTGCTAGTCACTGGCGCAGTGGGTTCACACCCACTGAGCATGCACAGTCCTTTGAGCTTGTTTGTTTATATTCCTTGCCCTGGTTATGTTGTATAAACTGCTGGTGTTCTGAGATGTGGTCATTTAATGTTTTTTTTCCGGGTGTCTCGTGAGGTCTAACGTTTGGTCCTCCGACGTGACAGTAACTATTCTGATATACATTAAAATATTAGAAGTAAGAAATAATGTAATATTCCTTGCAATCCCATTCCCGTAGACTTATAGGTACAGTGGAGACCAGGTCTAAAGTTTTCTTCTTCCGTTTTCCACAATAATTACCATAAGTTGTACCTGCAGCTTCCACTAGGGGGAGCTCACTGCATACAGCACACAGCCATACAGAACTACTTCCAAAACTTGCTGTATAGGTTTATATGTAGATATTTACCCCAAGTGGTGGTGCCTGCAAATATAATTGCAAATACAACCAAAGAAAAAGAAATATCACAGACAGGCCGCACCTCTAAAGATAAAAAAGTAATTTATTGAAACACACACTAATTAAAAACAACAATACATGGAAAACATCCCTCCACCGGGTTGTATAATGTGCGAAATGCAGCCAGTACCACCGCCTGACAATGAATAATAATTGGTATGAGAAACATACAAATGTAAATCTCATCAAATAATATACTTATCAGAAAGACAGTGGTGGCACAAGGCGAATAAAAACCCACAGCAAATATAATTGCATCATTTATGGAGTCAGAAAAACAGAGCTCCCCTATACCTTGCATTGTACGTTCTGCATGGTCAAAACTTTTTTTCCAGATTGCATCACCCTTGAAAATTAGAAGACCCTATAGGTGACAACAAAACAACTCATCATGGTCAGTCAGCCAGCATCATCCTCTCTGAATTATTTCCACTCAGAAAATACTATAACCTTCACAATTCTTCTTATTCTCCAGAACGTCTTCTTGACATCAGCACTGAAGGCCTTTAAATGTCTCCTACAGAAAAAAAAAAAAAACATCTTGAATAAATGCTGACTGGGGTCTGGATGGAAGTCATATCCGCTGACTGACTTTTGCACACACGAGGGTTTATTTAGCTTTAGTTTAAGCAGAATGCAGCATCACTCTTCCGTGTGTCAGGCCATCCCTCATCAAGTCACTGTCTACTGTAGGAGCTGCAGGGGTGGAAGGGAAAGTCTCTGACTGGAGCTCGCCCCTCTATCTGTGAGACTCATTCTCTGTCTGAGAAACACTTTATCGCCTGCGATTCCTCTTTGTCAGCCATTTAATACATTGCAGGGCTGGAGAGCGGTTTGAAAGATGATTTCCCTTGGAGCATTTTTCAGCTAGTTCTTGCCCGTGACACCATCAACCATTTTGCTGTATTAACCACTTATATACTACATTCAGAAATGTATCTGTGCATTTGACTCAACAATACTCAATACATGGCCAATTACTCTTTATCCTTTATTTTGTTATCCTTCGTTCGTTATTTCTGAATATGTTTGCTATTGTACAGACAATATTGCTAATTCAAAGCTAATAGACTTATGGGTTTGTAGTGTGGGCATATTATTCAGACCCATTTTTCTTGTGAAGCATTGCTTCTAGGAAAGAATACAAGTCTTCAAGGAGGCACCAAAGGATGGGAAAAAAAAAAGTTCCTCGTCGTCTGTAATACAGTTAGGGGTTCAGGGGCGGAGTGTGACCTTAAAGTGTAAAAAAAAGTTAAAGTGGCCCCATGTTGCAGGCAGAAGGCAAGGTCAACACAAGTAGGTAGGGTTTATTGAGGCACAAAACACCGCCCCAGCAGCGCTAAATGCCACAACGTAGCACAAAATAATATCCTAGCTGCAGAAGTTGTCCCTCTGTGGTGGCCAGCATCAGCTGCTATGTTCTGTCCTCCTACTCCAGTTGCCTCAGGATAGCCAGCCAGGTACATAAGTACTTGATGCTCCAAGCTCCCAAATCGGTGAGCATCAGATCATTAGTTACCTGAAAGGCAGCTGTGAGGAGGGCTCAGGTGCCCTCCTGGGGATTGGCCCACCGGGAAGTTTCCCTGTAGAGTCTATAGCCAGTCCACCCCTGTAGGGGTTTGTGCTGCTATAGGGTTGGGTAATGTCATGTTCATGGACCTTTAAGCTGGCCACACACATTAGACAGAAGTTAGGTGATGGTTTAAAAGCAGTTGAACAAACAATCAACTGGTGAATGTTCATTTTTCAGAAAGCGATCAACTTTTTATCCAATTTTGACCAAAACTGCCAATACACTTTCAATGAGACCGTCTGATGGACAAAGGATCTTTATGGGAACCTTCATTCAAAGAAAGATCTTTCATTCACAAAAGAATCTTTAAACTAAAGATCTTTCGTCTGACGAAAATATGAACTGTGGCCCACTTTTTTTCAAATAAGAATGGACTATCATCTATTGGCTTAAACAATTGCTCTTTGTTAAACTTCAATTGGCGAATGCTTGTTTTTATTGAAATCGTCCATTTTGATCAACTTTAGACTAATGTGTATGGCGATCTTTAGCCTGATATTTCAACATCCAAAGAAGCTTTAATGATTTCAGAAAAAGTCATTACTGTTCCCTTATGAATCCTGTTCTCTATTTTGCAGATTGTGTAATAAAGATCTTATTGTACTTTTATGTTGATGGCCTATCCTCAGGCCTATCCTCACATTGGATGGCCTATCCTCACATTGTGTTCCTTCCAAGCCTTGCTTAACCTATTCAATCAGGCCATCACTATGACAGGAGAGAGCTCCCCATGTAGTGACTCAATTAGAGTACTAATCAATGCAATGCTCTTCTGTGGGCATTATTATCTAGGCCTGTCACAAAAAGAATAGAGCTGTCATACCAATATTCCAGTTCTACGCTACTAGTATCATGAGGATTACCTTTCAGATAAGCTCTTCTCCTCACAGCAGCAGCAAACCTAAATCCACAAGTGCCACACAACCTGCCACTATATCCCCTCATCTTGTGCCAGAATCTGCACTTTGTACTTAATACTGCTGGATGTACCATGAGTTATATTTTGCACTAAGTAAAGAGAGACTGTTAGATGTTTACTTCTGGCCCGATTCTTTAAACCTCCTTTCCACTGCACCAATCCCCAGGGAGTAACAACCTGAGGGAGTACACCGTGACACGGCATCTCATCAGGGCTACTACCACTCCCAACCTATGCACCGGCTCCAGGTTCTGTGACATAACTGCAAAACGTATCTATGTGCAGTGACATCGCTGTCTATTATTCGGGGGAACTCTGAAACAGCAATGTTGGGCAGCAGTCATAGGGGGTAATTGATTAATACTCCAATATGCTGATGGACAATGTGCCTTAATGATGAAAAGGTGCTGCAGAAGGTCCACCAGAAAATAAAATCTATGCTAGCAAGGAGTTGACTTCAGGTAAAATGTGTGCCAGTTTTCTGACACATGCCACCCCACCCATGCACCGCTCCTTTTTTACAAAAGTGCTGAAGGGTTCGGGAAAGGGAGAAAAGTTGCAAATTTTGGTACAAAAAGGGATTTGCTAAGAAATTTGCAAGCTTTCCCCAACTGAAAACGGGCTTAGAAAATTGGTAAATTCCCCTTGTTAAGCTTGCACACATTTTTGAAGATATTACTGTATTAACATAATATATATATATATTTATATATTTTTTTATATAGATATATATTTTGTATGTACTGCACCTGGTTGATTCATTTTGATTGGAATAGTGTGCAGCCATTTTCCAGTCATCGCCCACAGTCTGATCTGGATAACTTGCTTGATGCTATGACAAGGCCATTATACAATAATACTAATATGTCTGTGACAATGTGAAGGCAAGGCTGGTGTCAGAAGAAATCAGGACAATTAATTAGCAGGCGGTGCCGTACCTGGTTAACATGATATTATGTAATCTGGCAGCTACTTGGATGCAGAGAAATGAGAAGGAGATCTAAACTGAGAAATGGATATTTTGGAAGGAATCAAATGAAATCTAAGAAGAATCGTGCTGTATGAAAGGAATCCATAGCCTAGACTCCAGCAGAACTGCGTCTATATACGTAAATAAAGTGATGTGTAACAATATATGATATAATGTGTAAAATAAAATAAAAAAGGGTTCAGTTTGTTTGATGAGAATGAGACTCACTGCTGATGGGGTTTTGTTTTAGCAATAATACTGCACCCCCACAGGTGAAGGACGAGGTGGCTATTGGGGAATGCCCATGTGGGATCTGTAGTCAATGGAAAAGTCCACCATGGATTTTGATGTGAGACCTAAACAAATTCATATCAAAATCCACATACGTTACCTGCAGATTTGCTATGGATTTCCCCGTATGCATTGCAAAGGAATAAATCCGCAGTGATTTTTTTGACAATGTTAAACTGCTGACAGCACTAGGTAGGTGCTTGGGAGGGCAGGACAGACACACCTTTTGTGGAGCTTTTCTCATCAGGAGTAGTGTAAATATGAAGTGCCCTGAAGGAGGAGCTTTACTGTGAAGTGCTCTCTGCATTGAGCTGATTCACTCTGCTCTTGTGATAGCCATAGCATCCAACCAGGAGATCACTACAGCTGTCACTCAGAGAAGAGAGGAGGGGCTCTTCACAGTGAAACTCTGCCTCCAGGGCAACAGCAAGAGCAGATTCTAGCAGACTAAAACTTCATATTGTCAACACTCCTGATGAGAAAAGTTTCACAAAAGGTATGTTTTCTACCTTAATCTTACGCCACTACCTAGTGCTGTCAACAGTTCAGTATGGGCAAAACTATAAATATATGAATGAGTGTAGGTCTGGTTCTTACTCCCCTTTCCTAAAATTTACATCCCCAGTTCCTTCCTCTCCCATGGTTGAACTTGATGGATTTATGTCTTTATTTAACCGTACTATTTAACGATCATATTATACAAAGGATAACACTTCTTTACTGAAACTGAAATATTCCTTTAAGGGTCCATTCACACGTCCGTTGTGTGTTGCAGATCCGGCCGGCACCCCCATAGAGCAGCCTATTCTTGTCCGCAGCTGCGGCGGCGCGTTCCGGAAATGCGGATGCGGAGAGCACACTGTGTGCTCGCCGCATCCATTCTGTCCCCATTCAGAATGAATGGATCCGCACCCGTCCCGCATAATTGCAGAACGGGTGCGGACACTGAATGCGGACGTGTGAATGGACCCTAACAGTCATTGCTACTATTTGTGATCATGCAAACTGTTAACATGTCACTTAAAGGGGTAGTTCCATTATAAGAACGTATGATCTATCCTCAGGATAGGCGATAGGTTTCTGATCAGTTGGACTCCAACTGCTGGGACCCCTACTGATCACAAGACTGTGTGAACTGAGCGATGATCAAGCTTATCTGTTGCCGCTCCATCCATCTATATGGGACTGTGAGAGATGGCCAACTGAGAACACACCTCACACGATCAAATATTATCACCTTATTCTGTGGATAGGTGATGCGTTCTTATGGTGGGACAGCCCTGGGGATGAGCACTGACTTCATTGCCTGGTCAATCCTTCTGCATGTGCTCCAGAAGGCCCATCCGTGGGTGTCTTTCTTTGGATAGCCCCGACCAATCATGAATAAAGTAACATATGGAGATATTCAGGTTGGAGCTAGGTATGTAAACGTGTCTTACTGTACTTGATTCCCACAGCAATGGAGACTGGTTTGTATCTTATTTAAAGGGAATCTGTCACCAGAATATTCACTGTTAAACCATGTACAATGCCTTGTAGGGCTAGTTCAGCTGCATGTAATACTTTTCACGTAGCAATCCACTGCTTCATTTGGGTGAAAAAGCACTTTTAATCCATACGTAGAAGAACCGTTAAGTGCACCAAGGGCAGATCCAAGCCATTCTGTGCACCCCTGCTCCTCCTGCTTCCTCTGCCAGCCCCTCCCTCTCCTTCTTGAGGCAGAAGGTGCAATGACTATGTAGGAACACGGTTCTGTCAATCACAAAGGAGAGGAGGCCCTACCAGTGGGACACTTATCTCCTGGCCTGCGGCTAGGGCAGGGATGGCCAACCTGCGGCCCTCCAGCTGATGCAAAACTATAACTCCCAGCATGCCCAGACTGCCTTACAGCTATCAGCCTACAGCAGGGCATATGGGAATTGCAGTTTTACAACATCTGGAGGGCCGAAGGTTGCCCATCCCTGGGCTAGGGGATAAGTCTTTGTAATGGAACAACCCCTTTACCAGTACATTTCCAGGTGACGGACTCCCTTTAACAGGGTTGGGCGAACTGCAGTGTCCCTTCCATCCAGTTTCTGGCGCTCCGAAAGGCTGCAGGACTTTATCGGTAATGCCTTCACCCTGAAGAGTATTCCAGTTTACAGACCTGCCACTGGAAAAATCCATTAAAAGGGTAAAATGTTCTTCTTCTCAGTTTCTACTTATTCCAAATAAAAGCTCACACTGTACGTGTCAAGATAGTGTGAATTTTTTTTTTTTCCCCGAAGCCCTCAAGTATTGTCTGGGAGAATCCGATGGCGCGCCATAGATTGTAGAACAAGTAAACAGACGAAATGAGCTCTATTCATTGCCAGCAAACGGAATTGTTCATCATTTGTTCCATCTATAACACTCAGCCAGCATCAACACACAATTATGGGTTCCTGTAGGCTCCATTGTTTAAAGTCTGCTAACTATACCATATTTTGTTTGCTTCATAAACAGAGCTCTCCTCTTTTCAGTTTATCATGCTAATTGGGTAGAGGCTCAGCAGAACTTTTCAGCTGGGTAATGGCCTCATGAAAAGCCTTTAAATAGCAGCCTGCGAGTGTTCATGCCAGTCAGTAAACGGGCAAAGTGTTTGCTAGCTTCAACGCCCAGGTGATAATATGTACTCCTACACTGGAGTGTTTTTGGAATAGAAATGTAAGTTTGTGGCAGATAAACAGGCTTTACAGTAGCATCTAAAAGCCTGTGTGCTGCTGCCATCTAGTGCTTGCTTTAGGGTATGGCAATCCTAGAAAATGGCAAAGGTCAAACAATACAGAAAAAAAGGAGCTGTCTGTGAAATAAAGCTTACTTTGTATTTAAACCAATGATTGACAGTCAAAGAGGATAAAAGCGTGGAAAAATAATAATAGCTGCACTTTACAGCTTGGCAGATTTCTTCCATCTTCAAGGAGATGCGGCAAATAAATGGAACGTAATATTGCCATAGATGTGTTAAGTTAATGCCATGTCAGGCTGAGCAGTGCAGGAGAGGGACATGAGGAGAACACAGCGGGGCTTGTTAAATGTTATCGTCTCAAGTGCGGCACACGATTCTCTGTTTATCTCATTATTATTTTTTTTTTTAAAGGAATGGTTGTTTTTTAGAAAGGGGGCAAAGTTAAAAGCGACCTGTTAAATAAAATGACGCGGTTCTCAATAAGATAAGCTGGATAAACAGGATGTCTCATCTTTTAAATCTCAAAAAAAAGATCCAAACATAAATCGGTGCTACACACAGCGAATGGATTATCGCCGTACCTTAGTATGGGATTAGCGTCCTGAGATCGTTGTCACTGGTCACGTAATGAGAGTCGTCATCATGTAGCCCGGGTTCACATAGGCACTGTTATCTGTAGCTTTTCTACTTAGTTATAAGAACAGAAAACCAAAAACAACCGCAGTGATGAATTCAGGAATATAGGGGAAGCGTCTGCTTTGGGGCCCAAAATTCTCAGAAGGGGCCCATCCAGAAGGGGAACTAAAAGATTTTATTGTCAGGGCCCCCTCAACAGTATTATACAATGACATTATGTACAGTGAGATGACATGCGGACGGAGGGGCTGCCTGGACTCATCTGAGAGAGCGGTCTTGAATAGCCGCAGGAGTGGGGGTGGAACGGGAGGAGGGCGTTGTGAAGAAGTTGCCTAGTCATTTCTAGTTACGCCACTGGACGGATCTGTCACATGATGGACCCCCAAGGTGCCCCACAGATTCAAATGACTATAATGCAGCTGACTGAGTTTCCATCATGCTTGGGTCGGGTTCACATCACCGTTTCAATTTCTGTTCTTGATCCGTCAGAAGAACAGAAAGCAAAAGAAAATGGATCCTGTATTTTAGCACCTGTTGTGCCCAGCTATGCACATTTTGCACTTCCGTCTAAGATCCATTATTTTAGATGGGGGAAAAAATTACTTTTTTTAAATCTAAAACACTGGATTTCAAACAGAACTGGCTAAAACGGGTGCAAAATGTGCATAACCGATGCCTAAAATACAGAATTCTTTATTAATTTATTTTATTTTCTGCTCTGCTGACAGATCAGAAGAACAGAAAATGAAACGGTAATGTAAACCCAGTCTTACTGTCATTGTCCTGGCCATTTTTTAATAGAATCTTCCTAACAGAGCCTCCAGCGCAGGTGTGAACACAGACATAGAGGGAGATTTATCAAAACTGGTGTAAAGGAAAACTGGCTTTCTTTCTCCTAGCGACCAATCAGATTCCAACTTTCATTTTTCAGAGCTCCTTTTCAAAATGAAAGGTGGAATCTGATTAGTTGCTATGGGCAACTAAGCTAGTTTTCCTATACACCAGTTTTGATAAGTCTCCCCCATAGTTTTTTTACACTTTTGATACATATAAAAATAAGTTGAAAAAAAAAAACCATCTAAAATATTGAAGATACTTAAAGGGTTAGCCCACAAATGTAACACTGCTTTTGACACATATTTTTAAAGGAAATATTTCACTTTCTGTGGATGGGCAGCAGATAATCAAGCAGCTTTATCTCCCAGGGTGAGTTGTAATGAGCTGTACAGAAAATAGTCCCTCACATATAACCCCAGAAATACATATGGTGTATAATGCCCCTGCAGCAAGCACCCGAGGAGCCGTGTCATGGTCTCCTACCTCAGGCTATCGCTCCCTGGGGTTTGATGCAGTGAAAAGGGTGATGTGAAGGAACCAGGCAGAGGTTATAGAACAAAAAACGCACAAAAAACAAATAGCAGCCTATCCAACAGCAGCTCATACAAAGTGCAATTCTCTCCTCCCAGTCAATGTTGGCAAGTTTTCTTGCTGACAAGTTCTCTCTCCTGATTCCCTTCCCTATGGCTTTACTCTGGCATCTGTGACTGTAGGTGTACACTATATGATGCAGGCTTCTAGCTATGCCTATCCTGAACTGCAGTGATGGTGTCTCAATGTGTTACCCACCACCTTGCAGCGGAGTCTTAATAGCTTAATCACTCTGCTGACACAAATTCACCATAGTTTATACATTTTCCATAGCCTAGCACCCTGCAGTCTCTCTGGGGCATTGATGTCCTCCTAGATGAGTAGCATCTGTGGTCCACATGGCCTGGACGAGCCGGAGATGGATCGCATGTTCCCTCACTCTTCACTTTCTACATTCTCAACTCCAAAATGACTCTACACTGCCAACTGTACCCCATCTGCTGGTGGACAAGGTGTATAGCATGAAGTGTGACATAACATGAACATTACAAAACATTACGTTACTAACCAATTCTACAGTCGTGGCCAAAAGTTTTGAGAATTACATAAATATTGGAAATTGGAAAAGTTGCTGCTTAAGTTTTTATAATAGCAATTTGCATATACTCAGAATATATATACTCAGAATGTCATGAAGAGTGATCAGATAAATTGCATAGTCCTTCTTTGCCATGAAAATTAACTTAATCCCAAAAAAAACTTTCCACTGCATTTCATTGCTGTCATTAAAGGACCTGCTGAGATCTTTTCAGTAATCGTCTTGTTAACTCAGGTGAGAATGTTGACGAGTATAAGGCTGAAGATCATTATGTCAGGCTGATTGGGTTAAAATGGCAGACCTGACATGTTAAAAGGAGGGTGATGCTTGAAATCATTGTTAACCATGGTGACCTGCAAATAAACGCGTGCAGCCATCATTGCGTTGCATAAAAATGGCTTCACAGGCAAGGATATTGTGGCTACTAAGATTGCACCTCAATCAACAATTTATAGGATCATCAAAAGTTGTTAAGAAGGCTTCAGGGCGTCCAAGAAAGTCCAGCAAGCGTCAGGATCGTCTCCTAAAGAGGATTCAACTGTGGGATCGGAGTGCCACCAGTGCAGAGCTTTCTCAGGAATGGCAGCAGGCAGGTGTGAGCGCATCTGCACGCACAGTGAGGCGAAGACTTTTGGAAGATGGCCTGGTGTCAAGAAGGGCAGCAAAGAAGCCACTTCTCTCCCCAAAAAAACATCAGGGACAGATTGATCTTCTGCAGAAAGTATGGTGAATGGACTGCTGAGGACTGGGGCAAAGTCATATTCTCCGATGAAGCCTCTTTCCGATTGTTTGGGGCATCAGGAAAAAGTCTTGTCCGGAAAAGAAAAGGTGAGCGCTACCATCAGTCCTGTGTCATGCCAACAGTAAAGCATCCTGAGACCATTCATGTGTGGGGTTGCTTCTCATCCAAGGGAGTGGGCTCACTCACAATTTTGCCCAAAAACACAGCCATGAATGAAGAATGGTACCAAAACACCCTCCAACAGCAACTTCTTCCAAAAATCCAACAACAGTTTGGTGAAGAACAATGCATTTTCCAGCACGATGGAGCACCGTGCCATAAGGCAAAAGTGATAACTAAGTGGCTCGGGGACCAAAATGTTGACATTTTGGGTCTATGGCTTGGAAACTCCCCAGATCTTAATCCCATCGAGAACTTGTGGTCAATCCTCAAGAGGCGGGTGGGCAAACAGAAATCCACTAATTCTGACAAACTCCAAGAAGTGATTATGAAATAATGGGTTGCTATCAGTCAGGAATTGGCCCAGAAGTTGATTGAGAGCATGCCCAGTCGAATTGCAGAGGTCCTGAAAAAGAAAGGCCAACACTGCAAATACTGACTCTTTGCATAAATGTCATGTAATTGTCGATAAAAGCCTTTGAAACGTATGAAGTGCGTGTAATTATTTTTCACTACATCACAGAAACAACTGAAACAAAGATCTAAAAGCAGTTTAGCAGCAACTTTGTGAAAACTAATATTTGTGTCATTCTCAAAACTACTACACCTTCACAATTTCCTCCTCTGCCATCTAGAGAGAGATCACTATATATAAGAAAGGTATTTGGGTTAGCTTTACCTGATTCTCTATGAGATCACTACCCCAGCACTGAGGAGAGGATAAGGTACCAGGAAAACTACTGAGCATGTTAGCCCCCCACTGAAGGTAGGAGAAGGTGGACTAGATGGATAGACAGAAGGGGACACTGCCAGAGAGGAACATGTAATGTACATAAAAAGGGGCTACCATAAGAATTGATATACTCAAAGTAACCGTCAAGCATAAGGGTCTTCTGAATGTGTGTAAGCAACATTTCAAGTGTGTGTCCTCCTCTGGTGTTAATATGTGCCAATAAAACAGTAAAGTTTAGTTGCTGCAAAGTTTTTGTGTGCCTCTGACTGCCATTATTTTTGTGCCATTCAAAGAACTCTCAAGTTCACCTCCCACATTTAGGGTACTTTCACACTTGCAGCAGTGTGATCCGGCAAGCAGTTCCGTTGCCTGAACTGCCTGCCTGATAATGCAAACTGTATTCAAACGCATGTCATTTTTTCTGACTGATCAGGCATTTTTCAGACTGATAAGGTCAGAAAAATGCCTGATCAGTCAGAAAAATGCATTGCAATACCGGATCCGTTTTTCCGGTGTCATCAGGCAAAACGGATCCGGTATTTCTTTTTTTCACATTTTTAAAGGTCTGCACATGCGCAGACCAGAATGCCGGATCCGTCATTGCGGTATTTTTAATGCCGGATCTGGCACTAATACATTTAAATGTAAATTAATGCCGGATCAGGCATTCCAGCAACTAATCAGGCATTTTGGACGGAGATAATACCGCAGCATGCTGCGGTATTTCCTCCATCCAAAACACCTGACATTGACTGAACTGATGCATCCTAAAGTTTTTCTCTCCATTCAGAATGCATTGGGATAAAACTGATCAGTTCTTTTCCGGTATTGAGCCCCTAGGACAGAACTCAATGCCGGAAAAGAAAAACGCTAGCGTGAAAGTATCCTTAACAGGCCACCATACAAACCATGGAGATATCTGGGTCTCCCTTGCAGGCAATCCACATGTTAAAAAAGGGATATAGATGTGGTGTGGATAATGTGCTTCAGAAAATGAGGCCTGGCTACAACTGTGCCAACTACAGTCTTAGGCTACATGCACATGACTGTATGTGTTTTGCGGTCCGCAAATTGCAGATCCGAAAAAAAAAAAGGATGACATCCATATGCCATCCGTTTTTTTTGCATATCCATTGTAACAATGCCTATCCTTGTCTGCAAAATGGACAAGAATAGGACATGTTCTATTTTTTTTTTTTTTTAGCGGGGCTATGGAACGGAGCAACGAATGTGGACAGCACGCGGAGTGCTGTCCACATCTTTTGCGGCCCCATTGAAGTGAATGAGTCCGCACCTGAGCCACAAAAAATGCAGCTCGGATACAGAACCAAACAACATTCGTGTGCATGTAGGCTTAGTCACATTGCCACCAGTGTAAGCTCCAGTACCCAACCAAATACTAATCTGAGTGTTGCAGTATCTTTTACTATGTCTATATATTTCATATTTTTTTATTGATTTATTTATTGATTTATGTTTCTTATTTCTTCTTATGTATTATCTGTCTCATGTCTGAGAATAAAAGCAAAGAAAAAAAGTAATAAAAAAAAGTCCTGTATACTGAAAAATCCAGCACAGACGCTATTTTCAGCACACCCTCTGTTCTACAGAATATTACAGAAGACAATTCCCATATGGTGTTCTTGCTGGCTCCCGATTTTATACTTAATACATCCTAAATATGAGAAATATTATTATGTTTAATTGTTGCCTTGTAGGTATTTTCCACCTGGGTCTAAGTAAATGTGCAAAAATAAAATAGCCATTGCAATTACTCTTTGCAAAAAGTGTGATGCAGGGAGGGGTGGTGAGCACCTCGACAGAACTAGGAAAAAACTAAAATTTGATTTTTATCTGTGCCACAGCAGAAAAGACACTCCCATTTAGCTGCCATATTGATATAAATCTAGCAGAGCAATGAATGTGGAGATCTCTAGATCCATGTGAGGTACAGGGTTAGTTCACACTGTGTTAGAAAGAGATTGTCATGTACTATATAATGTAAGATTTAAATTTTTTACATTAATCATGGGATAACCCCTTTATAGTTCAAGTCACTCTATAATATATCTTATCAGAGAAAAATGCCTCTTTCTCCACTTATCAGGCTCTCTCCTCTTTCCCTCCTAAAGTAAAACAACAAACTATCAGCTCATTTAAGGAACAGATTACTTGCTGCCCATAAAAGTCCACAAAGAGGGGAGGAGGAGGAATGAACCAACAGTTCATCTTCATCTCACAAGGAGATTGTCAGTTTAGGAGGGAGCGAGAGGAGAAAGAGGCATTTTTCTCTGATGAGATATAGTACAAAGCGTTTATATTCGCCTGTACTACTAATGATTCATGTAAGTTGAAAAGGTAGTAACCATTTAAAGTGGTTTTCCAGGTGATACATATCATCAAAATCCTAAGAACAGTGTAAAATAATAATACACCATTTAACCCTGCTTCTGCCGTAATAAAGCTTCTCTGATCCCTTAAAGGACTCTCGTGCAGGAAATGCTGCCTCAGCCAGTCACTGGCACCCTTTATGATTGCTGCATATTTCACCTAGCAGCTGCTGTTAAAAGAAATATGTAAAAAAGAGTTAACTTGAGTGAACAAGGTAATATAAGCAGACAAGGTGCCGACCAATGTAGAAAGGAGGCCCTGCTCCTGGCCAGTACTTGCAAGCTTTGAAAAGTAATTCTAAAGACAGCTGTTTCAGGCCATCAGTATTTCAAGTGTCTGGAAAGATAAGTAACCCAGAATGATGATTTAACTCTTTCACCTCGCAGAACATCACCGATGCTGCATTAACCCCTTCACCATATAATCCCTTCGCTACTGCTTCTCGTATATAGCCATATCTCTCTCTAGGCAACAGAGAAGGAAATTATGTAGATGTAGTGTCCAATACCTGGGGTCAGTGTCGGACTGGGATACCTAGGGCCCACCAGTAAAATTTATTTTGGGGGCCCACAATACAGATACATTCAAATATAATAAATAATCTAACAAGTTTTTTTTATATGCACACAGGCTCCTTGAGGTGCTGTATATGTACAGGATGTATGTAGTGCAGTAAGTCTAATGTGTTATGTGCCACTTGTACAGGGAGTGTGAGACTAGGGGCCCACCTTGCTCAGGGGCCCACCGGGGGATTCCCCTGTTTCCCTGTGGGCCAGTCCGAGCCTGTCTGGGGTTACTACTATTGTAACTATAATTGGTTAGTAATGTAATGCTTTGCAATGTTCATGTTATGTCTCACTTCATGCTATACACTTTGTACACCAGCAGATGCGGTACAGTTGGCAGTGTTTGGCAACAGAAATGGGATTTACCATCCCATTCGTCCCCTCTTGCTATTAGTGGTCTGGTCTGACTTCCTGCCAAGGGAGAGGCAGAGCTAGTTAGTAATTTTGGAGTTCAGAATGTAGGAAGTGAAGCGAGAGGGAGCATGTGATCCATCTCCGGCTCATCCAGGCCATGTGGACCACAGAGGCTGCTCATCTAGGAGGACATCAATGCCTCAGAGAGACTGCAGGGTCCTAGGCCATGGAAGATTTGTAAACAATGGTGTATTTGTGTCAGTGTCATATAGTGGACACCTACAGTCACAGGTGCCAGGGTAAAGCCGTAGGGAAGGGAATCAAGAGAGAGATATTGTCATCAAGAAAACTGCTGAGCTTCATCTTTTGCCACATTGCCAATGCTGCATTAACCTCTTCACTATCTATGGATGTCGGCATGGGTCCGTTGACTTCGCTAGACTATGAAAGATCTGGGCATTAAAAGTTTTTTCCAAGAAAAAAAACATGGGTGCTTTCTTTTAAATACAGCACCACACCTGTCCACAGGTTGTGTGAGGTATTGCAGCTCAGCCTTATTCACTTCAATGGTGATAAACTGCAGTATCAGACCTAACTTATGAACAGGTATGGCGCTGACAACATTACACACAGGGGTCCTTTGGATGTATTTGGTATCATTTTATGGTGGACTGGGCATAGCACTACAGCTTCTCGCTTCTAGATATAAGTGAATGGTAATAAAAACCATTCAGTGTGACAATTTTGAAATAAAAGGAAAGCCCTGGAAAGGGGCAAATACTTATGATTTATATTACATAGTGAAATATGTGATTACTTTTGATAATATAATTTATACAATCTTACTCCTTGACTATTAGGCTGGCTTCACACGTCCGTTTAACACTGACGTGAACTGTCCGTGGTAACTTGGGCTGGATTCCTGCTTAGAGCAGGAGCGCACGGCGTCATTGGTTGCTATGACTCTGTGCGCTCTCTGCCGCCGCTGCAGTACAGAAATACAGTCATATAGATCATACCAGTGTATTACTGTACTGCAGTGGTGGCAGGAAGCGCACGGCGTCATAGCAACCAATGACGCCATGCGCTCCTGCCCTAAGCAGGAACCCAGCCCAGGTTACCACGGACAGTTCACGTCCGTGTTAAACGGACGTGTGAAGCCAGGCTTAGAGATGAGCGAATTTCTCAAAAATTCGATTCGGCCTGTTCACCGAATTTTCTGAAAAAATTTAGTTCGATACGGATTTATTCGTAGTGAATCACATTAAAAAATGGCTATTTCCTGGCTGCTGAGAGCCTTTATGGTGGTGTAGAACACTGTGCCTTGCAGTAACACGCATAGGGAGTCTGCTGTGGTAGGGAAACAAAACTGTGAGGTTTTCGGCTACAGGCTCTATCGTAGGGACGGGCTGCACCTCAATGGGGAACGGGCAGCTGTTTTGGGGAGAAAGATAGCTAGAAGGTTGGAGGAGTGTTTAAACTAGGGACGGGGGGAGGGTACTTACGTTATAGGATGGGAAGAGAGTGCAGATAGAGACCGGCGGCGAGGTAGTGTGACTGGGGGAGGAATGGAAGGGGGGACTAGAACAGCTCAGAATTAAAGGTGTAGGGTAAAAAATATACATAAACCTCTTAATTGTATGTATACTAATGCCAGAAGCCTGACTAACAAAACTCGAGAACTGGAATTAGTGATGTGTGAGGAGGACTATGACATAGTGGGAATAACTGAGACATGGCTGGATGATAGCTATGACTGGACAATTAATGTACAGGGTTACAGTCTGTTTAGAAAGGATCGTCAAAACCAGAGAGGGGGAGGGAGCTGCCTTTATGTAAAGTCCTATCTAAAGCCCACAGTCCAAGAAGATATAAGTGAGTGACATGAACATGTGGAGTCACTGTGGGTAGAGATACATGGAGGCAAAAACAATAATACATTACTAATAGGAGTTTATTATAAACCACCTAATATACCGGAGTCCACAGAAAATCTATTACTAAACGAGATAGACGAGGCTGCAGATCATAATGAGGTGGTTATTATGGGGGACTTCAACTACCCAGATATAGACTGGGAAACTGAAAACTGTACATCCCGAAAAAGGAAACAGGTTCTTGGCAATAACCAAAGACAATTACCTTTCCTAACTGGTTCAGGACCCGACTAGAGGGACGGCCATACTAGACTTAGGCCCCTTTCACACGGGCGAGTTTTCCGCGCGGGTGCAATGCGTAAGGAGGACGCATTGCACCCGCACTGAATCCGGACCCATTCATTTCTATGGGGCTGTGCACATGAGCGGTGATTTTCACGCATCACTTCTGCGTTGCGTGAAAAGCGCAGCAGGCTGTATATAGTGCGTTTTTCACGAAACGCAGGCCCCATAGAAGTGAATGGGGCTGTGGGAAAATCGCAAGCATCCGCAAGCAAGTGCGGATGCGTTGCGATTTTCCCGCATGGTTGCTTAGCAATGGGACCAGATCTTTATTATTTTCCCTTATAACATGGTTATAAGGGGAAATAATAGCATTCTTTATAAAGATCGCGTAGTTGCGATCTCTCCTCTCTTTCCCTGCATCAGCTAAGAACTAAAGGACCTGTGATGACGTCACATCACATGGTCCAATCACATGGTCCATCTTACCATGGTAAGATCATCACAGGTCCTTTAGTTCTTAGCTGATGCTGGGAAAGAGAGAACAGATCGCAACTACGCGATCAAGTGGCAAAGGTAAGTTAACTTTTATTATTTTTAACCCCTTCCTCTTCATTTTACTATGCATTCTTTATTAAGAATGCTATTATTTCCCCTTATAACCATGTTATAAGGGAAAATAATAAATTCTCCAGAAGACCCGAAACTGGACTTCAGTGATGGGTACCAAACATAGCGATTTTTCTCACGCGCGTGCAAAACGCATTACAAACGTTTGCACCCGTACGGGAAAATCGCGCATATTCCCGCAACGCACCCGCCTCTTATCCGGGCGTCAAACATGACGCCCGTGTGAAAGAGGCCTTAGTATTAACCAATAGACCTGACAGAACAACAGATGTGCAAATTGGGAGACACCTGGGAAATAGTGAACATAAAGTAATAACCTTCTAATTATCATTCAAAAGAGCGTTTCTTCAGGGAGGAACAGAAATACCAAACTTCAAAAAAGCTAAATTTAGCCAACTAAGCAAGGCCATAGGCCTAACTAACTGGGACAAAGTCCTCAAAAACAAAAATACAGCCACAAAATGGGATATTTTTAAAAGTATCCTAAAATCTCATTGTCAGAGGTACATATTTTATGGGAATAAAAGGTTAAGGAACAAAAAGAAACCAATGTAGATAAATAGAAATGTAAAGAAAGCAATAAATGACAAAAAGAAAGCATATAAATCACTAAAACAGGAGGGTAGCGAGGAAGCACTGAAAAACTATAAGGGAAAAAATAGAACATGTAAAAAACAAATAAAAGCGGCCAAGCTAGAGACCGAGAGATTAATTGCCAAAGAGAGTAAAACTAACCCTAAAATGTTCTTCAATTATTTAAATGTTAAAAAGTATAAATTTGAAGGTGTCGGCCCTTTAAAGAGTAATGGGTCGGGAGTTGCAGAGAGCGATGAGGAGAAAGCAAAGCTGTTAAATATTTTTTTCTCCAATGTATTCACTGAGGAAAATAAACATAGCAAATGTGGTGCCAATATTCAAAAAGGGTCTAAAAACAGAGCCCAGAAACTATAGGCTGGTAATTTTAACATCTGTTGTGGGGAAACAGTTTGAAGGTTTTCTGAGAGATGCTATCTTAGAGGATCTCAATGGAAAAAGGCAAATAACGCCATATCAGCATGGCTTCATGAGGGATCGGTCATGCCAAACGAATTTAATCAGTTTCTATGAGGAGGTAAGTTCTAGACTTGACAGCAGCGAATCAATGGATGTCGTATATCTGGACTTCTCCAAAGCATTTGACACTGTACCTCATAAAAGGTTAGTATATAAAATGAGGATGCTCGGACTGGGAGAAAATGTCTGTAAGTGGGTAAGCAACTGGCTGAGTGACAGAAAACAGAGGGTGGTTATTAACGGTACACACTCAGATTGGGTCACTGTCAATAGTGGGGTAACTCAGGGGTCAGTACTGGGCCCTATTCTTTTCAATATATTTATTAATGATCTTGTAGAAGGCTTGCATAGTAAAATATAAATTTTTGCAGATGACACTAAACTGTGTAAAGTAATTAACACTAAAGAGGACAATATACTGCTACAGAGAGATCTGGATAGATTGGAGGCTTGGGCAGATAAGTGGCAGATGAGGTTTAACACTGACAAATGTAAAGTTATGCACATGGGAAGGAATAATGCAAGATACCCGTACATACTAAATGGTAAAACACTCGGTAACACTGACATGGAAAAGCATCTAGGAATTTTAATAAACAGCAAACTAAGCTGCAAAAAACAGTGTCAGGCAGCTACCGCCAAGGCCAATAAGATAATGGGTTGCATCAAAAGGGGCATAGATGCCCGTGATGAGAACATAGTCCTACCACTTTCCAAATCGCTAGTCAGACCACACATGGAGTACTGTGTACAGTTCTGGGTTCCTGTGAACAAGGCAGACATAGCAGAGCTGGAGAGAGTTCAGAGGAGGGCAACTAAAGTAATAACTGGAATGGGGCAACTACAATACCCTGAAAGATTATCAAAATTAGGGTTATTTACTTTAGAAAAAAGACGACTGAGGGAAGATCTAATAACTATGTATAAATATATCAGGGGTTAGTACAGAGATCTCTCCCATCATCTATTTATCCCCAGGACTTTGACTATGACGAGGGGACATCCTCTGCGTCTGGAGGAAAGAAGGTTTGCACACAAACATAGAAGAGGATTCTTTACGGTAAGAGCAGTGAGACTATGGAACTCTCTGCCTGAGGAGGTGGTGATGGTGAGTACAATAAAGGAATTCAAGAGGGGCCTTGATGTATTTCTGGAGTATAATAATATTACAGGATATAGCTACTAGAGAGGGGTCGTTGATCCAGGGAGTTCTTCTGATTGCCTAAGTGGGGAAAATTGGATTCAACCTCACAGTTTTTTTTTTGCCTTCCTCTGGATCAACTAGCAGGATAACAGGCCGAAATGGATGGAGCGATGTCTTTTTTCGGCCTTATGTACTATGTTACTATGAAATGTAGATGACAGGCATCGCTCTTAGAATCAGTGCACACTTCACTTATTTGGGCAGCTACGGGGCCAAAACTGACCAAATAACTCAAGTGTAAACTCAGCCTTACAGGTCAATGTCAGCGCCAGGTATAAAGAACCGTGCAGAGGCTCAAGATCCCACTATAGCGTGAAAGAGCGCACTCCTTTTACACTAATTCACTGATTCCACATAGATTTCTACAGAACCTGTTCTATTAAACACTTATACAAGTAGAGTCCCCCCCCCCACCCCCAACAGAGTGGAGTGGGTGTCAGCAGTAAGTTTGTGTTAGCGTCACTGATTATCTTGCCCTTCCTCAGAACAATAGCCCCCAAAAAACGGATCCTGTCTGTTGAGCATCCGCCTTCACTTGGTCAGCATTTGGTCAGTAATCTATCAGTATTGCTAAAGACAAATAAAACAGGAGCGGATCCAAAACTGAGATGACACGTGAATGGAATATTTGCTTGTCTTCTGTGTTTTGTACCCACTCCTTTTTTTGGCTACCAAATCATAAGCCAATTCTGATGCAAAATAGGGACCATGTCATGCGGGCCTTACAGCTGTTACATAGACAGGATCTGTTGTGCATCTCATTTTTCCTTCCTTCTGACAGATCAGAAGAAGGGTCAAATAAATGATGATGTCAGCCAGGCCGAAAGGCAAAATAGTGGCCCAGTCATGAAGTGGGGAGGGTGGGAACAGCATGAGAAGTCCACAGAGTGGCCTTATGAAATAGTGGTGAGGTGGAAGCAGCATGAGGAGACCACAGAGTGGCCCAATGACAGTCTGGAGGTGGCAGCAGCATCAGGAGGAGGACACAGAGTGGCACAATGACAGTGTGGAGGTGGCAGCAGCAGCATCAGGAGGCCACAGAGTGGCACAATGACGGAGGTTGGAGGTGGCGGCAGTAGCAGCATCAAGAGAAAGCCACAGGGTGGAACAATTACATTGTGGAGGTGGCAGCATCAGGAGGCCACAGAATGGCACAATGACAGAGTATTGAGTTGCGGCAGCAGCAGCAGCATCAGGAGGAGGCCACAGGGTGGCACAATGACAGTGTGAAGGTGGCAGCATCAGGAGGCCACAGAATGGCACAATGACAGAGCATGGAGTTGGCGGCAGCAGCAGCATCAGGAGGAGGCCACAGGGTGGCACAATGACAGTGTGGAGATGGCAGCCGGATCAGGAGGCCACAGAGTGGCACAATGACAGAGTGTGGAGGTAGCAGCAGCATCAGGAGGAGGCAACAGGGTGACACAATGACAGAGTGTGGAGGTGGCGGCAACAGCAGCATCAGGAGGAGGCCACAGGGTGGCACAATGTGGAGGTGGCAGCAGCGGCCTCAGGAGACCTGAGTGGTGAGGTGGCAGCAGCATCAGGAGACCACAGAGTGACTCATTGACAGAGTGGAGATGGTGGGTGGCAATACGAGTACCAGCTGAAAATGGTGGGTGAAATAAGGAGCACTTGGCATCAGATGTGTGGCATCAGGCGGGTGGCAGCATGAGAATAGTAGCTGAGGCAGGTAGCCAGAAGAAACCAGTCTCTTTCGTGTGGCACCATGGATGATATAGTCTGATGCATCAGGCATTGGTGGGTGGAAATCCTGGCTGATCTATGCCTGATTTATCTTGACAAAGGTCAGTCTCTCCACATTTTGGGTGGACAGACGAGTTCTTCTTGGGGTAACAATGTCCCCTGCCACACTAAACACTCGCTCTGATGCCACACTACTGGCCGGGCAGAACAGCTTTTCCAGGAAAACTCTGCCAGTTGCAGCCACGAATCCAGTTTGGCTGCCCAGTAGTCCAAAGGATCTTCAATGTGGGGTGGCAGGGTGCAGTCCAAGTATGCCACCACCTGTTGGTTCAGGTCCTGCTCCAGGTCTAGCTGCTGCTGCTGCTGGGGAGTAGTTTCTTCACTAGGCAGGTGAAGAAAGCTGCTCATCAGCGACTCTAGACTAAAGTTGCTGCTGATGGAGCTGGAACTTCCCCTACCCCCATCCCTGCCACAGCAGACATGGCAGAGGAACGTGAGCACAGAGTGCCCCCCTGGTCAGACCTGCAAGAGGATGAACGATAGCACAGATAGGCAGCGGCCAACTGACTACATAGGAAGTCTCTATAGTAGTTCAGTTTGTCCTTCCTCTCAGCGGGTGTAAAAAAGATTCCCATTTTGGACTGGTAATGAGGGTCCAACAAGGTGGAGAGCCAGGAGTCATTCCTCTGCCGAATGGTGACAATTTGGCTGTCACTACGCAAGCAAGTGAGCATGCATTGAGCCATTTGTGCAAGTGACTCGGAGGGACTCCCTGTCTCCATCTCCACTGCATACTGCCAAGGTGTGTCTGGGTACTCTGCCTCATTTTACTCATCTCCCTGTAGCTCCTCTGGCTGCTCCTCCTCTCCTGTCACCTGTATAGAAAAACCACCCATTTCGCTGCACATTGCTTGTGCTTCAATGTCCTCCTCCTCCTCCAGTTCAGCCCCCACAGGGCTCATCTGGCCCACTAGGCACCATGTCTCCAGTCCCCTGACCAGCCAGATATACCGGCATCTATTCCAGGATATGAAGCAGTGGAATAACGTTGCTCATTCCAGAGTCCTGGCTACTGACAAATAACGTGGCCTCCTCAAAGGGCCTGAGCAAATCGCAGGTGTCGCGCATGAGCTGCCACTGGCTGACATCGAAGTTAAAGAGGGGAGTACTCCTGTTCGCTTGGATCTTCAAGAAATCGTTAATGGCCTTTTCCTGTTTATATAGTCAGTCCAACATCCGGAGGCTGGAATTCCAATTGGCGGAAACGTCATATATCAGCCTATGTTGGGGGATGCCGTTCTGCCGCTGCAGCTCAAGGAGGGTGTGCTTTGCGATGTACGAGTGGCTGAAGTGCATGCAAAGTTTCCTGGCCATTTTTTAGGATGTCTTGCAGATGGGTTGAAGACTTCAGGAACCGCTTGACAACCAGATTGAACACGTGTGCCATGCAGGGCGCATGGCTCAGCCTTCCTTGACGCAGCACCAACACCATGTTCTTCCCGTTGTCGGTCACCATGGTTCCGATTTTGAGTTGTCTCGGAGAAAGCCAGGATTCGATTTCTTGATGAAGGACACGAAGCAGTTCCTCCCCTGTGTGACCCAGGCAAACGAGGTGAAGAACAGCGTGATACCGCTGTGCCCTGCACATGTGGTATACTGGAGGGGCACTGTGAATTGTCCCTGCAGTGGAGGCTTAGGACACGTTGGAGGATGAGGAGGTAGAGGTGGACAGGACCAATGGCAAGAGAACGTGGAGGCAAAAGTGGCGTCACCTGGCTAAGTTGCTGGTGTGGCTGTACAGAAACCACAATCAAGCAGTGGGCCGTAAAGGACATGTATTGTCTGAGCACAATTGTTACAGCTGCACACATCGGCGCTGCCGTACACATTGGCAGACACCGACAGGCTGCCTTTTTGGCAAAGAAATGACGGCTTGGGACTCTCCAACATCGGCTCAGCAGAAGCTATCAGTACTCTGAAAGGTGCAGAGTCCACAACTTGGAAAGGGAGGGACTGCAGCATCAGCAACTTGGCCAGGGGCACATTCAGCTTCTGCGCCGTTGGATTAGTGCACGCAAGTGATCGATTACTGACTGAATGACTGACGAGGAGGAGGAGCAGGATCATCAGGACCAGCAGAGGATGGAAAGGACAGACAACTCCCTTCAGCTGAGGTGATGGAGCCTTGACTATCTGAAATCGGGTGTGTGCCACTGGGTGAAGCAGCGGTTGCTGCGGCAGGACTTTATCATGATGTTGCATATGTTGACGCAGGGCTGTGGTGCTAACATTGGCACCCTGGCCATGCTTCATCTTCTGCTCACAGATTCTACAAATGGCCATGTTCCCCTCCTCCAGCGGCTTAACAAAAAACTGCCACTTCGCCAAGTAGGTGATTTTTACCCCCAACACTCCCCACTGATTGACTTCTACCACCGCTGCTTCCATTAACCCCTGCACCACTACTTTCCGGGCAGGTAGGCTCCTGCAAAGCGGACGGTCTACCCCGGGCATGTTTGGCTCACGACCTTTCACTGCTGCCACCCTGCTGACTTCCTCTGCCTCACAGGCAAGCTGCCACTCTCTTCTCCTGATTTTGATGAAGCCCCTTCATCACCCGGCTACCAAGTGCGATCAGCTACATCATCATCGAGTACTGTCTGCACGTCACTGATGTCCTCCTCAACAGTCTCTGGGTCAGGAGCCTGACCGCTCGCAACACCAGTTCCCAAGCCACTCTCCTCATCACTACTTGCCCGCCTAGCGAAGGAAGCGGCGGATGTCTTCTCCACATCTTGGCTGGCCAGTAGCTGTTGACTGTCCTCTAGTATCTCGTCCTCGCTGTATAGTGGAGCTGAGCCCATAGCATATAATGCTTGTCTGGCTGAGGAAACAGAAAAGGAGAGACGAACCCACCGATTCTTGTCTGGGGATGTCTGATGTCACTTGGGACAAAGTGGAGGACCGAGTAAACCATTCAAGAACCGCTGAGTTACTGGTCAAAACACGACCGTTAGATGACACCGGTAGATCAGGCCTCTCGCTGCAGCTCCTGCTGCCACGCCCCCTAACTCTGTCTGGTCAAAGAAAAATAAATAAAAAGGAAATTAAAACACCCCTAAAAAATCTGTAATTTCTCACTTCACCACACAACAGCTAATAAGCCCACTAATACACGCTAAAAAAGGCTTTAGAACATATAACTGCACTGCTGAACGGCAAATAGGCCCTTACTTTTTTCCAGTTATACACGCTACAAAAGGCTTTAGAACATATAGCTGCACCACAGAACAGCAAATAATATATATTATTTTACCACGAATACATGCCAAAAAGGGCTTTAGAACATATAATTTCCCCACTGAACGGCAAATAATATATTTTTTTGCCCCTAATACATGCCAAAAAGGGCTTTAGAACATATAACTGCACCGCTTAATGGCAAATATATATATTTTTGCCACTAACACATGCCAAAAAGGGCTTTAGAACATATAACTGCACCGCTGAACGGCAAATTGGCCCTCGCTTTTTTCCACTTATACATGCCACAAAAGGCTTTAGACCATATAACTGCATCACTGAACAGCAAATGATATATATATTTCTTTGCCACTAATACATGCCAAAAAGGGCTTTAGAACATATAACTGCACCGCTGAACGACAAATATATATATTTTTGCCACTAAAACATGCCAAAAAGGGCTTTAGAACATTTGACTGCACTGCTAAACGTCAAATATATATATATATATATATATATTTGCCACTAATACATGCCAAAAAGTGCTTTAGAACATTTAACTGCACCGCTGAACGTCAAATATATATATTTTTTTGCCACTAATACACGCCAGAAAGGGCTGTAATTTTCTTACTTGACCACACAACGACAAAAAAGTCTTTTTTTTGTGCCACTAATACACGGAAAAGAGGGCTTTAGAACATATAATTGCACAGCTGACCAGCAAATAATATATTTTTTTTTGCCACTTATATACGACAAAAAGGGCTGTAATTTTCTCACTTCGCCACACAACGGCTAATAAGCCCTTTTTTCTCCCTAATACAAGCCAAAAATTGCTTTAGAACATATAACTGCACTACACAAGGGCAGATAAGATGTAGAAATATTTCCTTGTAATAAACCCTGTTAATGGCTGTACCAAACAGCACTTGCACCACAATAACAACAACGGTTTGCTGGAATTAGGGCTCTTTCAAACGAGTGGATGCCGTGCGGGTAATCTGCTTCGTTAAAGAGAGACAATCCCCGTTCTGGACAGCAGAGACATGGAGCATTAACATGATTAATAATACTCCATGCCTCTCTGTGATCTTTTTACTACAAAATCACAGTGAGATAAAGTTGTCACCATGATTTTGTAGTAAAAAGGTCACACAGAGGCAAAGAGCATTATCAATCATGTTAATGCTCTGTGTCTCTACTGTCCGGAATGGGGCATGGCACTCTTTCACGCAGTGGATTCCACGCACGGGATCCTCTCGAAAGAGCCCTTAGGCTGGATTCATACGGGCGTCATGTTTGACGCCCGGATTGGATGTGGGTGCGTTGCGGGAATATGCGCGATTTTTCCGCGCGTGTGCAAACTTTTGTAATGCGTTTTGCACGCGCGTGTGAAAAATCGCCATGTTTGGTACCCAGATCCGAAGCCGGACTTCATCACTGAAGTCCGGTTTCGGGTTGAGTATTCTGGATATTTTATTATTTTTCCTTATAATATGGTTATAAGGAAAATAATAGCATTTCAATAAAGAATGCTTGTAGAATGAGATTAGTGTTAAAATAAAACTTATCTTACCTTAGCCACTTAATCGCATAGTTGGCGTATTCTTCTCTCTCTTCATGCTTTAGCTGTAGTGTAGAGGACCTGTGATGAGGTCACATCACATGGTCCAATCACATGGTCCATCACGGACCATGTGATGTGACATCATCACAGGTCCTTTAGACTACAGCTAAAGCATGAAGAGAGAAGAGAGATCGCCAACTACGCGATCAAGTGGCTAAGGTAAGTTAAGTTTTTTATTTTTAACCCCTTAATCCTCATTCTACAAAGCATTCTTTATTAAGAATGCTATTATTTTCCCCTATAACCATGTTATAAGGGAAAATTATGAAGATCGGGTCCCGTCGCTTAGCAACCATGCGCGAAAATCGCACTGCATCTGCACTTGCTTTCGGATGCTTGCGATTTTTCCGCAGCCCCATTCACTTCTATGGGGCTTGCATTGCATGAAAAACGCAGAATATAGAGCATGCTGCGATTTTCACGCAACGCAGAAGTAATGTGTGAAAATCACCGCTCATGTGCACAGCCCCATAGAAATGAATGGGTCCGGATTCAGTGCGGGTGCAATGCGTTCACATCACGCATTGCACCCCCGCGGAAAACTCGCCCGTGTGAATGCAGCCTTACAGAGCTGCATAATTTGCATCCGCAGTCAGTGCAGCAAGGTTTAATAGGATTGTTCCTATTACCCAGGCTGTAAACTCCCCTACTAAACCCTTTTCTGCCTCAATACTGTGGAATGATTCCTCCCTATCCTTTTTCTGAACTTTTATACAGCAAAATAAAAGTTTTAAAGTCTTTTTTACCACAGCCCAAAGCGCCTTCTGACATCTCTCCCTGCACTAAGTACACTGGAAAATGGCTGAATCCAAGATGGCTGAGCCTATTTATAGGGCTGTGACATCACAGGGCTGGCTGGCTGCTGATTGGCTGCATGCATGGCATTGATCCCTCATTTCCAGAGTTCCTTTCTTAATGTCCTAACACATGCAGCAGCCATTTTAGGAAAAAATGTGATTCGTTACCACGAAGCGTGAGGAAATTCGGATTAAGTGCAAATTGAATTTTTCCTGAGATTGGAATCGAATTCCACTTCGTCAACTTCGATTCGCTCATCTCTATTGACTATGTACCATCCACTAAGTTGTATTTCTTAAAACACGACAAGGAAAGAGTTAAAAGGCAGACAGTATGATAGTCATCAGAGGATTAAAACTTCCATTTTAATATTTAGATCTAATCTTGTCTCTATTTAGCTGATTTCTTTAATACCTGACCACATGACTTGAAAGGAGTTATTAAATCAGTGGTGAGCATACGGGCCAGGTATGTGACTGGCACTTACTAATTCTTACCTACCTAATGTGAGATAAGAAGAGTCTGAGCTGCAGATAAGACCCTCAGCCAAGCAGTGATAAGATTGTATTGAGGGCTGAAGAAGAGATGCTTAATACCCCTCATAAGGCAACCAACAGTGCATGCATGCCACCATACTGGCATTTAGGCTTTGAAGATTTGCTATAGCTGCTGTGTGTGGAATGAAGACTGCCACCTGGAAACATCGCCTCGAGGTATGGTGGCTTGCACAGTAAAAGTGATTGTTATTGTGTGCAACTTTTAAAGTTTTGCTAGAATAATGTGTACGGCAGATAGGAAGAATAGAATAAGGACAAATAAAAAGGAAAAAAAAATATCTTTTGGGGAGAAGATGAGAATTCAGTTTTGCCCAATCCTCAATCTACTACCTTACTTACTTGGTGAGCCATTTCTTGCATAACTAATACCAGTGCCAGAGGGCATAAAACTGATACATGCGGAACAGTGTGGATGAGGTGGTGACAGGGATGCACTGTGGGTTTGGTTGTGTGTTGCATCCCTCCAGAAAGAGAAGCACTGAGTGCTTTGGCTTGAAGATGTATCAGTAAGAATGGGATGTACTACATTCATAGAGGGAGAACAGGCTGGTGGTCAAGCAGGGTGAATCTACTGGCTCCATTATAGTGGACCAGAACCCAACGGAGCCACATTGCTCTCAGGTCAGTTTGCAACCACCACAGGGTTGAGGGATAGAGACAGTTTAAGACCACCCATACTGGTAGGAGCCAAATGGGCTACTGGATACAAAGACCCAAAGAAGGAACCAAGATTATAGGTACTCTTTACTGATGCCCACATGGGTTATAACAGCATAAACTGTGGGCATTTCCAAGCAAAGTTCACGCTACCTACATATTAAGTTGACTCACAAGCTTGACTCACGAGTCACGTGAGTTCTATTTGTTCAACTGTGGTGTTGCCTAAGGTTGTGGATTGTTAAACTTCTAGTGAACGAAACTTGTTGATTGTTTAACATTGTATTAAGTTTGTAAATGGAGAGAGACACACAGAGCATCACAGTTCTTGCTGTAGGATACTATTAAATGAAGAGACAACAGCTGACCAAACTTGTAGCCGTTCCTCCACCACGTTCACAGACCATACTCCAACCATGAGACAAACAAAGAAATGTTCATAGCAGCAAGCCAGCTTTTGCCAGATGCTGGATTGCTTTTATGTGCATTGCTGTGGGATTCTGTATTGATTGAGGATGACCACTCCTTGACCCACAGAGGCACTTAGGCAGTGACAGACATGTATCTAGCGCAGGGGCAGATTAGGAACTAAAAGTTACCCTGGAAAAAAACTAAGAGTGGCTCCATGTTGCAGGCGGGTCCCAATTGAAAAAAGGCAACATAATTAGGTAGGGAAAACATAAGTAGGCAGGGCCAGCAATAACATAGGGCAGAGCAATATACCTCCCCAGCTGGACCAAATACCACAGTGTGACACAAAATACTGCCACCTGTGTCACAGTATTCAACTGTATAGCTGTCCTGAGGACGTCGATACAGTTGAATTCAGGAGGGTTGCTGGGCAGGTGAGTAGGAGAGAATTAGATTATGTGGCTCTCCTAGGCACTGGCCCACCAGGAAATTTCCCTGTAGGGTCTGGCAAATCCGCCCCTGATATAGTGATAGACAGACTCTGGTGGGACTTCCTGTAGCAGCAGAATTTACCAATCCTGAGTCAAGCACATCAGAATTGCATTTGCACTTGTGCATGATCTGTGGATTTAATAAAGAAAAGTTCAGAGCAAGAACAATGTGTCCCATGAACCTGTCAGTGGCACCACACATTACATACAGTAAGTGTGGACCATGAGATATGGTGGTGTGATTCTCTGTTAGCTGAGTGCAGAGTCCTTCACTGTGATTGTGTCAGCCAGTCCAAAAACCCTTTCTCTATGGTCAAATCCATGTTTGATGTATCTCAGTTCTGAGATCATCTAGGAACATTAACATTAAGTATTCAGAAGAACTGGTACAGTGTTGAGCATGCGAGTGGTATTAACTATGAAGATGCAGGAAAAAATTATACTGTAGATAAAGGAGAGTAGGGAAGATATGGGAACATGGTAAGAAATAGGTAAGAGGGGAGGGAGAGTTCAGATGGTTCCCAGGATTAAAAACATAGCTTCTTTCTTCCAAAAACAATACCTCAGATGTCACCAGGTTGAGCATGGGGCAGCTTAGCCCATTTACTGTACTTCCATGTGGCTGAGCTGCAACATGAGAAAAATTCATAGATAGGTGTAACTAAAGAAGACCATGGCAGCAATCATTGTCCCAGCAAATGTCAAGTTAAACAAAGCCTGATGGAGTTATAGTCAGATATTAGGGTACTTGACAATTGCTCGTCAAATTTGACCAAAGAATAAACTAAGGTTACTTTCACACTTGCGTTTTTGTCAAATCCGGCAGGGATCAGCAAAAACGCTTCAGTTACTGACAATACAACCGTCTGCATCCGTTATGAACGGATTCGGTTCTATTATCTTTAGCATAGCAATGACAGATCCGTCATGAACACCATTGGAAGTCAATGGGGGACGGATCCTTTTTTCTATTGTGTCTGAGAAAACGGACGTTTTGCTCCACATCCTATGACAGGAAGAAAACCACAGCTTGCTGCGGTTTGCTCTCTGGTATGGGAACGCAACCAAACGTAATGGAATGCATTTTGGAGCATTCTATTCTGGTCAGTTCTGTTTGTCCCCATTGACAGTGAATGGGGACAAAACAGAAGTGTTTTTTTCCGGTATTCAGAGCCTATGACAGATCTCAATACTGGAAAATGTAAACGCTAGTCTGAAAGTAGCCTAAAAATAGTACAGCTATTAATTTGTCCTAACAGCAAATGTAACCGATGTAAGCCATTTTGCGGAAATGAGTTGATAATGATGGCATACACACATTAGTCCTTCGCTTCACTTGGTTACAATAGGAATTTTTTGTACAATAATGATAAAAATATTGAGAATAACATAAAAAAAGGCGTTCTCTGGGAATTATTTAAAATGGCCACCAGCAACCTGTCCTAGAATGTGAGTAGGACTGGTTGCTTCCACAAAGCTTCCTAGTGGTGGGGTGAGGGGCTGGGGCCTCACTACACACTATGCACGGGCACCTGCATATACTACATATTGGGGAGCGTTCCTGTCAGGCTGCTCAGCCATGGTGGCATATCATAGGCAGGATCATGTCATTATTATCTATTGTAGAGAAATGTAGTGTGTAGTGAGGCCTTGCCCCCTCAACCCTCCTAGGAAGCTCTGCAAATGGAGGCAACCATTCCTGCTCACATACTAGGATAGGTTGCCGGTGGCCATTTTAAATCATTCCCGGAGAATCATGTGCCAGTAGTTATTCCCAACTGAAAAATATGTTTGAATGGGGGAACAAAGCGTGAATCCCACCAAGGCATTTTCATAGTTTAAGTATAAACTGCCAGTTCCCCAGTATGCCATTGCAGGGTTAATTTCTTTCTACCCTACACAATGAAGGCTGGTCAGTGACCTCAATTTCTGCTCACTGACTGAAAGCCATAATGTTTACACCACCAGAGGAATTTACTTGTCCTCTGCTATACTTGACTGGCACTTTGTCTCCCACATGAAGGTCCCAAGACAAAGCAGCTTTGCTAATGCAATTAAAATTCTAATTATTCTCAGTCCATCGCATTAGATTTCCTTGCGGAGCATCAAAGGCTGATTATAGAGCGACTCTGACCCCAGGATGCATAAAAAACTGAACCCGTAGAGAGGCCGACAGTAAACTTTTGACTGCTGCGCCAGAAAAGGGGTTAATGTTCCATCTCCGAAGTCTGAGGAAGATGCTCTTGTCTTGGATCTTCTTGATTTTGCATCCTGTGGATTTCATATTAATCTTTTAACACAGAAACAGTTTAGTTGCCATTAGATAATTTTTGCAAATTAAGGCTCCCCGTGCGGCATTATTAATCCTCCTCCAATCCTATTATGCCTATCTGGGCGTCATACACTATTAAAAGAAAATAAATACATAGATGACTGATTTGCCTCTTAAGTAATTCTGTTCCTTCAAAGATCCATCTGGAAAAAGTGTCAGGGAATGACATTATAATGGAATAATTCTCACTAGAATGAATAAGAATTACGCTAAATCTGTCTTTTACTGTGTCTGCCAGTTGCAAATGCGGAAATAATGTCTAAGCAACATTTAATGCTAAACGGCCTTCATCACTGCCAAGGAATAATATGTAGACTAGAGTTCTGTATTTCTTCTGCAAACGCTAATTTTATACTTCCATTTTCTTAGTGTTTTGTTGTGGAGTGGACCAGCTGCCACATATTATATGTCATTCATTGATCATTCTCATCCTCTGGGTAGGTCATCAGTATCTGATCTGTGAGGGTTCAACACCTGGTACCCCCTACCGTTCAGCTGTTTGAGAAGGCACCAGCACTTGCTGTAGTGCCGCAGCCTTCTCCATGCTAAGCAAGCACAGCGCCGTGCATCTTAATGATGAGCGAAGTTATCAAAATTTTGATTTGGTTGCTTTTCTGAATTTCACAAAGAAATTTGCTTCGTACTGAATTATTTAGTCATGAAGTGCATTTCTTCAATGACAGGAAACAGTGATTGCACCGTCCCCGTCATTGAAACCCTCAGATGCCATGTTCATCGCTGATCGGGCCATCTGACATGAACATTGAGGGCTTTCAGGGTGTGGAAAAAAATAAATACTCAGCTTATCCATCTTGCCATCTTGATCACACGCGGTGCCATGATCGCATGGCCATGATGATGTCAACATGCCTGCTAGCGTGGTGACGTAATTCTTCACTGCGAGCGAGATTTTGTGCGGGATCTTCATTCCAGATGGCCGCGGTGGCCTCCTCGCGTGCAAATGGATGAGATAAGTATGATTTCCCTCACAAAGCACGAGGAAATTCGGCTTAGCGGCGAATCAAATTTTCCATGAAATTCGGATCGAAGTCCACTTCTCATACTTCGATTCGCTCAACCCTAGTGGCTGTTTTTGGTATTGCAGCTGAGCCCCATTCACTTCAATGGGACTGAGCTGCATCAAGGCTATGTGACCGATGAACGTGAAAGTCACTGGCCTAGGGAAAGTTGAGAGAAGGGAGCAGTGCTACTGCGAGCGCTGGTGCCTTCTCAAACAGCTGATCAGGGGGTTCCTGGGTGTCAGACCCCCCACCGATTAGATACTGCTGACTTATCCAGAGCATAACTGTCATGGCCTCGGTGTTGTGCGCATGACACGTTGCTGTGCATGCTGGTTGCCAGGGGCAACACGCTGTGGCTTGTATATGCTTTTCTCCCCTTCTCCTGGTTCCTCCCCTGTCTGGTGCTTCAGGGGGTTAACTTTCTGGCTGGATGTGGCCACTAGGGTTTCATTACCTGAGGCTCCCTGGCTGGAGGGGAGTTGTATTTCAGCTGTGGTTGGTGCTGGAGCTCTGCTTCAGTCCAGAGCATTTCCAGCTGCCCAGCCCTTAAGGGACATCGATGTCTCCAGCGAGGTCTTCCTTATGTATCTTCCATGTTCCTCTACCTTACCTGTGTTAATGTTTGGTTTGGGTTTATGTTCAGGGTGTGGTGTACGTCTTGTTGTTTCATGTCTGGTCAGTTTGTGTGCTATGTCCGGCTTGAATGCAAGGCATTTCCCTGTGTGTTGTGCCTGCGGAAGTGGGCTTGATGGTTTCCCGGAGGGGTGAACCAGAAGTCAAGCCAGTGTGCAGTTGCTGGAGTGCTGGTTCCTATGTGTGTCAGTATGTACTGAGTCTGGCATTGTGTTCTGATGTCAGTACGTTTGCATGAGTTTCAGTTCACCTTGGTGTGGTCTTCCTCTGTTCCATCCAGAAGCTGTGGCAGGTAAGTTACCATGCTATCCGGGGTTTTTGGTTTAGTGGTTATCCCCTCCACTGGATACTTACATGCCATTCCACTTGGCTTATCTTTCCTGTATTTGTTGCTAGGCCTGTGGGAGACTCTGGTTCATCCGTGGTTGGGATTAACCGGTCATCTCTCATTCCTGACCATATTTCAGGGACCGTCAGGGTCTGTATGGCCCTGGTTCGTGGGTATGAGCCCCCCTACCATTGAGTCAGGAGCTCAGGGCTAGGATGAGGGTTGCATAGGAGGTTTTCATCTTCCCTATCCTGGCTTCTTAGCCTAGTGACATTCTTGTTTCCCAGACGTTGTACGGTGGGAAGTTCTCCCCCACTCCCCACCGTGACAATAAGTCATCAGTAAAAATATCCTAGAAAACCCCCTTAAGGCATGTTAAAGTGGTCATACACATTAGATCCATGGGTCAAACCTGACAATTTTAGTGGGATTGGCTGACCATCTAAAGTGTGCAGCAGATGTCAGAGGAGAGAAAGGATGAATTTCAACATGCTCGATCCTGTTGTTCTCAGAGATACACTCACCTAAAGAATTATTAGGAACACCTGTTCTATTTCTCATTAATGCAATTATCTAGTCAACCAATCACATGGCAGTTGCTTCAATGCATTTAGGGGTGTGGTCCTGGTCAAGACAATCTCCTGAACTCCAAAATGAATGTCAGAATGGAAAAGAAAGGTGATTTAAGCAATTTTGAGCGTGGCGTGGTTGTTGGTGCCAGACGGGCCGGTCTGAGTATTTCACAATCTGCTCAGTTACTGGGATTTTCACGCACAACCATTTCTAGGGTTCACAAAGAATGGTGTGAAAAGGGAAAAACATCCAGTATGCGGCAGTCCTGTGGGCGAAAATCCCTTGTTGATGCTAGAGGTCAGAGGAGAATGGGCCGACTGATTCAAGCTGATAGAAGAGCAAAGTTGACTGAAATAACCACTCGTTACAACCGAGATATGCAGCAAAGCATTTGTGAAGCCACAACACGCACAGCCTTGAGGCGGATGGGCTACAACAGCAGAAGACCCCACCGGGTACCACTCATCTCCACTACAAATAGGAAAAAGAGGCTACAATTTGCACGAGCTCACCAAAATTGGACTGTTGAAGACTGGAAAAATGTTGCCTGGTCTGATGAGTCTCGATTTCTGTTGAGACATTCAAATGGTAGAGTCCGAATTTGGCGTAAACAGAATGAGAACATGTATCCATTATGCCTTGTTACCACTGTGCAGGCTGGTGGTGGTGGTGTAATGGTGTGGGGGATGTTTTCTGGGCACACTTTAGGTCCCTTAGTGCCAATTGGCCATCGTTTAAATGCCACAGGCTACCTGAGCATTGTTTCTGACCATGTCCATCCCTTCATGACCACCATGTACCCATCCTCTGATGGCTACTTCCCTCAGGATAATGCACCATGTCACAAAGCTTGAATCATTTCAAATTGGTTTCTTGAACATGACAATGAGTTCACTGTACTAAAATGGCCCCCACAGTCTCCGGATCTCAACCCAATAGAGCATCTTTGGGATGTGGTGGAACGGGAGCTTCGTGCCCTGGATGTGCATCCCTCAAATCTCCATCAACTGCAAGATGCTATCCTATCGATATGGGCCAACATTTCTAAAGAATGCTATCAGCATCTTGTTGAATCAATGCCACGTAGAATTAAGGCAGTTCTGGAGGCAGAAGGGGGTCCAACACCGTATTAGCATAGTGTTCCTAATAATTCTTTAGGTGAGTGTATAAGCAAGCCACTACAGATGTCTGACAGCAGCTTTCAACCCTCTACTATTCGCGTGGCATACATGCTTGTCCGAGTTGAGTAAGCATGTGTATGGGGGGATTGGGAAAAAAAAGCTAATATCGGCCGGGTTCACATCATCCATTCTTCGGATCCGCCAGAAGAACATAAAAATAAACAAAAGAATGCATGCTATATTTTAAGCATACGTTATGCTCAGTTTTGCATGTAGAAATGGGTGCAAAATGTGCATAGCAGACGCTTAAAATTCAGGATACGTTTTTTTGTTTATTTTTATGTTCTACTGACCGATCAGAAGAACGGAAAACAAAATGGTGATGTGAACCCGGCCTTAGTGTGGCTGGCTATAGGCTCTGTTCACATTTGTGTTGTAAAGGGTATTTATAATGGATGGCAAAGAACTATACCAGATTTATCACACAACAGGCACCTGCAGCACCTGATGAACCCCATTTAAAAAGCTAAGCATAATGGATGCTTAAAATACAGGATCTGTTTTTTTGCTTTTTTTTTTTTGTTCTGAGGGTGTGTCCTTGCACAGTTTGACATTTTCAGCGCTAATTAGATAGAGTCAGATTGTGCAGAGACACACACCCAACTAGTAACACCCATCTGGACCTTTTTTGCAAACTGCTAATACATTCATAACTTCTAGCAGGAATTAGAAAAGAAAGGCACATCATAAAGTCATGAGAATAGATGTTCCAGAATTTTTATTACATGATGAACACAAGTAGTAACTAAAACAGACATGTCAGAAGAGGTGAGAGTTCACATTTAAAGACATTATTTGCAAGATTTTCTATAAGCAGGTCACTGATAATCATTATCCTAGCTCATACTTTTAGGAATAGATGGCAAAAAAGTCAAACACAGCAAAAAACAAAGAAAAGTTGGCTGAAAAAAACAAGCGGGGATAAGTAATTTAAAAGTTGTAGCTTTATTACTTCTTAAACTCGGATTCTCAGGGCTTGTAGTGAGAACACCTACGAAGTACAACGGGCTGGCTTTCCTCCAAACTCATTTCCCACAGTTCTCCGAGATATTTCTCAGCTGAGAGACACTTTTTTTCCCCTCATTACCAACCGTTGCTTATGACCTAAGGCTGTTCCCTGATTCATCCGAATGACAAGAATTCTTTCAAAACCCTTGAACTGCAACATGTTGCGCGGAACAGACGATAAGCAGCAGCAGCCGGTGCAGACACACAAAACAAATAGCTTTATTGCTGGAATGAGATGATTCCGCATTGATCACAGCATTTCCATAATCACTCCACAATATGTTTATTTGTTACCCCGTTCACTGTGAGAGTAAAGTTCAAGCAGCTCTCAGAGGTCTCCTACCCGCAGGCTGCGGGCATATATATAAAAGAGACCAGAGCAATGGGATGACCCAAGAACAGCTTGTAAAAGCAATAAAAATGAGCAGTTATGATGTAAAATAAATCATTCAGGACTCACTATAACTGATGGGAAAAAAGCAAAAGCTTCTACTTACCATGGTTGTTAGGTTGACTTGTCTGTGCCGGTTGTATGAGTAGTGTCAGGCACCTATGTGCAATTCTCACATTAAATTGTATTATTCTGTCACTATGTGGTGGTATTATATATTATGATTTAGTCACTGTATGGCGGTATTAGTCATTGTCTGGTTGTATTAGTCACTGTATGGTCGAATTGGTCACTATATGGTAGTATTATTTGGTGATTGTATGATAGTATATACAGTCATTGTATAATAGTGTTATTCAGTGACTGTATGGTAGTATAATTTGGTGATTGTATGATAGTATTATCCAATCATTGTAAAGTCGTGTTATTCAGTGACTGTATGATAGTGTTAGTCAGTTATTGAATAGTGGTGTTATTTAGTCACTGTATGGTGGTTTTAATGAGTCACAGTATGGTGGTATTAAGCAGTCACTGGATAGTGGTATTAGGATGGTGGTATTATTCAGTCACAGTATGGCGGTGTTATTTAGTCACTGTATGGTGGTTTTATGGAGTTACTGCATCGTGGTATTAAACAATTACCGTATGGTGGTATTAGTACGGTGGTGTTATTTAGTCACTGCATGGTGGTATTAAACAGTCACTGTATGGTGGTATTAATGAATCACGGCATGGTAGTATTAAGCAGTCACTGTATTGTAGTATTAAACAGTCACCGTATGGTGGTAATAGTACGGTGGTGTTATTTAGTCACTGTATTGTGGTATTATACAGTCACTGTATGATAACGTTATTCAGTCACTGTATGGTGGTTTTAATGATTCACAGTATGACAGTGTTATTTAGTCACTGTATGGTGGTTTTATTGAGTCACTGTATAGTGGTATTAAACAGTCACTGTATGGTGGTGTTATTCAGTCACTGTATGGTGGTATTAATGAATCACTGCATGGTGGCATTAAACAGTCACTTTATGGTGGTGGTATGGTGGTGGTATTAGTCACTGCATGGTGAAATTATTCAGTCATTGTATGGTTGTATTATTCAGTGACTGTATGGTAGTATTATTCAGTGACTGTATGGCAGTATTATTCAGTCACTGTATAGTAGTGTTATTCAGTATCTGTAAGATGGTATTCTTTACTGTAGTCACTGTATGTTGGTATTGTTCTGTCACTGTTTGGTGGTTGTCTTTGATCCTATATAGCACAACAAGGCCATATTAAAATATAAGATATTTACATGCTCACCGTCAGCCTACATCTACACAGCACATTAATAATTCATTATTCTGGGATAGTGGGTGGGGACATACAAATTGTTCTTTTCTGGGCTTGGTGGACAACTACTGATCCAGAACTGCTAGAGCGCAGCACAGATCCATTATAATAAGTTTATAAATCCCACCCAAAGTTCTGAATGCATATCAAATAAGGGTTCTACAGTAAGTTTGGATCATTTGGATCATTAGACCCCCGGAGTGCAAAATGTGTTTTTCCAGAGAACAATATTGAAGGCTGTTTCCATCACTATTGGTGGAGGCCTGCTCTCAGCACTCCCACTCATAAACTATGTGTAGAGGCAGTGGCGCTTCAGCAGTACCAAGAACAGCCACGTGCACACAATGAAGAGTACATTGAAGAGACTCTACCAAGCACTATGGTCTCTTCAAAGACCTGAAAGACAGGGGTACTGAGAATCGAACGCCCACCAATCTGATATTGATGGCCTATCCTAAGGACAGACCATCAACATCGTCATCTTGGAAACTCTTCAATACAGACACTAAATGCAGCTGTAGTATGTCATCTAAAACCAACCTTAGGCCACTTTCACATGGCCAGTAATATCTACCATGTTCTGGAACCACTACTGGTTTTAATGATACAGAAAACAGACCTCAGTATGAAAGTGGTCTAAACGTTTGTTTCTTGGTTTTGTAAGATCAGATGAAATATTTAAAAGAGGGGGGGGGGCTTTAAGTTTTCATTTTAATTTTACTGCTGTCTCAGCTGAAAATGAATATATGTCTCCAATCTACAGGTCTACCTTTGGAAACAATACATGAGAAATGAGCAAGAAAAACAAAGGAAACGCTAACGACCATTCAGCGTAATGGGCACAATCAATTTATCCTTATGACCCACTTACAGCATAATGCGGTATTCAGATACTGATAGTGTATACCTGTGAGGACTGCAGCACGGCAAATATCGCCCCTCCCCCACCAGATAGCAAAGAACTGCTTCATTGTGGTAATTGTCTCTCTTCCACCTCGGGGAATCTGCTCATTTTTTATATTTGTAACAACACGGATATCTAAAAGTGCTTGAAATGCACTCTGTGTCCCTCTAAAATTGGGCCTGCAGTATATTACTTTTATCATTCCCCAAATTGCATATGATACCCGCTCCAGAGAGAGATGTATTATCAGATAAACAAGAGAAAATGGAATGAGCAATTCCAGGAGGTTTTTTTATTATTTTTTTTCAGACAACAAAAAAGCAGAAGAGAGGGCTGTGCTCATGATTCTACATTTTCTAATGCAGCCAGCATGGGCCACTTTGGCTTAGGCATATTCAGCTAATTATGTTAGCGAGATACGGATATTTTTTTATTATTTTTTTGCTTGGAAATGAGAGCTTTAAAATACAACATGTTCAAGGACAAGAATTGGAGTGAATTAACGCTAATTTTTTATAATGCAGCAGACAACGGAATACAGAAATATAAAGCAGATTCAGGCAGTTATTACGTATTAAGAGCCTGCTCTAAAAAACATTTGGCAAATGCTGCTTTCCTGGAAGCCAGTGAATTGCTGTATCTTATATTAAAAGAGCACTTGTATGAAAGCGTTGTCCATACATATTGTCGGTGGTCTTGTCATTGTAATTGCCCTGATTCAAGATGATCTGCAGGTTATTTTACCTCTGCAGGTTATTTTACCTTTTTGCTCTAAGTCGGTTCTACTTTAGCGGCAGACCACGGTGCTTCACATAGTCTGATGCATCAGCTACTGGTGTGTGGAAATCCTGGCTGATCCACGCCTGATTTATCTTTATAAAAGGTTATTCTCTCAACATTTTGTGTTCAAAGGCGAGATCTCATTGGAGTAACTATGCCGCCCGCTGCACTAAACACCCACTCAGATGCCAAATTACTGGCCTCGCAGGAAAGCTTGTCCGGGGCAAACTCGGCCGGTTGCAGCCACAATTCTAGTTTGGCTGTCCAGTAGTCTAAGGGATCTTGGATCTGGGATGACAGGGTGCAGTCCATGTATGCCACCATCTGCTGGTTCAGGTTCTGCTCCATGTCCTACTGCTGGTGGCTCGTTTCTTCAGTTGGCGGGTGAAGAAACATGCTCATCAGAGACTCTAGACTCAAGTAAATGCTGATAGAGCTACTGCTGCTCCTGCCCCCCACTTCCCCCCTCCTCCAGCAGCCATGGGTGTAGAGCGTGAGTGCAAAAGATCCTCCCGGTCAGACCTTCGGGAGGATGGGTGATGGCACACATAGCCAGCGGCCAACTGACTACATAGGATATCTCGATAGTAGTTAAGTTTATTGTCCCTCTAAGCAGGTGGAAAAAAGGCCTCCATTTTGGCCCAGTAGCGAGGGTCTAACATTGTGGAGAGCCAGTAGTCATCCCTCTGCCAAATGGTAATAATGCAGCTGTCACTGTACAAGTAACTCAGCATGCATCTGGCTATTTGCACAATGGACTTGGAGGGACTCCCTTACTCCATCTCCATTGCATACTGCCACAGTCTGTCAAGGTCATCTACCTGGTCTACCCCTCATCGCCCGCCAGCTCCTCATGCTCTTCCTGATTCACTCCTGTCACTTGGGTATATAAACCACCTATTTCTGAATACAATTGCTGGGCGTTAATGTCTTTTTCCTCTGCCAGTTCAGCGCCCACAGGGCTCAGGTGGCCGTGAAATGTAGCCGCCACGTCTTCTGTCCCCTGGTCAGCCAGATTTATCAGCATCTGCTCCAGGACATGAAGGAGCAGAATGATGTCGTGCATCCCATAGTCTTCGCGACTGACAAATAAAGTGGACTCCTCAAAGAGCCAGAGCAAACGGCAGGTGCACGCATGAGCTGCCACTAGTCAAAGTTACACAGGCAAATTCTCCTGTCCTCCTGTATCATCAAGAAAATGTTCACAGCTTTTTTCTGCTCATATGTCGAGGGTGGAGTCCCAACATGTGGAAAATTCACTTATGAGGTGATGTTGGGGAACATCATTCTGCCTTTGTAGCTCAAGGAGGGGGTGTTTTGCATGGTAACAGTGGCTGAAGTACATGTACAGTTTCCTGGCCATTTTCAAGACATCTTACAGTTGGGTGGAAGACTTCAGGAACTTCAGGTTACAACCAGATTAAAGACGTGCACCATGCAGGGCACATGGGTCAGCCCTCCTTGATGTAGCACCGATAGAATGTCGGTTCCGATCTTCTGATCTTGGAGAAGTAATGACGGCTTGGGACTCTCCACCTTGGCTTGGCCCAGCCATCAGTTATCTTAAATGTGCAGGGTTAGCCACAAGGAAAGGGAGGGACTGTAGTACCAGCAACTTGGCCAGGAACACGTTAAGCTTCTGTGCCACTGGATGAGTACACACATACTGTAATTTCTTCGCAATCACCTCGGTGAACATTTGCTTGCAAAACACATGACAAGGAGCATCAGTAGACGATGGGATGATCTTCTGCTGAGGTGGTGGAGCCTTGACTGTTGGAGAAGGGGTGCAGGCCGCTTGGAGATGCGTCAGGCTGTACCACTACATCAGCTAAATGGCTTTCTCAGGCCACTTTATGGTGACACTCCATGTGTTGATGCAGGGCTGTGGTGCCAACATTGGCACCGTGGCCATACTTTACCTTCTGTCCACAGAATCTATATATGTCCACGCTCACGTCCTCCAGCAACTTGATGAAAAGTTCCAACACCGGTGAGAATGGCATTTTACCCCCACCACTCCATGTGAACTGCCTGCCGAGACGTTTAGTCTAGCAGTAGGCTCCTGAGTAGCAGACGGTCTACCCCGGGCACGTTTGGCTCTAGATCTCACACCCTGCCACTGTCTCACGGGCAAGCTGCTACCCTCACCCGATGAGGATGATGATGATGAAGCCCTCTCTTCACTTGGTTCCCACGTGCGATCGATCACATCATTAGCCACTACTGTCTGCATGTGACTCCCTCACCAGTCACATGGCCGCGTCTCTGACAACTCGCAACACCTGCTCCCACGCGACTCTTATTGTAACTATTTGCCCGTCTACAGGAGGAAGCAGCGGATCTCTCCTCCAAATCTGGGCTGGGCAGTAGAAACTGACTGTCCTCAATAAGCTCGTCCTCGTTGAAAAGAGAAACACAGTCGGCATACATTACTTCCCGAACAGAAAGAGCAGAAATAGAAAAGAGGCAGGTTCAGGACAGGTTCAGGACACAGTGCTTGTTCCTGGGCCAAGTCAACTAAGCATGGTGTCAGAGGAACCCACAGACTCTTGGCTCTGTGTGTCTGATATCAGTTGAGATGACGTTGAAGACCAAGTCAACCATTCAAGGACAAAGGGATTGGTCAACCACTGGATTACAGTGGCAGCTCTGGCCTGTTACTGCGGCTGCTGCTACCCCCCCCCCCCCCCACCACCACCACCACCACC
This sequence comes from Bufotes viridis, assembly GCA_033119425.1. NCBI lineage: Eukaryota > Metazoa > Chordata > Amphibia > Anura > Bufonidae > Bufotes > Bufotes viridis. The sequence goes on along the minus strand of CM065590.1, from coordinate 69,695,710 downwards.
TCCTTCTGCAGCTACTTTTCCCTGCTACAAAAACATGTTTGCCACTGCCCATTCCTTTGGATGGCCCTGGTAACTGTCTGTTGGACATACCGTACAGTAAAACTAGCTGTATATGTAAAAAAAAGTTATTTAATGTCAATGTGGACACCCCAATAACAGTTGAACAAGTCCACAATTCACCCCAATTCGAGAATCAAGGCGTAATAGAATTGCTTACCTATTAACCCATTCCCGACTGCCATACGGCAATTTACGTTGGTGGTCAGGACTTTAAAGATAGCGTCCACTCCTGAGCAGAGCCATAGCTGCGGGTGCCAGCAGGCACCTGTGGCTAATGTCCGCAACTGGCGGCAATGCTGATTGTGGACATTTAACACTTCAGATGCTGTGGTCGATCCTGTCCATGGACATCTGAATGCTGAAAATCAGGAAGTGTGTGCTTCAGAGTGTGACAGGAGGCTGCCTAGTAATTTCTATGGAGCCCCTGCTTGTGGCAGGGCTCCATAGAAATACAAAAAGATCCTCATTGGCTCAAATGCTAATGCAGGAGTCTATGAGTGTAAAAATAAAAAATGAAATGTTTTTATACATAAAAAATAAAAATATATATATAAAAATTCAAATCACCCCCATTTCCACAAAATAAAAAAATACACATCAAAGGTATTCTGGCGTGCAAAAATGCCCATACTATTAAAATGTAAAAAATGTAATCCCATACAGAAAACAGCGGAATGAAAAAAAAATTCAAAATGGCCGATTCAGTCGCTGAAATGTACAGTTCACAACACAAAAAATGAGTCTCCCCACAGCTCAGCACACATAAATACAAAAAATTTATAGGAGTCAGAATATGGAGACTAAAAGAAAAAAATTATTTTGTTCAAGGGTTTTTTTTTTCAGTAGAATAACACAATAAAAAATATACATATCTGGTATTGTCAGATTTGTATTGACCTGGAGAATTAAAATAACTGGTCATGGTCAGTTTTATGGCATCAGGAACACCGTAATAACATAACCCAAAAACCCTTGGTGGAATCGCATTTTTTTTCAATTTCACCCCATTTAGAATCTTTTTCCTGCTCCCCAACACATTGTATGAGACCGTAAATAGTGCCATTAGAAAGGGCATCAAAAAGGGCATTAGAAAGGGCAGAAAAAACGAAAGCGAAAAAACAGAAAATCGCTTGGTCATGAAAGTGTTAAACAAGGTCGACACCACAATAACAGTTGAAGGAGACAGGTTATTTACTCCAATTTAAGAATCAAGGCCTAACTGAATTGTTTATCTATTAAAGGGGTTGTTCAGGTTCAGAGCTGAACCTGGACATACCCATAATTTCACCCAGGCAGCTCCTCTGATGTTAGCATCGGAACATTTCATGCTTCGATGCTCTCCCTTGCCCTGCGCTTGATCGCGTAGGGCAAGGGCTCTTTTATTTACAATAACACTGCTGGGCAGAGTCTTCCACCCAGCAGTGTGTTCGGTGACATCACCAGCTAAGGCTAGGGCAGCACTAAAGCCCGCCCATCAGTGCCGGCTCACTGCTGGGTGGAAGCCTCCGCCTGGCAGCCCTGGCAGCAATTAAGCAAATGGCAAAAGAGAACTGCTTAAGTCAGGGGGGCTACATGGGTGACAATGGGGATATGTCTGGACAACCCCTTTAAACAAGGTGGGCACCCCAATAACAGTAGAATTGGACAGGATATTCAGCTCAATTTGATAATCTAGGGGTAATAGAATTGTTTATCTATTAAACAAGGTGGACACCCCAATAACAGTAAAACAAGACCCCAATTAAAGAATCAAGGAGTAATGCAATTGTTTATCTATTAAACAATATGGACACCCCAATAACAGTAGAAAAAGAAAGGTTATTCACCCCCAATTTGAGAATCAAAGCCTAATAGAATTGTTTATCTATTAAACAAGATGGACACTGTTTAATTAGATTAGCTCTGTGTCCTACACAGGGATTGATGCAGACTGTGCTGTCTCCTATTATTTCCTTCAGCTTCAGATTACAGTCACTGCACTATCCCTGGCCTGTCCATGCAGTCTTCCTGTGCTCTCCCTACAGTGTATGAAAACTTTCCCTATGGTCTCCCTACACTGTCCCTGTACTGCTCCTGCACACTCCCTACCCAATATTCTACAATTAAAGGCTTTCTTGAACACTGTCCATAGCTCTTGTCACATTTCTCCCTATGCTCAGCTCAGTGAAATGGTGAAGACCATGCGGGATGAGGCTTTTAAAGGGCTGTAACATCATAGGGTCTAGCTACAGATTGGCTTTCTTCTCAGCAATATGGGGGATCTCACGTTCCCAGGCTTGTTACTTTCACTTTATAACATGTGTAGCTGACATTTTAGGAAAAAACTATTCATTACCATGACGTGGGAGGAAATTCGGATTTCTCTTGAATCAAATTTCACTATACTACTGATTATGTATGACTTTATTATTCATTATGGTTTTCCAATTTGTTTGTAAAAAAAAAACGTTGGCTTTCTCAGATTTTTGGATAAGTTGCACAGAAAAAAGAAAAATTCCACTTGGCGGCCCTGACTGCAAGTAGAGATCAGACAGTATAAGCCCTGGGATACATGTACCACAAGTTGAGAACAAATTATTAAGATGACAGTCTGGCAATGTTATTTCAGCACTTATGGAAACATTATATGGACACTGGATGGCTGTATTATTTGTGCATTAACCCCTGGCGGCGTAAATGTATGGCACTGCAAGACGTGACTTAAGCCCCAGTGCTGTACAGGTACGGTGCCCTGATCGGTTGGGTGCAAGAGCTGTGTCTGCCCGATCAGTGGCAGGGACCCGGCAGTCAGTGACAGCCAAGTCCATGCTGTATACACCGGCATTGGTGAAAACACAGATGTTGGAGCTTTCATCCTCTACATGCTCCGGTCAGCGCTGAATGCAGCATGTACGAAAATAGTTTAGAGAGTTGACTCACTCCCCGTCCCCGTCGGGTCCCTGTGGTGCGGTGACAGGGACCCGATGGCTGTGAAGGCAGCCCGATGACAGCCAATGCATTTCAATACACATGTATTGTAATGCATTGTGAGAGGATCAGAAAGTTGAAGTCCCACAGTGGGACAAAATAAAGTTTTAAAAAGAGGTGTTTTACATAATAAAAAAATAAAAGTTCCAAGTTAAAAAGTGCCCCTGTCCCATAATTAAGTTATATAAAATTGTAAAAAAAAAATAGGTATCGCTGCGTCTGTATTGACCGGTTCTATAAAAATATCACATGATCCACGCTGTCAGGTGAACGCCATAAAAAAACTAAATAAAAACAGTCCCAAAACAGCCATTTTTGTCACCTTGCCTCAGAAAAAATGTAATACTAAGCAATCAAAAAATCATATGTACCCCAAAATGGTACCAAACCATCATCCCATCCCAAATAAAGGAGACCCTGCATAAGACAATCACTCAAAAATATGTCTCTTGGAAAATGTCAACACAAAAACAAGATATTTTTCTTTTAAAAAACGCTTTTACTGTGTAAAACATCAAAAATATAAATAATAGACATATTAGGTATTGCCATGTCCGTAACAACCTGCTCTATAAAAATATCATACGATGTATCACCTCAGGTACTTCATAGGAACTTATGTATGGCAGATTTGGATCATTCAGGAGGACTGAGGCTGCCACACAGACTATCCAGCTCACCCGATCCCTGCTAGGGGGAGCCAGTGCACACCCGTGCACACGCATGTGCTTCTGTTTTTTTTAACTCCCAGGTAATGTGGTCACGTTTGACTACGGCATCTGAGGAGTTAAGTGTATGCAATCAACATTAGCAGCTTTGGGGTCCGCTACGCTCGCAAGCAGGTGCCATTTTAAAGACAACAGACGAGCAGCAACAACATTTATGACATACCCACAGGATAGGCCATAATTGTCTTATAGGTGCAGGTCTCACCTCTTGAACCCACACCTACTTAGAGAATGGAGCCCCGTCTCCTAGTCACTGTGAATGAAGGGATTGCTGTTCATGCGCGACTCTCACCATTCACCACTCTTCTGTGGGAGATTTGAAAAAAGCCGTGTGCTCACCTATTTTCAGAACTTCCATAGAAGTGAAATAGCTGAGTAAGCATGCCCAGCTATTTTTGTCTTGGGATGGCTTAGTCATGGTCAAAAGTGTTGAGCGAATCAAGCTTAGAATCCAAGATCCGAAGTCGATTCGCTCAAAACTTTGTTTTAATGCTGTACGGAAATCTGTCTCCCTACAGAATCAAAATGTATGGGCTCTGGCAAGTTGAATTTGGATACTTTGGTAAGTAACTTCGGACTTCGATTTTAAAACTTGAAAACCATTTTAAAACTCGGATCTGAAGTCAGCTTCAGTAACTGGTTACCAAAGCCGACTTCAGATCCAAATTTTAAACTAGTTTACAAGTTCAAAAATTGAAGTCCGAAGTTATTCACCACTCAACACTATTCAAAGCCAAAGACACTCTGGTACTGGGGAATCTAAGCGTGCAACATCAGTTTAAGGCCTTATGCGGTCCGCAAAAAATGTGGATGACGTCCATCTTTACTCCGTATTTTGTGGAACGGAACAGCTGGCTCCTAAAAGAACAGTACTATCCTTGTCCGTAATGCAGACAATAATAGAACTTGTTCTATTTTTTTTGCGGAACGGAAATACAGACATACAGAAACGGAATGCACAAGGAGTACCTTCGGGGTTTTTTTGCGGACCAATTGAAATGAAAGGTTCTGTATACAGGACGGACACGGAAAAAAAATAACGTTTGTGTGCATGAGCCCTAACAGCAAGATAAAAAGACAAATGGTGTTTCTACAAAGTGTGAGCTGAAATGTGAGTCCACCTGCATATGTGATGTCACATTTACAACAGGGGAATGGCTGGCATTCATTATCTTGGTTCCAAACCTACATTAGAAGAACATGCTATTTTAATATTTGCGCAGATTGTAATTAAGGCATAGAGGACATAGAACATCCAGATACAGCTTATTTCTCTGCTATATTGAAAAGTAAATGCAGGCAAAGCTTTGCAATGAATTGATATCACAAAGAATCATTTGGCGGCTGTTGACCAGCAAATGGGACATATTTAATGTATTTTCCTACATGAAGTAAGACCCATGATAAACAATGTTCTTCAATTGCAGCTCATCTGAGAGGGTCGGTAGAATAATAAATTAAACTCCTATATATCTGGAAAGTGTGTGTGCTCCCATGTAATCCATCTGTAGTAACTCAGCTTCATATCTGCTTTGAGAGATACAGGGCCATTAAAGGAGATAATGATGGATGATGATGGCAATCTCCATGAATGTAATTACTCTGCAGTCCTAAGACTAAATCATTGGTAATAACTGTTGGGATATGTGGTTTTCATACTGACATTCTTTATTTCCATGGTCACAATTATGTTAAACTCTATACTGTAATTCAGCAAGGCCCACATGTCTTGCTATCCATCATTGTGGACCTAAGGTTACAAGCGTGGCTTGTTGCAGCAATGAGTTCATGGCTTCAATTCCAGTCTCAGCATGAGGTCTGCATGTTCTTCCTAAGGCCTCCTGCACACAAACGTTTTTTTTTTCCGTTTCTGTTCCGTTTTTGCGGATTTCGTTTGCGGTCCGTATGTGGAACCATTCATTTCAATGGTTCCGCAAAAAAAACTAAATGTACTCCGTATGCATTCCGTTTCCGTATTTCCGTTCCGTTCAAAGATAGAACATGTCCTATTATTGCCTGCAAATAACGTTCCGTGGCTCCATTCAAGTCAATGGTTCCGCAAAAAAACCAGAATGCATCCGTATGTCTTCCGTATCCGTTCCGTTTTTGCGGAACCATCTATTAAATATTTTATGCCCAGCCCAATTTTTTTATGTACTTACTGTTTAAACATTATTGTATTCTCCCGTTTCTGCTTGCGATCCGCACAAACGGAAACCAAACAGAAAAATGGAACGGCAAAATGGAACGGAAATACTACTGAAACAAACAAACTGAAAAACAGGTCCGTTTAAAACGGACCGCAAAACCATATGGTCGTGTGCAGGAGGCTAAGTCTCATTCCTTGTGTTCCTTTTCCTCTCAATGTCCAAAAATATACCTACAGAAGATTGTATTTTCATTAAAGGGAATCTGTCGCCAGGTAATTCAGTGAATGTAATGATTCCCTTGACGTAGTGATCCATTGCTTCATTCTGGAGAAAAAGTGCTTTTAATCCATATGCAAATGAGCAGTTAAGTGCACCGAGGGCAGACCTAATGTGCACATATTACCTCTGCCAGCCCCTTCCTCTCCTTCTTGATTGGCAGGGCAATGTTTTTGCATAGTCATCTCACCTGGTCCTGTCAGTCAAGAAGAAGAAGGAGGACCTATAAGAGGAGGCAGGAATCCAAGCAGGAGTCATAGAGCTGGGATGGGGCAACCCCACTAAAAGCTATTGGTACCTAATTTTCTGAGAACAGGACAGCATGACATTTTGTTATTTTCTTTTAAATGGGGCTTTTTGAGTTGGGAAAAAATTGCCCAAAGGGCATATAAATATGAAAAAAGCGTTACTTACCCATTTAGTTGCCTGAAGTTCTAGCAACACCACTTAAGTCTTTTTTGACAGTCACTGTTTGCTTCACTGCATCAATGTCATGACCATAAACCCATGTGACTTCATCAGCTAATTCCTGGACTCATTGGACTTATGCCATATACTGCTGAAGCCAGCGACTGCTACAGTGGTCACATGGATAGACATGCAGCATGCCGCAGGGGCATGTGTGAGTGTAGGTGGCTGAATGGGAGTGCTCATGGTTCTGACATTCCCTGGACCCGTGCAGTGATGGGAAGGGCATAACTTTTCTTCCTTCTGGGGCACACTCTGGTTTTTTGGGTTCTCCTGCCTGAAGACGGTAGAGGTGCCCTTGGTGTTGAGGGTTTTACAGTGCGATGCAGGGTCCCAGGTCTCGCGATGCCAACACTTTGCAGTGTGGTAGTAGTGCAGGAAGCAATGATGAGGCCAGGTAAGTTGCAACTGCTTCACTGTTTTTCCCTGCAACAGTAAATGGATAAGTCACGCAGGCATAGTGTATATCAGTTTCCACAGTTGATATATGTAATTCCCAAGGCTGCGTATGATGGACTAGTCTTTTTCCCTTCTTAGTCAAATTGTGCAATCTTTTTTTTCCAGCTTAAGAGGTGCAATATCTCTTTCTCTAGATATAATTAGGTACCCCAGTATCCTCAGTGGAATATGGTGATAAGCTGGAAGCTTGTTATTCTCCCACCACTTGCAGGGATGCCTTTTGCCTCAATGTGAGCGCTTTTACCTTTCTGTGACCAAATGTTCTGCAATTCTCCTATGTATGCTCACTAGAATTGTCCCAATTTGTTTATGTACTCCACAGGGAAGGAATATTCACTGGGGTTCTGCTCCAGACAGCCTTTTCGCAGTATACAGGTCTGCAGCTAATTGTAGACTCCACTCTATTTCCTCTTAGAGAGGAAAGGGTGGTGCCAGCCCTGCCTAGTCACTAGGGAACCTCCCACTCCATACACAACCTAAGGGCTCATGCACACAAAAGTTGTCGGCTGGTTCCCGTATTGCAAACAGAAGGTCCACAATATATGGACACCGGCTGTTTGTGCACAGCATCACGGATGTGGACCCATTCACTTGAATGGGTCCACAATCTGGAAGGTGAGGTGTGGAATAGAGGCACGGAACCTAAAGAGAGCACTACGGAGTGCTTTTATGGGGTTACTGTCCGTGCCTCCATCGGGTGTGAATGGATCCTGCATCAGCATATGGCGGCCCTAACGTTCGTGTGCATGAGCCCTAAAGGACATAATACATGACATAATGCATGAACTACAATGACATTATGACATTCATCACTTTGCAGTGGGGACACTGCATACACGCACTTCACCACTGCAGCCAAGTAAACAGAGACCGGCAGTGAGGACTGGGGCTGCTGCTGGAGTGATGCGGGAAGACACAAGAAAATAAGGCTTCATTTATTGTTTTATCACATTTCCCCTTTGGCAATTTTTTTCCCAACTCAGAAAACCCCTTTAACACATTGTGCCATACCACCTCCGGAGATGGAAAGGACTCTCGGATTCTCTCTTTTGTGTTCTCGGAGCCTCTGCGCCATGCACCATGCTCATGTGTACTCAATTGCCTGGATCGTTCCTTCAAGATAATACTATGTAGTCAATGCAGTGAATGCCTTTATCCTTGTAACATCTTTTTGGGAATATATTGGGAAGTAATGAGATACGTCTGATGTTTGCCAAAGCCGACAATCTCCACAAGAGTAACACAGAACCCTAAAACATGTTCCCTTTCGTCACATCTCCACCGCCAGTATGGTGCAGCAGCTGTGTAGAGCATATTCCGTTTATTACAGAACCATTGACAGTCTGCACAGCCAAACATCCAGATTAATGCCTGAATTGAGTAATTAATGATAGTGACTCTTTATGCATGGTGAATTTACATCAAGTTGAGAGTGTATTAAATCATGAAAATAATGGCATCTGGACTGTGGCAGAACAGCAAGAGAACATAATCCATTTGTCTTTCCTTTCATTTTGTCTTTGTGTGCCAGAGGAACTTTGTAATTCTGAAATAATAATTTTCTGAGATTTAATCTTCACCATAACCAATTAAATATTTCCGATCAAATATCTTTCGTAACCTTACGGTCTTTACCCATCCCCGTTATAATTACAGATCATGTGCAAATAAAATGAATAATTTGTTGTGGGTATTCTTTGCTTGACCTTTTGCCTGGCAGCACATTTCGTGTCCTTGAATGATCATAAATTAACTAAAGCAGTGTAGCAAGGTTAAAATAGATTTTAGGCTCTAAAGTGCAAGAAAGTTTAAAATTATAACATAACATATATACTAAGACATAAAACTTATATGTCTTAGTATATATTTCTTTTTAGCCACCCGTCTTACGTGCTAGGATAAGAACATGTATTAAGAATAAAGTATAAGCCAAAGTCTGGATGAATGCCCTAACATCTACGCCCATACAGGCATTTCTTTTATTTACAAAGCTTCACTATATGTTGAGTATAGTTGCAACCATTCTCATGCAAATGCCATACAACAGTTCTATATGCAGTGGCGTACCTCCAATGGAGGCACACCAGGCAGCTGCTATGGAGACTGTAGGGGAAAGTGGCCTGGCCATGGAAGAAAGGCTCTGCCCCCTAATTAAACTAAATTTAGGCTTATGTTATGCCCCAAGTCTCTGCCTGGGGCACCTTCCAGTTCCCTGTTCCCAGTGTTCTGTGATCAGGGACCGCCCCTCTTCATGCCCAGCACATTAGTGGCTGGCTGCCCCCCCCCCCCCAAGTCCCTATGAGCACTTGCTTTGTATGTTGTCTAAGTTGTATGGTACATTATATAATATGCAGCAGCAGACACAGTTCATGGGGTGTATGGTACACTATATAATTCACAGCAGCAGGCACATGGGTGGCATGGTACACTATATAATACACAGCAGCAGACACAGTTCATGGGGTGGGTGTATGGCATACTATATAATACAGAGCAGCAGGCACATTTCAAGGCTGGGGGCTGTGGAATACTATGTAATACTCATCAGCAGGTACAGTTCATGGAAGGTATGGTATGCTATATATACTTTTTTTAAACAATAATATTTCCATACAAAATAAAACATCAAAATTGTTATTTCCATTTTCTTAACCCTTACCTCACCAATTCCCTCCCAAACTCCCTCCCCTTTGCGATGCGTCTCCCGTCCCCCCATCAAAAAGATGGAAAGGGAATAGTGAGGAAGTTGAGCCAGGAAAAATTTAAAATTCCATTCTCCACATACCTTGAACCATTTATCCTCAAAGTTTCTTTGTTTATATAAAATATTTTCATATCTTTTAATAATTGTTAACGAGATTTAACCATGTGTTTATACTTAGAGTATTCAATGAGAACCAAGCCCAGTGCAATCAAAAGTCTCGCCAAAAACATTATTTTAGCCAAAAGAGTCCTTTTGTATTTATGGCACCCAACCTTGGAAAGGTCACTCAAAATCCAAGACTGGGTAATAAAGTTATGAATTGCCCCCCATATTCATTTAATTCTATACAAATCCAAAACATATGTAGATGGTCAGCCTCAGGTGAATCACACTGTGGACAATTAAAAGTGTTTCTCAAACCCCATTTGTTAAGCCATAAAGGTATAATATAGATTCTATGTAAAATATTAAATTGAACCAAAACATGATTAAAATTATGAGAAACTAATCCTACATTCACCAATATATTGTCCCAGTCATCTAACTAAATCATTGGGCAATCACTTTCCCAGGCCTTTTGCCCAGGAGAGCGTATATTATTAAATCGTTCTTTAAGTAAACATTTATAAAGTTGAGAACTTTTAACCCTCTGTAGCTGGCTTTGCTATCAAATCATTCAAAAATGTGGAAGTATATGTCAAACAACGGTTTTTCCTTTATGCTAAAAGGTGCCAAACATAACTGAAAATACCTAAACCAAGATAGATTAGATATATTTCCTCTTTTTTGCTGACTCCAAGAACAAAAGAATATCCCCATTCCCAACCACCTGTGCAACATAGAGAATCACATTCTTTTGCCAATACTGATCCCCAACCAGTTCATCTGGGGCCTGTAAATAGTAATTATGCCAAAGGGGCGTACAACAAAGGGATCCCTTAATTCCCAACCAATCTCTAATACTACTTCAGGACTTAATAAGCAGCTTTGCAGCAACTGTATAGTCCTGTTGGAGATTGATTAATTGGCCAGATTCCAATTAAATAAATATTATCATGTGAGGAAATCCTCACCAAGGTTCTAAAGTGGGCTTTTCTCCGATTCATATTATATCCATAGCTGTGATGCTATAAAATAGCCCTTGAAACAGGGAGGATTTAATCCTTCCTGTTCCATACGGCTTATAAAAATACTCCAATTTAAGCCTTACTCGCTTTCTCCCCCAAAGTAGATCATTAATGATTCTCTCAATTAATTTAAAAAACTTGTCTTCAATCCATACTGGGGAATTCCTAAGGATATAAAGTAAAATCGCCAGGGATATTCTATCGGCTCTAGATAACGGGAGTCAGAGCCATATCGTTATTTTAGACCTCAATTTAGTTATCAAGGGGATCAAATTAAGCTGTGAAAAATCTTCAATCTTAGAAGAGATAGTAATAACCAAGTATTTAAGTGAATCAGAGATCTTCAAACTACTGGAAGACTCCTCAGTAAGAAGTTCAAATCTGTCTAAAGGCATACGAGTGGTTTTAGACCAATTAATATCAAGACCTGAAACTTCACCAAAGGAATTAACAACTCGAATAACCCTTGGGAGTGTAGTATTAGTATGTTGTATGTAAAATCAAACATCATTGGCATATAAGGAAATACGATCTTCTGTTCCTAATATTCCAAACCCAATCCTGGGATCTTGCCTAACCCTAAGAGCAAGAGGCTCAAAATAGATGTCAAATAGATGTCAAATAATAACGGCGAGAGTGGACATCCTTGACGAGTATCTCTATTCAAAGAAATACACCTTGTCAGGATCTTATTAATGTTCAACCTCGCCTTAGGGGATTTATACAAAAGCTTAATCATATTTATAAACTTAATACCAAACCTCATCTTCTCTAGCACCCTCCAGAGGAATCTCCATTCCACCCTGTCAAAGGCCTTAGAAGCATCCAAAAAAAGGATGGAACGAGAGCCCCCGGAGGACTGATTATTAGCAAAGAGGGGTGCAGATTATTATGAGTACCCTTATTAGGAATAAACCCATTTTGATCAGGATGTATAATTGGTTAAATAACTTTATACAGCCTTGTAGTAAGAATCCTTGAGAGAAGCTTAACATCCTAGATCGGGCTATATGAACCCATATCTTTGGGGGGGATCTTTGCCTTTTTTCAATATTAGTACTATTACAGATTCTGTCATTGATTCCCGAAGACTACCGTCCTCTATTTACTCAGTAATTACCTTCAAGAGATCGGGGGAGAATAACCTCCCTATATTTATAATATAATTCATATGGGAATCCATCAGATCCAGGAGGGGAGTTTCCCACACAAACCTTTATTGCGGCCTCTAACTCCTGCAAGGAGAGGTCCGCCTCAAGGGATTCTCATTGAGTATCTGTAAGAACTGGAAAGGAGATGGAATCCAAATATGAATCAATCGCTTCATCTGAAACAGTATTATCTGATTTATAAAATTCAGAAAAGTATTTAACAAATGTTTCTTTAATACGATCCTGATCTTGGGTAATTATACCTTCAGAAGAACGGATACTAACTATCTCTTTTTTTATTCCTGAATCACTCTAGCCAACATTTTTCCTGGACAACCTGATTCAGAAAAATATTTTTGTCCCCTAAAAAAAAAACTTTGCTGATCCTTATCTAGAAGAAAATCAAAATAAGCCTGACTTGTTTCCCTAGTTTGTTCTGTATTCTTGCTAGAAAACTCTACTCCTTCTTCCAAATCTCTCTTTTTCTTAGCATAGCTTTTTCTTAAATTAGAAATATTACTAATAAACACCCCCCTCATAAAGGCCTTGAATGCATCCCATACAAAATGGGTCCTTGCTGAGTTACAGTTGCTAGCCTAAATAACTCTATCTCCTATTTAATCAATTCATGGTTGTCCATTATAGAAATCCAATGGGGGTTTGATCTAAATAGGGGCCTCACACTATATTTATTATCCAACATACATTACTCAATGGAGAGAGGTAGATGATCCGATAAAGACCTAGCCTCATACTTCATACGTTTTATCTATTTCAAATAATTTTTATTTATCAGGGCTAAATCTATACTGGACATCGACTTCCCAGATTTACTAACACAAGAGTATGCTCATTTCCCGTTTCCCTAAGTATCCCCATACATCCACAAAACCGGATTCCTGACAAAAACGGGACAAAGGGGACCCTTGGCACTGAGCATACATATCTCTCCCCATGGAAATCCTATCCTTTTCTGGATTGATAACACAATTAAAGTCCCCATTCACTATGGAAGGACATTCAGGCCACTGATCCATAACAGTTAATAAGCAGTTGAGTACATGAAGAGAAAAGGGGCGAGGGATATAGATAAATGCATAATTTCACAAATAATTTCCCATAAAGGAAAACAAATCTCCCCTGCTTATCAATGGAGGATGCCCGGCAGACAAAATCAATCTCTTTATGATTTAATACTGTTACTCCTCTTGAATAGCTAGTGAAAGTGGAATGATAGGGATCGCCCTCACTGAAATGGGTCTCAACAATCAGCCAGAAAAAGAAAGAAAAAAAAATTCCCAAAGTGAAGAAGCTTACAATTCCTACGATTCCTACCCCCTCCAACCTGGGAGAAACCCACCCCACCCCACAGACTACAACCCCCCCCCCCCCTCCCCCTACACTTCTTGATCCGCCACCTTCCTGGGACAGATTTCTCAACTAAGACCATCACAAATGAAAAAGGCACTTAGATATTATTCCGATGGAGCCAATCCACCACTAGGTCAGGAGTGTCAAAAAAGTAAGTCCCACTATTAAAAATTATCCGAAATTTGGAAGGATTAACAAATGAATATGTAATGTCCTTTCTACGCAGTCGTCTCTTAACCTCGATATAGCTACGTCTCTTTTCTTGGATGTCCTTGGAGAAATCAGGAAAAAAAGATAATCTATTTCCATTATATAAGATAGGGGGGCACTCCCTTGCCCTTCTCCGACCCTTGCCCTTCTCCGTCTCGTGAAACAAGTATCTTCACAAGAAGTATCCGCAGGTGCCTTCCAGGAGTTGGTTTACCCCCTGGAACCCAATGTGCCCTTTCCACAAAAAATAATGAAAAAAATGCTCCTTTCCAAACTTCTCCAAAATTAAAGTCGGTATCATATCACAAGGATTATCCCCTTCCATGCCTTCTGATAGGCCCACAATTTTCACATTACATCGCCTAGACCTGTCTTCTATCTCCACCATCTTTTTTCTTTTAAGGTGTTGCCCTCAGATCTCAGCATGGGGATTTCTGTTTTAAACATTTTAACTTCCTTCTCCAAAACCTTCACAGATTTTTCTATGGTAGTTACTCTGTCCCATATCTTTGTGGCATGATCTCTTATCAAGACCACATCCGTCTGAATTACCCTAAGTTGTATTGAGATAACTTTTATTAGCTCTCCAGTTTTTTGAACTGCAGCCAAGATTTCCTTTAGTGGAGAAGATTCATCTTTGGACAAGACATTTACGTCCTCTCTCACCGCCCCCCACCTCCTGAATGTAATCATCCTATACTTCTTCCACTCTAAATCCGCCATTTTTTTCTGCATTCACATCATGCAATCCTTTTTGTCCTGCTCTTGTGGTTACAAAATTTGGGGATTTCAAGAACTGTTCAATTTTTGCAGATTTAGTCGGTCTCTGGCCTGTTTTGGCAGATGTATACTGGACGGAACGCCTATTTTGCTTAGGGGCCTTTTTTTTTTTTCCTCCCTTATAATATGTTTGTTTTCCCTCCTTTCCCTTTTTTTTTCCTTCCCCTTTTCTTCTTATATTAATTACTTAGACCAAATAAATAATAATATAAACAAATCTAGTCGAACTTTCTTATGATACAAAAGGAAGAAAAAGCAACAGTAGATCATCCAGAATATTGCCAGTACAAGTCCAATAGTAAAATAAGAGGCACAACAAATAAAACGGACCTTGTAGGTAACGAAGCGAACACAGGAGGGTCGAAAGATATACACAGGAAACAGGAGAGAAGGTGGATCAGACATACAAGGAAGCAGAGGAGTGAGGAGCGGAGAGATCAAGGAGAGCAAGCGGGGACTGGAGACAACAACCTTCCAGAGAGCACCAAGGAAGAGCCAGGAGTCACGGCACAGCAACGAGGTGGATGTTCAAGAGGTCCGGAGGTGTGCAGGGCTCATAAGCGGTGGATCCCTTAGGTCGGTCGAGGCAGAGCATAGCTTAACTGTCACGGCATGGTGAGGTGAGCGGGAGGAGGGAGGCGCAACGTAGAGTAACTACGTCATCACATCATTCTCCAGGTATGGCACATGATATACTATTCAGCAAAAGGCCCAGTTCATAAGGTGGAATGGCATACTATATAATACGCAGCAGCAGGCACAGTTCATGGGGTGGAGGTATGGTATACTATATAATACTATCACTTATATAAATATCCACAAGGTATCTTAGTATAATAAAATATCAAACTTTATTTCATAATATATAAAACAATGTTAAAAAAAAACAGCAGATCAGATATAACAAAAGGACCCCATATCAAATAAGTCCTAAAAATGAGAGTCACAGTACATTATAGCATAATATATTATACATTGATAGGTCTAGGTACTTAAAAATCTTCACCAAAATATGGATGTCAAGCTAGATAGTATAAATAACAAAGTAGTCAATCATAAATGTCTATCTGGAAAGCATATGCAAAAAAACTAGTTACTACTACTAACAATCAATTATCCATAAAAACCAATGTAAAGAGACCTCACACCCCTGGTAAGTGTCTTGCTGTGGCATTTTCCAAGAGGAATATTTCAGAGAGTCAACTCATGTAGCTACTATTGTGCGCTGGATCGGTCTCACTCTCGTTGCTATTAGTTGGTGAGAGTCTGTGCAAGACTTCTCTTACCAGAGGAATAGCAGCAATAGTGAGTGTCTTATGCAGGAGTAAATGTTTTATGCAGTCTGAAGCATGTGTCCTTTTACATTGGCATGTGCAGTGTATTTGAATGAAGGCAGCATCACATGGAGGTAATTTGCCTGGCCACATCACCTTCCATCAGCGGCCATCTTATGGACAGGACCTCTGTGTGGACAGCACAAAAGACTTTCTAAAGAAGGGAGTATACCTATATTAGTAAATGCCATATAGTCATCTCACAAACAAATAAAGCAGAAAGTGGCCAGCCCCTTTAACGTCTGTGTAGCTGTGAGAATTGCATTTTAACTTTCACTTTGTGTCGCTCATCTAATAACTCTTATCTCTAAATTACTAATAGCTTAAAAACACTTATTTAAGACACATTGTTATCAGTAAGATAAGGATTGAGCTATAATGAGTCACAGATCAGAGATAAGAAGCTGTCAGCTAAGCTGCCTGACAGGAAAACACAGTAAAAATAAAGAGCACGCTACTGGAGAATCTTAAAGGGTTTCTGTCATCAAGTTTTGACATTATAAGCTGTCTGACATTAGCTATGTGCTAATGTCAGAGCAGCTTGATAATGTCTTTTTTATAAAAATCCGATTTATATTTTGGCTGAAAAACGTACTTTTATAATATGTAAATTAGCCTCTAGGAGCAGGGGGGGCATTGCCCTGCTCCTAGAGGCTCCGTGCGGCAACCTGCTGGCACGCCCCTTCTTACTTTGAGTGACAGTGCCGGGCAGCGATCCTCCACCGCTGTCTCCTTCTGAAATCCCGCGCCTGCGCCGCTGCTCTGTATTCGGCGCAGGCGCGGTGAGCAGAGGACGCTGGTACCTGCTGTCCTCAGCTCACCGCGCCTGCGCTGAATACCTCTGAGTACACCCGGAAGCAAGGACAGCGCGGGATTTCAGAAGGAGACAGTGGTGGAGGATCGCTGCCCAGCACTGTCACTCAAAGTAAGAAGGAGCGTGCCAGCAGGTTGCCGCACGGAGCCTCTGGGAGCAGGGCAACGCCCCCCCTGCTCCTAGAGGCTAATTTACATATTATAAAAGTACGTTTTTCAGCCAAAATATAAATCGTATTTTTATAAAAAAGACATTATCAAGCTGCTCTGACATTAGCACATAGCTTATAATGTCAAAACTTGATGACAGAAACCCTTTAAGGCTGTACAGAGAAAGGGGGCTCAAAATTTTTATTAAAGACCACATGAAAAAAAAGATTTTTAACTTAATAATAAAAAAAATTGCCCCCAAAGGTGTCCATAGCCTTTAAGTTCCATGCTAGATCTCAGGCTTCAGAATAACACATTCAGGTCTGCTGGTCCTTCACTTTCCACAAGTAAAAAAAAAAACTCTGTGGACAGTCCAAGGATTTTCTCCTCGCAGACTCTACAAGCAGCAAACACAATCCAAGATTGTGTTAAACCTGACAGGCTGAACGGCTATGCAGTAGGTTAACTTTAATATTGGTCATGCTGAAAATCTGTGAAAGAATAAAATATCCTGGCATTGAGAAATATGTGAAATAAAAAGGCAGATGATTTTCTGGGTGATTTATGTAATTTAATTGTTGATGTTTTATATGGATTCTTTGTGGGTAGTAATAAAAAAGCACACCTCGTATGCCCCATAAGAATCTATGAGGGTATAGCCCAAGGCTTGGCATGCCACTTTCTTTTATATTTGATAAGCTCAGAATTTTAAAACTTTTGTAAGCACAACAGAAAGCAAATTCCTTTTAAAAAGCCTTTTGGCTTTAACACTATGTTCGATTGTTTTTGCTGCTTATAGTGTCTGAGGAGAGCAGATTTGAGCATGTAATTGTGAAGCCTAAGGGATGTAGGATCCATTACATGGATCTAAAGTGAATGGCACTTGAAGAAGGTCATATATTGTCCCAACTCCCTCTTCCCAGTCATTATATGGAAAACACGTAACAGTAAGACATCATCATTCTAACAGTTTTTCATTTGTAACCCATGACTAGTGTTGAGCGAAGCGAGCTTCGGATCATAGATCTGAAGTCGCTTTGGTAAAAACTTTGTTTGAATACTTTATGGAGATTCGTCTGTATGGGCTCCACTGAGGTGAAGTGAGTTATCACTGAAGTTTGAGTTTTAAACATGGATCCGAAGTGAGTTTCATTACTGGGGTACCAGTCGGTACCAAAGCTGCCTTTGAATCCACATTTGAAATGGTTTTAAAGTTTAAAAAAATTATGGCTAAAGTTATTCACTGAAGTCTTGCGAGACTTTGGTGATAACTGACTTTGCCTCGCCGGGGCCCATACATTTTAATGCTGTACGGAGTGACATAGTGTTGAGGTGCCATCAGCATGAGGAGACGACAGAGTGGTGAAGTGGCAGCAGCATGAGGAGACCACAGGGTGGCCCAGTGATATAGTGTTGTGGTGGCAGCAGCATGAAGAGACCACAGAGTGGTGAAGAGGCAGCAACATGAGGAGACTACAGAGTGGCCCAGTGACATAGTGTTGAGGTGGCAGCAGCATGAGGTGACCACAGAGTGGCCCAGTGACATAGTGTTGAGGTGGCAGCAGCATGAGGAGACCACAGAGTAGTGATGTTGCAGCAGCATGAGGAGACCACAGAGTAGACCAGTGACAGAGTGGGGAGGTGGCAGCAGTATGAGGAGACCACAGAGTAGTGATGTGACAGTTATTTCCTGGCTGCAGAGAGCCTGTATAGTGGTGTAGAACACTGTGCCTTGCAGTAACATGCACACGGAGTCTGCTGTGGTAGCGAAACAATACTGTGAGTCAGTATGACACGCAAATGACAGCACATGAGGAGACCACAGAGTGGCCCAGTGACATAGTGTTGAGGTGGCAGCAGCATGAGAAGACTACAGAGTGGTGATGTGGCAGCAGCATGAGGAGACCACAAAGTGGTGAAGTAGCAGCAGCATGAGGTAACTACGGCCCCCGCCGCACTAAACACCTGCTCTGGTGCCACAGAGCGGGTGAAGAAAGAAAACTGCCAATCAGCGACTCTAGACTTAAGTTCCTGCTTTTGGAGCTGGTACTGCTCCTGCCCGCCTTCCCCCCCCCCCAACAGCCATGGCAGTGGAACTTGAGAGCAGAGGGCCCCCGGGCAGACCTGCACGAGGATGGGTGATGGCGCACATAGGCAGCAGCCAACTGACTACATAGGATGTCTCAATAGTAGTTCTCTTTGTCTTCCCTCTTAGCAGGTGTTAAAAAGGCCCCTATTTTGGACCAGTAGCAAGGGTCTAACATGGTGGAGAGCCAATAGTCATCCCTCTGGCGAATGGTGACAATTCGGCTGTCACTAAGCAAGCAAGTGAGCATGTATCGGGCCATTTGCGCAAGTGACTCGGAGGGACTCCCTGCCTCCATCTCCACTGCATACTGCCACAGTGTGTCTGGGTCCTCTGCCTCCTCTTCTTCATCACCCTGTAGCTCCTCTGGCTGCTCCTGCTCCTCCTCCTCTTCTGTCACCTGTGTAGAAAAACCATCTATTTCTCTACACCTTGCTTGTGGTCAGATGTCCTCCTCTTCCTCTAGTTCAGCCCCCACAGGGCTCATGTGGCAGTGAGATGTAGTCGCCATGTCTCCTGTCCCCTGGCTGGCCAGATTTACAGCATCTGTTTCAGGAAAGTCAGTGGAATGATGTTGTTCATCCCGTAGTTCTGGCGACTGACAAATAAAGTCAGTCGGTGTTGTGAATTGTCCCTGTAATGGAGGCTTAGAACACAGTGAAGGATGAGGAGGCAGAGGCGGACATTGTCGCAGCACCAACGGTGTGAGAATGTGGAGGCGGAAGCGGCGTCACCTGGCAAAGTTGCTGGTGTGGCTAGGAAGGAATCACATTTACCCAGTGGACTGTAAAGGACATATATTGTCCTTGACCGTAATTACAGCTCCACATGTCGGCGCTGCCGTGCACTTTGGCAGACACCGACAGGCTCAAGGACTGGCCCACCTTCTGTTCTACATACGGTATGTCTGCAGGGCTTGTACTGCCTTTTTGGCAAAAAATTATGGCTTGGGACTCTCCACCATGGCTTGGCACAAGCTATCTTTTATCTGAAAGGTGCAGAGTCCAACACTTGGAAAGGGAGGGACTGCAGCACCAGCAACTTGAACAGGAGCATATTCAGCTTCTGCACCGTTGGATGAGTGCACGCATACTGTTATCTCTTGGCAATCACTTCGCTTATCGATTGCTGACAGAATGACCGACGAGGAGTAGGAGTAGGATGAGGAGGAGCAGGAGCATCAGGACTGGTAGATGATGGGAAGGACAGGAAGCTCCCTTTGGCTGGGCAGGCTGGACCACCACATTGGAGCTACGGTTCTCCCAGGCCACTTTATGGTGACGCTGCATGTGTTGACGCAGGGCGGTGGTGCCAACATTGGCACCTTGCCCACGCTTCACCTTCTGCCCACAAATTCGGCAAATGGCCATGTTCACCTCCTCCGGCAGCTTAACAAAAAATTGCTACCCAGCTGTCATTTTCCCCCCAACACTTCGTACTGACTGCCTGCTACCGCTGCCTCAGTGAACCCTTGCACTGCTACTTCCTGGGCAGGTAGTCTCCTGCAAAGCGGACGGTCTTACCCGGGCACATTTGGCTCCCGACCTCCCACTGCTACTACCCTGCTGACCCCCAGCCACGCTACCACCTTGCTGACTCAGCCGCTGCCTCACGCACAAGCTGCCACCCTCTTCTTCTGATGAAGTATGTATGTTTAATTAGTCTAGGATTAGTCTCCATGCCACTGACATGAGTGGCGGTATACATCCCATTGTCAGGGTCTCCTAGGGTTTACAGGAGGCACGAGACACGGGATCGCCCCTATCGGGGCGGCTATTGCATTTATAGGCAGCGCCTATAGTATAGGGTGAGTATTAGGGACTATCGCCCTTTTCATAACTATCATTGGTCTATGTGACCCACCCTATGCTGATCCCCCCCAATACGGAATTCATTTGATTTATTATTTTCTTTTGATATGTTTTGGATTATATGTGGGGCCTATTTTATAGCATATTAATAAAAGTTATGTTTTAGATAGTGGATTTCGGTGACTATCATATCTGTACTTGGAAATATGACTGTACAAAATTTTTTTGCATGAGTTATGCTGCGAGAGCGCCACCCCCCGTCATTGTACCCCTCAGATGCCACGTTCATACAGGTTCGCACATCTGAGTGTAAAAACAGTGTGAAATTAACATAAAAATTTATTTTTATCAAACTTACTGCGTCAAGTATTTTTTTTTTTTTTTTTATACTATTTCAGGTTAAATCGATTCGCTTACACGAAGCACGAGGAAATTAGGCTTCGAGGCGAATCGAATTTATCCTGAAATTCGGATCGAATTCCACTTTGTAGGATTCGATTCGCTCATCTCTAATCATATTCACAAATAAAATGACACCACTTGTTAAATTAACACTCCTATGTAAAAGGGGTTAATATCTGAACTGTGCTGCGAGGCGGGTCATGCCATGTCACGGGCTGTTTGTGCATCTCGCTGAAAGGAGTAATTTCCCTGACATTGATTTTCTGAGCGAAAACAGCGTGTTTGCATGTGGCAGGAGCTAATTTTGTGGAAGGAATGAGAGCCCCGTTCATCGCACCTTGATTGGCAATTGTGATAAATTTGCGTAATTATCTTTTGACTCAAAGCAGAGTCTGGATGTGTTAAGGAGAGGCGGAAGGTGGCAGATAAACTGCTTTCTTTATCGGTAACTTCTAACATCGCGTGTTTCATTTTAAAGGGTTTTTTGAAGGACGTTGGCACAAGTTAAAATATTTTTTTAATTAGACTGCTGTCTAGGCATTGACAATATCTCCCTTTCATGGATTTATTAACCTTTTATGAGATCATTTGCAATGTTAGTGTAAGCTGAGGCAGGATAAGAGATCCAAGACTCACCTCTATAGAGACCTATTAAGGGACACTTTGAGAAAAATACTCTGAGTATACTATGTAGGGCAAGAGGAGGGCCGTTTTAACCATAGAAGTGAACGGTGCAACTTCACCTGGCCCACCAGCAGCAGTTTTCAGGACTCATGTCTCCCACAGGTCCTAAACCCTTTATGGTATTTATTATTTGACACCACCGCTATTTTGCAGAAATTAATGAGCAGAGATGGTGGAAAATGAAAACGTCGCCGTTTTCCACAAATATGACATTTTAGTCCCCAATATGATGTGCGCACCGTGTGCCATCTAAGAAATACCAAGTCCCTTAAGTTGTACTGCTGGATAAGGACATACCATAAATGTGCAAATAAACTGCTGTTTGGGTACGCCACAGCGTTTAAAAGGAAAAGACCATTTGCCTATGCGTCCTTTTGTTCATTGACCACTTGGGGCTGTTGTGCGTTCCTGTGTGGAACACCTCACTTTTGACACTCACATAATTTCCAGTGCAGTGATCTGTGTACTGGATGGGACGCATAACCTACAGAGCGCACCGCTGTGGGATTCTTATAAGGGTATGAAATTGACGCCATTATTCTTAGATGTTTGAACCCCACTTCTGCAATTAATGTTGGGTGGAGTTTTCTAATGTCTTTTCCTGGCGTCTTCATATATCAAGGGCACCACTGGTAGCAGTGAGTGCCCCATAGAGGGCTTGATGATTGTGGCCATTTATATATTCATCAATTGGTCTGTGCCATGTTTTCTACATCATTGTACATGCTGTAGACCATCTCTTTTCTATCTGGAGGGGTTTGTCTACAATTCTATCCATCTCCAGTCCCCTGATGAACTCAGGACAGTATGGGGGTTTTTGTAGGATACAAACAGGTTACATTCTTAAGTTATTATTCATTAAAAGTTAGAAGGGTTTTAGCAGAGCTACAGACAAGACCTGTGCAAGGCCCTACAGACTAGGTCTTAGTCCAGAGAACTTTTCTATTTGAGACTACAGCTGCCAAAGAAGCAACTTTATCATCAGAGTATCCTAAATGAAAGAGACCAGTCATTTCAGAAGGTCCAGAACCATTAAGACCGTGCAAGATAATGTCAGTAAGGTACTGTTCGTTTATGGCAAAAGAGTTTACTGCTGTGGAAAAGGTTAATTGCTTCCGCCACACAGACAGGCCATCAGGATCTAAGCTCTGCACAACTCAGCTCAGAAATTGCGGAAGGACTTAAAAGTACAGAATAACATGCCTGTGGTTATCTTGGAAAGTTGAAAAGTGTATTTAGAGTGGGAGTCATTGACTACTACTACCATCATTGCTGCTGCCCATACACAGTATTGGGAAGAAGTAAGCTCTTCGATATACCTACAGACTGTACCAATTGCAGCTGCGTGTACTGCAACTCTCCTCATCAATTCAGTAAAGTTAGATTTATTGCCTCCACCATATGCCAGCCCCTATATATGACCTCCTGGCGTGCACCCTGCCATCTGTTTACTATCAAGAGTTTTGTGTGCGCCCCGAGGTAAGAAATAGTGCGCACTTCATTCACTGTGCCCAGCCCAGGGACAGCCAAGGTAAAGATTGCCACCATGAACCGTAAGTACTACTGCTTCCATCATAGCCACTACCAATCCTCTTATCCTCGCCTCCCCTCCAGGTCACTGCGCATATAATTTTATGGCATTATTATATAATTTAAAGGGCCTTTCTGGGAGTAGAATACTGATAACCTCTCCTCAAGGATAGGTAGTGAGGGTCCGACCTCCAGCATCCCTGCCAAGTAGGCCATGTCACTCCAGTGAGCGCTGAGACCTCTTCCTAGGCCAGTGACGTCACGTTCATCAGTCACATGGCCTATATACAGATCAGTGCCATTCTAGTGAATGGATCTGGGCTGCAATACCAAGTACAGCCACCATATGCATGGCATTGTGCTTGGTAAGCTGGGAAGAAGCCACAGTGCTTAACCAAGTGTTTCAGCCTCTTCAAACAACTGATCAGCAGGGGTGCTTGGAGTCAGGCCGCCACTGATTAGATATTGATGGCCAATTCTAAGGATAGGTCATCGATATTCTGCTCTCAGAAAACCCCCATTTATTGTTTTAGGTGTAATGGGTGCTTCTAATGATTTGTCATACCAGGCTGCAATGATTGAATTAAGCAGACGTCTCTTTGACACATAAATAAATGTGTGCACGACGACCGCGGTTCTGCTCGTAAATTATGGCAAACCCACAATATGTGAGTGAACACAGGGGTGTTTGAAAGGCCTAAACAACAGAATAAAATCACCATGGCACATTCCCAAGGTCTCCCTTTATAAATTGCCTCTGTCACATTTTTATGAAGCATATTAAGAAACACTGGAAGCATAAAGTCTGTTCTCCATTTACTGAATTCCTGGAGGGAACATGCAGAACAGCAGACTGGAAAGAAAGGTCCGAGAACATGAAATACAGGAGTACGAGGCAGAGGTGCATATGGAAAATCAGGTCAAGGTAGAAGCCTGATGCCACTCACTGGGGGGATACAGTCAGGCCTCTGTCTACAGAGAGCAGGACAGCACGCTCTGCAGAGCAGACCTGTATATGAATGATAATAGGGTCAGTGCCATGTCACCTTGCGGTAAAGTTGTCATGTCACTGTCACTGCCCCCTTTTATTGAGATCCTTTTACTGCTCCCTTCAATGTATTCATAAAGTAGATCTTTTTTCATGTCTTGAAGAAGACTACAGCTACACTTATTGGAAATATATTACAGTACATTAAAGCAGAAGGCAATGTTTCCTTTTCTCATCTTTGGTACTTGCCCTCAGAGGTCCATCCACCATCATAATTTCTAAAACTTGTCCAACTATTATGTACAAACCTGTCTACGCTCCAGTGCCATCTCATCTCCCCTCCAGCTGCTGCTGCAATAAATTTGGAGGCCAAGGCCAATCAAAATGTGAGTAGACTATTAAAAATCAATGCACATTGGTCTCAGTGCCAGTTGTAGGTTTTTCTATGCCCAGTTTGGCTTGTGTGCTAATGTTATTGTATTTTAACTCTTGATTGATCCAGGTTGCCGGACGTCTCTACTGCTTTGTTCTCCAATATACTGCATACCTGGATCTGCCTGATCATCATTATTGAAGTCTTCGCTCATCTGACTACCCTTCTGAACTATCTGCTACTGTACTGTATACCCAAATCTACCTGACTACAGTTATTACCCTTGGCTCATCCAACTACATGTATGTTTCATCCCTGGTGTTACGCAGCAGGCGTTGTCCCACTGTGTCACTTGAACAGATTTGGCTTTGGGCTACTCCCAAGGATGTTATCTAGGTGGCCCCTCTCATATACATGCTTTAACCCTATTAGCAGGGGTCTGAACTTTGCTGCTAGGCAACCAACAGGCCACTACCTCTTGGAGTGGTTTCTGGTCATGTGGGTAGAATACCAAGAGAACAGTAAAAGCCATAGTCATAGACAGGCCAAGGTCGGGGCAGGCAGCTCAGGGTGAGAACACAGATCAGGCATAGGTCAGGTCAGGCAGCAATGGGAAACAAGCAGAAATCGGTACACGGGTAGATGAACGTAGAATAGAACACCTTTGCAGGACAGTAGAAGGTTAAAATCTATTGCTCAGACACCCTCCCATAGGGGGAAAATGCCCTAAGGTGATCAGGCTGGTGCAAAATAGGGTGTGTATGCTGGCCCATTAACAGCCAGTGGGAACGCACACACGCTATAGGCAGAGGAAGAGAGGCCTAGCTGGCAAAAAGCATACAGCAGCCTGCATAAAGGGAGAGAGCTAATCCGGCAGCCAGGCACATTGGATTGAGGGGACAGGCCTGTGGGTTAGCGCCGCCAGAATCACCGGAGCAGGTAAGAGATACGGTGGCCATGCCCACCAGAGGGTGAGGAGTAATGGTGCGCATAACACCTGGCAGTAGATCTCTGTTATTCAGGTCTGGTCCCATTGCAACTATATCTCCTAGTACTTCAATTTGATCTGATTCCCCACCTGCTGGTTAACCAGGTAATTAATTACGGGACTAGCTAGAGGAACCTTAGTCCAGGGGCCAGCCAAGGACCTCAAAACTATCTGAAAGGGGTAAGGAATGAGACCATTACACAATTATTTGCCAGTCCAGCTATAATTAATTTAAAGAGTCACTGTACTTTCACACAATTGAATTTAATTTAATAGTTAATGGTGTAACTAGCAAATCACTTCATTTAAAAAATATTGCATGCATCCATCTGAAAAACAGCATCCACCTAAGTTGCAATCCACTGGTAACGACATAGAGGAAGTAGTGGTGTGTCAGAGCTAGCTAAGTTTGTGAGCATGGTAAAAAAGAAATTGCTTCTACACTGTTTCTGAACATCACAGGAGCCTCTTGCTTTTCTAGAGTGAGTTATACCTCCTTATCTGTTCTGTGAGCTACAGAGCTAAAAACAAACATAGTGGGAAGTAAGGGAAAGACTGTCACTGTAGTACAGAGCTGGCACAAGGGAGATGTCACCTGCTTCTGAGTGAAATGCATCCAGCTGTGCAACTGAAACATGGAATAATATATAATATAATATTAGAAAACAGGTAAGCCCGAACATAACTTTTCCTCCTCAGTAATAATTGTACGAAGAAGCACAGACATTATGCTAACATTTTTTGAAAACTTATGCTTTAAAAAGCAAGATCTGCATCAGGGACTGAATCTTCAGTATGCACGTAGTATACTCTGAGCACATGTGCATGTGCCACTCAACCTCATGCAACATCGAAGCACTTTCTTTCTTCTTCTTTAACTGTAGGGGGCAGCATTTTGGCGGTTACACTGTGCACTACCTTCTTCAATTTGTGAAACGGGCAGACCACTTCACTTGTAGCCCCATGCAGCAAAATGGCTGGGATAACCCTAGCCCTGTGTGTGTGTTGAAAGTGGAATACCACTTTAAGCAATTTTCTAGCTATTTAAGTCTGAGGGTTTGTTTCAGCTTTAAAACCTGTCTGGGTGAGGAAGTTGACATAATGATCTGCCATTCATAAATTAATTCTGTCCTCTCTTTACGTTACGGTGTTAAGGAAGAGAATCTACAGAAATAGCGTGAAATCTTCCCTGTAATGTCTTTTCATGGACATATTGTATCCATTTATGGTTTAAATGAGCACAAGAGACTTCATTTCTGCACTTTTGTCCTTTTAAGAGGCCTTTATTTGGCGCTAACCTCCCTGCCCTCGTTTTGCATGGCTGTTGACAAAAGATAGACAGAGATAGGAAGAGAAACCAGGTATTGAATTGAAGTGCAAAGGAGTTGGCAGAAAGGTCAGTGCTTTCAAATCGCGATGCCATTTGTCCCCTCGCTGCCCTCTGCAGACTCATACTATCTTTCTGCAACAAAGGATGGCATTTCTCTGCTGAGAATGGGATGAAGGTATTTTTAGAGATTATAATGGCCAGTAGAGGATTAACCCTTCCAGCCCTGGTATGCTATTGTTTTGCTTTATATATTGTAAGAGGGTGCAAGGTGTCATATTTGATGGCAGGTACGTGTCACCGAGGTTGCTGGCCTCGGTGAGGTAAGAGCCGGGTTTTTTTTGTCTGCAGCAGCTAGTGCTGTTTGACTCTGTTAAATAGCATGGCTGCAAAGCCGATCCGGGCCGGCTCTTACCGGGAGCAGCTAAAGTGTAGGGTGGGTGGCTGCTCCCCACGATCCAGTCCTGGTTTTGGGCTGGGTATAAAACACAGTCAGCAGCTGTGTCTGAGGTGGTGATTATCCTGGAGCTGCTAACAGGGCTCTGGAGTTCTCTGTCCTGGAGGAAAGAGCTCAGCAAGGAGGTGGCTTTTGTTCCTGGCTACCTGAAGGTGGATTCTACTGCGGCTGGGCCGACAGCCTGGTGCGAACCTGCACCTACACCTCCCAGGTGACTGAACCTGTGTTGGCCTGTTTTGTTTTGCCTCCTTGTTTCTGACATGTGTGAATTACCACCGAAAGACTGTTTGCTGTGTATTTTTGTGTCAGTGTGAATAAAACACTGTTTATTGCACATCCTGGACTCTTTGTTTTGCCTCGGTACTGCACCCGCACCGCTGTCTACCAGAGCGACTCCCACATTTGGTGTCGGATGCGGGCATGCGCAGTGAGGCTGGCGTGAACGCCGAAGTTTTTTTGCTAAAGTGCATGATATATATTAAGCCAGCAAAGTTGCAAGCAGGAATTTCTGGCAACATGGACGCTGCTGTGAAGGCTCTCATAGAGGCTAACGTGCAGCAGCGGGAGACCAACCAGCTACTGCTACAACATGTGATGGCGTTACAGGCGGCAGGAGCGTCCCACCACGTCCATGATGCCCGGAAAGCGGTCCGTGCGGCGATCCCAAAGATGACCCCCGCAGACGACGTGGAGACATACCTGGCGGTCTTTGAGAAGGTCGCCGTGAGGGAAAAGTTACCCCGTGACCAGTGGGCCGAGGTGGTTGCTCCGTTCCTGGCATCCGGACCCCAGCAAGTTTTTTTGATTTGGCAGATGACCAGGCTGCTGACTATTCCACGGTGAAGGGGAGATCCTGGCCAGACTGGGGGTAAACGTGTTGGTCCGGGCTCAGCGGGTCCACCAGTGGGACTTTAAAGCGGCTGAACCCGCCAGGCCGCAGTACTATGAGTTGCTGCACCGGTTGCAAAAATGGCTGCAGCCTGACATTCTAAGTCCGACTGCTATGCTGGACCGTCTGCTGGCTGACATGTTTTGGAGGGCCTTGCCTTACCCCCTTCAGCACTGGATCGGCCAGGTATCCCCCACCAATGCCCTTGAGATGGTCGACCTGGTGGAGCGATATGAGGCCACCAGAAACCTGCAGGGGGGTTCTTTTGGGAGGGGGCCAGTCAAACCCCGGAAATCTCCACCCCAGTCCCGGCGGCCGGCCAAACCCGCCCGGGATGTACCCTTGCAGATCCATCCCCAGTGGTCTGCTGGCAGTGTCGGGAGCCTGGACACATAAGGGCCAACTGTCCCCATCGGGGGGAACCCATGGAGACTAATTATGGGTACCGGGCTTCCATGTATGCCCGGAGACTGTGTGCGACCGGCACCCCCGAGACAATAGACAATCGTCATCTGTGCCAGGTGCAAGTTGGGGATAACCTGGCAGTGGCGCTGTTGGACTCAGGGAGCCTGGTAACCCTGGTAAGTGCTGCCCTGGTACAGCCCACCCAGTATACGGGCCGGAAAGTTGGTGTGGTGTGCATACACGGAGACTTAAAGGACTATCCCACTGCTGTAATGTCTCTGTCCACGGCGGCCGGCACCTGGACTTGTGAAGTGGCGATCTCCACAAAGCTACCGTATGAACTAATAATTGGGAGAGACTTCCCTGGTTTTGCGTCACTGTGGCCTGAGATGAAAGTGACTAATAGCCCTGAGACAGGGGTAACCCTAGCAGAGTGGCCTGATACCCCTGGAAGGCCAGAACCCTGGGAGTCCGAGTCTGAAGGGCCAGCGGTAGGGGTGACCACTGCTGCAGCGGTAGTGGGGGAGACAACCCCACTGAGTGTAATGGTGGGAGACACGGAGGACTTGCCACCGGGGCCTGAGTTGGCAGACCTCAATGTCTCCGGGAAAATTTTGGGACCGCACAACACCGGGACCAAACCCTAACCAGGGCCTGGGAGAATGTGCTGGAAATTGATGGTAAACCCCAGAAACCAGGGGCTGAATTAATGTTTCCGCGATTCATTGTTCTGCAGGATATGTTGTATCGGGTGAACCAAATCCGAGGTGAACCTGTTGAACAGTTGGTGGTGCCCACAGCGTATCGCAAGCTTGTCATGGAGCTTGCCCACCAACATGTTCTTGGGGACACCTGGGGTGGCAGAAAACCCAGGACCGCATACTGCAGCGGTTTTATTGGCCCAGTGTGTTCAAGGAGGTAGAAAATTATTGTAAGTCCTGTCCAACCTGTCAGATAACTAGCCCCCAGCCACATTTCCGTAGTCCTCTGGTACCTCTGCCAATTATTGAAGTACCGTTTGAGCGAATCGCTATGGATTTAATTGGGCCTGTACCAAGGTCTGCCAGGGGCCACCAACACATTCTGGTAGTTCTCGACTATGCCACTCGGTATCCGGAGGCGGTGCCTCTGCAACATACCTCAGCTAAGCTCATTGCCAAAGAGTTAATGGAGATGTTTTCCCGTGTGGGCCTGCCAAAAGAGGTTCTGACAGACCAAGGGACCCCTTTTATGTCCAAAGTAATGAGGGAACTGTGTAAATTGTTGCGTATAAAGCAGTTACGGACGTCCGTTTACCATCCGCAAACAGACGGTCTTGTGGAGAGGTTTAACCAAACTCTAAAAAATATGTTAAAGTGGGTGGTGTCTAGAGATGGGAAGGACTGGGATCTGCTTCTGCCCTATCTCATGTTCGCAGTGCGAGAGGTGCCCCAGGCCTCTACTGGGTTCTCGCCCTTCAAACTGCTTTATGGCAGACACCCTCGGGGCCTGTTGGATATCGCCAAGGAAGCATGGGAACAACAGCCTGTCCCCCACAAAAGTGTCATTGAGTATGTCGCCCAGATGCAGGAACGGATGGAAAGGGTGTTGCCCTTGGTCCGGGAGCATATGGAGGCAGTGCAACAAGCCCAGAGTAGGGTGTACAATCGTCAGGCTCGGGTACGGGACTTCAATCCGGGAGATCGGGTTTTGGTTCTGGTACCCACCCTTGACAGCAAATTCCTAGCTAGGTGGCAGGGCCCCTATGAGGTGATCGAGAAGGTAGGGAAGTAAATTACAAAGTACACCAGCCAGGCGGCGCAAGCCGGAGCAGGTGTACCACGTGAATTTACTTAAGCCGTGGAAAGATAGGGACGCGGCCGACGACCACAGCCCCGGCCAGGGCTTCTAGGTGAAAAGGGTCCAGCCCCACAGTTCGAGGCCTGTGAAGCAGTAACCACGGTGAAAATTGCAGACAGCCTGTCTTCCAAACAAGTTCAGGAAGTCAGGGAGTTCCTCAGTCGGAACACGGATGTGTTCTCGGACCTCCCTGGCCGCACGTCTCTCATCCGACATGACATCGTCACTGAGCCTCAGGCCAAGGTCTGGTTAAAACCATACCGGGTACCCGAGGCTCGGCGGCGGGCCATCGCGGAGGAAGTGCAGTTAATGTTGAAGCTCGATGTCATTGAGGAGTCGAAAAGTGAGTGGGCCAGTCCCATAGTCCTAATACCTAAGCCGGATGGGACGTTGCGGTTCTGCAACGACTTTCGCAAGTTAAATGAAGTATCCAAGTTTGACGCGTATCCCATGCCCCGAGTAGACGAGCTTGTTGAAAGTTTAGGACAAGCCCGTTATTTTTCTGTGCTGGACCTCACTAAAGGGTACTGGCAGGTACCCTTAACGGAGTCGGCTAAGGAAAAACGCGTTTGTTACTCCGCAGGGCCTGTATCACTACAAGGTGTTACCCTTTGGCCTGCATGGCGCCCCGCCACTTTCCAAAGGTTAATGGACATAGTGCTGCGACCACATCGTCGGTACGCCTCGGCCTACTTAGATGATGTAGTCATCCACAGCACCGACTGGGAAAGCCATTTACCCAAGGTGCAGGCGGTAGTGGATGCCCTGAGGAAAGCTGGACTAACCGCCAATCCAAAAAAGTGTGCGATTGGGTTGGAAGAGACCAAATATCTGGGGTATGTCATTGGGCGGGAGTCATCAAACCTCAGGTAACTAAGGTAGAGGCCATTCGTAACTGGCCCCGACCGGTCACCACCAGGCAGGTAAAGTCGTTCCTGGGGATTGTAGGATACTACATGAGGTTTGTGCCCCACTTTGCCACAATAGCAGCGCCATTGACAGACCTGTTGAAGGGACGAAAGTCTGGGAGGGTTAGCTGGAGTGAGAAGGCGGAGGAGGCTTTCTCCGCGTTGAAGTCGGCCCTGTGTGGGTCCCCGGTTTTGGTGACACCCGACTTCAACAAGGAGTTTGTCGTACAGACCGATGCCTCGGAGGTAGGCCTCGGTGCGGTACTGTCTCAGGAGGTCAACGGGAAGAACATCCCGTTGTCTTCCTGAGCCGTAAGCTCAGTCCCGCCGAGTCCAGATATAGTATAGTGGAGAGGGAGTGCCTGGCTATCAAGTGGGCACTCGAATCTCTCCGCTACTACCTGTTAGGGAGGAGGTTCCGTCTGGTGACCGACCATTCCCCTCTCAAGTGGATGAGTCAGGCCAAGGAGAGGAATGCTCGGGTCACCAGCTGGTTCCTATCCCTTCAAAATTTCAAATTCTCCGTGGAACACAGGGCAGGCCGCTTGCAGGGTAACGCAGATGCCCTGTCCCGCGTCCACTGCCTCACGTGTGTTCACCCCTCAGGGTTGAACAAAGGGGGTGTGTAAGAGGGTGCAAGGTGTCATATTTGATGGCAGGTACGTGTCACCGAGGTTGCTGGCCTCGGTGAGGTAAGAGCCGGGTTTTTTTGTCTGCAGCAGCTAGTGCTGTTTGACTCTGTTAAATAGCATGGCTGCAAAGCCGATCCGGGCCGGCTCTTACCGGGAGCAGCTAAAGTGTAGGGTGGGTGGCTGCTCCCCACGATCCAGTCCTGGTTTTGGGCTGGGTATAAAACACAGCCAGCAGCTGTGTCTGAGGTGGTGATTATCCTGGAGCTGCTAACAGGGCTCTGGAGTTCTCTGTCCTGGAGGAAAGAGCTCAGCAAGGAGGTGGCTTTTGTTCCTGGCTACCTGAAGGTGGATTCTACTGCGGCTGGGCCGACAGCCTGGTGCGAACCTGCACCTACACCTCCCAGGTGACTGAACCTGTGTTGGCCTGTTTTGTTTTGCCTCCTTGTTTCTGACATGTGTGAATTACCACCGAAAGACTGTTTGCTGTGTATTTTTGTGTCAGTGTGAATAAAACACTGTTTATTGCACATCCTGGACTCTTTGTTTTGCCTCGGTACTGCACCCGCACCGCTGTCTACGAGAGCGACTCCCCACAATATACACAATAAAAAACTGCTACTACATCAATACATATGCTCAAAAAAGCCCTCTATGCTATCATATACGGAGGATTACTTTACAAACTAAACCTGTAAGAGGGTCAAGGAACGTATGGCTGTGGTCAATGACCATTACGTCATTGCCACTAGACTATGGCACAGTAACTAATCCACACTATGCTAAGTTTAACTTGAAGTTTACTCAAATTGAGGCAATGACCATATGGTTGCAGTCTCTCATAGAGTGCATAAACTTGATGGTTGCAGACAGAATTGTGACCTAGAGATTGGCGGTTGTCAGAAGCAACAGGACAGTCTCTAAATGCAGTTTTGAGAATAACTCCAGAGGTAGTCTCTATACTCCACTGATTGTTGCCACTGGTAACAGAACTGTCTGTTTTTGCAACTCACAATGTACTCATGCCAGCTTTAATAAATGCCCCCATAGTATTCTGCTAGGATCAGAGCAGCACAATCATCATGTGTACTTTCAGAATTGTCATAATTTGTTAATGTAGAATGAGTGCAGCTAAACAGAAGTTGACATGCCATAGTAGTGCTGCCTGAGCCAAAAACTGAAATGCCCCCCCCCCACCCCCACCCCATCCCAATGCCAATTTTTTAACCTAACCCCTCCCCTCCAGCCCTACTGTTAAAGACATACATACAGAGCTACAAAACATACAGGGTAATACAGCGGCACATACCGCTTACATTCAATGAAGTGTCCTCTGATGTAGGAGTTCTTTTTTATTTTATCGTATCCATTCAGACCAGACTGCCATGATGATTTCTTTTAGCCATCTCTTGCCTCTGCAGAGTTTGATAACACCACACCGAGCATAAGAGGGAAGGGGGAAACAGGGAATCAGGCCTGAGAACTAGGGAAAGGAAGATGGACACCTCCTAGTAAAACCCTAGCCAAAATCCTGACTGACTACCAGTCTGAACAGACAGAGGTAGGTGTGTTCATGTGCAGGAATACCTAGAGTCCTATCTAACCCTATAGGACCCTGGTACTAATGGCAGGAACAAGACTACCTGTTTCTTTAAAAGGACGAACAGGAGTCTCCTTCAGGCCTAATACAAACAATAGGGAAATGCAACACACAGAACCCAAACAAAATACAAAAAGGGAAAGGAAAGACTTAACTTAAAAGGGGCTATGGAAGCACCAGGAACTCTGCCGAGATCCACAGACCAGCTATCCAGAACTGAAACTAAAGCTATAAACTGCACAGCATTGTGGGAGAAGCAACAATAAATAAGGAAGGTTAAATGAACACATTAGCAACACCTGAGGCACGGGGTGTGGCCATTACCAGAAACAACACAGACGCCTATTGATCCACAAGGACAACTTGTCAGATAAAACCACATGTTGCCAGTCTCACCGATCTCCTGCCACCTGTCACGGGAAAGTGTGCTAAGTACAAAAAATGTCGCCTATGTGCCAGTACAAAAAAATGCTCCCTTATAACGAGCATCAGTACAAAAAACTACCCCATTTTAGTGCCCCTAGTAGAACAGATGTTACCATAGGGACCCCCTTATAATGTGTACCACTACAAAAATGTTCCTTTTTACAGCCACAATGTCATTGTGCTTTCTCCAGTTACAAAATAATGATCCCTGCCCCATTGTGGCCCAACAGCATGCTGCCAAATTAAAATAATAAACTCAAATACTAACCTCCATTCTGCTGTCAGCGATGCAGTGCAAGACACAGACCTCTCTTAATCTGTGCCCTGAGCTCTATGCAGCCCGGCTCAGGCAGCGCGATAATGATGACACTGGCTTCTGATAGGCTTTAGTCCTAGTTTCTGTAGCCTATGAGAGGAAAGCTAGGCCAGGGAGACATCGCTCCCGTGCCCCGTCGCAGCATTCAACTGTATTGCTGTCCTGAGTACAGCGATGCAGTTGAATATGTGTAAAGACCCGGAGTGCCATTACCACCTCCTTTTGTACCCCCACTATCTTTAATGTGTGATCCTGTGTCATCTCTCATATTTAATGTCACTTCCTGCAATGTGTATAAGCATTTCCTTGCAAATGTAATGTTTTATATGTAATGCGCCTGGTTACCAGCAGGTGGCAGCAAACCTGAGCAGAGATAGTTTATCTGGAGAGGAACCTCCTAGTTCCTTTCCAGCCCTCTTTAGATAGGGAGGAGTTTAGTTAGTCAAAGTCAGTGTCTAGCCTACCCTCCTTAGGAAGAGGTTGTGTGTCGGCTAGCAGAGCAATGTCTGCTCTGCTAGGCCCCAGAGGCCTTGGTTCTGAAATCTAGATGGTTTCTTGTCCCCTCCTGGGCTTGCATTGCCTCCCAAGCTAACAGACTTTGATGCCAGGACAAGAAGTTCCTAGGACTAAAGTAAGAGACAGACTACAGCTAACCTAAGTTCCAGCAGAAGAGGAAGAGTTTCCTATTTACCCAGCCAAGTATAGCTGAGAGAGAGAGCTACGCCTAGCAGAGCTGAGATTGTTGCAGAAGTGTTTGCCTGCACAGATTATGCCAATACCTGCTGATGACCAAGTTAACATTTGGAAACTGTTTGGATTACCGTTTATGCCAAGCAACGCTGTGTTCAACGTTACTACAAAGTCTGGACTCCATTTATTCTACCTATCCATCATCCAAGTTCAACTACCCTTTTTCCACTGCTTCGGACCACATCACGTCTGGGATCCAACCGTATCCAGGTAGGAACACCGTGACACGTGTATATAACATCTACAGAGACGGTAGGCCACCCTGCACCGCTCTAGCAATCCGACCCCTGGGTACCAACATTACCATCTACAAAGGGGTCTCCAAGTCCTCACTGCCTAACAGCAGCTGGCATCATGATTACTTGCTCTATAAGAGGGACATATTTCGTAGATACCTCCCCAGGTGTGCGTAGTGGGCTTATTGCATATGTAGAGATGAGCATTTCCATAATGAAAGTGCTCAATGCCCATGGACCTTCCACTGCCTCCCACTTGCCCCTACCTGGTGCTGCCTGAGGCGATCGCCTCACCTAGCCTCATTAGTGTGCACCCCTGATGACAGGACCCGAAGGACCTGTGAATGTCACTGTAATGTGACATTCACAGAGCTCAGCAGTTGTTGAGAAGTGTTGATGAAGGACCTGTGATGACATCACCATCATGTAATCAACGCAGGAAGGGCAGGGCTCAGCAGTGGATTATGCAAAGAGGACCTGTGATGACGTCCTCTGACATGAGAGGATCAAGATTTGTATGGAGGAGAAGAAACTGAAAAAGCTAGGATTCAATGTAAGATCAAGGGAAATGCTGGGAGTTGTTATCTCGTCTTATACCTCCTTTTCCTCCTGTAATGTCTTCTGCTATCACTTGATAACAGCCAAAACATGCTGGGAGTTGTAGCCACATCCCCTCAGCTCACCATCATGAACGACTTCAGTCTTATCATGTTCCCCCATGAACTGTGTCTGCAATTCTATCAGCCTGTCCACAAACTGTGCTGCAGCTGCAGTCTCATCAGCCACCAATATCACATATTAGGCTATGTGCACATCTGCTGCAGAGGTTCCAGCAGAAATAAAGGGCAAAAGAAAATTGCATGCAGCAGTATTTCATCCGGCAAACTGCCAGTGGTTGCTCAGTTGTTCAGTATATGCAGGATCTGGCAATTCTGTTATTCTGCTCAGTGTTATTCTACACTGGAACAGAATACCAAAATCCGAAATTGTATAATGTGCCATACCCCCCTCTTCCACCATTTAATCCAGAGAAGATAAAACCGTACCTTAAAGGTATAGCTGCACAGATATAAGTAAGCTTACCAGATGTAGAATAAAATATCCACATAGAAAGCCCAAGGAATGGCGTTCCACGTGCAGTCTGGAAGTAGGCTGAAGCTCCCTCTGTGCCATCCCCAGGTGGAGATCCCAATTGAAGATAAAAGATAATATCAGATTCGGGACGCTATTTTTCCAGGGTAAAATAACAATTTATTAACAAAAAGTCTGTCAGCTTCCTTTAGGTGCAGATCAGTCACAGCTGATGTTTCTCTACTGGAGTCCTTCACTTCTTTTTTCTTCTTCATTTGCCACAGACCACCATTAAAAGTTCTCCCAAAGACGGTAGAGTCTCTTTGGCCAGTAGTGTAGCTATAGGGGGTTATCAGGTAGCAGTTGCAACTGAGTGTCTGGGCCCAAAGACCCCACTACCAACAAGACACCATTATTATAAACACATAGTACCTTTGGGGCCTGCTAGAGATTATTGATGGGCGCGAATATTCGAATCGCGAATTTTAATCATGAATATCGTCACTTTGAGAATTTGCGAATATTTAAAATATAAATATTCGTAATTTTAGAATATTATACATTTTTTTTCATCTGAACCCATGATCCCTCCCTGCTTCTTGCTTGCGGGCCATTGAGAAGGCTGCAATGTCTTTGTCTGAGCTTAGCAACATCTCTAGCAACCAATTGGAAAGTTGCCTACCCCTTACTATATAAGAACCACCCCAGCAGCCATTGTATGCAGTATTTTGCAGTTCTGAGAGAGAGAGCAATGTTATTGCTGTGCTCTGTGCTTTGCTGTGTCATTATATTAGATAGGTAGTTAGTTAGTTAGTTAGTTAGTTAGTTAGTTAGTTAGTTAGTTTATATATATAATACAGACAGTTAGTGGGAGATAGTCAGTGTAGGTTAGATAGTGATATAGTGTAGCTGTGCAGGGTGTTAGGTAGTGTGATAAGATCGGTGGTCCATACATACATGCTACATACAGTAGATATAAAAAGTCTACACACCCCTGTAAAATGTCAGGTTTCTGTGCTGTAAAAAAAAATGTGACCACTCAATTGAAAAACAAACTGAAATCTTTTAGGTAGAGGGAAGAGAAAATATAAAAATAAAATAATACGGTTGCATAAGTGTGCACACCCTTAAACTAATACTAGCACTCAGTCTTTTTGGGTATGAGTCTATCAATATGGCACATTTTGACTTGGCAAGATTTGCCCACTCTTCTTTGCAAAAACACTCCAAATCTGTCAGATTGCGAGGGCATTTCCTGTGCACAGCCCTCTTCAGATCACCCCACAGATTTTCAATCAGATTCAGGTCTGGGCTCTGGCTGGGCCATTCCAAAACTTTAACCTTCTTGTGGTGAAGCCATTCCTTTGTTGATTTGGATGTATGCTTTGGGTCGTTATCATGCTGAAAGATGAAGTTCCTCTTCTTGTTCAGCTTTCTAGCAGAAGCCTGAAGGTTTTGTGCCAATATTGACTGGTATGTGGAACTGTTCATAATTCCCTCTATCTTAACTAAGGCCCCAGTTCCAGCTGAAAAAAACAGCCCCGCAACCTGATGCTGCCACCACCGTGCTTCACTGTGGGGATGGGGTTCTTCTGGTGATGTGCAGTGTTGTTTTTGAGCCAAACATATCTTTTGGAATTATGGCCAAAAAGTTCAACCTTGGTTTCATCAGACATAACACCTTTTCCCACATGCTTTTGGGAGACTTCAGATGTGTTTTTGCAAAATGTAGCCTGGCTTGGATGTTTTTCTTCGTAAGAAAAGGCTTTCATTTTGCCACTCTACCCCATAGTCCAGACATATGAAGAATACGGGAGATTGTTGTCAAATGTACCACACAGCCAGTACTTGCCAGATATTCCTGCAGCTCCTTTAATGTTGCTGTAGGCCTCTTGGTCGCCTCCCAGACCAGTTTTCTTCTCATCTTTTCATCAATTTTGGATGCAAGTCCAGTTCTTGCCATATTTTCTCCACTTGATGATGATGGTCTCCACTGTGTTCCATGGTATATCTAATGCCTTGGAAATTCCTTTGTACCCTTCTCCTGACTAATACCTTTTACCAATGAGATCCCTCTGATACTTTGGAGGCTCTCTGTGGATCATGACTTTTGCTGTGGGATGCGACTAAGGAAATTTCAGGAAAGACTAAATAGAGCAGCAGAACTTTATTTGGGGTTAATCAGAGGCACTGTAAATGATGGCGGGTGTATGCTGACTCCTATTTAACATGATTTTGAATGTGATTGCTTCATTCTGAACACAGCTACATCCCCAGTTGCACACTTATGCAACCACATTATTTTAGTTTTTTTTGTTTTCTTCCCTCCACCTAAAAGATTTCAGTTTTTTTTTCAATTGAGTTGTACAGTTTATAGGTCACATTAAAGGTGGAAAAAGTTCTGAAATGATTTATCTTTGTCTCATTTTTTTTACAGCACAGAAACCTGACATTTTAACAGGGGTGTGTAGATAATGATATGATATGATAAATAATGTCATTATATTCTTGATTGTGAAAATTCGCATATTAAAATTCGTATAAAATTTGCATAAAAAATTGTATAAACTGCTATCTAAAAGATACCTTTTAAATACCAGTTTATGCGAATTATTATGCAATTTTTATGCAAATTGTTATATGCAAATGTTCGCAATTTTTTAAATATATGGCGAATATTCGCCCAAATATTCGCAAAATAGCTCAAATTCAAATATTGCCCTGCCGCTCATCACTAATCATGACCAGGTTATTGCTTAAAAATAGAGGGCAATACATGGAGGGGTTAAATATGAGAGAACTACAAACCCCAGCATGTCCAGGCTGTTATCATGGGACCACTGGCGTACTGCCCATAGAGGCAGAGCACGCACTTGCTATGGTGAGGCTGAATAGCTCCACCTCTTTTCTGACTTGAATACTTGCCTCCCTTCCTCCTTGCCTCTGCTGCTGCCCGCCAACTATATAATCTATAATTTTATTGGTTCCTCCATGGTGTGTGTGGGATACACAGCTGGCGAATAAGCATTAAGATGGTTCGCTCCCTGTGCTGCTTATTGGCCAGCTGAATTTTAAACACTGCATCCTGATCTTGTTCTGGGCTCTAATGCTTTACCTGCCCGTGCAACAGGCCAAAGTGGCATTACCACTTTTGTACCTCGCTACTGTCTTTACTGGTTAACCTCATGTCATCATGTGTATTAATTCCAGGTCCAAACACTGTGCATTCCTAGTTCTATGTAACTGTTATGTTCAAGTGTAATATGTCTGGTTCACCAGCAGGTGACAGCAAATACGGCAGAGCTACAGTTAGGTAGAATGGAGCTTTCCATTCCATTCTAACCCCCCTCTGTGGAGTAGTGGGCGAGTCCTGCAGGAAGGGTGGGGACTAATTTCTAGGAGCAGTCTAGCTTACCCCCAGCTAGGGGAAGGAAGCAAGTGCTGGGCACGTCTCTGCTGGAAGTGCCCATGCCAGGCCAAGCCAAGCCAGCCAGAGCACCAGCGGTGCTGGATATGGAGGCCACAGTTTGGAACCTCAGGAGCTAGGAGGAGACTACAAAGAGAGAAGTTGAAGCATAAAGAAGAAGCTGACTTTTACAGCCAGCCTGTCGGTACAGCAGATTCAGAGAGAAACAGATGTAGCAGAGTTGAGTTTGCCTGCCAGAGTTTTTATGCTAAAGCCTGCTGGGACCAAGATAAAGCCTGATATCTGTTTTGGAGAAACGTTTACTAAAGTAAGGCCCCATGCACACGACCGTTGTTTGTTTTCGCGTCTGTTCCGTTTTTTTTCACGGATAGGATGCTTCCCCATTCATTTCAATGGGTCTGTCAAAAAATGCGGATGGTCAACCATTTTTTGTTCCGCATCCGTGATCCGTGTTTTCATTCCGTCAAAAAAATTGTGCATGTCCTATTTTTTTCACGTTTGCGGACAAGGATAGGCATTTTTACAATCGATCTGCCATAAAAATCGGATCCGTCAAAAAAAACGGTCCGTCATCCGTTTTTTTTGACGGACGCAAAATTTCAAGGAGGAGCGGACGCGGAGGCAGGCAACGGTCGTGTGCATGTAGCCTAAAGCTGCTATTCAACTTCATCACAAGGTGTGTACTTAATTATTTATTTTATCCCTCAATTATTCACCCCTATTTGTCTGCTTCGGAGCCAACGCCTGGGGTCCAGTCATATCCAGGTAGGAGCACTGTGACACAAAACATTAAGGGACATTTTAGGCCACCCCATACCACTCGGCCATTCCTACACCTGGGTACCACCAACCACAAACAACATCTTATTGAGCCCTAGGTCGCGGTGAACGTTGCACCTGCCATATCTGTCATCATTACAGAGAATAAGCAGCAGAGCCCTGTGAGAGAGAAAGAGAGGGCCCAGGTCACCTCAGCAGCGCTCCACTGCTATCCCAGGACACCACTAAAGTCTGCTCCATGCACAGCACAGAACCTCCTGCTCTTCACATCGTGACTGGAGTGAATTTCCGCTTATGAAATTAGTTTACACTTCGTTTGTTGGTAAAAGGTGAATTGCGTTATGGATTCCGTTAACACGGACCATAACGCAATTCTATGACGGAATGCATAATGGAATGCCTTTAGAGAGTCCTCTCCTGCATAACGGAAACAGGACGGATCCGTTTTGCAGCCCATATACTTCTATTATGACGGAATGAATAACAGAATGCCTCTAAAAGCATTCCATTATGCATTCCGTCATAGAATTGCGCTATGGTCTGTGGTAACGGAATCCATAGCGCAATTCACCTTTTACCCACAAACGAAGTGTGAACGAATTTCAAAATATATCATTCGCTCATCACTAATCGTGACATCCCACAGGTTGTTCACCACTTTTCCTCTTTGCTGCAGAGCTCCGTCTTCCTGCACTGGTCACATGATGATGATATATATAGTTGGCAACTATGGCATAATAATCTGGACATGCTGGGCCTGGTGATTCCCTCTTCTTAGACCTCCTCCTCCTCATGTAATGCCCCCAGATATCACATCATAACCTGACATGCTGGGAGTTGTAGTTCTCTTTTCTTATACCTCTGTAGCGGTCTGGCGAGGTAGAGACCGCAATGCAGGATTTAAATACGGTACAGCAGACGAGGAGGCTGAACAAATGCCGTTTTTTACTGATTAACAAAATATAACGGCCGGCACTTAAGATTTACAGCACCGTACCGATACGCCAGGGGTGCAATCAGTAAATGGCAAGAACAGTATGAACAAATTTTCACAACGTTACATGAAGAATATTTGGAGCGCCA
This sequence comes from Bufotes viridis, assembly GCA_033119425.1. NCBI lineage: Eukaryota > Metazoa > Chordata > Amphibia > Anura > Bufonidae > Bufotes > Bufotes viridis. The sequence continues at coordinate 69,653,957 of CM065590.1, read as the reverse complement.
TATAACAAATGCACTGTCATCAGCATGTAGATAGAAATACTGGCTACTCTCCTCTTTACGATCCTGTCTAATCCCTGCTAACCAGGGCTCCCTTTCTACAGCGCTCTGACTAGTGAAGCCTGCTCTATGCCCTACTGCGGATTAGCACTGGTGCACACTCACAGTTCTGGAGTTATCTGAGTAGAGGTCTGTGATGCAGTCTTTTCCCACTAGGTGGCTGCTTGTCTGGTCCGGAACGTGGTGGACTGTGTCCTCTGGCTACTGAATCGATCGCTTGCTTGTCTCAGCGCGTGACCTGCTTCTCTCTCTCTCTCTCTCTCTGGATTGCAGCTGTAGCACTTCACTTCAGAGCCTATCTTGATCTGTCACATACATAGCCAGTTTCTCAGGACTCCATCAGTAAGGGCCCATGTCTCATCATTAGTCTCTCAGCCTGGCTCCTGACATGGCAGCCAGACTCACAGCTACCAGGGCACACACCAGCCCAGACCCGGGAACTTCCTGTCCCCTGCTCTCCTCTGAGAACCAACAACAACTTCACTGCTTTACTCAAAGCCCCAGCGACTTCTGGTGGTTGGAAGAAGTCATCACAGTCTATGTAACACAATATTGCAGATATCTGTGCAAAGAACAGTATTCTAGGGGCTACACCTCCTCCCTGTAATGTCCAATAGCAAAATAGTAAACACTTGGAAGCAGTAAGGAATGAAGTTAAATATCAGACGAGGGGCCAAGTTTGGTGAGAAAATAAATAATTTATGTTGTCTAATGTGGCTGATGCTGATTTTGGGTGCCATGTCCGACTCTGTATCAGAAGTGGGGCCCTGTATGGTTAAAGGGGTCATCCAACCACTAAAATGCCTCCTCATACACATGGGCCCCTCACACAGATAGTACTTACCTGGCTCCCTGGCACCTGCGTCGCTTCTGGCACCGCTGCATCTTCCTGTTATCCCCGTTGGATAACCAGGCTCATTTTCACCTTAAGGACCAGGCCATTTTTTGCAAATCTGACCAGTGTCACTTTATGTGTGAATAACTTTAAAGCGCTTTTACTTATCCAGGCCATTCTGAGACTGTTTTCTCATCACATATTGTACTTCCTGACACTAGTAAAATGGAGTAAAAAAAAGTCATTTTTATTTATAAAAAAAGACCAAATTTACCAAAAATTAGCAAATTTCTAAGTTTCAATTTCTCTTCTTTCTCAATCTTTCTTCTATAATACATAGTAATACCTCTAAAAATAGTTATTACGTTACATTCCCCATTTGTCTACTTCATGTATCGATCATTTTGGGAATGCCATTTTTTTGGGGACGTTACAAGGCTTAGAAGTTTAGAAGCAAATCTTGATATTTTTCTGAAATTTTCCAAAACCCACTTTTTAAGGACCAGTTCAGGTCTGAAGTCACTTTGTGAGGTTTACATAATAGAAACCACCCAAAAATGACGCCATTTTAGAAACTACAAATTCAAAACTGATTTCACAAACTTTGTTAACGTGTTCAACAAGAGAAATGTATATCCAAAATGGAGGGGCACACAGTCGGGTCCAAATGAGCAGAGCCGCAAATAGATAAATAGAAAAAAACCCTAGTTTAATATAATAGCACATAAAATGTCACATAAAAAAATCAATCAATAAAAATGTCGCAGACAAATGTGATAATAATGTCCAATGAATCCTTTACAATATAAGTCCTGTTTAGGAGCTGTCCCCTTTATAGAAACTGCCGCCAAAAGATACAAATGTGACGTGGGTATTATGGTGCGTCTCCTCATGCATAGATATATTATCCTTGTGTGATAGGTGTTAGTGAATTCATCTGTCCCATTCAATAAATGGTCTGTCCCATTGAGCCGATGTTAAAGTTCTGGTGTTATATTTCTTTGTATTAAGTTTCACCCTATAGGTGCAGCAAATGCCAAGGTATAAATTGGTACATTAGTACATTACCACTCCTTAGTACAAGCGCTGGCCGATTCCACCTTCCTTACAATCGCCCTTCCAGGACCTGCCGCGGCGTCCCACGTGGTCCCTTACGTCACACACGTGGCGTCCCACGTGACGCAGGCTTTCTTCTCTGATTGGTCCGGCTCGTATCCTTAGATATTTGCACTTTCGGATGTTTTGCTTAGACGTCTTTCTGGCCTCAATAAATAATCGCTCTCACTATTGCTGAACCCAGACGCGTTTCGGGACGCAACTTGTCCCTTCCTCAGTGGTAGCAATAGTGGGAGATTTGTGAGAGCTTTCTTATATAGGGGTCTGCCGTAAGAGCGAAGTGTCCCATTGGCTATTAATTAACCCGCCCCCAATGTGGCACGTCATTGGGTGTAATCCATGTCCAGCCTTTAAAAATATAGTCGCACCTCAAAATGCACATATACCCATTACATACACAATATAAAATGAGTAAAACAAATAAATAAAACAATTAAAACAAATACAAAAGATCCAAGAGACATCTTTCAGAATACTTCAACGTGAAATTTCTTATTCATATGTGTCAATCCATACGATCCTTGCATAGATAGGTGTAGATATCTAGGCATAGGCGTGGGAGCACATGGGAGAGGAGAGATCGGCAAGCTGATAAACAGCCAGTTGCCGATGTCACGTCGCCCTTGGCTCCCAGGCCTTACAAAAAGCCAAACAGCTCTGTTTCTGCGTTGAGGCCCTTAGGAATCAATGTTTCGAATTCATATATTCTCCTAGACTCCTGCCTAGACATTTGTGCTATATAGTCTCCTCCTCTCCATGGTTTGACTACTTTTTCAATTGCTATAAAGCACAAAGAGCTAGGGTCACTATCATGAACTTCTTTGTAATGTCTAAAAAAATTCTATATCTATTGCCCTGATTCTGTAGTTTATAGAAACACCCTATATGTGGTCGCAAACTGCTGTACAGGCACATGGCAGGGTGCATAAGGAAAGGATGCCATGTGGTTTTTAGAGGGCAGATTTTACTGGGATAATTTTAAGCTGCCATGTCACATTTGAAGCCGCCCTGATGCACCCCTAGAGTAGAAACTCCAAAAAAGTGACCCAATTTTGGAAACTACGGGATAAGGTGGCAGTTTTGTTGGTACTATTTTAGGGTACACATGATTTTTGGTTGCTCTATGCAACAAAAATAGATGTTTTGGCATCGTTTTTATTTTTTGTTATTTATAGTGTTCATCTGACAGGTTAGATCATGTGCAGTGTATTTTTTTTTTTTTTTTTATCAGTGATAAATGCGCGGCTATAAGAAGAAATGCATTTTTTTTTTTTACTTTTTATGACCCAGACGCACTTTGTTCTTGAAGATCCAGTGGGTCTGATGCCTATATAATACACTATATATAATACACTACAGTACACTATATAGTTTACTGTAGTGTATTGTGACTTTACTGCTGCTGCCTTTAGCAGAAGCCTGTCTGCAACACACATGTCCGCCATTTCAAGAAGAGTGTCAGCAATGTGTACCGCTCGACCATCCTAAAAATGAGAGGGGGGGTGGCGGGAGATCGCAGACAGGGTATTGCGGGCCCCCTCTGTAATATGACCAGCTTTGCCCCCTCACAGTAATATGTCCAGTTGTGCCCCCTCACAGTAATATGCCCAGCTTTGCGTCCTCACAGCAATTTGCCCAGCTTTGCCCCCCCCCCTCACAGTAATATGCCTAGCTGTGCCCCTTCATAGTAATATGCCCAGCTGTGCCCCCTCACAGTAATATGCCCAGCTGTGCCCCCTCACAGTAATATGCCCAGTTGTGCTCCCTCACAGTGATATGCCCATGTATGTGCCCCCTCACAGTAATATGCCCAGCTGTGCCCCCTCACATTAATATGCCCTAGCTGTGCCCCCTCACAGTAATATGCCCAGCTGTGCCCCTCACAGTAATATTCCAGTTGTGCCCCCTCACAGTAATATGCCCAGCTGTGCCCCCTCACAGTAATATGCCCAGCTATGCCCCCTCACAATATGCCCAGCTGTGCCCCCCACAGTAATATTCCAGTTGTGCCCCCTCACAGTAATATGCCCAGTTGTGCCCCCTCGCAGTAATATGGCCAGTTGTGCCCCCTCGCAGTAATATGGCCAGTTGTGCCCCCTCACAGTAATATGCCCAGCTGTGCCCCCTCACAGTAATATGCCCAGCTGTGCCCCCTCACAGTAATATGCCCAGCTGTGCCCCCTCACAGTAATATGCCCAGCTGTGCCCCTCACAGTAATATTCCAGTTGTGCCCCCTCACAGTAATATTCCAGTTGTGCCCCCTCACAGTAATATGCCCAGCTGTGCCCCCTCACAGTAATATGCCCAGCTGTGCCCCCTCACAGTAATATGCCCAGCTGTGCCCCCTCACAGTAATATGCCCAGCTGTGCCCCCTCACAGTAATATGCCCAGCTGTGCCCCTCACAGTAATATGCCCAGCTGTGCCCCCTCACAGTAATATGCCCAGCTGTGTCTCCTCATAGGAAGTAAAAATAAATAACTAAAATAAAATAATAAACTCCACATACTCACCTCCTTCCCCAGCAACAGCAGGTTGATACACGGAGCTCCTGGCTGGCCCCGCCCGGACCTGCAGTGTGGAGTGCAGACAGAGGCAGGAATGATGGAGCAGAGAACGGATGGACTGCTTTTTGCTTCATCATTACAGGCAGTTGTCTCTGCTTTCTATGGATGCAGGGACAGCTGCCAGAAAGCAGGACATACCTACCCCATACCAGGACAGCGGGACAGCCACTGAAATCGGGGACTGTCCCGCAGGAATCCGGGACGGATTGGGACATATATCATCAGGCCAACGCACTCACACATTGCCCCGTGGTCCCGGTCGCATCATGGGTACCTGCAGACAGGGGTTGGTGAACATGCAGAAGATCTGTGGGTTTAGCACTAAAACAGCACACAACCTCGATTTCTAACCGTGTTTTTTGGAAAGTAGTTGACGTGGTTTTTGCCACAGATATCACCCTCCATTGGAAAAGGGTGAAACCCGCAGATAAAACTACAAACACAATTGACATGCTAAGGATTTCTAAATCCTCACACCAAGTCGAGTTCTGCATGGAAAACCTGCACAAAGTATACAGGAGGTTTGTTTAATGTCATACACCTTTCTGGTACTGTATTACACTGCAGTTTTCCGCACATGTGCAGGTAGCCTATGGTTGAATCATGACCCGCTGTCCCAGGTGCGATGTCCTGCTTTTTGGGATCATGAAAGCGGCCACCCTGCTACCAGAACACACACACATTGATAACAATAACTCGTGTGTGCGTGTTACGGTTGACACCAAAATACAGGCCAAGTTTACACAGGTTAAAAGAGGTTATGGTTTGGGGGGCATGGTTTAACACAGGGTGTTACTTGACCATATTTTAGGTTATCCCAAAAGATAGCACGTCTTATTTTTTGCGTGAAAGCCTAAGGAAGGGCTTCATGGCGTTTACGTGGGCTTCCGATCCTGGCCTCCGCTCTGCAAAAGCTAGGACATGTCCTTTCTTTGATCGTATCTTACAGATTGCAGACCCATTCAAGTCAATGGGTCCGCATCCGCTGCACGGAGTGCACATGGCTGGTGCCTGTGCATTGTAGACCGCTATTTGCAGTCCGCAGCACGGGCATGGAGCCCTTACTCTGTGCTGAAATCTGGTGCTTGTGCTGAGATCATGCGGAAGCCATATATTGAGGGCCCACCATTTGTAATACAGTCACGGAGCCCTTGCGTTCATGTGCATGAGCCCTGAGTCTAAGTTTCCAAGTACAAAGGGCACCTGGCGTAAGAGCTGTATCCTGAATATCCTGAAGAGAACTGAGTTGCATTTCTGGACCAAGTGAGGGTCTTCGCCACAGTCACATGTTAATGCACACAGCAGACCGTTAGCGGCGACTTCTCCTCAGGGCGGGTAGCGGATACAGTACAGTGCTCGGGTGGTGTGTGTAAAAGGAACCAAGCATGATTTTCGTCCACCTGAAGTTAGTTATTCAGATATCTCACAAGCGGCTTCTACTTCCCTAGTTGTTATTTAAAGGGAGATTGCTCAAAGATAAACCCTAACACTGGGTTCAGACCTGAGCGTTTTGAAGCCTAGCGTTTTTGGTGCGTTCAAGACTGGCGTTTAGGCGCGTTTTTTTCAAGCGTTTTGGTAAATAGTGTAGGCGCGTTTGACGCGCGTTTATGTGATTGACTGCATAGTTGGCCAATGACCAATGATATAGTTTGGCCAATCTGAGTGCTTTAGAGGTGTGACATTCCATGGTGGCTGATTCAGCATGTTGCAAACTTTGTAAAACGCGCATCCATAGGCGCGTTTTACGCGCACAAACGCCCGAACAACACGCCTATCGCGTTTCCCATTGAAGTCTATTGCCACCAAACGCTCGAAAAACGCCCGAATTAACAAGAACATACTTGCTTATGCTTCGGACGTTTTTAGGCGCCTTCGAACGCGCATAAAAACGCGCAAGTGTGAACCACCCCCATAGGAATGCATGGTTCCTGTACTGTTGTGCGTTTTTTTGCGCGTTCGAACGCGGCGTTTTACGCGAAAGTGTGAACTGAGTGTGAGAGACTACGTGTGAGAGAGAGGGATACTCCCCTCGCACAGGTGTGTGGCTGAAGACAGGGTTAACCTAGAATAGTTTGCTAAATTTTGCTAGTCCCTCTTTGCTGCTTAAATGTCCCTCTTTTTGACCCGGGAAATACATTTAAATTAATAAATGTATTGAAGGGGTTTTTTGGGATTTTGGTGGGGGGCCGACATTTGGGTCCCCGGCCGAGTAGCTGTTTGAGAAGACATCGGTGCTCCTTTGTCAGACCCCCACCGATCAGACACTGATGACCTATGCTGAAGATAGGTCATCAGTATCAAATAGGAAATCACGTTTAAACTGTTCCAGAAACTGTCTGGTTCCTACCTGTATATTATTAGACCTTATATATTTTTTTATTATTTGGTGCAATCCTTTTGCTTGTTCTGCACTGAATCGAGCAGGGCAAAGTCCTTTTTTTTTTTAGATCCGTTATCGCTCAGGGCAGTGCTGTTTGTTTATATTTTTCACACTGCAACGGACACCTCCCCCCTGGGCCCTTTAAGAGTCTGGTAGTACTTGTTTCGTGATGCCAGTTGCAATGAAGCTACAACGGCACAGGGCCCCTTTTAGTGATACTGTGGATGGTACCCAGGTGTAGGAATACCAGAGTGGTGTAGGGTGGCCTAAATGTCCCTTAATGTTAGTGCACATGTCACAGTGCTCCTACCTGGATACGCTGGACCCCAGCCATTGGCCTGAAGCAATAAAAAGGGCGTAGTTGAATTAGGGGGTGAAGAAAAAAATGGAGTCCAAACCTTGTGATGAAGTTCTATAACAGCTTTACTTTAAACGTTTCTCCAACAGTTTTAGGCTTTGTCTTGGTTCCCAGCAGGCTTTAGCATTAACTATGGCAGGCGAATAAACTGAACTCTGCTACATCTGGTGCTCTCTGGCTCTGCTGTGTTGACAGGCTGACTGAATAACTTTGCTTTAGCAGTCTGCTGCAACTTCTCTCTTTGTAGTCGGACTCTAGCTTAATCCAGGGAACTTTTCCTCCTGGCTTCAGAGGCTCCAAGCTGTGGCCTCCACATCCAGCAGAGCTGAAGGTGCTCCGGCTGATTTGCTGGGCATGGACACGTCCAACGGTGACGTGCTCAGCCCTTGCTTCCTTATCCTAGCAGGGGGTAAGCTAGACTCACCTCTAAATAATTAGTCCCCTTGCCTCCTTAGAGGGAGAGTTAGAATGGAAATAAGGGTTCCATTCTCTATAAATGTAGCTCTGCCATGCTTGCTGCCACCTTCTGGTGAACCAGGTAAACTACATGAACAGTAACAGTTACCAACATTAGAAATTCACAGTGTTTAGGACCTGAAATAAATATTCATGATGACACGAGGTTAGACCAGAGGAGACAGTAGCAGGGTGCGGAAATGGTAACGGCACTCCGGGACATTACAAGACTGCTAGGAAGAGGCTTCCGTCTAGCAGTGTTCCCGGTGATGTCACTGGCACTAATGGGTGGGCTTTAGTGCTGCCCTAGCCTGTAAAATGGCTAGGGCAGCGATTTTGTCCGCCCATCGAAAGTCCCTGCCTAGAGCATTAGCTATCAATTGGTTCATACTGTGGTTTTTCTGTCTTTTTCATACCTAATTTGATGTTCGATTCTGGCATGAATGCAGTACTGCGATCACATGACCGCTATGACCTGACGGTCATGTGATCATTACATCGCTGGTCTGGTGACTGTGAAGTCACCATGTTCACGTTATATTTGGCCCCTATCCTCACGGTCAGAGTGAGTCGCACCCTGATAGAAGATGAAAGTAGGTGTGGTTTACCGCCTGCTAAGCGCACCTCTAATACGCAAGTGCCTCACACCGGCATCCTGTTTTTAATTACTAAGGAACTATTTAAGCAGTACTTCCTGCCCAGTACGCCACCCCCGGAAGAAGCCTTCTTGGCGAAACAGCGTCTTGAGCTGGCTGCAGGGTGGACATATGGCACTTGTTAATTACTGAGCTTTTTTTTATATGTAATTATATTTATTTATTTATCTGTCTAGCCCAAGTGCTTTACAGGGCCTCCATGTTATATTTATAAACATTTGTTCAATACTTTATTCTTTATGCTGTACCTTGCGCTATTTTTTGCATTTTAGGTGCCTTAGTGCTGTCGCCGACCCTGCGTCTCCTGCGTCTACTTGTCCCCTCCTGCACTGAACTTTCTGCTGCTTATTTAACTTATTTTATTTACTTTTTAATGTATTGATATTGTATCTCAATAAAACTATTTGGCATACTTCAGTTTGGAGGAGTTCAACGTTTTGTTTGTTATATGATGAAGTGTCTTCTGGATAGGGTATCAGTATCTGACTGGGGTTTGAGAAGGCACCGGCACTCGCAGTAGTGCTGCGGTCTTCTCCAGCTTTCCCCTACGCCTTGTGACATCACGTTCATCGGTCACATGGCCTAGGCGCAGCTCAGACCCAAAGAAATGAATGGGGCTGAGCGTGATACCAAGCACTGCCGCTATACAATGCTTGGTAAGCACGGAGAAGGTCCCAGCGCACTCAGATTTTGTTGGAATAACAAGCACCACTAGATGAAGCTATATGTCCTCTGTCCATCTTAAATATAGAGAAGTAAGCTATAAGAATAAATAACAAGGGACTCCACATGGCCCATCTAGCTGATGGCTGCAGATAGATCTCCTGCAAAAGCTACATTATTGTAAATCTTGTTTGCTTTTATGTTGTTGATTTGCTTGCTGTGAAGACAAGAAGCTAAATATAAAGAGCAATGGATGATTTTTTTTACTGAAATGGAGGAGACTTCTTCTGCATTGCTCTCTTGAGAATACTTACCCCTGTCGAGCTGATGCCAAAATAAGCATTATCACTTAAGGCGTTGTATTAATGTGGGAAAAATGTCTCCATTACTTCAGCTTCGTGTAACCCCGGATCAGAGTCTCTGGTTGCTTGTTACCAGGGCATCTGAGGTTATTTACCTATAGCAATGTTGTATCTGTATTCAGCAGAGTGATCAGTATGGATCCAAATCTATATCCGCCTCACTACATGCCACCAGTCATGTGGACAGTGATGTGGATGGTGGTGGAGCTCTGAGGGCTCTTTCCTGCTTCCTACCCTCCTCCCGCTGTCATCAAGGCTTTTCAGCCTTCTTCAGCTTCTTCCTACTATTAGCACATAGACAAATTGGTCCACAATACAGGTCTACAACATTTCTTAAAGAGGACCCGTCACCGCTCCTGACATTCCTGGTTTAATAGCGTCATGCATTCCCCATGTAATTCTGGAGCATTTATCCTTATTGCTCTATGATGTGCCATTCCTTTATTATTTCTACTAGAAGTTATGAATGAATTGCTAGCAGTCTGCAGTAAGGGTACAGAGGGGTGGTAACCAGTTGGGGGGGTGTCTCTGCACAGTCTGAAAATGGCAGCACTGATTGGATAGTGTGTGTCTGTGCAGGGACACACCCCCAACTGGTTACCACCCCTCTGTACCCTTACTGAAGGCTAATACCAATTCATACATAACTTCTAGTAGAAATAATATAGGAATGGCACAACATAGAGCCATAAGGATAGATGCTCCAGAATTTCTATTACATGAAGAATGAGAGCAGCTATTAAAACAGGCATGTCAGGAGAGGTGAGAGGTCCTCTTTAAAGGGGCATCTGTCAGCAAATTTGTCCCTATGACAATGGCTGATCTGTTACATGTGCTCTTGGCAGCTGAAGTCCCATGTGTTGGTCCCATGTTCATATGTGTCCGCATTGCTGAGAAAAATGATGTTTTAATATATGCAAATGAGCCTCTAGGAGCAACGGGGGTGTTACCGTTACACCTAGAGCAGAGATCAGAAACCTTCGGCACTCCAGCTGCTGTGAAACTACAACTCCCAGCATGCAGGCCTTTCTTGGCATTTTCGGTGTGTTGAGCCGGCACGGGAAAGCAGCAGGGACCAGACCAGCATCAGAATAACAGTGGGGGGGTCGGTGTTAGTGAGTAATACTGTCTTATTTTTAATACTGTCTGGCCCCTTTTTAGGCTTTGTACACTTGGCTTTACAATGTTTCTAAGTTTTTAAGTAGAGATGAGTGAAGTTTACAAAGAAATTTGCTTTCTGACTAATTACTTAGGGTACTTTCACACTAGCGTTATTCTTTTCCGTCATTAAGTTCCGTCCTTGGGGCTCAATAACGGAAACAAACGGATCAGTTTTATCCTAATGCATTCTGAATTGAAAGCAATCTGTTCAGTTTGCATCAGTTTGTCTTCAGTTCAGTCCTTTTTACGTTTTTTGGACACAGATAAAAGCGCAGCATGTTTTATTTTTATCTCCGTCCAAAAAAGCGGAAACACTTGACGGAATGACGGGTCCGCCATTAATTTCCATTGAAATGTATTAAGGGCGGATCCGTCATTGAAAATTGACACATTAACAGATCTGTTCCTCCACTCTTTAAAAATTGTAAAATAATAAATTACGGATGCGTTTTTACGGATGACAACGGAAAGACGGATCCGTTATTTCAATACAATTGTCAAACGGATCTGCAAATGAATCCGTTTGAAAATGAAATCCGTTTTCAAACGTTTTAACGGATCCGTCGGGCAGTTCCGTTGACGGAACTGCCTGATGGAATCCTTCAACGCAAGTGTGAAAGTACCCTAAATCACAAGTGCATTTCTTTGTAAGTAGCCTGTGCAATGACTGGAAGTGGCAATTGGGCCGCCCCTTCATTGAACCCCTCAGATACCATGTTCATTGCTGATTGCGGCACCTGAAATAAAAAATTAGGGCTTTCAGGGGTTAATCGGTTAAAAAAATATAATAATAATACTCACCTTATCCATTCCAGCACTAAGAGGTCACCGCGGCCATCTTAATTGAAGACACATCCCTGCGCACAAGATTTCACACGGTATCTCCAGTCGGTATGGCCATGGCGCTCAAATGGATGAAGTGAGTATGATTTTTTTTTTACCGCCATTTCAGTAAAAATCGATTCATTACCATGAAGCATGAGGAAATTTGGCTGTGCTGCAAATCAAATTTTCCCTGAAATTCGGATGGAAGTCCACTTTGGGTACTTTGATTCGCTCAACAATATTTATAAGACCTAAGAATGGTAAAAATAATATTTTTTTTAATAGTTAATATTTATATCACATAAATGTTTGAGGCTATAACAGGTATACTCTATAGCTGTGAAGTGCTTTGCCATGTTTTGTATGAACCACCACAGTGCCATCTAGTGGATGACTGCATGTACTACAGAAGAACAAGATCTATGCCCATGTCACATTTTGATTTCTGAGAAAATCCGATAGTGACTGACATAGCATTAATCCATTATACTAATGAAAGTGACAATCTAACATCTGCAGAAGTGACGGTTTGTGCCCTGTCCCCGGAGTACAGAGAAAAGCCAGGACAGACATTGCCAGCACATGATGCCAGTCAGTTAAGAGCCGAGGTTAAAGCAGCGTTAAACATGGCTTGTCAATTTGCCGCCATGTATATCACGTGCAGCTCTCATACCGTCTAATGAAACAACTAGTGGTTGACCCGTGGGCATAGTTCACACGTCAGTGTTTCATCAGTGATTGTGAGCCAAAACCAGGAGTGGAGCCTCCACAGACATAGGGGGGAATTTATCATGAGGGGATATCTTAAGCCAGTTTTGCTTGAGTCTGCGTTGGCGTACTTTATGCCACATTTATCAAATGTCACAGGTTGTTTGATAAATTTGGCTTGTCCTTAAGCCTTTTGTCTGGAGAAGCTGCTCCAGTTTTCCTACTCCACCCTTCTCCTGGAGTGAGATTGCGACTTTTTTGTGACTTTTTAAAAAAGTCGCAATGATAAATCTGGAGCGAAACTCATTAACATAGCTAACCACACCCACTTTCCCACCCTTATTACAAAACTGGAGTGAGTGGTGTAAAAAGTAAAAAAAATTTGCGCAAGCGCCTACATTTTGCAAAAGTGCAAAAAGTCGCAAAAGCCCTATTTTGTGACTTTTTGACGCCAGAATTCTGGAGTGCAGGTATGATCAATCAGGGGCATAAGGTATAATGGAAAGATCTGCACCTGCTCTGTGTTTTGGACCCTCCAGCAGGTTTTGGCTCACAATCACTGATGCATATCCCACAATTTAATGGGACCCACAGTAAAAAAGTTCTATAATTTGCAACCCAGCCGAACATATGCGGACGTCACATAGATGACATCAGTGCGCTATCCATGTTTTTTTTTTTTTGGTGGGCATATAGAAATGAATGGTTCCGTGTACGATCTGCAAAAAAAAAGCAGAACGGACACTGACCAAAAATGGGGCTGAGCTGCTCCTAGCCAATGTGACCACTGAATGTATCATCACCGGCCCAGGAAAAGCAGAGAAAAGGCCACTGCGCTACTGCGAGCGCTAGTGCCTTCTCAAACTGTTGATTGGAGGGGGTCCCGGGCGTTGGACCCCCACCGATCAGATACTGATGACTTATCCTGAGGATAGATCATCAGTATTAGGATCTCGGAAAACCCCTTTAAATACATTTCTAATTTAGAGAGGTAAACTATCCTTTCTGCCAAAAAGGTGCGCTATGGTAGCAAATCAGTTAGACTACAGGGCCTGTTACCAGACAGACGTGTAATAGTACTGGGAAAGCCGAACCATAGCATGGGTTATGTTCATATTGTACCTCCCCCTGGACGGTCAAAGACGGACACTTATGGTTATCCTGCATATCTATACACTTCCATAGGTTTCTGTTACACAATAGCGCAAACATTATATGAATATAGAAATTTCTAACATCCAAATAATGAAGTAATATACAAGGTGGGCTCTGATATATAGATAGGAAAGAAACACTTTCTGGATCAATATTGTAAGCGTAATAATGCAACTCTATACCTCAGATCAAAAAGAGGGACATTTAAAGGGGTATTCCAGTTGTTAGAAGTTATCCCCTATTCGATCAGTGGGGGTCCTACCACCGAGACACCCACCGATCACGAGAATGGGAGTCCCGTACCTCCTGCAATGAACAGAGTTGGCGTTCGCATAATCTCTGTATTCGGCTGTTTCCCATAGAAATGAATTGAGCGACCATGTGCATATGCGATTGGTCGCTCCGTTCATTTCGGGGGGCTGCAGGAGGTACCGGGCACCCACTGGTAGGACCCCACCTATCTAATAGTTATCCGGCCTATCCTGTGGATACGGGATAACTTCTAACAACCAGAATACAACTTTAAGGAGCAAAGAGAGACAGAGACTTGGGTGAAAAGCAATGACCGTCCCTCCAAAAGAGGGCCACTTGGGAGGTCTGTCATATGATGTTCTCTGATCCCTCTCAGACAGCTCCAAGACTGCTCACCGGACTGTCTGCTACATATAATGGAACCCTCCAGGCAGAGCCGATACATGTTATTCCAGTGTATGAGGAGGGGGTGTGTAGGGTGGTGCGGTTTCTTCTATGTTTACATGCCCGCTGGCGCCATTACAGTGGCCGTGCAGTGTAATTACAGCTGCTTCATCCCACGCGAGGTACAAATGCTGAGGTCTCTTCAAACTGAGTGGCTGGGGTGCCGCGAGTCGGACCCCACCGATCTGATATAGAAGACCTATCCTGAGGAACCATCGTCAATATAGAAAACCAGACAACCCCTTTAAGTGCCCGCCAGAGATCCAAAAATATGCCACCTTATTTATATATTTTTTTAAAACACCTGTAGCAAAAAAAACTGTGTGTCCTGCGTTTCGTATTTCTCATACACCTTCATCTATCATCTGGAGCTGATACTTTTACCCCCCAAAAATGTGCCAAACAGGCAAGTGCAAAAAAAAGCCACTAAAACAGCAAAAGTTCACTAAAAAGCAGTTAAAAACCAATGCAGAACCCCCCCTCATAGGCTAAACTTCCTTTTGGGTCCAGTTCTGAAAACTTGTCTAGCAGTAAAATGCTGTGTTGTCCTTAGCCACCATTAGGCTAGGGCTGCGCGACACATAGGGCACAACTGCACTGCAACATGTGTCGCGCAACAATTTTTATAGTGATAGTCTATGGTGTCGCACTGCGACATGCGACATACTGCAACGCTACAGTCGCAGAAAAATCCATCTTGGATGGATTTTTTGCTATTGTCGTGTCGCAGTCGCAGTGCGACACCATAGACTATCACTATAAAAATTGTCGTGCAACAAAATGTCGTCGTGTAGCTCTAGCCTTAGGCCTAGTTCACACCGCAGTGATTTCCATCAGTGATTATCACAAGGTGCAGGTCAAAAATACAAAACAGGGGCAAATCTTTATCTCTTGAGGCACAGACCGTGATCCATGAGCAGGTGGTCAGTAATGAATCCGTGAAGCTGTCCGTGAAGGATCCGTGTGTCCGGTTTTTGCTGTCCGTGTTTCACTGACACTGAACAGCTGAAAAATAATTTTCAAAGCATCTCTTCTTAATGATCTGTGAAACATGGATGCAACATGGATGGCATCCGTGTTGCATCCGTGGTTTTCACAGACCCATAGACTATAATGGACGTGACGGACAAAATAGAGCATGCATCCGTGCTAAAAACACGGACCCACGGACCATGGTAAATTACTGATGTGTGAATACACACATTAAAATGAATGGGAACATGTGCTGTCCGCGGAGAACACGTACAGCACACGTCCGTGAAACACTGACGTGTGAATGAGGCTTTAGTTTCGAGGTGTATGCCTCATCATAAATTAGGTGCATCTATAGCTGTCCTTGCCCCTGGCAAAAAATGTCCTCCTCCACCTTACTATCTTATAGAGGGCGTGCCCTTTTCTTTCTTTAATACCAGCTGCAGATTAGACAGGTGGAAGTTTTCTTCTCACTGGTACAGACAAGAAGAGGGTAAGAAAGTATAATGCGGCTGATGACCGATGCGTTTCCTAGCGCACCATTTACATGCTACCGGCCATTCGCCGGACTGAGGCGCCGCACGCCATAATGGTGGATGCAAATGAAACCGACGCAAGAGGAGCGCTGCCATAATGCAAACCTGTTTCTGTCTCATTAGATATGTCTGCCGCTCCCTTCCCAGCTCTGCACTTGTCATAGCTTAAAATAGATGTTTACCAAGCGGTTTCTAAGTGCAGGCGAGGAGGGCGGCAGGAGAGGGATTATAATTAAGCCACACGAAAACAGGCTACATATTAACCCCACATGCCGGTGCACACTGTGAGCCTCCATTACAGAAAGGTAAGTGCTCATCACTATATTATCCAGCTAAATGGCATTAGGGGAATGGACATGTTGTGTTCTGCTAATCACACACAGATGTAGCCGCTCTGAATGTATCAGACGTAGCAGAGCAGAGTTTGTCATATCATGATGTGTTGTTGTCTGTAGTTTTATGTGGGACTGAAACAACGTACATACAATGCAGCCCTAAAGAGTTAAATGACAAATTCAGCTGCAGTTCTTATACTTTATCCTAAACTCCTGCTTGCTTTAACTATCCCGATACATTTTTATCATGCATTTAACTAATCTCTTCATTAAAAAACAAAAAAGCAGGAGCACTAATCAGGTGCAATCCCTCCAAGACCGTCAGTACTAGGTCCCACAGCACCACGGAGTACGGTGAAGGGTAAGGGACCCGCGTTTATTCCCCCCACCTGCGGCACTCCAGCTGTTGTGAAACTACAATTCCCAGCATGCTCCATTCATTTCTATGAGAGTTCTGAGAAGAGCAGAGTAACTACGCATGCTGGGAGTTGTAGTTTCAAAACAGATGGAGTGCCGGATACTTTATTCTTTAGCTTCTTATTTTGTTAATTAATGGCTAAGGGTTCATGTACACAACCAGGATGGGCCTGGGAAGCAGGGTCCGTGCGTCGGATGCATCTCCCGGCTGACCGAGGCTCCCCTGACCCAACCTGACTGTATCATAGGGATATGTATCTGATCAGGGGGCTACTGCGGTGTGATCACCTCCTCATGTGAGTGCACAGCAATAGCCCCCTGATAGATAGAGACTGACTGTATGATAAACTACTATGATGCAGTCACTTCGCGTCAGTGGAGTCACGGTCAGCCCGGGAGATGCGGCCGACATATGGATCGTGCTTGCCGTGCCAATGACAGTCCTGTATATGAGCCCTAAGAGTTAAGCCTCATTCACACGTCAGTGTTTCACGGACGTGTGCGGTACGTGTTCTCCCTACAGACTGCACATGTCCCTGTTCATTTTAATGTGTGAATTCCCACACCAGTGTTTTAGCACGGTCTGTGGGTCCGTGTTTTTAGCACGGATGCATGCTCTATTTTGTCCGTGTTCACGGATCCATCACTCCCATTATAGTCTCTGGATCCGTGAAAACCACGGATGCCATCCGTGTTGCCTCCGTGTTTCACGGGTCATTAAGAAGAGATGCTATTTTTTTGTGGTGCGGCGGCACAGACAGAAACCCCACGGAAGCACTCCGTAGTGCTTTTGATCCGTGCTTCCGTTCCGCACTGCATCTCCCGGATTGCGGACCCATTTAAGTGAATCGTCTGCATCCGTGATGTGGGGTGCACACTGCTGGTGCCCATGTGCGGGCTGCAATACAGCCACGGCCGGGCAACAGCCGTGTGCATGAGGTAATAATCAGAGCAGCGTCTAAAATGCCGGTCTTAATGTGCCCCATAGTACACAGGTACTGAAAGCACACTATTAAATTATTACAATTAGAAAGCATCCACAACAGGACGCACCAATCCCCCGCAATGAAGAGGACACGCCCTGATTAGGGCAATATAAGGATACCAAAAGTGCTCTGAAAGATCAATGATGTAAATAACATAAGGATAATGTGAAAATCAAATGAAAGAGCAGGGCATTGTAAGAAAACAATACATGAAGTCTCACAGAACATGTGCTGGGGGAGACAGCCCACGCGTATCGCCGTCCAGCAGCGTCTTCAGTGGGGGAGCGGTGCCTCCTGTTGTGGATGCTTTTTAATTGTTTGTTTGCTTGTGTTTTCTTTGCATCCTTAAAGGGCATCTGTCAGCAGATCTGTACTTATGACACCGGCTGACCTGTTACATGTGCACTTGGCAGCTGAAGGCATCTGTGTTGGTCCACATTACTGAGAAAAATGATGTTTAATATATGCAAATGAGCCTCTAGGAGTAACAGGGGCGTCGTCATTACACCTAAAGGCTCTGCTCCTTCCGCAACTGCCGCTCCCTCTGCACTTTGATCCTCTGACAGGATCGCACAGTATTATAATATTTTATAATGCTGTGTGACCCTAAGAGTCCTGGAATCTATTGTCTTAGGCCTCATGCACGCGACCGTATGTGTTTTGCGGTCTGCAAACCGCAGATCCGCAAAACACGGAAGCTGCTGTGCGTTCCGTTCTGCAATTTACGGAACGCTTTTTTTACAGGTCCATATGCAAAACCATTCATTTTAATGGGGCTCGGAAAAAAACGGATGTCCACATGCCTGTTCCTCAAAAAATAGAACTGACCTCGCACTGCCACACGCAGCGAGTTTCTCGCATTGAACTCACCCCTGTGTGTCCGGCCTTAAGGTCTTCAAGTCGATGGTGCCCAACACATCTATTGGAAACTATGAAACAAACCTATTTAAAATTCTACTGAAGCTGTTCCTTCGGGTGAAGCAATGGGTTAACATGTTGGCTTGGTGCACCCCACTGCCTCGAAATCCCTTTCCCCCGCTCAGAGCCAGTATACCAATCCGGCTGAGGGTTACATTACATTTAAGCCTCTAACCGTATTATTTTGTTGAATACTGGTGGCCCAGTGGATAAAGAAAATCCAGGCGTAAGTCGCCATGCAAAACACGGAGATAAGAAATACATATTATTTCCTTATGAAGTATCGCTTTATTGAGCAGAACCCTTAGGACGTTCAGGGCACAATAACTCGGCTGCTCCACAGCGCTAGTAAAGAGATGAGATGAGGAAGAGCAGTTGGACGGGATGCAGAGATTGCCCTGCAGTTGTGCACCGTCTAGGCTTGCTCTGGCTATAATTAAAACCAGTCGGTGGCTGGTTGCCATCGCTGCGTGTCACTCCCTTATTATTTGGGAAAGCACCTGTTACCAGGAAGATTAGCGCTGCTGTGTGATGCAGATAAGTGAGCTTTTAAGTATCGTTCTTTTCAGTGAAATGTATTGTCACCGAGATCACGTACAGCGAGGAGGAACGTAATTAAGAGAACAAATGAAAAATTAGCGGTTAGAAAATAACAGTTTACAGACTTGTCTTGGATTGCTGTGTGGGAAACCAAAATATATCCAAGAGGTTGCTTTCTGCTGACCTCGCATGGGATTGTAAGGAACGAGAGAACCTGTCCCTGTGAAATGCAGGGCAATCTGCAGGCAGCATGTTATACGCTGTATAGAGCAGGAGGAGCGGAGCAGAATGATTGATAGTTTTGTGAGAAAAGATCCAGCAAAAAATCTGACTTTCTGAGCTCAATTTTACACGGGGCCATCTTAGGCTGGGTTCACATCACCGTTTAGCTTTCCGTTCTTCTAATCTGTCAGAGAGGTGGGGAAAAAACAGGATCCTGTAAAAAAAAAAAAAAAAGAGATCTTGTGGCATCAGTTGTCATCTGTTTGAACCAATTCCATCTCAGATCCGTTTTTTAGACAAAAAAAGTACTGCATGCAGGACTTTTTTCTGTGTAAAAAAACGGATCTCAGGCGTAAATGGCTCAAACTGATGCGTCAGGATCCGTTTTTTTACAGGATCCTGTTTCCCCCCCCCCCCTCTCTTCTTCTGATGGATCAGAAGAACGGAAAGCTAAACGGTGATGTGAATGCTCCCTTATAAGTGACTGACAGCTATCTCTGTATGTACACCTATCAGTCACTGATAAGAGGCCCCATATACAACTGAGCTCAGAAAGAGCAAAGATAGAAATGTATAAATTACATTACTCACTCTTTTCCCATGAAAATATCATTCTGCTCAGCTCCTCCTGCTCTATAACATACTGTCTGCAGACTGCACTGCATTTCATGGTGTCAGGCTCTCTTTAATTCAAGCCCACTGACACCTTCAAAGAAAAATAATGATATTCCCTATTGTCTTTTAGAGCTCATTCAAATTGCGGATCTGCAAAACACGGATACCAGCCGCGTGCGTTTTGCGGAACACACAGCGCCATCGCTTTATAGAAATTCCTATTCTTAAAGGACATGCTCTATATTATTTGAGGGGCAGCGGAACAGAACTACGGATGCAGACAGCACACTGTGTGTTGTGCCCATCTTTCGCGGACATTGCGGGAATATTGAATGAATGGGTCCCTCCCCGTTCCGCAAAATTGCAGCACGTCTGAATGAACCCTTAGGCTGATTTTACATAAGCTTGTCCAAGTTAAAATAAAAAAGGCAGGCAAGGGGTTAAACTATTCAAACCCCCCACCACATCAGCACCACTACGATCTTCCCAGTCAGGCTTTGTTTACATGGCTGCAGCTGTGACGTGCCCGTATACCGCATGTTACTGCCTCAGCTGTGGCGTCATCGCTGCTGCTTAGTGGAGTGTCATATCGGAAACGGGGGAGTGGAGGGGGTTTGAACTGATGAGTAGAACTTGTTTTATAAATTTAACCCCTTCCTGCCACTTATTTTAACTCGCACATCCGCTTTAAATAACTGAGCCTTTCGGTATCTGCATTATGGCTGCAAAGCACGGCCCAACCTCAGGTCTAATGACCCGTACTAACGGCGCTGTATGGATTTGCAGAATGATGTTGTTAGATCAGGTCATTACCAGAGCAAAAATGTGTCCGTAATAAGCTGGTGAAAAACTGGCCTAATCGACAGTCTAACAAGGTCCACTGGGATCTGCCACCTCAGTACAGGTGGCTAAATGTGTTATTACACTGGTGTGAACCCGGCCGTAGGCTGCAGGTAAGGGTGGTGCTGGTGACTCCATAGCTGTCACACGGCTGAGGGTTTCCTGGAGGGGTGGGCATAAGGTGCACCCTGAGTAGCACCCCATTCTCATCAAATTAGGAAAGGGGCACACATATTGTTGTTGTATGGACACCCGCTGATACTGTATAGCTTGGCAACGCAGATCATTTATGGCCATTAGGGCAGATATTAAGCCTTGTTCACATGCACCCTGCCCTCCAGAGGGCACAACACATCTTATACTTTCCTATGTTTCTCTGTGCACCTGTCCAACATCCACAAGTTGGACAACGTGCGTTACTTTGACATTAGTTCTATCCAGTTCAGGTAACAAAGACCAAATGTGTACCTACCATTATTGATTTTGAGCCCCAAGAGCAGGTGGAGAGCTTCAACGTGTATGGAGCAATGTCATGGAGTGTAAGGCAGAGGTCAAGGCAGACCATGGTTGTACTAGGGGAGGATGCTGACCGTAAAGGACCTCTGTGCAAGAAGTGTGACCGGGCACCTTGCCATCAGTCAGTGGACATATGCTACACCTGCCACTAACACTAGACATATCATCCCCGGAGGTCATACCTGTCACCAACACTCCGGACACATGCCGCATACATCACTAAGGCTACTTTCAGACCAGCATTAGGAGACATCTGGCAGGTTGTTCCAACAGAAAACTTTCTGCTAGAGTTCTCCGTATCTGGCATAGCCGGAAAGTGCCGCCTGCCTGCTGGACCCCGTTGACTATAATAGAAACTGCCGGAGATCTGACCACCCACGGCATATATGTCGGGATTTAGCCATGCAAAAACCATGGCATGCAGCAACTTTTGTCCAGCCAAATCCCAGCATGTATGCCAGGGAGTTTCTGAATCTCTGCCAGTTCCCATTATAGTCAATGACCTCATCGGGCAGTTGGCACTTTCAGGCTATGCCAGATCCAGAGAACTCTGGTAGGCAGTTCTCTTCTGGACGTATCGGACTCTGGTGTAAGACTAGCCTAACACACTGGATACATGCTACACATATCCTTGTTGTGCACATCTCAACACATGGCTGCCCTTCCTTTTAGGGTCCCTCTGCCACTGAACAGGCTGACAGACAGCATGTTCACTCTTTTCAGATGCTCAGGGTGTCCTGCAGCCCCAAAATCTCCACATTGCTGAATCCAAAGCTGAAATACATTTTGCAAGGATAGAGAGAAACCTAAATGAATACATGACCCTTTAGGTCAGGGATCAGCAACCTCCCGCACTCCATCTGTTCTGAAACTACAACTCCCAGAATCCTCCTTTCACATCTGTAGGAGTTACAAGAACCGCTAAGTAAGTGTGCATGCTGGGAGTTGTAGTTTCACAGCATCTGGAGTGCCAAAGGTGGCTGACCCCTGCTTCAGGTAATGTCCTGGTGTTTAGCTGTATTTTACGTTATAGTTCATTATGGGGCTGATTATTATAGCTTATTCCCATGCAAGCTTTGACTATGTTCTAGGCCTGTGATGACTAACCTTCGCACTCCAGCTGTGGTAAAACTACAACTCCCAAGATACACACTTCCATGGAAATGAATGAAGCATGCTGGGAGTCGTAGTTTCCCCACAGCTGGAGTGCCGGAGGTTAGCCATCACCGCTCTAGGCATTACATGATAACTCTATAAACCAATACTCTCATACTCTTCTGCTGTGGTACTTTCTCCATTTTTAGGTATATTAAGATTTTCTTTCTATCAAGTAATCAAAACCTCAACAAAATATTCTCCAGGGAGTTTGAAACTGTATTACGCTTTGGAAGAAAAAAGTAGCTACTAAAATATTGGCCATAGAATCCAACATGTGCTGTAAAGATGGACGGAGAATCTGGTCCAGCAGAAGATCGAAATGATGCAGCCAAACACACATTCAGTGGCACGAGTGGACTTTGCTTCAGAACAGTAGCGTAGCGTGGGTTGCCAGCACCCGGGGCAAGCCAATGATTGTGCCCCCCCCAACCTGTGGACACGTCCCTTTTTTTTTTACAGATAATGTAGTAGATGTCAACTGCAGTCCTATGTAACCGCACAGATAACACAGTGATAACTCTCTGAGTACAGATAATCTAGTAGATGGATGGGAGGCCCTAGAATTCAGGAAACGCACAGTGTGGCCTGAAGTCCCCCCACCCAACCCTACCATGAAAGAAATATGTGGATGGACATTACATATATTAGTACAAAAAATACAGTAGAATACAGCAGCACATGCCTCTTACATCCAGTCGTGTCGCCTCTGAGGTAGACTCTTTCCCCAACATCCTCATTCGGAGATAAGACCGCTATGATACCTTCTTTCAGCCGCGTCTCGTCTCTGCAGAGTTTGTCACAGAAAAAATGTTTAGGTCCCTCACTTTACTATCGTCCTCTCCCTCCTGGCTCAACACTGTCATCCTGCTGCTACCCCCAATACTGTGCTAGTGGCATACAGATAGTCCCCCATAATAATATGCTCCCAAACTGTCCTCAATAGTAATAGTGTTTCCTGCAGCAGCCCCAATAGAAAACCCATTAGTAGTAATGTCCTCCATATTGCGCTCAATTATAAAACCCCCTCAGCACCCCAGTGTTAATAATGGCCCCATAGGGCTCCTAGTAGAAATAATGCCGCCTATAGTGCCCCCAGCAGTAACAAGGCCCCTCTATAAGATACTCCTATAGAGCCCACAGTAGTAATAAAGTTCCCTATAGTGTTTGCAGTAGTTATAATACCTCCTATAGTGGTCCAAGTATTTATAAAGACCCCTGTAGTAGCCCCAGTATTTATAAAGACCCGTCGCAGTGTCCCCTCTGTATTATTAGAATAAATAATGACCCCCTCTGTATTATTATTTATAATGGACCCCTCTGTATTATTAATAATAATAATAATATTATATATAACAGCCCCCTCTGTATTATAATATTGGCCCCCTCTGTGTTATCATTATTATTATTTATAATAGCCCCCTCTGTATTGTTATTATAATGGTCCCCTCTGTATCATTATGGCCCCCTATGTATTAATAGTATAATGACCCCTCTATATTAGAAGTATTGGCCACCTCTGTATCACAAGTATAATGACCCCCTCTGTATAAGTAGTATAATGATCCCCTCTGTATTACAAGTACAGTATTGGCCCCCTCTGTATCATTATGACCCACTCTCTCTCTGTATATAGTGTTGCTCCTACCCACCCCCATAGTGCATCCAGTATGGCCTGCCTTAGGATGCATACATAAAAAAATAATAATAATAATACTCACCTCTATTCTACACTCGTCACCACGTGTGGCCTGTTTTCGGGCGTCCCGCCGCAGGCGGTTACGAACACATCACTGTGCCCTTCTGCGCCACATCATCACATCATCCCGTGAGACCTGACGCAGGAGCTCACAGTGAGCTAATTGCGTCCTCCTGCGCCGTTCTACTGTCATAGGTTTTAGGCGTAGTCGGCTGAAGCCTATGAAGCATAACAGAGGAAACGGGAGCCATAGGCTTCCATCGCCCTCATTTTACTGCCTGCTGCCCCCTGCAATTTGGCGCCCCGAGCAATGGTCCTGCCGAGCAGTTGAAGCACATCAGTTACAGTTCTCAGCATGCAACGAACTGGCAGGTGTTACACAAAATGCATTTTCCACCATTCTTAACAGGTAGTTTATAGCAATCTTCCTTACATTGCACTTCTCTAGCTGACTTTAACATAAGCATCCAGGCATGGGATGCAAATCTTTCTCTCTGCAATGCAACCTTAGGGTGGTCCCTAAGGCCTCTTTCAAACGAGCGTGAAGGATTGGCTCCGGATGCATTCAGTGAAACTTGCACCATTTTGCAAGCAAGTTCAGTCAGTTTTGCCTGCGATTGCGTGAATATGTTCAGTTTTTTCCACGCGGGTGCAATGCGTTTTCATACGTTTTTCACGAGCGTAATAAAAAACTGAAGGTTTACAAACAACATCTCTTAGCAATCATCAGTGAAAATGCATTGCATGCGCACTTGCTTCCGGATGTAATGCAGTTTTCACTGAAGCCCCATTCACTTCTATGGGGCCAGAGCTGCGTGAAAAACGCAAAACATAGAACATGCTGCATTTTTTCAGGCAACGCAGAACTGATGTGTGAAAAAAAAGCTCATGTACACAGACCCATTGAAATGAATAGATCAGGATTCAGTGCGGGTGCGATGCGTTCACGCATCGCACCCATGTGGAAAAGTCGCTCGTGTGAAAGGGGCCCAAATGTCAGACTATGCTCTGCACCTTTTGTGAACAGGTTGCTGCCCTTACAATGTACGCATCCACAGCATCCTCTGGCTGAAAAACGGTGTGTGACGTGGGCGGGGAAGAGGACGGGTGGCCGGAAAGTCTCATTCATCATTTTCTATGTCGGTTATGGAGTGGACAATGGTCTTAAACTACACCAGCAAGGGAGCTGGCATAAACCATGTAGAATGGCCAGCGGTACCAAGCGCCAAAGTTATGTAGAGGCCTGCGCCTCTATATAACTTTGTTGCATCCGCTGCCAGTGCGTGGGGATTAAGACCGATGTATAAATTGCCAGTCTTAATAAATGTCTTATCTCTACAGAGCTTCTACTCTGCACCTATCTCTCTTCTGGCCTGTTTTTCCAGGTAAAGCTCTTTCTGGCCTTGCCCTGGCTGTCACCTAGGTCCAGTGGTGGCTTATTTGTCAGTACTACATTTTGCATCTTCCCTCATAGCTGTCCAGACAATAAATCACATTTCGAGTGTTCAAAACTATTTCTTACCTAAGGTGAAGGTAAACATCGCCACCTAGTGGTTGGAGGATGTAAATACGGACTATGAATACCTTGTCCACAGAAATGCAAGAAATACATTAGTTACATGAAAACATAGCTCAACAGCCTTTTTGCAGTGTACCTATGCGCTAATCTTGGCTGGGTCAATCAAATTGTATTTTCCTGACTAAACATGATGGCAGGGGACAAACCATTACACCCACGTTACATAAAATACCATCACACCCACGTTACATAAAATATATACCACAACATAACATCAAGAAAAAACAGTAGTCCCAAATATAATTGGAATGAGTCGTTCTCCACTACTTTACATAGCAATATTTAAAAAAAATTGCTAGCAAAAAAAGATTTCGTTATTTCAGCATTTTTAGAGCTGGGTGATAAAATGCCTAGATGTAGCCCTAACCTAATATTTCAAGGAATTCTCTTGGTTACTACCTGGCTTAAGTTTAATCAGTAGGGTGTCTCTTGTTTGTTTTCTCTCTCATGTAAATAAAGTCTATAATTCAGTCAAAAGCAAGGGGATTAGTGCTCTAGGAGCTGCTTTCTGGGCTTTTGAAGCAGTACACCAAAGAATCTGACAGGGTGATAGGGATAGATAAAAATTAGATTCGCAGAGAATCCGAACTTCCTCACTCTTCGTGGTAACAAATTGCATTTTTCCGTAAAATGGCGGCTGCACGTGTGAGGACGTGGAGCAAGGAACTCTGGGAAGGCGGGATCACTCATAATACCATGCGTGCTGCCAATCAGCAACCAACCAGCCCTGTGATGTCACAGCCCTATAAATACCCTCAGCCATCTTGGATTCTGCCATTTTCCAGTGTACTTAGTGCAGGCAGAGACATCAGCAGGTGCTAGGGACAGTGCTAAAAAAAAAATTTGTGTTAAAAAAAAAAACGATTTACAAGTTTAGGGAAAGATTATTTAATGTGTAGGGAAAGGATATGGAGGAATCATTCCATGGCATTTATGTTGAACAGGGAGGTTACAGCCTGGGTAATAGGAACAATCCTATTACACCTTGCTGCAATGACTGGATACCCAAATTGCCATTATACAGCTCTGTAATTCCAGCAAACCGTTCTTGTTATTGGGGTGCAAGTGCTGTTTGCCATTAATATCGCCATTAATATCGTTTATTACAAGAAAATATTTCTATCTCCTAATTACCCTTGTGTGGTGCAGTTATATGTTCTAAAGCATTTTTTCGCTTATATTAGTGGGGAAAAAGGGCTTATTAGCCGTTGTGTGGTGAAGTGCGAAAATTACAGCCCTTTTTGGCGTGTATTAGTGAAAAATATAGAAAAATATGTTTGCTGTTCAGCGGTGCAGTCATATGTTCTAAAGCCTTTTGTGGAGTGTATTAGTGGCAAAAAAATATATATATTTGCCGTTCAGCGGATATGTTTTAAAGCCCTTTTTGGTGTGTATTAGTGGGGGAAAAAAAAAAGGGCTTATTAGCCGTTGTGTGTTGAAGTGAGAAAATTACAGGCCTTTTTGGTGTGTATTAGTAGCAAAAAAAAAATATTTCCCGTTCAGCGGTGAAGTTCCATCGTACTACAGCCATTTACAGGGTGTATTAATAGGCTAGATACATACGTCCTATTAGCCATTCGGCGGTTAATTGTGATTCTTATATTTATTTGGGGTGTATTAATAGAAAAAAATACGCTAAATGGGAGATTGTTGACTTTCTCCTGTATGAACCGAATTACATCGAATAGCCATTCAGTGGTGAAATTTGTTTGTGATACAGCCTTTTTTGGGAAAATTGGTCGGTAGGTGTAATTTTGGTCAAGGACAATATATGTCCTTTACGGCCCACTGGGTGAATGTGGTACCTGCTCAGCCACACTAGCAACTTGGCCAGGTGACGCCACTTCAGCCTCCACTGCAGTGACAATTCACAGTGCCCCTCCAGCATACCACATGTGCAGGGCACAGTGGTGTCACGCTGTTCTGCACCTGGTTTGCCTGGGCAGGTCTGACCGGGGGGGGCCCTCTGCACTCACATTCCTCAGCCATGGCTGCTGTGGCAGGGTCAGGGGGTAGTTGCAGTTCCAGCTCCATCAGCAGATAATTGAGTCTAGAGTCGCTGATGAGCTGCTTACTTCACCCGCCTAGTGAAGAAACTCATCAGCAGCAGCTGGACCTGGAGTAGGACCTGAACCATCAGGTGGTGACTACCTGCCTCAGCTGCTATTCTGATGCTGCCACCCGCCTGATGCCACACATCTGATGCCAAGTGCTCCTTCTTTCACCCATTATCTTCAGCTGGTACTCGTATTGCCACCCACCTCCCCACTCTGTCACCTTGCCACTCTGTGGTCTCCTGATGCTGCTGTCACCACCCACACTATGTCACCTTGCTACTCTCTGGTCTCCTGATGCTGCTGCCACCTCCACACTATGTCACCTTGCCACTCTGTGGTCTCCTGATGCTGCTGCCACCTCCACACTATGTCACCTTGCTACTCTCTGGTCTCCTGATGCTGCTGCCACCTCCACACTATGTCACCTTACCCCTCTGTGGCCTCCTGATGATGCAGCTGCCACCTCCACACCCTGTCATTGTGCCACTCCGTGGCCTTCTCCTGATGCTGCCGCCACCTCCAGATTCTGTCATTGGGCCACTCTGTGGTCTCCTCATTCACATGTCATCTCTGTTTTGTATTCACACTTGTTTATTTTGGCATATACAGCAATAATGATGGATTGCTGACCGAGTGAAGGCGTATGCTCAACAGACAGGATCTGTTTTTTGGGCGTTATTGTTCTGACTGATCAGAGGAAGGGCAAAATAATCAGTGACGTCAACACAAACTTACTGCTGACATCCTCTCCACTCTGTCAGGGGGCTCTACTTGTATAAGCATTTCATAGAACATGTTCTGTAGACATCTATGTGGAATCAGCTGACGACGGTGTAAAAGGAGTGCGCTTCTTCTTGGCGCTAACATCGACCTGTAAGGCAGAGTTCATACTTGAGTTATTTAGTCAGTTTTGGCCCCGTGACTACCCAAATAAGTGAAGTGTGCGACTCCTGTCATCTGCATGTCAAACTGACTCCCAGTATAATTTCACTGACAAAGCAGACTCCCTATACGTGTTACTGCAAGGCACAGTGTTATACACCACTATAAAGGCTCTCTGAAGCCAGGAAATCGAAACAAATTTTTTCAGAAATGAAATTCTGAACCGGCCGAAACGAATTTCTAAAAAATTCGCTCATCTCTAGTTGTGAGCACCAACCACATCATAGGCTGATAGATGTGCTAGCAAAACAAAGCAGCAGTGATGGGGTCTTTTAAATATTAGCTTTAGACAGGGGCGTAGCTATAGGGGAAACCGGGGAAGCGGCTGCTTTGGGACCCGAACTCAGAAGGAGTCCATCCAGTAGGAGAACTAAAAGATTTTATTGTCAGGGCCCCCTAGACATTATAATACAATGACATTATATAGAGTGACACTGTAGGAACCAGACAGAGCGGCTGCCTGGCCTTGTCTATGAGCACAATCTTGACTAGCTATGGGAGTACGGCTTGCACAGGAGTCAGGAAGAAGTTACTGGGGAGGGGGGTCCTTTCAAAAATTTGCTGTGGGGCCCGGTCATTTCTAATTACATCACTGCCTTTAGCGTTTATTTGAGCAAAATGGGAATAAATATAGGTAGGGGAAGGTATACTGAGTAATGTATGTAAAAAGGGTTTTGTGATCTGCGACTGGCCAAAACCACAGGGGCGACACGAGAGGTGCACGGTGGGCCGATGAGGGGAAAGCAATGATACAGTTCATCGGTATACTCACGGTTAGCAGACAGCCTCCCTGGGCCGGTCGCACAGTGATGAGGAAGACAGCACGAAATCCTCCGGGGCACGCTCTATGATAGGGAAGTACCAGCCAAGATGGTGGTTGGGGTGCCCTTGATGACAGGGGTGCTTAGAGTGCTTGTGGTGGCTGGGTCCCTTGGTAGTATTTGTCGTGACGCCAGTACCGTTAATGGTGGTACAACCAATTGTAGTATTGAAGAATGAGGTAGACAGTGGTAGGATACAACTGACAACTTTTACTGTGACTGGTTTTGGTTGCAGCATACAGATTACAGTCTCTAATGAAATCGGAGGAATTCTGTTGATCCACTGTTAATAGATTTTGTTAGGTCCTGACTCCTGCTGTGGTTATTTAGTACCTTATCCTTTCTGGTATGCTCCGTCCTATATCTTTCCTGTTTCTTCCAAGCTTTTAGAACAGGTAGCTAGTCTGTCTTCTATTCTTTATGGTGAGGCTGCCTGTAGCTAGATTATCCTCCACCATGCACAAAGGTGCCCATTAGCCTTAGGTATTGGCTGTTATCACCGATGAATTTCCTTTCTCTGCTTGGTTCTTTTCCAGGAATGAAAACATTCTCCTCTGGTCAGGATGTAAGGATACAGTCCGGCAACAGGAGAGAAACGCTCTCCTGAGCCTCATACCTTGGCACTACCACATAGTTGAATTTGGCTCCACTCACTACTCTGTGCTGTGAAGTCTTCACTCTAAACCAGGCATCCTCAAACTGCGGCCCTCCAGCTGTTGCAAAACTACAACTCCCAGCATGCCCGAACAGCCTACAGCTATCCGCCTACAGCAGGGCATTGTCGGAGTTGTAGTTTTACCACAGCTGGAGGGCCGCAGTTTGAGGATGCCTGCTCTAAACTCTCACTAACCAACTGAACTCCCACCATACTAGGCCTGACTAAGGTATTTATATAGGCTAAGTGCTACCCCCTATAGTGTTGGGATGTATAAATTACACCTAACCAGCCTATGAACAGGGATACAACAGGTAATGTAATGCAAAATGACATGCAACACAGAAATACAGTTTACAGTGATTAGGCAGTGCCCACGTGTCTTGGAGTGGGACGCTGCAGTTTTAGTGGCCAAATGGCTTTTTGAAAATATGGGTTAACCATAAGCTGACATTAATCAGCGTCAATTTGAATTAAAGAGCGTCCTGTGACATCACAAAAACTGGAGCCTGCAGGGATAAAAAATCCAATGCGCTTTGGAGAGCGTATGCTCTCCTTCTTCTGTCGAAGTACCAATTATAATGTAGCAGAGTTTAACTTTATTACTGAAATAGACAATGCTTTAGTATCACAGCAGCCTCTGTGGATTCGGCGCAGTCACACGGGCACCCGGGCCCCTGACTGTGATGCCTGCACCTTACAATTAGGGATTCAGCACAGCAGAAGGCTGGGAGACAAAACAGATGTCATTTTTCAGCATATAAACAACCTTTCTTCACAGCGTTTTGCTGAGAAATGTATAGAGATCTGTTATTACAGAAACAAGCTCAATTGTTCCCATGGTTATAGAAGTAATGCAGCGTCTTCAGCACAAAACACAACCGTTTGCTGACTTGGCTTCTAGGTATGGCAGGTTTATTTAATTTGGTTGTTATATAAATTAACAGGCAAGATAATGGTCTGCTAGCATTTAACAAGGCAAAACTTAAAAAAGGTAAACCCTCAATTGAATCTGTCTCAACCCTGACAGAAAACATTAGGCCTCAATTCTCTGATAAACTCTCACAATTTTGCAGTTTTATGCACAGTTGCTCTCCTCCAGATGGAAGAAAACTCTGTCTAGTGCCACCTGAAGGTAGTGACCCTCAAGGCAGTGCCACTAAGTCATTCTAAAATTGTACCGTTACAGTCATAAGTGGATATTTTGTGCTGGTCGAAAGGACATTTGGAAGTTTTTCTTCTATAGAGAATTATTAGAGGACCTTCCATCAGTTTGTACTTTCTAAAAATCAATGCCTGGCACTGTAGGCCACGATTAGGAGGATGTGATATCGCAATTTTTTTGATCCGCTGCTCTGTTGGGTTGCTGTTTCCCCCTTCTGTTTTACAACCCTGTATGCTAATCAATAGCATACACAGAGGAGCAGACGGGCGTGTTTCTCAGAGGGCATCTCCTTCTCCCCGGCTGTGGTGCAGTCAAATCACAGCCATTGAGAAAAAAACAGCACACCTTTTCCCTGGCTGTGACGTGGTCCGCTGCGATTGGACCACGCCACAGTCAAGGAGACGCCCACTGACAAACGTGGCTGTCTCCTCCTCCCTGTAACGATGCTATTGATTAGAATACAGGGCGGCAAAACAGAAGGGGAAAAAAATTGCAATATCATCGAATCTTGGCCTACAGTGCCAAGTATTGATTTTAGAAAGTACAAACTGATGAACGGTCCTCTGTAATGTTCGGATGCAGTAGTCTTAATTCTATGATTTTACCATGACTTATGGGTTATGCTGTGTATCCCTATTGCACGCTAAACTTAAGGGGGTTGTCGAGGATTTTTTTTTTGCTTGTTCACCTCCAGGAGGACCTGTAAAGAGATCTATACTTATCAGACTTTCTCACAATCTGCTTTCTCATACCGTGGGTAGGTAAAATCAAAATAAGATCCTGCTTATCTTGTGCTTGGTCAGCAGGTCCTACAGCTACAACCAATCCACCAGACCCCCTTACCCAGGGGCGTAACTACCATAGCGGCAGACCATGCTATGGGGCCCAGGGCAAGAGGGAGCCCAGTCTTACTTGGGATTATCCCCTCTTCTACTGGGGGTGAAAACTTGGTCAGGACTCTACCCTCTAAAGCAGGCATGCTCAACCTGCGGCCCTCCAACTGTTGCAAAACTTCAACTTCCAGCATGCCCGAACAGCCTACAGCTATCAGCCTACAGCAGGGCATTGTGGGAGTTGTAGTTTTACAACAGCTGGAGGGCCGCAGGTTGAGCATGCCTGCTCTAAAGGAACAACTTTTAGCAAATGAAGCCATGGAAAAATGGCCCAAGGGTCGTTGAAAAGGGTTTAGGCAGAAACAATTCGGTCCTGTGTGGGGGGCCTGGTTTGATCCTTGCTATGGGGCCTTTTCTTCTCTATGTACGCCACTGCCCTTACCAATTGCACTTGCTTGAACTCCCTGGAATTGGTATCTGCTATCTTACTCCACCTGCATGGAGTGGAGTAAAGTATGACACATTATTCCCTGCCCAGTCTTACACTGTCAGTGTCAGTGTGTAGGGTCCAAAAGGGATAACCGTGGAACAATGATATACTGTTTAAGAGAATTACATGGGTTGTCAAGCCACCTACGGTATTTTTTATTTTATTTTTAGAAGAAAAAACTCTTAGGAGGCATTCACACTGTAGGTTTTACAACAAAATTTTGGAACGGAAAGCCACCCCGAATTTTAACCCAAGACCCACCTGTGGCTGCGTCCTTTCTGCCTCCCTTTCATTTCAATGGGAGGTAGTGCTGAAGATTGCGGAGCATCAGCTTAAGGCCTCATGCACACGACCATATGTGTTTTGCGGTCTGCAAACCGCGGATCCGCAAAGCAATTTGCGGAACAGAACGTGGCCCATTGTAGAAATGCCTATTCTTGTCCACAAAACGGACAAGAATAGGACATGCTCTATTTTTTTTCCGGGCCACGGAACGGAGCAACGGATGCGGACAGCACACGGAGTGCTGTCCGCATCTTTTGCGGTCCCATTGAAGTGAATGGGTCCGTGCCCGAGCCACAAAATATGCGGTTCAGACGCGGACCAAAACAACGGCCATGTGCATGAAGCCTAAAGTGTAGTGGCAGAGATGTTAAACATCTTTGTAATATATTTCAATAGGGAAAGATATACTAGAAAACATACTGTCTCTTTAGTAAAACTGTAACAGTGTTGCTGTCTGTCTTCAGTCTTCAGCATTGTACTGAGCGCTGAAGACACCTGTGTGTAACATACAGAGGCGTCCAGCCACTTCTTGTCACTACCCAAGGCCCTGACTATGTACATGTGCCCTAACTGTCACTGCCCATCTGATTTATTAGACTAAAGACAGACTGATGACAGATTCTCCTTAGCAATGCTCAGCTTTTTAACAAGACTGACACTTTAAAGCCGTGCCAAGAAGGGGCATGTCCAATGACTTTTTAATGCGAACCTGTGACCACTGCAGCCAATCACTAGCTGCAGCACTGGCCTCACTGGTGTTCACACCTGACCGCTACAGCTAGTGACTGGCTGCAGCGGTCACAAGGTCTTAGGGCAAAACGGCATTGGGAAGAGGATGCTGCAGAGTCGGTCTGTAATCCATATGTAGTTGTTATATACAGTGTAATGACATTATCCCCATATCACTATGTTTAAGTTATTCAATTGGCTCCTTTGAGCTTGGTGTTGGGTACACAGTAATTTACTTGATTTTTGACATATATGGATTTGTGGAGACTGACCCTGCAGCGCCCTTTATGTCCTCTTTTGGAGTATCAACTGCTGCTATATTAATGTCTATGTATTTTTTTTTGTATTGAATAAAGCTTATTTTTGATAAATTTATGTGGAGGTATTTTTTATGCTTTTATGTCTGTTTTTATGTTGTTCACCATGAGGTATAAATGATCTATAATAAAGGATATAAACATAATAAATTATATAATGGTGTACGATTATGGCAAAAGCAAATTGATATCTTTTTTTTTGTCTTAATACTTAATAAATAAAATAGGCCTCCGGCTGCCATGACAGCCTATTACCTTCTCATGATCACATTGTGACAGAGGGACGAAAATGTACATCATGGATCATTAAAAGACCGCTATCCACGACCCACATTTTCATTATGTTCATGAAGGGGTTAAAAAGCACCTCTCTTGGCAACTCTTCCTAGAACTGTGTTCTGCCATTTGTGTTACCATTTCCCTAGGGGGGCGGCACTGTGGTGTGGACACCTGCTCTGACCACTGTACAATGGACAGAGCTGTGTAGATGTGGCACATACTCTACAACAACTAATTGGGCTGTCAAACCCCAGCCGATCACATATTGATGGCCTATCTAGAGGATAGGCTATCATTGTTAAAATCTGGAATACCCCTTTAAGGACCAAGGGAGACAGATTTTTTGCTGATCGGTGGAGTGTCGGACCCTACCAATATGATATCGATGACCTCTGCTGAGGATGTACTCAATATCTGGAACCTGGAGAACCCCTTTAACTTCCCAATGTGTAAAGCATTGTGCATGCAAAAATTTTACTTTATAATTTTTTTAACATGCCTAAATTTCAGAACGATATAAACTGTTACATTAACCCTTTCCATTCACGTTACAGAGACCATCATGACTTCGAGATATTCTTATCGCAGCTCATTGCTTAGGGGACCATTACAACGAGCTAGCCATCCAATATTAAATGTGTATGAACTGGAAAAGATTCTGTATACTGGGAAAACGATACGGAGCCATGCGGATGAGGTGTGGCCAGGACTCTATTTGGGAGATCAGTAAGTGATACTAACGGAAGTGTAATATATAGAGAATACACACTTTATTACAGTACATTACATAGTGCAAATATATCCACCAATGCAGCCTAAGGCCCCTTTCACACGGGCATGATTTCCGCACGGGTGCAATGCGTGAGGTGAACGCATTGCACCCGCACTGAATCCGGATCCATTCATTTCTATGGGGCTGTGCACATGAGCGGTGATTTTCACGCATCACTTCTGCGTTGAGTGAAAATCGCAGCATGCTCTATATTTTGCGTTTTTCACGCAACACAGGCCCCATAGAAGTGAATGGGGCTGCGGGAAAATCGCAAGCATCCCCAAGCAAGTGCGGATGCTGTGTGATTTTCCCACATGGTTGCTAGGAGACGGGACCCGATCTTTATTATTTTCCCTTATAACATGGTTATAAGGGAAAATAATAGCATTCTCAATAAAGAATGCTTTGTAGAATGTGGATTAAGGGGTTAAAAATAAAAAACTGAACTCACCTTAGCCACTTGATCGCGTAGTTGGCGATCTCTTTTCAAGCATTAGCTGTAGTCTAAAGGACCTGTGATGACGTCACATCACATGGTCCAATCACATGGTCCGTGATGGACCATGTGATTGAACCATGTGATGTGAAGTCATCACAGGTCACTTTAGCTGGTAGCTAAAGCTTGAAGAAAGAAGAGAGATCGCCAACTACGCGATCAAGTGGCTAAGGTGAGTTCAGTTTTTTATTTTTAACCCCTTAATCCATATTTTACTAAGCATTCTTTCTTGAGAATGCTATTATTTTCCCTTTTAACCATGTTATAAGGGAAAATAATAAAATCTCCAGAATACTCAACCCGAAACCGGACTTCAGTGATGAAGTCCGGCATCGGGTCTGGGTACCAAAAATGCCGATTTTTCACAAGCGCATGCAAAACGCATTACAAAAGTTTGCACACGCGCGGAAAAATCGCGCATATTCCCGCAACGCACCCGCATCCTATCCGGGCGTCAAACGTGACGCCCATGTGAAAGAGGCCTATAGGTAGAGAAGCTCACCTAGTTTGTGAAACGTGAATTCTGGGAATTTATTTCTTTCCGGATCCCTAGATGTTATTATCCATCATTCTTACTAGTCTAATTACTCTTGATTTATTCGTTTCAAAATTCCTTCATATGGCGAGAGCTGTGTGTGGCATTCCTCTAGTCTCCTTTCTTTAGGATGCATTCCTTGTAAACAGGTTCATAACGTCATGGGGTTTATAATATATCGCAGCATGTTCAGATTTATAAACCTAAATTGCCATCTTGACTTCACAATCGTTATTGACAATGGAGCATCAGAAAATGGGAGACATTTCTGAGGAGCACTTTCATTCACGATAATGAGGTTGTTTTGGCAGGAAACCCCATTCGGATGAATAGTTGCAGAAATGTATGCAGCAAATCTGTCGTGTGAATTCAAACTTGTTGTTTAAGCTCTTGCAATTTAAGGTCCGGTGATCTGACAAATTATCGGAGAAGAGCATTTGTATAAACACTTGTTCCCAATAATCTGTCAGTGTAAAAGGTATTGGGCATAGGCAATTTTTTACTACCTTTATATTTCCAATTAAATCCACTTCTATTCTTGGTTTAAACAACTGCATACAAAATTGCTTGAGTAATTCCAGCTTGGTTTCACACACAGCGTTCTTTGGTTCTTCTTTGTTTAGCTTTTTTGTTTAGTTTTTCTTTGTTTTGTTTTTTTAGCCACAGCCACAAATAGAAAAAAGAATGGGAAATTTTAAAAAAGGACATATACTTCTCTTTCTTGATGGACCCATTTCTGACTTTAGCTTGAAAAAGCTGCTTAAAAAACTACAGTGTTTTTTTATGATTGCATTTTACTCATTTTTGGCTAAAAATAATTTCTTCAATTGGCCTTTATTAAAAATGTTGAGCAGCTCTGTCACAAAGGGTTAACTGTTTTTCTAGCTGTTGTGGGGAGTCGCTCTGGTAGACAGCGGTGCGGGTGCAGTACCGAGGCAAAACAAAGAGTCCAGGATGTGCAATAAACAGTGTTTTATTCACACTGACACAAAAATACACAGCAAACAGTCTTTCGGTGGTAATTCCCACATGTCAGAAACAAGGAGGCAAAACTAAAACAGGCCAACACAGGTTCAGTCACCTGGGAGGTGTAGGTGCAGGTTCGCACCAGGCTGTCGGCCCAGCCGCAGGAGAATCCACCTTCAGGTAGCCAGGAACAAAAGCCACCTCCTTGCTGAGCTCTTTCCTCCAGGACAGAGAACTCCAGAGCCCTGTTAGCAGCTCCAGGATAATCACCCCCTCAGACACAGCTGCTGGCTGTGTTTTATACCCAGCCCAAAACCAGGACTGGATCGTGGGGAGCAGCCACCCACCCTACACTTTAGCTGCTCCCGGTAAGAGCCGGCCCGGATCGGCTTTGCAGCCATGCTATTTAACAGAGTCAAACAGCACTAGCTGCTGCAGACAAAAAATCCGGCTCTTACCTCACCGAGGCCAGCAACCTCGGTGACACGTACCTGCCATCAAATATGACACCTTGCACCCTCTTACACACCCCTTTGTTCAACCCTGAGGGGTGAACACACGTGAGGCAGTGGACGCGGGACAGGGCATCTGCGTTACCCTGCAAGCGGCCTGCCCTGTGTTCCACGGAGAATTTGAAATTTTGAAGGGACAGGAACCACCTGGTGACCCGAGCATTCCTCTCCTTGGCCTGACTCATCCACTTGAGAGGGAATGGTCGGTCACCAGACGGAACCTCCTCCCTAACAGGTAGTAGCGGAGAGATTCGAGTGCCCACTTGATAGCCAGGCACTCCTCTCTACTATACTATATCTGGACTCGGCGGGACTGAGCTTACGGCTCAGGAAGACAACGGGATGTTCTTCCCCGTTGACCTCCTGAGACAGTACCGCACCGAGGCCTACCTCCGAGGCATCGGTCTGTACGACAAACTCCTTGTTGAAGTCGGGTGTCACCAAAACCGGGGACCCACACAGGGCCGACTTCAACGCGGAGAAAGCCTCCTCCGCCTTCTCACTCCAGCTAACCCTCCCAGACTTTCGTCCCTTCAACAGGTCTGTCAATGGCGCTGCTATTGTGGCAAAGTGGGGCACAAACCTCATGTAGTATCCTACAATCCCCAGGAACGACTTTACCTGCCTGGTGGTGACCGGTCGGGGCCAGTTACGAATGGCCTCTACCTTAGTTACCTGAGGTTTGATGACTCCCCGCCCAATGACATACCCCAGATATTTGGTCTCTTCCAACCCAATCGCACACTTTTTTGGATTGGCGGTTAGTCCAGCTTTCCTCAGGGCATCCACTACCGCCTGCACCTTGGGTAAATGGCTTTCCCAGTCGGTGCTGTGGATGACTACATCATCTAAGTAGGCCGAGGCGTACCGACGATGTGGTCGCAGCACTATGTCCATTAACCTTTGGAAGGTGGCGGGGGCGCCATGCAGGCCAAAGGGTAACACCTTGTAGTGATACAGGCCCTGCGGGGTAACAAACGCGGTTTTTTCCTTAGCCGACTCCGTTAAGGGTACCTGCCAGTACCCTTTAGTGAGGTCCAGCACAGAAAA
Source organism: Bufotes viridis (assembly GCA_033119425.1). Classification (NCBI taxonomy): domain Eukaryota; kingdom Metazoa; phylum Chordata; class Amphibia; order Anura; family Bufonidae; genus Bufotes; species Bufotes viridis. Next base: position 69,615,728 of record CM065590.1, on the reverse strand, counting down.
ATAACAGGCTTGTCCTAAATTTTCAACAAGCTCGTCTACTCGGGGCATGGGATACGCGTCAAACTTGGATACTTCATTTAACTTGCGAAAGTCGTTGCAGAACCGCAACGTCCCATCCGGCTTGGGTATTAGGACTATGGGACTGGCCCACTCACTTTTCGACTCCTCAATGACATCGAGCTTCAACATTAACTGCACTTCCTCCGCGATGGCCCGCCGCCGAGCCTCGGGTACCCGGTATGGTTTTAACCGGACCTTGGCCTGCGGCTCAGTGACGATGTCATGTCGGAGACGTGCGGCCAGGGAGGTCCGAGAACACATCCGTGTTCCGACTGAGGAACTCCCTGACTTCCTGAACTTGTTTGGAAGACAGGCTGTCTGCAATTTTCACCGTGGTTACTGCTTCACAGGCCTCGAACTGTGGGGCTGGACCCTTTTCACCTAGAAGCCCTGGCCGGGGGCTGTGGTCGTCGGCCGCGTCCCTATCTTTCCACGGCTTAAGTAAATTCACGTGGTACACCTGCTCCGGCTTGCGCCGCCTGGCTGGTGTACTTTGTAATTTACTTCCCTACCTTCTCGATCACCTCATAGGGGCCCTGCCACCTAGCTAGGAATTTGCTGTCAAGGGTGGGTACCAGAACCAAAACCCGATCTCCCGGATTGAAGTCCCGTACCCGAGCCTGACGATTGTACACCCTACTCTGGGCTTGTTGCGCTGCCTCCATATGCTCCCGGACCAAGGGCAACACCCTTTCCATCCGTTCCTGCATCTGGGCGACATACTCAATGACACTTTTGTGGGGGACAGGCTGTTGTTCCCATGCTTCCTTGGCGATATCCAACAGGCCCCGAGGGTGTCTGCCATAAAGCAGTTTGAAGGGCGAGAACCCAGTAGAGGCCTGGGGCACCTCTCGCACTGCGAACATGAGATAGGGCAGAAGCAGATCCCAGTCCTTCCCATCTCTAGACACCACCCTCTTTAACATATTTTACGTCCGTAACTGCTTTATACGCAACAATTTACACAGTTCCCTCATTACTTTGGACATAAAAGGGGTCCCTTGGTCTGTCAGAACCTCTTTTGGCAGGCCCACACGGGAAAACATCTCCATTAACTCTTTGGCAATGAGCTTAGCTGAGGTATGTCGCAGAGGCACCGCCTCCGGATACCGAGTGGCATAGTCGAGAACTACCAGAATGTGTTGGTGGCCCCTGGCAGACCTTGGTACAGGCCCAATTAAATCCATAGCGATTCGCTCAAACGGTACTTCAATAATTGGCAGAGGTACCAGAGGACTACGGAAATGTGGCTGGGGGCTAGTTATCTGACAGGTTGGACAGGACTTACAATAATTTTCTACCTTCTTGAACACACTGGGCCAATAAAACCGCTGCAGTATGCGGTCCTGGGTTTTCTGCCACCCCAGGTGTCCCCCAAGAACATGTTGGTGGGCAAGCTCCATGACAAGCTTGCGATACGCTGTGGGCACCACCAACTGTTCAACAGGTTCACCTCGGATTTGGTTCATCCGATACAACATATCCTGCAGAACAATGAATCGCGGAAACATTAATTCAGCCCCTGGTTTCTGGGGTTTACCATCAATTTCCAGCACATTCTCCCAGGCCCTGGTTAGGGTTTGGTCCCGGTGTTGTGCGGTCCCAAAATTTTCCCGGAGACATTGAGGTCTGCCAACTCAGGCCCCGGTGGCAAGTCCTCCGTGTCTCCCACCATTACACTCAGTGGGGTTGTCTCCCCACTACCGCTGCAGCAGTGGTCACCCCTACCGCTGGCCCTTCAGACTCGGACTCCCAGGGTTCTGGCCTTCCAGGGGTATCAGGCCACTCTGCTAGGGTTACCCCTGTCTCAGGGCTATTAGTCACTTTCATCTCAGGCCACAGTGACGCAAAACCAGGGAAGTCTCTCCCAATTATTAGTTCATACGGTAGCTTTGTGGAGATCGCCACTTCACAAGTCCAGGTGCCGGCCGCCGTGGACAGAGACATTACAGCAGTGGGATAGTCCTTTAAGTCTCCGTGTATGCACACCACACCAACTTTCCGGCCCGTATACTGGGTGGGCTGTACCAGGGCAGCACTTACCAGGGTTACCAGGCTCCCTGAGTCCAACAGCGCCACTGCCAGGTTATCCCGACTTGCACCTGGCACAGATGACTCATTGTCTCGGGGTGCCGGTCGCACACAGTCTCCGGGCATACATGGAAGCCCGGTACCCATAATTAGTCTCCATGGGTTCCCCCGATGGGGACAGTTGGCCCTTATGTGTCCAGGCTCCCGACACTGCCAGCAGACCACTGGGGATGGATCTGCAAGGGGTACATCCCGGGCGGGTTTGGCCGGCCGCCGGGACTGGGGTGGAGATTTCCGGGGTTTGACTGGCCCCCTCCCAAAAGAACCCCCCTGCAGGTTTCTGGTGGCCTCATATCGCTCCACCAGGTCGACCATCTCAAGGGCATTGGTGGGGGATACCTGGCCGATCCAGTGCTGAAGGGGGTAAGGCAAGGCCCTCCAAAACATGTCAGCCAGCAGACGGTCCAGCATAGCAGTCGGACTTAGAATGTCAGGCTGCAGCCATTTTTGCAACCGGTGCAGCAACTCCTAGTACTGCGGCCTGGCGGGTTCAGCCACTTTAAAGTCCCACTGGTGGACCCGCTGAGCCCGGACCAACACGTTTACCCCCAGTCTGGCCAGGATCTCCCCCTTCACCGTGGAATAGTCAGCAGCCTGGTCATCTGCCAAATCAAAAAAAACTTGCTGGGGTCCGGATGCCAGGAACGGAGCAACCACCTCGGCCCACTGGTCACGGGGTAACTTTTCCCTCACGGCGACCTTCTCAAAGACCGCCAGGTATGTCTCCACGTCATCTGCGGGGGTCATCTTTGGGATCGCCGCACGGACCGCTTTCCGGGCATCATGGACGTGGTGGGACGCTCCTGCCGCCTGTAACGCCATCACATGTTGTAGCAGTAGCTGGTTGGTCTCCCGCTGCTGCACGTTAGCCTCTATGAGAGCCTTCACAGCAGCCTCCATGTTGCCAGAAATTCCTGCTTGCAACTTTGCTGGCTTAATATGTATCATGCACTTTAGCAAAAAAAAACTTCGGCGTTCACGCCAGCCTCACTGCGCATGCCCGCATCCTCCACCAAATGTGGGGAGTCGCTCTGGTAGACAGCGGTGCGGGTGCAGTACCGAGGCAAAACAAAGAGTCCAGGATGTGCAATAAACAGTGTTTTATTCACACTGACACAAAAATACACAGCAAACAGTCTTTCGGTGGTAATTCACACATGTCAGAAACAAGGAGGCAAAACTAAAACAGGCCAACACAGGTTCAGTCACCTGGGAGGTTTAGGTGCAGGTTCGCACCAGGCTGTCGGCCCAGCCGCAGGAGAATCCACCTTCAGGTAGCCAGGAACAAAAGCCACCTCCTTGCTGAGCTCTTTCCTCCAGGACAGAGAACTCCAGAGCCCTGTTAGCAGCTCCAGGATAATCACCCCCTCAGACACAGCTGCTGGCTGTGTTTTATACCCAGCCCAAAACCAGGACTGGATCGTGGGGAGCAGCCACCCACCCTACACTTTAGCTGCTCCCGGTAAGAGCCGGCCCGGATCGGCTTTGCAGCCATGCTATTTAACAGAGTCAAACAGCACTAGCTGCTGCAGACAAAAAAAAACGGCTCTTACCTCACCGAGGCCAGCAACCTCGGTGACACGTACCTGCCATCAAATATGACACCTTGCACCCTCTTACACTGTGTAACATAGTAACATAGTATATAAGACCGAAAAAAAGACATTTGTCCATCCAGTTCGGCCTGTTTCCTACAAGTTGATCCAGAGGAAGGCAAAAAAAAACCTGTGAGGCAGAAGCCAATTTTCCCCACTTAAGGGAAAAAAAATTCCTTCCCGACTCCAATCAGGCAATCAGAATAAGGCCTCATGCACACGGCCGTGGGTGTTTTGCGGTCCGCAAACCGCGGATCCGCAAAACACGGAAGCTGCTCCGCGTTCCGTTCCGCAATTTGCGGAACGGAACGCGGCCCATTATAGAGATGCCTATTCTTGTCCGCATAACGGACAAGAATAGGACATGCTCTATTTTTTTGCGGGGCACGGAACGGAGCAACGGATGCGGACAGCACACGGAGTGCTGTCCGCATCTTTTGCGGCCCCATTGAAATGAATGGGTCCGCGGCCGAGCCGCGAAATATGCGGCTCGGACGCGGACCCAAACAACGGCCGTGTGCATGAGGCCTAACTCCCTGGATCAACGACCCCTCTCTAGTAGCTATAGCCTGTAATATTATTACACTCCAGAAATACATCCAGGCCCCTCTTGAATTCCTTTATTGTACTCACCATCACCACCTCCTCAGGCAGAGAGTTCCATAGTCTCACTGCTCTTACCGTAAAGAATCCTTTTCTATGTTTGTGTACATACCTTCTTTCCTCCAGACGCAGAGGATGTCCCCTTGTCACAGTCCTGGGGATAAATAGATGATGGGAGAGATCTCTGTACTGACCCCTGATATATTTATACATAGTTATTAGATCTCCCCTCAGTCGTCTTTTTCCTAAAGTGAATAGCTCTAATTTTGATAATCTTTCAGGGTCCTGTAGTCTCCCCATTCCAGTTATTACTTTAGTTGCCCTCCTCTTAACCCTCTCCAGCTCTGCTATGTCTGTCTTGTTCACAGGAGCCCAGAACTGTACACAGTACTCCATGTGTGGTCTGACTAGTGATTTATAAAGTGGTAGGACTATGTTCTCATCACGGGCGTCTATGCACCTTTTGATGCAACCCATTATCTTATTGGCCTTGGCAGCAGCTGCCTGACACTGGTTTTTACAGCTTAGTTTGCTGTTTATTAAAATTCCTTGGTCCTTTTCCATGTCAGTGTTACCGAGTGTTTTACCATTTAGTATGTACGGGTGACCTGCATTATTACTGACCCCTGAGGTACCCCACTAGTGACAGTGACCCATTCTGAGTGTGTACCGTTAATAACCACCCTCTGTTTTCTGTCACTTAGCCAGTTACTTACCCACATACAGACTTTTTCTTCTAGTCCGAGCATCCTCATTTTATACATTATATACTAACCTTTTATGAGGTACGGTGTCAAATGCTTTGGAGAAGTCCAGATATACAACATCCATTGATTCGCCGCTGTCAAGTCTAGAACTTACCTCTTTCGTGTGACTGGTACTTGCACTTTGTGCCAATGTAGAATCTGTGTCTCTGCTATCTAACCTATCCTGGAATCCCTTTAAAGCAGGGGTAGGCAACCTCCGGCACTCCAGCTGTTGTGAAACTACAACTCCCAGCATGCACACTTGGTCTGCTCTTCTAAGAACTCCCATAGAAATGAATAGAGCATGCTGAGAATTGTAGTTTTACAACAGCTGGAGTGCCAAAGGTTGCTGATCCCTGCTTTAAAGGATCAGAAGTCCAGACTTGAAAGCAAGTGATTTTGGTCATTTAATAATCCTTATCTCTAAACTGAAAGGTCATAAACACCATTTAAGCCACATTCGTATCAGTAAGATAAGAACTGGACTATAATGAGTGGTTATAATGTCAGAGAGCAGAGATAAGGAGTCTGACTGCTCCTGGTCTGATGGAAATACAGAAAATCTAAAGGGTGCTGCTAGAGCATGTCAGCTCTGTACAGAAAAAAAGCTCCATATTTTTAATAAAGACCAATTTCAAAAATTATTTTTAGCTCAAAATTAGAACAATGTAATAATAAAAAAAAAAAATGCACCCAAAGATGTATATAGCCTTTAAAGAGGTTTTTAGACCTTTCATGAAACCAAAGTATGACCTGCATATGGGTAAAAATAGCAAAGTGTCACTTACCTTTCAAATAATTCCCGCTGTTCCCTAAATTCTGAAAAATATGATTCTGATTTGCAAGAAAATCCATTGCAAAAATTCTAAGCTGACCTATGGATTTCTGCCATGGATTGCTACTTATGCTTTCCATGTCGATTCTGTGTGGAAAACGCAGATTTAGAAGTGACACAGTGTATAACTTCTTTTCCACTAAAATGCAGATATCAAGCACAAGTCCTTCTGTACTGACACGTGGAATTGCCATTGAAATCAACAAGGGGTGGTTCTTCTGGCAGTTTACCAAACACATTGCCGTACATTGTATAGTCACTGTGCTTGGTATTGCAGCTCGGCTCCATTCACTTGAAAAGCGTAAAGAAGGTTATGGCACTCGCTGGAGCATCAGTGCCTTCTCAGACAGCTGGTCGGCGCGGGTCGGATAGGTCATCAGTAAAAAAAAAACTGGAAAACCCCTTTAATGCCAGAGAGATAATTGCACTTTAAAATCTACTGCTGATGAATGTATTTGATGTTGTACGTTGCACTTAGTAAAATAAACTTTGATATGTTTAATTCTGGCCTCATTACTTAATACTGTATTTCCACTGCCCCAATCCCCAGGGAGCATTGGCCCGAGAAAGTACAATGGGACACAACACTTCATCAGGGCCACTACCACTCCCATCTTCTCTCTGCTTCTCTCTGGGCTCGCTGCACTTCACACAACAGAATATAAGCCAAAATCCACATTAAATTTCCAATTTCTGAACATGACCTTACATAGTCACCCACTGAACCTTTTACTAGCCCTAAGCACCTGACATGCCACACATGACCACGGCAGCCAGTCCCTGGGCACATACGTGACATGCCATCCAAACTAATAACTGCTGCGGACAGCGATTACTATAATTTTACATTGTAAGCTGCAGTTTAATTATAAAATAGCTCCTATATTAGCAAGATATATTTGTGTATCAGATCTTATTTATTGAGAGGCTTTTCTTATTCCGAGTCCAGGGAGATAGCGGCCAATAAAGGTGAACTACATCGGCTACGTATCACTCACATCCTGAACGCTACACACAGTCGCTTCAGAGGAGGAGAGGAGTACTACAAAGGAATGCACATTTTGTACATGGGAATAGATGCTCAGGACTCCCCCGCGTTTGATATGAGTGTGCATTTCTATCCAGCAGCAGATTTTATTCACCAGGCCCTAAGAGAAAGAGGTAAGAGACTGGTGGAGAAATACTCTTTACTGATCACTGGGAATGCCGGGTGGTAATCTCTACAGGAACAATAATGGTTGTCACTAGAGTTGAGCAAATCGATTTCTAAACTAATCAAATCTGTCAGTAATCAGAAGGAGAAAAATATCCAGCTCACCATAAGCGTTCGGTGCACGGAGAGGACCGGACTCGTCCCTTGTATGATCCCAATAATAGCAAGTTCTCCAGCATCCGTCAGTGTTGGTCGTCTTTATTGTAGATCGGTATAAAAGTACATACTGCAATCTTCACCACCCTCCACCACAGGTTTACATGTTTCAAACTTGAAAGTTATTAATCAAGAACTTTCAAGTTTGAAACATGTTAACCTGTGGTGGAGGGGGTGAAAATTGCAGTATGTACTTTTATACCGATCTACAATAAAGATGACCAACACTGACGGATGCTGGAGAACTTGCTTTTATTGTAATCAAATCTGTCTCGAATTTCCCAAGAATTTAGTTTCTAGCTGAATCCGAATCTTTTACAATTTGATGGGGATGAATCCCTGAAAAAACTCGCCTAAATATTTGACCTATGACATTCTGCAGCATTACAGCCATCTTAAAGGAGTTATCTGATAAGTAATGTAAAAAATAAGAATCACATATGATACATGACAATCTCTTTCTAACAAAGCTAGAACCAGCCCTGTACCTCACATGGATCCAGAGATCTCCCTGTTCATTGCCCTGCTAGATTTATATCAAGATGGCAGCTCAGGGGGTGGACACTCTCTCCCAGGGGGTGCATCCTTTCTGCTGCAGCTGGTGGCAGTGGAAGGATGGAACTGAGCCTGTGTGTGCACCTCAATGAGCTGGAATTTAGAAAAAGAGCAAACAGCAGGTGGCGCTATACAGATTTTATTAAAGAACTCTATGGCTATAGTAAACATCTAATTACATGCAATTACAAAAGTATTCAGACCCAGTTGCTGGTTTGAAAAATGTAGCGTATTTTTCACAGGACATCACCTTTAAAATACTAACCGTAGTGAAAAATAATTCTGTAACTAAAGGTGTTTTTTCCAAATGCCTTTATAATGCGAACATATTCCGATGCATTGTGCAAAGATTGTCACCATTCTCATCGGTCCTTGTCTCTTAGGCTCCATTCACACGTCCGCAAAATGGGTCCGCATCCGTTCTGCAATTTTGCGGAATGGGTGCAGACCCATTCGTTTTCAATGGGGCCGGAATGGATGCGGACAGTACAGTAGCATCCGCACTTCCGTTTCTGCAAAAAAATAGACCATGTCCTATTCTTGTCCGCAATATCGGACAAGAATAGTCATTTTCTATTATAGTGCAGGCCATGTGCACATGGCCGGTGTCTGTGTTTTGCGGATCCGACATGTGAATGGTGCCTAATGGGTCACATTCTACTTTCCTTATCTTTGGCACATCAGGGATCATTTTATAGGGAGCCGATGAACCTATCGATATGTTTTCAGAGGTTGGGAAATTCTCTTTAAATTATTATATTTTTATTATCACTAAATGAGCAAAGAGTCAATTTCCTGGAGCTTCACTACAGTCCACAGCATCAGGATAACGTTGGCATGGATATTTTGGTAAACTTTGTAAAATCTGAAACCGTAGATAGTTGTGGTCTTAGTGCTTAAGAGAGTACTGGGGCTCAGTACAATTGTCAACCACTTGAGTCCTAATAAAAAGGACCCCCAACATTCTTAGGCCTCATGCACACAACCGTTGGTGTTTTGCAGTCCGCAGAACACGGAAGCTGCTCCGCGTTCTAGCGGAACGGAACGCGGCCCATTGCAGAAATATCTATTCTTGTCCCCAAAACGGACAAGAATAGGACATGCTCTGTTTTTTTTTTGCGGGGGAACGGAACGGAGCAAAGGATGCGGACAGCACACGAAGTGCTGTCCGCATCTTTTGCGGCCCCATTGAAGTGAATGGGTCCGCGCCCGAGCCGCAAAATCTGCGGCTCGAACGCGGACGACAACAACGGTCGTGTGCATGAGGCCTTAGGGTATGGCCACACGGTCAGGTCTCCTGATGTAGTTTTGGAAACTAAAATCAGGAGTGAATCATAAATGGAGAGAAAGTATAAAGCACAGACACGACTTCTCTTTTTTGAATTCAGTATTGGCTTTGGCTTCCACAACTGCATCAGGAAACCTGACTGTGCGGTCATAACCTTAACATTTTCATTATCCACAAACAAGTAGGAACAGAAAATCGAAGCTTCTTTATGCTGTTTTATGTGATTACTTTTTTATACTTTTTGTTTATAAGAAAGAGACTTGAAGATAAGTTAACTCGTACATCTGGCACGTGTGTCCTATTGTTAGAACATTTATTGGAACTGCTATTTAGACCTATGGGATAATATGCGCAATATTGGAACTGTTTGCAATTATTCGCCTGATATGTTGTTTACCTTCTTAGGTAAAATCTTGGTCCATTGTGCAGTAGGGGTGAGCAGATCGGCCACGTTGGTGCTTGCATATCTCATGATTTACCACCACATGACCTTGGTTGAAGCAATTAACACAGTAAAGGACCGAAGGGGAATCATCCCTAATCGTGGATTTCTTCGTCAGTTACTTGATCTGGACAAAGACTTGAAGGGGAAACGCTAATGCATTGCTGTGTACGTCATCCAACCAGGAAACAATTTGCCTTCTTTACAGACAGTCTTAGTATATATTCCGGCTCTATACCGCTTGTTATGGGTTTCTTCATGGTATATAATGGGTATATCCTTGCCTTAAGTGGGTTTTCCATATGCGAATTGGTTTTGATAGGGTTAATACTTGAAAATAAAGCAGACCTTACAGCACTTATATTAGTACTTCTGTGCCACTGGTGCCTATCTGTCCTCTGTCATTTATGTTTACTTTCCTTACGTCAAGACATCATAAGGTGGTGGGACTCTACTTTAATCATGTAATGTCTCATGGCCTTTATGCCATCACATGCAAAAGAGTCTATATCTTGGAGAATGGTGGCTTCTTAGTAAAATGACATGTGCACTGGGAATATTACCAACAGGATGTCTATTAGGAATTACACTAGTGTGATCCCAAACCAAAACTCTTGTTTGGTGGTCTTACTATGGACGCTTGACTCTTTAAAGCCTCATTCACACGACAGTGATTTCCATCAGTGATTGTGAGTAAAAACCAGGAGCCTCCTCAGACATGAGGTATAAGGGAAAGATCTGCTCTGTTCTTTGTTTAGAGCTGTGCCTGGTCTTGGCTCAAAATCACTGATGGAAATCACTGACCAAAACACTGAGGTGTGAATAAGGCACAAGTCCCTCACTTCTGTCTAAAAGCACATTTTGTTATGTATGGAGCACATTTGCAAAAGGTGTAGCAAATGTGAGAATGGTGGGAACCACTATCTTCATTATAGTGTTTAGTCCAAAATGGGATGTGCTTGACATTAAAAGGACCCCATACACATTAAGCTATTGTCGGCGGAACCCATGGGGCTAGCCAGCAATCTAATAAGTAAGGGTACCTCCTGATTCTCCCCAACAGATAATGTCAGGAAGAGAAGGTTTAGGTGCCTTGAATTTCAATGCTTTCCTTTTGTTCTCTCAGGAGACAAGCCACCTCCAGTAGCTTTCTCCTCCCTCCCCACTGAAACCACATACATGCTTGGGCGTGAGATATAGCCGTAGGCCAACACCTATTGAAGTGCCATCAGCGCTGAATCGGCAAGCAGTGTAATTATAGTTCCTCCATCCCATTCAAGTGAATTACACCTGCAATGTCAACAGCGAGCAGATAAACAGTGAAGACAAAGCAGTGCCCATACGAGTGGTGGGGGTGCCGGGAGTTGGACCCCCATCAATCTGATATGGATGATGACCTATCCTGAGGATAGGTGATCAATATCAGCAACCAGACAACTCCTTTAAGACTTGGGATGGGGCAAGTCAAATATCCAGACAAAATTTAAGCAAATGTGTCACCTATAATTTCTTTCTGCCAATTAAAGCCAGATAGACACACATCCTTTTTGTACTGTTTTTATTATTGGATTGTAGATTTTTACCCAATGAACAAGAAAACGTCACAAAAATCATTGTGCTCCACTCTGCTGCCAGCAAATGATTCCGTATGGGGACAAACAATGGCATTAGCGATCTCTCCTCCCAATACTGTGGAGGACATCGTTGCATGTAATTGCAGCTCTTTCTTTCACTAATGAGCAGGCGACTATCGGGAAGGAACGCTTCCCAACAATCGGCAGCCTTATCTGCCAGTGTAATACAGCCCTATGCTTGCTACAGAAGCTCGTCCTATTCGGTCCTGGACAAGTGAATGGGACATGTCTGTGTATGCAATGAAAGGGACTCTTCTGAAGAAGTATACAAAAGCTTACAAAAAGATGCTGTTTTTCTTCCCATAGTTTATCATATCACAGTATTCAATGAAAAAAAATGCTTATTCTGTAGAATAGAGGAAAATGTATTATTTTTTATTACGTAATGAATAACTTTTCAAATATTTGTACAGTCAGCACATTATACAAGACATTGAAAATGTATTTTTAATTTTGGCTGTGACACCCTTCTTCAGTACTTACAGTAGAGTAAGAAGTCCCATCTGTAGGGTTGCCACCCGGCCGGTATCTCAGTTTGCCAAGCAGGTAATTTAGTGGCCCTGCTGGTGCCGGTAATTTTTTTCTACCAGCACTAATAGATTGACGGTATTTTCCTACTACTAATGAGAGCTTCCATTGTGGAGTGCTCATTATTACAGCCTTCAACTCGCGCCTCCCCCTCCCACTTTTGTTAAAAATAAACAAACAAAAAAACACTCCATCCATTTGATCGAGCTGCTGTGAACACTCGCTGGATGTGCAGTACAGGACCTGCGAGACGTCATCAAGCTGGAGCACAGGTCCTGTTCTCAGCTTCCAGTGAGCAGCAAGTGTTCACAGTGGATGAGTTAATTCTTTATTTTATTTTTATTTTTTTGTGTACAGAGAAGAGAAGGGGGATTAGTAATTATGGGGGGCTCTAATAGGGCCACTTATTGGGGCACTAATATTATTGGGGGCATTAATGGGAGCATTAATATTATTGGGGGGCACTAATGGGGGCATTACTATTACTGGGGGCACTATTGATTCTGGGGGGGTGCTAATGGGGCCATTATTAACTCTGGGAGGCACTAATGGAGGCATTACTATTACCAGGGGCACTAATTGAGGCATTGATATTACTGGGGAACACTAATGGGTGTACTATTAATACTGGGAGCAACATTATGACATAGCGACTTAACACCCCTTTGGGGTGTGGCTTAACTTGACTGGTATTTTTGGTTGGGAAAGGTGGCAACCCAACCCATCTCCCAATCATGTGATCTCCCCTCTGCATTTCCCCACCCTCTTAGACATGATTATGCCGGTCATTTGAACAACATGCCTCCTTATGTCTGCCCTGGATGCCTGTACGCAATCGGTTTGTCCAAATGACTGAGGCAAGACGGAGGGGAAGTCACATGATCAGTAGATGGGACGTCAACTGTAAATATCGATCTGTTCCGGTCACATGACTGTCGGGCAGAAGGGGGAGTCACAGCAAAAATTAAAAAAGAATAGAGTGTAATTGGTAATTGCTAATTTTTGTATAATGCAGACAAGAATACACCTGATGAGCACCTGTGTGAACATAGGCTTATCTTATATGAGCATGGTATCATGGTGTAAAAAAGAAACCGATAAATGACACATTCAACCTGCCACGTGTAAGTACACATCTGCTATTACTAGTGTAGTAATGGGCTTGAGTTCTATATAAAAGATGAATGGAGGCAACGAGATAAATATACACACCTAAAACTCAGGTGAAACCACTTTTAATGGAATTAACTCATTTTTTTCTTAATTTATTCAGAAAATGTTATAATAATGGCAGAGTAGATTAATATAAGATCATTTGTCAACTTCAGAAATCATTTCAGAAGTGTTAGTCTGCTCGCCACATGAAGCAGGAGGAGTAGATTCTTCATCAGATCTTTGGGAAATGAATAGAACAACAAAATAAGGGGTCACATAATAAGATGACTGTACTACTACTACTTCTACTACTACTTCTACTACTACTACTACTACTACTATTTTATTATTACTATTAATAGTGTGTTTCTGACAATTTTTAAAAAAAATAGGTTAATAAAATGTAAACCACACTCACCATCACTGACCTCCTGCCATTCAGTTGCATTACTGGTCTGGTCCCCTCTTCTCTTTATGTCTTGGTCCTGGCTGAATACCCCAAAACCACCAGGAAAGACCTGCTCTACCAATCACTGGCTGAGACGGGTCACCTCTACCATCAGTGATTAGCTGAGTGGGCCTTTTCTGGCATTTCCAGCCTGTCCGGCCTGGACCAGAAATTGAACAGCAACCTCATAATTCCAGCAGTGGAGGGATGAATGGCAGTCGTATGTAGATTTGGATCTAAATTATCCTTCCTTTTTTTTCCCTGTCTGAACTGTTCCCAAGGAACTTCTATTTCCTTTCCTATTTTCTTCACCAGACCTTTAGAATAACCTCATTGTACAAACGCATTTATCAATTTCTTTAGGCTTAAAATATTCTTTATCTTTGCTAGATATTCTTGTTGCTCTTGCACACTGACCTCTAGGAAGCCCTTAAAAAAATCTGCGGAGCATGATAACGGTCTTGTCTCAACAAATTATTTCTTTCAACAGGTTTAGAATACATTGTAGTGATGATATTATCGCCTTGCTTTTTATATATATATATAATATATATATATATATATATATATATATTCAGCAGAAAACAGAATCAGTTCATTCAATTGTTCCTCACTATCTACTATTAACACAGACATCAACTACAAACCTCACCCAGCTCTTAAAAAGATGTTTATATTCCCTGTCCATGGCATAACTTTTTTTTTTTTCAAAAGATGACATACAGTTGTGTTCAAAATTATTCAACCCCCCAATGCTGTGAAGGGTTTTAGGGAATTTAGTGTACATTTGTAATTGTGTTCAGAATGAAATCTTTTTGTGATTTCTTCATTGACACAATTATTCAACCCCTTAAAGACGACCACTCTTAAGAACAGAGGTTCATTCAAGTGTTTTCGATCAGGTATTGAAAACACCTGTGGATGTCAAGGAGCAGCAATCAAGCAGAATAAGCACTAATTAGGCTGATGTAAAATGACTGTGATACTCAGCTCCTTCTAGACATTTACTGGTGTGTTTACAGACATGGTGAAGTCAAGAGAATGGTCCAGGAAGACAAGAGAAGAGGTGATTTCTCTTCACAGAAAGGGCAATGGCTATAAGAAGATTGCAAAGATGTTAAACATACCAAGAGACACCATAGGAAGCATCATTCTCAAATTCAAGGCAAAGGGCACTGTTGAAACGCTACCTGGTCGTGGCAGAAAGAAGATGCTGACTTCGACTGCTGTTTGCTACCTGAAGCGCAAAGTGGAGAAAAGTCCCCGTTTGACTGCTGAGGAACTGAAAAAAGCTTTGTCAGATGCGGGTACTGAAGTTTCAGCTCAGACAATAAGGCGCACACTGCATAATGAAGGCCTCCATGCCAGAACTCCCAGGCGCACCCCCTTGCTGTCTCCAAAGAATAAGAAGAGTCGACTGCAGTATGCCAAAAGCCATGTGGACAAACCACAAAAGTTTTGGGATAGTGTTCTGTGGACTGATGAAGCAAAATTAGAACTGTTTGACCCCATGGATCAACGCTATGTTTGGAGGAGGAAGAACAAGGCCTATGAAGAAAAGAACACCTTGCCTACTGTGAAGCATGGCGGGGGGGGGGGGGTCAATCATGCTTTGGGGCTGTTTTGCTTCTACAGGTACAGGGAAGCTTCAGCGTGTGCAAGGTACCATGAATTCTCTTCAGTACCAGGAAATATTGGATGAAAATGTGATGCAGTCCGTCACAAACCTGAGGCTTGGGAGACGTTGGACCTTTCAACAGGACAATGATCCCAAGCATACCTCCAAGTCCACTAGAGCATGGTTGCAGATTAAAGGCTGGAACATTTTGAAGTGGCCATCGCAGTCACCAGACTTAAATCCGATTGAGAACCTCTGGTGGGACTTAAAGAAAGCAGTTGCAGCGCGCAAGCCTAAGAATGTGACTGAACTGGAGGCTTTTGCCCATGAAAAATGGGCGAAGATACCCGTAGATCGCTGCAAGACACTTGTGTCAAGCTATGCTTCACGTTTAAAAGCTGTTATAACTGGAAAAGGATGTTGTACTAAGTACTAAGATTGAATGTCACTTGGGGGTTGAATAAAACTGATAATGGTGTGAGCACAGAAAAGACATTTGTGGTTATTTCCTTATAAATGTTATGTTATATTTGTCTGACTTACAATTGCCTCTTTGATTTAATTGTAAACAAGATGACTGAAATGATCAAAATCAATGTCAAACTGGCCAAAACACTCAATTTCAGTGGGGGTTGAATAATTTTGAACACAACTGTATATATTTATATATTTCCATAACTTGGGGCCACAGGGACCCCCATGGACAAGCCTTGTAATTGTAAGTAATAATCATTTCCAAATGTGAAATAATTGTTCCTTAGAATAATGTCTATTTTGAACCATTGAGCTACTTGGAGATATGATACTAAATTCGGAATGCTTTTTCGTGAACCTCCTAAATGTATAAAATATATTGAAAAGGTAAATCACTGGCCAATTACGTAGTCTATGTAGATATTCAACCAACTTAAAAGGACAAGCATACATTCCTGGTCTCAAGAAGAACCTTTGCTTGTCTGGATCTCAGAATTGCAGCTGCACAATTAAAGGCGAATATTTGAGCCCCAGCAAGGGATGCAAAATTCCAATTAGAGGTTTTTTATACAACCGTGCAATTTTCATTATCTGACATTAGCTATGTGCTAATGTCAGATGAGTGCAATCATACTTGTCTTAACTTTTGTCTGTGGCTTATTTCTTGTAAAAATCATACTTTTATAATGTGCAAATTTCTTCACTACCATCAAGTTGGGTGTGCACTTGCTGGTAGCCGCCGCATCCTCTGCTTCTAGACACGCCCCATCTCATCTTGATAGACAGGGCCAGCGAGCGCTATCCTCCTCCCGCTGGCACTGTCTGGCTCTTCCAGCAGAGGAACGGCCTGATGAAGTTTTTTGCCCTTCACCACTGGAACCCATTGACTATCATGGGAACTGGGGGGGATCCGGCTGCTCCCTGGCATTTATGCTGGGATTCAGCTGGACAAAAACTGTTGTACGCGGCAGTGGTCATTTATCAAGTCTTAATAAGCCCCTGCGCTGGCGGTGGATCCTCCAAAGTTTTGTAAAGGCACCAGCCTTTACATAACTTTGGCGCATGTACCACCAGTCTAAATGTAAGCCAGCTTCTTTGCTGGCTTAAATTTAGACAATTTTTATGCGTAGAAAATAAATGAGACTGGCCTGCCAGCCTGTCCCCTTAACCACCCACCCACCCACGCCCCCTTTTTTTGACCTGGCGTGAATGGGGAAAAGTTGCAGATTGCGGCGCAAAGGTTAAAACTAGCGTATATCTGATTAGTAAATGTACCCCTTAGAGCCCTAATGAGTTGAATGAATCATGTAGTTTCAATGTGATTTTGTGTGTAGAGAGCTGTTCAGACTGTATTTTACACGCATTTAAATGAACGTGAAATGTCGAGATAATTTCATTATTAGATGAGACTAATTTATTCATATGGTATGAGGTTAGTTCTGATATGAATAACCTTGCAAGATGTTTTTTCATGGTCATATCATATGTTAATTAATCCTTACTTAACCCCTTAAGGACTGGACCTATTTTCATTTTTGCATTTTTGATTTTTACTCCCCACATTCCAATAGCCATAACTTTTTACATTTTCTGTTTAAAAACTGCTATCTAATCATATAGAAACATAGAATGTGTTGGCAGATAAGAACCATTTCGCCCATCTAGTCTGCCCAATATACTGAATACTATGAATAGCCCCAGGCCCTATCTTATATGAAGGATGGCCTTATGCCTATCCCATGCATGCTTAAACTCCTTCACTGTATTTGCAGCTACCACTTCTGCAGGAAGGCTATTCCATGTGTCCACTACTCTCTCAGTAAAGTAATACTTCCTGATATTACTTTTAAACCTTTGCCCCTCTAATTTAAAACTATGTCCTCTTGTAGCAGTTTTTCTTCTTTTGAATATTCTCTCCTCTTTTACCGTGATGATTCCCTTTATGTATTTAAAAGTTTCTATCATATCCCCTCTGTCTCTTCTTACTTCCAAGCTATACATGTTAAGGTCCTTTAACCTTTCCTGGTAAGTTTCGTCCTGCAATCCATGTACTAGTTTAGTAGCTCTTCTCTGAACTCTCTCCAAAGTTTCAATATCCTTCTGCAGATATGGTCTCCAGTACTGCACACAATACTCCCAATGAGGTCTCCCTAGTGCTCTGTAGAGCGGCACGAGCACCTCCCTCTTTCTACTGTTAATGCCTCTCCCTATACACCCAAGCATTCTGCTGGCATTACCTGCTGCTCTATGACATTGTCTGCCCACCTTTAGGTCATCTGATATAATGACCCCTAAATCCCTTTCCTCAGATACTGAGGTTAGTACTGTATCACTGATTTTATATTCTGCTCTTGGGTTTTTACGCCCCAGGTGCATCATCTTGCACTTATCGACATTACATTTTAGTTGCCAGATTTTTGACCATTCCTCTAGTTTTCCTAAATCCTTTTCCATTTGGTGTATCCCTCCAGGAACATCAACCCTGTTACAAATCTTTGTGTCATCAGTAAAAAGACACACCTTACCATTGAGGCCTTCTGCAATTTCGCTGATAAAGATATTAAACAATATGGGTCCCAGAACAGATCCCTGAGGTACCCCACTGGTAACAATACCATGGTCTGAATATACTCCATTGACTACAACCCTCTGTTTTCTGTCCTTCAGCCACTGCCTAATTCTCCTAATCCATTCAACAATATGTGAGCCCAAGCTCAAAGACTGCAGTTTATTGATAAGCCTTCTATGTGGGACAGTATCAAAAGTCTTACTAAAGTCCAGATAAGCGATGTCTACTGCACCTCCGCCATCTATTATTTTAGTCACCCAATCAAAAAAGTCAATAAGATTAGTTTGACATGATCTCCCTGAACATAACCCTGAATATAAAGCTAGGCAACAAAATGATACTGACCTGTACAGAAACGTGTGTAACAAATTCCTTTTACAAGGTATGAGTATGATGACCATCAGAGGCAATATCAACAAAAATAGTATTAAAAGCCAGCTCCTTAAATATATGCCTGCCCTGCTGGAGCACTTGCCAGTGGTTTCACCTGCATAAAACATAATAAATATATGTTCATGAGTGCATGCACCCTACATTGTAAAAGAAAACATACCAAGACACATGTCCATCAAGTTCAACTTTTCACTGACCTAGCTGTTTAATTGGCAGCCAAAAATTAAAAGGCAATTAAAAAGGCAGCCAAAATGACCCCTTCCTCAGGGCAGTTGTAGGCCACTTTGCATCGTAATGGAAAAATAAAATTGCAGGACTCCACAAAAGTAGTCGGACCATATCCTTAGATCCAATTAATAATATCTTTTCCCCCTTATTAAATCTGACTTCCAGTATTGTTAGTTATGAGATGTTTAGGACATTTAAAATCCTATCTTGGCACAAATCTTGGAATGAATGGTTCATGCACTAATTCCTTGTGTCATTCTTTGTGTATAAACATACATATGGAGTCTATTTTCTGATCAAACAAAGCCTTTTGTTATGACAGCAGTCACCCCCATTCCATTTAGTTGCCCACCTTTGAACCCCTTCGAGTTCTCTCTAGACTGCATGTGAATATGATGCAGTATATCCACTGAATATCAATTTTATATATTAATCTGCAGCATTATGCTTCAATCACGTTCTCATCTCTTTTTTACAAAATGTAAAATTTTATTTGCTTTTGCAGCTACTACTTGGCATTGGGTGCTGCTTAGCTTGCTGTTAATATACATACCCAAATAGTTCTCATATATAATTTATTGGATTAGAGTTATAAGAATAGATGCTGCAGAATTGTGATGATATGGAGAATGCATGTAATGTATACATTAGACATCTACCAGCTGTTTGAAGGGGTTTTGGTGCTCTGGTAAGTGCCATGGCCTCTTCCCAAGTCAATGATGGCACGTTTATTGGTCACATGGCCCATTTGCTGATAAACCCCATTCAAGTGAATTGGCCAGGGCTACAATACCAAGCAAAGCTGCTATATAACGTATGGCGCTGTGCTTGATATGATCGGAGGAGGCAACAGCACTCACCGGATGGTTGTGGCCTCTTCAACCACTGACCTTTCATGATAAAAGATACTAACCAGTATCATCTGCCATTGTTCTTAAATCCAGTTTTCCAAAATCACCAGACCTATTGCAAAATGGTGGACTCCAGCCAGCATCGCAATGGCAATTGTGTTTATTACTGCAAACCTCAAAAAGAAAAAAAGACGACAACCTGTTAGAGCAGGGTTTCTCAACTCCAGTCCTTGGGACCCACCTACCAGTCATGTTTTCAGGATTTCCTTAGTATTGAGCAGGGGATATAATTAGTGCCCATGCGTCATAACTTACCACAGGGATTCATTCTGTGGGATATTCTCAAATCCTGACCGGTAGGTGGGTTCCGAGGACCAGAGTTGAGAAACCCTGTGTTAGAGGGTAAGTTCTGTGTGTTTCTTGACACTAGACTCCACTCAAGGTTGGTGCAGTGAAGATGCAGAAATGCAGAACAATGGGGGTGAAATGTTCAGTGGTTACAGTACAAGGCACTAGGCTTGGTAGTTACAATCACAATGGGTACAATGCTTGACAGTTACAGAGTCTCTTAAAGGCACAAGGATTCATGATCACTAGTAGCAATGTAACAGTCTCTTTTTCAGAGGGCACATACTGTAGCATATTTGTTACAGTCTTTCAGTGAGGACACATCACCAATTGGTTGTAATCTAAACAGGCTTCTCAGAGCAGCTCGCATTAACTGGACTTGTTGGGGCTTGCTGAGAAGAGTCTGTCTTCCGTCTTCAGCATTCTACTGAGCGCTGAAGACGACTGTGTGTAACAAGTTTGATAGGAAGCGTGATGGGCAGTGAAAGGACACATGTACATAGTCAGGGTCTGAGGGAGTGACAAAAGTAAGCTGGAAGCCTCTGTATGTTACACACTCCAATGGCCCTAGGCAGCATCAGGATGAGGGTTGCCACTGTGAATAATTATTGCAGTCAGAGCCACTACCACTCCCATCCTCAGCTTACGCTACTTCAGAGCTTGCGGCAAGTGTGATGGAACTATTCTGACCTGGACCCTTGGATGACTTTTTATGGTCTCCACAGCAAAAGATATGCCTGTTTGGCATGCATTTAGTTGCTTTTAAAGAGGACCTATCACCACAAAATGCAGTGCAATCTGTAGACAGCATGTTATACAGCAGAACTGGCTGAGCAGATTATAGTCTTGTGTGAAAGATTCAGTAAAACCTGTAATTTATACATTTATATCTCTGCTTTTTCTAACTTAAGACCACCCCGTGTACAGCTCTCAGTACACTGGGGAGGTGCTATCAGTGATTGATAGCATTCTCTGTGTAAGTGGTGTGGTAAGGTGCAGGGTGCCGTCCTAGATGGCAGGTACGTGTCACCGAGGTTCATAGCCTCGGTGAGGTAAGAGCCGTTTGTTGATGTCAGTAGCAGGTAGTGCTACTGACACATTTGCTAAATAGCATGGCTGCAAAGCCGATCCGGGCCGGCTCTTACCGGGAGCAGCTAAAGTGTAGGGTGGGTGGCTGCTCCCCACGACCCAGTCCTGGTTTTGGGCTGGGTTTAAAACTCAGCCAGCACCAGCAGCTGTGAGAGTGTTTGTCCTGGAGCTGATCACAGTGCTGTGGAGCTCTCTGACCTGGAGGAAGGAGCTCAGCCAAGTGGGGTTATTTCTGAAAGCCTGATGGTGGATTGTCCTGCGGCTGGGCTGACAGCCAGGTGCGAACCCGCACCTCAAACCTCCCAGGTGATTGGAACCTGTGTTTGGACTTTTTGTTTTTCCACTCGTTTTCTGATGTGTGTGTGATTTAACACCAAGTGACTGTCTGCTGTTAATTTGATGCAAGTGTGAATAAAACACTGTTTTCCGCACCTTCTGGACTCCCTTGTGCCTCTATACTGCACCCGCACCGCTGTCTACCAGAGCGACTCCCCACAGTGGGTACAGAGATATCTATTAGTCATGGATAACTCTTCCACGTGTACTGAGAGCTGTACATGGGGTGGTCTTAAGTTAGAAAAAGCAGAGATATAAATGTATAAATTACAAGTTTTACTGAATCTTCTCCCACAAAAATATATATGAATCTGCTCAGCTCCTCCTGCTCTATAACATGATGACTGCAGATTGCACTGCATTTTGTGCTGACAGGTTCTCTTTAATACTTGCTTTTTGCTTTTGTTAACAGGTAGAAAAAACATTTCTGTTACATTTTAGATCATATAAATATCAGTGTGACCTCAATAAAAGGGCAGGCTTGTTATATACTTACCCCATGACTATTACAAGTTGTTTCACGCTTACAAGCTGCATCTGATCTAGAGATATTGGTGCACTTTTTATTGATGCAGATCTAAAAATATAATAAGAAATGTGGATTTGACATTCATTTTTACCAAGATGATCTTGTGTGCGCTGTTAGTGCACCCCTGAGATCAGCGGCAGGAGCAGGACTGTAATACAACATATTGAAAATAAGAAAATAAAAAGTAAAGTACAGATGTAGCAGGGCTAATGCACAATCTCTTAACTCATCATGGTATCTTGAAACAAAACCCATTGAAAAGGAATTGAAGGTGTTTGCTTAATACATTTAGTTTAGATAACACGTCTCATAAAGCATGTGTGCTAACTCTACTATATCTGTAAGTGTGCCCCAAAAAAGTGGTTTGCATCCACACCAGATGTGTCCTTCTTTAACTTGTCCCTATCCTGACATATCCTAAAATGTATGGCATAAGCTGCTAAAACAAACTTGAAAAAAAAAAAAGAATATCTCCCCAAGCCATTCATCAGATTTTATCAGCCATAGGCTTCCATGTTAAAAAAAAAAGTATACTTTTTTACTGGATGGCTGGGATGGAGGTCTCTTCTCGTCATACATCACACATAGGCTTCACTATTTAAAAAATGCAATTCTACATTTATGTAAAGAGGTTATTCACATGAGCTCTTAACAAGCTCTGCCCCAATGCCACGAGATGTAAAGGTAGCTATCCTAGAAGTCAATGTTCGACCTTTTAATAGGCCTTAAGACATGACTTGGATAATAAATAAGCCAAGATCTCATCTGCCGACAGCTGTTTCAGGGTGATTCATCAGTGCAGAGCACAGAGTACTGGCTTAACTAGGTAAGGCCTATGTCAGGATTTTGGGAATACAATATCTCCTTATGGAGAGCACCTTAAACGGTGTGAGGAGTCTTATAGGCCAGGCAATGCTCCTCTGGGATACATTTACTAGAGATGAGCGAATGAGCGAAGTTGACAAAGTGGAATTCGATCCAAATTTCAGGAAAAATCAGAATTTCCTGATGCCTCGTGGTAACGAATCGCATTTTTTCCTGAAATGGCTGCTGCACATGTTAGGACATGGAGCAAAGAACTCTGGGAACGAGGGATCACCCACAATGCCATGCATGCAGCCAATCAACCGCCAGCCAGCCCTGTGATGTCACAGCCCTATAAATAGGCTCAGCCATCTTGGATTCAGCCATTTTCCAGTGTACTTAGTGCAGGGAGAGACGCTAGCAGGTGCTAGGGAAAGTGCTAGGAAAGACTTGAAAACTTTTATTTTGCTGAATAGAAGTTCAGGGAAAGATCATTAGAAGTGTAGGGAAAGGATAGGGAGGTATTATTACATAGTATTGAAGCAGAACATAGTTTAAAAGGGGAGTTTACAGCCTGGGTAATAGGAACAATCCTATTACAGCCATTAACAGGGTGTATTACTAGGAAATATTTATACGTCTTATTAGCCCTTGTGCAGTGCAGTTATATGCTCTGAAGCCTCTCTTGGGGTGCATTAGTGCAAAAAAAAAGGGCTAATTAGCTGTTGTGTAGTGAAGTGAGAAAATTAAAGCCTTTTTTGGCGTGTATTAGTGGAAAACAAAAAGTATTATTTGCCATTCAGCGGTTCAGTTATATGTGCTAAAGCCTTTTTTGGGGTGTATTATTGGGGAAAAAGGGGGCTTATTAGCCGCTGTGTGGTGAAGTGAGATAATGACAGCCTTTTTTGGCGTGTATTAGTGGCAAACAAAAAGCATATTTTGCAGTTCAGCGGTGCAGTAATATGTTCTAAAGCCTTTTTTGGGGGTGTATTAGAGCAAAAAAAAAAGGGCTTATTAGCCATTGTGTGGTGAAGTGAGAAAATTAGAGCCTTTTTTGGCATGTATTAGTGGAAAACAAAAAGTATTATTTGCCATTCAGCGGCACAGTTATATGTTCTAAAGCCTTGTTTGGCATGTATTAGAGGGGGGAAAATGGCTTATTAGCCGTTGTGTGGTGAAGTGAGAAAATGACAGCCTTTTTTGGTTTGTATTAATGGAAAACAAAAAGGATTATTTGCCGTTCAGCGGTGCAGTTATATGTTCTAAAGCCTTTTTTGGGGTCTATTAGTGGAACAAACTAAGGGCTTATTTGACGTTCAGCGGTGTAGTTATAAGTTCTAAAGCCTTTTTTGGCATGTATTAGTGGGGAAAAAAGGGTCTATTAGCTGTTGTGTGGTGAAGTAAAAAAATTACAGCCTATTTGGCGTATATTAGTGGGAAAAAATAGTATTATTTGCCGTTTAGCAGTGCAGTTATATGTTCTAAAGCTTTTTTTGGCGTGTCTTAGTGGGGAAAAAAAGTTCTTATTTGCCGTAATGTGATGAATTGAGAAAATTACAGCCTTTTTTGGCATGTATTAGTGGAAAGCAAAAAGCACTATTTGCCGTTCAGTGGTGAAGTTATATGTTCTAAAACCTTTTTTGGGGTGTATTAGTGGAAAAAAGTAAGGGCTTATTTGCCGTTCAGCGGTGCAGTTATATGTTCTAAAGCAGCCGGAGGAGCAAGAGAGAGATGATGAAGACGAGGCAGATGACCCAGGCACACCGGGGTAGTATGCAATGGAAATGGAGACAGGGAGTCCCTCCGAGTCACTTGCGCAAATGGCCCGCTGCATGCTCACTTGCTTGGGTAGAGATGACTTCTGGCTCTCCACCTTGTTAGACCTTCGCTACCGGTCCAAAATTGGGGCCTTTTTTACACCCTCTGAGAGGGAGGACAAAATGAAGTACTATTTAGACATCCTATGTAGTCAGTTGGCCGCTGCCTATCTGCGCCATCGTTCATCCTCTCGCAGGTCTGACAGAGGTGGCCCCTCTGAGCTCTCGTTCCACTGCCATAGCTGCTGTGGGGGGTAGGAGCAGTACCAGCTCCAGCAGCGGCACCTTGAGTCTAGAGTCGATGATGAGTAGCTTTCTTAACCCGCCTAGTGAAGAAACTACTCACCAGCAGCAGCAGGTAGTAGCAGTAGTGTATCATCAGAGCGGGTGTTTAGTGCGGCGGAGGTCATAGTTACCACAAGGAGAACTGGCCTGTCTAAATGTGGAGAGAGTAACCTTTGTTAAGATGAATCGGGCGTGGATCAGCCAGGATTTCCACCCACCAATGACTAATGCATCAAATTAGATCATCCATGCTGCCTCATGCAAACCTTGACAAAAGAGACCGGTTTCTTCTGGCCACCTGCCTCAGCTACTTTTCTGATGCTGCCACCCACCTGACGCCACACATCTGATGCCAAGTGCTCCTTCTTACACCCACCATCATCAGCGGGTACTGTTATTGCTACCCACCTCCCCACTGTGTCACCGAGTCACTCTGTGGTCTCCTGATGCTGCTGCCACCTCACCACTCAGGTCTCCTCATGCTGCTGCTGCCACCTCCACACTATGTCACTGGGCCACTCTGTTGCCTCCTCATGCTTCTGCTGCTGCCACCTCCACACTATGTCATCTTGCCACTCTGTGGCATCCTCATGCTGCTGCTAACTCAATACTATGTAACTGGGCCACTCTATGGCCTTCCTATGCTGCTGCTAACTCAACACTATGTCACTGGTCCACTCTGTGGTCTCTTCATGCTGCTGCCACCTCCACGCTGTCACCTTGCTAGTCTGTGGCCTCCTCATGCTGCTGCTGCTGCCACCTCCACACACTGTCATTGTGCCACTCTGTGGCCTCCTCATGCTGTTGCTGCTGCCACCTTCACATTATATCACCTTGCCAGTCTGTGGCCTCCTCATGCTGCTGTTAACTTAGCACTATGTCACTGGGCCACTCTGTGGCCTCCTCATACTGCTGCTGCCACCTCCACACGATGTCACCTTGCCAGTCTGCGGCCTCTTTATGCTGCTGCTGCCACCTCCACACTATGTCATCTTGCTACTCTGTGGTCTCCTCATGCTGCTACTAAATCAAAACTCTCTGGGCCACTCTGTGGCCTCCTCATGCTGCTGCTATCTCAACACTATGGCACTGGGCCACTTTGTGGCCTGCTCATGCTGTTGCTGCTGCCACTTTCACACTATGTCACCTTACCAGTCTGTGGCCTCCTCATGCTGCTGCTAACTCAACACAATGTCACTGGGCCACTCTGTGGACTTTTCAAGCTGTTCTTCCACCCCCTCCACTCCATGACTGGGCCACTATTTTGCCTTTTTGGCCTGGTTGACAATATCATTTATTTGATCCTTCTTCTGATGTGTCAGAAGAAAGGAAACATAAGATGCACAACAGATCCTGTCTGTGTAGCAGCTGTAAGGCCTGTATGGTCCCATCAGAATTAGCTTATGATTTGGTAGCCAAAAGCAGGAGTGGGTACAAAACACAGAAGACATGCAAATATTCCATTCACGTGTCATCTCTGTTTTGGATCCACTCCTGTTTTTTTGGGCTTTAGCAATACTGATAGATTACTGACCAAATGCTAACCGAGTGAAGGCGGATGCTCAACAGATAGGATCCGTTTTTTGGGGGGTTATTGTTCTGACAGATCAGTGGAAGGGCAAAATAATCAGTGAAGTCAACACAAACTTACTGCTGACACCCTCTCCACTCTGTCAAGGGGGGCTCTACTTGTATAAGCGTTTAATAGAACAAGTTCTGTAGACATCTATGTGGAATCAGCTGATGACGGTGTAAAAGGAGTGCGCTTTTTCATGCTACAGTAGGATCTTGGGCCCCGTAACTGCCCAAATAAATGAAGTGTGCAGTGATTCTAAGAGCAACGCTTGTCATGTGTGTGTCATACTTACTCACAGTACTATTTCACTACCACAGCAGACTCCCTATGCATGTTACTGCAAAGGAACAATGTTCTACACTACTATACAGGCTCTCTGCAGCCAGGAAATAGATGTTTCTTAAAACGATTCGCCACAAATAAATTCGGATCGAATCTAATCTTTTTGGAAGAATCAAATTTTTGAGAAATTCACTCATCTTTAACATTTACGTGTTACATATTTTATTTTGCAAATGTTACCTTGTTTTCCCCACACTTTGTCCCATCTTTAACCCAAAAGGGATCAATAAAATAATCATTCAAAAAGTCTCCGGTTAGGTAGACGTGATCTTTGTAGGTATAGTAAGCGATGGCCATGTCTGGTCTGAATATTGCTTCTCCATCCATTATCATGCAATGACATTTTCCACACAAAACATCTCTGGAGATACAAAAGAAACAACAATCTAACAACTTGATGATGTCACTGAACCTTGCTACAATCTTGTTAGACAGATTTTCACAGCCAGTCAAAAAGTTGTATTATTTTCCCTATTTAGGGCAGCTTCATTAACCTCAGGAGAACACTATAAACCCAATCTAACTAAAAAGAAAAATTTCTACCTTCAACAATCCCTAGGAAAAACCGACCTTAATTAGATGGGCAAATCACTGGGGAAGTTATCAGGAAGGAGTGTTCCTAGGAATGCTCTTTCCCAATAATTGCCCTGTGGAAAGGTGCCACTGATTACCTGATGAATAAGTATTAGGTGAAAATATCATTGATATGGACCCCAAAATCATAATTTCTGGACATCATCTCATGTAACCACTAATCTGCAGACCCAAAAACAAGCGATTGATCTTCCCTATTCAGCAGAGGTGATTGCTGCTTGCAAGAGTATGCTACACCGTTAGTTTGGTAGCTACAAGTTGTGCACCTGTGCTGCAGCCAAGTATCAAAAGGGTAGAGGCCTGCCATAGGAATGCGGTGACAGTCTCAACAAATGTGCGAGTCATGTGACGACCCCATTTATTCCTATAAAAGCACTGCTACACTGTGACACTTGGGTGTGACACAGGAGCACAACACGTGTACCGCCCAAAATCAGCATGTAGCCGAACCCTTAATGCAGCTCTTACTTCCTCTTATGAAAAGGGATTTAGTCTTTTAAAACTGGGGAAAGAGACTTCTTTTAGCCAGAGGAAAGCGCCTTTTAGAAATAGTAGCTTCCACACTGGAAGACTCTGCACAAACAAGGCTGCACATTGATGTCAATAGGTGCTGTTTCACATATGACAGATGCCATGTCAGTAGCCAAACACCAAATCCATGGTTCATTTGTTATTGTTTAGTTTTGTTTTTTAGCTTATCCATTAACCCTTTCAGGACGGGGCCATTTTTCACCTTAAGGACCAAGCTGTTTTTTGCTAATCTTACATGTGTCACTTTATGTGGTGATAACTTTAAAACCTTTTTACTTATCCAAACCATTTTGAGATTGTTTTTCTCGTCACATATTGCACTTCATGACAGTGGTAAATTTGAGTGAAAATATACATTTTATTTATTTTTAAAATACCAAATTTAGAAAAAATTGGGAAAAATTCACAATTTTTAAAATTTCAATTTCTCTGCTTTTAAAACAGATAGTGATACCTCCTAAAATAGTTATTACTTTACATTTTTTCATATGTCTACTTCATGTTTGGATCATTTTGTAGATGCCATTTTCTTTTTTTGGGACACTAGAAGGCTTAGAAGTTTAGAAGAAAATCTTGACATTTTTTTTGAAAATTTCCAAAAGCCACTTTTTAAGGACTAGTTCAGGTCTAAAGTCACGTTGTGGGGCTTACAAAAACAAATCACCCATAAATGGCCCCATTTTAGAACCTACGTCCCTCAAGGTATTCAAAACTGATTTTACAAACTTTCTTAACCCTTTAGGTGTTCAACAAGAATTAAGGGAAAATGGAGATGAAATTTCAGAATTTCATTTTTTTGGCAGATTTTACATTTTAATAATTTTTTTCCAGTAACAAAGCAAGGGTTAACAGCCAAACAACACTCAATATTTATTGCCCTGATTCTGTAGTTTACAGAAACACCCTTTATGTGGTTGTAAACTGCTGTACAGGCACACGGCAGGGCACAGAAGGAAGGGAACGCCACATGGTTTTTGGAAGGCAGATTTCACTGGGATAATTTTAAGTTGTCATGTCACATTTTAAGACCCCCTGATGCACCCCTAGATATGAAAATCCAAAAAAGTGACCCCCATTTTGGAAAATACACCCCTCAAGGTATTTAGACAGACAGGGGAGTGTCTAGCATCCATGCAGGACCGTACACACCAAAATAGACCAGACATGGCACAACTAGACATACAACAGAAACCCTGAACATAAACCACACCAAACATAGAAACGGGTAAGCAAGGAAGATAAGGTGACAACGGGATGACATTGATGTCTCAATAGGTGGCCCTCAATAACTGGGCAGATGGAATACCCAGGACAGGAGCATAGCTCCAGCCCCAACAGAGGCTGGAGAACAACTAAACTCTAGGCTACCAGCCACAGGCAATATAAGCACCTAGTAACCACACACAACCAGGTAGTTAACCCCACAAGCACCAGACAGGGAAGGGAAACAAACTTTAAAGGAGAAGTGTACACACATGCTGCATAAATGACACGTTGCCCTAGGCAACCAGCATGCACGGAAAACGTGTCACGGCAAACAACACAGAGACCGAGACACAGCCGTGACATTCCTCCCCCTCAACGCCCTCCCAAATCTGAAACGGGGAAACAAGGTAGAACACCCAAAAGTAAGGGGGAGAAAAAAAAAAGCAAGATCAGCTTCAACGCAAGCAAGTCACCCCAAAACCACCACCAGCATGCCCGAACCACCAACTAGGAAACAGGCAGCCAGCCAACAAACAGTCAGGAGTGACTGCACTGAACACTGCGTCCAAACTCAGACCAAGTTCACACCAGGTCACTGCCAGCAAGCATTCCCCAAGCCAGCAAACATTAAAGCCAGTACAACAAGGACTGCAGCCAGCCACCACGGCACCAGCGACAGGAACCCCTGAGAATTGGACGAGGGGAGATTCAAACACAGGAAGCAGTTCGCACCAAAATGGCAACCACTGTCAGGGCGCGGTGTGGGAAATACACTCCACACCGAACACATAAGGGAAGGGAAAAGGTACTAGACCTAGAAACTAGGGATGGGGTATGGTCACCACCTAGTGAGTCCCTACGCCAAACCCTGACTGCTACCAGTATGAACAGACCAAGATGGTAGGAATGTTCATACGCAGGAACCTAGATGGTAGGACGGCTCATACACCGTAACCTCAGACCCTGAGTCACCCTGATGATCCCTGGAAATAATGTGAGGAACTAGAGACAACCTGTTCCTCCAAGATACGGATGAACAGGAGTCTCCCACCGGTCTAGATGCAAGTAAAGGGGAGACAGTAAAAAGCAATTGGATCGGCAGGCAGGAACCGAGAACAACTAGCACTTACCTGCCACAGCAACAAGAAGAAAAACCAACACAACAGTAACTGCCTAGACCCCTATACAGACAGGGTGCATGGCGGCCCCAGGCAGAGCTGCTCACTGATTTGTTGTTCCCCCTCCGGGAAATCCCTGGAGGCCTCTCACCGAAGGCACCGAAACAGACCAGACATGGAACAACAAATAGACATACAACACAAACCCTGAACATAAACCACACCATACATAGAAACGGATAAGGAAGGAAGACAAGGTAACAACAGGATGACATTGCTGTCTCACTAGGTGGCCCTCAGTAACTGGGCAGATTAAATACCCAGGACAGGAGCACAGCTCCAGCACCAACAGAGGCTGGAGGACAACTAAATTCCAGGCTACCAGCCACAGGCAATATAAGCACCTAGTGACCACACTCCACCAGGTAGTTAACCCCACAAGCACCAGACATTGAAGGGAAACAAACCTTAAAGGAGAGGTGTACACACATGCTGCATAAACACGTTGCCCCGGGCAACCAGCATGCATGGCAAACGTGTCACGGCAAACAACACAGAGACAGAGACACAACCGTGACAGGTGCAGAAGGAAAGGAACGCCATATGGTTTTTGGAGGGCATGTTTCACTGGGATAATTTTAAGTTGCCATGTCATATTTGAAGACCCCCTGATGTACCCCTAGAGTAGAAACACAAAAAAAAAAAAAGCATTTTGGAAACTAAGGGATAAGGTGGCAGTTTTGGGGTACATATGAATTTTGGTTGCTCTATATTACACTTTTTGTGAGGCAAGGTAACAAAAAATAGCTGATTTGGCACTGTTTTTATTTTTTGTTATTTACAATGTTTATCTTTAGTCACAGGTTAGATCATGTGGCATTTTTATAGAGCACGTTGTTACGGACACGAAAATACCAAATATGACTACTTTTTTGGTTGTTTTTTTACATTTAACACATTAAAAGCATTTTTGAAACGATTGTGGGCGATTGTCTTAGGTAGGGGCTCATTTTTTGAGGGATGAGGTGACGGTTAGATTGGTACTATTGTGGGGGTATACGCCTTTTTGATTGCTTGGTGTTGCACTTTTAGTGATGTAAGGTGACAAAAAAATGTTTTTTTAGCACAGTTTTTATTTAAAAAAATTTATGGTGTTCACCTGAGTGGTTAGGTCATGTGATATTTTTATAGAGCCAGTCAATATGGATGCAGCGATACCTAATATCTCTACTTTGCTTTTTTACCCTATTTTTTACATTTTTTTTTTTACTCAATTTTGTGAAAAGGACGCTTTTTTTGGTAAAACTTTATTTTTTTAACTTCTTTTTTCACTTTATTTCATGGAAGGGAGCCATGATGCCTAAGGAAGAAATCGGGCTTCCTTCAGTGCCATCGGGTCCCTGTCACAGCAGCGCGGGGACCAGATGGCCACCCCTAACCCGCACGACCGCGGCAGTGCAAGAGTTAATGCACCAGCGCATACAGCAGGGATCTGTGACTGCCGGACCCCTGCCACTGATCGGACGGGCGCAGCTCCTGCACACACCCGATCAGCCCGCAGTACATGTATGGCGCTGGTCCTTAAGTCACATCCACCAGCACCGTACATGTACGACGCGGGTCCATAAGGGGTGACATCTTAACATCCATTGCGAATAGAACGACTACATTTTTATAAATCTGTTCCATTAATTTCTCCTTCAAGGGTTCTTCAAGAGTTTAATTCTCTTGTTGCTCTACTGTCACGGACGTTCATGCGACAGGTGGCAGGAGATCGGTGAGACTGGTAACACATGGTTTGACCTGACATGTTTTCCGTTTGGATCAAATGACGTCTGTGTTGTTTCTGGTGCTTGCCACACCTTCTTTTCCCAGGTGTGGCTATTATGGTCATTTAACCTTCTCTATGTTTTGTTGTTTCTCCCACTATGCTATGCGGTTTATAGCTTCTATTGGAGTTGTGGATAGCTGGTGTGTGGATCTCGGCTAAGTTCCTGGTGCTGCCATAGCCACTTGAAGTTAAGTGTTTTCTTTCCCTTTTGTATTTTTTTGGGTTATTTTGTGTGTTGCGTTTC
This sequence comes from Bufotes viridis, assembly GCA_033119425.1. NCBI lineage: Eukaryota > Metazoa > Chordata > Amphibia > Anura > Bufonidae > Bufotes > Bufotes viridis. Next base: position 69,583,596 of record CM065590.1, on the reverse strand, counting down.
CCTGTCATTTGTATTAAGGCCTGAGGGAGACTCCTGTTCGTCCTTCCTTTTGGAGGAACAGGTTGTCTCAGTCCTGACATTAGTACCAGGGTCCTATAGGGTGAGTAGGACATTAGGTATTCCTGTGTATGAACTCACCTACCTCTGGGGTCTGTTTATACCGGTAGTTAGTCAGGACTTTGATTAGGGTTTTACTAGGAGGTGTCCATCTCCTTTCCCTAGTTTCCAGGCCTTATTCCCTCACCCCTTTTCCTCCTATGTTCGGTGTGGTGCTTTCCTCCCACACATGAACGTGACATCTACCCAGTATAGTGGAAAACTTATTATACACTTTAATAGAGATGTGGCCCACGCTGTCTTTGTGTTTTAGAAAGAGCCCAGTAAGCAGTACAGAAGACTCCCTCTCTAAATAAGTTAAAGGGTTTTGTCACTTCAGCAAATAGCATTTATCATGTAGAGGAAGTTACTACAAGGCACTTACTAATGTATTGTGATTGTCCATATTGTCTCCTTTGCTGGAAGGATTCATTTTTCCATCACATTACACACTGCTTATTTCCATCGTTATGACCACCCTGTAATCCATCAGCAGAGGATGTGCTTGCACACTATAAGAAAAAAGCACCAGCCTATGTGCACTCCCACAGTCCTGGTTACCAGAGAGACCAGCATTTTTCCTATATTGTGCAAGCACAAGCACCACTGCTGAATTACAGGGTGGTCGTAACCATGGAAACAAGCAGTGCATAATGTGATGGAAAAATGAATCCAGCCAGCAAAGGAGGCAATATGGATAATCACAATACATTAGTAAGTGCCTTGTATTAACTTTCTATACATAATAAATGCCAATTACAGACGTGAGACAACCCCTCAGAGTATCCTAGGGATATGTCATAAACGTCTAAGATGGGAATACACCTGTAAATATCGACCAATAATTTTATATCTTTCTTAGGAAGGCCAGTCAAAAGGCATACTTTAAATTACATAAAAACTGTTATTACTTACTGTGGCTGACAACGTCCATAAAATCCTTTGACTCCTCCACAATTTCCAAATCTATCTCCAATGACATTCAGCTTCTGGTAGCACTCTAAGTCAGCATTCATTGACGCTGAGAAAGAATAAATCAAACAAAAAATACATTTTTTTAGAACCTTTAACTAAATAATAATTTGAAACTTTAGCAAAAGTCTATACTATAGGCCATATACACAGGGCCATAGTTACAGGTAGTGCAGAGATAGCAGTTACACCCACACATTGGTATCTGAGGGTGTCCAAAGGACCCATTGGCACATGAGTTGTCACCAGTATCATAAAACCTGTAAGATATTATACATTAAGGATACAAGTAAGGCCTCTGCATATATAGTATGATTACTCTGACAAGGTGAGCACTGAGGCTCCTTTTCTACCAGACATAGCCACATAGTATTTATGTTGTAAAGATATTTTTAGTAAGTACTGATTGGTTCTTTCCACTGTAATTATTATATTACCTTTTAATGTAATGATATTCCTTGTAATGTAGTGAGTTAGGGATAGTTAGTTAACATAGTGTATACAAAGTCATGCATTCTGCACACTGAACATCCCTTAGGAGGAGAGGCTGAAAGGTAGAAACTTCTATATATCTGAAACAAAGTTTGACGCTCCGATGGAACATCCATAAGGAAGGATGTCAGAAGACTACCTCTCTTGTATTCTATCATGACTGAGTGTCGGCTATGTGCCTGTGCCACTGCTATGACAGTCGAGTGTGGGCTATGGCCTGTGTCATGCCAGGATGGTCAATAGGGGAGCTTGCCCAGTGAACACGGGTCGAAGTGATTGTTTTTTGCTATGTATGTGAGTTGTTTGTCTGTTTTATCTATTATGTATTTAATCACACTTAGTAAACCTTTTTAACACACTTAGCCTTTGTAAGCCTATCGTATTGCAGGATCTTAGCATTCACAATAAAAAAGTATTGTTTATATCATATATCTTAACAGCCAACATTAATATCCAGATGTTTATTTAACATATACGTCAAATGATTTATAATGAGGGGAATTTTTAAAGTCAGTTTTGCAGGAGTCTGCTGTCCCCAATGCACGGAACAGGCGGCACACATATTGGACCCAGCAGCATCAAGTTATGCTATTAAGTACATTAGCTGATCTTTCCACACTTGGAGGGGATACACTGACTAAAATCTAGACAACTTGGACAAAATGAGGTATGATGAGGTATGTATCAACCCAATGGTTTCTATTACCCTAAATGTGCATGTTCCTATTTAATCCCTGCTAGGTTTATTAGTTACCGTATATTCACTCAGCTGCAATATTCGTAACATGACCTTACTTAAAACAGGAGCATGAGCATAAAACCCATATGGCACAAGACTGAATCCTATAGAAATTATTGTATATTCTGCCATATATGTAGATGAAAATGAAAAAGATACCTGGACCAAAAATTGCACACATTGCAGGTCGACATTTTGACACTTTCCATTGTAGCAAACACTCTTTCCATTGTTGCATGGATTGCCATTTTGCTGGAAGACATCTTCAGGACAGGCTGCCGTTGTTCCCGAGCAATACTCAAGTAAGTCACATTCATCTGCCTTTATTCTACATAGTGTCCCAGATGGGAGAAACTAAATAAACAGACAATTGTCGATTCAGTAAGTACCATTATTGTGGCATTTTTCCTCTATATGCTATAGTTGGTAGGGACTGGATGTAGATAATTTGTAAAATACACATAGAATTATAAATAATGGCATACCTGGCATTTCGAGCAACATGCTCCACTGGCACATCTGGCATCTGGCTTCAGAGTACATGTCTTATAATCACAGCAAGGGTCTTTTTTGCACTCCTATTAAAAGACACACCATCATTAGTGACTCGATAGTGAGAAGGATGTCCCATCCTAGGGTAGTTTATACCAACAACATGTATATAACTTTGAAGGAGGAGAAGCAGCAGTGTACATTGGGTTCACTCCTTCACCACGTTAATATTTTCAAGTCTGTTGATCCCATTCCCTGCATATTTTCACTCATGGTATCATTGGAGTCAGTAAATGTATCAACCCTAACGCCAGCTCAAAAAGAATATAAATAGTTTTTAATATTGTCTTATTAATTTATCATAAATATGTTTTATGTTCTATACATCTAAGGCCCTTATTCATCAAAATCAGTGATAAGCAGGGTGTTCTAGTGGTGATAATCAGTTCTTACCTCTCCTGTGTTCTACCCTGTCATATTATAAACAGTGATAAGCAGGGTGTTCTAGTGGTGATAGATAATACATCCTCACCTCTCCTGTGTTCTCTCCTGTCTTTATACTATAACCAGGTATAAGCAGGGTGCTCTAGTGGTGATAGATAATCAGTCCTCACCTCTCCTGTGTTCTCTCCTGTCCCTATACTATAATCAGTTCTCACCCCTCCTGTGTTCTCTCCTGACCTTATACTATAATCAGTGATAAGCAGGGTGTTCTAGTGGTGATAGATAATCAGTTCTCACCTCTCCTGTGTTCTCTCCTGTCCTTATACTATAACCAGGTATAAGCAGGGTGCTCTAGTGGTGATAGATAATCAGTCCTCACCTCTCCTGTGTTCTCTCCTGTCCCTATACTATAATCAGTGATAAGCAGGGTGTTCTAGTGGTGATAGATAATCAGTTCTCACCTCTCCTGTGTTCTCTCCTGTCCTTATACTATAACCAGGTATAAGCAGGGTGCTCTAGTGGTAATAGATAATCAGTTCTCACCTCTCCTGTGTTCTCTCCTGTCTTTATACTATAAGCAGTGATAAGCAGGGTGTTCTAGTGGTGATAGATAATCAGTTCTCACCTCTTCTGTGTTCTCTTCTCTCCCTATACTATAATCAGTGATACGCAGGGTGTTCTAGTGGTGATAGATAATCAGTTCTCCCCTCTCCTGTGTTCTCTCCTGTCCTTATACTATAATCAGTGATAAGCAGGGTGCTCTAGTGGTGATAGATAATCAGTTCTCACCTCTCCTGTGTTCTCTCCTGTCCTTATACTATAAACAGTGATAAGCAGAGTGCTCTAGTGGTGATAGATAATCAGTTCTCACCTCTCCTGTGTTCTCTCCTGTCCTTATACTATAAACAGTGATAAGCAGGGTGTTCTAGTGATAGATAATCAGTTCTCACCTCTCCTGTGTTCTCTCCTGTCCTTATATTATAATCAGTTATAAGCAGGGGATTCTAGTGGTGATAGATAATCAGATCTCACCTCTCCTGTGTTCTCTCCTGTTCCTTATACTATAATCAGTTATAAGCAGGGGATTCTAGTGGTGATAGATAATCAGTTCTCACCTCTCCTGTGTTCTCTCCTGTCCTTATATTATAATCAGTTATAAGCAGGGTGTTCTAGTGGTGATAGATAATCAGTTCTCATCTCTCCTGTGTTCTCTCCTGTCTCTTATACTATAATCAGTGATAAGCAGGGTGTTCTAGTGGTGATAGATAATCAGTTCTCACCTCTCCTGTGTTCTCTCCTGTCCTTATACTATAACCAGGTATAAGCAGGGTGCTCTAGTGGTGATAGATAATCAGTCCTCACCTCTCCTGTGTTCTCTCCTGTCCCTATACTATAATCAGTGATAAGCAGGGTGTTCTAGTGGTGATAGATAATCAGTTCTCACCTCTCCTGTGTTCTCTCCTGTCCTTATACTATAACCAGGTATAAGCAGGGTGTTCTAGTGGTGATAGATAATCAGTTCTCACCTCTCCTGTGTTCTCTCCTGTCTTTATACTATAAGCAGTGATAAGCAGGGTGTTCTAGTGGTGATAGATAATCAGTTCTCACCTCTTCTGTGTTCTCTTCTCTCCCTATACTATAATCAGTGATACGCAGGGTGTTCTAGTGGTGATAGATAATCAGTTCTCCCCTCTCCTGTGTTCTCTCCTGTCCTTATACTATAATCAGTGATAAGCAGGGTGCTCTAGTGGTGATAGATAATCAGTTCTCACCTCTCCTGTGTTCTCTCCTGTTCCTTATACTATAATCAGTTATAAGCAGGGGATTCTAGTGGTGATAGATAATCAGTTCTCACCTCTCCTGTGTTCTCTCCTGTCCTTATACTATAAACAGTGATAAGCAGGGTGTTCTAGTGATAGATAATCAGTTCTCACCTCTCCTGTGTTCTCTCCTGTCCTTATATTATAATCAGTTATAAGCAGGGATTCTAGTGGTGATAGATAATCAGTTCTCACCCTCTCCTGTGTTCCTCTCCCTAGTCCTTATACTATAAACAGTGATAAGCAGGGTGTTCTAGTGGTGATAGATAATCAGTTCTCACCTCTCCTGTGCTCCTCTCCTGTCCTTATATTATAATCAGTTATAAGCAGGGTATTCTAGTGGTGATAGATAATCAGATCTCACCTCTCCTGTGTACTCTCCTGTCCTTATACTATAATCAGTGATAAGCAGGGGATTCTAGTGGTGATAGATAATCAGTTCTCACCTCTCCTGTGTTCTCTCCTGTCCTTATATTATAATCAGTTATAAGCAGGGTGTTCTAGTGGTGATAGATAATCAGTTCTCATCTCTCCTGTGTTCTCTCCTGTCTCTTATACTATAATCAGTGATAGCAGGGGATTCTAGTGGTGATAGATAATCAGTTCTCACCTCTCCTGTGTTCTCTCCTGTCCTTATACTATAACCAGTGATAAGCAGAGTGCTCTAGTGGTGATAGATAATCAGTTCTCACCTCTCCTGTGTTCTCTCCTGTTCCTTATACTATAATCAGTTATAAGCAGGGGATTCTAGTGGTGATAGATAATCAGTTCTCACCTCTCCTGTGTTCTCTCCTGTCCTTATATTATAATCAGTTATAAGCAGGGTGTTCTAGTGGTGATAGATAATCAGTTCTCATCTCTCCTGTGTTCTCTCCTGTCTCTTATATTATAATCAGTTATAAGCAGGGGATTCTAGTTGTGATAGATAATCAGTTCTCACCTCTCCTGTGTTCTCTCCTGTTCCTTATACTATAATCAGTGATAGCAGGGTATTCTAGTGGTAATGGATAATCAGTTCTCACCTCTCCTGTGTTCTCTCCTGTTCCTTATACTATAAACAATGATAAGCAGGGTGTTCTAGTGGTGATAGACAATCAGTTCTCATCTCTCCTGTGTTCTCTCCTGTCCTTATTATATATACAGTTATAAGCAGGGTGTTCTAGTGGTGATAGATAATCAGTTCTCACCTCTCCTGTGTTCTCCTCTGTCCTTATACTATAATCAGGTATAAGCAGAGTGTTCTAGTGGTGATAGATAATCAGTTCTCACCTTTTCTGTGTTCTCTCCTGTCCCTTTTACTATAAACAGTGATAAGCAGGGTGTTCTAGTGGTGATAGATAATCAGTTCTCACCTCTCCTGTGTTCTCTCCTGTCCCTTATACTATAAACAGTGATAAGCAGGGTGATCTAGTGGTGATAGATAATCAGTTCTCACCTTTTCTGTGTTCTCTTCTGTCCCTTTTACTATAAACAGTGATAAGCGTGGTATTCTAGTGGTGATAGATAATCAGTTCTCAGCTCTCCTGTGTTCTACCCTGCCCTTTACTATAAACAGTGATAAGCAGGGTGTTCTAGTGGTGATAGATAATCAGTTCTCAGCTCTCCTGTGTTCTACCCTGCCCTTTACTATAAACAGTGATAAGCAGGGTGCTCTAGTGGTGATAGGCAATACGTTCTCACCTCTCCTTTGTTCTTCACTGTCTCTTATACTCAGTATCTTCATGCTACTCCAAGATTCTTAGCTACAATGCCTAAAACTGTGCTACACATGCTCAGTAGTGAAGACAGGAGTAGAAAGTTCACTACTGGGCATGCCTGCAGTTATCTCAGAACTGCTAATCAGAACTGGAGACAGGAAGACATCATTAAAGAGAATGCCTGGGAATAAGTAACTTTAACAGATGCCCACATTCTGCCTCTGCTATGGAAAGAATCATACTTACCTACTCCACGCAGCTCTGGTCCTGTGTGCCAACTCCAGTGTGTTCATCTTCCGGTCCGCAACTTCTTTAATTCTTCTTTAATCATCTACAGTGGTGCAGATGATCATACACATGCTGGAGAGGAAGTAAATAAACTGCGGCAGACACACGAAAGCTGGTGCGCAGAACACAGAACTGAAGATAGCAGGTAAGTACTGTATGATTCTTTCCATAGCAGATGCAGGCTGTGGGCTCTTGTTAAAATGCGTTTATTCCCTGATAACCATTTTATGGCACCTCAGAATATAGCAGCCTCTTTATTTACATGATGAGAAAAAGCCAGATATTACTATTTTATTCCAGCAATTTGTTGGAGTCAGAGCTGGAGTCGGCGTGTGATAAAATGTAGGAGCCAGAGTCAGAACTTTGGCTAACCGACTTTCCAGCCCTGCACACAAGGAAGGGGGCAAATCCAACAGGATCTGTGGCCCACCCTTCCTACTGACCTACTGACTGGCATTTGTCAATAAACATCCTACATAAGAAGAACGAGACTGAATAACATCTAGGTAAGAAAACTTTGGCCGTAATTAAAGTATCACTAGCATTTAAAAGATGCCAACAATGGTTGTGACATTAATTTGGAAATACTGATTGGAGGAGATCCGCTGAATGATGTGGCTGTCCTCTTGAAGAGCAACCCACTCCAACTCGGTAAGTGATCTTCATCTGCTGTTTCAATTATTTGTGGGCATCTTTTTGATGCTTTTTATGGGAGCATTGTGTCCTGGCACTAGCACTTTCAGTATAATTGTATTTTACAATATTTCTGCATATATTTTACTATAGAAATAGGGTTTGATAGGTAACAAAAAGAGAAGCAATTTGTTCACCAAAATTGGATATCATTTTTTGTTATTTCATTGAGAGGATACCCGCTATCAGCTTACGTGTAAAATCTTCTATCTGGAAAATGCACACGTTCAGGATTTATGTGCGGAGAATCCGCACTGATATCTGCAGGTGTTCACAGGGAAATCTGTGTGGACAATCTGCATCAATTGCATGCGAATTTGGTGCAGATTTTACTCTCCCCATTGAAGTGAATGGAGATAATTCAGTCAGGAAAAAAAAAAATATCGACATGCTGCAGATTTTAAAATCCGCACCGCCAGTCAAATCCGTGCATCGTGTACATGAGAACTTCAAATTCTCATAGAACAGAATGTATATGACCTACGGTGGGGATTTTCCGCACGCAAATCTGCATGTAAAATCTGCATGCAATCCTGATTGTGTGCATTTAGCCTAACATAACCATGGCTGTAAAAGCCTTTCTATATTTATCAATTTTGAAGAGTGTGTGATTGGCTTTTGGAATGGCACACTAAAGATTAGACTCTATAAATATATATTTTCATACCCTAATAATTCATCAGTCATTGAAGACAAACATGTTTGTTCCATTGTTCACAACTCCAACCACATACTCACAGCATCACCAAATCACAACCTATACCAGTCATGTACCAAAATCAAATACCACTTACCAAATACCATCTGCAATTCTATATACAATGTATATACTTTACATACACAGATATCTAAAAAATGTCAAAAGAAAAGTATTCTGATACCAACCACTTCTGTTCCACAGTCGCACGACTCCCCATTATCCAACACTCTATTTCCACACAAAGAAGGGTCCACCAGAGGCTTCATGTTAGGATGTGTCAAGAGGCACAAAGCTCCAGTCCTCATTATGAAATTCTGGAATTCCATCGAACTGCAATCGCTGAAGCTCTTTGAATTAGCGGCCATCCTGAACATAGGAATATACACGGTTAATTCACATTATTATGACCACTTCCTACTTTCAATGTGGGCAGCGTGTAGCTCATGAAGGAAGTCGTGTGTGGTGAGCTGGGTTGGTGGGTATATAAGGTGTGCAATAGACTGTCCGCACACATATCCCTCGTTGCTGTCATGAGTAAATAAGGTGATTTATCAAGAGTTGCAAAAAGGGATGATTATTGGCTTTCAGGATAAGGGTGGGGATGGCAGTATTTCTAAAACTGCTTTGTGAACTGTTCATTCGCTGCTGTGGTGAAAGTGTATCGTGAGTGGACAAATGGCACCATTGTGAATAAGTGATGTGGAAACTGCAGAGGTCCACCTGCCAGTGATGTGAGAGATGAAAGTCAGCTACAGAGATGCATGAGGGTGGACTGACACGCTACAGTGGAGCCACAGTGAACCAGGACTACCACATGTGTGTCTACAACATTTCAGAAAACCCCACTGCGTGTGGAGCTCCAAAGCAGATGGCTGGTCACTGCACCTCCGCTAACAAAGTTGTATCGACAGAAAAGGCTTACATTTTTGTGACAGCATCAGAATTAAACCTTCACTGATTGGCAAAGTGTTGCCTTCTCCAATGAGTTACGTTTCCTGCTTTCAAGAATGGATGGACATTGGCATGACAGGTGAGAAACAGCAGAGAACAAACACTCTGCAACCATTGCCTGAAGAACACAAGCTGGTGGTGGCAGTGTTATAGTCTGGCGAATGGATTTCTCATGGACCACTCATCCATGGAAGACACTCAACCGATTTCATGTACACCCATACATGCTGTCTTCACTGAGGCAGATGGGATCTTCCATCGAGACAATGTGACATGTCACATGGTTAAAATGTCTAACGTTGGTTGGAAGAGCATAAGCAAGACTTCCAAGGATTACCCTGGTCCCCTAATTCCCCAGAATTGAACCCAACTGAGAAACTGTGGGACCAACTTGATCATTGTGTTTGCTCCATGGATCCTTTCCACACACCCTCCAGTAGCTGTGGGATTCACTGCAGTCAGCATGGCTCCAGATACCTGTCACAACCTAACAGGACTTCATTGAGTCACTCCTAGCACTTCTAGCTTCTGTTTCTGCAACATAGGGGGCTACTTTGGATATTACCTGGTGGTCATAATAATGTCACCCGACTTTATTATATATGTGTAAAATGATGCCATATTACCCATGTTGAAAGTCCATCTGCCACAAGAAGGAAGCTTCATTTAGATGGACCTCTACAATAAAACAAGCTTTTAAAGCTTGGGCCTAGGCCTACAAAATATATGCAGGATAGGTAGGAACCAGCTGTAGGGTATATTCAGAAATGTCTGTGACTGAAAATCAGTTCTGTTCATCTAAATGGGGTTCTTTTAGTGGCAAGCACATAGATTTGTGTAACCAGATGAATTGGACAGTCAAAGAAATTTCTGCAAAAAAACCGCAGCATGTCAATTTAGTCTTATTTTACACTAATTAATAAAAAGAAGACGAGAGGAGTGCATGACCAAGATGGAAGCACTTACCATCCCCAATAGTACAATACATACAGCAAAGTAAGGTTAAATTCACACTATGTCCAGGGCTTATGCTCAGCAGGACTGGCCATGGACTTCTATTATGACGGAAAGCAATACGGAATGCCTCTTATAGGCTTCCGTGGTGCATGCCGTCATAGAATTCCGTTATGATCCGTGGTAGCAGAATCCATAACAGGGTTCTTTGATAACCCGAACATGTGAAAACACAAGTTTGCTCATCACTAAGCAGGATCATTTTTTAATGTATAGAGTGTTGCATGAAATTATATACCTACACAGTTGCCCATGTCTGTCATTAAAAGAGTTTACTGCACTGTACATATTTTCATGCAGTTATATTAAAAAGTGCCATCTGCAACATTTTCAGTTCAGTTGAGTCTGCAGGATCACAACACATCCTGGCTGAATATATGTCAGAAGGACACCCCTTTGGCATACATATGCCCATTAACTTCTTGGCCACATTGGTGTAAGTCAATACATATACATCAACCAGCCACCACAATATAAAATCCTCATGACCTAATAAAGTCAGATACATGCCCAGGTATAGCTTTCTAAGTGTATTCCCCATTATTAAATCAACTATAATTCAATTCAGACCTATTCTACAGCACTGAATATACAACTACTAATACAAAGCCAACTTACATTACGTTGACATCCATGATACAGGGAGAAGCTGGACAGGTACATTCCCTGGAGTCATGATGCATTCCAACATTGTGGCCCAATATATGAGAAATTAGGGAGGAGAATTTCTCTAGGGACAATCCTCTTGGAAACTGCATGCATGAAACAGAAGTGAAATACTGATAATGCAACATTGCCATTAATGGGGTTATCCAACTAATTTAAAACTGCTTCTTACTCACAGTTCTAGAAGACATGCTTCCCTTTCTGTTGGTGGGCAGCTGCTCATCAAGAACCTGTATCTCCCAGGATGCACTGTAATTAACTCTTGTTAACCCTGTCTTCCCTATATAGCCCCAGAGGTACATATGGTATGTAATGCCCCCACACTTTCCCTCTCTACTGTACATAGAGAGTTATATATTTCTATGAATTTAGAAGTAGGGATGAATGGATGAAAGATGTTTGGACCTGCTTCTCTATGAGATCACTACACCAGCACTGAGAGGTGAGTGATAGGAGCTCTTATTCTACCACTGACTGCAAGAGAAGGTGGACCAGAAGGAGAAACAGCAGGGGGTGCTACCAGAGAGGAAAATGTCAATTTTCTCAGCAAAAAAAAATAAAAATGAAAATAAAGGTAATTCATAATATCTCAGATAGATGATGATGACGTTTCGGTCATGGTGACCTTTTTCAAGTCTCATCAAAGTATAATGCTGAAGGGGTTGGTGCCATCAATTATTTTAGTTTTTTCTGAGACAATGGCAAATCATGTATAAATACCTCTTGGAAGATTAAAAGATATATTTTTGATTTACATTTGCGTGTGCACTGAATCTACTTAATACTGGAATTGGGTTGAAGAACCCTTTCTAGTCGCACCGCACTACTATATGGTGTACTTTTCCCATATATTCACACTTGCACTATAGAGTATTGTCGGACCTGTAACTGATAAGCCGTAGCCCTCCTCCTAGTGCATTTACATCTAGTTTATCTCTGATTCTTAACTTTAGGTCTACAAAAACAGATTTTCTGGCCAATTATTGGGAAGGAGCATTCGTAAAGGTGCCGCAGATCACTGTTAAACTGGCAAAATGCTTGTTCATCAGGTAAAATGATTGTCGGGGTAGACACCTCACTCACCATTTCTGGGCAGCACAGCGTCCTATGTAATCAGCGATCTGCTGCTCAGAAACAATGAATCTGTATGGGAACGACGAGCAATACCCATCGCTCTTCCTCATCCAGAGGTGGTGATTGCTGCATGTAAATGCAGCTCTTCACCTTCACTAACGAGCGCAACTATCGGGAAGGAATGCTTCAACCTTTACCCCAAACTACTCAATATGTCCCAGCATACACAAAAAACATTTATTACAAAAACATTTTTTTACATAGTCTTCTAAATGTAAATGATCTTTCCAATGTAGTCAACATAGTTATGTACTGTAGGAAAACTTTTATGAAAAATTAAGGATCATAGGTTCTACAGGATCCCATTAAAAACTTAAAAATACACAATGATCCCCTTCCAAAGCCAAGTTCAGAATATAAAAAGCGAATGGTTATTTTGGTCTCTGCTTTGTGCTACATGCCTTTGGTAATACACAGAGATAAAGCACAGATATGACATAGTAGGATGATAAAAGCTTCAGCGATGTAACAGCACAAAGATGATCTACTCATTGAAGAGGATAAAGAACTAGCTGACTGCCTCAATGAATACTTCTGTTCAATTTTTACAAAACAAAATGAAGGAGAAGGACCTCAGTTAGGGAGGAAGACTAATGAATCCTTTGATGCATGTGTCTTTACAGAGGAAGAGGTTCTATGTCAGCTGTCTAAAATGAATACAAAGAAATCGCAGGGGCCTGATGGGATACACCCAAAGCTATTAAAAGAGCTTAGAGGTGTACTAGCAAAACCATTAACAGATTTATTTAACCAATCACTGGTAACAGGTGTCGTCCCAGAAGATTGGAAATTAGCAAACGTTGTGCCAATTCACAAGAAAGGTAGTAGAGAGGAATCAGGCAACTATAGGCCGGTAAGCCTGACATCAATAGTGGGGAAATTGATGGAAACCATACTCAAGGAGAGGATTGTGGAACATCTAAAAACCCATGGGTTGATTGATAAAAAACAGCATGGGTTTACTTCAGGGAGATCATGTCAAACTAATCTTATTTACTTTTTAGATTGGGTGACTAAAATAATAGATGGCGGAGGTGCAGTAGACATCGCTTATCTGGACTTTAGTAAGGCTTTTGATACTGTCCCACATAGAAGGCTTATCAATAAACTGCAGTCTTTGAGCTTGGGCTCACATATTGTTGAATGGATTAGGCAGTGGCTGAAGGACAGAAAACAGAGGGTTGTAGTCAATGGAGTATATTCAGACCATGGTATTGTTACCAGTGGGGTACCTCAGGGATCTGTTCTGGGACCCATATTCTTTAATATCTTCATCGGCGAAATTGCAAAAGGCCTCAATGGTAAGGTGTGTCTTTTTGCTGATGACACAAAGATTTGTAACAGGGTTGATGTTCCTGGAGGGATACACCAAATGGAAAAGGATTTAGGAAAACTAGAGGAATGGTCAAAAATCTGGCAACTAAAATTTAATGTTGATAAGTGCAAGATAATGCACCTGGGGCGTAAAAACCCAAGAGCAGAATATAAAATCAGTGATACAGTACTAACCTCAGTATCTGAGGAAAGGGATTTAGGGGTCATTATATCAGAAGACCTAAAGGTGGGCAGACAATGTCATAGAGCAGCAGGTAATGCCAGCAGAATGCTTGGGTGTATAGGGAGAGGCATTAACAGTAGAAAGAGGGAGGTGCTCGTGCCGCTCTACAGAGCACTAGGGAGACTCATTTGGAGTATTGTGTGCAGTACTGGAGACCATATCTGCAGAAGGATATTGAAACTTTGGAGAGAGTTCAGAGAAGAGCTACTAAATTAGTACATGGATTGCAGGACAAAACTTACCAGGAAAGGTTATAGGACCTTAACATGTATAGCTTGGAAGTAAGAAGAGACAGAGGGGATATGATAGAAACTTTTAAATACATAAAGGGAATCAACACGGTAAAAGAGGAGAGAATATTTAAAAGAAGAAAAACTGCTACAAGTGGACATAGTTTTAAAGGGAATCTGTCACCAGGTTTGAGCCCTGTCAGCTAAACATATGCTGACGTTCAGGGTCTCATTAGCATGCCTAATATGGGCTCATCTAAACAAATGGTAGCGTAATTTTGTCAAAAAACAGGTTTAACTAACCTGTCAATCACACATATAAGGCTCAGGGAGTCCAGCGATGCAGGGTGCCGGGCGCAGACATTGCTGTATGTGGCCAGCGCGCTTCAAATGCTCGTGCCGCCTCTCCCTCCCTCCTCCTGCTGTAGCGCTGGCTCAGTACGCACACGGCGCGTGCGCACTTCACTTCAAGAAGCCGATCCAAGAAGTCCGCGCGTGCGCACAGGCATGCACCCGTGCGGACTTCTTGGATCGGCTTCTTGAAGTGAAGTGCGCACGCGCCGTGTGCGTACTGAGCCAGCGCTACAGCAGGAGGAGGGGAGGAGAGGCGGCACGGAGCATTTGGAGGCGGCGCTGGCCACATACAGCAATGTCTGCTGCCCGGCACCCTGCATCGCTGGACCTCCCCTGGGCTCCTTATATGTGTGATTGACAGGTTAGTTAAACCTGTTTTTTGACAAAATTACGCTACCATTTGTTTAGATGAGCCCATATTAGGCATGCTAATGAGACCCTGAACGTCAGCATATGTTTAGCTGACAGGGCTCAAACCTGGTGACAGATTCCCTTTAAATTAGAGGGGCAAAGGTTTAAAAGTAATTTCAGGAAATATTACTTTACTGAGAGAGTAGTGGACGCATGGAATAGCCTTCCTGCAGAAGTGGTAGCTGCAAATACAGTGAAGGAGTTTAAGCATGCATGGGATAGGCATAAGGCCATCCTTCATATAAGATAGGGCCTGGGGCTATCCATATTATTCAGTATATTGGGCAGACTAGATGGGCCAAATGGTTCTTATCTGCCAACACATTTTACGTTTCTATGTTTCTATGTTTCAATGAAGTTACAGCATGGGAATTATACAAATGTGATGTCACAGCACAATAATAAGGCAGACGATGACATCAGAGTACAGGAATAATGCACACCTATATGTCATCATGCACACAGTGACATCACTACATAGGAACAAAACATTGCAATGTCGCAGTAGAAGTTTAATTCACTCAGTGATGTCACCGCACAAGGATAAAGCATACAGTGATGTCACCGCACAAGGATAAAGCATACAGTGATGTCACAGAACAGCAAAAAATGATGCTGCAGTAAAGAGATGATAGACACAGCAAGGCATAACGTGACTATGGAAGGAAGTCCACTTAGGTTTCCATTATCCCTTCTATCTTACATTGGTCTCTGGACCCCCTAAGCTGATGGTTGGTGATGGTCCAACACAAATCATTACAATGAAATGTCAAAGCTGAAGGCGTAATTCTGCCCCTTTCTCATTTTGCCTTCTGCTGCGGAAAGGCCACAGATTAATAGTGGATCCCTGCAGCGATTGGTTTGTTCTCCAAAGTGACATTTTTCAACCATTATGTATTGTAATCGCAGTAGGATTTGCTGAAACTTCCCATATAAAATGTAATCATCAGCAATGATAATAATGATCATAATCTTCATCACCATAATCACAATCTACATCACAATCAGCGTCATAATCACACTCTCCTGACAATACGATATTTGGAATTACACTCTATTTTCAGGTAGTATCTATAGTAACACTTCTGTTTTCCATGTAGCATTTATGTGGAATTATACGCTCATACAGAGATGAATGATACCGTAAGTGCGGCTCCATTGTTGTTGGAGCACATCTGTCCAAAATAGGTTTTCGCAATGTCAGAACGTTGTCCACCACTAATAGAAAGAAAGAAGAAAACATTTAGCACCTATTCACACCGTACTGAATGTGCCCTTTTATGAACACGTGACCTGTGTTTTTTCAGATATATGCTGTACCTTAATCCTACCCTCTTGTTGTAACCTAAAGCAACTATGTGCGCTTATCGAAAGGTTCATTTGTTTTTTGTTACTTATATAGTGCTGACATATTCTAAGCACTTTAGTGACCGTTTTGATCACTCGCTGTTCCCAGGGGAGCTTACAATCTAAATTCCCTATCAGTATGACTTTGGAGTGTGGGAGGAAACCCACGCAAACACAGGGAGAGCATACAAATTCCATACTGATGTTGTCCTTGATAAGAAACCTATATAAAGCCCAATACAATTATCCAGGACCCACACCTGAACACATCAGGGAAAACCAACAAAAGGTAAAGGGGTCACTCAACAAGAAAAACACACGTGAATACAAAGTAATCACATCATTACATGATTTTATTGAAAATTTCACAAAAACATGATTGGCAAAAATCAAATGGGGAGAAAAAAGACTGGATCGCACATCCACAATGCTTAACCCTTGATATACGCTCTTCAGCTAAATACTATGATACTAAGCCCCCATATCGCATGCAGATAGTGGAGACATTAGTTTACATTTTGATCAAAAGGTAGTAAGCCCACTCAACTCACGGAGACAACCGTGACGTTGGTGAGTGGGCTTACTACCTTTTGATCAAAATGTAAACTAATGTCTCCACTATCTGCATGCGATATGGGGGCTTAGTATCATAGTATTTAGCTGAAGAGCGTATATCAAGGGTTAAGCATTGTGGATGTGCGATCCAGTCTTTTTTCTCCCCATTTGATACATGTTAATCTTCCTTCTTGTTTATTCCTGGCATCAGCACTCCTCCCACATTGCCACAGGCGGTTTTAATTAGTTAGCAGGAGACTGCATAAGAGTGTGAGTGACCTACTAGTGTTAGTCCTGGTTTCTGTTAGTACTGAGCAGGTTGCATTAGGCTCCTGTTCAGACGGTGCTATCCTGCATGGTGGCCTCTGTTGTCGTGGTGCTTTTCTGGCTGGCCTGCGTTGCTGCGGCCTGCTGGGATGGTGCCACGTGTCGCCATGCAGCATGGCGCCTCCGTCAGATTATGGACAGAGTAGATACCTGCTCTAGGAGACAACCGTGACGTTGGTGAGTGGGCTTACTACCTTTTGATCAAAATGTAAACTAATGTCTCCACTATCTGCATGCGATATGGGGGCTTGGCTCATTAGCCACATACGGCATGGCGCCTCCGTCAGATTATGGACAGAGTAGATACCTGCTCTAGGAGACAACCGTGACGTTGGTGAGTGGGCTTACTACCTTTTGATCAAAATGTAAACTAATGTCTCCACTATCTGCATGCGATATGGGGGCTTAGTATCATAGTATTTAGCTGAAGAGCGTATATCAAGGGTTAAGCATTGTGGATGTGCGATCCAGTCTTTTTTCTCCCCATTTGATACATGATTGGCAAAAACACAAGACATTTAAAAACATTTGAAACCAAAATGACCCATGGTGGGTGGTCGGTGTAAAACAGTGATATTACATAATGTACACCCCATAAGGTGCATAAAGCATGATGGCAACACAACATCATCAGCACATTACAGCTACTGACCGCAAACTGAGCCACCGCACACGAACACCACCAGTCCCCTCCCCAACGCGCGTTTCGCGTTAGCTTTTTCAAGGGGGTACTGGCTGGTGTGGTGGGACTGGCCTTTTTAATGTATAGAGGTGCAGCATCATGTCCACTGATAGGTTAAACTGCATAGACCTTATTAACACGGTGATTCTATTGGTGGCCTCCAAATAACCTCACCTGAACCGAATCAAAGTGGTGGATGCTCGTTATTTGGCGCCTGCACTCCATCATGAACACCGGATTCGGGAGCCCGCCCAACCAGTCCGGACATGATGCAGCACCTCTATACATTTAAAAGGCCAGTCCCACCACGCCAGCCAGTACCCCCTTGAAAAAGCTAACGTGAAACGCGCGTTGGGGAGTTGACTGGTTGTGTTTGTGTGCGGTGTCTCAGTTAGGGGGTCAGTATCTGTAATGTGTTGCTGATATTGTGTGCCATCATGCTTTATGCACCTTATGTGGTGTACATTATGTGATATCACTGTTATGGCACTTTGGCTTTGATGTATTTATATATGAATTTTGATACCATTGGTTACTGAGCTCAAATTGTTTGCTTATATCAATTCTTACCACCAGATGCTGACCGTTAAAATTGCACTTGCACTTTATTATTGTACACCGACCACCCACCATCGGTCCTTTTGGTTATAAATGTTTTTAAATCTCTTGTGTTTTTGCCAATCATGTTTTTGTGAAATTTTCAATAAAATCATGTAATTATATGATTACTTTGTATTCACATGTGTTTTGCTTATTGAGTGACCTATTTACCTTTTGTTGGTTTTCTCAGATGTTGTCCTTGGTCGGATTTGAATCCAGGACCCCAGCTCTGCAAGTACCAGCGCTGACCACTGGGCCACAAACAGCAGTCTCCATGATGGAGCACGTACTACTAAAAGGTTTTGCCAGCTTGAAGATATTCTCCACTCTTGTGCCCATGAAGTAGTTGTGAGAAGGCACCAGGTGCCTTAGTAGACGATAGATACGTGTCATTAAGGTGCCTAGCCTCTGTGAAATGAACCGGTAACGTTTCGTCAGTAATCCTGGGTTAGTAGTAGTTTAGCTGCTGGCTACAGCTGATCCAGGCCAGGTTTCATTGGAGTAGTCAAAGAGCAGGGTGGGATGACTACTCCCACGTATCCAGACCAGGTTTTTGCTGGCCTATATAAGCTAGGAAGCCCAGGAGACCTGTGGTTCCTAGTCTGGATGTGTAATAGACTGGGAGTACAGCTGTGTGGAGGATTTCAGCCTGCTGATGCCAAGCCTCTTCCCCCTCAAGCTGGTGGTGGAAACCAAGAACTACAGAGGACTGTGTCAGACCACTTCACATGGACTGTGGGTTTTTGTGGGTTTACATGCTGAAGTAAGCGAGTTTTTGGTGAAACCGTTTTGGACAAAATAAAAAGGCTATTGGTTGAACTATATCTGAAGTCACCATTTGAGCTGATCGCCACATAGTGTAAACTAAATAATAATGACCCGTAATATAGTGTCAGCTATATAGCAGTATGCACAAAATAATACCAATCACTTTGCAGTAGTCCTTGACTACTTACTAGTACTAATGTGCCCATACAAACTTGTCAGTCAGGTGCCTGTGCCAAGCAAAGGTTGTCTGGTCCAAATATACGACACATTTGTCTCCTCTCTGCTCATGCGCTGCTCTGCTGTCTACTGCTGTAGGGGCTCATGCACGCAAGTAGAGATGAGCGAAGTTCTTGAAAATTCGATTCAGCAGCTTCGCCGAATAAATTTGCTTCATGACGAATTATATTGTCACGAAGCGCATTTCTTTGTAAGTAGCGGGTGCAATGATGGGAAACGGTGATTCTGCCCCTCATTATTGAACCCCTCAGATGCCGCATCTGACATTAATATTAAGGACTTTCAGGGGTCAATAATAATATACAATTATACTTGCCTTATCTATTTGAGCGTTAAGAGGCCACCGCGGCCATCTTGCTTGAAGATCCAGCATGAAATCTCACCTTGTGCGTGATGACGTCATCACACAGGCCAGCGGGGTGACGTTAAACATCACTGTGCACGGGGTTTCACACAGGATATTCATGTGCGATTTTTACTGCCATTTCAGGGAAAATTGATTTGAGACCAAGAAGCACAGGGTAATTCGGGTTTGCAGTGAATCGAATTTTCCCTGAAATTCGGATTGAAGTCCACTTTAGATACTTCAATTCGCTCAACACTACACACGACCGTTGGCTGACTTTCGGTCCTCAAATTGCGGATGTGCAAAACACGATACTGGCCTGGTGTGCATTCCACATTTTGCAGAACGGAACGCCTGGCCCCTAATAGAACAGTTCTATCCTTGCCCGTGCAGACAAGAAAAGGATATGTTCTATAATTGTGCGGAAGGCACAGAACGGACGTGCGTATGTGCTGTCCACATCTTTTGTGTCCCTATTAAATGAATGGGTTGCATCCAACCCACAATAAATGCAGATCGGATGCGGCCCAAAAATACGTTTGTGTGCATGAGACCGAACAGGAACGTATATTTCAGCAGCCACTTCAAGGTAGCCCTCACCTCTTGTTTCCTCTCTACAGTCAGAAATCAACAGTGGAGAAGTCACAGCAGAAAGTGAATTATTGGACTGAATCCTATATGCTTGCCATGGGGTGGGCTAGTCAGGATCTGCATAAAAAGGTCCATGTGTTATGGTGGCGGGGTCAAGACCCATAAGCCATATGCCTTCCGAGTTATATGGTGGCCAGCCTGGTTATAGTGTATCTGAGATGCCACATTGTCATAAAGGTAAACAGGTCCATCTAGACTTCTCTAGGTGAAGAAGAGCTGAACAGGAAAGTCAGTACTTACACAATTAATAAAGGAATATTGAAACTTCTCGGGTTAGATGGTAATCCAGAGAGCCATTCTATGAAGTTCTCCAGTGTGTCACTTACACTATCCGCTATGACACATAGATTTGACTCTGTCCAAAGATCAATAGTAGATAGAAATATCTTCAAGTTAAGTGGAGCAAACTTCTAAAAAAAAGAGCATGAATATGTAATAAAAGATTAATGGACCACCGATAAGACAGAACAGTTTTCCTTATCTTTTTATTAAATTAAAAGAGTTTTATCTTTGTTACTTTTCTTCCATTTTAATGTCTTTTTTTATATAATTTAGTTAATCATGTCAGTTAATGGACTTGTCTCATCTGGAAACCCCCTCCTCAAATCAAAACCACCCATACTGGGAAGCTGCAAGGGACCATGCATTTAGATGCAGGCTATATGATGGACAACCATGTAACACAGGTGTCAGCAACCTCTGACACTCCTGCTGTCGTGAAACTACAATTCCCAGCATGCACCTTACACTTCTATGGGAGTTCTGAGAACAACTGAGCAAGTGTGATTGCTTGGAGTTGTAGTTTCACAACAGCTGGAAAGTTGGAGGTTGCTGACCTCTGATGTAACGCATGGTGCCACCAAGTGGGCTCCGCATTCTTGCTTATAGAGAAGGAAATGAAGTAAAGAACCTACTCTCTGACATCAATGTGTCCTTGTGGGAAAACAGCTTTAAAGCATACAAAAGGTCACAACATAGTTACATACAGTAGTTAATACAACTGAAAAAAAGACATAAAAGCATGAAGTTCAACCAAGGTATGGGTGGAGATGTGAATTTAGGAGAAGGTAGTGAGAACCCAACTTCTACAAATTGGTTTTAAGAAATGATCTAAGCCTTTTTTAAAGCTGTTCCCTGTTCCTGCTGTGACCACCCCCTGAGGTAGACTACTCCACAGATTCACAGTTCTTATTGTGAAGAAGAAGCTTTGATGCCTCTGGAGAATGAATGTTTCCTTCTCAGTCGGAGACAGTGCCCCTTGTCTTTGAGGGAATTTTGCAAGAAACAGCTTTTCACTATATATTTTGTAAAGGTCATTTATAGATTTAAATAAGTTTATCATGTCCCCTCTTAGACATCTCTTCTCAAGACTAAATCAACTTCTTCATAACTAAGACCCTCCATGCCCCTTATCAGTTTAGTTGCTTTCCTTTGTGCTTTTTCCAGCTCCAGAGCATCCTTTCTATGGACTGGTGCCAGGAACTGAACAGCATATTCCAGATGAAGCCGCACCAACGCTTTGTAAAGTGGTAATATTGCATCCCTGCCCCGTGGGTCCATGCCTCGTTTAATACATGACAATATCCTGGCTAGCCATAGAAGCAGCTGATTGACATTGTATGCTGTTATTTAATCTACAAGGACACCCAATTCCTTCTCTACAAATGACTCTCCCAGCATTACTCCCCCTTTAGGACATATGATGCATACAGCTTGGAAGCAGCTGATTTATGAAGGTTTTCATGCCATATTTATGGAGTAAAAAGTCACAAATTATGAGGCATGCCATAATTGCGCTATAATTTGTGACTTTTCTGACTGCTTTTCAAATGTGGCAAATGTAGGCTGTTTCTTAGCAGAAGTGGTGTGGTTTTTCACAACCCATTAGATTTGCTATAATATCTGTATAGATTTGAATTTCTGGCCCACGGACTGCTGTCCAATGTGTCAAATTTATTAAGAGGCCTGTACCTTTTAATAAACATGGGTATTTTCCATTGATGGACGTTATAATAAGACTGGAAGCCAGTCTTAGTATATCTGCTCCACCGTGTCCATTATTGAATATCGTTGTACAGTTCGGAGCTGCATTCACAATTCTGCTGGCTACTACTGGAGCTCTAACAGCATAGTCGAGGTCTTATAAAGAAGTGGGGGAGTTATTTTCCATCTATTAGTAGAGTGACTATTATACAAAAGCGCAAATCAACAGAGCACATACTGTACAGATACTCAACCAGCAAGAAATGCATGGGGATCTCAGCTCTGAAGTCTACAAAATTGAGAATGCAGCTCTGGACTGATAAACAGGCTGTTACTCGGGATTTTATATAGCTTAATAAAAGGTTTGTCCCACAAAAAAATATTCTACAGTTTTCAAACCAGCACCTGGATCTGAACATATTTGTAATTGCACGTAATTAAAAATGTATTATAGCTACTGAGTTGTTCACTGAAATCTGAAATCCTCTTTTTCTAAATTCTCTGATGGAATCACATGCTCAGTTCCATCCTTTAACTGCCAACAGCTGCAGCAGACAGGACACACCCTCTTAGAAAGGACACAAATTAAAATACATCTAGCAGAACAATTGGAGCAATGAATGGAGATACAGGACTGGTTACAGCTTTGTTAAAAAGAGGTTGTCATGTTCTACATGTTGTCTATTTTTCATTTTTTATATCAGTCATAAGATAATACCATATAATATGTACAGCATAAAATAGAATGTAATACATTTGCACCAAAACAGAAAAACAGCTGTACTTACTGTGTTAACGTAACTAAATACTTGCAGTAGAGTAGTAATGACAGTTTTTGGACTGCCACCTAGGACTTTGTACTGTAATAGATATGTGAACAAAAATGATATATATTATATCATTATTATAACATGAACCAGTGGCATACTGGTAAACATGGACCTGCTCACATTATTGACAAAATGTTTAGTACCTATACGACTTTGACCAATATGCATCAAAGGTGTACATATGGCATAGGTACAGGGGGCGTCAACATCCAAAGGCCCCATAGCCTGCCACTAAACATAGCCATAAATTCCTCTAATAAAAAGACAGTAGTCCATATCTTCATGCTGAAATCAATTCCCTTATTCCAGCCATTAAACTCTAGGAAAAGATGTTCCAAAACTGTTATTTCTAAATAGGGATAAAACTGTTATTTACTAAATCAGTTATTTCAGCAGAGCTCAGGTCCCCTTTAAATACAGGCAGAACCTCAAGTTGATTTCCACACTTTCATACTTACCAAGTCATTTTTCCAGAAGCCTCTTTGAAAATGAAAGTGAAGCAAGCACTATGTGTTCCATAGATGGTGTCCCCACTCAGGCTATTCCTGGGGTTGGGGCTACATGGCCATCTTGACCACAACACAGGTTGCACAACCAATAATCATTGTATAGCAGGGCAGCCATTGAACTGAATGTAGTTGAGCACAACTCACAAGTTGCCGTGGCTGTGACTCTAGAATCGCAAAAAAAGTTAAAAACTGATGAATTTTTTGCAATTCTGTGGTGAAATGAAAGTCGTTCTGCAACCCCATTCAGTTCAATGGCTGCCCTGCTACACAGCAAATGTTGGCTGCACGACATCTGTCGCAGCCAAGATCACCATAGCCTTTAAGGGGTTTTCCAGGAATTGAGAAAATCAAATGACTTACATAATACGTTATCATAAATATATTCTCAAATACCTTTCATTAGTTATAATGACTTGTTTTGTCTAGGGAGCAAGTCTTAGGGTACTTTCACACTTGCGTTATTCTTTTCTGGCATAGAGTTCCGTCGTCAGGGCTCTATGCCGGAAAAAAAATGATCAGTCACGTCCCCATGCCTTCTGAAAGGATAGAAATCCGTTTCCAGGATGCATCAGGATGTCTTCAGTTCAGTCACTGTCAGTCGTTTTGGAAAGAGGAAATACCGCAGCATGCTGCGGTTTTATCTCCACCCAAAATGCCGGAACACTTGCAAAAAATAAATGGCGGATCCGTTTTGAAAGACGGATCCAGCATTGCAATGCATTTTTCTGCCTGATCAGTCATGAAAAGGTGACACGCGTTTACATACAGTTTGCCCGATCCATGTTATAACCATGTTATAAGGGAAAATAATAAAATCTACACAACACTGAACCCAAACCCGAAATTCAGTGAAGAAGTTCGGGTCTGGGTACCACATTCAGTTTTTATCACGCGCGTGCAAAATGCATTGCACTCGCATGGAAAAAACTGAACAACACAACGAAATCGCAGTAAAAACTGAATGAAATTGCGTGCGCACTCGCGCGGGTTTCCCGCAATGCACCCGGGACACATTCGGAGCAAATCCGGGACGCCCGTGTGAGAGAGGCCTTACTGCACCAGGATTGCAAGTGCCCAAAGGGCAGTCCCTTCACATGCAGCGCGCAGGGCTCTCTGCACTGTATACTCCACAGCCCCTCCTCTTTGCTCTTTAATGACAGCTGCCTCGCCCAATCAGAAGACAGTAAGAGCCATCACTGAGTCAAAACTGCTGACAGACTCACTTTAACAGACAGCTGAACAATAAAAGTGCTAAATGGAATTGAATAAAGGAGTTGTCCTTGCTTTGGTAAGGATAAACCATGACTAGCTGATCGGCAGGGGTCCACCAACACACACCCCCGGCGATCAGCTGTTCGGTGTAGCTCCGTCACAGGAAGTCAGCACTGGAACGTCACAGCTCTGTCAACCGTGTAGTGAGCAGCGCTATCACTGTAGCACTGCTCCCATTGACTTGAACTAAGGAGGATAGGCCGTCACTTAGTAAAGCCTGGACAACCCCTTTAAGTCAAGCCAAGGTGTGTTTTTTATAGCTACAGCATCCTCTGGTCTAAGACCACACAAGATCAAGTCTAAGGAGGACCAAACAGTATACAAATACTAATACTCACTGCTTCCAGTGTGACAAACAAGGACACCGTTATATATCGCCTCATACTAACAATGAATGATTTAATCTGAAAGACACAAACCATAAACTAAGAAGTAATAGAGCCTAGGGAACCCTACACAGAAGCCATTGTTCTAATTCCACTGTATTCATGAAGGAAATGCCGCCCCCCCCCCCACCGCCGCCTCCCGGTTCTCTCACCAGTGACGGTATGCATGTAGATACATAGGTGAGGAGAGGCAGGAGAAGTACATTCATACCTCTTACATACCTTATGAACGGCCTTTAATGGTTTCCAAAGCCTCTGCTGATAGGTGTGAAGGCTCAGATCTGTATCATTCTCTAATGTGATAATGGCCGCCACTTCAGAGGCCTCCATTTTGTATATCAAATGTAGAAACCCAGATGTCCTCTGTATTGGCTCAATAATAAAGCTTTCATTCATAGATTCTATAATTCCCCTGAAAACGGAAAAATATTGCGTCAAAGTCAACGTGAGGACTCAAGCCAATGCCCATCTTATCGGAGCATGGATCTGTGATGTGGGACGGCACGTATATCTACGGACCGCTGACTTTATATGGCATGCAGCATGTGAATTACCACATGGCAGCTTGTAAAGTAATTACAGGTCCTTATTCATGAATCCTAGGCCTTACAAAATGTAATAATTTACAGTAAAGGGCTTAGTGGAAGTTCAATATCACCTCTTATAGTCGAGTACTGCACAAGGTGCACTGGATCCACTGCTTTTTAGACCCATAACTTTGGCTTATTTATGAAAATAGCAGCAAAAAAGAAGTTTGGACCATGACATTCATGTCATTTTTAGTGTAGATTAGAAAGTTCTGACTTAATTCAATGTAATAAATGACGCCTCCATGAGACGCAACAACGTACAGTATAAGTCATGTAAATGGAGTTTTCTAACCATGCAGCAGATACTTCCATGGAGCATTTCAGAACATGCCATGGACTCTAGCTCATGATCAGCTTTGCAGGATAATAGGCTGAAATGGATGTGATGTCTATGATTCCACAGCATGCAGGTCCATAGCAATGCAAATAGTGAAATCTACCGCAGTATCTGCAGCGAAATCCACGAGAATCGTGCTGAAGCTTCCATGTGGGTTTGCTGCTACAGACATTTTATGCTATTCTTGAACTCGCCCAACAATTAAAGGGAGTCTGCCACCTTCAAAACCAGTTTCAAAGTTAGCACACCACCATGGAGGGTAGATGCCCCAAAACACAACTTTACCCTTTTCTGTGAAAAATCTGTTCCTCAAACCTGAGAAATGCTTCTTTTTGTTTTATGCAAATAAGGTTTTTGGTGCACCGTAGGCAGAGCCATTTGGTTTGGTGCACCTGGCTTGCCCTGCACCATCTCTACTAGCTTTGAAACCTTTGGGGCTGGTCAATCAAACAAGAAGAGGAGGCACTAGGAATGTTCCTGACGGAGCCATGGTGCACCAAATGGAGCAGTCCTGTCCACGCTGCAGCAAAAACCTTATTCGCAATAAAATAAAAAGAAGTGTTTCTCAAGTTTAAAGAACCAGATATTCACAAGAAAAGTATGCTTATGCTTTGGCACACTTACCCTGCATGGCAGTATGTTTAATTTGACATTAATTTGGAGGTGACAGATTCCCTTTAAGTATTGATGATAACCTATCTTCAGAATAGTTCAATAATATGTGACTGGTGGGGGTCCTAGTCCTAGCACCCCCACTGATCAGTTGTTGCAAGGTATCCTCGGTCTGTGACATCACATTTCTCAATTAGCCATTGTGCGGCTCATTCACATTTAAGTGAATGATAATGAGCTGCAATATCAAGCCCAGCCGCTATACAATGTACGCCACTAGGACTAGTGTTGAGCGAACTCGAACTACAAAGTTCGGGTACGTACCGAACTTTGCGAGTTCGGGTGCCCGGACCCAAACCCGAACTTTGCAGCAAAAGTTCGGGTGTGAGTTTGGTGTTAGGGCATTTAATAAAGCTTGTTGAAAGGCTGCAGGGCATTCAATCAACAAGCTTTTAAGCTGTGGGCACTTAGAAGCCATCACAGCCATGCCTAGTAATGGCATGGCTGTGATTGGCTGGTGCACCATGTGACCCAGCTGCTATACAAGCTGGATCACATGTAGCACCGCCCATCTGCTCTGAGTAGTGCAGGGACAGGAAGCAAGCAGCTGAAGCGAGGGAGAGTATTAGGAATCTCATCTGGCTATTTATTCTGTGGGTGACTTATAGTAATTTTTTGGTGGGTGCAATGCACTAGCTTTGCACCCCTGACACAGAAATATAATAATTAATCTGGCTGGTAAATATGTGGGTGACCTATTGCAATTTTTTTTGTGGGTGCAATACACCATCTTTGTACCACTGACACAAAAATATTATGTTAGATCGGTGGGTGACATATACCCATTTTTGGTGTGAGGTACACCTGCACTGCATACGTGACAGGAAAATGAATATAGTTAATTTGTCTGTTAGATCGGTGGATGACATGTACCCATTTTTGGTGTGGGGTATACCTGCACTGTGTACGTGACAGGGAAATTAATATAGTTAATCCTTCTGTTAGTTCGGAGCGTGACATAGAGTATACCCATTTTTTGTGTGAGGTACACCTGCACTGCATCCGTGAAAGGGAAATTAATATAGTTAATCCGTCTGTTAGATCGGTGGGTGACATAAACTAATTTTTGGTGTGAGGTACACCTGCACTGCATACATGACAGGGAAATTATTATAGTTAATCTGCCTGTTAGATCGGTAGGTAACATAACCCTTTTTGGTGTGGGGTACACCTGCACTGCATACGTGAAAATTAATATAGTGAATCTGTCTGTTAGTTCAGTGGGTGACCTCAAAGAATGAGGAGAGCATCAAATAAGGGACGTGGCCCTGGTCGTGGTGCTGCTGTTGTTGGTGGAGCTCCTGTTGCAGGGAGAGGATATGGTCGATCTGTGCCAGCTACACACCCAAATTAAACCCCTTCCTCAGGTGCACGTAGGTGACAGGACGTTTAGCGTTATTTTGTAGGCCCGAATACCAGTGTACGAATGGTGAGGCCAGAACAAGTAGAGGCGGTAGCAGATTGGGTGGCTGACAGTGCCTCCAGTTCCTTCAGATTGTCTCCCACCCGGTCCCCTGCTGAAAGCCCTGAAAGCGCAGAGTTGGCACCTGCAGCCCATGGGCATCTGTCTTTTACCTCACCCCCTTGCAAATCAGCCAAGCAGTCTGAGCCCCAAGTCATGCAGCAGTCTCTTATGCTTTTTGATGACTCTGCTGGGAGGGTTTCCGTCGACCATCCACCTAGCCCTGCCCCAGGATGTGGACATGGGAGGACCACCGCAGCACGACTCTGATGATGACGAAACAGGTGCCAACTGCTGCAGCTTTCAGGAATGTGCAGACCGGCAAGGAGGGCAAGGATGAAAAGTGGGTGGAGGATGATGTGGAGGATGATGAGGTCCTAGACCCCACATGGAATGAAGGTCATGCGAGTGACGTGTGCAGTTCGGAGGAAGAGGTGGTGGTCACACAGAGCCACCAGCACAGCAAAAGAGGGAGCAGGGTGCAAAAGCAGAGTGGCCGTTTCCTAGCCAGTACGCCTGCTACAACCCACCACACCCAGGGACTGAGCACACTAAAGCCAGCTTCAAGGAGTTCCCTGGCATGGCAGTTCTTCAGACAATGTGCTGACAACAAGATGCGAGTGGTTTGCACGCTGTGCAATCAGAGCCTGAAGCGAGGCATTAACGTTCTAAACCTGAGCACAACCTGCATGACCAGGCCTCTAAGTGCTAAGCACAAGCTGCAGTGGAGTACAGACCTCAAAAACCACAAAAGATCTAAAACTCCTCTTGCTCCCTCTTCTGCTGCGGTCTCGGCCTCTTCCTCCCCCTCTGGAGTGACAGTGGCACCTGCCACCCCGCAAACAGAGGATGTGGCAGCAACACCACCACCATCGTCACCGTCACAAGCATCTCCACACTGTCCCATGGAAGCGTTCAGCTGTCCATCCCCCAAACACTATAGAGAAAGAGGAAGTACCCCCGCCCCCAACCGTCTGGTGGAGACGGAGACTTTTAATAACCTTATGGTGGTAGCTTTCCCACAGTACGTGGTTACCAGCCGCCACTACTTTTCCAGGCAAGCAATCCCTGCCCTGCACAACCAAGTGATGGACAAAATCAGGTTTGCACTGTGCAACGCCATCTGTGGCAAGGTCCACATAACCACCGATATGTGGACCAGTAAGCACGGCAGGGACGTTTTAGCCAATGTGGACAAGCTCATGTTGAATAAAATGAACCCGGCATGGATCCCACAGGATTTGTCCGTACCTTGTGCTGAATAGACAAGTATACCGGCCGCACCAAGCCATTGTTATACTCCAGCGCACTTTCTCTGTGCATTCTCTTTTCCATTTCCCAATGTTTTGGGGCCTTCCCAAATTTATAAAAAAAATGAATAAATAAAGGGGGGGGGGGGGAGTCTTGGCTATCTCCTTGTTCTCTGCATCTTCCATCTACACCACCATGTCTACCGCCTCCTCAACCTCCCACTCCACCTCCGCCTCCTTGTTCACGATTATTATTATTTATTTTTTTCTATTCTATGTTATTTTAAGTAATTTCTCTATCCACATTTGTTTGCAGGAAAATTGTCCTGCTCTTACCCCCCCCCCCCCCCTCCCCATTTTGCTTTTTTGCAGCCCTCTAGCGGGACCCGAACTTTGACCCGAAGTTCAGGCGAACCCCGCGAACCTGAACATCCACGGGTCAGCTCATCCCTAAACAGGACCCTTCAAACAGCTGATCAGTGAGAGTCAGATCCCCACCGCTCAGATACTGATGACCTATTCTCATGAAAGATCCTGGAAAAACACTTTTAACCAACTTACTAGTTCTTGTTTCAAAAAAAAAAATTATAGAGGTAGATAGAGGATGGATACCGAAGTCCGAAACATGTCCTCAGGATAGCAGATGAGCCATTGGATTCCAGGATCCGTCCAGAATAGTAGCAATCACCCTGAAACAAACCAAGTATTGTTCATCACGATTTAACGTTAATTGGTCACTCACAACAATTCATAGTAACAGATCTTATTACAGCATAACTAAACATGTACTGTATGAAAACCTGGGCAGATAAGAACCAGAGCTGTTGCCAATAGCAACCAATCCAGTTTAAGCTATTATTTTTTTTAGTGCAGATCTAAAGAATAAGTCAATGATCAGATCTATGTCTATGAGTAACACATTCAGTTCTTGTCTGCATTAGTTTTCATACATGATCCATAGTGCTAAAACACAGGTATGCATTGGATTATATCATGATGTAAGACCAAGCATAAGAATTACCAACCATGCCCATCATGAACTTCGACAGCCATGTCTCCACTTTGTCATCAATGAATACTTTAAAATCGCTGGACAAAAATATCCTGCAAGTAAAAAAAAACATCACATGGACATCTATAATACAATGCATTTCAGTGTCTGTATACGACCACATTACAGATCAAGTGCTACTAGACAAAGGGGGCCCAATTCTGAATGGTCTCGTCTCCTTTGCTACTGTGTACCCAGGCAATGTGGGACATTATTAGCAAACATAGGGAGTAGGGATTTGACCCAAAAGTTACAAAAAGGGAGCAGAATAAACAAACACCAGATGGTTCTGACCATAATGTAAGACAATGTACAGAAGCTAAAAGGCAGCCATGTTTAAAGGGGTTCTCCAGGTTCAGGGCTGAACCAGGATCAAAGTTATTCGTTTACTATATATGAGTGGAGTATCGGAGCATTTCCTTCCTCAGATACGCCCTCTTGCCTTGTACTGCATTATGCAGCTCAAGGCTGTTTGTTTACTGCCTGTGACGTACCGGGCTTTCGGCGGAGACTTCCGCCTAGCAAAGTAGCATAGTAGCCTCTGGCAGCGCTATAAACCACCCATTTGTGCTAATGACTTCACCAGGCTCAATGATAGGCAGAAGTCTCTGCCTAGTCCATCACCAGCAGTAAACAAACAGAGACTTGAGCTGCGCAATGCAGGGCAAGACCAGGGGGAGCATCGGCGCAAGGAAATGCTCCACTCATATATAGTATACATAATAGCTTATATGTGTGTTCAACCCTGAACCCAGAGAACTCATTTAAGCTGTGTAGAACCAGCCTAAGGCTGTATGATGTAGAGCAGCACACAGAGGGCCACATATACTAAGACTGGAATTTTACACTGGTCTTAGTTCCCCTTGCGCTGCCCTAAAATTTAGTCCTTGTGCCTAGCAAAAAACTATGCTAGCCCCTGGCTGGCATAGGTTTTTTGTCAAAATTTACGCCTGATTGCAGACGTAAAATGTATGTAAATTTGCCGGGGCTGGAGTCCCGGCATGGCTCCCCATCCCGATCAACTGCCTAACATGGCAGAAAACTGGCCATGCGACTAAATATTGTTGCACGGGCCAGTTATCGAATGTGCCCCAGAGTCTTCTGCAGGTCTGTACTATGGATGTCCCTGTCAGGTGCAGTATCTGGGAAATACACGTATTCTCCCCAAGAAACAATGCTTTTAATTCAGAATATATCCATAATACAGTATGTGAAGGAGCATGCCACAATCTTTTTCAGAGACATACATGTAGTACTCCAGACCTAAGAGTGCTACTATTGTAACTGCAATGGTTTGTAATGTAATGTCATGCTGTACACCTTGTTCACCAGCAGATGGGGTACAGTTGGAAGTGTTTGGCAACAGGAAAAGAACTTAGCATTCCATTCCTACCCTCTTGGTAGGAGTGGGCTGGTCCGACTTCCTGCCAAGGAAGGGGCTGAGCGTGTTAGGGTCATTTAGAATGTAGAAAGTGGAGAGTGAGGGAGCATGCAATCCATCTCCCACTCCTCAAGGCCGGGTGGACCACAGAGGTGGCTCATCTAGTAGAGCCTGCAGAGTTCTAGGCCACAAAAGAATTGTAAAATATGATGTATTTGAGTCAGCAGAGTGATCAAGCTATCAAGACTCTGCTGCAAGGTGGTGGGAAACACACTAAGACACCATCACCGTATTTCAGGACAAGCATAACTAGAAGCCTAAATCATGCAGAGAACACCTACAGACACAAGTGCCAGAGTAAAGCCCTAAGGAAGGGAATCAGAAGACAGAAAGACACTGTCAGCTAGCAAACTTCTGAGTGTCATCTTCTGCCACATTGCCAGCCACCATACCTCATTATCTGTGAGGAGAACAAACTGCTGCTGGATGTGCTGCTATCTCTTTTTTGCACTCAGTAAAGAAAGACATTATTTGTTCTAAAATCTCTGCCTGCTTCCTTCCATTCACCTTTTTCACTGCACTGAACCCCAGGGACCGACTGCCTGAGGTAGGACACCGTCACACAACATCTCATCAGTACCACTACCATTCCCATCTTCTGCGCTGGTTCCTCAGGGGCTCGCAGTATATACAGCTACAGTAAAACTCGTGTTCATACAGCATGTAGACCTTAGGCTAGGTGTACATCTGCAGTCAGATTCCAGTATTGTATAATGCAGCGGTATTTCATCCTTTTTAGTGGAATCTGTGAACTGAACCTTACAATGGTACTTGGCACTCATGCCAGAGATGGAATGCAGGCCATGTTTTACTGGCACTCCAACTGCCATCTCTCCTGGCACAACAACTCTCCTTCCTCCTTAGGAGCATAATGGTTCCAGCGATATGATAAATCTTACCAGGAGTCAGTCAGACCCAGAAGATGCTGTGGCATTGCAGCGCCACAGAATAAAGGAACAGTACTGCGCTGCTCTGCTCTCCAGGCTGTTGGACAACCTAGAGGAACAGTACAAAGTCTAACATTGGTTGGCTGGTCACTGCCTTAGCAAATGAGTGCTAGGGTAGTTTTATCTTTACCTCTAGGCTAAGGGCACCGCATCTTTTGTGCTGTCAGAGAAGGAAGCCATCTTTATAGTGCATGTCAGAGAAGTGCAGCGACCCAGGAGGAGCCAGAGCAGAGGAAGGGAGTGGTAATGGCTCTGGCTGTTAGAGTCAATCACAACGGGTGTCCTCACACCATTGCTCCATAGAGCGGTGCAGTGAAATGATGGGCACCCTTTCTTCCCTCAGAGCACGCAATGATTCTGGGACTGCTGTCTGATGGTAGCTGGAGGGTGCCCTTGATGTTAGATTTTTGAATGGGTGCAAGGCAGGGCGTATAGAGTGCAATGGCCAGCATATGGTGCAGGAGTCAGGTAGGATAAACATCTCTTTTTACTGTAGTGCAAAATGGGAGCTGTAGTACATCCAACTATAGCAGTCACAGTTCCAACTATACACAGTGCAATTTTTTCCCAGATAGGGATGTATGGAATTAAGCAAGAATGTAAGTTATGACCCTCTTTAGACACTATCTTGCTAAAGTCTTTCTCAGTAGTATCTATGGCTGGCTACAGTACCTAGGCAATAATGGCTGTACCGTTCACTGCAGGATACATGGTCTTGTAGGCACGTCAGGCTAGCATGTGTCCAAGTGGGAAGGATGTAATAACAGTGTCCCCCACTGCAGCAAAGTCTGAATAGCTGTAGTCACAGATTACCTTGCTGATTCCAATGTTCAGACTCCAAGTTTCCTACTTTTTCTCTCTTTCTGTTGATCTTGCAGTAATTCACACAGAGATCTGTTAGTCTCTGAAGCTTTCTAGGCCTAAATAGAAGGAGCATAAGGCACACCTCCCTGAACTCTCTCAACTAACTAACTGAGCTGGGGCCTAGATCCCCACTCAACCTCCTGCAAAGAGTTTAGCCAGGAGTATGGTAGTTCCATCCATACACAGATATGTTGGTTGCAATACATAACATCCAATAGCAAATCATCTGCAGATATCACCTGCTCCAGGGTACTGCACAAGTCACATACCAGTATATGGAGGACTGGCGTGCATGGGACTAGTGTATGGGGGATCACTAAATCGGGGACCCAGGGCCAGGGAGCAGGTTGATAAGCCTCTCTTTTCTGGTCTGCCCAGGTGGGAAGGGTTGCCAAAACCCACCCAAAGGTGGCTAACACATTTAACCCTGATATGGCCACAGATTTGGTCATTCTCTGCTTCTATACAGCTAATTTCCTACTATGACATACCGTAAATAACAATGGCCACTTACTGCTTTTCTAAAGACATGGTAAGAGGTGTCCCTTTGATTGTGATGGAGTAAAGCAGCTGATCCTGTGAAGTCAGAAGGAAAGGAATAAATGCTGTCACTTTTTATGTACAGTACCTCACAGGGGCGGATACTGACAGTGAAAAATTCTGTATGAGCCCTGTGCCTTCAATGGCAACAAAGATACACAAGACACATGCCACACACACCATATATACATGGAGAACATGCTACACACACGGAACACGTCATCGTAGACTTCGTAGCCGTAGCACATATAGGTAAGTATGGGTGTCCTACAGACTGAGAGACATGGTGGGTATGTATGGGCTTGTTTATGGGCAGCGATGCTCGGTTCTGTCAGCCTTTCGGGTAGGGAGGTCATTTCCTCAGCAGTAGTATACATGGCACCCATTCTAAGCCCCCTATTCTCCCCTGAGACAGCAGCTCGACGAAATATAGACACAAAGGTGAATGAAAACTCACAGAGTGCCCGGCCACACCAGGAGATAATGGTTTCACCTCTACGATCTCATGTGGAGGTGGGGGATGGAATCTGCACCTAGTCACAACATAATCACATTTTTATTTCAGTACCATTTAAACAAGTTAAAAAATACAGCAGTAAATCCTCCATAACATGGACAAGTCATAAAATACGGAAATACAGGTCATGTCATGACTTTTGATGATGAGACAGACCAGAATCCTTAGCAGAGTGACTGACTACTACAGACTTTTCATGTATTACACAGACAGCCCATTCATTGTAATGGCAATTATTTAAAGGGCATCTGTAAGCAGATCTGTACCTATGACACCGGCTGACCTGTTACATGTGCGCTTCGCAGCTGAAGGCATCTGTGTTGGTCCATGTTCATATGTTCCTGCATTGCTGAGAAAACCAAATTACTTACCGGTAATTCCCTTTTCATGAATCCTCCATGACGGCATACCATGAGAGATGACCCGCCTCCAACCAGGTAGGGACAGGAAGTATAAAAATTGACCCTCTTTGACTCCTCCTCAGTGTCTTTCTGGACCGACAGCCTAGAGAGCCTCTTTCGAACTTCCCATTTATTCTCTTTTTTTTTTTTTTTTTGCACACCAACACACACACACCCCTACACCTAAGTGGGGATTATTTACATAACTATTTCTCATTGAAAAAACTATCAAAGAATGTTTGTTTGTTTTTTTTGTTTTATTTTTGTTTTTGTTTTTTGGGGTGGGAATATCCTTATGCCATCATGGAGGATTCATGAAAAGGGAATTACCGGTAAGTAATTTGGTTTTTCCCTTTCATCCTCCATGACGGCATACCATGAGACATAACATATTAAGAAGAAAACTAGGGGGGGACAATGGCTTCCTCCCAAAGGCTAAGTCTTGGCTTGCCATTACATTAACTCTGTAGTGCTTGATGAATGTATTCGGACTCGACCAGGTGGCTGCCCTACAGATCTGGTCTAAGGATGCGTGAGCTTTTTCCGCCCAAGAGGTTGAGACTGATCTTGTGGAGTGTGCTGTAAACACTTCAGGGGAGTTTTCCCTATTGCCTTATAGGATTCTGAGATAGCCCCTTTTATCCATCTTGAAATGGTATTTTTGACGCCCTTGTCCTTTACCTGAACCTAAAAACTGAACAAAAAGTCTGTTTTCGGAAGGATTTTGTAGCTTCTAGGTAGGTTAGTACTGCTCTGCGGACATCTAACTTATGAAACCTTTCTTCACCCTTATTTTTCGGAGTGTCGCAAAAGGAGGGGACGATTATTTCTTCTTGTCTGTGGAAATTAGACACAACTTTGGGCAAGAAGGAGTTGTCTAACTTAAAGGTAATCCTATCTGAAGAAATAACACAGAAAGGCTCATTGATCTTTAGGGCCTGGATTTCACTAACCCTGCGTGCTGATGTAATTGCCACCAAAAAAGGGTTTTTAGTGTTAAAAATTTTAGTGAAATATCCGATAAAGGTTCAAAAGGGCTTTCTACCAAACCTGACAGGACCGTATCAAGATCCCAAGGAGGAACTGATGATCTTAGGGATGGTCTCAGTCTATCTGCCCCCTTTAAAAATCTAATGACCCAGCTATGGTTGGCGATCTTTTCGTCAAAAGCTGAACTCAACGCAGATATATGAACCCTCAAAGTATTAGGACGTAGGCCTTTTTCTAGACCGGATTGCAGGAATCCTAGGATAGACAAGATAGAGAATTTTTCAGGAGAAATCTTCTCTTTAGCACACCAGGCGTTGAATGTTCGCCAAACTTTACCATAGATCTTGGAGGTAACTGTTTTCCTACTCGCTGTCATGGTATTAATAATAGGGTCTGACAGACCTTTTGCTTTTAAAATCATCCTCTCAGATTCCATGCCGCTAAATGCAATCTTTCCACCTCTGGATGGTGGATCGGGCCCTGTGACAACAGATCCTGGTCCCAGGGGAGGATCCATGGACTTTGAATGGACAATTTCTTCAATAGGGGAAACCAGGCTTTTTTGGGCCATAGGGGTGCTATTAAGATCACATGGGCCTTGTCTTGCCGAACTTTCTTTATTACCCTGGATATTAGTTGGAACGGGGGGAAAGCATAGGCCAGCTTGAAATTCCACCTGATCGATAAAGCGTCTATCCCTATGTTTCCGTCTCTTGGGTTGAGGGAAAAGAACTGATTCACTTTCGCGTTTACGGCCGACGCAAAAAGATCGATCTGTGGAGTTCCCCATTTTTTTATTATCTGCAAGAAGACTCCTTCTTTTAAACTCCATTCTGTTGATTTTAATTCTATCCTACTTAGGAAATCTGCTTTTGTGTTTAAGGTCCCCTTTAGATGGACTGAAGAAAGTGACTTTATATTTTCTTCTGCCCAGCAGAAAATATTTTCTGCTATCTGGCTTAGGTGTTGGCTCCTGGTTCCACCTTGATGGTTCAAATACACCACCACAGTGGTGTTGTCCGATCTTATTTGAACATTTTTGCCCTTTATGTGTCTGTCGATCGGCTGATTTTAGCGTTTCCCACACAGCCATCAATTCTTTTTGGTTTGACGACCACAACTTTTGGTGGTCTTTCCAAGCCCCTTGGAAACAAAGATGAGACAAGTGCGCTCCCCAGCCCCAAGGGCTTGCGTCTGTTGTGATAATCACTTGCTCTTCTGGACTCCATGGAATCCCCTGTTGCAGGTGATCCACTTGTTTCCACCATAGAAGTGAGTGATTTATGGCAGGGGGGATCAAGACTGATTGATCTAGGGAATCCTGATCTCTGTCCCAACAAGCTAAAACCCAGTGCTGAAGGGTCCGTGTGTGGAACTGAGCCCACTTTACCGCGGGGATGCAAGAAGTTAGAGTCCCTAGAAGTTTCATCGCTTCTCGAATTGTGCACCATTGATTGCTCTGAAACTCTGTGATTTTCCTTATCACTCCTGGAAATTTTTGTTCCGTGAGTGATGTCATCTGCCGTGTAGTGTCCAAGGAGAGACCTAAAAAGACAATTTCTTGTACTGGGACCGTCTTTGATTTCTCCCAATTTATTATCCATCCTGCTTGACATAGAGTCTGAAAGGTAATAAAGAGATTGTTCTCTAAAACCTGTTTCGACTCGCCCACTATCAGAAGATCGTCTAGATAGGGTACAATTAGGATGTTTCTCCTTCTTAGATGTGCCACTATTTCTAACATTATTTTGGTAAATACTCTGGGCGCTGATGTTATGCCAAATGGAAGAACCTGGAATTGAAAATGGCAAAGGTTTTTTCCCAAGTAAACCGCTATTCCCAGATATTTCTGAGACTGCTTGCACATTGGCACATGGTAGTAAGCGTCTTTTAAAAAATCCCTCTCCTTTAGTAGGTTCACTGTTGATTTTATTGTTTCCATCTTGAACTTGTTGTACTGAATAAACTTGTTCAATTTTTTTAGGTTTATTATAAGACGGAATTTCCCGTCTGTTTTTTTCACTAAAAATACTGTAGAATAGTAACCTCGGCCCTGCTGAGAAGGGGGAACTGGAATTATGGCCCTTTGGTCTATTAGTTTTTGAATTCCTTCTTCTAGGTTTTTTTGAAGGACGTCTGTTTTTTGTCGTGGCGTGATACGAAAGATATTTAAGGGAGGAGGAAGGCGAAATACAATTCTGTACCCTTGGGAAATAATATTTAGAACCCAAGGGTTTGTTGTAATTTCTGACCAAAATTTTAGAAAGGCACTTAGTCTTCCTCCTACCTGAGACCTGGCGTCATTGCTTTGAGGTTTCAGTGTTTTTTGACGTGAACAGGAACCCTTTATTTTTCTGGGTTTTCCCTCTTGACCAGCCTGACTCTCTATTGTTTTTTTTCGTTTGAAAGGGGGCTCCCTTTTTAGTCCTTCGAAAGGGGAACTTCCTTTTCCCTGCCTCTTTGGGGAAGGTTTTTTTGGAGCCTGAGGCTTTCTCTAAAATAGACTCTAGATCCTCACCGAAAAGTAAATTTCCCCGAAAGGGCAAGCTACACAATTTTAATTTTGAACTAACGTCTCCTGACCACAATTTTAACCAGAGAGATCTTCTTGCCACAACTGATAAACCAGAGGCCTTTGCAGCTATTCTAACCGATTCTGCAGTGGCGTCTGACAAAAAATCTACTGCTTTTAAAAGTAAGGGGAAGGAATCTTTTAAATTATCGCAGGAAGTCCCTTCCTTTAATAAAGATTCTGGCTGTATAAGCCATTTTTTCAGTGACCTAGAGACTGTGGTAGCGGCTAAGTTTGGTTTAAATAAAGCCGTGCAGGATTCCCATGTTTTTTTCAATGTCTGATCCGTTTTTTTAATCCATTGGGTCCCTCAAGGAACCCATATCCTCAAATGGCAAAGCTGCTCGCCCTTTTACCAATTTTGATAGGGATACATCTACCTTGGGGCACGTAGTTAAAAGTGCTTCATCTTCATTACTGAATGGAAATCTACGTCTTATTGTTTTAGGGATAAAAAGCTTTCTATCCGGAGTTTTCCATTCTCTTTTAACCAGTTCATGCACGTTCTTATGTACTGGAAAACCCCGATTAGACCTCTGCTCAAATCCACTAGTGGCTCGGAGGCGTGGCCTGCACCGTGTGGAAGATGGCCGCTTGTTAGAGGAGCTCTGCACTTCCAGCCTTCTAAAGCGACTCCAGAGCAGACCACCTTAGCTCGCACACTTCTGGGACCCATCACCTCACTCCCTCTGCCAGCGATGATGACCAGGAAGAGGTCTAACAAGCCGGGGATCCGCAGATTGACCGACTTCTTTGCCACACCGGAGCCGAGCCAAGCGCCTGTCTCCCTGCGGCCTAGCGGGATCACTCCCTCCTCTCCTCCGGCGGGGAACTCTGTGCATACAAACACAGAGGGGACAGATAACGACAGCAGGAGAGAGTGATCCTCCCCGGATGACTCTCCCTACAGTCCGGATAGCAGACGCGATACCCTGGAGACCGGAGTAGTCCCAGGCAGCCAGGCCAGATCACCGCATATGGACTGGAGCAACATGGCGCCCGATACAGAGCAATCAGCGGTGAGTCCCGGCATGCACGCGCCTACAGTGCCCCTAGCAGGCACTCAGCAAGCCCTTATGACAGAAAGGGCTATTTCACGTACTTACCTGACCGGCTCAGACAGTACAGACCCCCTGAAGGATTTTCCATCCTCTGACCAAGCTGCCTCAGAATCTGTCATTAAAGCTATGATGTCAGCTCTCCACAGCTCACTTACCGCCCACCTACACCGGGTGGCAGCTTCTATATCTACATCCATTGGTAAGCTAGGTTCCAGAGTGGATCATATTGAGAATAAAATGGGAGAGCTCACTAGCTCCCACAATGAGTTAATAGATGCAC
Organism: Bufotes viridis; assembly: GCA_033119425.1. Taxonomy (NCBI): domain Eukaryota; kingdom Metazoa; phylum Chordata; class Amphibia; order Anura; family Bufonidae; genus Bufotes; species Bufotes viridis. Next base: position 69,543,377 of record CM065590.1, on the reverse strand, counting down.
ACTACACGCTGGAGGAGGAGGTGTTGGCCATAAAATCCAAGCTTACAGATCTGGAGGATAGGAACCGGCGTAACAATCTCAAATTCAGGGGCATCCCGGAATCTATCCCACCTTCTGAGCTAGTGGGCTATCTCCAAGAAATGTTCTCAGTTATCCTCCCAGACTGGGACTCTAAATCGGCTTCCTAAGCCCAAGCATATCCCGGATTCTGCGCCTAAAGATGTTATAGCCCGTATCCATTTTTATCATGTTAAGGAAGCCTTCATCCGTGAAACCAGAGCCCTCAGAAGCCTTCCCCAGCCATATTAAGAGATCCAGATTTATTCTGACCTCTCTCAAGCTACATTGCAAGCCAGGAAAGCGTTTTCCTCTGTAACCGGCGCCCTACGGGAGGCTAAAATCCCCTACAGGTGAGGCTTTCCTCTAAAGCTTCTTATTCGCAAAGACGGAACTACGTTTTCCCTGAAATCAGTAGAGGAAGGGGTGTCTCTCCTGAGGTCCTGGAAGCTTTCTACTGCACCGTCTGAACGTCCCCAGAAGAAGAAACCGCCATAGTTTGTTGCTAAAGAGTGGTCTTCAGTAGGAGACTGATGGGAGGCTATGAGATGGCCTTTCGCATTCCCATTGCGTCTTGAGGGCAAAAAACTGTAATGACCCCCATACGTTCTATAGGTCATGACAATGTCGTGTCCCTTTTTCATGCTTTTAGCATAATTTATGGTTTGTTTTCAGTTAATTCATTTCTGTGTTGGTTACCGATAAAGCACCAAACTAGTACAGGTCTCACAAAATACACTAATTTCTCTGTTCTAATTGCATACACCTACAGATATTATGGCTATTAAGATTATGTCATTAAATACGCGAGGTCTTAACTCCCCATATAAGAGAGCCTCACTGTGGAGAGAAGCCATTAAAGCGAACGTTGACATTATTTGTGTGCAGGAGACACATTTTGCTCAATCCAAATGTCCTTCCTTTTCACAGCGAGGCTTCTCTACGATTTTTCTCTCAAACTCTCCTAAGAAAAAAGCGGGAGTGGCAATAGCGATCAGAGATTCATTACGGATGCAAACCGAAACAATATTAACTGACCCTGGGGGTAGGTACCTTGCTTTAGTGTGTACTGTGGAGTCTACTCCTCTCACGTTGGTTAACATTTATGCCCCTAACAAATCGCCCATCCGGTTTTTAAATAAAACGATGAGGAAAATTAGGAATATACAAAAGGGGTCTTTATTCATCTGCGGGGATTTCAACATAGTTCCTGACGCCTCAATTGACTCCACAGGGAAAAGCAAGGTGCTTCCCCCAACGCTACACAAATGGTTGCATACTAATTTACTATATGATACGTTTAGATGTTTTAACGCATGTTCCTGTGAGTACTCCTTCTATTCTTCTCGCCACAGGTCATTTACTAGAATAGACCTAGCGTTAACAGATAGGAGTTTATTGTCTAAGGTTATCTCTGCTCAAATAGGAGTGGCATCTTGGTCGGATCATGCTCCGATCTACTGTCAACTGGTCTTTTCCCCGAATTCACTCCCCTCTAGAAAGTGGAGAAATAATGTTTATCTTCTCAAACATCCGATGTATAGGTCGCATACAGAAAATCACATAAAAGAATACTTTAAAATCAATACCACTCCTGATATCAACCCTTTTTTATTATGGCAGGCTCATAAAGCCACTATTAGAGGAATCCTCTTGCAGCAGAGCTCCCAATATAAAAAACTTAAAGAAAATAAACTCACTTCTTTGCTATCTGATATCAGAGAAGTAGAAAATAAACTGAAAGTTACTCCTTCTCTAGAACTTCACAGATCATTAATGTCATTGAGGCATGAGGTCCATGCTGTGTTACAGAGTGATTATGATAAAACGTTAACTGGATACCGACGTGTGTACTACAACTCCTTTAACAAACCCAGCAGGTTTATGGCAAGGAAGGTTAAGCCAATTCTTCCAAAAACTAATATCCCCTATATTCTGGGCCCAGATGGTACTACTAAACTGCTCCACCCCACGGATATAGCCAACGCTTTCCAGCAATACTACTCTAAGTTGTATAATTTGGCGGAGGACCCTCTGACTCCCCAACCAACTACAGAAGGAATTAACTCCTTCTTAAATGACATTTCCCTCCCTACTTTGTCAATGGACCAATTAAAACAACTAAATGCCCCAATTTCTGAACTGGAGGTTAGATTGGCGATTAAATGTCTCAAAGCTAACAAAGCTCCCGGACCGGATGGATATTCTAATGAATATTATCAAGTTTTTTCTACTTTACTAACCCCATATCTTACTTCCTTGTTTAATGCTGTTCTAGTAGGGAAGGAATTTCCACCAGAAATGCTACAGGCCGTTGTGGTGACGATACCGAAACCGGGGAAAACACCTGACAACCCGGCCAACTTCCGCCCCATATCATTATTAAATGGTGATGTAAAATTATATGCCAAATTGATTTCTCAAAGGTTACTAAAAGTTCTCCCTCATTTAATCCACAATGACCAAGTGGGATTTACTAAGGGGAGACAGGCCCCAGAGGGCACTAGGCGAATTCTAGGACTCATGGGTAAAGTGGCTGATCTTCGAACGCCTTCTCTGCTTCTTACCTTGGACGCAGAGAAGGCGTTTGACCGCATCCATTGGGAGTTTGCTTTTGCCACTCTTACCAAATTTGGCTTTAATGGTCCCATTCTCCAGGCGATTCGGGCTCTCTACTGTAAACCATCCGCGCAGGTTCTAGTCAATGGCACCTTCTCCCTCCCTTTTAACATCACCAATGGCACGCGCCAGGGGTGCCCACTGTCCCCCCTCTTGTTTCTAATGATCATGGAACCGTTTGCTGAAAAATGTAGAATGTCGCTCGACATTAGGGGGATTTCAGCAGGCCACCGACAGCATAAATTGAGTTTATTTGCGGATGACGTCATCCTAATGTTAACTAACCCTTTGACCTCCCTGAGAGCAGCTTACACTATTATACAGCATTTTGGTGAGGTATCATATTATAAAGTTAATGCCTCCAAATCCCAAATTTTGGCTCTACATGTCCCAGTTTGCCTACAAAGGGATATACTTCGGGAATTCCCGTTTCAATGGACGAAGTCATCCATAACATACCTTGGAATCCAGTTATGTTGGCCCTTATCCAATCTAACTCACTGTAACTATGACCCTCTTTATAGCCAAATACAAAAAGAGCTAGATCGGTATTCTAAGGTGGAGCTTACATGGATTGGACGTATGACTATCTACAAAATGATGGTTTTACCGAAAGTCTTATATTACTTTCGCTCGCTGGCGATCCCACTGCCAGATGTTTTGCTAGCTAAATTTCAAAAACAATTGCTATCCTTTATATGGAAAAATAGTGCACATAGAGTAGCAGCCTCTATCATGTATTCTTTAAAAGAACATGGAGGAATGGGGGTGCCAAACCTTCGTCACTACCATACTGCTATATTACTAAAACAGTTAAGATACTGGACAGTGAACACTAATGTCGTAAGTTGGCCGTTAGTTGAAAAAGATATTAATGGAGGTAGAGACACTAGCTCATTGCTTTGGATACTTGCATTGGATTCAAAATTTCCCTTACCTAGAGCATTGACGCTTAAGGCCTCAGCCCAAAGCTGGAAAACTGCCCTACTGTTATCTCAATCCTATGAGAAAAAAACTGAAGTGTTGATCCCCATTGACATATTGGAATATCTACTTCCAAATTTTTCTTCGTCCTTCTGGAAATCCAGAGGAATACGCAATATTAAAGATTTCTATGATGGAGAAGAAATTAGGCCCTTTTCCTTAACACAAGTTTTGTTTGCGATTCCTCACTCAAAACACTTTGAATACCTAAGAATCTCCCATGCGCTTAAATCCATTCCCCAGACCTCTTTTCAGATATCAACCCTCCTGTATGATTATCTGTTCCACCCGAAAGGAAATACCCAGATTTCTACTAGATCTATATACCAACTGGTCTCCCAAGTAGCCCTTTTCAAAAGAGATCCCACATGCTAAATTGGGAAAATGACCTCTTGAAATCCTACTCTGATGATGAGTGGAAAGCGGCCTTTTCTTATACTCTCAAAGCAACTACCTCTTCCAATCTTCTTGAATGTCATCTTAAACTTCTCACTAGGTGGTACTTCACCCTGGCTAAACTCCATCACTTCTTCCCAAATGTAGACAATACATGCTGGAGGTGTAAGAGGTCTCCTGCTAACTTATTGCACGTATTCTGGTCCTGTCCCATAATCCGACCATTTTGGGATAAAATAGAGGAGCTGCTTCGAGATTTAACGCTACCAACTCTATCGCTTACGCCAGATATAGCCCTTCTTTCTCTGAATATAGGAAGTGTCCCGTTCAGATTTAGGAAAATGGTGTGCTGACCGCTAAATTGCTTATAGCGAAAAACTGGAAAAAAACTGATGCCCCTCAGATAGAAAAGATTTCCGAACTAGTATCTACACATTGTGTTTATGAAAAACTAACGGCCCAATACAAAGGTTTGTTACCCTCATTTCAAAAATCCTGGTCCGTGTGGATGGAAAGTTTTCCCATCCCCTCATTGCATACCTTTTGAACCTGATATATGAGGTGTATTCTGTATCGAATTAGTGTATGACCCACATTTCTCTACCGATCGGTAATAACTGATTATTGTTCTGTTGATCGAACCAGGTGCTTTTGTTGTACTTTGTTGTTTCTTTGTTTACGTTGGAACCATTGTTTTAATCAAGTTAGACCAGAAACTTCTCTTACTAATTGAACCTTTACATTGGCATCAGGTTGGCAGCACCTGAGCAGGTGCCCTGATGCTCCTTGGACGTACTCAACTTCTGCCTCCTCCTAAGGGTTCTGCTTCTTTTTAAAAATATGCATTGTAAATGGCATGTTTTTGGTGGCTGCGTCAACCTATTGTCTTTATTGAAAAATGAAAAAAAAAATTCAATGTTGAAAAAAAAAAAATCCACTAGTGGCTCTTACTGCTTTAATTAACTCTTTTGTATCTTCCGATGAAAAGAGATAATTTTTAAATTCAGAGTCAGAATCCGAGGAGTCTCTAGATTCTAATTCCCCTGATTCTGAATCGCTATCCGACGCTATCGGAGACTCTGAATCAGAGGCCCTAGCCGGTTTAGAACCGGACGGAAGTAGGGATACATCTGATATTACTGAGCGGATTTCATCCCTAATGGTATTTTTAAGTTCTTCTTTTAGTGACGGTACTATATCCTTAGTGATATTATCCGTACATTTTTCACAGATTTTTCTAGTATAGGAATCTGGTAATTTATATGAGCAAATGCTACACTTTTTAGACCTTTGAACAGACTTTGTCTTAACAACAGGCTCTTTCTCACTCTGCATACACACAGAAGGAAAGAGTAGATAACATACATAGGGTTAAAATACAGAAAAAAATAACTGCTTTAACCAGGTCTTGTAAGGTTGCTCACGACTGCTGAGGATCCCTGAGCAGACTCCATAGTCTCACTTAGATCCTGCATAGTTCAGGGCATCCTGTTAGTGAATGGCCCTTAAATAGTGATTTTTTACCTCCAGACCTCAGATCAGAGGGCGACTTCCGCCATAACCTTGCGCGATTTTTTGAATCTCCCGCCATCCCCGTCCAACCGGAAGTGCCAGGCCCCGTGGAACGCATCGTGGAACGCAACACTGCTTCACAGGCTTCCACCGGAAGTAGGCCGTGGAACGCAGCGTCCACCGGAAGTAGGCCGGAAGGCAGCCTAGACGGAGCACGGAGACACCGTTGTGAGAGCCGGCCTTGCCAGATCGCAACCCTGGGAGAGCTGGTGGCCAGACCGGAGGAACTCGCTGAGTGTCCGGCCGACATGGACCTGCTGCCTCGCGCCCGCCACAGGTGAGGGACAAATGAACAAGGTTTTTTGGGGTCTCGGGAGCACACATAGTGACCGGACCCCCTGCCCCCTCATGCCGCCACATATCTTTTATCTTCATCCTCCCTGACAAGTACCTCTCCTACCTGGAGGGACAGGAAGACACTGAGGAGGAGTCAAAGAGGGTCAATTTTTATACTTCCTGTCCCTACCTGGTTGGAGGCGGGTCATCTCTCATGGTATGCCGTCATGGAGGATGAAAGGGAAAAAATGATGTTTAATATATGCAAATGAGCCTCTAGGAGCAACGGGGGAGTTGGCATTACACCTGGATGCTCTGCTCTTTATGCAACTGCCATGCTCTCTCCACTTTGATTGACAGGGCCAGAGAGTGAAAACATCATTATAAGATGCTGTGCAATCCTCTTTGATGTGGCCACCAAACCTTCTGGAGATCTCTTCCCTTCCAGAGTCACTTTTTGCTGCTGGTAAATGCACAGTGTAAAGGATTCCCTGGCTTGGCACTGCTCTCTTGCTGGTCTGCAGCTCACACTAGAACCGTCACTGCCTCCTAGAAGGGAAGGGGAAGTGCCAGCCCTGCCCAACCACCAGGGAACCTCCCTCTCCATACACAACCTAGGGCAGTGGTGATGAACCTATGGTGTGGATGTCAGAGGCGGTACTCAGAGCCCTCTCTGTGGGCACCCGCACCATGGAAAAAGTGTATGGTGTACCGATATGCCTTAGACCTTTCCTGCCATTCATCAGCGCAGGGCGCACTATGAACGGCACAGGCGGCACATGGTATATAGACAGGCTATTATAGCTAAATGATAAAGTACATGGAAGATATACTGTATTGGACTGTAATATTCAGGGTAAATTGCCGTGTTGGCACTTTGCGATAAATAAGTGGGTTTTGGGATGCAGTTTGGGCACTCGGTCTGCAAAAAAGTTCACCATAACTTACCTAGGGGTACATACAAGTCATGCCGTGACATTCGTGCTTTTACCACTTACATTGGGGACAAAAGCTGCTTGACACAGGGAGAGATGATTGCACTTAGGTGGATGGGATGGAGCTGCAATACCAAGCACAACCACTATACATTGGAGGGCACTCTGCACAGAATACTGTGAAGATCCCGGAATGCAACAGCTGATCACGGGGGTGCTGGGTGTCAAACCCCACCGATCTGATACTGATGATCTATCTGTCGTCCGGAAACCCCTTTGAGCGCTAATGCGGCTGTGTATTCAAAAATTCTCAAAACTGTACTTTGTGATAAAATATTGGCGAATAGAACAGGACAAAATATTATGATGACGAAGTTTCAAACCAGTTTGTAACACAGAATGACATTTTTATGACTCAAAATGCCAATACCCTTGTGTTCTGCAGACTGCCATTTTTGGCAATGAATACATTATTTGCCCTAAATGCCATTCTGATACAAAATATATGTAATATTATATAAAATTATAGCAAATGTGATTTTGATGACAACGCTGTGGTACAAATATGAATTCAGGAGTTAAAACAATACGGCCATACCTGATGATTATGTCTGGTACTTACCTGCTGGAGAAGGGGTTTGGTAGTATTTGATGTCCTCTTGTAGATAATATTTCCAAAATTGAGAATCACTTCCCTCTAATTCTATATCTGTAAAAATCTGCTGGGCTGCTGCCTCCTGATAATAACATAGGATCAGCAACATTGCCAGAATATCATATGTCTACTCTACAATTCAGCCCGGAGCTATCTCATCTACACGACCGTATGCATTTTATGGTACGCAAATTGCAGATCCGCAAAATACATATAGCATCCACATTGACTTCAGTGGGTCTGTGGTCCACATTTTGAGGCCAAGTATAGGACATGTTCTTGTATCTTTGCAGAACGGATGCAGATAGCACAAAGATCATCCATGTGCCTCCCGCATCTGTATGTCCATTCTGCAAAAAGAATATGAGGTCAATTTATCAAGACTGGCACTTTGTGCGCCAGTCTTGATATCCCCTGCGCTGCCAGAGGAGGCGCATCCTCCTGCAGTCCGTGCACCTAACCAGAAATCTACGACAGCTCAGAGCTGCAGTACATTTTTGGCTTCATTTACACCAGAAATCTGATGTAAATTAAGATAAATTTGTCTGGGCAACTTCCCCACCCTTGCCATTCCCCCTTCCAGAAAAGTGTCGAGGACAACGAAAAAGTGGGAGATGCAACAATTTTTTAAAAATTTGAACCTGCGACTTTAATGCCACTTTTCAGACACAAAAGAATGATAAATCTACCCCAAAGTCTGCAAAATGTGGACCAAAGACCCATGGAAGTCAATGTGTCTGCAAAAAAAATGTAGACGGCACATGGACCATATCTGCTAAACAGATATGGCAAAAAATAGAACATGCCCTATTTATGTCCGTATCACGGATAAGGATAGCAGTGCTCTATTCAGGGCAAAACACGGTACAGCCATGTGCATGAGGCCTTACTTATGCTGTTTTACTGATGTTTTCATTAAATTATACCTAACCTTACAGCAAACTAATCAGTAGTACAGTGTGTGTACATGAGGAATAACACTACTTCTGGCCCATTTTATCACTTGTATCTATTTAGCAGTTTTCTCCTCTGTATGCTAGATTTTTCTAGTTTACAGTTTTCTCAGAGCTGGTCGAGGGTGACTAGCTGCCGTTCACTGCACACAGAAAGTAGAAAGTAGAGGATAATCTTCTCCCTTTCTCTTTCACGTGGAGGACGAAGTGCTGACCAGTATGGATTTGAATATAGCACTTAGGCGGAGAGAGAAACTGTCTAGCTGCAGCAGTCTCTCGGGCTGAGCGTGTGACACTAATTTCCTGCTCACTCCTCCCCCTTCCCTCTCCCTAGACTTTCACATGAGAAGAGACAGGCTGTGAGGAGCCTCGGCACCAGACGTATGGCCCTTCGGTGACTCCTTATGCTCATTTTGTATTACTGCCATCCATTTTTAAATTCACTCCAAGGAACGTGGAAACCGATCCGGTTCTGAAACGCGTTGTAAACTTGCACAATTAAGCATCCATAGTGCAAGATCCCCAGGAGGGCTTCCTTTCAGCAGCGCCGGTTTGTGGAATGTCATGTCTGTTGTGTTATGTCTGCATTTTCTTCTCTATAACCTTTTCTCTGTAGACTTGTATGACATGGATGTCATCTAATCCTTCAGTGAGCAGCAGCCATCCAAGATGGATTATTTTATGATTTTCAGATAACAGCAATGATCTTGATATTGATCATAGTCGGCTCTGCTGCATCTGAACACATACAAGACGCGACAGATAAACTGACACATGCTGACGTGTATATATGGATTCTATGATCAAGGCTGGATACATAGATAGATTCACATTGTAAACAGCTATGTTATTGTGTGACTCAATACTACTAATAAATCTATACTAATGAATGTATCAATGAGTCAGAAGATTAGAGCAGGCACCATATAACTGACAATATTGAAGCATTGAGGCCTTATACCTCTGGGCTCAGTGATGTCATCACTTCCTAATAAGCAATCACTCAAGATGGCCGCCTCCAGCGTATGGGCGGGATACATCTGTGAATAAGTCGTGTCCAAATATCTGAAATGAAATTTACTTACAGCAATCGTCATCAAACACAATGCCAGCACCCACTGTGCAAACATGTCTGCCACTACTACTGTCACCAACTGTCACCACCAACCAAGTCACCTGACCCCGCTGCAGGGGCGGAGCTATAGTCATGTGACAACAGCTAAAGGCATAAGAGGGAACGTAAAAAAATGGTTCCTTTGTATAAAGCCTAAGGCCTTATTCACACTTCATACATAGCACATACTGACATGCCATATCGGTTAATATCAGTACTGCGCCTTCTTATCATCATCAGTGTTTTCTCTATATTGCAGACACAATTAGGATGTGATATACATGTATTGTAAAGGAGATTTTAGATATTTAGATTGGATATAAAATATGGTTGCATAAATATAGATCTAGGGTCACATTTATTAAGAACAGCATTTTAGTCTTGATAAGCCCTATACCAGGCAGTGGATCCGTCAAAGTTATGAAGAGGCGCCGGTCTATGCATAACTTCGGCACATCCACCACCGCTTTTAAATGTAAGCCGGCTGCCGAGCTGCCTTACATTTAGGCTATTTTCTATGCCTAAAACAAGTGTAGAAAATGGTAAAACTCCCCCACCTCCATGTCACGCCCACTTTTTTAGACCAGGCGTGAGCGGGGAGACCTTTGCGCTGCAATCTGCGCTAGAAATATGCCTAGTTTTGGTGTGCTTCTCTTTCATAAATGACCCCCTGGATCTTGAAATATAGACTAGACTGGAGGGTCTTCACCTATCCACTAGATAGGTGACTAATGTTAGATTGGTGAGGGTCTGACTTCTAGGACCCCATCAATCATTAGGATATGAGAGTCTATTCCCTGCCCCCACCCTCTTACCCAGTCACAGCTGCAGCGGGGAGATTTTGAAGGCAGTGACGGTGGAGCATATGCGCTGCCACTCCTGTTACAGTCCATGCGGAGAAACTGACAATCTCAGAACATGCCGACTACTGCAAAATAGACATAAAGAAGTATTACTATATCAATGACACTGGATCAAGGCTTATTGAATATGGAAGGGCTCTGGATCCCACATGTGAATAAAGCCTAAGAATAACAATCTTCAGGCGTTAATTTTTATGGGGGAAAGTTGCACATTTTTTTAACATTGTAAAGTAGTCACCAGGACAGATCCCCAAAAAGGTGCAAAAACACTAGATCAGCTGACTATCTTACATACACATACCTGAGATCCTTACTCTCCCCTCATGGAAGATGTCAGGGAAAAGAAGGACCAGGCATGTTGCTTTCCCTGACAGAAGTGTCCCCAATATTTACAATGCACTCGGAAAGTCTTTGGACCCTTTCCATATTTTGTTATGTTGTGGCCTTGTGCTAAAATATTTTTAAAAATCAAGTTTTTCCTATCAATCTGTGCTCAATACCCCATAATGACAAAGCGAAAACAGAATATTCGAAATCTTTGTTAAATTAGAGGAAAAACTAAAATGTTGCATGGACATACAGTAAGTATTCTTTCAGACCCTTTACTCATGTACTTAGTTGAAGAACCTTTGGCAGTGATCACAGCCTCTAGTCTTCTTGGGTATGATGCCACAAGGTTTGCACACCTGAATCTGGAGATTTTTTGCCATTCTTCTCTGCAGATCCTGTCAAGCTCTGTCAGGTTAGGTTGAGACTGTCGGCAGACAGCCATTTTTAAAGGGATTCTGTCACCATGTTACAGCATATATAGATGCGGACATGCACGGCTAGATCGCCGCTAGCATGTCCGCACTATATGTGTGCCATAGCGCTGCGCTTCTTTATTGACTGTAAAAAATGATTTTATTAATATGTAAATTAGGGAGTCAAGGTGCCCAGGGGGCGGTATGAACCTTTCCTGTGCCCAGCCACGCCCCCTGTAAAGGAGCCCAGCACCGCCTCCGTTGTATCATTCTCATCCGTGCTGACAGTTAGAGCGCTGTAAGTCTCGCGATGCGTGAGATCGCGCATGCCCAGTTTCTTCCCTGAGGCTGATGCCAGCACAGGGAAGGAACACTATGTCAGAACTGGGCATGCGCGATCTCGCACATGATGCTTAGAATTGAGTCCAAAAAGTTCAATCTTGGCTGCATCAGACCAGAGAATCTAGTTTTTCACAGTCTGAGAGTCCTTTCAATTTAGTTTTTTGTCTTTTTTTGCAAATTCGAGGTGCGCTTTTATGCATCTTTTACTGAGGAGAGACTTCTTTCTGGCCACTCTGCCCTAAAGCCCAGATTGGTGGAGTGCTGCAGTAATGATTGCCCTTCTGCACCCATCTGCACACAGGTTCTGTTACGGGAGGCGGGCGGCAGCTTCCGCTCTCCGCGCCGCCGCCGGCCACTGATATCACTGCAGGAGGGACGCTCGCAGCGCCCGGCTGCGTCTCCGGCTGCCCGGCGTCTCCGTTGTCATGGCGACGGGGGACGCGGCGCGCCCGGCCGCGCTCCTCCTGCAGGGGCGACCGGCGTTCTCCGTCACCATGGGAACCAAGTAGGGCTGAGCGCTGAGCTGGGTACTTGGCGCTCGGCTAGTAGCAGGGAGAGGGGGTCATGTGACGCTGGCCAGGTCACATGATCCCTTTCCTCCACTATATTAACAGGCAGCCTGCTGACCACAGGTTGCCTGCAATTACTCACTCAGGCTGTGTCCATATTTTCTTGCATGTGTTTGACCTTTGGAATTGACCAGTGACCATCCCCTGACCTATCTACCGCCTGCTCCTTGTACTTTCGCTACCTCCTGGATTTGACCTCGGCTCGTTATTGGATTTGTCTCTTGTCTCTGTCTCTCAGTTTTTGACGCGACCTCTCGGACTGACCTCTGCTCGTTTGACCTCCTGTTGTCTTTCCTTGTGGGAGATTTCGCCGGTATTCGCTCCTCTCTTCCCGTCCGCTTCCTGCGGGAGCATCTTCCCTTGTCTCCGCTCTCTGTCTCCTTCCTGTCCTCTCTGCTCTGCACTTACGCAAGTTAGGGACCGCCGCCCAGTTGCGCCCCGTCGCCTAGGGTGGGTAGTGCAAGTAGGCAGGGACAGGGTTGGGGTGGCAGTCAGGTGGGTGCACTTCCTACCTACTTCCCGTGTCGTGACAGGTTCTTTGGGGCTCAGCCAAAGTGACCATTGGGTTCTTGGTCACCTCTCTTACCAAAGCCATTCTCCCTCAATTAATTAGTTTGATGGGAAGGAAAGGTTAGTTCCAGTTTAGGTCTTCCCTAGACAGGGGAACGGTGTGCAGGGGCACGTCTCTGCTGGACCTGCCCACGCCAGCCAGAGCACCTTAACCTCTGCTAGCCATGAAGGCCAAAGCTTGAAGCCTCAGGAGCCATGAGGAAAGTTCCCTGGCATAACCTAGAGTCAGACTACACAGAAGAAGTGCAGCTTAAAGAAGAAGCCAAGTTATCCAGTCAGCTTGTCAGTACAGCAGAAAGAGAGAAAGATATAGCAGAGTTGAGTTTGCCTGCCAGTTTAATGCTAAAGCCTGCTGGAAGTCAAAGCCAGTAAACCATTGGAAGAAACATTTATGCAAGTAAAGCTGCTGTTGAACTTCATCTCAAGGTCTGGACTCAAGTTATTTCTTCAAATCCCTCAAATATTCCCCCTATTTATTGCTTCGGAGCCAAAGCTTGGGTCCAGCGGTATCCAGGTAGGAGCACCGTGACACATAAAGAAACAGATAGGCCGCACTATACAACTCAGCATTCCTACACCTGGGTCGCATTAAAGGATGGCCCGTTGCATAGGCATGATGATGTCTGGTAAGACCAGGAGAAACAGGGATAGGTGAGTGTTATGTTTTTCTATTATATTAAAAATATAGGCTTCAATGCTGTAAGGGATCTACACTTTTGTGTGGTGGCACTAAGCTGACAATTTGCAGTGTGGGAGTACTTAGGTGGCACATCTACTGTGTAGGGGCACTTAGGGGGCATATCTATTGTGTGGGGGTAATTATGGGGAACATCTACTCTGTGGTTACACTAAAGGGGCATAACTGTAAGGGGGCAATCAGAGAGCATAACTGTTGTGTGAGGGCACGAAGGGAGCATAACTGCTGTGAAGGGCACTAAGGGGGCATAACTACAGGTAATGGCACTAAGGGGGCATAACTACTGTGTAGGGGCACTAAAGGAGCTTATCTTCTGTGTGGGGGCGCTAAGTGGGTGTAACAACTATATGGGTGGGGCAGCACAGTGGCTCAGTGGTTAGCACTGATGCTTTACAGCATTGGGGTCCTAGGTTCGACTCTAACCAAGGACAACATCTGCATGGAGTTTGTGTGGAGTTTTCCTTAAAATTTTCTCTCATGCTCCAAAGACATACTGATGGGAAACTTAGATTGTGGGCCCCAATGGGGACAACAAGTGATGATGATGTCTGCAAAGTGTTGCGGAATATGTCAGCGCCATATAAGTGAGTACAATAAATAAACATTGTGTGAGGCACTAAGGAGGCATATTACTGTGAAGGGAGTATTAAAAGAGCATAACTACTGTGATGAGGGCGCTAAATGGGGTAACTACCGTGTAGGGACACTAAAGGGGCATAACTATTGTGAAGGGGGACACTAAATGGGGTAACTACTGTGTGGGCACAATAAGCGGGCGTAACTACTGTGAAGGGGGCACTAAGTCAGATTAACTACTGTGTGGGTGTACTAAGTGGACGTAACTTCCGTGTGGGGACTCTAAGTGGATGTAAGCACTGTGTGCAGGCATAATACAGACACATAAATGAGCTCTAATGCTATATAGGAGCACATGCCGGGTTGGGTCATGTGATTTGAAATTAGTCACATGACACAGAGATGCCGAGCAACTGTCTCCCTGCTGCAGCTTTCACCGGTCTCCTGGAGCCCCCATTACCAGACATGGCTGCTCGGCTGCTTCTTGTAGTGATTTATCTGACAGTAAGCAGTGGTGTTTTACAATCTCTTCACTTGTGTAACCAGAAGATGAAATCATAATCTTTAAGGGGCTTCCCTGAGGATCGGCCATCCATGTCTGATGGAGGGGATAGCATTCCCTCGAGTAGAATTCAGTAACTGCCACAGACTCGCACACGGACACCATCATGTCCGGTACCACAGTGAAATGGCTGTCAATTCGTAAAAGAGCCCTTAGCCCTCACTCAGAGGAGGTGGGTACGCTGTTGGCAGACACCTCTGATGGCTGCTCATCTCCAGACGTACCAAAGGATCAGGCAAATAAGGTTCATTCCCCCCAAGCCATCCTTCCCCCTACATCATCTGTCAGCGAAGGATCATCATACCGCTATATATACTACATAGTCATCTGATCATATTCCGCCAAAATTGTCTAGTACGGCTGACATCTCTCTTGTGAATGGGGGCCTTAAAGGGAACAGCTGTCAGCATGCAGCTATCGACTATTTTTGTAATCTAGTATTCTATCAATTAATCCAACCCCCAGTGCCATCAGCTTGCCCCCCAGTGCCATCAGCTTCCCCCCAGTGCCATCAGCTTGCCCCCCAATGCCATCAACTTGCCCCCCAGTGCCACTAGCTCCCCTTTCTAGCTATGTCCCCAGCGCCAGTGAAATAAAACCTACTCTCCTGTAGGGGCGCCGCTCCACAGCTCATCCTCTTCTCTCTGTGCGCTGCACTGTCGTCCTGACGTGCACTATGTCCTGATCATGTAACATAGTAACATAGTACATAAGGCCGAAAAAAGACATCTGTCCATACAGTTCGGCCTGTTATCCTGCAAGTTGATCCAGAGGAAGGCAAAAAACCCCTGTGAGGCAGAAGCCAATTTTCATCACTTAAGGGGAAAAAAATTCCTTCCCGACCCCAATCAGGCAATCAGAATAACTCCCTGGATCAACGACCCCTCTCTAGTAGCTATAGCCTGTAATATTATTACACTCCAGAAATACATCCAGGCCACTCCTTTATTGTACTCACCATCACCACCTCCTCAGGCAGAGAGTTCCATAGTCTCACTGCTCTTACCGTGAAGAATTCCTCTTCTATGTCTGTGTACAAACCTTCTTTCCTCCAGACGCAGAGGATGTCCCCTCGTCACAGTCACAGTCCTGGGGATAAATAGATGATGGGAGAGATCTCTGTACTGACCCCTGATATATTTATACATAGTTATTAGATCTCCCCTCAGTCGTCTTTTTTCTAAAGTGAATAACCCTAATTTTGATAACCTTTCAGGGTCCTGTTGTTGCCCCATTCCAGTTATTACTTTAGTTGCCCTCCTCTGAACCCTCTCCAGCTCTGCTATGTCTGCCTTGTTCACAGGAGCCCAGAACTGTACACAGTACTCCATGTGTGGTCTGACTAGCGATGTGTGGTCAGGAGGACAGTGCAGCGCGGTGTGGGCCGGCGGGTGACCATGGAGTGGTGAGTAATAGCAAGAGCTTTACTCCCACTCTGTGGTCACATGACCCAAACGAATCCTCTATGCAAAATATTTCCATAGAGGATTTTTTTGTGTAGAATTACTCGATTCAATCGAGTAATCATTTCAGTCCTATCAGCGTGAGAATTCAGTGTAATCTACAGGCACCATGTTATAGAGCAGGAGGAGCTGAGCTGGTAAGTAGTTTTTATGGGAAAAGATTTTGTATGAATTGTGTTTTGCTCATTAAAATTGCTGCTCGTTCTGAACTTTTTTACGTCTAGGAGGCGGTCCTATCAGTGATTGACTGTCTCTGTCACAGACAGGTCCATCCCCTTACTTCAAAGTTCAGAATGAATGGATATTCATGAACAAAATACAAGTGTTACTGAATCTTTTCCTATAAGACTATCTATCAATCTGCTCAGCTCCTCCCGCTCTATAACATGCTGCCGGCAGCTCAAACACCATGGTCAACGTGACGCGTTCCCTTTAAGGCATCTAGGGAATGGAGGTCTCACAAGTGGTGGGTATAGCTTCCTCTCTGCCACATAAGAAGATATCATTATTATTACTATAGGTAGGTCGGGCATTGTTTCAGATTTTGAAGTACAGACAAGTCACACGTCTGGTTGTAGAGGAGGTGCTATGGCTTTAAATAGGTAATAAATTAAAATCAGAAATGTATTAGGATGGCATAAAAAAAACAGATGTGGTACGCATATATACTTTCTCTACAGCTGTAATCTTATACCTCTATTAGGTGGTGAAAAGTCACGCCTTGCAGTTTGGAGATGATCTTGAAATTGTGGAAGGTGAAGAAGAAGTAAGTCCTCAGTGGAATGAGAGTCATCATGAAGACCGTGAACGACAGCCGTATACAACAGGTACATACACCCTCAAATATCCCATCAGACCCTATTCCTTATACACTCAATATAGGGTTAAGTCTGTGCAATCTGCACATGGACCTTCAGATTGAAATATTGATCAATTTACTAATTTATTCTAAAGTAACGACCATCTATGCAAGAGCCAGTCATGTAAATGTAGAAACAAGAAGTCTCCTAAAGGGAGGGAACACCCCAGCGGAGCTTAGGAGCAGGAATACTTACAAAGTGAAATTAACCCCTTAGTGACTAATGACGTACTGTGTACGTCATGATGTGGTGTTAGTACCGCTTCATGACGTGTCACCGCAAGTGACATCAGCATCTAAACGGCTGCTACGGACAGCTGAGCTGTCCGGGCACCCAGCAGGGGACCAATTACAGCGGTCCCTGCCTTTGGATCGCTGCAATTGGTAAATCAGATTTGACTGACCAATCGCAGCGTTTAGCAGCGCAGCTCCGATCTCCTCCTTGAGTGTTGAGCAGATCGGGGCTGCGCTGCTATGTCTATTGTGCCCCGATCACCCTCCCTTCAGGATGGCAGAGCGGGACAATCTACTGTAACGGCCAACATCAGTGCTGGCACTGATATCGGCCGTTTAACCCCTTCCATGCCGCAGTCCGTATGGGACGGCTGTATGGAAGGGGTTAACAGGGAGGAAGCTCCTTCCCCCCTCCCATCGGGCCGCTACTCTACTGTGGCAACGTCCCGATAGTTACCATGGCAACTGGACGCCTTACACAGACATCCAGGCTTGCCATGTTATGTTAGCCTGACAGTGTACTGCAGTGTATTGTAGAGCGATCAGACCCACTGGATCTTCAAGAACCAAGTGGGTCTGAGTCAAAAAAGTGTAAATAAAAAGTGTAAAAACTAATTAACATTTTCCAATATGCGCACATTTATATTTGGGTAAAAATGAAGAAAAGAAAATACCCTAAACATGTTTGGTTATCGCCGCGTCCGTAGCAACCAGCTATATAAAAATATCACATGACCTAACCCCTCAGGTGAAAACCGTAAAAAAAAATTAAATAAAAACAGTGCCAAAAAAGAAATTTTTTTGTCACCTACATCACAAAAAGTGCAGCACCAGGCAATCAAAAAGGCTTATGCCACCCAAAATAGTATCAATCAAACCGTCACCCAATCGGCCAAAAAATAAAAAAAGCTATGGCTCTCGGACCTAACCTCTCAGGTGAATGCCGTAAAAATAAATGAATAAAAACTGTGCCAAAATTAACCATTTTTTTGGGTCACCTTGCCCCAAAAAGTATAATAATGAATGATCAAAAAATCACATGTACCCAAAAATTATACCAATAAAAACGTCTACTTTTCCTTTGCCCCTGCTCAAGATGATCGGCAGATAAATAACAAAAATATGGCCTTTAGAAAATGGAGACAGAAAACCATAATGTTTTTTCAAAAATGCTTTAGGCTACATGCACACGAACTGAAGTGTTTTGCAGTCCGCAAATTGCAGACGGATGCTGTCCTTTTTGTGAATCCGTTTTTTTTGCAGATCCATTGTAATAATGCCTATCCTTGTCCGCAAAATGGACAAGAATAGGACATGCTCTATTTTTTTTTGCGAGGCTACGGAACGGACATACGGATGCGGATAGTACACTGTGTGCTGTCAGCATTTTTTGCGGACCCATTCAAATGAATGGGTCCGCATCCTATCCGCAAAAAAAATGGAACGGACACGGAAACAAAATACGTTTGTGTGCATGTAGCCTTATTATGTAAAACTAAAACAAACAAAGTAGAGATATTTGATATCATCACATCCGTAACAACCTGCTCTATAAAAATAACACATGATCTAACCTGTCACATGAACGTTGTAAAAAACTAAAAATAAAAACGGTGCCAAAGCATCCATTCCTTGGTTACCTTGCCTCACAAAAAAACATAATATATAGCGATTAAAAATCAGATGTACGCCAAAATAGTACCAATAAAACTGTCACCTTATCCTGTAGTTTCCAAAATGGGGTCACTTTTTTGGAGTTTCTACTCTAGGGGTGCATCAGGGGGGCTTCAAATGGGACATGGTGTCTAAAAACCAGTCCAGCAAAATCCGCCTTCCAAAAACCATACGGCGCTCTTTTTCTTCTGCGCGCTGCCATGAGCCCATACAGCGGTCTACCACCACATGTGGGGTGTTTTTGTAAACCACAGAATCAGTGTAATTAATATTGAGTTTTGTTTGGCTGTTAACCCTTGGTGTGTTAAAGAAAAAAATTAATTAAAGTGCAAAATCTGCCAAAAAAGTTTACATTTTTAAATTTCATCTTAATTTTCCTTTAATTCTTGTGGAAGGACTTAAGGGTTAACAAAGTTTGTAGAATCAGTTTTGAGTAACTTCAGGGGTGTAGTTTCCAAAATGGGATCATTTATGGGGGGTTTCTACTATGTAAGCCCCACAAAGTGACTTCAACCCTGAAAAAGTGGGTTTTGGAAATTTTCTTAAAAAAAAATGACATTTACAAAATGATGCCATCATAAAGTGGACATAAGGGGATGTTAAGTAATACATATTTTATGATGTATCACTTTCTGTTTTAAAAGTTTAAAATTTAGAAAATTGTGAATTTTTTTAAATTTTGGGTAAATTTGGGGATTTTTTCATAAATAAAGGTGAAATGTATTGATTCAAACTCATAAATATCATGAAGTACAATGTGTCACGAGAAAACAATCTCAGAATGGCTTGGATAAGTAAAAGTGTTCCAAAGTTATTACCACATAAAGTGATACATGTAAGATTTTCAAAAATAAGCCTGGTCACGAAGGTGCAAAATGGCCTGGTCATTAATGGGTTAAACACATACTAAGTAAATTTTCTGTTTTACTTTGGGTTCATCTAGCCATCAATGGTCACTAAAACGATTATCTGCTTACATACTTTATTTTCAATAGCCTCATTAAAGGGATTGTCCCTCAAAAGACAGCCCTCCGGGTGGCCAGCTGATTGATGAGGGTTTGCCTAAACTCACGGGGGACCATTTATCATGGCCTTTGTGCCAGAAAATGGGTGTAAAAAATTCTCAAAATTTTCCCGCATGCATGATTAGCAGAAAAAAAGAAATGTTACAGCCTTTTGGGTTTTTAGAATGTGCATGACGTTTAGGTGGGTTGGGCTTACCAGAGAGGGCGTGCCCTTCCACAGCCCAACAGATTTTCTACAATATAGGCCAAAATTGGTGTCAAATTAAAGCACTAACCTACACTAGTGTAAAGATGTACTAGGCCAGGAGGCGCCAATTTCATGAACAGACCTATGCCTCGTAATACATTTGCCACATCTTTCTCCAACCAAGTTACAATTAAGCCCTATTTACAAGACCGCAGATGTCAGAGGGTACATCCATAGCAACCAATGTGTCTCAAATCAAAAATAAAATTGAAAGGTGACACAATTGTAAGTTAAAGGAGTTCTCCAGGCTACATATATTGATGGCCTATGTTTAGAATATGTCATCAATATCAGATCGGTGGCGATCTGGCACCCTCACCAATCAGCTCTTTCGGGCTGTTGCAGAACGGAAAGTTAACCGTTTATGGACGGAAGCAAACAGCTCCATGTACGGTGTAGTTTCTGGGGTCAGCGTATTGCAGCTCAGCTCCCATTCGCTGATGAGAGCTGAGCGGCAATCCCCTGGAATGGCCACTACACGGTGTAAGGAGCTGTCTGCTTCCAGCTCTGTACACAATATAGTGTCCGTTGCTGTGGCCACCCGAAACAGCTAATCGGTGGTGGTGCCGGGTGTTGGATCTCCACCGATTGAAGGATAGGCCATCAATATCTGTAGCCTGGAGAACCCCTTTAAGTATTAGATAAGCATGTGATGAAACAATGTAAGCTTCTGATCTTGATGAGCTCTTGAAGGCTGCAGCAGTGGCGAGCAGTATATTGGCACGTCAGGATATAAACACGCAGCAGAAGAATCAGGCCAACACCGAAGAAAGCGGCGCTGGAGAAAGAGGTGAGTATAACATAATTTGTTATTTTAAAGCTATTGAGGGAAATTAAACGAGATATTTCAATTATCTCAAACATTCCCTTTGTTTGTCTTTTAGATGTGCAGTACATAGTGATCCCGATAATGGCGGAGAGGACCAATAATGATTCTAAAGTAAGTTTTTGTGAAATGATAGTGACCATGTATCCATCGCAGTTAGCACAGCAGCCAAATGAATAGTCATTAATCAATTCATGGAGTGGGGGCCACCCTTACACAGTGCCTCTCAGTTCGGCTCATAGATCAGGACAGGTGATCAGTATCGGGTCGGGTCAAAATCTCAGCAATCCAGCTGATCAGCTGTTTGAAGGGGCCGCAGTGCTCAGAAAATCTATGTGGCTTCTTAATAGTATCACTGTGTGGCATGAGTGCTTTGTATTGTAGCTCAGTCTCATTCACTTGAATGGAACTGATCTGCAAAAAGACTATTTGATGGACATGACAACAGAAGTCGAGGAAGAGGCCGCAGTGCTCATGAGCGGCCTGACCTTTTCTAATAGCTGATCGGAGGGTGTCCCAGGAGTTAAGCCCACACTAATCAAATATTGTTGACCTATCCCAACATGGATCACCAATATTTAAAGGCTATGTACACCTTTGGGGGCATTTATTTTTAATTATTGCATTGTACTCATATTGAGCTAAAAAAAAATTTTTAAAGTGGTCTTTATTAAAAATATGGCATCCTTTTTTCTGTACAGAGCTGACATGCTCTAGTAGCCCCCTTTGGATTTTTTTTTCCATCAGACCAGGAGCTGACGGGCTCCTTATCTCTGCTCTCTGACATTATAAACACTTATTATAGCTCGTACTTATTTTACTGATAAGAATGTGGCTTCAAACAGTGTTTATGACCTCTCAGTAGTTTAGAAATAAGATTAGATGACCTGTACAAAGTAAATGTAAAAGTATCAGTCACACAGCTAGAAAAACAGTTAACCCTTTGTGACAGAACGGCTCAATATTTTTAAAAAAGGCCAATTGAAAAAATGATCTTTAATCAAAAATGAGTAAAATGCAATCATAAAAAAATTGCGTCCAAAGGTACCTAAGTCTGTCATTAGAGACTGGTTCCTGTCCTTTTGGATGGTTCATCTCAACCACATATTATGGGGGTGAGGGGGCTTCACTAGGAACAAATACCACAGAAATATTACATATCTGTGTTACAACCATTTTTTTCTTGGTCTCCTTTTTTTTTTGGTTCAATCATAAGGTCTCCTTTTTTTAAAAAATGTATAGGCGCCATCATATATCATCACCCTGGACAAGAGCCGTTTTGTTTTACAATTAGTGCACAATGCGTGAGTATTCAATCAGTTTAATGACATTTTGGTTACTTTTAATAAAATAAAAGTCCCAGGAGCAAACATGATTTGTATGCTCAGAGAATGGAATGTGCCACCTCTAAGGCCTCTTTCACACTTGCGTTCTGAGGATCCGGCGGGCACTTCGGTCCAGCCGGATCCGTCAGAACACAAGTCGCCTGAAAGCATTAGAAGACTGATCAGGATCCGGATCAGTCTTCGAAATGCTTTCAGGTTACCATGGAACCCGGACGCAACGAAGTCCTGGCTGCCATGGTACTCCGCAGCAGTGTACTTACCTGCACTGTGGCCGCCGGGCGCTCCTTCATGACGTCACAGGTCCCTGCAGCGCACAGATCAATGCGCCATCCGGACCTGTGACGTCATGAAGGAGCACCTGGAGGCCACAGCGCAGGTAAGTACACTGCTGCGGAGTACTTACCATGGCAGCCAGGACTTCAGTAGCGTCCTGGCTGCCATGGTAGCCGATCGGAGCCCCAGCTTACTGGGGCCCCAATCGGAACTGCTGCTGCCCATGCGCAGAGCTAAACGTCGGATCCGTCGGAAACGACGTTTAGCTTAATTCCGGAACCGGATTAATGCACTTCAATGGCATGTCTTCCGGATTTTTGGACGGAGACAAATCAGCAGCATGCTGCGGTTTTGTCAGCGTCCAAAAAACGTTCACATACTGAACCGAAGACATCCGGATGCATCCTAAACGGATTTCTCTCCATTCAGGATGCATTGAGATAATCCTGATCAGTATCTTTCTGTCCTGGAGCACCGAGGACAGAACTCTAGGACGGAAAGCAAAAACGCAGATGTCAAAGGGGCCTAAGTTTAGGGGGTGACCATATTGCCTGAGCTGTTCTTAAAAGCATTTAGAGAATTGCTTTACTGCAGCCACCATGGGCCACAGACACAATGGACAGGAGGGGACCTCATTGACTTCTATGGGAGAATTTTCTAGGCAAGTGCAGGAGTTAGGAGCGAGTAGATAAGCTGTGATATCACTTACTGTAAATGGTGGATCCTGTGTTATCTATACAGCACTGTGTAAAAGTTGTAGGCAGGTGTGGAAAATGCTGCAAAGTAAGAATGCTTTCAAAAATTGAAATATTAATAGTTTATTTTTATCAATGAGCAAAATGCAAAGTGAATGAACAAAAGAGAAAACTAAATCAGATCAATATTTGGGGTGATCACTCTTTGCCTTCAAAACAGCATCAGTTCTTCTAGGTAGACTTGCAAACAGTTTTTGAAGGAACTCGGCAGGGAGGTTGTTCCAAACATCTTGGAGAACTAACCACAGTCTTCGGTAGATGTAGGCTTGTCTTTTCATGTTATCCAAGGCAGAATCAATGATGTTGAAATAAGGGCTCTTTGGGGCCATATCATCACTTCCAGGACTCCTTTCTTAATGACATTGACTATATATTTGGTGTTGTTGCCTTGCTGCAGAATAAAGTTGGATCCAATCAGACAACTCTCTGAGAGTATTGCATGATGGATAAGTATCTGCCTGTATCTCAGCACTGAGGGCACCATTAATTCTGACCAAATCCTAAACTTCATTTGCTTAAATGCAACCCCAAAATTGTAATGAACCTCCACTATGCTTCACTGTTGCCTGCAGACACTCATGATTGTACCGCTCTCCGGCCCTTTGGTAAATGCAATACCTTCTTTTACAGCCAAATATTTCGAATTTTGACTCATCAGTCCAGAGCACCTGCTGCCATTTTTCTGCACCCCAGCTCCTATGTTTTCATGCACAGTTGAGTTGCTTGGCCTTGTTTTCATGTCAGGTATTACTTTTTGCCCGCAATTTACGCATGAAGACCATCTCTGGCTGGACTTCGAGTAGAAGATGGGAGTACCCGGGTCCCACTGGTTTCTTCCATTTGTGATCTGATGACACTCCTGAACATCTTCCAATTTCAAAGGGAAATGAGGATGATGTGTTGCACTAAGTTTCTTTTGCCAACCACTGCGTCTACAGTGCCTGTTCTTTTGTGCATCTTCAGAAGAGCTTGAACAGCACATCATGAAACCCCAGTCTGTTTGGACATCTTTACCTGAGAGAAAACTTGCTGATGCAACTACCTTGTGTCTTGCTGCTTTGCTCAGTCTTCCCATGGCGTTGACCTGTAACATAAAACTGTCTTCCACAACCTCACCTTTGTAGCAGTTCGCATGTTCCTTACCCAGGTTTAGGCCTCCTACACAACTGATGATAAGGGTGCTGTGTTTTAACCTACATATGAAAGTGAAGATCATTATCACCTGTTTGGTATACAAGGTTAATCATACACCTGACTGTAATCCTACAAAACCCTGTGACTTTGTGCAAGTGTACCTAGAGGAATTGTTGCTGTTTTAAAGGCAAATGGTGGTCCCAGCAAATATTGATTAGATTTAGATTTCTCTTTTGTTCATTCTCTTTGTGTTACGCTAATTGGTAAAATAAACTATTTTTGAAACCATTCTTACTATGTATTATTTTCTCCATAGCTATCTAAAACATTTGCACATTATATATAGGTGATATGTCATGGTAATCCTGAATGCAATAATAAGAAGATCATGGAAGAAAAGCATTCTCTACAGACCAAGAGGTGGTGCCTATTATAAGGCCTAGTGGCCAGTGCAAAAACTGCAGGATTTTAGGATTTTTTAAATATGAATAGTGATATGGAAAATTAAAAATAACATCACCAAAAATTAGGTTAAAATATGTTTAGCATAAAACATTCCTACAAAGATAAATTCCTAAAGAAACCTTTCCATTAAGAGGGTTATCCAATTTATTTAAATTGAAGCCCTATGTTTAGGATAAGCTATTGTCCCAAATCAGCAAATGTGAACCCACTAACCAGTTTGTCATAGGGCTAACCCTAAGACCGCTATTCTGGTGCTTCCCCGGTATTCACAGTTTTACACCTATACATGGATCTAGACTTTGCTGCGGGCTAGCAACAAGACCTCTACCCCTGGGATAGTCCTGGTGTAGATGCCAGCTGACCCACTGTAGTTAACACCTGAAAACACAGGAAAACCACGGGTACAGTGTGAACAGGCTAGAATGCTGGTTTTAGAGATCCAGACAGGGCTTTGTTAATGTGGACACAGGAAAGGCTTGCAGGTGGGGCAGTGGTGAGGCACACCCAAGGTAGGCAGGCAGAGAACTTGACTAGAGCACAGGCAGCTTCGACAGACTGGGTTAACTTAAACACGAACTGAACTGAACTTGGACTTGAAAGTGTAGGAGCACACAGGCAAAATCAAAACAAAGCTTGCAGCACGGCAGGAACATGGGCAGGAAATAACACAGGATAAACACAGGTAAATCGCAATAGCTCTAGACTATCAAACACCTTTGCTGGTCACCAGAGTGCCTAAAGCTGAGGCACTTCTGCCTGGAGAGGGTGCCTTAAGTAGCCAGGGACGGGAAAGATTGGGGACCACACTGGCCCTCAAAAAGGGTGGAGGTGATCTCGCGTCCTAACCTAGCATCAGGAAGGAGCATGGAGGCCAGTATGGAGAGGAGGCTGGCTTCCAGAATGCTGGAGGGCATTGAGAGTGGCACAGCTTCCATGACATGTCAGAAACCTCTACGCGTTAGCTGTTTGTATGTGGCTAATCTTAATGCAGCAGTTGTAGATGCAAATACATCATGAATCATCAGATTTCTACTGTGAATTACACAACAAATACATGTCGAATTTTTTCTGATGTGTATTTCCGCGATGTTGACATACACTAAAGAGGACATTCTATAGAATGTCAAATGGGGTCTTCACATCTCCAGAATGGGCAGGTCCCATGCTCACTTTCAAAGTGTCCGGTGTGAGGTACTAGCAACTGAAATTAGTAGGAGTTGCCTAAAACTCTGAGAGCACTATGGACACTTAAAGTGGATCTGTCACTTCAGAAAACCCCATAAAGTGCTGGATAGCTCAAAAGACATATATTCTGAATATATAATTCTTATTCTTTCTACTCACTAGCATGCTCCTGCAGTAAGCTCACAAAGTGGAGGATCAGTGGAGGTTTGGTCACTGGCTCCCACTTTGATCCCAAAAATGGCCAAGGGTCATTGGTAACCATCAGTGGAGGCTACATGAAGCTACTGAATTTAATCGGGGTTACAGATACCAAATAGTGCTTCTAGTGCTGACCACCATTTATTTGAGAACTTCAGAACTGCTATTAATTTGGTTTATACATTGTAAATTTAAGAATTTAAATTATTATTTCCAATACAGGTTGCTTATAACACCAGACTTCAAAGTGTTTTCCTATAACAAGAGTCAAGAACTGTATTCCTATGACCCACAAATTGCTGTAAGTTCTTTCCTAGTTCACATAACCAAAAACTGATGGTTTTCTAAAGGGTTCTATGGCATGATATAAATATGGCTGAAGAGAACATGGTTGTATCAGATTAGAAAAATGGTCTTACACTGTTGGTCACTTCACTTAATTGGGACAACAGAGCAGTAGTACCAGGCATGGCCAATGGACAAGGATGATAAAATATTATTTTTGTATCTCATACAACTTGTTAAAGGTGTATTCAAGTGCAAAAAAAGCATTCCCCTTGGCTTCACATGCTATAAAAAAAACAACTTGTGAAACTAGTGGTAAAGAGATCCGGCAGGCTGTTCTGGCAGGGAGCTTTCTGGATCTAGAACGGCCAGAGCTACCTGAATGCCTGTGGGCCCCATTAACTATAATGGGGACCAGTAAAGATTTGGTCGCAACTCGGCAAATATGCAGAGAATGAACCAGACTAAAACAGATGCACTCCTGCAGTCCACATGCTGTTCTTGTCTCAACACGGCAGGAAATTGGGATTGCCTCTCTGCCAATCACTGGCTGAGGCGGGTCCTCACTGCAGCCAGTGATTGGCTAAGCAGCTTTCACAGCCAATTCCTGCCGCGTCAAGATAGGTGCAGGAAGTGTTTGCTGTTTGAGAGTACATACAGACATGGCTGTCAATCAATCTTTCCCTATGAAATTACTCTGCTCAGCTCCTCCTGCTCAATAAGATGCTGCAGACTGACCGGCATTTTCAATGTGACAGGTTCACTTTAAGGTGCCTAATCCTTGGTTTTCTCATGCAAATTAAGTAGCATGCTTCTCATTTCCTTGGTGGCACCAAAACCCACCCATATAATTCCTATTGCATGTCAACAGCATTACAGAAACCCCATTCTCATGCAGGGGATGCCGATTGTTTCCAGATTTATCATGGAGTTTGGTGTCAAATACAACATCTGTGAAGAGACCCCTACAGAATGCTAGAGCAGCTAGAACTTGATCACGTATTTTAGACTCAATTACTAACCATGTAAATACTGGACATACTGTAGAACTAAAGGGACAGATTATATCCATTGGATAAACCATAAAAATGTGATTGGCGGGACTCCAACCATTGCGTCCTCCTTAAATCTCAAGTTCAAGGCACTAGGTGGCCATTTCTAGCAGAGTAGTTGTACATTCCACTCTTCATTAAAAACTGAGCACGTTTAGCTGTTTATGTTAGGGCCCCCATATACATTAGTGTATTAACGTCCGTATTCGCAGAGACCAGCAGGTTCGACCGGCAGTTTAAAAGGGTTCTTTACCTTTTTTTTACTGATGGTCTATCCTTTGGAAAGGTCATGATCATCTGATCAGCGCACGTGCGACACCGCAGAAAGCAGTGATGCTCGCAGTAGCGCCGTGGACTCCTCGCAGCTTCCGCCCAGTGATGTCATGACTATTTCACGTGGCCTGGGCGCAGCTCAGCCCCATTCACTTCAATGTTGTGAGGAGTTCCTTCCCCAAGAGATGATGTCATGGAAGGAACGGCGAAGTGAATATTTTCACCCGATCCTTTTGTTCTCCCAGTAGATAAGCCACCGTCAGTGTCTGGCAGCAGCTTACTCCACTCTCCCCAATGAGTACACATATACATTCAGCCAAACCAAAAGTGTACGTGTATGGGGAATCCAGGAGAGATAGCCATTGGCCGACAGCTATTAAATGTGTATGGCCGCCTTTAAACTTAGGGTTTCTGCCACCTGAAAAATGGGTATTAAGCTGGCAGACATTAGCGATGAACATAACTATTGAGAAAAACTAACTTTTATAATATGCTAATTAGCATCTAGGAAAAGGGGGCATTGCCCCTGCTCCTAGAGGCTCCGTTCTCCCACCTTTGGCAACTCTGATTCACTAGATTGACAGGGCCAGGCCGCGTTGGTGTCCTACGTCCGGCTCTGTCTGCAGTGTAAATCTCACGCCTGCGCTGTCCCATTCATTATACAGCGCAGGCACAGTGAGTGAAGGGCGCTCGCTGGCTGCTAGCTTCCTCACTGCGCCTGCGCCGAATACTGAACGGCGTGAGATCTCCCCAGCGCACAGGGCCGGCAGGAGGAGGTGAACGCTGCCTGGCCCTGTCAATCTAGTGAAGCAGGGCGTAGCCAGAGGTGGGAGAACGGAGCCTCTAGGAGCAGGGGCATTGCCCCCTGCTCCTAGAGGCTAATTAGCATATTATAAAAGTTCGTTTTTCTTATTAACGGCGGCAGGCAGTGAGATGGCACTAATAGAGTTATGTTCAACTGACATTAGCACATCGCTAATGTCAGCCAGCTTAATACCCATTTTTCAGGTGATAGAAACCCTTTAATGGAGAATCGCTATACATGCAAGGCCACTTCGCTGCTAGTAATTTATCATTAGAGGGTTTATCGCACCATTATATGTCATATTCATTGCAAAGATCATAAGATTAATAATAGTTTCCATTTACATGCTGCTAAATATGATTCAGTGAAGCATTTTATGACTTATTCTGCAGGGGAGGCGAGAGGAGACAATATTTTCAACTGTAAGAGGGGGAAGGAGACTGATTCTGTCCAAAGCCCTCCCTCAGCAGCCCAGATTAGCAGCAACAAAGGCGACAAAGAAATGGAAAAAATAAATATATATATATTATGCTAGAAACACTGTAAATGACCTAAAAACAGCTATTTACAGCCTTGCAGGAGTTTTCGCATGACATAATTAATGGGATAACCCTTCTACATGTCTCTACTTTCTTTAGACCATGTGCTATTATCAAGGATATGTAGAAGATCATCCACACTCGGCAGTAGCCATTAACATTTGTGCTGGACTTAGGTAACCAAAGCTTGTGGTCTTTCTCTATCTGATGTAAACATATAGGCTGAATTCACACATGAATTATTGTTTTCAGGTTTTGATGCAGTCCAAAAGAAGAAAACATAAAGAAAAGACTCCTTCTTTTATACCCACCATACTTTAGTTTTGTTTTCTGTTTTTATTTTATTAATAAAATAAATAAATCTCCAAATGATATGTGGAAACCATCAACAAGCAGGCAAACAGCTGCTCATGGATCATGCCAGGAATCGGGGGACCGCTTCCCCCCCAGTTATCTGATATTGATGGTCTGTCCAAAACCTATGACTGAAGGTTCCTCTTCGTCGTTAACCAGGCACAGCTCCTTACATTTTGTAGCACCTCTGCCTGGTACTGCTGTCCATTTACTTTCAGCCCACTCAGTCCATTGAATTGGACTGAGCTGCAACCCTCTGCAGCACCAGGCACAGCCACTACCAGATGTACAGCCAGGGCTCCAGAGCGCTGCGGACCCTTCAATCAGATGGTCAGATACTAAGGGGCTATCTTCAGTCTCAAAGAGGGGAGATTTATCAAAACTGGTATAAAGGAAAACCGGCCTAATAGTCCATAGCAACCAATCAGATTCCAGCTTTCATTTACTTAAGGAGTTCTGAAAAACGAAAGGTGGGATCTGGTTGGTTGCTATGACCAACTAAGCCAGTTTTCCTTTACACCAGTTTTAAAGCCCAAAGTCTTTAATTTACTAAGTGAGGGAGTAATAAGAGTCCCAGAAACAGCTTATCTGCTTGTTGACTGTTTCCAGGTAGAGGCAATAGATTTTTTATACACAGGATAAAATAAGTGAAAACATGTAATGAAGATGTAAGAAAGATAAAATATTTTACGTTTTATTCTTTGAGCAGCTGATGGGACTGTTCCATATTAATGCAGAGTATAAGACGCTGACTCCGTCTTCCTACTCTAGGGGTACCATGTACTCGAATGAGTTTATGTACATCATTGAGCCAGATGGACCTCTGCTGGACTTCAGGCACATCGTGTACAATATAGAAGCTTATGAAACTGATCTGAAATGTGGCCTACACATATCCAGCCTGGAGACTGTGGGAGCCAACAGCGGTCATGCACAGGTACACTATATTACACTTCTCATTTGTAGAGTTCTGTGTTGGAAATGCAAGACCTCTGAGGCATAAAGTCAAGATTAGGCCTCTTGCACACGACCGTTTTACCTCCGAGACATACGGTCCATGAGCGGCATTGATCGTGCGCATGGGAGCGCACAGCATCATAGATTACAATGCTGCTGTGCACGTCGGGCCGCCCGCGGGGCTATTGTCCAGCACTCATGTGAGTGCTGGACAATAGCACCGTGGGCGGCCCGACATGCACAGCATCGTTGTAATCTATAAGTGCAGGACAATAGCCCCGTGGACGGCCCGACGTGCACAGCAGCATTGTAATCTATGATGCTGTGCACTCCCGTGCGCACGATCAATGCCGCTCTGGGGCATATGGCCCGCTCACGGACCGTATGTTTCGGAGGGCAAACGGTCGTATGCAAGAGGCCTCAGGGATTAATATACTAGCATTGTACTCACTGTAATCCGCCTGCTTTACTGTAAAAACCTACAAGGCTGGGGACACAGGAGATTTTCTTCTATTTGGGAGCCTTCACACGCTGCAGATTCTGTTGCAGAATTTTCCGTAAATGAAAATCAGTTCCCTTCACTTAAATGGGGCTTGTAGAAAACCATGCGTTTGCTTCCCTATTCAAATGAATGGAACAGAATTGTATTCGCAGTATAGCAAGGTTTTAACTAGTTAGCGATGTCTGATACCTGCCCACATTCCTGCAGTATGAAGTAACTGTACATGCGTACTGACCTTTAAGTCGGGCTAAGAGAATAGAAAACAATGAGCTATGAAACAAAGAGCTCAGCTACATTGAGGACATCAGGGTAAGAGCTCATGCACACGAACATATTATCTTTCTGTGTCCGTTTTTGGGGGACCGTATGTGGAACCATTCATTTCAATGAGTTCGCCAAAGAAAACAGAAGTTACTGTGTGCATTCCGTTCCGCAAAAAAATAGAACATGTCTTATTATTGTCCGCTTTACGGACAAGGATAGAAAAAAAACACAGAAAAAAAGAATAGTTCAGCGCAGTCTCTACTTATGGCTAGTCAGTCATTGCATGTGATGTGCGCAGTTTTTCTTTAGCCCTCGGGGTACTTCAGATCCAAATGTTATAGCCTTTCCTCAATGCCGAGTGATCCTCTAGGTGTCCAATACCTTTCTTCACTTCAGCAAGAGGTCCTATAAAAGGATATACACATAGTGCTCACCGTGTTTATGGTATTAAAACAGGTTTTTATTGTACTTATAAGATTTAAGACTTGCTTAAATGACATAAAATTTCATAAAATCTCATAGCCCGACCCGGGATTTCGCACCGCTTCATCCAGATACCCCTCACCTTGGGCACCAAGAGGGCTTCTCCTACCCCTGTTTGTGATGAGAGGAGCCATTTGCCAAATTTGAGATTGATTCACATTTTGGTAAATCAACAGAAAACTGTGATTTCTTATATATGATTTATTATTTTTGCAGGAAACACATGAACGGGGAACAGCCTACTTGGAGTTGTTTATGGTGGTTTCTCATTTACAGGTATCTTTCTTACATGTGACAATGACATGAAGCGCCACCAGAGAACATCTACACATTGACAGCAGTCTATATTACCAGTGAACTCAGGACAGGTGGCCTTATTAGGTTCCCTGTCCAAAATGCCCTGTAATGTGCCAGGGTCTGTCTAGCTGGGCAGAAATATGACTAACTTACTAAAATGTAGTTCAGCATCGGTAATTATATTGCTTGGAATATTGTATGACCGTATGTTTGATTTATGGCATCATTTACTTTCACTGGCATATAGTGTATGGCTTCTGTGCAGTCTTAATATAATGTTGTTATACTACAAAGATGCCAGTAGAGGGCAGCAGACACCTATGAAATGGTTTACGTCATTCCCAGTACACATTTTCCAGTCCCAAGTTGCATTCAGGTGTATCACATTATTATTACTTTGTGCTTGTATCAATGAAACTTTTTACTAATGTATATGGATGGTAATTCTTCTCTCTCCAGTTCCAATTCCATGATGAAAATGCCACATCTCTCACGGAAGCCATGCTTGAACTTATTAACCACGTCAATACTGTAAGTACAACAGATGGAAAGTCTGTCCACCAAATCTCAATCTACAAGTGACAAGGAAAACCTACAGTAGGTGTACGGCTGTGGTGTAAGGAATATATGTGAAGTATAGTACCGCACCTGACACTTCAATGTTTAAGCCCTGTAAATATATTACCTTACTTATCTTGTACTGATCCTCAGTTTCAGCCTGTATTACTACACTCCAGAGCTGCATTCACAATTCTGCAGTTTTTGTTTTTTTTGTAAGTCACCAGGAACTTTACTGGTAAACCAGGCACAATGTCTTTAAGGGCTAGCTCAACTGAATATAATGATATATTTCACTTAGTGATCCGCTGCTTTGCTCTGGAGAGAAATTACATTTAGTCCATATGTAAATGAACAGTTAAGTGCACTGAGGGTGTGCCCATGTCACGCTGAGCACCCTTGTACCTCCTGCATCCTCTGACAGGCAAGATGATTATGCTGAAATCTGGCCCTGTCAGTTAAGGAGATGGAATGGCTGGCAGAAGAAGCTGGAGCAGCAAGGGTGCACAGAGTAACATAGGCACACCCCCAGTGCACTTAACTGCTCGTTTGCAAATGTACACAGTCAAGTCACATTATTATGACCAGCCCCTACTTTCAGTGTCGGCAGTGAGTAGCTTATGAAGGGAGTCATGTGTTGTGAGCTGACTTGGAGGGCATATAAGATGTGTGATGGGCTGTCTGTACATGCAGCGGCCCACTGGCAATGTCTGGGTTATCCCTTGCCGCTTAGGAGGTTTCTACGAAATATGTCTCTCTTATAGAGCAAGTAATCGAGACGCCAGCTGCGGTTAAGCAGACGAAGCACAGGGTTCCTTTTAGATGATGGAATGTACCCAAATGTAGGAAGGCCAGAGTGGTGTTAAATATGCCACGATACACGTGTCACGGTGCTCCTACCTTTGGCTATGGTTGGAATCTCAGGCGTGGTGGTCCGAAGCAAGTGCAAAGGGGGTTGGTAACTTGGATGATGAATAAGTAGAATAAATGGAGTCCAGACTTGGTCAAACGTTGAACAGTTGTTTTACTTTTAATAAAAGGTAATCCAAACAGTTTCCAGACTTGTCTTGGTTTCCAATAGGTTTCAGCAGGCAAATGGCAGGCAAATACTTTCTCTGCACACAGACTCCTCTCTGCTTTATCCTCTCTGTAGCTCTCTTAGCTCAGCTATCTTAGTAGTCCGTTTCTTACTGTAGATAATTCTAGGAAACTATGTCCTGGCTGTGAGTACCTCAAGCTTTAGCTTAAGCTTGGTTTTAAGGCATTGCAAGCCCAGGAGGGGACATGCAACCAATATGCACAACCTCCAGTGATAAGGTTGGCTAGGACAAACAGAACCTGTCCAGACCGGACTAGGCCTGGTGCCTACCCCTAGCAGGGGTGAGACTTGACCCCACACATAACCTCACCCCAGGAGGGGGAAAGCTAGACTGACTGCTCACTAGCTAAACTCCTTCTCTCCTTCTCCCTCTAAAGGGATAGAGAGAATGGACAATACAGTCCATTCCCTGCAACTAGCCCTGCCAAGTGTTTGCTTCCACCTGCTGGCGGACCAGGTAATTACATGAACATTTAACAGTTACAGGAAATACATATGCACATGGTGAAGATAAGTACACTACTGCATTAGATGACATTTATGTTAGCCTATAGGAAATAGTAGTGAGGTGCCAAGGAGTGGTAATGGCACTCCGGGACATTACACACACATATCCCTCAATGCTGTCATGGGTAAAAAGGGGGGTTTATCAGAGTTGCAAAAATGGGTGGACATTGGTGTGTCAGGCAAGAAACATCAGAAAACAAACACACTATAAGGCCTCATGCACACGACCGTTTGTATTTTGCGGTCCGCAAAAAATACGGATGACGTTTGTGTGCATTCTATATTTTGCGGAACGGAATAGCTGGCCCCTAATAGAACAGTCCTATCCTTATCTGTAATGCGGACAATAATAGGACATGATAACCAAACCAATGTCCCCCATAAAGTATTAGATCCGATACTCCATTCATTTATTTTACCAATACACTAATATCTAGATCCAAATTGTAAATTTAAACATAACAAGAAATAAGCTACAGTTGTAATTAAACAATTAAGCTTTATTCAATTCATTAATCACTTGGCATCACACAAAAAGTTAAAATGTTTAAAAATTATGGTAGATGGTGTCAAACATATTACATTTACAGTAAGAGTACAAGTATTTACACCAGTATCTTTACAGATTATTACATCCAATATTGTAAATTTGTACTCATACATTGATTCACACAAACAGCTATTATATATGATGCATACTCATGCTATAGTGTATATTGTAGTTACTCGTTCACAATGGGACGCTCTATACAAAGTACATCAAATAAGTGCAAGTGCATACAGTAGGCTAATTCTGCGCAACACTATGAGAGTACACACATCTCAATATTGCATACAATGAACTGAAGGTTTCAGTAATTCACAGTGTAATACAAAGATACTAACCAAGTGCAAGTTGCACTGACACCACGTCACCAAACCCCCAGGTTTGGGGTTTGGTGACGGTGGTGTCAGTGTAACTTACACTTTGGTTAGTATCTTTGTATTACATTTTGAATTACTGGAAACCTTCAGTTTATTGTATGCAATATTGAGATGTGGTGTTTGCTCTCATAGTGTTGGCGCAGAATTAGCCTTACTTGTATGCACTTGCACTTTATTTTTGATGTACTTTGTATAGGAGCGTCCCATTGTGAGAGCAATTAACTACAATATACACTATAGCATGAGTATGCACATATATATATAATAGCTGTTTGGTGTGAAATCAATGTATGAGTACAAATTTACAATATTGGATGTAATAATCTGTAAAGATACTGGTGTAAATACTTGTACTCTTACTGTAAATGTAATATGTTTGACACCATCTACCATAATTTTTAAACATTTTAACTTTTTGTGTGATGCCAAGTGATTAATGAATTGAATAAAGCTTAATTGTTTAATTACAACTGTAGCTTATTTCTTGTTATGTTTAAATTTACAATTTGGATCTAGATATTAGTGTATTGGTAAAATAAATAATAGGACATGTTCTATTTTTTTGCGGAATGGAAATACAGAACATACAGAAATGGAATGCACAGAGAGTACCTTCCATTTTTTTTGAGGACACATTGAAATGAATAGTTCCGTATACGGTCCGTAAAAACCAGAACGGACACGGAATGAAAATATGTTCGTGTGCATGAGGCCTATCCATTGGTGGAAGGACACAAGCTGGTGGTGGCAGTGTTATGGTCTGGGGAACGTTTTCATGGCTTTCTCTGGGCCCAGTCATCCATGTGGAAGTCACTCTCAACCATTTTTTGGGACTGCTCTGAATTCATTCTTGCAGATCGCGTAAACCCGTACATTCTGATTATCTTCTTTGGGGTGGATGGGATCTTCCAGCAAGACAATGTGACATGTCACACCACTAGAAATTTCTGACATTGGTTGGAAGAACACATTTTGCGGACCGCACATCGCATTTTGCGGACCGCACAGCATTTTGCGGACCGCACATCGCCGGCACTCTCATAGAAAGTGCCCTTTCTTGTCCGCAATTGTGGAAAAAAATAGGACATGTTCTATTTTTTTGCGGGACGGAAGTGCGGACCCGGAAGTGCGGATCCAAAATTCCAGATCAGGGCGGGACATAGTGTGTCCCCATAGAAATGAATAGGTCCACTATTCCGTTCCGCAAAATGCGGAACAGAATTGCGGACGTGTGAATGGAGCCTAAGACTTCCAAGTACTACACTGACCCCTAATTTCCCAGACTTGAACCCAAAAGAACATCTGAGAACCTCCTTGATCGCCATGTTCGCTCTATGGATCCTCCCCCGGACACCCTCCAGCAGCTGTGGGATCACCTCGATCGTCACGTTCGCTCTATGGATCCTCCCCGACACCCTCCAGCAGCTGTGGGATCACCTCGATCGTCACGTTCGCGCTATGGATCCTCCCCCGGACACCCTCCAGCAGCTGTGGAATCACCTCGATCGTCACGTTCGCTCTATGGATCCTCCCCGGACACCCTCCAGCAGCTGTGGGATCACCTCGATCGTCACGTTCGCTCTATGGATCCTCCCCCGGACACCCTCCAGCAGCTGTGGGATCACCTCGATCGTCACGTTCGCTCTATGGATCCTCCCCCGGACACCCTCCAGCAGCTGTGGGATCACCTCGATCGTCACGTTCGCTCTATGGATCCTCCCCCGGACACCCTCCAGCAGCTGTGGGATGCACTGCATTTAGCATGGCTTCAGACACCTATGACAACCTACCAGGACCTTATTGAGTCACTCCCAGCTCGTCTAGCTGCTGTACACAGCGGTTACTCTGGATATTAGCTGGTGGTCTGAATAATGTGACCCGACTGTATACATGTAAATAAATATATATATATATATATATATATATATATATATATATATAGATACACCATGTTGTATACAATTTTTTTCTACACTGGGATTCAACTGGCAAAATATGTCCTCTGCGTATCTATACAGTATCATATAGCAAAGGTAAGGTAGAAAGAGAATTTTTCCCAATTTTTCTTTTTATCAAACATATCTGATGAGGTGCACAGTACACATTCTAAACTTCAGGTTTTTTTACATCTATCCATTTTCAGGTCTTCAAGGCTTTGAACACACAGATAGTCTTGGTGGGTCTAGAAATCTGGTCCAACAGGAACCTCATTAACACAGAAAGAGAACTGGCCGATCAGATCCTCTCAGATTTCATAGAGTGGAAAAAGAAGTCCTTAGATGATCGGATAACTTACGATGCTGTAGGATTGTGTTTGTAAGTAACAATAAGAAGCAGGTAAAAGTGAACGTATGCAAGCAGCCAGCATTTTGGAGTACTAGCCTACACACATACACCATATGTATAAGTAGGGCATGAAGCCCAGAACCAGGCCATACGTGAAGAGGTCTACAACTAGTGACCAGCCAGGGAGCTCTTTACATTTTACCATGAGGTCTGTTACTTTGAAACAGAATTTTAGGCTTTCACACTTGCGGTAACCTTTTCCAGCATTTTCGCCGTGCTGCGGCCGGACCTCCGGCCCACCTCCATTATAGTGAGCGGACTTCCGGCAGCACGGTGGACTTGTGGTAGCACGGATCAGGCAGGCTGTTCTGGCGGGGGAACAGCCTGCCAGATCCGTGCTACCACAAGTTAAAAGGCTACTGCAAGTGCAAAAGTAGCCTTATACCAGATCTGCGGTTCAATTTCTGCACAAAACAATCCATCTTCGGCCATGCCCCTTTCCCCGCAGCGGTGTGCTTCTTTTCCGTTGAGCCAAACCCATTTTTTGGAATAGGCGCAACAAATTTCTATAAACCTAGATGCACCAAATTGCAACACTTTTGGAACAATTTACACTAAAATCTACGAGCACTCAAATTAGTAAATGTGGGCGAGTCTGTAGCAGAGAAGGCAGATTAATAAACTATATTGTGTCCATTTTAGGAGAGAGAACAAAATGTCGTCATCTGGACTGTCACGATGGGCTGGGGCCTGTGATCCAGATAACTCAGCGTTCATTTCTGTGGTAGGGAATATGATGCAGTATCTTCTCCTGTATATTGGAGGCTTGTCATCATGCTATATATCGACCGCTATATCTTCTCTGCAGATGGATCTTGATAAGCTGCTGGCAAGCGCTGCCACCTTCATACATGACTTAGGTCATCTTCTAGGAATGAAGCATGATGCCCTGGGATGCAGCTGTCAGTCTGGCAAACTAGCTTGTGCCATGGCTGGAGAAGGCTTGTGAGTAGTAATCAGGCCCATTTACATGTATAGGTAACTCTGTATTATTATAAGTGAACACACTGGGGCAGGTTTATAAAATATGCCTTGCAGGCTGAACACCATAATGTATTTTTTATGCAACCTCGGCCCCATGCAAATGTGTCGGGCAATGTGGGTAAACCATCAGAGTCATGCTTTGTGCATTTGGGTAAGGGTAGTACCAGACGTGGCATACAGAGAGCTTTTGAGATGAGGCCAAGATGCAGCCGAAAAATTAATGACCATCCAGATCTCAAGTCTGTCTTCGATTAGATCCTTGTGCTGTATTGAAACAGGGATCAGACCCTAAAATCTTGAAGTCCCATAGTGGGACAAAACATAAAGTGAAAAAAGAAGTTAAAAAAATAAAGTTAATTTTTTTTTTCTAATTTCAAGTAAAAAAACAAAAAGTGCCCATTTCCCAAAATAAAGTAAAAAAATTGGAAAAAATAGGAAAAAAAAGAAAAGTAGACATATTAGGTATCGCCATGTCTGCATCGACTGGCTCTATAAAAATGTCACATGACCTAACCCCTCAGGTAAACACTGTAAAAAATAAAAACGATGTAAAAGAAGCCATTTTTTTGTCACCTTACATCACTAACAGTGCAACACCAAGCGATCAAAAAGGTGTATGCCCCCCAAAATAGTACCAATCTAACCGTCACCTCATCCCACAAAAAATGAGCCCCTACACTAGACAATTGCCAAAAAAAAAAAAACTATGTGATGTTATTGTGTAAAACGTAAATAAATAAAAAGAAAGTGGACATATTAGGTATTGCTGCGATCACATGAACTAACCTCTCAGATGAACACCGTAAAAAATACCAAATAAAAACGTGTAAAAAAAGCAATTTTTTGTCACCTTACATCATAAAAAGTGTAATACCAAGCAATCAAAAGTCATACGCACCCCAAAATCATACCAATGAAACCGTCATCTCATTCCGCAAAAAATGAGACCCTAACTAAGACAATCGTCCAAAAAATAAAAAAACTATGGCACTCAGAATATGGAGACACTAAAACATGATTTTTTTACAGAAATGCATTATTATGTAAAACTGAAACAAACAACCCAAAAAAGTACACATATTTGGTATTGTCGCGTCCGCAACAACCTACTCTATAAACATACTACATGATCTAACCTGTCAGATGAACATTTTAAATAACAAAAAATAAAAACCATGCCAAAACAGCTATTTTTGTTACCATGCCTCACAAAAATTTGTAATACAGAGAAACCAAAAATCATATGTACCCTAAAATAGTAGCAACAAAACTGCCACCTTATCACGTTGTTTCCAAAATGGGGTCTTTTTTTGGAGTTTCTACTCTAGGGGTGCATCGGGGGGCTTCAAATGGGACATGGTGTCAAAAACCAGTCCAGCAAAATCTGCCTTCCAAAAACTGTATGGCATTCCCTTCCTTCTGTGCCCTGCTGTGTTCCCGTACAGCAGCTGACGACCACATATGGGGTGTTTCTGTAAACTACAGAATCAGGGCAATAAATATTGAGTTATGTTTGGCTGTTAACTCTTGCTTTGTTACCGAAAAAAAAATATTAAAAGGGAAAATCTGACAAAAAAGTGAAATTCTGAAATTTCATCTCCATTTTCCATTAATTATTGTGGAACACCTAAAGGGTTAACAGAGCTTGTAGAATCAGTTTTGAATACCTTGAGGGATGTAGTTTCTAAAATAGGTGGTTTCTATTATGTAAGCTCCACAAAGTGACTTCAAACCTGAATTGATCCTTAAAAAGTGGGTTTTGGAAATTTTCTGAAAAATGTAAAGAACTTCTAAGCCTTCTAACGTCGCCAAAAAATAAAATAGCATTCACAATATGATCCAAACATGAAGTAGACATATGGGGAATGTAAAGTAATAACTATTTTTGGAGTTATTACTATCTATTATAAAGGTAGAGAGATTAAAGTTTGCTAATTTGTTAATTTTTCCAAATTTTTTGTAAATTTGGTACTTTTTTATAAATAAAAATGAAATTTTTTGACTCAGTTTTACCACTGTCATGAAGTACAATATGTGACAAGAAAAGAATCTCAGAATGGCCTGCATAAGTAAAAGCGTTTTAAAGTTATTACTACATATAGTGACACTGGTCAGATTTGCTAAAAATTGTCCTGGTCCTTAAGGTGAAAAATGGCTGGGTCCTTAAGGGGTTAAAATATAGAGATATTTATTGTGTGAGATAAACATCGTGATAATCAAAATTGCCTATATGTTGTGTTTTTTTCTGTCACGTTGCCTCCCCAAAAAATGAATGAACCCAATGGTTGTATGAACCTTCAAAATGGTACCAATGAAAATTACAGCTCGCCCCTTTTAAATAATGAGCTCTCAGAAAATGCCAAGAAAATGTATTGTAAAGGTTTTTATTTATTTGAAAGTAATAAGAAAGATAAAACCTTTATAAATGTGGTATTGCCATATAATCGCAGTCTAATGTGTGTGGGGAGAGAAGGATGGGGGCAAAGTGAATAATCCTTTTGTTCTTCTAGGAGGCTTAGGCAGGGCGCTGAATCTCCTTAAAAAGACGGGTCCTGTATGAAGACCTACTGGAAGCACTATGATATGGAGACTTACCATACCATACTATACCGTGGAGTACTAACAGTAAGTCTCCATACAGGAGATTCAGCACATGCCTAAACCACATTTATGGCATTGCACCCTGCCAGCCAGAATCCTACTCTGTACCCGAAACAGCTATCTGGTCTGGCTATATTGCCTTGTCAAATCCCAAAGCTTGGCAGAAAGTTGGATTTTAAAGGGGTTGCAGACCTCCCAAGTGTCCCTCTTTTGGAGAGGCAGTCCCTATTTTTGACCCAAGTCCTCTGTCCCTCTTGCTCCATAAATGTCCCTCTTTTTGATCTGAGGTATAGATTTGTATTATTACATTTACAATATTGACCCAGAAAGTGTTTGTCTGGTTCTTTTCTGTATATTTGAGCCCGTCTTGTAGATTATTTCATTATTTGATGCAATTGGGATTTTAGAAATCTCTAAATTCAGATTACTTTTACACTGTTTCGTAAGACTAAGGAAGTGTATCGTAAAAACTATGGAAGTGTATAGATATGCAGGAAAATCTTGATCTTTCGCACAATGAACCATAAGTGTCCCTCTCTGACCGTCCGAAAACTTGGGAGGTATGCGGTTGTCTCACTTCAGCAAATGGATCTATTATGTAGAGGAAGTTAATACAAGGCACTTACTAATGTATTGTCATTGTCCATATTGCTTCCGTTGCTGGCTGGATTCATTTTTCCATCACATTATACACTTCTTGTTTCCATGGTTACAGACCACCCTGGTTTCCATCGTTGGTGGTCGTGCTTGCACACTATAGGAAAAAGTGCCGGTGTTCTGACAGATTTCTATACCTAGACAAAAGTCTATGCCGGAAGTGACGCAGCCGCGCATCAACTAGCTGGTGGAGGGTGTGCGCAGCACGGCGCAAGCGCACATCCACTGTCCATCCAGCAAAGGAAGCAATATGGACAATCACAATACATTAGTAAGTGCCTTGTATTAACTTCCTCTACATGATAAATGCTATTTTCTAAAGTGAGACAACCCCTTTAACTCATAAGAAGCCACTTTCAAGAGGTGGTGCTGACAGCTGACAAGATGGTTCTCTTCCTTGGGAGACACCGTCCTCTTTGCTTGTTCTTCTAGGAGATAAGCTGCCTGAAGTGTCTGGCAGTAGCTTTCTACCCCCTCCCCATTAAATACACAGCCATGACCAGATGTTTGTGTACAGTATATGGCAGAGGAGGGAGTTGGGAGGGATGGGTGTCAGGTGCGTGGCTGCTTTTACTATCACAATTTTTCAGCCTACTTCAAGATGTGCACTTGTGATTTCATCCATCTACAGTGGCCGTGCATTTACACACTGATATAATAGTAAGCGACTATGGCAGTTCAATCACACACATTATGGAGGGGTATAAAGTCACTTCTAGATGCAGGGAATTTATTGCCCTTGGCGTTTCATCGGACAGTCTTAATAAAACGTGCACAGCTTTAGGAGGCAGCAAATTCATTAAGAGGTGTTGTAGATTATATCAGGGCATGGGCGGACTGGCCATAGATCCTACAGGGACGATGACCAGAGGGCCACCAAAGCCGTCCTCTTGGCCGCCAGCCAGGTACATACAGATCTGATGCTCTCAGCATTAAATGAAGTTGTGCAGGGGTTTTATATTGATGACCTATCCTCAGGATAGCTATAGAATAAACTACCAAGTAGTAAAAGAAGCCATAACACAAATGCACATCCCAAAATGTTGAAAAAGTAAAAATATAGCTTTTATTATAAGAACAACATTGACACAAAACGCATACATTAAAAATTGTATACAATACAGACTGGCGGTGGTGGTAACCAACGCCCAGACAGAATCCACTGAAATACAAGATATTACCAATCAATCAAGATAATGCCCACATCCAAGGAACATAGTATTCTTAATATGGCATCAAGCAGAATAACATAAAGCATAGCAGCCCCATATAAATACCATGTCCTAGAGTAAAAAGCTGGTAAAGTTGAACTGTACGGCATAAGATACGCTCCTCAGGATAGGTCATCATCAATATCTGATCGGCAGAGGTCTGACATCGGGCACCCCCACCGATCCGCTGTTTGACGAGGACCTGCCGCGCTCCATGCAAGAGCTGCTTCTCCTTCATTACATTACGTGTCGTCTCCCTTGCAGCAGCGTAGTGTAATTGAAAGTACTCACTCTATACAAGTGATTGCAGAGAGTACCTGTCATTGCACTGCACTTCTGAGACGACAGATAGTGTAATGAACAGAAAGTAGTGCGCACATGGAAAGATGCATCCTCTTCAAACAGCTGATCGGTCG
The DNA here is from genome assembly GCA_033119425.1 of Bufotes viridis. NCBI lineage: Eukaryota > Metazoa > Chordata > Amphibia > Anura > Bufonidae > Bufotes > Bufotes viridis. The sequence goes on along the minus strand of CM065590.1, from coordinate 69,500,096 downwards.
GGGTGCCGGGTGTCAGACCTCTGAGGATAGGTCATCATCCTGGAAAAACCCCTTTAAGTTCCCAGGCCACCCCTGTATGAGGGGAATTCATCAAAGGCTTTGTCCCAATTTTCTACACCGGAAATCTGTCGTAGAGCCTTTGATGAATTACTGCCATTATTTTTATTTATTTTTGTTTTTTGTTATTTATTTAGCAAAAAAGGCTGTACAAGGAAGTGAAGAACTTCTGCCTAAGAAGAGGCTACAATCCTATTGTCCTCCACTTATTGGGATTGAGTAAAAAGAAAACCGTGACTCTTGATGACACGTGTTTTCCCTCTGATATGAACGTTGAATGTTGCTTTCCTACAGGTTGTCCTTCAGTTTTAGTGACTGCAGCGTGACAGATATGGAGAAGTTCTATGCTACTGACAACGCTTCTTGCCTGTGGAATGCTCCAGCTCCTGACCTATCCTCAGTGAAGAATCAGTGTGGGAACAACATATTAGACTCCGGGGAAGAGTGCGACTGTGGCTCTGTAGAGGTCGGTGTCTTTAAAACTGTGGATATTCAGAGAAGGACTGTGGTCTGTCGTATAGTTGTCAGGTGCCTCCTGGAAGATATGAAGATATCACAGCACTCATGAACTCTCGGATACAAACAGGAGAATACTCTTTATCGGTGATCCATAGGGTCAGAATCAGGAATAAATCCACATCAAATTCAGGAAAAAGTCCCATAGTCCCATTAGGTGGATGGACTCAGTGACTGTATTCTGAAGTTTCAGTCCCTCTTTGTCAGAGTCACCATAAAGAAAAAACATGGCAGTAATAAAGTAATCATATCTAGAGATGAGCGAACTTTAAAAAAAAGTTCGGCGTTCGGGTTGTGGTAATCACCGCATCCCGTTATGGATTCCACTACCGCGGACTATCCCTGCATATGGAATTCATAAGGGGCGGCTTCCACGAACCCGAACTGTTGAACAGCCGAAGGACCTGGGGTGACATCACTGTCATGTGATCAGTGCAGGGGGCGTGGCTCAGCACTGGATTTGATCCCCTGCACTGATCACATGACGGTGACGTCACCCCAGGTCCTTCGGCTGTTCAACAGTTCGGGTTCGTGGAAGCCGCCCCTTATGAATTCCATATGCAGGGATAGTCCGCGGTAGTGGAATCCATAACGGGATGCGGTGATTACCACAACCCGAACGCCGAACTTTTTTTTAAAGTTCGCTCATCTCTAATCATATCCTATCTATCCCATAGCCCATCTATCAAATGGGACTAGGAGTTTCTCCTGAATTTTATTTGGATTTATTCCCGATTTTTATGGATTATAAAATAAAGAGTGTCTTCTATTTGCACCCAAGAGTACACGACTGCTGTGGGTGTTTTTTCATTTGAAACTGTTGAGACATTCAAGAGAAATGAGGTCTGCAATCTAGCACTTGGTTGATTTTTTCCGCATTTTCCCAATAGGATATTGTGAAATGCACTACATTTTTTAGTTTTGTAATCCCAAGGATAAAAGCCAGAGATAGGGCATTGGGGCCTTGGAGTATATTTGCCAGCCAGGACAAGTCAGGAAGAAAGTAAAGTCGCCTGTACTACAGAAGTCCTGCTTTTAACCCTCTGTGAATCACCTGGCTAAATATAAGCCTGCCATTAATGTACTGTAACTTAAAGCTTGCTGAAACCAATCATCTTCTGAGGAACTGTCAAGAGAGTGTATGCTGTTTATTACTGTTCAGTAAAGTGAAGTTCTGGTTTACTATTCAAGCCTGCACCTCAATTATTCCTCCTATCAAATCGGTGTGCCACCGTTACCAGCACTGGCGTCACGGACATCAGGGACCCCCAGCCACAGGCACGTTAATCTACCAACACCAAGGGCACCTCACACTACACCTGGCTGTGTCCCTCAAGAACCCAGAGAGTGCCCCAGAGGATCCGCGTGCCAGCCTCTCCATCACTGGCATTCCCCAGGTCAGTCCCTCATACTAACCTGACTTGGGGATGCTACAATCACAAGAACAGCTCAATAATTATGCATGCTGGGAGCTGTAGTTTCACAGCAACTGGAGTGCGGAACATTGCTGACCCCTGCTATAGCTAATGCATAGCTATGCTTTTTTTCCCATAGACTTCTCTATAGGTAAAAAAAAAAAGGCCTGAAAAAACACATATGGGGTTTCTTTGTTCTCGTGGAGTCCCACCAGTGTTATCTTCAGCAATGTCAGAAGACTCTGAGATGGAATTATCCCGCAAATAGCCAGGGTGCTCCCATGTGTTTTACTGAAAAATCCAGTAACAAAAGTGTTGCACTAGTCCAAGTATATTGTGCAAATGCCTATCCACAGGAAGAGTATGTAGAGCCCTGGAGCAAGGGTACTTTGGAGTCTGGATGTTTGTGGACATTTGCCCCTATCACTGCTATGCAAAGCCATCAACTCGTTGCTTTATTGCACTTTGAAGGGTTAACTTGCACTGTAATTTATGGAGTTGGCTACACTTACAAAATGCATATGTATGTTTATTGTAATATAACCTGTTCATTTGCATTGAACTGGGAAAGGGTTAATGCACAGCAAGCTAATACTGAGACTTGTTTTTTTCCACAGTTACCATAAGTGACTATGCAGAACTAAGTTTTAGAGCAAAAATAACAGGCACGGTGCACTTTTGACTGCCTGGTTTAGCTCTATTTCGACTGCTGTTTATGTCTGAAAACTGCTGCATCATTCCCATTGACTCGTACTGAGGTTCAATACAAGTCTATGGCAGCAATTAACTGCAACATTGTTTCTGTTAGGCTGTGCTTATCCAGATTCACCCCTCAGCTGTGAACTGTATCCGTTGTAAACTGTATAAAGATAGAACATTTAGAGCCACTTGCCCACTAGAGGTCTGTAGATAGGGACCAATATTTAGTAGGAGGGACTCTGTCACACTGCATGAGTAACCAGAAGACACTGAGACGGGCATTCCTTGCCCAATGACTGAGCCACAGACCCTAAGGCACCAGCCCTTTGGCCAGGGTATCAGCCACCTGACATTAGCATGGAACGTTCTTCTGCCAGGGAGGAGCCTGGAGATGCCAACTCTGCATTGCTTTAGGGGCAAGGGGGTCCTGGGATGCCAAGTAGCATACAGTGGGATTTTGCTAGTAATCGCTGTCAGAGTTTTTTTTTTAAATAAGATACATAGGAAGGAATTTATCATGAGGGGAATATTTGAAGTCAGTTTTGCTTAATGCCACCTTTATCAAATGTCACAGGTGGTTTGATAAATTTGTCTTATCTTTAAACCTAACAGTTCCAGTTTTACTACTCGACCCTCCTCCTGGAGTCAGATTGCTACTTTTTTTTAAGTCTGAGTGAAACTTATTAATATAGCTAACCAACCACGCCTAGTTCCACCTACATTTCAAAACTGGAGCGAGTGGTGTAAAAATACAAAGCGAGTGCAAAAAGTTGCAAATACCCTATTTTGTGACTTTTTAAAGCCTGAATTCTGGAGTAAAGGCATGAAAAATCAGTGCCATAGGGTGACAGGTCTTTCTATAATACATTTATAACTGATTTGCCTTTGTATGCGGCTTGCCTAATACTTTGCTGAACTGTTATTTACAGGAATGTCAAAAAAATGTTTGCTGTAACCCAGTAACTTGTACATTGAAGGAGAATGCCACATGTTCATCAGGGCCATGCTGCCGTAAGTGTAAGGTGAGGATTATCATTTCAGCTGGGAGCCAATGGTATCGTAAAGGGGACACTATGTCGCTCAGTACCCCAGAATGGTAAGCTGCTTTGTAGGACCGCCACTACTCTGGCAAAACTGCAGCATCTATGTATTACTTGGATGGCCATTCATTCAGTCTGAAATTGTCTCCAGTCATTGGACTGTGACAGAGAATGTAGGCAAACATTCATTTGAAGAGACATTGGTGACACTTACTTGTCAATTTATTAATTCCCAGGAGGAATAACAGAGGACAGGACAATACTAAGAAGAGTTGCTCCAGAAGTAGTTATTAAAACAGGAATGCGAAGTGAAGCACAGTATAATTCCATGAGTCCTTTAAAGGGGTTGTTCAGCCTTTACTAAGTCAGCCTAGGAGGAGCGGAGAGGATGGGAGTAGTTGTATTCACAGTGGCAGGCTTCACTCCGGTGCTCCCTGGACCATGCACTGATAGGAAGGCCAATCCTTAACCCCCGGTGATGTGCGGGTCTCCTGCCTGGTGGTAGTTCGGGGTGCCCATGGTGTTAAGGACTTGTGGAGTGCAAGACAGGGTCCCGCGATGTGACAGCAAAGCATATGTTGGTGCACACAATGGCGTGGCAGTATTCTTACAACATACAAGTGATACTTTACTGGAAGCAGTCAGTACAGTCTTTACAGATGTTTTAGACAATTTCCTCTAAGGTTGTGAGTATGGGAGAGTAGACAGTTTTCTAGTCTCTTCTGATTTTCTCTCTATAATCTGCACAATCTCCTCAAATTCGGCCAAGCGGTGCTGTCTTTCTTTCTTGCAGCTTTCTTCACGATAACACTTTTTCAGTGCAACCATATGGTGCCCCTATATGACAGACTAGGTTCTGTTCCTTTCTCAAAATGTGGCACTACAATGCCCAGCTAGTTCAATAAGTATTTCTGTGACATGTAACAGTATGACAGGATATCTGAAACTTCTAGTCCCACCATACAGCAGTGAAGTCCATAGCCCTAACTACTTTAGCTTTACCTTTCACTGGCTGGTGTTCTTCACCACCTTTAGTCTATTTAAGCTCAGTTTTCCCCAGAGGCTCGCTGTCTTGTTTACCAAGGATTTTATTTCAGAGGCACACAGTGCAAAAATTACAGTCAGTACATTAACCCTTCGCAGTGGGCTTCCAGGACACTGCACTATCCTCAGGATAGGCCATCACATCTAACACCCCTGCCAATCAGCTGTTTAGGCATATGGTTGATGGAGCTGTGTACTTTTGGAAACAACTTCCAGTGACGGAGTTACTCACAAACGGCTGATTGGCAGGGGTGAGGGGTATTGGATCCCCGCCGACTGCTGGTAGGCGCCAATACCCACCCTGCTAGCCCATCCCTACATACCCCCTTCCCCTTCTACCTATTCCCAATAATGACACCAACACTTGATTAAACTTTTTTTTGTTGGTTGGTGATCGGCCACAGCTTTTATTTATTAATTGTGAAACAGCAAATCCACGAGCCGGAAAACGGTTCGTACCACTGACCATACAGAGCGGTATGCCAGCCACTGGAGTCCCAGCTGGCAAGTCTGCCATCTGATCTTCCATCTATTCAGAACTGTATTGGATACCGCCAGCTGTGACTTCCAAGGAACCATAACACAATGGCTGTACTACAAAAGACAGAGAACCGTATGTCAGATCAAGAGAGCAAGAGGTGAATAACCGAAACCCTAAATCGCTCTATACCACACTAAAAATAGTCAGAATTAGGCGAGAAGGCAGGACCAGGATCTTCCATGGACCAAGAGGCCAGAACCAGGAAGCTGGGGGCATATATACCCTGTGGGAGGGTCGACACAGCCTCATCTAAAAGATATCTGGCTTTCACTGTGTTGTAGACCCATAACTGGGGCTCCACAATCTTTTTGCATTTTATGTTTCCCAGGGAGCTTTACACTTTGGATTGCTGTGTTTGAGACTCTTAAGTGAGGCTCCACGGTATTTTTGTAGCTGGTCTCCCTGAGATCAGCTATTGCTTTGTTTGAGTAGTCACCAAAGCATCGCTCCCGGTTAGCCAGAATCCTACTCCACACTGATGAGGGGCAACACCCCGAAACAGCTGTCTGTGGATGGATAACTTGCTTAGGTCTTCCCCGCCACATCCTTAAAGCTTGTAAAAGAGCGGGATTTTGACATAGGGGCCACTTAATATGGTGGTTTTGGTGATCTCTGTAATGGAGACACCCCTTTGCTTGTTTTTCCTTCCTTTGAGGGATATCTGGCTTTCACTGTGTTGTAGACCCATAACTGGGGCTCCACAATCTTTGCATTTATGTTTCCCAGGGAGCTTTGCACTTTGGATTGCTGTGTTTGAGACTCTTAAGTGAGGCTCCACGGTATTTTTGTAGCTGGTCTCCTAAGATCAGCTATTGCTTTGTTTGAGTAGTCACCAAAGCATCGCTCCCGGTTAGCCAGAATCCTACTCCACACTGATGAGGGGCAACACCTCGAAACAGCTGTCTGTGGATGGATAACTTGCTTAGGTCTTCCCGTCACTTCCTTAAAGCTTGTAAAAGAGCGGGATTTTGCACATAGGGGCCACTTAATATGGTGGTTTTGGTGATCTCTGTAATGGAGACACCCCTTTGCTTGTTTTTCCTTCCTTTGAGGGATATCTGGCTTTCACTGTGTTGTAGACCCATAACTGGGGCTCCACAATCTTTTTGCATTTTATGTTTCCCAGGGAGCTTTGCACTTTGGATTGCTGTGTTTGAGACTCTTAAGTGAGGCTCCACGGTATTTTTGTAGCTGGTCTCCTAAGATCAGCTATTGCTTTGTTTGAGTAGTCACCAAAGCATCGCTCCCGGTTAGCCAGAATCCTACTCCACACTGATGAGGGGCAACACCCCGAAACAGCTGTCTGTGGATGGATAACTTGCTTAGGTCTTCCCCGTCACATCCTTAAAGCTTGTAAAAAAGCGGGATTTTGACATAGGGGCCACTTAATATGGTGGTTTTGGTGATCTCTGTAATGGAGACACCCCTTTGCTTGTTTTTCCTTCCTTTGAGGGATATCTGGCTTTCACTGTGTTGTAGACCCATAACTGGGGCTCCACAATCTTTTTGCATTTCATCTAAAAGAGGGGTGGGGCCAGCTCTGTTTTACTATTAACCCCTTCCTACAGGCCTAGCCTAAGCGCCTGGGAAGGGAGGGGGTGAAGAAGTGGTGATGGAGGGTCAAAAACCTGGGTCCCCCCAAGCATCCCAAGGGCTACCAACAGTCCCCAACCACCCTCCTTAAACAGGTGCTCCCTAAATCAGCTAGTGATGCCCATGAGAATTGGCTATCCCTTAGTAAGGGCTCAACAACCTCTTTAAAAGCAAGGTTTACATTTGCTTAAAACGGCAGTTTCACCTGAGACATTAGTGGCATATCGCTAGAATATGCCACCAATGTCATATAGGTGCAAGTCCCACCTCTGGTACCTGCACCTATCTCCAGAACAGGACTCTCAAAGTGAGCAGAGACAGCCACGCATGCGCAGCCACCATTTGCTCAGTTATTTTCAGAGATAAGTGGGATCCACAGCTATCCAACATTGGTGACATATCCTAGCGATGTGCCACCAACATCTCAGATCAAACAAGCCCTTGAAGTTCCAGCAGATTACGAGTGTATAGATAATTCTGTGTATCATATCCCTATTTTTTTAGTTTGTGGCTGCAGGGACAGTATGCAGATTGCCCAGCACAGAGTGTGACCTTGCAGAGTATTGCGATGGGAAATCCAGCACTTGCCCTACAGATGTATATCACCAGGATGGCTCTCCTTGTAATGATGGACGGTCTGTGTGCTACAAGAAAAACTGCTACGATTACAATGAACACTGCCAAAGGTTATTTGGGAAAGGTATGCCGAGTCCATCTATGTGGTTTCTCATAATTACCTTAGGAAATTGTCGCTCTTCTCGCTTTGGCACAACTGGACACAATGTAAGACAGTGAAAGTTTAGACAGACTTATAGTCTGGGGCTGACTGACCATAGACCCTACAGGGAAATATCCTGCTGGGCCAATGCCAGGGGGCTGCCTAAGCCCCCCTCATGGCCGCTGGCCAGGTACATAACGATCTGATGCTCTCAGCATTAAATAATGGCAGGAGCTTTAGGGACTTATACATCTGGCTGGCAGAAGAAACTATTCTGCATTGTGGTATTTGGTTTTGCTGGGGCGGTATTTTGTGGTGCACTATGGTATTCCTGGCCCGGCCTACTTCTGTATTCCCTTAGATCCGTCATGGGATCTCAATACTGGAGGAAAACGCTTCAGTTTTGTCCTCTTCGTTGTCAATGGGGACAAAACTGAACTAAACGTAACGGAGTCACCAGAATCCATCCCGTTCCATTTCGTTCCAGCAATTTTGAGCGCGTCATAGGATGCAGAGCAAGACGGAAACATAATGTAAGTCAATGGTGCCGGATCCCTTTTCTCAGACGCAAAAGAAAACGGATCCAGCGCAGTTGTTTTTAGAGACGGATCCGTCTTGGCTATTTAAGAGATAATACAACCAGATCTGTTCATAACGGATGCAGACGGTTGTATCATCCTAACAGAAGCGTTTTTGACGATCCATGACGGATCCAGCAAAAACGCAGATGTGAAAGTTGCCTAATAAATGTATGGTAATATTTAGCAGATTTCTAGCGCATTTTGAATAGCAGATGTCCCCCAATAACCTAATTTATTCAATAACATGAAGCCATTGGTGTCAGGGATGGCAGCACCTGCTTTTCAGATCCGTGAAATTAGGTTTTGCTACTAATTTTTTACACATTTCGCTGCAAAAGTTGAAACTCACTGGCACAGATTTACTATTGATGTTAACTCCATTTCTGTAGAGGAAATTGTCTACTGTGTGTGTGAACAGAGCTTAAGAAGGTTCATTTCATAACAGGTTCCTTGATGCAGGGGTGCACCTAGCCTTTCTGTTGTTTGAGTCAAAAATAAAATAGTGCCCGCTGCCCCTCCTGTGCCAAATGCGAAATTCTCAATACCACCCCTCCATCCCAGTCCTACTGTTAAAGACATGGACATTGCATACAGTGTTATGTAACATACAGAAGACGATTACATACCTCTTACATCCAGTGATGTCTCCTCTGATGAAGACATTCTCTTTCCTTATCCTGTCCATTTTGAATATCAGACCACCATGACAAATTTTTTCAGCCGCGTCTTATCACCTCACTTTTCCATCATTCTCCACCTCCTGGTGCCCTAACATTGGTTTTCTGCTGCTACCCTCAATACTATACCTGCTATCAGTGGCATGGTGTGGGTTGCCAGTACCCGGAGTAAGCCAAGTATTGCGCCCCTAACCTATGGATACACACCTTTTTATAGAACCGCGCCCCACTGCTCTCCGCTGTAATGCTGATGGCGAGCAGGTGAACTGTGAAGAGAACACTAATAGGAGCACTGTGATCTCTTCAAACAGCTGACTGGTGGGGGTGCTAAGAGTCGGACACTACAGTCGATCTGATAATCTTGTTAAGGCCCCCACTCAGTGGTGATTAAGCCCACCAGTCAGTGACTTACAGGTGATGTCTTCTCTGACTGGAGTCGTATTTTTCTTTTCCTCAGTCCTACACAATTGGACACACAGAACACAAGTAATTAGTAATTGTCACGACCGCTATCCCAGCAGCAGTCGTGTCGCACCAGACGGAGGGGAAGGGGGACCCTTATCTACGGATGGGAAATAGAACGGCCACCCCTGACAAACCCTACGCTGGCATCTGTCTGCCCTGATACCCTAGACGGGGTGTGAACCCGTGCGGCGAGCAGGATGCCTAAACCCTGAGTGACCCTTAGAAGACTAGACTGGGGAAAGGCAGATGGGAGCACTAGTCACCATCACTCATGTCTAGGAGAACAACAGGGGAAGACAGTAACAAACAAACAAACAATCTCCAGCAGAGATAGACTTATCCAGTCACGAGCAGAGAAGATGATCCCAACAACGACAGTCCACGCCAGACACGAGCACCACAGCAATACCGTCAAACGATCTCCTTCAAAGGTCAGAATAGCACTGGAAGTAAGGACTATATCTGGCAATGACTGCAAGTGAAACTGAAACTAATATAGTAGCTGGGAGTGGCAGACAGCACTCACCTGAGAAGAATGCCTACAAACTCCCAGTCAGGACAAAAAGGTTCACAAGGCAAAACCCGGATGACATACCCTGAACCATGAAGCAAACTCACAAGCTATCGCGAGTAGCAAGTCGCTGCGACCTTCTCTTCCCAGACCTATCTGGATCAGTCACAGTCGTGACAGTAATAATACCTCCTTTTTTTGCCCCCACTCAGTAATCATTCCCATTGAGACCCCAGACCCACTGAGGAGTAACTTCCATTTAGTTCCCAGTAGATATAATGTCCCCAGTAGTGCCATCTGTATATACAGTGCCTCCCAGTAGTGCCATCTTTACATAATGCCATCTGTATATATATTCCCACTGAGTAGTGCCCTCTTTACAGATAGTGACACCAGTAGTGGCATCTTTACACATAATGCCCCCCTAGTAGTGGTCTCTGTACATGTAATGCCCCCCGCAGTGTCCTCTTTACATATAATGCTCCCAGTATTGGCCTCTTTACAGATAATGCCCCCGTAGTGCCCTTTTTACAGATAATGCCCCCCGTAGTGCCCTCTTTACATAAAATGCGCCCTGTAGTGGCCTCTTTACATATGCCCCCTGTAGTGCTCTTTTTATATGTAATGCTCCTAGTGGTGGCCTCTTTACAGATGCCTCCTATGCCCCGGTAATGCCCCGTTTATATATAATGCACCTAGTAGTGGCCTCTTTACATATGCCCCCTGTAGTGCCCTCTATATATAATACCCCTATTAGTGGCCTCTTTACAGATAATGCCCCCCGTAGTGCTATATATATATTGTGGGGAGTCGCTCTGGTAGTCAGCGGTGCGGGTGCAGTTTAGAGGCAAAACCAGGAGTCCAGATTGTGCAACAAACAGTGTTTTATTCACACTTGCACACAAAATGAAAAACAGTCTCTTGGTGACAGTTCACACACAACGGAAATAACGTAGCCAAACAAAAACAGTCCAACACAGGTTCAGTCACCTGGGAGGTGTAGGTGCAGGTTCGCACCACGCTGTCGGCCCAGCCGCAGGAGAATCCAGCTTCAGGTAGCCAGGAACACAACACCTCCTTGCTGAGCGCTTCCTCCAGGACAGAGAACTCCCAGCCCTGTTAGCAGCTCCAGGATAATCACACTCCCCAGACACAGCTGCTGGCTGCGTTTTATATCCAGCCCAAAACATGGACTGGACCGTGGGGAGCAGCCACCCACCCTACTCTTTAGCTGCTCCCAGTAAGAGCCGGCCCGATCGGCTTTGCAGCCATGCTATTTAACAAAGCCAAACAGCACTAGCTGCTGCAGACAAAAACCCGGCTCTCACCTCACCGAGGCCAGCAACCTCGGTGACACGTACCTGCCATCACATATGACACCTTGCACCTTACCACATACCTCCCTTTGTTCAACTCCTGAGGGGTGAACACACGTGAGGCAGTGGACGCGGGACAGGGCATCTGCGTTGCCCTGCAAGCGGCCTGCCCTGTGTTCCACGGAAAACTTGAAATTTTGAAGAGATAGGAACCACCTGGTGACCCGAGCATTCCTCTCCTTGGCCTGACTCATCCATTTGAGGGGGAATGGTCGGTCACCAGACGGAACCTCCTCCCTAACAGGTAGTAGCGGAGAGATTCGAGTGCCCACTTGATAGCCAGGCACTCCCTCTCCACTATACTATACCTGACTCGGGCGGGACTGAGCTTACGGCTCAGGAAGACAACGGGATGTTCTTCCCCGTTGACCTCCTGCGACAGTACCGCACCGAGGCCTACCTCCGAGGCGCCGGTCTGTACGACAAACTCCTTGTTGAAGTCGGGTGTCACCAAAACCGGGACCCACACAGGGCCGACTTCAACGCGGAGAAAGCCTCCTCCGCCTTCTCACTCCAGCTAACCCTCCCAGACTTTCGCCCCTTCAACAGGTCTGTCAATGGCGCTGCTATTGTGGCAAAGTGGGGCACAAACCTCATGTAGTAACCTACAATCCCCAGGAACGACTTTACCTGCCTGGTGGTGACCGGTCGGGGCCAGTTACGAATGGCCTCTACCTTAGTTACCTGAGGTTTGATGACTCCCCGCCCAATTACATATCCCAGATATTTTGTCTCCTCTAACCCTATGGAGCACTTCTTTGGGTTAGCGGTCAGTCCGGCTTTCCTCAGGGCATCCACTACCGCCTGCACCTTGGGTAAATGGCTTTCCCAGTCGGTGCTGTGGATGACTACATCATCCAAGTAGGCCGAGGCGCACCGACGATGTGGTCGCAGCACTATGTCCATTAACCTTGGAAAGTGGCGGGGGCGCCATGCAGGCCAAAGGGTAACACCTTGTAGTGATACAGGCCCTGCGGGGTAACAAATGCGGTTTTTTCCTTAGCCGACTCGCTAAGGGTACCTGCCAGTACCCTTTAGTGAGGTCCAGCACAGAAAAATAACGGGCTTGTCCTAAACTTTCAACCAGCTCGTCTACTCGGGCATGGGATACGCCACAAACTTGGATACTTCATTTAACTTGCGAAAGTCGTTGCAGAACCGCAACGTCCCATCCGGCTTGGGTATTAGGACTATGGGACTGGCCCACTCACTTTTCGACTCCTCAATGACCTCGAGCTTCAACATTAACTGTACTTCCTCCGCGATGGTCCGCCGCCGAGCCTCGGGTACCCGGTATGGTTTTAACCGGATCTTGGCCTGAGGCTCAGTGACGATGTCATGTTGGATGAGAGACGTGCGGCCAGGAGGTCCGAGAACACATCCGTGTTCCGACTGATGAACTCCCTGACTTCCTGAACTTGTTTGGAAGACAGGCTGTCTGCAATTTTTACCGTGGTTACTGCTTCACAGGCCTCGAACTGTGGGGCTGGACCCTTTTCACTCTAGAAACCCTGGCCGGGGGCTGTGGTCGTCGGCTGTGTCCCTATCTTTCCACGGCTTAAGTAAATTCACGTGGTACACCTGCTCGGCTTGCGCCGCCCTGGCTGGTGTACTTTGTAATTTACTTCCCTACCTTCTCGATCACCTCATAGGGGCCCTGCCACCTAGCTAGGAATTTGTTGTCAAGGGTGGGTACCAGAACCAAAACCCGATCTCCCGGATTGAAGTCCCGCACCCGAGCCTGACGATTGTACACCCTACTCTGGGCTTGTTGCGCTGCCTCCATATGCTCCCGGACCAAGGGCAACACCCTTTCCATCCGGTCCTGCATTTGGGCGACATACTCAATGACACTTTTGTGGGGGACAGGCTGTTGTTCCCACGCTTCCTTGGCGATATCCAACAGGCCCCGAGGGTGTCTGCTATAAAGCAGTTCGAAGGGCGAGAACCCAGTAGAGGCCTGGGGCACCTCTCGCACTGCGAACATGAGATAGGGCAGAAGCAGATCCCAGTCCTTCCCATCTCTAGACACCACCCTCTTTAACATATTTTTTAGAGTTTGGTTAAACTCTCTCCACAAGACCGTCTGTTTGCGGATGGTAAACGGACGTCCGTAATCTGCTTTATACGCAACAATTTACACAGTTCCCTCATTACTTTGGACATAAAAGGGGTCCCTTGGTCTGTCAGAACCTCTTTGGCAGGCCCACACGGGAAAACATCTCCATTAACTCTTTGGCAATGAGCTTAGCTGAGGTATGTCGCAGAGGCACCGCCTCCGGATACCGAGTGGCATAGTCGAGAACTACCAGAATGTGTTGGTGGCCCCTGGCAGACTTTTGGTACAGGCCCACTAAATCCATCGCGATTCGCTCAAACGGTACTTCAATAATTGGCAGAGGTACCAGGGGACTACGGAAATGTGGCTGGGGGCTAGTTATCTGACAGGTCGGACAGGACTTACAATAATTCTCTACCTCCTTGAACACACTGGGCCAATAAAATCGCTGCAGTATGCGGTCCTGGGTTTTCTGCCACCCCAGGTGTCCCCAAGAACATGTTGGTGGGCAAGCTCCATGACAAGCTTGCGATACGCTGTGGGCACCACCAACTGTTCAACAGGTTCGCCTCGGATTTGGTTCACCCGATACAACATATCCTGCAGAACAATAAACCGTGGGAACATTAATTCAGCCCCTGGTTTCTGGGGTTTCCCATCAATTTCCAGCACATTCTCCCAGGCCCTGGTTAGGGTTTGGTCCCGGTGTTGTGCGGTCCCAAAATTTTCCCCGGAGACATTGAGGTCTGCCAACTCAGGTCCCGGTGGCAAGTCCTCCGTGTCTCCCACCATTACACTCAGTGGGGTTGTCTCCCTCTACCGCTGGAGCAGTGGTCACCCCTACCGCCGGCCCTTCAGACTCGGGCTCCCAGGGTTCTGGCCTTCCAGCGGTATCAGGCCACTCTACTAGGGTCACCCCTGTCTCGGGTCCCTCAGATACCTTTATTGCCGGCCACAGCGCCGGAAAACCGGGAAGTCCCTCCCAAGTATTAGTTCGTGTGGGAGTTTAGTAGCGACAGCCACCTCGTGGGTCCACCTACCAGCCGCTGTGGACAAAGTCACTAGTGCAGTGGGATAGTCTTTCAGGTCTCCGTGGATGCACAGGACCCCGACTTTACGGCCAGTATACTCCGCAGGCCGCACAAGTGCAGCCCTTACCAGGGAGACTAAACTCCCGGAGTCCAGCAGAGCCACCGCCAGAGAGTCTCCCACCTCTACCTGACACAGGTGGTTATGGTCCTGCACCTCACGGGTGCCAGTTGCGCACAGCTTCCGTGCATACAGGGAGTGACGACCTCGTAGTTCATATCCATCGGCTCATCCCGATGCGGACAGTCGGCCCTGATGTGGCCTGGCTCCTGACACCTCCAGCATACCACGGAGGCGGACTCGCAGGGGGTATATTCCGGCAGGCCGCTCTGTCGCCGGACGCCGGAACTGGGGCAGAGGCCTCCGGGTTTGACTGACCCCTTCCCCGCAAGAGTCCCCTGCAGGTTTCTGGTGGCCTCGTAGCGCTCCACCAGGTCGACTCATCTCCAGGGCATTGGTGGGCGATACCTGGCCGATCCAGTGCTGGAGGGGATAAGGCAGGGCCCTCCAAAAGATGTCCGCCAACAGTCGATCCAGCATGGCAGTGGGACTTAGTAGATCGGGCTGCAGCCACTTTTGCAGCCTGTGCAGCAGATCGTAGAACTGCGGCCTAGCGGGTTCAGTCGCTTTAAAGTCCCACTGGTGGACTCTTTGGGCGCGGACCAGCACGCTCACGCCCAGTCTGGCTAGGACCTCTCCTTTCACAGTGTCATAATCTGCCGCTTGGTCATCCGACAAGTCGAAAAACACCTGCTGGGGTCCGGAAGCCAGGAACGGAGCGACCACCTCAGCCCACTGGTCACGGGGTAACTTTTCCTCACGGCGACCTTTCTCAAAACCGCCAGGTACGCCTCAACGCCGCCTGCGGGGGTCATTTTTGGGATCGCCGCACGGACCGCTTCCGGGCATCTTGGACGTGGTGGGACGCTCCTGCCGCCTGTAACGCCATCACATGTTGTAGCAGTAGTTGGTTGGTCTCCCGCTGCTGCACGTTAGCCTCTATGAGAGCCTTCACAGCAGCCTCCATGTTGCCAGAAACTCCTGCTTGCAGCTTTGCTGGCTTAATATATTCCATACACTTTAGAAAAACAAAACTTCGGGCGTTCACGCCAGCCTCACTGCGCATGCCCGCATCCGACACCAAATGTGGGGAGTCGCTCTGGTAGTCAGCGGTGCGGGTGCAGTTTAGAGGCAAAACCAGGAGTCCAGATTGTGCAACAAACAGTGTTTTATTCACACTTGCACACAAAATGAAAAACAGTCTCTTGGTGACAGTTCACACACAACGGAAATAACGTAGCCAAACAAAAACAGTCCAACACAGGTTCAGTCACCTGGGAGGTGTAGGTGCAGGTTCGCACCACGCTGTCGGCCCAGCCGCAGGAGAATCCAGCTTCAGGTAGCCAGGAACACAACACCTCCTTGCTGAGCGCTTCCTCCAGGACAGAGAACTCCCAGCCCTGTTAGCAGCTCCAGGATAATCACACTCCCCAGACACAGCTGCTGGCTGCGTTTTATATCCAGCCCAAAACATGGACTGGACCGTGGGGAGCAGCCACCCACCCTACTCTTTAGCTGCTCCCAGTAAGAGCCGGCCCGGATCGGCTTTGCAGCCATGCTATTTAACAAAGCCAAACAGCACTAGCTGCTGCAGACAAAAACCCGGCTCTCACCTCACCGAGGCCAGCAACCTCGGTGACACGTACCTGCCATCACATATGACACCTTGCACCTTACCACAATATATATATATATATATATATATATATATATATATATATATATAATGCTCCTAGTTGTAGCCTCTTTACATATGCCCCCTGTAGTGCCCTCTATATAATGCTCCTAGTAGTGGCCTTTTTACATATGCCCCCTATAGTGTCCTCTATATATTGCCCCTTGTAATGCCCTCTTTATATATAATGTCCCTAGTAGTGGTCTCTTTACATATGCCCCTGTAGTGCCCTTTGTATATATAATGCCCCTGTAGTGCCCTCTATATATATATTGTGGGGAGTCGCTCTGGTAGATAGCGGTGCGGGTGCAGTACAGAGGCAAAACGGAGTCCAGAAAGTGTAGCAAACAGTGTTTAATTCACACTTGCATCAAACAAACGGAAAACAGTCTCTTGGTGTTAGTTCACACATATCAGAAATCATGAGGCAAAACAAAACAGTCCAACACAGGTTCCAGTCACCTGGGAGGTTTTAGGTGCAGGTTCACACCTAGCTGTCAGTCCAGCCGCAAGACAATCGAGCTCAGGCTTCCAGGCTGTCTGCACTCCTCCTTGCTGGGCTCTGGCTTCCAGCCCAGGGAGCTCCACAGCACTAACAGCAGCTCCAGGACAATCACACACACACCTGCTGGTGCTGGCTGTGTTTTAAAGGCCCGGAAAAACCGGCCTGGACCGTGGGGAGTAGGCACCCACCCAACTTCTTTGCCTACTCCCAGTAAGAGCCGGCCCGGATTGGCTTTGCAGCCAAACTAAATACAAATGTGTCAAACAGCACTAGCTGCTGCTGACACCCAAGAAAACCCGGCTCTTACCTCACCGAGGCCAGGAACCTCGGTGACACGTACCTGCCATCGACCACGGTACCTTGCACCCTCTTACAATATATATATATATATATATATATATATATATATATATATTATGCCCCTAGTGGTGGCCTCTTTACATATGCCCCCTGTAGTCCTATATAAATATATACATATATATAAATGCCCCTAGTAGTGGTCTCTTTACATATGCCCCTTGTAGTGCCCTCTTTATATATTATGTCCCTATTAGTGGCCTCTTTGCTATATAATCCTCCCTACTAGTGGCTGGGGAACATTTACTGTATGTAAATAGATTTATCTATTTGACCTAATGATGGAGTTTTAACCCCAAAACGCGTTGTCTATTGGACTTAAATGGTGATACGCTGTATCAAATTAAGACGAACGTTCCTTAATTGGAAAGCGTGGAGTATTGTTTAGGAGTCGCATCATTCTTGGACCCTTTTTTCTTCAGCTTTTCTTTGTGTTAAGAATAGAACTCGTATCTTTTTTGCAGGGCCACGGGACGGACATACAGAGGCGGACAGCATACGGTGTGCTGTCCGCATTTTTTAAATGAGTCCACATTCAATCCGCAATAAACGTTGTTGCGATGAGAACCAAAATATAATTGTGTGCATGGGGCCTAAAGCATGACACGGCCATTCCTGCCCTCACAGCAGTTGTGGCTATGCCAGTCTCTGCCATTAGAAATAGCACAGGAAGATGATGTCTGTTTGCCAGGAGCTTTCCTGGGAAGAACGAAATAGTTGGACTACTGTCCACTGCAGTGAGGATAGAGAAGTAGTGAGTATAAGAAAACGTGATGTCCTCCTCATAAATAATGTGGCTCAGCCTGATATAAGTAAGTAATTTAGGTAATTTTGGCTGCGACATCCGTTGCAAGACCAAAGATTTCTGTGTAGCAGTCCAACCATTGAACTAAATGGGGTCACAGCACGACTCGCAATTTGCCGCAACAGCAACCACCAGAATTGCAAAAAAATCCAATACACCTGGATTTTTTTGCAATTCTAGGGTCGAAGTGGCAGCAACTTGCACTTGCTGCACTGCTACACAGAGATCTTTAGTCATGCGACAGGTATCGAGGCCAAGATCACCATGTAGCCCCAGCCTAAAGGGCCCTTTACACAGGCCCAGAATCCCGCAGATAATCACTAAGTGTTCATAAAATTATCTGGTAGTGTAAATGTATCGCTGATTACCCAATGAACGAGTGAAGCGCTCGTTCATCGGGTAATTGGATCATTTGTGGGGTGACAAAAATTATCATTTGCCGCAGATCGTGCTGTGAAAACAGAATCTGCTGCCAGCAAACAAGTAGTAAGTATGGGGACGAGCGATGGCATTAGCGATTTCTTCTCCTCATACTGTGGAGGAGATCGCAGCATGTACATGCAGTGGTCTTCTCCACCAGCGAGCATGCGATTGTCAGGAAGAAACGCCTCCTTCCCAACAATCTGCTGCCGTGTTGTCACGTGTAAAGGGACCTTAAATGTAGATAATTATTATAACGAGCATGTGGTCGCTGTGCTGTAAAGTTGCTGAGCGTCCTTTCCCCTCTTACAGGTGCTGGAGTGGCTCCTCTTTCCTGTTTCCAGACTGTGAACACTGCTGGTGACCGGTTTGGAAACTGTGGGGCAGACAACGAGCTGCTTGAGTGCGACATTCAGTAAGTGTACACAGGGCACTACTCGGGGGCATTATACATACAGACAGCATTATGGGGGGCATTATATATACAGACAGCATTATAGGGGGCATTATATATACAGACAGCATTATGGGGGGCATTATATATATACAGACATCATTATGGGGGGCATTATATATACAGACAGCATTATGGGGGGCATTATATATATACAGACATCATTATAGTAACATAGTAACATAGTATATAAGACCGAAAAAAGACATTTGTCCATCCAGTTCGGCGTGTTTCCTACAAGTTGATCCAGAGGAAGGCAAAAAACCCCTGTGAGGCAGAAGCCTCACCACTTAAGGGGAAAAAAATTCCTTCTCGACTCCAATCAGGCAATCAGAATAACTTCCTGGATCAACGACCCCTCTCTATTAGCTGTAGCCTGTAATATTATTATACTCCAGAAATACATCCAGGCCCCTCTTGAATTCCTTTATTGTACCTCACCATCACCACCTCCTCAGGCAGAGAGTCTCCATAGTCTCACTGCTCTTACCGTAAAGAATCCTGTTCTATGTTTGTGTAGAAACCTTCTTTCCTCCAGACGCATAGGGGGCATTATATGTAAAGAGGGCACTACTGTACAACCCGCACAGACAACTTGATGTTACATGAAATATATACTATGAGTAGGCCTCAGCGAATCAATTCGTCCAAACACTTCATTTTAATGCTGACTGGAGACCTGTCTCTGTACAGCAGAAAAATGTATTGCCTCCTTGGAGGCAAAATTCGTTTCACCCAAAGTCGTGCGAGACTTCGGTGAATGAATTCGGTATTCATTTCTACATCTTTAAAAACATTTCAAATTGGCAATCCAAACCCGACTTTGGATTCCCGAAGCTCTAATTCGCTGAAGTCTAACTATGAGAACTAAGAACATTTTAAACATATCGATAAATCGGTCTGACTGTGTCCAGACCTTACCATTAAAGGGGTTTTCCAAGAGTTTTTAACTGATCAGTGGGGGTCCGAGGCCCGGGACCCCATCAGTCAGCTTTTTGAGGAGGCAGCGGAGCTAGCAGTACCACCACACCCGCCTCGCAGCTTTCCCTATACCATGTGACGTCACGTTCATAGGTTACATGGACTAGGTGCAGCTCAGCCGCATTGACGTGAATAGGGTTGAGCTGCGATAACAATGTACGGCGCTCTGCTTAGTGGGCTGATGGAAAGCTCTGGTGCTACTGCAAGCGCCAGTGCCTTATCAAACAGCTGATTGTGGGGGTCCCGGATGTCTGACCCCCACCGATCAGATGCTGATGACCTATCTAGAGGATAGGTCATCAGTAAAGAACTCTCAGAAAATCCCTTTAACAAGAATGATCCAGCCAGAAGCATGTAGATAGATAGATAGATAGATAGATAGATAGATAGATAGATAGACCAGACAATCACACCACATTATCTAACAAAAGCAGAGATCAGGAACACAGTAAACAAGAGACAAGAGGAATATGTCAGGGAATAGAGGAAGGAGGTGAGAGCATCCCAGAAGCTGACGGTGTACCAGAGCCTGCAGAGAGACTACAAACTGGCCCCATATCTGGAGAAACTAGGGAACCCCAGACACCGGAAAATCCTGAGCCGCTACAGACTGAGCGCCCACAGCCTGGCCGTCGAATCTGGACGGCATCAACAGAGCTACATGCCTAGAGAAATCAGACTGTGCCAGCAGTGCCACCTGGAGGCGGTGGAGGATCAGGCCCACTTCCGATATACTGTCCCAAATACTCAGAAGTGAGGGAAATCAACTTTAGGAGACTCTCTGATCTACTCCCAGACTTCAGCTCCATGGAGGAGGAAGATAAACTGCCCATCCTGCTGGGAGAGGAAGAGAAGACTGTGGACATAGCAGCACAATACATCAGTGCCTGCCACAGACTGAGAGGAGCCTGATATGCCATGGACTCCGATACCCTGACCCAGGGTGTGTCCTCACCCCTTCCCCCCTGTCATGATACGCCACGGACTCCTATACACCCACCCCGGGTGTGTCCCCATTTCTCAACCCCCTATTTCCCACATGCTTTGGCAATACTAATGTATAATTTTAGACCAGCCAATAAAGCCTTATTGATTGATAGATTGATAGACAGACAGATAGATAGATAGCAGGGGCGGACTGAGAACCCTCAGGGCCCCCGGGCAAAATAAATCAAGGGCCCCCTTCCAGGCCCCACCCATGCCCTACCTCCAGCCACGCCCATGTTATACCTCCAGCCACACCTATATACCGCCTCCACTACCTGGTCACACCGCCATCGTTATGCCTCTGATCCTATCACTACAGAAATACAGGGCACTTACCTATTACGTCCAGTGACGTCTTCTTTGATGTAGTTGTTTTCTGTCCTTGTCTTCTCCTTTCAGACCTTCAGACCAAACCGCCATGTTGTCACCATTTTCCATCTCTGCAGTTTAACAAAAAAAATCTTAGTTTACTACTTTTCCATCATCCTCCCATCTTCTGGACAAATCATCCTACTACCCCCAATACTGTGCCGCTGTGCTCCCCAATACTACACTGCAGAAACAGATAATACCCCTGGTAATACTAGTACCACACAGAGCCCCCCCATATAAAATTCCCATTCTTTGTGGCCTCAGTAGAAGCCCCCATGGTGCCCCATAATAATGTGCCAGTAACATGTGCCTCTCCATGCCACCACATGTGCCAGTAATAAGTGCCTCTCTTGTGCCTCTCCCCATGTGCCAGTAATAAGTGCCTCTCTTGTGCTTTCCCCATGTGCCAGTAGCCCCCTTATTATGTGCCAGTAGCCCCCATATGTGCCAGTAGCTCCCCCTTATGTGCCAGTAGCCGTCCCCTTATGTGCCAGTAGCCGTCCCCCTTATGTGCCAGTAGCCGTCCCCCTTATGTGCCAGTAGCAGGCCCACTTATGTGCCAGTAGTCCCTCCTTATGTGCCATGTAGGCCCCCTCATGTGCCATTAGTCCCCCTCATGTGCTATTAGTCCCCCTCATGTGCCAGTAGCCTCTCTTATGTGCCATTAGTCCCCCTATGTGCCAGTAGCCGTCCCCTTATGTGCCAGTAGCTGTCCCCTTATGTGCCAGTAGCCCCCTTATGTGCCAGTAGTCCCCTTATGTGCCAGTAGTCCCCCTTATGTGCCATTAGGCCCCTCATGTGCCATTAGGCCCCCTCATGTGCCATTAGGCCCCCTCATGTGCCATTAGGCCCCCTCATGTGCCATTAGGCCCCCTCATGTGTTATTAGTCCCCCTCATGTGCCAGTAGCCGTCCCTTTATGTGTGAACAGCCCCCTAATGTGCCAGTAGCCCCTTATTTGCCAGTAGCCCCCTTATGTGCCAGTAGCCGTCCCCCCTTATGTGCCAGTAGCTGTCCCCCTTATGTGCCAGTAGCTGTCCACCTTATGTGCCAGTAGCCGTCCCCCCTTATGTGCCAGTAGCTGTCCCCCTTATGTGCCAGTAGCTGTCCACCTTATGTGCCAGTAGCAGCCCCCTTAAGTGCCAGTAGCCCCTAGAAAAAAAAAAAAGAACACTTATACTTACCTCCAGCGATGCGATGCAGGCCTCTTCCGCCTGTGTCTCAAGCTGTACTGCTCCGGTGGCGCAATGACGTCATCGCGCCGCCTGCACCGGCCTCTGCCGGCCTAGTGCTGGCAGCCTATCAGAGGAACAGGGAGAGGACACGCCTCTCCCTCCTCTGCCCCTGCACGGAGATGAGCGCAATGGAAGCGCTCATCTCCTGATGTCCCCTGCCGCCGCGTCTGCCCTGGGGACGGGCCCCCTACTGATAGATAGATAGATAGATATGAGATAGATAGATATGAGATGGATAGATAGATATGAGATAGATAGATTAGATTAGATAATAGATATCATACAGAAGAATATATAGGGTACAACAGATATAGGGCACAACAGTTGTCAGACAGTTCTTGGATAGACAGATAGATAATATATATGAGATAGATAATAGACAGATATACAGACTATACACTGTATTTTCTAGACTTTGGGCTCACACTTTTAAGTAATATTGAAGGAGTCAGGCTAGTACTGTTATATATATTGGATGAATACTTACAATGTACTTCTCTTGTCAGGGATGTTATGTGCGGACAGCTCCAGTGCTGCAATGTGAGCAAAAACCTCCATCATCACAAACCAACCTCCTATATTACAACTCCTGGAGGAGACGTGCTGTGTTGGGGTCTTGATTTCCACTCTCATGCAGGATCCTATGACCGGGGCGCTGTTCCAGACGGGGCATTATGTGACAAAGGAAAGGTACTTTTCTGGAATAATACAGATGACAATAGCTAATCGAGACAAATGGAGGAGCAGATCTTTCTTACCATATAGATTAGTTACCTAGAGAGAAAATCACAGGCTTATTCTGCATGAATGAAGTGTAAAATGAATAGGGGATTAATGCCACGCACTGGCTCTACTGACTTCATTGTACTCACATGCTGTCTTTATAGAATGTCAGTGTTTTTTAAAGGGGTCACTGCTTTTTTTTTAAATGATTAGAAGGATCCTCCAAAAATAAGCTAACCACAGGTCGTCCCATTGCAAGCACCAGCAGCGCTCAGCTGTAATTTGTGGTAGACCCCAGCAGCAGGGTTTGTAACTAGCTCACCCATCTTCTGTGCTGCACAGACTCCGCATGTGAACGTAGAAAACGAAAGCAGAAAACAGTCCAGGATCTCAGCTTTCATAAATCTGGACTTTATTCAAGAAATTCCATACATAACAAGCGGTTGCATAAAGATCTAAACAATGCCTACGCATTTCGGACAACTTCCATCTCCACACTTATGGCAGAATGTTTGGCACAATGTTTCATGTCTTAAAATCGCTCCTCCTTATCCTCGCAGGAGTAGTTTTTGCATACATAATTCCCCTGCATCAGTCTCTCATGTGTTTGTCTTTAGGGTGCACTCACACGACCGCGTGTATTTTGTGGTCCGCAAAACGCAGATGACATCCGTGTTGCATCCGTTTTATTACCGGATCCGAGGATATGTCCACGTATAGGACATATTCTAGACTGCGGAACAACCATAAGGATGTGTAAAGTACACAGATGATCCATGTGCTTTCCGCATCTGTATGTCCATCCCGCAAAAGATAGAACATGTCCTATATCTGGCCGTAAAATAAGGTACACAGACCTACAGAAGTCATTGGGTCCGGAAAAAAAAAAAAGGATGCAACACGGACGTTGCCAGTATTTTGCAGATCGCAAAATACATACGGTCGTGGGAATGTACCCTAAGTGTGAAATAGAGATGTTAGACTAGAGAACTTACAAATTATACGGGAGGAGGTTTACGTTTCCTGCAGCACCATCACAGTGGAAATGAAGCCTTATCAGAAACGGTCCGTGAAATGCACGGATGCCCAGGACCAATAGAGGGAGGTCCCAAACAAGGGAACGTCACCTAATAATTTGGCATGTAAATAGGCTATTCAAAATACATTTTTAAAACCAGAACTTCTTGATTCATTAAAGGGGTAACCATAGGAGAGGACTCCATCAGTCCCATAGAAGTAGATGAAGCAGTGGGCTCCACTCACAAACCCCCTAAATACTTTTTTGTGAGATAACCCTTTAAACTGTGCTAAGCGTTAGTTTTCAATGTTCCAACTTATTTTGGGATGTAGAAACCATCAACAAGCATGAAAACTGCTGCTGATGGATCTTGCTGTGAATACCCAGGAAAACCTGACTCATGTAAACACCTGATGGTCTTTAAGGAGTTTTTCACAAAGTTACGATTTTTCACCTCCCCATAAGATAGGTGATAAATGTCTGACCGCTTTGGGCCCCATCTCCACCAATCACTAGAACAGGGGTCCGGAGCCCCACACTCATGCTTACTTCATGACTACAGTGAGGAGGAGTTTGAATGGAGTGGTGGTCCATAATGTCCACCAGGCTGACGGAAACAGCGTTGTATTAGAAGTCATCAATATGTGAGAACTCTGAGGGACTCCTATAGGTTATAACAGGGGTGTGCATTTTTTGTTATAACAGATACCAGAGAGGGGTCGTTGATCCAGGAAGTTCTTCTGATTGGAGTCGGGAAGGAATTTTTTACTCCCCTTAAGTGGGGAAAATTGTCTTCTACCTCACAGGGTTTTATTTGCCTTCCTCTGGATCAACTAGCAGGATAACAGGCCAAACTGGATGGACAGATGTCTTTTTTCAGCCTTATGTAATATGTTACTAGATACCTCAGCTGCTGCAGAACCTCTATTTGAACAGTAAGAAAGATCCTCCTGTTCACAATTGATATAACCTGTCCTCTTTACTGCAGCAGCTAAGGTGTGTAATAAAATGTTCACACACGACTGAAAGAATACATGGTACAGCTCCTGAAGAAAGGGAGCTCTATGTATCAGTCACTCAATGTACAGGAAGAGATAATCAGTGCCTACTGTATATAACGCCGCTCATCTCTGTGTAGTCTTCAGGTTCTGACATTACAATTATTACTTATTGACATTTCAATGACAACACAAGACATCTTGAATGGGGTTCTCTGCTCTTTTTTCTTTTGTTAAGATTTGCTTGGACAGAAAATGTGTGGATTTCTCAGTACTAGGATATGACTGTGATACAAAGAGAAAGTGTGGCGGTAAAGGGGTGAGTATGGGGGAAGGGTATGCATACCTGGTGGGCCAATGCCCATAGGGCCACCCGAGCTCTTCTCACTGCCGCTGGCCGGGTACATACTACTGGGGGAACTATAGGTGGTCATTATTAGAGGAAGTCCAGGCTGCATGCTGAAGGTAGGGCTGGTTTGGTGTTGTGGCCCACATCTCACCTCCTAAGCCCCCGGCTCCATATCCATGTTAGAGACAATTGGAGGAGGACAGAAGGTGGCAGCTATTGATGGCCACCACAGAGGGACATCTTCTGGGAGGTATTTTGTGCTGCACTGTAGTATATGGTATTACAGACCCTGACAACTTGTATTGGCCCCATTTATTTGTGTTGCCCCACCTTCTGTCAATTTGGACCCTCCTATAACCTTAGGGCCACTTTAAGTTTCCAGTCGGCTCCTGTAGTCCATATGGCTTTTAACAAGGAGGATCCAATCCTGTTTGGTCTCAACCTGTTTGCTGCTGGGTGAGAACTTGTCCTCCTCTAGACAGTCTTTCCATTGTAGTCTCATTCCAAGCAACAGTCCGTAGACTGCCAATATAGCTCTAAAATATTCTGCCGTGCTGTACAGAGAGTGTCATCCCTCATGTCGGATCCCATTGCCATTGGGGTTCACAATCTAATTCTAAATGTATGAAACCTACACAAACACCTGGAGAACATACAATCTCCATGCAGATGTTGTCTTTGAACCCAGGACCCCAGTGCAGCTAGGCAATCGTGCTAGACACTTTGCTGCCAGTTAATCACGTAGATATGCCATAAATGTTTAGTAGGTGGGGGTCTCACCCCTGAGACCCCTTTAGATCACTCAGGCCAAGATGCTCAAATGTTTCCTCGATTTCGGTAGAGAGAGTTGTGCAAATGCAGGGGCATCATTTGGTCTCCTCCCATATGAAACGGCCTGTCTCTCAGCAGCCCAGTGTACGGTATATATTTTGGATGGTAACCTTGTAAGTATAAGATGACATGCAGTATAACATGTTGGTTAAGGTGTGCAATAATAGGAAGAACTGCCAC
This sequence comes from Bufotes viridis, assembly GCA_033119425.1. NCBI lineage: Eukaryota > Metazoa > Chordata > Amphibia > Anura > Bufonidae > Bufotes > Bufotes viridis. The sequence continues at coordinate 69,473,766 of CM065590.1, read as the reverse complement.
TGTGATGTGGAGTGGGCCCCACCGCACTGCAACAGGAGCGGCTCTGGAGGGAGCGTAGATAGTGGACCCCCGACCAAGGACTCCTTTGTCAGATACATATCACCTAGACAAGTAACTTCTGGAGGTAAGCATACTTTTCTGCCCGTGTTTCCCTCAAGCTTAAGGGGATAGAGATTTCCCCAAAAAGCAATGAAATAAATACATACTCTAAGGTTTTCATCTGGTAACAATTTGATTTGTTTTGTTAATTCGATGTTTGTGTGATTTTACTGGCCATTAAAAGGGTTGCCCAGCATATATGGCTCATAGGGTGTTAAAAATAAAAAAGAAGCCATACTCATCCTCTCACTTATTCTCCACCACAATTTCACTTCCTGGTCACGGCTCGACAGGCTGGAAATGCCAGAAGAGGTCCATTCAGTCAATCACTGCCCATCTCAGGGACTGGCTGAGCGAGCCGTGTTGAGCTGGGACCTGGAAGTGGAGAGCTGCGGGCACCAGAGCTGAGGGTGAGTGTGGCTTTCAATATTTCCCTGTCAAGTCTCCTGACATCCCGTTCCGTTTTAGGGCTCATGCACACGATGGTGTGCCGGCCGTTCCGTGCATTGGGGACCGTAATTGCGGTCTCCAAAGCACGGGCAACATCCATGCGGCTGCGAATTAGTCAGTGATCCGTCCGGTCCGCAAAAAATTGTGTATGCACTACTTTTTTGCGGTGCGGAGGCACGGCCAGAAACACCGTGGGGTTCTGCACTGCATCTCCCAGATCGCTGACCCATTTAACTGAATGGGTTCGTGAACTGTGATGCGGGATGCACACGGCCAGTGCCTGTGTATTGCAGACCCGCTGTATGACGTCCGTTACGTTTTTTTTGCGGATAGGATGCGGACCCATTCATTTCAATGGGTCGGCAAAAAATGCTGACAGCACACCATGCACTATCTGCATCCGTAGGTCCGTTCCATAGCCCCGCAAAAAAAATAGAGCATATCCTATTCTTGTCTGTTTTGCGCAAAAGGATAGGCATTATTCCAATGGATCCGCAAAAAATCGGATCCGCAATGTGCGGACCGCAAAACAGATACGTTCGTGTGCATCTAGCCTTAGGCTACTTTCACACCAGTGATAGCCTTCTCTGCCAGGCTGTTCCGTCGGGGGCACAGCCTGCTGGATCCGTGCTATCGCTAGTGCACTGTGCTAACGGAGTTCCACTCCGGCCCTATTCACTATAATGGGTTGGGCGGGCCGGAGGACCAGCCGCAGCACAGCAAACATGCCAGAGGTGGCCAAGATAAAACTACAACATGCTACAGTTTTATTCCGGCCACCTCTCGGCATGTTTACTGTGCTGCGACTGGACCTCCGGCAGCATAGTGCACTAGCGATAGCACAGATCCGGCAGGCTGTTCCCCCACCGCAACATCCTGCCGGAGAAGGCTACCACTAGTGTGAAAGTACCCTTAGTAACTATTTGCATTCCCCACGGAATAACAATTCTGGAGCATCTTATGACTCTATGATGTGTCATTCCTTTACAATTCCTACTAGAAGTTTATGAATGAATTGCCAGCAGTTTGCAATAAAGGTCCATCTGGGTGTTACTAGCTGAGTAGTTAGTACAACAGACATGTCAAGAGCGGTGAATGCACGGTGAGCCATATATAAAAATGTTACGCAGCAGCTTTAAGATTTGCTTTTCTGTAGATAATAGGCAAACTGATTCTAGTGGCTGAAACGTAATGTTAGGCACAGTAGTGCCAAATGTTCCACTGCTTACTATGTGTAGTACACCCATCTAAGACTGGCCTCACATCACGTTTTATGTATACTAGGGATGTCCCGATACCATTTTTTTAAGACCGAGTACGAGTACCGATACTTTTATTTAAGTACTCGCTGATACCAATTACCAATACCTCGTATAAATAGCGGCGCAGTTGCCGATAGCAATGAAAAAAATGAAAGCTGGAATTTGGTTGCTATGGACAACGGCTTTTCTTTTCCTTTGTACAAGTGTTAATAAATTAATAAATGGGAATAAAATAGTGTTTTCCAGCCAATGTGCCTCCAGGGGGATCTGTTATGGGGGGATCTGTGGATGACACTGTTATGGGGGCGCTGTGGATGTCACTGTTATGGGGTTTTTTTTGGGGCACTGTGGACGCCACTGTTATGGGGGATCTGTGGATGTCACTGTTATGGGGCACTGTGGACATCACTGTTATGGGGGTGCTGTGGATGTCACTGTTATGGGGGCGCTGTGGATGTCACTGTTATGGGGGCGCTGTGGATGTCACTGTTATGGGGGCGCTGTGGATGTCACTGTTATGGGGCGCTGTGGATGTCACTGTTATGGGAGCGCTGTGGATGTCACTGTTATGGGAGCGCTGTGGATGTCACTGTTATGGGGGATCTGTGGATGTCACTTATGGAGGATCTGTGGATGACACTGTTATGGGGGTGCTGTGGATGACACTGTTATGGGGGCGCTGTGGATGTCACTGTTATGGGGCACTGTGGACATCACTGTTATGGGGGTGCTGTGGATGTCACTGTTATGGGGGCGCTGTGGATGTCACTGTTATGGGGGCGCTGTTGATGTCACTGTTATGGGGGCGCTGTGGATGTCACTGTTATGGGGGCGCTGTGGATGTCACTGTTATGGGGCGCTGTGGATGTCACTGTTATGGGGATCTGTGGATGACACTGTTATGGGGGTGCTGTGGATGACACTGTTATGGGGGTGCTGTGGATGACACTGTTATGGGGGCGCTGTGGATGTCACTGTTATGGGGGCGCTGTGGATGTCACTGTTATGGGGGATCTGTGGATGTCACTGTTATGGGGGATCTGTGGATGTCACTGTTATGGTGGATCTGTGGATGACGCTGTAATGGGGGTTCTGTGGATGACACTAATGGGGGATCTCTGGATGACACTAATGGGGGATCTCTGGATGACACTAATGGGGGATCTCTGGATGACACTAATGGGGGATCTCTGGATGACACTAATGGGGGATCTCTGGATGACACTAATGGGGGATCTCTAGATGACACTAATGGGGGATCTCTGGATGACACTAATGGGGGATCTCTGGATGACACTAATGGGGGATCTCTGGATGACACTAATGGGGGATCTCTGGATGACACTAATGGGGGGATCTCTGGATGACACTAATGGGGGATCTCTGGATGACACTAATGGGGGACTTCTGGATGACACTAATGGGGGGATCTCTGGATGACACTAATGGGGGATCTCTGGATGACACTAATGGGGGATCTCTGATGACACTAATGGGGATCTCTGGATGACACTAATGGGGGATCTCTGATGACACTGTTAGGGCTATGTGGATGACACATATATAGCATATTATGCTATATAAGTGTCATCCACAGATCCCCATTAATGTCATCCACAGACCCCCATAAGTGCCATCATAGTGTGTGTGGGGGGGGGGCAGTTTACACTCGCAGGGGCCGGTGTAGCTTGACTCTTTCATACACCGGCCTCGCAGCTCCTATACACTATTGAGGTAAACCTAATCTCTATTAATGTGGCCATAATTACTAACTATTGATACGCAGTCTCCCTCAGGTTAGGCGCTCAGTCCCTCCATTCTCCTTCTTCCCCGCGCGCCTTCTACATTCATAAAGTGGGCGGAGCGCGCAGGAGGGACGTGAGGTGCTGGGAGGAATCGGGCAGCTTCAGCTCTCAGTTCCTCCATGCGCCTCATGTCCCGCCTGCTCGCTCCGCCCACTTTTATGAATGAAGAAGGCAGGCGGGGCAGGAGGAGCATGGAGGGACTGTGCGCCGAACCTGAGGGAGACTGCAAATCAATAGTTAGTAATTCTGGCCACGATAATAGAGGTTAGGTTTACTTCAATAGTATATATGAGCTGCCGGACCGGAACTTCCGGTATTGGCGGCATTTTCACGAGTACAAGTACTCGTGTTATTGCCGGTATCGGTCCCGATACCGATACTGGTATCGGGACATCCCTAATGTATACGTTTGACGTATACGTTAGAAAAAAAAGGATACAAAAACACAGAACACCATGTATTCTGCAGAGTCTAGTAAAAAAAAAAAGTAATACTTTTTTTTTACAATAGTAAAAAAAAAACTATACCTTTTTGTTTTTTACAATGGAACTCTATGATGAATGGATGCTACTGTATGGCATCAGTCTGAGGCATCCGTTTTAGGCTGGGTTCACATCACGTTTTTCCCATCCATTAAATGGATACAAAAAACATATACGTTAAACGGATGCCATACAGTGACATCCGTTCACCACAGAGTTCTATTGTAAAAAAAAAAAAAAAATATCCTTTTTTTTTTTGCCGGACTCCGCAGGATACAAGAACATGGTGTGCTGCGTTTTTGTACGCTTTTTTCGAATGTATACGACAAACCGAGACATAAAACGTGATGTGAACCCAGCCGTGTACATATTTTGTAAGTCCATCGGAGTAAGATACACAAGCCTCTTAATAAGTTTGCCGCATTTACTGTTAGTCTGTGCTCCAGAAAATCAAATCTCATAGCTGGTGTAGATCTGAATTATAATTTACCTGAGTTTCGGAAATGCCGGGAGTTACAGAAATGGCTGAGAAGATGGCACTTCGCTGTTTCTGTAACTAGCATTGTTTCTGTAGCATTGTTTTAATGGTTCTCATTCACCGCTCAGGGAGTTACAGAAACAGCAAAGTGCCATCTGTGCAGCCATTTCCGTAACTCCACCTCTGTGGCCAACGCTTACTGTGGTCATTCCCACCTCGGTTATGAAAGGACGCGATGGGACAACTCCTTTAGTAATCTCTTGCCTTTAGAGGTAAGTTTCCTATATATTTACCGTTTCAGACTTGTAAGGAAGGCTGATCTGGAGCCCCGTCATGTGACGCTCTTTTCGGAAAATCCTACATCTGCCGTCATCACATCCTTTACCACGTTTCTGGTCTATGGACAGGGACGTCACTTCCATAGCCCAGGATGGGGGAGGTGTTGTAGATGGGAGCAGAGCTATTCTTTCTCTGGCGCATGCGCAGAATAGTTGGATTTAGGAGTCAGGCATGCGCCAGAGAGACGAATAGTCCTGGCCCCATCTACAACACCTTCCCCACCTGGGCTGTGAAAGTGATGTCCTTATCCACAGAGCGGACCGTAAACCTGGTAAAGGACCCAACACTGATAGTTGCAGGATTTTCTGAAGGTGTCATCTGACTGGGTTCCAGAGAGGCCGATCTATGCAACCTCAAAACAGGAAGTATATTGGAAACGTGCTTCTGCGGGCAAGATATGAATCAAGGCTAAATGCACACGATCTGGATTGCGTGCGGATTTTCTGCACAGTTCTGCGTGCAGAAAATCTGCACCATAGGTCATGTACATTGTGTTCTATGAGAAATTAAAATTCTCATGTACACAATGCAGAATTTTTCCATGCAGATTTTGAAATCTGCAGCATGTCAATTTATTTTATTTTTCCTGATCGGATTTCATGCCGATTTCACCATTCACTTCAACGGGGAGAGAAAAATCTGCATGCAGTAAATCCACACCAATTGATTGTCCGCACATAAATCTTGATTGTCCGCACATAAATCCTAAGGTGGGTTGCCGAGTCTCGCTGGGTCCTGGACCACTGTAAGAAAAGTTGCTGCAAAATTGCTATTTTCATGGTGAAGTTCTCTCTCTGATCAGTAGAATCTGCAGAAATTCATTTGTAATGATATTTTTTCTGTTTTGCAGTTTCTGATGAAGTAAAGCCCCGGGATGCATCACTATTAACCCTTGCTTGCCTTCCTATCCTGGCTTCAGCATATGCTATAGTATCTGACATATGATCTTCAAACAGCAACAGCATATTTTCTCCTTAATTTTGCAACTTTTCAAGTTGCTACAAAATAATAGTGTAAGAAAATAAAATGTCATACATAGCATTATACAGTTGTGTCCATGACTTCAATATGGTGCCTTTTCTTTGTCATTTAGTCAAAAAGGTCACTTTCTGTGCGACATACAAGCATGAACTCTGCGGCAGATAGTGCCCATTGTGGGAATCCCATGCCGGGGAATGTTCCCAGAGCGAACCTCCGATGTAACGCTCTGGCGAGGTCTGAAAGGAGCCTTATGGTACATGCACCTGGGGCGTATTACACGTGGCTTCTCGTGCAGAGAATCCACAGCATAGCAAAGAACTAGCTAAGTAGATGAGATTTCCAAAATCTCATCTACACAGTGCGGAAATGTTGACCTGCGTGCTGATTCTGAATTCCTCGGCGTGTCAATTGTTTGTGCAGATCTAGGGCAAGTCTGCGTTAAAATCCGCGACACAATCCAAGCAACACATGCAGAATTTGGGGGGACATTTATACTTCTGAAATACACCTAAATTAGGCGTATTTCAGGCGCAGATTGCAGCGCAACAGCTAGTTGCACCGCAATCTGCAACTTCACCCCGCCAGATCTAAATAAGTGCCCGTGGCGTGGGCGTGGAAGGGGATGGGCCAGCAGATCCGTCTCACTTACCATTTTTTACGCCTGACAGCTCGGAAGCGGTCTTACTTTTAGAACTGGCGCCAGATGTGCCGAAGTTATGGAGAGGCTGGCGCCTCTTCTTAACTCCAGCCGATCCACCACCAGCTATGGGTCTAAAACGCCGGTCCTAATAAATGTGCCCCTTGGTGCGTAAATGCAGAGAAAACGACAGGAAAATCTGTGCAGAAAATCTGCATGAACTACGCTTCCGTGCGCACATATATCCTTAGGGTATGGCCACACGGTAAGGTTTCCTGATTCAGTTTTGGAAGCCAAAATCAGGAGTAACATAGTAACATAGTAACATAGTATAAAAGACCGAAAAAAGACATTTGTCCATCCAGTTCGGCCTGTTTCCTACAAGTTGATCCAGTGGATGATAAAAGGAGAGAAAGTATAAAGGACAGATACCAGTTCTCCTCTATTTTGAGTTAACTTCTGATTTTGGCTTCTTAAACTGCATCAGGAGACCTGACCGTGCGCCGTACCCTTAGGTCTCTTGCACACGAACGTTTTTTTGCGGGTGTACGGGCCGTTTTTATGAGTTCCGTATACGGTCTGTATACGGACCCATTCATTTCAATGGGTCCGCAAAAAAAACTGAAGTGTTTCCGTTCCGTTTCCGTATTTCCGATTTTCCGTTCCGTGCAAAGATAGAAGATGTCCTATTATTGCCCGCAAATCACGGTCCGTGGCTCCATTCAAGTCAATGGGTCCGCAAAAAAAACGGAACGCATACGGAAATGCATCTGTATTTCTTCCGTATCCGTTCCGTTTTTGCGGAACCATCTATTGAAAATTTTAAACCCAGCCCAATTTTTTCTATGTAATTACTGTATACTGTATATGCCATACGGAAAAACGGAACGGAAAAACGGAACAGAAACGGAAACACAACAGAAACACAACGGATAACAAAAACGGAACAACGGATCCGTAAAAAATGGACCGCAAAACCATACGGTCGCGTGCAATAAGCCTTAGGGTGCCTTCTCACACGACAGAAAATCTGTTCCATTTTTCTGAATGGGGTTATTTTTGCAGCAAGCAGATGGATTTCTGCAGGCCTCATTTGAATGAATGGAACTGATTTTTAGCTGCAAAAAAATCAGCACCCCTATAGGACCATGGAACCCAGAAGACCAGTGCAGGGGTGGCAGGCAAGCACTGGGTACCCGGGTGGAATGAAAAAATTTTTGCCCCAATTTAAAGGGGTTGTCCGGGTTCAGAGCTGAACCTGGACATACCCATAATTTCACCCAGGCAGCCCCCCCTGACTTGAGCATCGGAGCAGTTCATGCTCAGATGCTGTCCCTTGCCCTGTGCTGAGTCCTGCAGGGCAAAGGCTCTTTATGGAGACCCGGTGACGTACCAGGCTCTCCTTATGGTAAGCTTTGTGGAGGCTTCCGCCTCGCAGTGAGCCCCGTGATGTCACCGGCACTGATGGGCGGGCTTTAGCGCTGTCCTATCCTGTAAAACATGAAATGCTCCGATGCTCATGTTAAAGAGGCCAGAGGGGGTGAAAATGGGGACTGGAATTACAATGCAGGAGTTAGGCCTCATGCACACGACGGTGTCTGTACTGCAGTCCGCAAACGACAGACCTGAAAAATCTGGATACCTTGCGGGTGCACTCACTCCCATCACTAAAAATGACCTTTCTCATCCGCAACTTGTACAGACAAGAATAGGAGATGCTCTATAATTTGCAGAATGGACATACAGCTAGCACACAGATGACGTCCGTCATGCTGTCCGCTTCTTGTTTTACCAGGTCTCCACAGCACAGGCCAACAAGGGCTCCGATGATCAAGTTTCAATCACTTTTCTGTAATGTCTCATTATTTGCATATAAGTTATAGTAATGTGATCACCAGGCTCCTTGCTGGTCTCTTGCGCCCTTGGATTGTCTGTAGTTTTCGGCTGAGCACCACATGCCTTCTTTTTCCTGAAAGTATTGTTACCCCTGTGAGGTGGGCACCTGTCGCAGAGGGCACACGGACACCGGCAGCATTCATACATTTCTTTCACACATGTCAGTTTAGTTGTGCCTTTACCAGGACAGCTTTCTAGGGCGAGCCTCTGACTCTCCTGATTGCAGTTTATATGTACTGAAGGTACCCACCCTATGGTGCTCTTTTCTTACAAAAATCTGGGACAATTTACAAATATGGACTGCGGTGGCAGAGGTTACACACTTTCCAACGATGTAGCTGGTAAATTTAGGGCATGTAAGCCCTGTCCCTGAGAATGCCCCCCTAGAACCACCCGTTTTCATTGAATTTGCTGTGATTATCTATATAAATTAGGGACTGTTGCCAATTCTGTGGTTGTAGTGGCGTTCTGAAATTGTATTCTGTATTTCACAATGTAATAATGGTGGTCAATAAGAATTAATCCCATTTAGGGTTCGCCGGTAACTTACTGGTCAAGAACTCACCTCATCCATTTGATTGCGCCCCGGTGAACACCCGCTGCTGACTGGATGTGCAGTACAGGACCTGCGAGACGTCATCACACTGGAGCACAGGTCCTGTTCAGAGCTTCCAGTCAGCAGCAAGAAGGGGATTATTAATTTTTGGGGGTACTAAGTGGGGCATTAGTAATTCTGGGGGACACTAATTGGGGCTTTCATATTATTGTGGGGCACTAATGGCAGCTATTAATTCTGGGGGGCAATACTATTACTGGGGGTACTCCTAGAGCCACTATTAATTCTGGGGGGGGCTAATGGGGGCATTATTAATTCTGGGGGCGCTAATATTAATGAGGGGCACTAACGGGGTAATTATTAATTCTGGGACGGGCACTAATGGGGCATTACTATCACTGGGGGCACTAATGGGGGCATTATTAATTCTGGGGAGCACTAATTGGGGCATTAATATTACCGGGGGTAATAATGGGGGCATTATTAATTTTGGGGAGCACTAATTGGGGCATTAATATTACTGAGGGGCACTTATGGGGAGCATTATTAATTCTGGTGAGCACTAATGGAGGCATTACTATTACTGGGGGCACTAATGTAGAGATTACTTTTACCAGGAGAACTAATGGGGGCTTTATCAATAGAAACAAACACAAGGGGGGAGGGGGGGGGGTCAGTCAGCACTCCCTGTATACAGATGCACGTAGCTATGGCGATTATACATACAAACAACAACCAGAGTTCTGCCCAAGATAAAAGCTATAAGAGGACATTGGTGTACTAATCCACCATATCGCATGCAAACAGTGGAGACATTAGTTTACATTTTGATCAAAAGGTAGTAAGCCCACTCACCCCTTCACGGTTGTCTCCTAGAGTGGGTACGAACGCTAAATCTGACCTGTTATGGGCCATGACAGCCACATAAAATCCTCCTAACGCTAAATATTACCTGTTATGGGCCACGACAGCCACATAAAATCCAGGGAGTGTGGGCCCAGCATGCATGCCGGGACAAACCATACTTATTAACCCCTTCTGGTGCTGTAACAGCCTCCATTAGATCCAGGGATGCAGGTACCAACATGCATGCTGAGCCCACTATGCACTCCTCCTGGAGCCAGATGGCTACTAGCAGGCAATGTGAGTACACATTCAGCTTTATACTCACTCTGATTAAAAACCAGCATCTAGGGCAGATAAACTAGTCAGGTGTGCACAACTGAAGCGGAGGTTGCCACACTTTATCAATAGGGAGCCACATTGTGACATGGCGACTTAACACCCTGTGTTAAGCCACACCCCCACAATCACACCCCCTTTAGGGTGTGGCTTAACTTGGCTGGTATTTTTTGTTGGGAAAGGTGGTAACCCTAATCCCATTGCATACACAAATGAACAAATTATTTGCTGCTAACTATTTGCCATGATAAAACCTGCTACCCCAATGGCAGTGTAAGGTATAGTATAGAACTCCCTCCCATTACTATGAATATGCATGTGCACATGTCACTGCAGCGACAGAAAATTTACTTGCCCAAAACAAAGATGGCGCCCTCCCGGCCGGCGCGATGACGACATCGCTCTGCGCCCCGCCTATGACGTGGCCTCGGTAATGGCGTGGTCTGGATGGCAGTGCATTCCCTATTGAAGTTTCCAGTTTCGTTTCTCCGGTTCCCAGTCTGCTGTCACATCCACCTCCAGTCCGCAGCCATGAAACACAACTCCATACCGGACCGGTGAGAGCGGGCATCCTGGTGGCAGCGGAGCGCAGGCTCCCTGACCGCAGGGCTGCCCATGATACTGAGTAGGGCACCTGTTTTCTGTGCTTCTGCCCATTACATGCCCACAGAGGCTGGCACATAATGGAAGGCTCTCTGACTGACATGGGGTGGTAGTACAGACCAGTGCTGGCAGGGGGGCACTGTACAGGGGCAGCTGGGATCTATATATTCTTCAAAGGCTGAGGGCACCTTCAGGGGCATTTTTTACGATTGCGTTTTACTCTTTTTCGGCTAACCATCTTTTTTTTTCAGTTGGTCTTTATTAATAACATTGAGCCGCTTCTGAGATACAGGGGTTAAAATGTGCCTATTTGCAAGCTGTCAGTTTCTGTTTTCTTTGAATCGGGTCATCTGACGGCTCATGTTCTCTCTGATCTCCTGACCTCATAACCACTCCTTAGAGCTCAATCCTTATCCAACGGATAAGATTATGGCTTGAAGGGGGTATTCAGATTAGAGAAAGTTATCCCGTATCCACAGGATAGGGGGCATCTAATAAATCAGTGGGGGTCCTACGGCTGGGACCTACATGAAAACATGGGACCCGTACCCTGTGGAGCCCCCCTGAAACGGACAACGCTGTCAGTAATGCATGGCTGGACTCTATTTGTTTCTATGGGAGCTCCAGAGATACACATGAGCCGTCAACTGACCTGATTCAAAGAAATTAAAGTGACTGTCTGCTAATTTTTAACCCCTGTAACTCAGAAACAGCTGAACAAAATGATTTTTGATTGATGATGATTAGGGATGAGCGAGTCGACTCCGGATGAAACATCCAAAGTCGATTCGGGTAAAACGTCATTAGAATACTGTATGCAGCCAGCGCTCCGTTCAGTACTAGAATGTATTGGCTCCGATGAGCCGGAGTTTTTATTTTGCGAGACTTCGGGTAATAACTTCAGAAATTGATTTCTCGTGTTAAAAACCTTTTACCGAACTCTGGTTCGGTTCCCTGATGATGAGCAGTGGTCAGACCTCCTGAAATCCGATGATATCACCCCGTGGGTACGTGATCATTTTAGTTGTCTGTAAACCACCGCCGTAGTGTTACACAGGATGGCAGTAGCTTGCTAACGTTGTCATGCTCTGAAATGGTGACTTTACAAAGTATCGCGCTACATGTGATCAGGGGTAGTCGTACAGTCCTGGACACCTCATGTGCGCTTTGACAGCGAGTGTACCCGGCGGATCCGTTACGCTGGCCATAAACTTCTATTATGACGGAATGCCTCTTATGACTTCCCTTATGCATTCCGTCATGGAATTGCGTTCTGGTCCATAACATAATTTAGCATTTACCCAAACTCAAACTTCAAAACTTGAAGTTCCCTCATCCCTATTCACGGGCTAATGTGTAAAATTCCAGTACGTTATATTTAGGGCTTATTCACATCCGAATCGGAGGCTCGTTCGGGACCTCTATGACAAATTCCGTCAAAACCATCAGAGAGAAGTCCTTCATGTATTCCTTTTTTCTCTGCGGACTCCTGATCAGACCACGTTATAGTCAGTGGGATCTGTTTGACTCTGGGTCAGTTATGTGCCAGATCCGGCACTTCTATTGTTATTCGCTGCTCTGCTCCTATAACGAAGCAGAATAACTGAAATCAATAGGGACAGTGTGAACCTGTTTCTATTACAGAAAGGGAATCATCACGGTAAAAGAGGAGAGAATATTTAAAAGAAGAGAAACTGCTACAAGAGGACGTAGTTTTAAATTAGAGGGGAAACGGTTTAAAAGTAATATCAGGAAGAATTAATTTACTGAGAGAGTAGTGGACGCATGGAATAGCCTTCCTGCAGAAGTGGTAGCTGCAAATACAGTGAAGGAGTTTAAGCATGCATGGGATAGGCATAAGGCCATCCTTCCTGTAAGATAGGGCCTGGGGCTATCCATAGTATTCAGTATATTGGGTATATGTTTCTGTCAGCAGATTTGTCCCTATGACACCGGCTGACCTGTTACATGTGCACTTGGCAGCTGAAGACATCTGTGTTGGTCCCATGTTCATATATGTCCGCATTACTGAGATAAATGATGTTTGATATATGCAAATGAGCCTCTAGAAGCAACGGGGGCGTTACCATTACACCTACAGGCTCTGCCCTCTCTGCAGCTGCCACGCCCTCTGTACGTTGACAGGGTCAAGCAGTGTAAACATGGCCACACCTGGCCCGGACTTCTACTAAAGTCGTTGAAATTGCAGAGGGCGCGGCAGTTGCAGAGAGATTAGATTCTGTAGGAGTAATGGTAACGCCCCTGTTGCTCCCAGAGGTTAATTTGCATATATTAAAACATAATTTTTCCCAGCATTAAAGAAACTCTAAAGTCCCAAAAAATTGAATCCTATACATATTCGACGTGGAAGTGGAGGCGCCGTCAGCATCATAGACAGAGGAACGCTCCCTGGTGGAAGGACCTCATCAGTTTTTGCGCACTGTGGGGGAGATCTGTCAAGACTGGCGCTTTCTGCATCGGTCTTGATATCGCCTGCGCTGCTAGTGGATACACCTGATGTATGACGAGGGCATCCTCACAGCTGTCATAGACTTCTGGCTTCTTCTGGCATAAATGAAGATACATTTGTTGTAACGATTGGTCACGCCCCCTTTAAGGAAAGTGGGGAGGGTGGCATAAAACCAAGACATGTGACAATTTTTTGAAAACTCGTAGTTGGCGACTTTTTAAAAATGTATGCAAAGAGCAAAAAATGAAGCATGTAAGATGATTCTGTCTGCTTTCATCTCTTTCCCTTTAAGTGATGTAGGGCGTGTCCCTTTTCTCCTTCCTTCCCTCGCAGGTGGACAGAATACATTCCAGTTGGAAAGCGCATCCCAGGGACGCGTTTTATCGCTTTTAAAGTCCCTCTGAAGAACGTAAGCTTTGCGTGGGGAAATAACATGGCTCTTCTGATGGTACTTGCTGTATGGCGCTGACCGTGCTATGTGCTTCTCCTTCAGATGTATGATAACAAGCTCGCACCGTGGCAGCGATTTTCACCTTCAGATCTCGTTAAGGAAGTCGCGAAGCAAAATGAAGAACTAGGATTGGTGGTCGATTTAACCTGCACCAAGCGCTACTATTCCCCAGCGGTAAGTCACGTGCAAGGGACTACTCTAAGTTCACTGCGAAATTGTCAGTCTGTATTATTCTGATCCTCCTACCTGCCCAACAATGATTGTACCTGCGGAGGGACACACCCCCCAACAGGTAACGCCCATCTGTACCCTTAGGCCAGGGCTACACAACGACATATTGTCGCTGAAAAGTCCCGCAACAATTTTTATAATGATAGTCAGTGGTGTCACACTGCGATGTGCTGCAAGACGACAATCGCAAAAAATCCACCCAAGTTAGATTTTTGTGCCACTTTCGCGTCACAGTATGTCATAGTGCGACACCATTGACTGTCATTATAAAAACTGTGGTGCGACATGAATGTCGCAATGTAGTTGTACCCTTTTGTCACGCAACACATGTCGCCGTGTAGCCCTAGCCGTACTGCAGACTGCTGGAAATTCATTCATAACTTTTAGCAGGAATAGTAGAGGAACAACACAACATAAGAGACATAATTTGGTGCAGCAGCACATGGTGACCACTGCAAAACGCAGCAGCCCTGCTATCAGGCTAAGCCCAAAATGAGGCGCATTTGCGACCAGGAAATAGAGTAATTGCATGCATCACTTTTAAACTGCGCCTCCAGCTGAGGCACCGTACTATGGGCATCTTAAAGCAAAAAGCGCCGGCCTTTCTGGTGGCCAGGACTGCGGGAGTGCACATAGGCATGCACAGCAGCTCCCATCCCGGCCACATAGTATCTGTGCTGCCATGGTGGCCATAACCCCTGGATATGAGCAGGGCCACCAATGAAAATAATTAACATTATTATAATACTGAGGAAGGGGGGCTGTTAACACTGCGCCACCAATGCATATAATTAACCCTTCAATACAAATGTATGCAGAGGGTGTCGGCTCTATCACACAGCTGGCACTCAAGACAGGGAACAGCGATCCCGCCGAACCCAGTCTACCGTCTATTAGCCCCTCAGGTGCGGCACCTGATTGGTTAATTGACGCAGTTCAGTGCAATCCCTGTCATTGAGGCTGGGTGTCTGCTGTATCACACACGGCCTACATTTGTATCTAAGGGTTAATTATATGCATTGGTGGCCCCTCCTCAGTATTATAACAATGTTAATTATTTTCATTGGTGGCCACATGGTCCCCTCCCCCTCAGAATTTGCATTGGTGGCAGTGGTAGCTTCCGATCGGAGCCCTAGCAGTGAAATGGCAGCCGGGACGCTACTGAAGCCTTCCGTAACTGCCATGGTAAACTCCCTGCTGCTGTGTGCGCAAAGCCCAGGGGCAGCAGGGACAGTGTAAATTCCTATTCACCCTCATAGATCTCTATAAGGGTGAATAGGACAAGGAATTAAATGATCCCAGGTTCTAGCCCCTAAGGGGGCTAATAGTTAATAAATAAATAAAAAAGTAAAAAAAAACACCAAAATATTAAAAGTTTAAGTCGCCCTCTTTCCCAATTTTACATATAAAAATATATAAACAATAAAAAAACGTATTGGGTATCACCACATCCGAAAAAGTTCGAACTATTAAAAAATATCTCACATGCTATTTTTTAATCACCTTGTCCCCCCAGAAATAGGATAGGACTTTTCTGTTATGGGCCGGACATTCCATAAAATGCGGAACGCACACGTTTTTTTTTGTGTTTTATTTTTCTTTTTTCTGGTATCGAAATCGAATCACAATTTTGGTATTGTGACAACCCTAATACAGAGCTTTGAATGATCTTCATTTTCTGTCATAGGAGTTGCCCAAAACATTGATGTATTCCAAGATCTTCACAGTTGGACAGCAAGTGCCTAGTGATGACGTCATCGCTCAGTTTAAAGGCGTCGTCAAGCAATATCTAATGCAGAACTCTGATAACGGTAAGTCCTGTTCTGAACATACACCAGGCAGCAGGGTGGGTATTTGGGCTGAGAGTAACTCCTGCATGACTGATAAAGGGTGGCAGTGTCCAATGATGCCAGATA
This sequence comes from Bufotes viridis, assembly GCA_033119425.1. Taxonomy (NCBI): domain Eukaryota; kingdom Metazoa; phylum Chordata; class Amphibia; order Anura; family Bufonidae; genus Bufotes; species Bufotes viridis. Next base: position 69,457,928 of record CM065590.1, on the reverse strand, counting down.
CGGTACATTCTACCCCAATCTGGCGTATCATTTAAACCACCTGCCTAATATTTGGAAGGTGTCCTGTGGGTGGCGGACTTGTGTCTCCTGCATATCCTACAGATTCTCGATCAGATTGACATCTGGGGAATTTGGCGAACAAGTCATCACTAGAGATGAGCGAACTTCTGTTTTAAGTTCGGCTTTCAAAGTTCGGGTTCGGGTTATCCATAACGGCATTTGGAATCCATTAGGGGATTCTTCAATGAACCCGAACCTTGGACAACAGGAGGACCTGGGGTGACGTCACCGTCATGTGATCAGTGCAGGGGGCGTGGCTCAGTACTGGACTGGATAAGTGGTGGTAGCCTACGACCTTTTATCCAATCCAGTACTGAGCCACGCCCCCTGCACTGATCACATGACGGTGACGTCACCCCAGGTCCTTCACCCCGTGTTCCAAATGCCGTTATGGTCCGTGGTAGCGGAATCCATAACGGGATGCTTGGATAACCCGAACTTTGAAAGCCAAACTTAAAACAGAAGTTTGCTCAACTCTAGTCATCACCTTGGACCTTTTGTCATCTTCCCCCAACCATTCCTGCAACAATTTTTGCAGTGCGGCCTCCTGAAAAAGGTCCCTGCCACTGGTGAATACTGCGACCTTTAAAGGCAGGACTTGGTCTGCACGATATTTAGGAAATGTTCACACACCCAAACACTGGCCTAGGTTTATTAATGTGTCTGGTACAAAAATCTGTCTAAAAATTGGGTTTCTACAGTATTTCTGACATGCTTGGTAAGGCGGCGGGAATATGTGGGAAATGGGGCTGTTTCAAGCGTAGAAAAATGTCTAAATGTAAGGCAGCTAGGAAGTGGTCTTACATTTAGAAGTGGCACTGGATGTGCCAATGTCATCAAGAGTTCTGCGCCTCTACATAACTCCGGCGGATCCACTGCCACCTATGGGGTTTTATTAAGACCGGCTGCTTTAGTTGTATTTTTGGGACTGTGGTGACACTCCTAATTTACTTTGAGATTTTGCTGACTTTGCGGTGTCTGTTTGCTTCCTTCTAGTTAATTAGTCCAACCAGGCAAATAGCTACAAGACACAGCAGACAGGAGGTTAGCCTGGGTCGAGGGTGTTGTCATGGGCCGAGCGTGCAATAAAGTTTACTGGATTTAAGAATGTGCCGAGTGTGGGATTAGTCGTCCCAACCTGCTTAGGTTGCTTGCTTCTTGTCTGGTTTACTTTAGGCTGCGCTGCTCAGGGAGTCGGGGTCAAACACTGTTTCCTCCTCAGCCAACTCTGCGCTGTGTGAGTGTGTGCAGGACTGGTGTAGAGCAGTACACATCGTCAGTACCGGCAGCCGGTGAGTAGCGGCACTGGTTACATCTGTGGTGCCTGTACGCAGGTCTGCAGTTGGCTCATGCAGAGGAGGACACTGCACAGCTTCTCCGCTCACTCTTCAATGTCCTGACTCTGCAACATTTGCAAGTCACTCACTTCATCTTGTCTCCCTGGCTGCTCACCACAGACCCCTTCCTATGTGGTCTTCACCTTAACATGAGGAAACCAAGCAGTTGTAATTTCAGTTGTATTGTTCAGCCAACAGCTATCTCTCCCGGCTTCCCGATACACATTCTGCTCGACCGATCATGTCTGTATATGCTGTGGGGAGAGCGGAGAAAGCTGCTGTCAGGGAGACTCAGAAGGTTCCCATACAAAAGTATAATGTGTATGACCAGCTTTACTCAGAAGGTCCCCAGAATCCGTTAGGGTGCACAAGACAGTATGTATTTTGCAATCCGCAAAAAATACAGATGACATCCCTGTTGCATCCGCTTTTTTGGCAGACCCATTGTAGCAATGCCTATCCTTGTCCATAAAATTTTGCGGGGCCACGGAACGGATATATGGATGCGGACAGCACACGGTGTGCTGTCCGCATTTTTTGTAGCCTTATTGAAATTAATATTGCAGATCGGATACGGAGAAAAAATACGACAATACTTCCCGACAATCTGCTGCTCACTGGTGGAGAAGAGCGTTGCATTTACATGCAGCGATCTCCTCCACAGTATGGGGAGGAGCGATCACTTATGCCATCGCTCGTCCCCATACAGACTCGTTGTTTTCCAGCAGCCGATCGTGTGTACATAGCATGATCTGCTGCCAGCAAACGATAATTTTTTTTGTGTGCACAAACGATCATATTACCTAATGAATGAGCGTTTTGCTCGCTCATCGGGTAAACTGCAGCACATTTACACCGCCAGATAATCGCTAATGAGCGTTCCTATACATTAGCGATTGTCTTTAGGACTCTCTGCCCTTAAGTTTCCTCCATCCTTAGGATTAGTAAATCTGGGTCACTGTGTATTTGTTTGTGTACTGTGTTTGACATGCCACCAGATCACTTACCATTGATTTCACTGGGAAATAATCGCCTAGTGCACGTGGGTGTTTTCACAATGCTGGTTTAAAAATTGCTTCAGAAGTGGCATGTTACTACTTCGAAGTGTTTTTGAGCCTGCCTTCCCCAATAAAGACAACGGGAAAGGGTATGTTACCTTGATGAGTAGGATGGGTATCCGGAGTGTACTTGGTGTTTATGCTGCAAAAAATGACCTGTCCTTAGAGGCGGGTTTCCCTTTCCCTGATCTGCCACTGATTTTTGTGCTGTGCATTTGCCATGTGAACATAGCCTGAGGTAGTTGATGTGTGTAAAAGTAACATCTACATAAATGCCAGTGCCCAAGGTTTCCCAGCAGAACATCACCCTGCCTCCACTGGTTTGTTTTCTTCCCATTAGTAGGTCCTGGTGCCATCCCTTCCCAGGTAAGTGAAGCCCATGTACTCAGCCATCCACATGATGTAAAAGAGAATGTGATTCATCAGATTAGGCCAACATTTTCCATTGCTCCGTGGACTGGTCCAGCTCTTCTGCTCACATGCTGATTGTAGACACTTTGGGCGGTGGACAGGAGTAACATGGGTATTCTGACCAGTGTGCGACTAAGCCGCCCCCCTCCACAGTAAGTTTAGTGATTGTCCGTCCTTGGGACACTTTTGGTAGGTATTCCTCGCTGCACACAAGGACATGCTGTTTCGGAGATGCTCTGACCCAGTCATCTAGCCAATACGATTTGGCCCTTGTGAGAGTCACTCAGATCTTTACATGCCTGGTTTTTATTTAGACACATCGGGGCACACTTAGATTCCTCCTTGCGCTGCCGTAAGACTCATCTAATTTATGACTAGGTGTGCACCTCGTCATAAATTAGGTGCATCTATGGCAGTCCTTGCGTCTTTTCAAAAAGCGATGCCAGTCCCTGGCTGTTTTTTTATTTTTTGCCAACATGTTAACAGGTGTAAATGTTAGTAAATTTGCCAGTGCTGAAGTCCCGTCCCCGATGCGCCCCCACCCAACTGGCAAACACAGTGTAAATCCGGCCATGCGACTAAATATTGTCACTCAGCCGGTTAAAAAGGGGAATTGCGACTATTTTTCAGCTAAAAAAGTCGCAAGTCCCTTAGTAAATGTGCTCCACCAACTTCAAGAACAGATTGCTCACTTGCTGCCTGGTATATCCCACTTCTTGTCAGGTGCCATTGGCATGAGATAATCGGTGTTATTCACTTCACCTTCCAGTGGTTTGAGGCTGGGTTTCCACATTCAGAGCGGTTGTGAATTTATTTATTTTTCAATCCACTGCTGGTTTTGGCTTCACAAGCTGCATTAGTAAATCAGATCGTGCAAACCCAGTATTATTGGTAAGGCTGAATAGGGGGTGCTCTCTTAAGAGTCTGTTGCTGAGAGCAGCAGAATTAGGGACAGGGACATACAGCATAGTATTTTTTTTCTTTAGCCCTTGCTGGAGGTTTCTGTCAGTGATTTATTCTCAAGAGCATCATGATCATAGTGGCAGGATTCTTCATAGTATAGGTGATCGTATGTTCTCCTTTACAGATAATAATAATATCAATCTTTACTTATATGGCACCAGCATATTCCGCAGCGCTTTACAGCTCAGGGTTCATGTACAATCAGTCATAAATAACATAGCAACAGACAAGTCAAAAGTAGGACAACAGGAAGGAGCTCGCAATCTATGAGGAGGTGGGGGTGACACAAGGTAGAAGTGCTTGTTTTGTACAGTGCTCCAGCCATCTTGGGAAAATGGGGGAGTAGATATAAAGCTGCATGAGCCAGTCACTAACCGATATCTGTAGTGCTTATGGGTGCGGTGGAGAGTTTGGTGGAGGATCAGGTTCAGGAACTGATGATAAATGGGCTATATATGGAGAGGAGTTAGATAATGGGATGTGATAGGCCTCCCTAAAAAGACGTGTTTTTAAGGAGTGCCTAAAACTATGTATATTGTGATTTATCCTAATTTCTTAGGGGTAGGGCATTCCAGAGAAATGTTGCAGCTCAGGAGAAGTCTTGAAGCCGAGAGTGCGAGGTTCGGATTATGGTGGATGTCAATCGAAAGTCATTGGCTGAACGGAGAGCACGGGCAGTGTGGTAGACAGAGGTGAGGGAAGAGATTCAGTTTCAGTTAGAGAGAGGACATGATGCTAGAGACGGCGTAGAGACCGTAGCGGATTTTCACTGATACAGCAGGGGTGATGTCGGGGGATGAAGTGTATAGTTGTGTATCATCAGCATAGAGATAGTACTGGAAACCAAATCTGCTGATTGTCTGTCCATCTGGGGCTGTGTGGAGAGAGAAGAGGAAAAGAACAAGGACTGAACCAGAGAGCGATGAAGAAAACCAGGAGAGGGCAGTGTCCTTTAGGCTAAATGCACACGACAGTTGTTTTTTGCTGTCTGCAAATCGCGGATCCGTCTTCCTTTTTTTTTCACATCCACATCCATTCCGTGTGTCCGCAAATTTTGTAGGTTGGGTTTCCGTGTGTCTTCCGTTTTTTTTCCGCAAAAAAAACGGAAGGCTTGAACCAGTCTCTTAAAGTACCTGTACAAGTGCCCTGGTTTCCAAGCAACCATCTGCAAAAAAAACGGATGTGGATGACAAACGGATGGCTTCCTTTGGTTATCCGCATTTTTTGCAGACCCATTGACTTCTATGGGTCCGCAAACCGTTTTTTGCGGACAAGAATAGGACATGCCATATTTTTTTTGCGGACGTGAAATGCGGACGCGGACAGGCAACGGAAGAGGCATCCGCATTTTTAACGGATCCATAGAAATGAATAGGAAACCATTGGATCCGCAAAAAAAAACAGAACAGAGGCCGCAAAAAGCCACTGCCGTGTGCATGTAGGCTTAGGATGATATATTGGAGCATGGTGAGTAGGAGATGGTGGTCTACAATGTCAAAAGCTGCAGAAAGGGCAAGGAGAATGAGGAGAGAGTATTCACCGTTGCATTTTGCTGCCAGAAGGTCATTTGTAGGCAGTTTCTGTAGAATGTAGGGTGTGGAAACCAGGTTGTAATAGATCGAGGAGAGAGTGAGCAGAGAGATATCAGATGAGGCGAGAGTAGACCAGACGCTCCAGGAATTCAGAGATGAAGGGAATATTGGAGACTGGTCTGTAGTTGTGCAGGACGGGCCAAGAGAAGGGAGCATGATCATAGTGGCAAGTGTCTTCATAGTATAGATTATCGTATCTTCTCAGGAGTTCCTTTCACGAATGGCTCATAAAAGCATCATTTTTCTCCTTCACAGATAAACTTGTTGGTGTGCATTGTACTCATGGACTGAACAGGACTGGATATTTAGTTTGCAGGTGAGTGGAGTACTTGCCGCCATCATTTTAGTTGCAGAATTTTATTGTTAGTGGAGTAATATCTGGCAGATGGTCCAGTCAAGCATTTAGGACGACCTCTCCTCCATGATTTATACCTTTTGTATTCTATCTTATTGTCATTTAAATTCTCTCACAGAGTGACAACCAATCGTACCACCTGGGAGGAGGTTTTGGTGATACCTTATGCGAGGCTGACCATAGACTGTACATAACTGACAGCCATCCAATAGCCATCTCACACTACATGCACACTCCTCTTGTCCAATCATCCATGTCTCCTGAATGAGGAACATGGAGCAAGCCACTGCTATTCCCTACAGGCTCAGGGGAGACTTAGGAGGCCCCTATACACATTAGATGGTCTCCTGGTCCTGCAAAATCGCATTCTGCCGACATTAATGTGTATGGCCAGCCTAATTGATCCAGGTACTGATTTTGTGAGATGGCTAGAGCAGACTATTACCATATCGATTGACTCCTCTCTCCATCTAAGTCTCTGCCTACATTTCAGCAATCAGTGGTAGTCTGAGCACCGATCAACCCTAATCAAAATTTCTAATAAGTCCCTATACCAGGGACTGTCGCGTTCTGACGGCGTAATGTGTCTGCTTTTAAGCGTGTGCACAACTGGATCTTGGAGCCTTTAGATGAGATGTAGAATTATGGCTAATGTTTACCGTGAGTGCATCTAGACACTGTTGTAAATTTAGCGCATTTCTGGTGTAATTTGGTAGCTCGAGGTTTAGAAAAATCCATTGCGCCTAGCTCGCCAGGGTGGAGTTGATTAATTGGTAGGAGGTATGTCTTAGAGGAAAACAGGCATGACCTAAAAAGCGCCATTTCGCACATAAATCCTGAACATGTGAATTTACCCTTAGTGTCCAGTTCAGAGCATTTATTTTGCTATCTATCTTGTAGGTATTTGATTGATATGCTAAGCATGGAGCCTTCTGAAGCCATAGAAAGTGAGTATATTGCACATTATGAACACAATGTTATGTCCTTGGATGTGAGAAGATCTAAGGAGATCATATGTACCTCTTCCCTCCATTTACTGCCGGCTGCACAAAAAATCTGAAAGCCGTCATCCCCTTGAATTCCTCGCTCTCAGCATCCAGCACTGTATGGTCCTCACACTCTTCTGTCACATACAGGGATGCACATCCAATTAAGGGAGCATTAACACAAACTTATTTTTCTTCCACGTCCATTCCGCAATTTTGCGGAACGGGTGCGGACCCATTCATTTCAATGGGGCCGCAAAAGATGCGACAGCACACTGTGTGCTGTCCGCATCCGTTGTTCCATTCCGCGGCCCCGCACAAAATATAGAGCATGTCCTATTCTTGTCGGCAACCATGGACAATAATAGGCATTCTCTATATAGTGCCGGCCATGTGCAATCCACAAAATGCGGAACGCACACGGCCGGTATCCGTGTTTTCCGGATCTGCAATTTGCGCACCACAAAACACACCACGGTCGTGTGAATGCTCCCTAAGAATCTATATTCCTGACCACCATACCCATCTGAACACCTCACCGATCAGCCTACAAACTGATGACTGCATCCTTTCGGTTAAGGCTACTTTCACACTTGCATTGGGTGCGGATCCGTCTGTTATTTGCACAGACGGATCCGCACCTATAATGCAAACGTTTGTATCCGTTCAAAATGGATCCGTTTGCATTAGTTTAAAGAAAAATGACCATCCGTTTTGAATTACATTCAAAGTCAATGGGGGGCGGATCCATTTTCAAATGCACCATATTGTGTCATTGAAAATGGATCCGTCCCCATTGACTTACATTGTAAGTCAAAACGGATCCGTTTGGCTCCGCATCGTCAAGCTGCGTTTTGGTGTCCGCCTCCAGAACAGAATAGAGGCGGAACGGAGCCGAACGGATGCATTCTGAACGGATCCTTATCCATTCAGAATGCATTGGGGCTGAACTGATCCGTTTTGGACCGTTTGTGAGAGCCCTGAAACGGATCTCACAAACGGAATCCAAAACGCCAGTGTGAAAGTAGCCTTACATAAAAGTAATCGCTTGTCGGCAGCACATCATCATCGTAAAAACAGGGAGTGTACTGCCGACAACACGCCAGCTATATGGGGGATGCATCGTATTCACAATTGCCCATCCCCCATTCAGTTCTCATCGGCCCATGGAAAAGTTCCTTCAAAGGATCTCGACTTGTTTTATCATCAGGGCCATGCTCTCCAGATTACAGCTGGACATCAGCAGGGTATAACCTGAGGGATTGCTTGTGAATATAGAGAGCAAAATGATTATAACAGGAGAAGCAAGCCGTTGTTCTCTACCCAAAATGTGTCTCCTAGACTGAAGGCATGTTACCTCGCCACCCCTCTCACCAGCATCAGTCCACCTAAGTGTTCCCCTAATCAGTCCCTTAGTAAGAGAGCCATAATATGGTGGATAACAAGAAGGTAACTTGCTGCTTCTAGCGTAGGGCGGCAGTTTTGGAGGTGGAATGCTCCTCTAGCTTCCACCTTCTTGTGTTATGGTCCTTCTAGTTGGTCCTCCTGAGCACCACCTTAGGGTAACGTGCTGTTTCATGTAAGGAACATAATTCATCTTTTTCAGAATTCAACAACAGCCGTGGACACATCATGGAGCGAAGCAATTATCTAGACGACCTTTTACATGGCAAACCTCGAAGGTAACTACAGAAACCCTTTCACTGCCAAGGACACACTGTATGTAATATGTCTAAAACTTATGTCTTGGTGAGAGTCTTGGCTTTAGTCCAGTCAGCACTCGCAGCGTGCGGCAGTGCGAAGTTCTGTGCTGACCTCTGCTCGTGACAGGATTGAGCAGCATTAGGCTCCTTTCACACTAGCATTTTTACTGGATCCGGCAGGGATCAGCAAAAACGCTTCCGTTCTGATGAGACAACCATCTGCATCCGTTATGAACGGATCCGGTTGTATTATCTATAACATAGCCAAGACGGATCCATCATGAACTCCATTGAAAGTTAATGGGGGTTAAATCCGTTTTCGATTGTGCCAGAGAAAAAGGATCCGGCCCCATTGGCTTGCATTGTGGATCATGCCGGATCCCTCTTGCTCCGTATCCCACGACGGAAAAAAAAACGCAGCTTACTGCGGTTTTCTCTCCAGTATGAAAATGCAACCAAACGGAGCGGAATGCATTTTGGTGCATTCCGTTCTGTTTAGTTACATTTTGTCTCCATTGACAGTGGAATGAACGGAATCGTTTTTTTCCAGTATTGAGCCCCTATGACCGATCTCAATACCGGAAAATAGAAACGCTAGTGTGAAAGTAGCCTTATAATGGTTTATAATGCTGTGTAACCCTGAGCGTCCTAATGTCTACTGAATTGTACTGACATAATGCTGTCAGTGTAATACAATAGGTTTCAGGACTCTCCCAGGGCTAGGCCTCATGCACATGGCTGTTGCCTGGCGGTGGCCATATTGCGGCCCGCAATGTGCGGGCAGCAGCCATGTGCTCCCCGCATCACGGAGCTGCGGTGCGGAACGGAGGCACGGAAGCCCTACGGAATGCTTCTGTGGTGTTTCTGTCCGTGCCTCCGCATCGCAAAAAAATAGAACATGTTTTATATAGAACATATGTGGCTGTCCCCTGAAACTCCATTTTAGCGAGTTCTGATGATTAGATTGTCGCTCATTATCATCAGGCCTTTACCCGTGTGAAGGGAAACTAAATTGGGGCAAATAGCCATGTGGAGCAATAACCCCTTATGACCAAGCGCTGTACATGTATGAAGATGTAGATGAGCATATCTGTAATATGTAATAGTATTCCTGGAAAACCCCTTTAAAGGGGTTGTGTCACTTCAGTAAATGGCATTTATCATGTAGAGCAGGGATGCCCAAGCTGCGGCCCTCCAGCTGTTGCAAAACTACAACTCCCAGCATTCCTGGATAGCCTACATCTATCGGTCTACAGCAGGGCATTGTGGGAGTTGTAGTTTTACAACAGCTGGAGGGCCGCAGGTTGGGCATCCCTGATGTAGAGGAAGTTAATACAAGCCCCTTACTAATGTATTGTGATTGTCCATATTGCTTCCTTTACTGGCTGGATTCATTTTTCCATCGCATTATGCACTGCTCGTTTCCATGGTTACAGACCACCCCGCAATCCAGCAGTGGTGGTCGTGCTTGCACAGTATAGGAAAAATCACTAGACTGTGCGGTGCAATGATCCCGGCCACCAGAGAGGCAGGCAATTTTTCCTATAGTGTGCGAGCACGACCACCACTGATGAATTACACAGTGGTCGTACCCCCTGAATACGAGCAGTGCATAATGTGATGGAAAAATGAATGCATCCAGCAGAGGAAGCAATATGGACAATCACAGTACATCAGTAAGTGGCTTGTAGTAACTTCCTCTACATAATAAATGCCACTTCCTGAAGTGAGAGGACCCCTTTAAGCACTGATTTCTGGGTGCTGTGTCGGTGTAGTAGGCTATAGAGAATGAAGTAGTGTTGTGATGTGACCCTGCTGTAGTGGTGTAGCGATTTCCATTAACCATCTGCTTTCTTCTATATAAAGCAATGCTGAATTAGATAAACCTCAGGTCAACAATCGCCACTCCTCAAACGGAAATTTACAACCATATCCGTGTCCACAGGATCAACCCGGGAATCACAGGTAATCTCCCGATTTTAGTAACTTTAGCCACCAAAACTCCTCATCCAAAATCTATATGTGCTCATGGAACTTCATTGCAAAACCATGTTAAAGGGGTTGTCTCACCTCAGTCATTGGGGGCATATCGCTAGGATAGGTGTGGGTCCCACCTCTGAGACCTGCACCTGTCTTTAGAACAGAGCCCACAAGGTGAAGGAGGGCACACAGCCCATGCGTGGCCGCCGAAAATACGCTGAGCGGCGTGCCCTCCTTCACTTTGCAGTCTCCGTTCTACAGATATCCTAGCGGTATGCGCCCAATGTCTGAGGTGAGATAACCCCTTTAAAATAAAAAAATGGTAAAACTCTAATCAAAGCACAACTCAACATGTGCATAGACCCTTAACATCCACACATGGCACATTTTCAGCAGAAAATGTAACCCCCTTTAGGACAGTCACCGTACACATACAGCGGAAGTCCGGTCTTTAATTCAGATAGTGCACCATAGCTGCCGGGTGTCCGTGGTTTTAAGCAGCGGACATCCGGAGCTAATGTCTGTGATTGTCGATAACTGCAATCGCAGACATTGGGACCATGGCATCTGAGGCACTGTGGTAGCCTCCAGTGTTAGGCCGGCTTCACGCATCCGTTAAACCCGGACGTGAACTGTCCTCGGTAATGCGGGCTGAATTTAGTCTTTACAGCAGGAGCGCACGGCGTCATTGGTTGCTATGACGCCGTGCGCTCACTGCCGCCGCTGTACTACATTAATACACTGGTATGATCTTTTACTATCCTGCAGCGGAGACAGGGAACGCACAGCGTCAGAGCAACCAATGACGGCCGTGCGCCTCTGCTGTAAAGACTAAATCCAGCCCGCATTATCACGGACTGCTCACGTCCGGGTTTAACGGACGTGTGAAGCCGGCCTTAGAAGGTTCCAGGCTACCACCGCAATGCATTCCTATGGAGTCCGGCCTTGACTGCAGTGGTAATTCATCGCAGTCTATGGAAGAAGTGATCCGATGATCGCATGTTCAATTCCCCTAAGGGGACTTTAAAGTGTAAAAATAACAAAAGTTTTTAATAAGTATAAAAAAAAATCGATAAATTCACGTCACGTTGCACCGCTGCATCCCAAAATGTCCATACTATTAAAATAGAAATGTATGTATCCGGTACAGTGAACGCTGTAATGGGGGGAAAAAATCGAAATGAGAGATTTGCGCTTTTTCATGGGTTTACCTCCCCCCAAAAAATGTGAATGAAAAGTGATCAATTAAAACTAAAGATCGCCCGCAACAAAATAATCCCTCGCACAGCTTCGTAGGCATAAATATTTTAAAAAGTTACGGAGGTCAGAATATGACGATGCAAAGCAGTTTTTTTAAAACAAAAAAAAAAGTGGTATTGCTGTAATCGTACTGACCCAGAGAATGAAGGGCAAAGGACAGTTTCACCGCATAAGGAACAGTGTAAAAATGAAACCCATAAAACTCTGAATTGTTTTTGTTTTTGTTTTTTTCAATCTCCACCCCATTTAGATTTTTTTTCTGCTGCCCACTACATTGTATACAGTATTAAAATCTGCATCTGCAAATCCGCACTAAATTGGGAAGATTTTGATGCGGACCTTGCTGCTGATTTCCTAGCAAAAAAAGCAGATCATGTAAAAAAAAAATGTATTATTATATATAAAGACTACTATGATATATACAACTCATTTCTCCTGGAGCTTACTTTCAGAGGAAAATGTATTCACCACCACCCGTAGATGTATAGTGGAAGTCAAGTCTTTAAAAATGGCTCCCCCTCTGTTCTCGTAGCCGCCGGGTTTTTCACAGCAGACACACGAACTGATGTCTGTGATCGTCGATTAACTCCAATCGCAGACATTGTGACCATGGCGTCTAAGGCTGCATTCACACGTCCGTGGAACACGGACCGTGTGATACCGGACTGGCACCCAGCTTACTGCAGGAGCGCACAGCGTCATTCGTTCCTATGACGCCGTGCGCTTCCTGCTGCCGCCAAAGTACAGTAGTACACTCGTATAGATCATAAGAGTGTATTACTGTGCAGCGCCAGCAGCAGGAAGCGCACGGCGTCATAGCAACGAATGACGCCATGCGCTCCTGCAGTAAGCTGGGTGCCAGTCCGGTATTACACGGTCCGTGTTCCACAGACGTGTGAATGCAGCCTAAGGCAGCGGAGATTGAGGGAGCCTTTTGTTCTCTGTGGTAGCCTGAAGCAAAGGTTTGGCTACGTGACAGATCCTTTTAAACCAAAAAATAAAATTGTAAGATTCAGTATAGTTTTCTTTGTTACACACAGATATACTAAAAAGATTTCTCTTCATGCAGCTACGATAATGATACTCAAAGATGTGGTCCGTGGATTCATAGGCCACCATTTGCACAGCCATCGTTTCATCATAATCCACGTCAAGTGATGGGACCACAACATGGGTTTCCACATGCTGGTGGGAGATATCCTAGGTGAGTGCTCCACCTGGTACACAACATCTCCATATTTTTGTTGTTGCCTTTTTACATTGGAAAACTGCTGAATTTGTGTGGGCACCAGTCCTTTTTATTGGGTCTGAATCTGAGGGTTTACCATACTTTTGACCGGCTCTTAGGAATAGTGTTTGGAGAGCATTTCCACCATCCTATAAGCCCATTTACAGTGCCTTGCAAAAGTATTCACCCCCCTTAACTTTTTCCGTATTTTGTTACATTACAGCCTTAAGGACTTTTATGTGATGGATCAGAACACAATAGTCTAAGTTGGTGAGAAAAAAATATAAATAAAACTATTGTACAGAAAATTGGCATGTGCGTATATGTATTCACCCCCTTTGTTAGGAAGCCCATAAAAAGCTCTGGTACAACCAATTACCTTCAAAAGTCAAATAATTAGTGAAATGATGTCACCTTTGTGCAATCTAAGTGTCACATGATCTGTCATTACATATACACACCAGAGGCTGCAACACCTAAGCAAGAGGCATCACTAACCAAACACTGCCATGAAGACCAAGGAGCTCTCCAAACAAGTAAGGGACAATGTTGTTGAGCAGTCAGGGTTAGGTTAGATCCCCAGGAGCACCATCAAATCTATCATAACCAAATGGAAAGAACATGGCACAACAACAAACCTGCCAAGAGACGGCCGCCCACCAAAACTCACAGACCGGGCAAGGAGGGCATTAATCAGAGAGGCAGCGCAGAGACCTAAGGTAACCCTGGAGGAGCTGCAGAGTCCCACAGCAGAGACTGGAGTATCTGTACATAGGACGACAATAAGCTGTACGCTCCATAGAGTTGGGCTTTATAGCAGCGTGGCCAGAAGAAAGCCATTACTTTCAGCAGAAAACAAAAAGGCACGTTGTGAGTTTGTGATAAGGCATGTGGGAGACTCCCAAAATGTATGGAGGAAGGTGCTCTGGTCTGATGAGACTAAAATTAAACTTTTTGTTCATCAAATAAAACGCTATGTCTGGCGCAAACCCAAAATCTGTGGTCAGACTTAAAGATTGCTGTTCACAAGCACAAAACATCCAACTTGAAGGAGCTGGAGCAGTTCTGCAAGGAGGAATGGGCAGAAATCCCAGTGGTAAGATGTGGCGAGCTCATAGAGACTTATCCAAAGAGAGAGTACTTTCACACTTGCGTTGGTGTGGATCCGTCTGTTTATTTGCACAGACGGATCCGCACCTATAAGGCAAACGTTTGTATCCGTTCAGAACGGATCCGTTTGCATTAGTTAAAAGAAAAATGACAAAGTCCAAAACGGATCCGTTTTGAATTACATTGAAAGTCAATGGGGAACGGATCCGTTTTCAAATGCACCATATTGTGTCATTGAAAACGGATCCGTCCCCATTGACTTACATCCGTTAGGCTCCGTCTCTTCAGACGGACATCAAAATGCTGCATGCTGCGTTTTGGTGTCCGCCTCCAAAACGGAATAGAGGCGGAACGGAGCCTAACTGATGCATTCTGAACGGATCCTTATCCATTCAGAATGCATTGGGGCTGAACTGATCCGTTTTGGACCGTTTGTGAGAGCCCTGAAATAGAATCCAAAACGCCAGTGTGAAAGTACCCTTACTTGGAGCTGTGATTGCCGCAAATGGTGGCTCTACAAAGTATGGACTTTAGGGGGGTGAATAGTTCTGCACATTGACTTTTTCTGTTATTTTGTCCTATTTGTTGTTTGCTTCACAATAAAAAAAAAAACACCTTCAAAGTTGTGGGCATGTTCTGTAAATTACATGATGCAAATCCTCAAAAAATCCATGTTAATTCCAGGTTGTGAGGCACCAAAACAGGAAAAGAATACTTTAGCAAGGCACTGTATGCTCCTTACCTTCCTGATATGGATGGGCTGTTTGCTTTTGCTCTTTACCTTCCTGTATGGATGTGCTGTTTGCTTTCCCATATTTTTGTGCCTGTAGAGAATATATTTGGAATATGACCTCATCGTACATGACCGTGTCATCATACTGCTGGTAGCTGACGTGCGGTCTGGGTGTTTCCACCTTTTCTATTGCTAACCGTCTGAAGCGTCTTTGCAGCGGGGTTTATTACACCACATGATATAGCATCAGGTATCTCCTATCGGCTGTAACAAGGTTATGACTGTACTCTCTGTTGTGTTTTTCTGTACCCTTTGCAGTCATGGCCCTCGGATACCTTCACCTGGTTTTTTGCCTCCACATAAGTCAGGTCCCAGGCACAATGTACATCAAATGGAAGGTTACTCATTCAACCAATTTAGGTAATGCCATCTTTTTAAACATTTTTCTATCTTTTATTTAAGAATTTTCAATTGGTTTAATGTGGATTCATTTTTATTTTATTGTACATTTTAGAGGAATTTTCCCTCTTCCAAGTACAGTGCAGTACTGACTGTAAAGATGACTGCTGCCCTCACTGCTCCATCATATTCTATAGCTGCCCCTATATACTGTAGAACAGTCTCCTATGTATATACTATAGCTGTCCCTATATACTGTAGAAGAGCTTCTCCCTGTATATACTATAGCTGTCCCTATATACTGTAGAAGAGCTCCTCCCTGTATATACTATAGCTGTACCTATATACTGTAGAACAGCTTCTCCCTGTATATACTATAGCTGCCCCTATATACTGTAGAACAGCTCTCTATGTATATACTATAGCTGCCCCTATATACTGTAGAACAGTCTCTCTATGTATATACTATAGCTGCCCCTATATACTGTAGAACAGTCTCTCTATGTATATACTATAGCTGTCCCTATATACTGTAGAACACTCTCTATGTATATACTATAGCTGTCCCTATATACTGTAGAACAGCTCCTCCCTGTATATACTATAGCTGCCCCTATATACTGTAGAACAGTCTCTCTATGTATATACTATAGCTGCCCCTATATACTGTAGAACAGTCTCTCTATGTATATACTATAGCTGTCCCTATATACTGTAGAACAGTCTCTCTATGTATATACTATAGCTGCCCCTATATACTGTAGAACAGCTCCTCCCTGTATATACTATAGCTGCCCCTATATACTGTAGAACACTCTCTATGTATATACTATAGCTGCCCCTATATACTGTAGAAGAGCTTCTCCCTGTATATACTATAGCTGCCCCTATATACTGTAGAAGAGCTCCTCCCTGTATATACTATAGCTGTACCTATATACTGTAGAACAGCTTCTCCCTGTATATACTATAACTGCCCCTATATACTGTAGAAGAGCTTCTCCCTGTATATACTATAGCTGCCCCTATATTCTGTAGAAGAGCTTCTCCCCCCATATTCTATAGCTGCCCCTATATACTGTAGAAGAGCTTCTCCCTGTATATACTATAGCTGCCCCTATATACTGTAGAATAGCTTTTCCCTGTATATACTATAGCTGCCCCTATATACTGTAGAAGAGTTTCTCCCTGTATATACTATAACTCCCCCTATATACTGTAGAAGAGCTTCTCCCTGTATATACTATAGCTGTCCCTATATACTGTAGAAGAGCTTCTCCCTGTATATACTATAGCTGTCCCTATATACTGTAGAAGAGCTTCTCCCTGTATATACTATAACTGCCCCTATATACTGTAGAAGAGCTTCTCCCTGTATATACTATAGCTGTCCCTATATACTGTAGAAGAGCTTCTCCCTGTATATACTATAACTGCCCCTATATACTGTAGAAGAGCTTCTCCCTGTATATACTATAACTGCCCCTATATACTGTAGAAGAGCTTCTCCCTGTATATACTATAACTGCCCCTATATACTGTAGAAGAGCTTCTCCCTGTATATACTATAACTGCCCCTATATACTGTAGAACAGCTTCTCCCTGTATATACTATAGCTGTCCCTATATACTGTAGAACAGCTTCTCCCTGTATATACTATAGCTGCCCCTATATACTGTAGAATAGCTTCTCCTGTATATACTATAGCTGCCCCTATATACTGTAGAACAGTTTCTCCTGTATATACTATAGCTGCCCCTATATACTGTAGAAGAGCTTCTCCCTGTATATACTATAGCTGTCCCTATATACTGTAGAACAGCTTCTCCTGTATATACTATAGCTGCCCCTATATACTGTAGAAGAGCTTCTCCCTGTATATACTATAGCTGCCCCTATATACTGTAGAACAGCTTCTCCTGTATATACTATAGCTGCCCCTATATACTGTAGAATAGCTTCTCCTGTATATACTATAGCTGCCCCTATATACTGTAGAACAGCTCCTCCTGTATATACTATAGCTGCCCCTATATACTGTCGATCAGCTCCTCCCTGTATATACTATAACTGCCCCTATATACTGTAGAACAGCTTCTCCCTGTATATACTATAGCTGCCCCTATATACTGTAGAACAGCTTCTCCTGTATATACTATAGCTGCCCCTATATACTGTAGAAGAGCTTCTCCTGTATATACTATAGCTGCCCCTATATACTGTAGAACAGCTTCTCCCTGTATATACTATAGCTGCCCCTATATACTGTCGATCAGCTCCTCCCTGTATATACTATAGCTGTACCTATATACTGTAGAAGAGCTTCTCCCTGTATATACTATAGCTGCCCCTATATACTGTAGAAGAGCTTCTCCCTGTATATACTATAGCTGCCCCTATATACTGTAGAACAGCTTCTCCTGTATATACTATAGCTGTCCCTATATACTGTAGAACAGCTTCTCCCTGTATATACTATAGCTGTCCCTATATACTGTAGAACAGCTTCTCCTGTATATACTATAGCTGCCCCTATATACTGTAGAACAGCTCTCTCCATGTATATACTATAGCTGCCCCTATATACTGTAGAACAGCTCTCTCTATGTATATACTATAGCTGCCCCTATATACTGTAGAACAGTCTCTCCATGTATATACTATAGCTGTCCCTATATACTGTAGAACAGCTCTCTCCTGTATATACTATAGCTGCCCCTATATACTGTAGAAGAGCTCCTCCCTGTATATACTATAGCTGCCCCTATATACTGTAGAACAGTCTCTCTATGTATATACTATAGCTGTCCCTATATACTGTAGAACAGCTTCTCCCTATATATACTATAGCTGCCCCTATATACTGTAGAATAGCTTCCTCCCTGTATATACTATAGCTGTCCCTATATACTGTAGAACAGCTTCTCCTGTATATACTATAGCTGCCCCTATATACTGTAGAACAGCTCCTCCCTGTATATACTATAGCTGCCCCTATATACTGTAGAACAGCTTCTCCCTGTATATACTATAGCTGCCCCTATATACTGTAGAAGAGCTTCTCCTGTATATACTATAGCTGCCCCTATATACTGTAGAATAGCTTCTCCCTGTATATACTATAGCTGTCCCTATATACTGTAGACCAGCTTCTCCCTGTATATACTATAGCTGCCCCTATATACAATAGAAGAGCGTCTCCCTCCATATACTATAGCTGCCCCTATATACTGTAGAAGAGCTTCTCCTGTATATACTATAGCTGCCCCTATATACTGTAGAACAGCTTCTCCTGTATATACTATAGCTGCCCTATATACTGTAGAACAGCTTCTCCTGTATATACTATAGCTGCCCCTATATACTGTAGAAGAGCTTCTCCCTGTATATACTATAGCTGTCCCTATATACTGTAGAAGAGCTTCTCCTGTATATACTATAGCTGTCCCTATATACTGTAGAAGAGCTTCTCCTGTATATACTATAGCTGCCCCTATATACTGTAGAAGAGCTTCTCCTGTATATACTATAGCTGCCCCTATATACTGTAGAAGAGCTTCTCCTGTATATACTATAGCTGCCCCTATATACTGTAGAAGAGCTTCTCCTGTATATACTATAGCTGCCCCTATATACTGTAGAAGAGCTTCTCCTGTATATACTATAGCTGCCCCTATATACTGTAGAACAGCTTCTCCCTGTATATACTATAGCTGTCCCTATATACTGTAGAACAGCTTCTCCCTGTATATACTATAGCTGCCCCTATATACTGTAGAACAGCTTCTCCCTGTATATACTATAGCTGCCCCTATATACTGTAGAACAGCTTCTCCTGTATATACTATAGCTGCCCCTATATACTGTAGAACAGCTTCTCCCTGTATATACTATAGCTGCCCCTATATACTGTAGAACAGCTTCTCCCTGTATATACTATAGCTGCCCCTATACACTGTAGAACAGCTTCTCCCTGTATATACTATAGCTGTCCCTATATACTGTAGAAGAGCTTCTCCCTGTATATACTATAGCTGCCCCTATATACTGTAGAAGAGCTCCTCCCTGTATATACTATAGCTGCCCCTATATACTGTAGACCAGCTCCTCTTTGTATATACTATAGCTGCCCCTATATACTGTAGAAGAGCTTCTCCCTGTATATACTATATCTGCACCTATATACTGTAGAACAGCTCCTCCCTGTATATACTATAACTGCCCCTATATACTGTAGAACACCTCCCTGTATATACTATAGCTGTCCCTATATACTGTAGAACAGCTTCTCCTTGTATATACTATAGCTGCCCCTATATACTGTAGAATAGCTTCTCCTGTATATACTATAGCTGCCCTATATACTGTAGAAGAGCTTCTCCTGTATATACTATAGCTGCCCTATATACTGTAGAAGAGCTTCTCCCTGTATATACTATAGCTGCCCCTATATACTGTAGAACAGCTTCTCTCTGTATATACTATAGCTGCCCCTATATACTGTAGAACAGCTCCTCCCTGTATATACTATAGCTGCCCCTATATACTGTAGAACAGCTTCTCCCTGTATATACTATAGCTGCCCCTATATACTGTCGATCAGCTTCTCCTTGTATATACTATAGCTGCCCCTATATACTGTAGAACAGCTCCTCCCTGTATATACTATAGCTGCCCCTATATACTGTAGAAGAGCTTCTCCTGTATATACTATAGCTGCCCCTATATACTGTAGAAGAGCTTCTCCTGTATATACTATAGCTGCCCCTATATACTGTAGAAGAGCTTCTCCCTGTATATACTATAGCTGTCCCTATATACTGTAGAACAGCTCCTCCCTGTATATACTATAGCTGCCCCTATATACTGTAGAAGAGCTTCTCTCTGTATATACTATAGCTGCCCCTATATACTGTCGATGAGCTTCTCCCTGTATATACTATAGCTGTCCCTATATACTGTCGATCAGCTTCTCCCTGTATATACTATAGCTGCCCCTATATACTGTAGAAGAGCTTCTCCCTGTATATACTATAGCTGTCCCTATATACTGTAGAAGAGCTTCTCCCTGTATATACTATAACTGCCCCTGTATACTGTAGAACAGTCTCTCTATGTATATACTATAGCTGTCCCTATATACTGTAGAAGAGCTTCTCCCTGTATATACTATAACTGCCCCTGTACACTGTAGAAGAGCTTCTCCCTGTATATACTATAGCTGCCCCTATATACTGTAGAAGAGCTTCTCCCTGTATATACTATAGCTGTCCGTATATACTGTCGATCAGCTCCTCCCTGTATATACTATAGCTGCCCCTATATACTGTAGAAGAGCTTCTCCCTGTATATACTATAACTGCCCCTATACACTGTAGAACAGCTTCTCCCTGTATATACTATAGCTGCCCCTATATACTGTAGAACAGCTTCTCCTGTATATACTATAGCTGTCCCTATATACTGTAGAAGAGCTTCTCCCTGTATATACTATAACTGCCCCTGTATACTGTAGAACAGTCTCTCTATGTATATACTATAGCTGTCCCTATATACTGTAGAACAGCTTCTCCCTGTATATACTATAGCTGTCCCTATATACTGTCGATCAGCTTCTCCCTGTATATACTATAGCTGTCCCCTATATACTGTCGATCAGCTCCTCCCTGCATTGACGAGCGCTTGCTGCTCGCTGTCCTGTATTCAGCACATGGGGAAGATGCAGCAGGATCGTTCAATGTCAGCGCTGGCCACACTGATCGGTGAGAAATAGCGGGATGTGAACGCTTATATTTAGGGTACATAATAATATACTGCACAGTATGTGGGGGAGCAGCGGGGAGCCCAGGCGTCTTCACAGTCAGTACTGCTCTGCACTGGGAAGACGGATATGCCTTGGGATCGCTCATTTAGCGAGCACTGCTAAGGGACATTTCCGGGCAAGCTCTCTCCTTTACATTTACACCTTCACGAAACAGAGCTTTAGATAATATGTTCCCTATCACCGTCCCTGCACTTTAGGGGAAAAATTGGCAGTTATACTTTAAAGCCCCATTCACACGTCCGTGTGTGTTTTGCGGATCCACTCTCGTAGAAAATGCCTTTTCTTGTCTGCAATTGCGGACAAGAATAGGACATGTTCTATTTTTTTGCGGAGAACGGAAGTGAGGATCCGCAATTCTGGATCCAGGCGGGAGAATGTCCCCTTAGGAATAAATGGGTCCGCAATTCCGTTCCGCAAAATGTGGAACAGAATTGCGGACGTGTGAATGGGGCCTAAAGGGGTTATCCAAAGTATAAAGTATGCCCCTCATATAGATTATATTTACCCCGGCACCCGCGTCTCTCCTGATCCCCGGCCACCGTGGCATCTCCCCATCCGGCGATGGGGGGAGGAGCCAATAGCAAGCCTTGACGGGAATGAGCCTCCCTAGCGTCGCCCACTAGAGATGCAGCAGTGGCTGCGCGGGCATCAGGACGCAGGTCCTGGGGAGTGGGGTAAATACAATCTGTGTGAGGGACCCCGGGCAATACGTTGGATAACCCCTTTAAGGGACACTTACCATTTCAGTGCAGTAGTGGTGGAGCATGCACGCTGCCACTCCATTCATATACAGACACTTCCAGAGATAGCAGACCGCTGTACTAACCCCTTCATGCCCAGAGAGTTTGGAGTACATGTTGTCTGCAGCTCTATTTCATCAGGGGACGCAGGACCCCCATTCTTGTGATCACTGGGGCCTCTAGCGATCAGACAATTATTGCTTATCCTGTGGAGAGGAGATAAGTGTTAGGCCTCATTCACATAACCGTATTTTTGCTCTACAACTAATCTGCATTTTTTGCGGAACAGTTGCAGACCCCTTCATTTCTGTAGGTCCACAAAAAATACGGACAGCACTCCATGTGCTGTCTGCATCTGTATGTCATCTCCGCAAAAAGAATCGGCATTGTTACATTGGGTCTGAAAAAAAAATGGATACAATGCAGATGCCTTCCTTTTTGCGGATTCGTGTTTTGTGGACCATAAAATACATACGGACATGCGTATGCACCCTTATTCATAGGACCATGGATGAGATATTGGACACCACAGGGCTTTTTTCTACGTGCGCCCATACCCTAAAAGTCCTAATCGCTGTGCATGTACCTGTTGGTTGACCAGTTCCCGTCACTTGTTCTCATGAGCCCCTTCCTTTTGTCTTGCCCATTAGAGGTCCTAATAGACGCAGACCCCATCCACAGAGACCCTTCCTGGAACACACCGATTATGGTGCAGTGAATGGCGCACCACCTCAGGACTGTAGACCGCGCTTTCTTCACCAAGGTGACGACAATCCTGGGAATGGTTTTCCAGCACAGCCTCCTCATTCACAACAGCATGGCAACAGTAAACCGTACCGGCGGTATCCCGGAGCCGGCCGCCAAGAGAAGCCCAAGAAACAGTGGCAGTAACAAGTGATACTGTTATTTCACTTTTAGAAAAAATTCTTGCGGAGATGTTTTAGGATTACCAAAGGACGGATACAAAAGATTGCTGCTAATCTGTCTGCTTTGTACATCAAGGGTAGGTTACTTGAAGGGTAGCCTTGCCCGTGCCGTCTAACCTCATCATGTATAGAAAGGATTATCACACTGACTGCTGCAGGCGGGCTGGGGACCTCCCTTATGTGAACCCAGTGGTTTCCAATCCCAGGGAGTCCTATATGTGCAGGGTTTTATTTTTTAGGAATGTTAGTGTACTGTTGTCTTTCCTGCTGTATGTATGCTTGCATTTTATTCATCATGCACACAATCATGCGGGTAGATCATCGCGTTCACAAGACGAGCTTATTTCCACACTTACTTGACTGGAAAATCGGTGACTAGGTCTTTGTAATGAAACTGCTGTGTGCCCTTCCAGAAGAGGTTCTCCTGCCTAGTTTAATGTGATGGAGAGAGGTCCTGCCGTCTGTCATGACTCTTCTGAGGTAGCCGTGACTCTTTCCCGGGTCCGGCCTTTGATTAATATGATGCTGCACAATTTTTCCTCGTGAGTGACGCACCTCTGAGCTTGTCTGTCACTACGTTAGGCTGCTCTCAATAACATGACCATAAAGTCGCTGACAGGTTCCCTTTGAAGGGGTTGTCCAGCCTTGTGGACATTAACTGTCCCCTGCAGAGTGTTGTGCCTACTGAAAAAAATAGTCCTACTCACCCACTCCCCACCACTTCAGCGATCTTCCGGTCCCTGGCTTGTAAATACCTGGACACAGCAGTGATGTGTGGCCTCGGCCCAGCATTGATGTGCTGCTTGGGCAGACGTCTCAGCTGAGACCAGTCATTGGCCACAGCAGTGTTCGTCACTGTCCGAAGGATTGCAGGCCCAGGGACCAGACGATCGCTCAAGGGGGATGGTGAAGTACGAGGTTTTCAATAGGTACAGCATCCTGCTGGGGACAGTTAAACATGTCCACAAGTCTGGATGACCCCTTTTAAAGGGATCCTTTCACCTACACTACGTTGCAGCATGCGCCAGCCCTGTGAGGAAGATGAGTCTGATGAGACTCATGGCCTTGTCCTCCCCCGCCTCCTGACCATCACTGGTTTCCTAATTATGCATAGGAAAGCAACCTGCCAGTGATGGTCAGGAGGCGGGAGAGGACAGGGCCATGAGTCTCACCAGACTCATCTCCCTCACAGCGCTGGCGCACACTGCAAAGTCTGGCAGGCCTGTATTATAACCGTACTGACTGACCAGTGAAATCAGCGGGTCTGTCACTACACTATGCGGTCCTCAGTGAAGGCACCATAGTACAGGTGACAGGTTTCCTTTAAGGCAAATGCCTGAGCAATCTGAAACCGATTCACTACTTTGGAATGTGCAGCTTTGGGAGCGGTTACCCTTATGTCAGAGACACCTGGCGCTGGGCAGGAGGAGGAAAGCAGCTTGGAAGTCATTCCAAGTCTCAGGCGGTGGGACTGATCTACGCCATGCCATTGTCCGCCACTGTCTAATAGAGATGATGGCCTTGTTGTCCATAGCAACCAGTCGCAGAAGAAATAAAAGCCGAGCTCTCATTGGTTGCTCTGGGGGCGGCGCGGACAGTTTTTCTGTTAGACCGCTTTGATAAATGAGATGAATCAAAACTGGTGCACAGGAAAAGTGGAGTAGCAACCAATCTGTTTCCACGCCATATTTTTCAGAGGAGGATGAAGGCAGGGACAGCTTTGGCTTTGCATCAGTTTTGATCACCTTTTGCTGTAGAAAATGGTCCCATTGTGTCCTATTCTTGCATAGGTGCCCTTTCCAAGTACGTGCGAAAGTGATGAAAATCTTACCCCTTTGAGTATTGCTGATAAAATGGCAGCTTCCAGGGTAAATGGGCACGGAGCACAGGTTACGGCCCCCTCCGTCTTACACACGTTCTGTAGTGGTGTATGTACCAGTCTGCGTGCAGCTCGCGGAACATTGCTGATCCCAGGACACGGGAGGTTACTTTTATGTTTTTATGCGGGAGGCTGATTTGTGTTCACCTTTTATAAAGTTTTATGTGATTGCAGCATTTTTATTTTTTATTATTTGTAAGCGCTCTTTTCTATGTAAAGTGAGAGCCGTGTCTTTACACGCTGAAAAGAGTGAGATGGTGGTGTGTTAAAATGCGTGAGCGCTGTGTGATATCAATGGTAAAGCTGCTTTTTAGGAATAAAGGAAACAGTGGCAAATTCGCATCAGCTCGATGGAGAATGTCCCTGTAACCTGAAAGCACGTCTGTCCGAATCTCTGCGTGCCTCAGACACTAGCCAGGCCGGAGTAGATGGTATACCAGTCAGGTATGTTGTAAATAGCTCAGCGCTGGGACCCCTTCAAATCCTGATAAAGTGGGTGCTGTGTCCACCGTGTCAGCTTAGGGGTCACTCATAATGAATTGGAAATGGGGAGACAGTGGGACGAGTTGTTCGGCCATTTTCAAGTCTGCTGTTCACACCTTAAATGTGTCAGCAGTTGACCTGTTACATGTGTACTCGGCAGCTGAAGGCATCTGTGTTGGTCCCATGTTCATATGTGTCTGCATTATGTTTTAATATATGCAAATGAGCCTCTAGGAGCAACGGGGGCGTTGCCATTACTCCTACGGAATCTAATCACTCTATAACTGCTGCGCCCTCTGCACTTTGATTGACGGGTCAGGCATGATGACGTTTTCAGTGCCTGGCCCTGTCAATTAAAGTGCAGAGGGCGCAGCAGTTATAGAGGATTAGAGCCTGTAGGCGTAATGGTAACGCCCCCGTTGCTCCTGGAGGCTCATTTGCATATATATATATATAATATATATATATACATAATTTTTCTCAGTAATGCGGGCACATATGAACATGGGACCAACACAGATGCCTTCAGCTGCCAAGGGCACATGTAACAGGTCAGCCAGTGTCATAGGGACAAACCTGCTGACAGATGCCCTTTACAAATAACCAGTCACCCTCTTCACAGGTCCCAATGGCAGTTTTCCTACGCAGCAGAATTGGTGTGGACATTACTACAAGAAAATGGGATCTGTGCAGCAGGCCATTGAGATCAATTAGAACAGGCATGCTCAACCTGCGGCCCTCCAGCTGTTGCAAAACTACAACTCCCAGCATGCCTGAACAGCCTACAGGTATCAGCCTACAGCAGGGCATTGTGGGAGTTGTAGTTTTACAACAGCTGGAGGGCTGCAGGTTGAGCATGCCTGAATTAGGGAATGTTCACACGGCTAAAATCTGCCACGGATTCTGCTGCTGAATCCACATTCAAAACCTAAACCCTAACACTGAAGGTATAGCAGGAATAGAGGAATTTTTATTGGTCCAGAGAAGGATTTATTCCGTTGCCATTATACAATAGTATCTCCTACTGTCCATAAATAACCTGCGCGTCCTCTTGTGATTCACATTAAACAATTTCAAAAACGTTGGAGTTATTCCTCAGGTAATGCACTTTTTTCCCTTTACAAAGTGTTTCTACTAATGTTCTCTGTGTTATACGGTTGAGTTTAGAGGACATTTTACATGCAGCTTTGTTGCAATCTTGATCTATTGGAAAAACCGCATCCGGCTCTACCGCAGCACTACCAGCAGATGAAACTACCACCGCCATCTGTCCACGAGACTGCGGCACACTGGAATAACGCCCTGTATGTGACGGGCTTCGGCTGGGGTCAGTCTGGGAATGTCTAGAACAAGTGCCGAGAAGATTCGCTCCTTATTTGGGTTTTATTTTTTTATTACTTTAAAAATCTCATGTGACTGCAAAATAAAAGAACCCTATAGCACTATTGTATCGGCTGTTACTACAAGGGCACATTGTCATCGACCTCATTATGTCACCGGTATGTGGTATTAAAGGCATTATCCGGTGGGACTGCCAACACCATCGTCCCAGTGGTAGTCAAGGAGAGGGAGGCGAACCCACAGGAATGGCAATTCCAAAACTTAAAGGGATATTCTGGTTATGTGAAGTTATCCCCTAATCCACAGGATAGGGCAGGGGTAGGCAACCTTTGGCTCCCAGCTGTTGTGAAACTACAACTCCCAGCATGCATAGTTGCTCTGCTCTTCTAAGAACTTACATAGAAATGAATGGAGCATGCTGGGAATTGTAGCTTCACAACAGCTGGAGTGCCGAAGGTTGCTGATGCCTGGGATAGGGGATAAGTATTAGATTGGTGGAAGCTCCAGTCATTGGGGAGATCCAGAAATGAATGCATGCCTGACTGGCCACCCGGGTCATTTTGGGGGGCTCCAGGGGTTACAAGGTCCCAGCAGTAGGCCCTCCACTGCTCTAATAGTTATCTTCTGTCCTGTTGATAGGGGATAACTTCACATAACCAGAATACCCCTTTAATTTCCTACCCCCAAGCTCTGTGAATCAAGTACTGGACTCTTCAGCCATGTACGGACGGATAAGAAATCTTGACTGATGTCCTTCTTGGTTCAAGTTACCGCTGCTGTTGAGTCACGGAGACGCTGTGACCCTGGACTACGGTTTCCATGCTGTGGCTTATCGTGAAAGTCTGGGACACTCCCCAAACTGTCTTGACATATGTAAGTGAACGAGCTGCATATACCACCAAGTGCCTCATACACTGTGTGCTATTGCACCATATATGCAGTGCCGCCACATATCCCTGCTCCTGTCTCAGAATTGTATGATGCTGCCCCCTACTGGTCAAATTAATTGTGTCCTCTGACATTTATTTTACTTGTATAGCTCTGACATATTTGGCAGCACTTTACAGACATTATTATTGCTTGCTGTCCTCAATGGGGCTCACAGTCTAAGTTCCCTATCACCGTGTATTTGGAGTTTGGGAGGAAACTGAAGTACCCGGAGGAAATCCACACAAACATGGGGAGAACATACAAACTGTATGCAGATGGTGACCTTGGTCGGATTTGAACCTAGAACCCCAGTGCTGCAAGGCCCCATGCTAACCGCTGTGCCTGGATCTGTCTCCACTCTTGATATATAACACTATGTTGTTCCATTCCTCTATTATTCCTACTAGATATTTATAAATAAAGGTACCAGTGGGGGTGATGTCATTACACGGTCTGACTATCCAGTCATCGTCTAGTCAGATGGTGCAGAGAGACACCCCCCCCCCCTACCCATTTGCAGAGTTGTTAATAAACTTCTAATAGCTCGAATTGAGGAACTGAACAACACAGAGATACATGAGAAGAGGCTCCGGAATCAGCATTGCACAGGAATTCAGCTACTAAAAGAGACGTGGCAGGAGACGTGACTGGTCCTCTCGAACCCCTTCAGGACCTGTGCCATAAAATAGATATTACTAGACATCATAAAATACATCATACAGGGAGTAAAAAAATACTAACCAGTGCAGATTAATCAGTCAAGTCATCAAAATACAATGAATTTTCACAGTTACAAAAAAAGGACATTTTTTATTCTTCATCCATCTCTCCAGCTGATGACTCTTCGAGACTTTGGCGTCAAATCCTAGGTCTTTGAGGCTCTAAACAGGACACACAAAAAAAATCCCATATTGTATTGTCAAAAATCATGGCGCACCTATGAACATACAAGCAATACGTTACAGAAACATCCAGTAAATTCAACCCATCAAAGCCTTATGCTACATTAACACGACCGTATGTGTTTTGTGGTCCGCAAATTGCAGATCTGCAAAAAAAAAACGAATGGCATCCAGTTTTTTTTGCGGATCTATTGTAATAATGCCTATCCTTGTCCGCAAAACGGACAAAAATAGGACATGTTCTATTTTTTTTGCGGGGCCACGGAACGGATATATGGATGCGGATAGCACACAGTGTGCTGTCTGCATTTTTTGCGGACCTGTTTAAATGAATCGGTTTGCATCCTATCCACAAAAAAAATGGAACGGACATGTGTGTCCTGCATTCTCCCCTTCAGCAGGTCCCGTGCTATGTTACAAATACCTATTCTCATCCACAAAACGGACAAGAATAGGGCATGTTCGTTTTTTTTTTTTTTTGCGGGACAGACATACTCCATAGTGCCTCCGTGGCCTTCCGCTCTGTATCTTCCGGATTGTGGACCCATTCCACATCTTTGATACTGTGCGCACACGGCTGGTGCCCGAATATTGTGGACCGCAGTATGTGCACAGCCGACACACGCTCGTGTGCATGATGCCTTAGGTGTAACAGTATTGAGAATAAAGATCCATCTTGCGTCTTTCTGGGCCAGTACTTTTTTTCAGTTTCATTCCTCTCAACCCCGCCACACGATCAATCCAGTGCTATCACGTGCCTGATGAAGGGGGCAGCTATTGTTTGTTTAATTGGTTTATAAATCTTGCTGACTTTAGCGATCCATGGACCTGGCTTATCTTCCTTGACCTACTAGCAAAATTGGATCAGTATCAAGGGGGTAATGGCTGACGGTGGATCCGCCGAAGTTATGAAGAGGCGCCCACCTCTACATAACTTCAGCGCATCCACCGCTAATCTATATCTACGCCAGCTTCCTTGCTGGCGCAGATTTAGACCCTTTTCTACTTCTAAAGCAGGTGTAGAAAATGATAAATGAGATGGGCGTGGTGGCCCACCACCTTCCCTGCCCACAACACCTCCCCTTTTTTTTACCTGGGGCGAGTGGGGAAAAGTCGCAGATAGCGGCGCAATTAACCTTTGCGCCACAGTCTGCCACCGATAAAAGCCAGAAAACTACAGTCCTGATCAAAAGTTTAAGACCACTTGAAAAATGGCAAAAAATCATATTTAGCATGGATGAATCTTAACAAGGTTCCAAGTAGAGCTTCAACATGCAACAAGAAGACATGGGAGTGAGACAAAACATTTTTTGAGCATTCAATTTAATGAAAACAACGAATAAACTGAAACTGTTTTACAGCTGATCAAAAGTTTAGGACCACACCTCCCAAAAAAAACTAAACCCCCCCAAAACAGAAACTTCCAAACATGAACTCGGTACTGAGTAGCTCCGCCGTTATTGTTGATCACTTCAAAAATTTGTTTCGGCATGCTTGATGCAAGCGTTTCCATGAGGTGAGTGGGAACATTTCTCCAAGTGGTGAAGACGGCCGCACGAAGGCCATCTACTGACTGGAACGGTTGTCCATTTTTGTAAACCTCCCTTGCCATCCATCCCCAAAGGTTCTCAATTGGATTTAGATCAGGGGAACAAGCAGGATGGGCCAAAAGAGTGATGTTATATTCCTGGAAGAAGTCCCTTGTCCTGCGGACATTGTGTACTGAAAAACCCAGTTGTTACCACACAGACGCGGGACCTCAGTCATGAGGAATGCTCTCTGCAACATCTGGACATAGCCAGCGGCCGTTTGACTCCCCTGCACCTCCTGAAGCTCCATTGTTCCACTGAAGGACAAAGCACCCCAGACCATTATTGCGCCCCTTCCACTGTGGCACGTAGAAAACATCTCAGCTGGGATCTGCTTGTCATGCCAGTAACGTTGGAAACCATCAGGACCATCAAGGTTAAATTTTTTCTCATCAGAGAATAAAACTTTCTTCCACCTTTGAATGTCCCATGTTTGATGCTCTCTTGCAAAGTCCAAACGAGCAGTTCTGTGGCGTTCAAGGAGATGAGGTCTTTGAAGACGTTTTTTATTTTTGAAGCCCTTCAGTCTCAGATGCCGTCTGATGGTTATGGGGCTGCAGTCAGCACCAGTAAGGGCCTTAATTTGGGTCGAGGATCGTCCAGTGTCTTGACGGACAGCCAATTGGATCCTCCAGCTCAGTGCTTTTTTTCCACTTGACTTTTTTGTTCCATAACCCTCAGGATCATTTAAGAAATTCCAAGTTACTGTATTACTGCATCCCACCGCAGCAGTGATGGCGCGCTGTGAGAGACCCTGCTTATGCAGTTCAACAACCCGACCACATTCAAAAAGGGAGTTTTTTTGCCTTTGCTATCACAACGTGTGTCTACCTGACAGAAAATGACAATTAATCCACATCTTTGCACAGATTTGGCCTTTTAAAGGCATGTGGTCCTAAACTTTTCATCAGCTGTAAAACAGCCTGTTTCAGTTTATTCGTTGTTTTCATTAAATTGAATGCTCAAAAAATGTTTTGTCTCACTCCCATGTCTTCTTGTTGCATGTTGAAGCTCTACTTGGAACCTTGTTAAGATCCTGCGAAATATGATTTTTTGCCATTTTTCAAGTGGTCTTAAACTTTTGATCAGGACTGTATATCTGATAGTAAATGACCCCTGAAGTCTTTTTTAAATTAAAAGAGGCACCAAACTTTGGTAAGTGTTAACATTTGAAAATTGCTGTAAGAAGGGCCTGGCTATTCATATTCATTGTGCAATATTTGCTTTGGACTGCAAACTAGTCATGCAACAACCAACTACATCCAATATGATTCCCAAAAATCGCATTCAATTGTTACTGTTAGTGTCCAATTAATCCCCACTGGGCACTCCCATATGCTTGTGCTATAGGGAGCACTCGATACATTGATACTTAATACTTAAAGAGGACCAGTTTATCTGTAGACATGAAGATCCTATAGGTCACTTTTAGTCAAGCAATTTTGGTCAAGCAATTTTCTGAAACAAATGTCTAACCGATGGGGCAGAGTCCATGTGCAAAAGGTGGCGTCCCACCATACAATAAGCACTCCTCGTCTTACCTCTATCCCACCGGTATTTCGCCACACTTGGCTGGCTAGTAACTCACCACTTTCCGCTTGGTTGGCGGCGTGCCACGTGTTGGCGTGGTGGAGTTTCACTTCGCAAGCTCCCCGAGATCCTCCCCCGTTGTGTTCAAAGGGTGGTTTGTAATAGGCGGCACCTGCCGAACGGGGCTCGATTCTTGGATTGAGAAGTGGTCCAATCGGAAGTGTGATCTCCGTGTCCACAATAAGCCAAGGCTTTATTTTAAGGTTCCAGCGTATGCGCTGATTAGGAGGTATTTAGAGCTACATTTCCAGGACGTCCTCCATGACAGCACATGGGAGGATGTCCAATCCAATCTCTGTAGGGACAGGAAGTGAGACAGGTTAAAACCCCCCTTCCCTCCAATCTCCAGTGTCTTCCTGTCCCTACAGGGATGGGATGTGTGGCAGGATTCCTTTAGAAGAGGGTGCTTACCGAGGCACCTGGGGCCAGGTCCGGTCGGGGGTCCCGTACTCTCCTCTCGGCCCTGTGCGGGCGGCGTCCCGTTGGTCCCTGCTAGCTCCCCCTCCGGGGGTTCTCTAGCTTGTCCCGGCCTACCATGGGCGGCGGTAGGCGAGACGCTGTAGCCGCTTCTCCTCCGGGAGCTCTGGGCGCAGCGGCGCTCTCCCGTCCTGGCGACGCAGCGCGTGAAATCAGGGCTAGCGCTCAGGGGTCGACTCCCCCCTCCTGGGGGTTGAGTCCCCCTATATCAAGGGAGCAGCGCGGCAGCAGAGGTGGAAGGTAAGCCCCAGTGGGGATCACTATCCGCTGTGTTCACATTCCGCTGTGTATCGCTATCCGCTGTGGTTCCTTATCCGGGGTATCGCTTTCCGCTGTGATTGCTTTCCGCTGTGTACCGTGTTCGTTCACTATGGAACCCCAGATGTCAGCCAAATCTGAGATTTTGTCTGACTCCTCTGCTGCACCTCATGTAAGTGTCCTTATCCTTAAATTCTTGGGATTCTCCCCCCCAGTCTTAAGCACGGTTTTTCTCTGATTTTTTCCTAGGATAAAAAAGGTTCTGGGCAGTCGTCTATCCAGGACGCCAAGAAGAAACCGAGAAAGTGTGCGACTTGCGGGGAGAAGATGCACATTTCATATAAAAAGCAATTATGTGCCGATTGCATTTCCAAACTTGTTAAGGATGAGCAGCCGTCCTTTCTCACGGAACTTAGAAACATCGTTCGTGAAGAAGTACAGGCTACGGTTTCTTCTTTGAACCCTCCGCCTCCCCGTCTCAACCTGACTCCCCTCCGCCAAAAAGAAGGAGGACTCAGGAGCTCTCTGATTCTGATAATCAGGAAATTTCAGACGGAGAGATTGAGGAAGATGCCATTTCCGCCTCGGGTTCTTCTGATTACGCTAAGAAATACCTATTTTCTTCTGAGGATCTAGACGCCCTCCTCCATGCAGTTAGAGACACTATGCAGATAGAGGAAGCCAGCCCTCCCGTATCCATTCAGGACGAGATGTTTGGGGATTGAGGGCTAAAAAGACTCGCCTTTTCCCGTAAATGCCCATCTGAAAGAAATAATTCTGGAAGAATGGAGAGAGGCTGAGAAGAAACTAATTATTCCTAAGGAGTTTAAAAATCGTTTGATTTTTAATCCTGAGGATACTAAGTTGTGGGACGAAGTTCCCAGGATTGACATCCAGGTGGCCAAGGTTACAAAGAAGACCTCCATCCCCTTTGAGGACTCCTCTAACCTAAAAGACCCTATGGATAGGAAGACGGAGGGGCTCCTTAAAAAGCCTGGGAGTGTTCATCTACCCTCATTAACACGAACATTACCGCTACCTCGGTGGCCAGGTCTATGGCGTTGTGGCTAAACCAGTTGGAGAACCACCTTAGATTAAAAACCCCAAGGGAAGACATTCTGGAATCCCTTCCCCTTCTTAAGATGGCTACGGCCTTCCTGGCGGACGCCTCAGCCGAGTCTATCAGAATTTCAGCTAGAAGCAGCACTCTGGCGAACTCGGCTAGGAGGGCTCTGTGGCTGAAAAGCTGGTCAGGGGACATAGCTTCAAAGAATAAGCTCTGTTCAATCCCCTTTTCTGGGTCGCATGTGTTTGGTCCAGTCTTGGATACAATCCTTGAAAGTGCGGCAGACAAGAAAAAGGGCTTTCCGGAGGACAGAACTAAAAGGTCCCAGTCCTTTCGTAAAAACACTGGCCAGGGACAGACGCAGAATTTCTCTAACAGAGGGAAAGGCAAATCGGGCAGGTGGAGCTACCCTAAGGGCGGAAAGGGGAGAGGGTTCCTCCTTAAACCCAATTCTTCCTCCTACCAGAATAAGTGACGCCATTCCAGTGGGGGAGACTTCGCTTCTTCAGTCATCAGTGGACTCAGATAACCCAAAACCCCTGGGTACTCCAGTTAGTACGCGAGGGGTACAAGATAGAGTTCAGCCAGCTCCCCACAGAGATTTTGCATCACAACACCTCAGTCTCCGTCTCTAAAAATCAAATGACTCTGGACTTAGAGAAACTTTGCAGACTGGAAGCAATAGTTCCTGTTCCAAAGGCCCAGCAGGGCTTAGGCCATTATTCCAAGCTTTTCTGGGTAAAAAACCAGACGGTTCTCTAAGAACTATTATAAACCTAAAATTCTTGAACAAATGGATCCAATACTTCAGATTCAAGATGGAGTCGATTCGTTCAACAGTTCCACTAATTCCAGTAGGGGCCATGATGTGCACCATAGATCTCAGGGATGCCTACTATCATGTCCCCATACATCCCAGTCATCACCAGTTCCTCAGGTTTGCAATAAAGTTAGACGGCAGGGTGCATCACTTTCAGTTCCAATGTCTTCCCTTTGGGATCTCAAGCGCTCCTCGCATCTTCACGAAGCTGATAGTGGAGATAATGGCCTTCCTGAGACAACAGGGAATAACTATAATCCCATACTTGGACGACTTTCTCCTGTCGGCATCCTCAGAGGTCCTTCTACAGAACCATCTTCAGGTAACGTTAAAGGTACTCCAAGATTTAGGGTGGATAATCAACCTAGAAAAATCAGATTTCAACTTGAGTGTAAAGAAGGTCTTTCTAGGAACCCTCCTGGATTCCAAAAAACAAATGTCTTTTCTTCCAGAAGTAAAATGCAACGCGTTCATAGAGGAAATTTCCTCCTTCCGAGACAAGACGTTCTGTTCCCTCAGAGAAGCGATGCGCATTCTAGGCCTAATGACGTCCTGTATCCAGATGGTCCAGTGGGCCCAGATCCGCTCAAGGCCTTTACAGAACCTAATCCTGTCCAGATGGGACAGAGACCAGGCGTCCTTAGACAGAAGGATCAGAATTCCCACTTCAGTAAGGGATGCTTTGAACTGGTGGACATCTCCTGCCAACCTGCAGAGAGGGGTGCACTGGGTAAGAAGACCTTGTCTAACAGTGGTGACCGACGCCAGCATGTCCGGTTGGGGTTCTCACGTCGAGGATCAATTCTTCCAGGGTTCATGGTCCTTTCCAGACAGTCAGCGGTCCTCAAACGTAAGGGAACTAATGGCGGTCCTAAAGTCTCTCCAAGCAGCAGAATGTCTCCTGAGAGGAAATCACGTTCAGGTCCTATCCGACAATGTGACAACAGTCTGTTACATAAGACACCAGGGGGAACTCAGAACCCGGGTCTTCAAGCGGTAGCAGACAGGATTTTCGTTGGGCTCAGCGAAATGTTCTCTCTATCTCGGCCCTCCATATCAAAGGGAGGGACAACGTTACTGCAGATTATCTGAGCAGAAGGAGATTCCATCCTGGGGAATGGATGCTGAACAAGCAAGTCTTTCTTCGGATCTGCAGGCGATGGGGGTACTCCCAGGTGGACCTTCTGGCCTCCAAAGAAAATGCCCAGGTGTCCCAATTCTTTTCCCTAGATCCCAGCGGAGATCCTCTAGGGATAGATGCAATGTCAAAAGCATGGAGTATGGAGCTAGCCTATGTATTCCCTCCAATTCCGCTCATTCCAGCTACCTTGAGGAAGATCAGCGAGAGTGCGGGAAGATTCATCTTCATAGGTCCGGCTTGGCCAAAAGGAGCTGGTATCCTCTGTTAGACAGATTGAAGATGGAGGAGCCAATGTCTCTCCCTCGGAGACCGGACCTTCTCACTCAGGGGTCACTACTTCACCCAAATCTAGAGAAATGGAATCTGAAGGCCTGGATCCTGAAAGGAGAATGCTGAGCGGAAAGGGCTTGTCGGATGCTGTGATCTCCACCCTACAGAAGAGTAGGAAACCTGTGACAAATGCCATCTACAAAAAGATCTGGAACAGATTTAATTCTTGGCTGGGAGATTCGCACCCGTTTAGATCATCTCCTTCCATCGCTCAAGTTCTTGACTTCCTACAAAGGGGCTTTGACCTAGGGCTACGTCCTAGCACAATCAAAGTCCAGATCTCTGCATTATCATCCTTCCTGGACTATCCTCTTGCGGAGCATCGTTGGGTAAAGAGGTTCGTAAAGGCTATATCCAGACTAAGACCCACTCTGAGACAGATCGTCCCTCCGTGGGACCTATCCTTAGTCCTAGATACCCTCTGTAGGGCGCCATTTGAGCCACTGGACGCTATCCCTCTAAAACTTCTCTCCTGGAAGACGGCCTTCTTAGTGGCCATCACCTCAGCGCGCAGAATTGGGGAGCTACAGGCCCTGTCTATGAAAGAGCCCTTCCTACGAGTCCTTCCGGATCGAATCATTCTAAAGCTGGATCCAGGGTTCCTTCCGAAAGTCGTATCTTCCTTTCACAGAGACCAGGAGATTTTCTTACCCTCCTTCTACGCCTCTCCTAGAGGCCAGGAGGAGGAGAGATTCCAATGCCTTGATGTCCGCAGAGCAGTCCTTGAATATCTTCACCGAACAGAACCAGATAGGAAGGACTCAAACCTTTTTGTTCAGTTCGGCAGAGGAGGAAAAGGAAAGAAGGTGACTAAGAGGACTTTGACCCAGTGGATCAAATCAACCATTGAAGAAGCTTACCGTCTTCAGGATAAGCCCTGTCCTATCTCTATTCGAGCTCATTCCACTAGAGCAGTAGCAGCCTCATGGGCTGAGAAGGCGAACGCCTCTATAGACCAGATCTGTCAGGCAGCCACCTGGACTAGTTATAACACCTTTGTAAACATTACAGGTTGAACCTACCGTCCAATCGCCAGCTTGCCTTTGGACGAAAGGTTCTTCAAGCGGTAGTCCCTCCCTAGGGGTTAAGTTGGTAACTCTCCCATGTGCTGTCATGGAGGACGTCCTGGAAATCGGTAGTTAGTCTTACCGGTAACGTTCTTTCCAGGAGTCCGACATGACAGCACTCCTAATTCCCTCCCTATATTTGTGGTTCAGTGTGAAGTTAACATTGTATATCACAATAGCAATAAAATTGTGTTGCATCCATCCGGTGTAGTAATTTAGAAAACACTGGAGATTGGAGGGAAGGGGGGGGGGGCTTTTAACCTGTCTCACTTCCTGTCCCTACAGAGATTGGATTGGACATCCTCCCATGTGCTGTCATGTCGGACTCCTGGAAAGAACGTTACCGGTAAGACTAACTACCGATTTTTAGATTTTTTTCCAAACGCGTTTCGAGGTCTCAATGTGTCTCTGACCTCTCAGTTTGCAGTCCCTAGACCTTTATTTTTTATTTTTATTTTATTT
Organism: Bufotes viridis; assembly: GCA_033119425.1. NCBI lineage: Eukaryota > Metazoa > Chordata > Amphibia > Anura > Bufonidae > Bufotes > Bufotes viridis. The sequence goes on along the minus strand of CM065590.1, from coordinate 69,420,927 downwards.
CAATTTTCATCATTGTGATTTATGAATTTTATTGATTGATTATTAAATTTTTGGTTTACTCCGGATTATGAGTGCCATATCGTTACCAATACTTTGATTTTCATTGCGGGTGCATTGGAGCTTGTATCATTTCGATATTGAGCACCATATTTTTCCTCTATATCTAGGTTGAGCCGTCTCTTCACTGTATATTTATCAATATTTGCTTTGGACTCATCACAGGAACTTGTTTTTCTTTCATGTTTTTGTCTGGTTCAGGCCACCCTGTTCCACACCTGAGGGCAGTACGTGACTCATTCCCCGGGAAGTACCTAAAAGTCTGAATTGGGAGAGGTCACACGAGGAATGATGTGATATTGATGTAGTAAAGTATGTTACTGCTAATCTTATAAATGAAAGCATATGTTGGTATATCTCTTTGTCAGCCATACTTTTTTATTTTTATGAGAGTTTTGTTTTATTTTAGTTTTTTGGGGTCTATACCTATAAGTTACCATTAAATATATATGGACTTTAATTGAATAAAAATTACTTTAAAAGTTGTGTTTATTGTGTTTTGCTTATAGTCACTTTAGCGGACTGCCAGGCTATGTTTAATGGACAGACAACCCGCTAGAGCAGGGATGCTCAACCTGCTGCCCTCCAGCTGTTGTAAAACTACAACTCCCAGCATGCCCTGCTGTAGGCTGATTAGGCATGCTGGGAGTTGTAGTTCTGCAACAGTTGGAAGGCCGCATGTTGAGCATGCCTAGGTATGTTGACGACAGGCATGATCACTGGACAGACATGACGGACTTTGCACATTCCCATCTGGCAGAGTATGATTGCTGACCCAACCAAACTGAATTTCAGAGCAGTGATTTCTGGCCAATGGGAGTTTAAGGGTACCTGAAACTGAATATCCGCACATATTTACATGCAGATTTCTCTGCGTTTGCACACCAAAAATCTTGTGTGTTACGTGCAGTTTTTTGCAGATTTGCCACAGATCTCACCCTTGCCATCACTGGCCTAGGAAAAGCAGCGAAAAGACCGTGTTACTCACAGGAGCACTGTTGCCTTCTCATACAGCTGATCAGCAGGGGTTCCGGGGGTTGGACCCCCACCGATTACATACTAATGACCTATCCTGAGGATAGGTCCTCAGTATAAAAATGTTGGAAAACTCCACTCCTTTAAGAGGTTCCCAATTACCAGGCCATGGAGCTGTACAAGGCCGCACAGAAAGAATAAAGAATGACATGCAGACGGTTATGTGAACTTTCCCGGCAGGATGCGCCCATTGTGTATAACCCAGCACGACCCTGGTGATATTTCTTTGCATACTATTTCTGATATTTAAGGACTCTATATTAATAGGAAGTGTTCTACAGGATTGGTGCTTAGCAAATTAGGGTTGTAGCGGGTATTGAATTATCGATACCCAATCGATACTTTTGCACTGGCATCTATTCGATACCAGGATTTGACATTGACCGATACTAGGCTGAGCTACTGCGCAGCCTAGTAACAGAGAAAATGGCGCGCACTGCTCTCAGCGCACTCCATGTTCTCCTCAGCAGCACAGGGGAGAAGGAGTCTTTCCCTCCCCCCTGTGCTGCTGCCACCAATAAGAAGAGAGAGGGGAGGGGCTGTGGCCACTGCTCCACCAATGAAGATAAGTAACTCATTAATACAAATACAGGAGGCGGGTACTGGCTGCAGAAACACATAGCCAGCACCCGACCACTATGACATGACGCTGCGATCCATGGCAGTTAACCCCTCAAGTGCCATACCTGAGGGGTTAACTGCCGCTGAACGCAGTGCCCCCGTTAGAGGTCGGGTGCCGGCTATGTGATTCTGCAGCCAGTACCCGCCTCCTGTATTTGCATTAAAAGGTTACTTTTCTTCATTGGTGGCACAGTGCGCCCTCCCCCCTTCCCCCAGTACTAAAAACATTGGTGGCAGTGCGCCCCCCCCCCAACCCCTCCAGTATTATAATCATTGGTGGCAGTGGCCACAAGTCCCCTCCCCTCCTCCTCATTGGTGGCAGTTGCAGCTTCTGATCGGAACCCCAGCAGTGTAACCCTGGGGCTCCAATCGGTTACCATGGCAGCCAGAACGTTACTGAAGCCCTGGCTGCCATGGTAAGCTCCCTGCTGCTGTGTGTACTATGCACAGGGCAGCAAGGAGAGTGTGAAATCCTATTCACCCTAATAGATCTCTATCAGGGTAAATAGGACAAGGGATGAAAAGATTCCAGGTTCTAGCTCGTAAGGGGGGCAAATAGTAAAAAAAAAAACTAACACCAAAATATTAAGTTTAAATCACCCCCTTCCCCAATTTTACATAGAAAATATATAAACAATAAATAAACATATTACATATCGCCACACCCAAAAAAGTGTGAACTATTAAAATACAATAAAATATCTGCTATGCGGTGAACGCTGTAACAGAAAAAAAAACAGCGCGATTCGCTATTTTTTAGTCACCTTATCCCCCAAAAAATAGGATCAGACTGTTGATTATGGGCCGGACGTTCCATAAAATGCGGAATGCACGTGGCTTTTTTGGTGTTTTATTTTTTTCGAGTGGTATCAAATGGTATCGAGTATCGCAATACTTTTTTATGGTATCGAAATTTAATCAAAATTTTGGTATCGCTACAACCCTAGTGCCAATATTAACAAAGTTTCAAAAACTTGGAACCAAATTCGGGTTTATTTCGTACTGGTACCTCAGAACCAAACCCGTGTTCAGTTTCAAGTTTAAAAATCAACTACCGAAGTTACTCAATGAAGTCACGCGCAACTTCGTGAAGATCTACCGGTAACTTCGGCTCAGTGCAGATCTCAGAACAGTATTAATCCAAAGCTTTGAACGAAGTGACTTTGGATGTAACATCCAAAGCTCGCTTTTCTGATCTCTAGTTAGTATGTAAAATGAGAAAGCTTGGACTGGGGGAAAATGTCTGTATGTGGTTAAGTAACTGGCTCAGTAATAGAAAACAGAGGGTGGTTATTAACGGTACACACTCAGATTGGGTCACTGTCACTAGTGGGGTACCTCAGGGGTCAGTATTGGGCCCTATTCTTTTCAATATATTTATTAATGATCTTGTAGAAGGCCTGCACAGTAAAATATAAATTTTTGCAGATGACACTAAACTGTGTAAAGTAATTAACACTGAAGAGGACAGTTTTCTGCTACAGAGGGATCTGGATAGATTGGAGGCTTGGGCAGATGAGGTTTAACACTGACAAATGTAAGGTTATGCACATGGGAAGGAATAATGCAAGTCACCTGTACATACTAAATGGTAAAACACTCGGTAACACTGACATGGAAAAGGACCTAGGAATTTTAGTGAATAGCAAACTAAGCTGTAAAAACCAGTGGCAGGCAGCTGCCGCCAAGGCCAATAAGAAAATGGGTTTAATCAAAAGGGGCATAGACGCCCATGATGAGAACATAGTCCTACCACTTTACAAATCACTAGTGAGACCACACATGGAGTACTGTGTACAGTTCTGGGGTCCTGTGAACAAGGCGGACATAGCAGAGCTGGAGAGGGTTCAGAGGAGGGCAACTAAAGTAATAACTGGAATGGGGCAACTACAGTACCCTGAAAGATTATCAAAATTAGGCCTCATGCACACGGCCGTGAGCGGACAGTGGTATCCCGGCCTGGAATCCAGCTGACAGCAGTAGCGCACAGCGTCATTGGTTGCTATGACGGTGTGCGCTTCATGCCGCCGCTGGACTACAGTAATACACTCGTACGGGTGTATTACTGTAGTCCAGCGGCGGCATGAAGCGCACGGCGTCATAGCAACCAATGACACCGTGCGCTCCTGCTGTCAGCTGGATTCCAGGGCGGGATACCACGGTCCGCGCACGGCCGTGTGCATGAGGCCTTAGTGTTATTCACTTTGGAAAAAAAGACGACTGAGGGGAGATCTAATAACTATGTACAAATATATCAGGGGTCAGTACAGAGATCTCTCCCGTCATCTATTTATCCCCAGGATTGTGACTGTGACGAGGGGACATCCTCTGCGTCTGGAGGAAAGAAGGTTTGTACACAAACATAGAAAAGGATTCTTCACTGTAAGAGCAGTGAGACTATGGAACTCTCTGCCCGAGGAGGTGGTGATGGTGAGTTCACTAAAAGAGTTCAAGAGGGGACTGGATGTATTTCTGGAGTGTAATAATATTACAGGCTATAGCTACTAGAGAGGGGTCGTTGATCCATGGAGATATTTTTCCCCTAAAATTAGGAAAATTGGCTTCTACCCCTATTTTGTGCTGCACTAAGGTATTTCTAGCCTCGCCTACTTGTTGTGTTTCCCCACCTACAGCATAGGGGCCAATTTTATTTTTTTCCCAGGGCCACTTAAAGTTCCTATTCTGCCCCTGGCTGGACCACATGTCAATGGGGTTTGTCCGATGCCGTAGTATCTACGGTATGGTGGATCAAGCATTGCATTGTAGCCCCATCCTAAACTGCAGCCCAAAAACAACTGTGAACATAGCCTAAGAAATGTCACCATCCTGCGAACCAAAGTGAGGTTTATGCTAATTTTTTATTAAAAGTGGAGTAAAAATTGCTCAGGATAGGGCATCATTATCACATCAGGGGGGTCCGAGTCCCGACACCCCCACCAATCAGCTGTTACAGGGAGCCGTCATGGTCACCAGATCTCTGGTAAGCACTGCGGAATCCCAGCAGCTTTCCAAGAACAGCACCAGACGTTGTATAGTGGCTGTGCAAGGTATTGCAGATCAGCCACATTCACTTCAATGGGGCTTAGTTGCAACTAGGCCATGTGACCAATGTACGATGATGTCACATAGCCTAGGAAGAGGCCTCGGTGCTCACAGCTGATAGGCAGGGGTCCTGGGTGTCAGACCCCCGCTGATCTGATATTGATGACTAGGGATGAGCGAATCGACTTTGGATGAAACATAAATCTCTGTTCTAATACTTTACTGAGCGAGACCGCGCAATAACTTCATAAATTAATTTGTACTGTAAAAAAAACATTCGAAACCGAACCACTTGATACCGAACCTGAGTTCGGGAAATTATTTTTCACAGTACAAATTAATTTATGAAGTTATTGCGCAGCCTCACGACTGCTCCGTACAGTATTAGATTGGAGTTTTATACAAATAGACTTTGGATGTTTCATCCGAAGTCGATTCGTTTATCCCCATTGATGACCTATCCTCAGGATAACCCCTTTTGCAAAGACTGTTTCTGAACATTACAGACAGTCCCTGCAAATTCAGAAATGCTGCAAACTATGCATTTAGCATAGCAGCAGAGTTTCCACAGCAAAATCCTCACATAACGTGTGGCGCAGATTTTAAATCCGCAGAATGTCAACATACATGCAACAAAGGCGCGTTCCGCAAAGGGTCCCTTTAAGATGAGATAGGTGTTTCGTGACGCCAGTTGCAATGAAGCAACAACGGGACAGAGTCCCTTTAAGAAATAGTGTTAGTACCCAGGAGTAGGAATGGCCGAGTGGTATAGGGTGGCCTATAATGTCCCTTAATGTTTTGTGCACGTGTCACGGTGCTCCTACCTGGATACACTGGAACCCCAGGAGTTGGCTCTGAAGCAGACAAAGGGGGTAGTTGAATGGTGGGATGAAGAATAAATTGAGACCAGACCTTGTGATAAAGTTGAAAAGCAGCTTTACTTTGCATAAATGTTTACAGACTTTATCTTGGTCCCAGAAGGCTTACGCAAGAAACTGGCAGACAAACAAACTCTACTCTGCTACATCGGTTGCTCTCTGGCTCTGCTGTACTGACAGGCTGACTGAATAACTTTGATTTAGCTGTATGCTGCAGTTTCCTTCTGTAGTCTGTCTCTTAAGTTATACCTGGGACTTTCTTTCTGGCTTCTGAGGCTTCGAGCTTCTGCCTCCATGTCCAGTTGATCTTAGGGTGCTCTGGCTGGCTTGGTTTGGGCTTGGGTACGTCCTGAATTGACGTAGCCCTGCACAACTTCACCTAGCTTGGGGTTAGCTAGGACTGACCTCTAACTGGTCGCCACCCTTCCTTAGAGAGAGGGTTAGAATGGAAAGAAAGGTTCCATTCTCTCTAACTGTAGCTATGCCATGCTTGCTGCCACCTACTGGTGAACCAGCTACATTACATATGGCTAAAAGAACATATATAGTTGCATAGACATAGGAAATGCACAATGTGGAGGACTTGGAATAAATGCACAGATGAAATGATATTAGCATACACAGATAGAAGCATGGCGTTGGAGTGGTAATGCCACTCGGTGCGTTACATACATTGCAGATTTCTGCCATGGATTTCACCCTAAGCACAACAAAATCTTCACCCTTTTGGTGCAGATTTGTCTACTTTTCCGCTGCCCTGACACATGTGACTGTAGCCTAAGGGCTCATGCACACTGCACCGTGTTTTGCCGTTGCAGATCTGCAAAACATGGATGCCGGCCATGTGCATTCCACAATTTGCGGAACGGAATGGGCGGCCCATGATAAAAATGCATCTATTGCAACCCCATTGAAATGAATGGGTCCGCATCCGAGCCGCAAAAAATGTGGCTAAGATGCAGACCCAAACAACAGTCATGTGCATGAGCCTTAATAGGAAATGTGGCCATGTTCCTCATGGCAGCCAATCACAGTGCAGCTTTCACTATTCCTCAGCAGTTAGTGCTGTGCTCTGGTTAGTTGCTATGGGTGACAAGGACAACTTCTCTTGACATAAGGGGAACATGTCTCCATATTAGTCTTATTTTTGTCCATTTGTTACCGTCTGTGTCTGCAGGCTGGTAAATAAAGGGCGGCACATCGGTGAAGCCGACTGTGTCATAATCAGTCATGCTGCCCGGTTGCCTGGTAACTGCTGCAATCAATTCCTGCCATAGGAATATTAATCTAGTTTCCCGAGTCTCAGTCATCATGCCGTCATCTGCTTCTGAACTCTGATTAACATAAGCAAATACAATCTTTTGTGGCAATAATAAGTCAGTAAACCACCATCATTCTCCCTCTACACTTCCCAGTCCATAGTCCAAACAGTTTCCCATATGGAGGTGATACAATAGTAGTATAATCACGGTAAGGCCATCTGTCAAGAAAGCATCACAAATAGTACGTAGACACTATGGCTGCCCCTCACCCTCCAAGTACAGTAGGTACATTTACCATTCCTACTAGTATCATAGAGTATAAGGGTCCATTCACACGTCCGTGTGTGTGGCGCGGGTTCGCAAAACATGGACATCGGCGATGTGCGTTCCGCAATTTGCGGACCGCACATCGCCGGCACTACATAGAAAATGCCTTTTCTTGTCCGCAATTGCGGACAAGAATAGGACACGTTCTATATTTTTCGGGAACACGATTGCGGACCCAGAAGTGTGGATCCGCAATTGCGGACCCAGCCGGGACATCGTCTGCCCCCATTGAAATTAATGGGTCCGCAATTCCGTTCCGCAAAATGCCTTAATACCCCCTAAAGCTGGCGGTGCCTCTACATAACTTCGGCGCATCTAGCGCAACTTCTAAATGGAAGCCAGCTTCCTAGCTGTCTTACTTTTAGACATGTTCTATACCTAAATCAGGATAGAAAATGATGAATGACACAGGCCTGCCGGCCCGTCCCTTTCTACGCCCGCTTCTTTAGACCTGGAGTGAGCGGGGAAAAGTTGCAGATTGAAGAACCTTTGCACATCAATCTGTGCCAGAAATATGCCTAATATAGGCATATTTCTGGTTAGTAAATGACCCCCTATATCCTTATCATATTGAGAATAATGTTTTCAGGCTTAAAACGATAATAAATATTGCTGGTTTCTTTATAATCATATACTGTATTGTGCCTGTGAATAAACCAGTAATAGTTTTCAGATTTCTAAACAAAAAAAATAAATAATTAACCCTATTGTTGTATTATATGATTATATATTATTTATTATTGCATAGCCTTTTATTATGGGTTAAATGAAAGAGAAAAAAAGTAGCAATAACAAATGACAAGACAGGTGCACACTGCGGTCTTACTAAGCCCTCAAACTGATGTTAAAATTGAGAGATTAGTCAACATGTCCTACAGTGGAGGACATGTCTAAGCCCGAGCAACACGCCAAGGTCTCTCAAGTAGCTCGGGACCTAACACTCACCTACCTGTGCCGTATGGGCAATACCAGGGCCAGTGGGCACAATTACAGGAATGTAAAGGCTGACTAACAGCAAACTCCCCAGTTACCTCCAGCATGTAACCTTGCCTGCAATGGGAGGAGGGAGAAGGCTGTGAGCCCCACCCAAGACTGGCTGATATGGCCCAGGCCTCACAGGTGCACCTAAATGTAGCCTGTGGATGGAAAACAGGCTACATTTACATAGGAGTTTATACATCTCCAAAAATTATATATACACAAAACAACTGAAAGGTGGCATGAAGCAGGATGTGCTCAACCCAAGATGCAGTTGTGCATATATATACAGGGGAGCAGATCCTACACTTGTGGCCCATTGCTAATGGTAATCCCCAGCAAAAATGCATACGGTGGAGGATGCCCGCAGCGGACCACAAGTACCACATCATATGTGGTACCATATCAGCCAGTCTTGGGTGGGGCTCACAGCCTTCTGCCTCCTCCCATTGCAGGCATGGTTACATGCTGGAGGTAACTGGGGAGTTTGCTGCGAGTCAGCCTTTATATTCCTGTAATTTTGCCCACTGGCCCCTGGTATTGCCCATACGGCACAGGTAGGTGAGTGTTAGGTCCCGAGCTACTTGAGAGACCTTGGCGTGGTGCTCGGGCTCAGACATGTCCTTCACAGCAGGACATGTTGACCAATCTCTCAATTTTAACATCAGTTTGAGGGCTTAGTAAGACCGCAGTGTGCACCTCTTTTGTTATTGCTATATTGTTATATTTTTTATCACATCCACACTATTGCCATCTTGTGTAGGATGTCTATTGTGGTACTTGTGGTCCGCTGCGGGCATCCTCCACGGTATGTATTTTTGCTGGGGATTGCCATTAGCAACGGGCCTCAAGTGCAGGATCTGCTCCCCTGTGTATATATACACAACTGCATCTTGGGTTGAGCACATCCTGCTTTATGGCACCTTTCAGTTGTTTTGTAGAGAAAAAAAGTAACAGAAAAATAAGTTATTGTACGTTTCTCCCAGGATTCAAACCTAGGATCTCTATATGCAAAACAAAGCACTTACTACCAAGCTATACAGATGCATGTTTTTTTCCATTCTTAGGCCCCTTTCACACTTGCGTTTTTGCTTTCCGTCCTAGAGTTCCGTCCTTGGGGCTCTAGGACGGAAAGATACTGATCAGGATTATCCCAATGCATTCTGAATGGAGAGAAATCCGTTCAGGATGCATCAGGATGTCTTCCGTTCAGTATGTGAACTTTTTTTAGACGTTGACAAAACCGCAGCATGTTTCGGATTTGTCTCCGTCCAAAAATCCGGAAGACATGCCGTAACGCCGGATCCGGAATTAATGCCCATTGAAGTGCATCCGGATCCGCTATTAAGCATGCGCAGCAGCAGTTCCGATCGGGGCCCCAGTGTAAGCTGGGTCTCCGATCGGTTACCATGGCAGCCAGGACGCTACTGAAGTCCTGGCTGCCATCATAAGTACTCCGCAGCAGTGTACTTACCTGCGCTATGCACCGCAGGGACCTGTGGCGTCATGAAGGAGCGACCGCAGCGCAGGTAAGTACACTGCTGTGGAGTACCATGGCAGCCTGGACTTCAGAAGCGTCCTGGCTGCCATGGTAACCTGAAAGCATTTAGAAAACTGATCAGGATCCTGATCAGTCTTCTAATGCTTTCAGACGACTTGCGTTCTGACGGATCCGGAGGGACGGAAGTGTCCGCCGGATCCTCAGAACGCAAGTGTGAAAGAGGCCTTATAAGCTAATACATATTACTGGTGTCTTTCTGAGCAGATCTCAGTGTGGTAAAGCTACAGTACATAGTGTATATGATATGTAGATGCTAGGACACAGCTCTGCCCTCAGCATGTCTAGCCCTGTCAATCAAGGGGAGGAGGAAGTGTGCAGAGCACAGAAGGCGTTACTAAGGCCCCATTCACACGTTCGCAAGTGTTTTGCGGATCCGCGGATCTGCAAAACACGGACATCGGCGATGTGCGTTCCACAATTTGCGGACCGCACATCGCCGGCACTATATAGAAAATGCCTTTTCTTGTCCGCAATTGTGGTCCCTATTTTTGCAGCAACCACTGTAAAAAAAGGCTACTCTTGTACACGAAACAGACAATAGTAGGACAGGTTCTATTATTTGCGCGGATGCGCACAGCACACACATTACATCCGTAATCTGTGTTTTTAGGCTTTCAATAAGACTGGTGTATTTGCTTTGTCTGTCTTTCTTTTGACTAGGCATATTAGCATTAGGCTCATACACATGAACATCTGCTGCCCATGCCCGTATTGCGGCCTGCAATAAACAGGCACTGGCCGAGTACGCAGTGTATCACAGATGTGGAGCCATTCACTTGAATGGGTCTGCAATCTGGAAGATACGGTGCGGGGACACAGAGCAGAAGGCCATGTAAGCACTATGGAGTGTTTCTGTGGCATTTTGGTCTATGGCTCCGCAGCGGAAAAAAAATAGAACACGTGGTGGGGACGGATCACGGACCCATTAAAGTTGAATGGGTCTGCATCCGTCTGCAGCAGCCACACAGATGGTGCACATGCATTGGGAACCGTAATTTGCGGCTATCAATGAACGGCATGGGCGCCAAACGTTGCGTGAGCCCTTACTGACATCTACTGTTTTTTTTATCAGTACGACAGTTTCATAGTCACCAAGACTGGTCTGAACATGTGGTGCAAGTGAGCTGAAAATAGGCGAATGTCTCCATGAAAATGCGACTTCTTAGGCAAAATGTGGCGCAACTCACCATTAAAAACAGATTAAAAAAGGTACGCAAGCCCTGGAGTGGAGTAGAAATTAGGGAGAGTTCACATCACTGTTATTTTTTCGTTCTTCTGATCCGTCAGAAAACGGATCCTGTGTATCAGTTATGCACATTTGGCATCCGTTATTTTAGACGGAAAAAAATCCTGCATGCAAAGATGTTCTTGTGACAAATTCAGGTGCACCTACGTAAAAAGGTCATAAAAAAAGTCACAAAAGTTCTGAATTAGGCTACATTCACACAAACGTATGTGTTTTGCGGTCCGCAAATTGCAGATCTGCAGAAAAAAAACAGATGACGTCTGTATGGCATCCGTTTTTTTTTGCAGATCCATTGTAACAATGCCTATCCTTGTCCGCAAAACGGACAAGAATAGGACATGTTCTATTTTTTGGCGGGGCTACGGAACGGACATACGGATGCGGATAGCACATTGTGTGCTGTCCGCATTTTTTGCGGACCTATTGAAATGAATGGGTCCGCATCCTATCCGCAGAAAAAAACGAAACGGAAACAAAATACATTTGTGTGGATGTAGCCTTAGTCTAAAAAATCTAAATAGTCGAATGAGGCACAAATCAGGAGCAATTTCAGAAGTAAATGCGACAAAAAAAAAAGACTGTCTAGAAATGCATTTTTTAGACTAAAAACAGGCGCAATCTGCAAAATGTGACTGAAGATGGGACATGCTTTTATGCTGTGCAGGTGCACGGACCCGGAAGCACACGGAAGGTGTAGTGCTCCTTATTTATGATGAGGCCTGTCCGCCAGCGCAGAGGGGGAAAAAAGCCAGTTTTTGTTAATGACCCCTGTTTTGTTGCATATGAGGACACTGGATCATACAACACAATGTCAACAAGAAAGACCTGAGATGAAAAAATGGATTATACACATAACTGCAACGAGCATATCCCCAAGATCTTACAAATTACAAATAAGGCCCAGTTCACACTTCCGTTATTTCTATCAGTTATCGTGAGCCAAAACCAGTAGTGAAGCCTGCTCAGAGATCAGGAGTAATTTAAAGATTTGCAGTCCACAAAAAATACAGATGACCTGTCCGTGTGCTTTCCGTATTTTTCAGAACGGAACAGCTGGCCCCTAATAGAACAGTCCTATCCTTGTTCGTAATGCGGACAATAATAGGACATGTTTAACTTTTTTGCGGAACAGGAATACACAGCCCATCAGGGCATCCAAACATTCCCCTGTGAGAACCCCAGGCCCAGAGAATGTGGGATTTTGTGTTCAAGGAAGGGGAGGTGAATGGGCGTGGCCTCTTAGTCACAGCTGTGAGACATTTATCTCAGTGTGTGCACATGTAGAGCAGGTCAGAGCCACTGGAGAGCTGTGCAGCATTGTAGACGTCGCTCACAACATGACCTACAAGATGCCACCAGCAGAAGACATCCTAGGAGGCCTGCAGCATGGAGTGCGCAGACCTGGGCCTGTCCCCGACCGCTCAGCACGCTGGGGTACAGAGTATTGCTAGTATTGGTAACAGGATGCAATAGAATGTCTGTGCTATATATATATATATATATGTTTCTTGCTTTGCAGCTTGTGTGAGCCTGTTCCTGGCAGGGGGCATAGTGGGCTATAGAAAATGCCAGAGAAAAACCACATTTGGTGTTTAATGTGTAAAAACTGCAACTGCATCAAACACCAGAATAAGCACGTGCATTTTTTTTCTGCGCATCTGCATTTTTGGGGCTTTTAACTTTTTGCAAACTAGTGTTTTCATCATGTCATTTTTTTTTCCCCTACAGAGAAGGTGGTGAAAAAACACCCGAGAAACCACCAAGAGCCGTGGCATGCTGCATTTATTTTTTTATTTTTTTTATTTTTTTAGAGAGGCAAGAAGGTGAGGGGGTGGGGGGGTCAGAGAACCCCCACACATTGGGGGCATCTCACTAGGATATCTCTCTAGAACGAGACCCCAAAATGAACGAGAGTGCCCTGTCCGTGTGCGCCTGCCCTCCTTTCATTTCTATGGGAGTTCTGAAAATAGTGTGGCTTACCTATTTCCATCAGTCCCATAGAAGTGAATGAGGCAGTGGCCGCGCTTGTGCAGTGTTCTCCCCATTCACTACTATGGGACCTCTGAAGATAGCTGAATGCGCTCACTTGGCTATTTTTGGCACTCCTATAGAAAAGAATATAGAGCAGTGTGTTCTCATTTACTATGGCAGGCCCCTTTCTAGAGATTAGTACAGGTCCCAGAGGTGAAACCAGCACCAATCTGACACTGCCAAAAATGCGCCACAAATGGAGAACTAAATTAGCAACAGTGCAGAAAACTGCCATCAAAAACCTGTGTGTGAACGTGGACCAATAGCCCATTTAGAGGTGCGGATGGTCATTTACATCTTAATCACTAGCGATTCATGTTGGAGATGCTAGTGCAATGCTTGTGAAATCCTTGATGCAAGTGAATAAATTGTCATTACTGAATTGTGGTAATGTGAAGGCACAGTGGGGGTCATTTACGACGGGCGGTATGACAGTTTTTAGCTTAAAAAAAGGTGCAAAACCGTTTTATGATTAAAATAAAAATGTAATGCTGGTCCAACGGTTTCGTCACATAGGCATTTTTGTGCAGTGCTTGCCACTTAAGAGTGGCTAGGGTAGCGGCCAGGACATGGGGCCCAACACATTTACTGCGGTTTACGCCTGGAAACAGCTGGAAAAGCAGAGTGAAAAGTACTCCAATCGGTCACATCTCCACTTTTTCACCGTCCTCGCCACTTTTCTAAAAGGGGGTGTGGCAAGAGTGAAGGGGACGTGACACAGCGACAAAGTTATCTTCATGTACGCCAGTTTTCTGGCGTAAATGAAGCCAGAAATCTACGGCAGCTCTGAGCTGTCGTAGATTTCTAGTTAGGGGCACGGACTGCAGGAGAATGCGCCTAATTTGACTAGGTATGCGCTTTTTCATAAATTAGGCGCATCCTCCGGCAGCGCTGGAAATATTAACACTGGAGCAGAAAGCGCCAGTCTTGATAAATCTCCCCCAATGTGTCACCACATCTCATCAGCCTGGGAGCTCAGGAAGTGCTCCATCATCAGGGAAACGGGGCTAGGTGAAAATTAGGAGTTATAATTAAAGGGGTTTTCCAGTAAATTATATTATATCATTATCAGATCAGTGGGGGTCTGACACCTGGGACCCTCACCGATCACATAGCATACCGGCGTGCTCTCCTGAGCTCAGGGGAGTGCAGCCGGTGTTCTGTTGAAATCTGCTGCCCTCGTCACTTCCGGTCAGGACGTGACGCTTCTGAGGGAGGTGTGTCTCCCTGCTTGGCTCCTGATTGGCTGGAAAGAAGGTTTGGCTTCAGACTGCATAATCGCTGAGGGCATCAGATTTTTACGGGTAGCTTACTTTTACAGCAGCTTACATTCACAGGGCAGTGAACGGGGAGGGTAGGTTACATTCACAGGGCAGTGAACGGGGAGGGTAGGTTACGTTCACAGCGCAGTGAACGGGGAGGGTAGGTTACGTTCACAGCGCAGTGAACGGGGAGGGTAGGTTACGTTCACAGCGCAGTGAACGGGGAGGGTAGGTTACGTTCACAGCGCAGTGAACGGGGAGGGTAGGTTACATTCACAGCAGCTTACAATCACAGGGCAGTGAACGGGAGGGTAGGTTACAATCACAGGGCAGTGAACGGGGTGGGTAGGTTACATTCACAGCGCAGTGAACGGGGTGGGTAGGTTACTTTTACAGCAGCTTACATTCACAGCGCTGTGAACGCGCAGCACCAGGGCTGAGGGCAGCAGATTTTCATGGGCTCTGATTGGCGGGCAGCAGATTTTTACGGGCTCAGGGCAGCTCATTTTAACAGCAACTGTATGGGGATCGCAGCGGCAGCTGATTTTAACAGGGATCCCACAGGCTCATACAGCCGATGGTAATATAAGCTGGCGCTGCACGTTCGAATTCACAGCCCTTGTTGGAATAAACTGCCCTGAGCGATCCCCATACAGTTGCTGTTAAAATGAGCTGCCCTGAGCCCGTAAAAATCTGCTGCCCACCAATCAGAGCCCATGAAAATCTGCTGCCCTCAGCCCTGGTGCTGCGCGTTCACAGCGCTGTGAATGTAAGCTGCTGTAAAAGTAAGCTACCCGTAAAAATCTGCTACCCTCAGCAATTATGCAGTCTGTAGCCAAACCCACTTTCCAGCCAATCGGGAGCCGAGCAGGGAGACACACCTCCCTCAGAAGCATAACGTCCTGACCGGAAGTGACGAGGGCAGGAGATTTTAACAGAACAGCGGCTCTCCAAGCACAGTGCCGTACATAATATAGTGGCTGTGCTTGGTATTGCAGCTCAGCCCCATTCACTTCCATGGAGCTGAGCTATAACTAGGCCATGTGACCGATGTAAGGGGGGGAAAAAAGCAGTATGCTATATCTTGAAGTGGAATCTGCACTGATTTTCGAATTGGAAGCTGAACAAAGAGCCAAAAACTGTGCAGAAAATCAGCGCTTTTTCAGTTTGTTGTGTGACCGTCCTCTTAGGGTACCTGCACACAGGTGCACGTTTCAGAACAAAGATTCCATGTGTGTTTCAGCCCTGAAAACCATGTGTTAGGGCTCATTCACACGACGTATGTATTTTGTGGTCCGCAAAAAATACGGATGACATTCGTGTGCATTCCGTATTTTGCAGAATGGAACAGCTGGCCCTTCATGGAACAGTCCTATCCTTGTCCTTAATGCAGACAATAATAGGACATGTTCTATTTTTTTGCGAAATGGAAATATGGACATACGGAAACAAAATTCACACGGAGTAATTTCTGTTTTTTTATTTTTTTTGGCGGCCATTGAAGTTAATGGTTCCACATACGGTCTGCAAAAAAAAACGGAGCGGACATGGAAAGAAAATATGTTCATGTGCATGAGCCCTAACTTGTGGATTTTGTTGATATTTTAAAATTTCCATCACGTTGCCGATACGGTATTAGGCCCAGGGGCGTAGCTAGAACTGACTGGGCCCCACAGCAAATTTTTGTATGGGCCCCCCCCACCAACTTAATTTACGCATTCATACGCGTGCTCGCCACATACATGGACGCACAGACACTTACCTTTCCTGTAGACAGCTGACGTCTGGTCCTCACATGCAGACTGCGGAAGTGAGGGCAATCACCCCTCTGTGCCATGCAGGGACAGCAGTGGAGGGGTTAATCAGTAACCTACTATGGGGGGGGGGGTTAGAGAACAGGACACAGAGGAGGGGGCAGGCATTGTAGAGCTCTGTGTGCAGGAGCAGCCAGCCTGCTCTACACTACCTTCCCGCTGGGGGTGGGGCTTGATCCTATGACACTCTGCTATTGGCTGGCATAGTAAGCTGCCAGCCAATAGAAAACAAAAAGCAGTACTGGCAAGTTCTGTGCCAGTACTGCGGATCCCAGAGTGAGAGCGGCCATAGGAGGAGGAGACGCGATTGTATTCTTTCCTCCTAACTGAGCGAGGACCCTCCAGTGTATGGCGCTCCAGCGCTGCTGCTGTATGTAGTACCTGCTTCTGTAAAGTACAGCACAGCAGTAGGTAGGGAGAGCCTATAGATATAATAAAAACATTCAGTTCTGCTTCGGGGCCCCTTCTAGTAGCTACGCCACTGATTAGGCCTCATTCACACGTCTGTGACATCAGTGACCAGATGGTCAGTGGTTCATCCATGAAGGATCTGTTTGGTCCGCGTGTCTACTTTTTGCCCTCCGTGTGTCCTCCATATTCCACGGACACTGTTCAGCTGAAAATTAATTTCAAGAACCCCTCCTAGCAATGATCCGGGAAACACAGATGGCACTCGTGTTGTATCGGTGTTTTTTCATGGACAAAAAAAGGGCATATTTCCATGGTGTGACTGTAGTATGATAGTGATTACACACATTAGAATCAATGGGTACGTGTGCGGAATAAGATTCACTGATGTTTGAATAAGGCCCTAACGCTAGGTGTTTGTTTTTTTTCCCCACGTGAAAATCTGCAACATGTGCAGGTAGCCTTAAATTGCCAAATGTGATTATCGTTAGCCACCTAAACGATTACCCACACATTTAAATGCACCATATGGCACAAGCGTAGCTCTCGCCATCTTCCCCCCACCTCGAGGCACTTGTGTAGCGCTAGGTTGTACCTGGCTTGGTTCACTGATTACGGCTTATAAGCCATGTCCCCCCCACATTGCAATTCTACTAGAAGTGATGGTAATTGAGCTGATGACCCTGCTGTGCGTCTATTTGCTTCCACATCCGCCCTATTATGTAGAACAGTGGTGAGCGCGGATCATTTATGCAGGTTTCCTTATTTATATGCTAATACCACTTAACACTTCTCCTTCTCTGCTATCTCACGCTGCATTTTAACTAAATATGATATTGCGCCTGGTCTGTGCTCTTGTCACCTAAATGCGTTTCCCGGCACTGAATGAGCAGAAAAACATATTTTTATACTTTGCAATGTCGCTTCAAAAATACATTATGTATGTATTTATTTATATATATTTTTTTGTTACATTGGTGGTATTGATGGATCTGTCATGTAGGCTGGTTAGGCCACAGTCATGGGACACGGCAACAAAAAGCCCTTTCTATAGTCTAGGGTACACATTGGCTTTGTCCACGGGAGACCTCTTGTACCGCCAAAGATCCCAACATAACATCCAGCCGGTTTGTGTTTCTGGCAACTGGAGTGCTCGCCCCCCCCATACAGCGTCGCACTTTTTTACAGGGTGCATATGGCATTGCAGCTCAGTCCCGGTCGCTTCCGTGGTGCTCAGCTGCGATACTAGAGGTCACCCATGGACTGGTGTGCTGCCGTTTCTGGAAGGAAGAGCCATTCACTGTATTATTTGCTCACTAATTCCAGGCCACGCTGTGATCGTCTTAAAGGGGTTGGCCCATCTTGGACGATGGAAGCATATCACTATACCCCACAATGTCTGATAGGTGCAGGTCCCACACCTATACTTAGGATAGAGCCCGCAAAGTGCCGGAGGGTGTACCACGCAAGCGCGGCCCCCTTCACTTTCTATTGGAATACCGAAAATAGGAAAATGGCGCGCCCGCCTATTTACGGAAGTCCCATTGAAATGAATAGGAAGCACACCACGCAAACGTGGCCCACCGCTCCATTAAGTTCTATAGGGCTTTTAGAAATAGCCGAACCAGTGATCGGCTATTTTCAGTGGTCCCAAAGAAATGAATGAAGGGCAGCCACGCATGGGCTGTACACCCTCTGGCACTTTGTGGGCTACATTCTAGGTATATTCTGCCAATGTGCCCCCAATACCTAAGATGGGAATACCCCTTTAATTTAGTAGACCTGTCTAACAAAAAAGATTGTCCAAAGCAGGCAACCCTTTTAAAGGTGTCATCAAAAATAAGTTAAATCCAGATGGCAATACATATGCTCTTCTAATCTGTCTTTATTTTCTGATTGCAGCTTTATTTATCCTATTGACTGAACATGATTATGGGGGCGGCCATCTTGCCTGATCTGTTCTTGACAGCATTTCCAAAGCATTAATGAAATTTACTGCACCACATGGGCCATAGACACAATGGACTGGAGGGGACCTCATTGACTTTCTGTGGGGCGGTTTCCTAGGCATGCTGTGTGATCTGTGCAGCGTTCATTGTACGTGAAGGTAAGAATAGATATACTTTGACAATCGCTTATTGTGAATAGTGGATACAGTCTAATCTATACAAAGAGGTGATATCTTTACAGGCAGAAATAGCTTGACAGATGAGCAAGTAACTGTAGTAAAGTGAACTGTAGTGTTCGTGTTTTTTTTTGTTTTTTTTTTTATAGATATTGACATGGAAAATTAAATATGACGTCACCAAAAATATGTTAAATATAAAAGTGTGATTTAAAGGGAGTGTCATCAGGAAATGACCCATCATTTAAGTTCCCAGGGGAAGGAATGTCACAATTCCAATGATGGAATATATGTTCCTTTCCTTTTTTTGCACTCTAGTATTAGTACTCCTCCCATTCGACCAAGGTGATTTTTAACCACTTCAGCCCCCCTAGCTTAAACACCCTTAATGACCAGGCCACTTTTTACAATTCCGCACTACACTACTTTCACCGTTTATTGCTCTGTCATACAACTTACCACCCAAATTAATTTTACCTCCTTTTCTTCGCTAATAGAGCTTTCATTTGGTGGTATTTCATTGCTGCTGACATTTTAACTTTTTTTGCTATTAATCAAAAATGACCGAAATTTGTGCAAAAAAATGACGTTTTTCACTTTCTGTTGTAAATTTTTTTTTTTTTTTTTTAAAACTACATTTCTATATAAATTTTTTGCAAAATTTATTGTTCTACATGTCTTTGATTAAAAATAAAAAAAAATCCAATAAGTGTATATTTATTGGTTTGGGTAAAAGTTATAGCGTTTACAAACTATGGTGCAAAAAAGTGAATTTCCGCATTTTGAAGCAGCTCTGACTTTCTGAGCGCCTGTCATGTTTCTTCAGGTGCTAGAATGTCAGGATAGTATAAATACCCCCCCAAATTACACAATTTTAGAAAGAAGACACCCCAAAGTATTCACGGAGGGGCATGGTGAGTTCATGTATCATTTCATTTTTTTTCACAAGTTAGTGGAAAACGACACTTTCTGAGGCAAAAAAATAATGTTTCAATTTCTGCTAACTTCTGGCAAAAAAATAAAAATATCCCACGGACTCACTATGCCCCTCAGTGAATACCTTGGGGTGTCTACTTTCCGAAATGGGGTCATTTGTGGGGTGTGTTTACTGTTCTGGCATTTTGGGCGGGGCTAAATTGTGAGCATCCCTGTAAAACCTAAAGGTACTCGTTGGAATTTGGGCCCCTTTGCGCACCCAGGCTGCAAAAAAGTGTCACTCATGTGGTATCGCCGTACTCAGGAGAAGTGGGGCAATGTGTTTGGGGTGTATTTTTACATATACCCATGTTGGGTGAGAGAAATATCTCTGTAAACTGACAACTTTGTATAAAAAAATTTAAAGTTGTCTTTTACAGAGATATTTCTCACACCTAGCATGGGTATATGTAAAAATACATATTGCGGATCCGCACTTACGGGTCTGCACTTCCGTTCCGCAAAAATATAGAACATGTCCTTTTCTTGTCCGCAATTGCGGACAAGAAAAGGCATTTTCTATATAGTTCTGGCAATGTGTGGATCTGCAAAAATGCGGAAAGCACATCGCTGGTGTCCGTGTTTTTTGGATCTGCAAAACACATATGGTCGTCTGAATGGAGCCTGACAGGGGGGTGATCAGGGAATCTAGATGGGGTGGTCAAGGGGTTAATAAGTGACGGGGGGTGTGGGGGGTGGTAGTGTAGTGTGGTGCTTGGTGCAACTTTACATAGCTACCTGGTCCTCTGGTGGTCAATCCCAGCAAATGGGACCACCAGAGGACCAGGTAGCACGTATATCAGACGCTGTTAACAAAACAGCGTCTGATATACCTGTTTGATGCTTTTTATTTTACTTCTACAGCCTGCCAGCGATTGATCATCGCTGGCAGGCTGCAGTATAACTGCCGAGCCGCGCGCCACTGTGAACTCGCGAGATGACGCACGAATGCGTCCAGCCAGAGCAACAGGACCGCAGGCCGGACGCATCCGTGCGTTAGGCGGTCCTGAGGTGGTTAATTAGCAGGAGACTGCATAAGGCCTCTTGCACACGATCGTGTGATGGCCGTGCCCGTGCTGCGGACAGCAAATTGCCAGCCAGCTGCATGCGGATCGCAGACCCATTCACTTGAATGGGGTCCGTGATCCGTCCGTTCTGCAAAAACATAGAACAAGTTGTATTTTTTTTGGTGGAATAGAACCTTATGGAAGCACTCGGTAGTGCTTCCGTTTTGTGGTTCCGTTCCGCACCGCATCTCCGGATTTGCGGACCCGATTAAGTGAATGCACACGGCCGGTGCACCGTGTGTTGCAGACCCGCAGAGGGACAACAGCCGTGTGCAAAAGGCCTAAGAATTCACAAATTCCTACCAGCTCTCAGTTGGAGTTCCTGAGAGCATATGATAAGGTGAGCTTTTGACAATTGTTCACATGGTGCGGTGCTGTGTGGCAGCGATTGTTGCTGTGCTGGTGGAGACCAGTGCCAGGGTGGCATTGCCAAACAGCAGGCGTGCTGTTTGGCTGCTGAGTCCCGCCATCTCCTGGTGCTGTGGTGCCGGTGGTCGCCACGTAGTGCCACGCCAAATTTAGAGTAGGTTCCCATTCGAGGAGACAACCTTGTCGTGGTGAGCTTATGCTTTTTGATCAAAATGTGTACTAATGCCTCATGTAAGCATGCAATATAGGGGCCTGTATACTAATTATGATGCTGAGAAGCAATGTTAATTATGCTGAGAAGCAGTTAATAGATCAAAGCACAGCATGAGGAGGTGTGATCCAGGTTCATTCTTGTTTTTGGACCAATGATGGTATATTACTAGACACAGAACCAGGGGCGTAGCTAGAAATGACTGGGCCCCACAGCAAATTTTTGTATTGGGCCCCCCCTACCCGCGCGTTTCGCTCCCCCTCTATAATGTACCAGCCATATAGCCCCCCTATAATGTGCCAGTAGTCAGCCATATAGCCCCCCCCAGCCCCCCTATAATGTGCCAGTAGCCAGCCATATAACCCCCCTATAATGTGCCAGTAGTCAGCCATATAAACCCACCCTATAATGTGCCAGTAGTCAGCTATATAACCCCCCCTATAATGTGCCAGTAGTCAGCCATATAACCCCCCCTATAATGTGCCAGTAGTCAGCCATATAAACCCACCCTATAATGTGCCAGTAGCCAGCCATATAGCACCAGATGCCCCCATAGTGCTCCTCTCCCCATAGTGCCCCCTATAATGTGCCAATATCAAGTGCCTCTGTCTTCCCCCATCCCAATATCATAGTGCCATCCTCTCCCCCTGCCCCCTAATGTGTGTGCCAATATGAAGTGCCTATCTCTCCCCCATTTGCCAATATTATAGTGCCAATAGCCCCTCCTCCCCTGTGGCAGTAAAGTAAAAGTCCAGTATTAAAAAAAAAATAAAAAATCCTGTCTTTCAGAAAAGTTTGAAGGGAATCGAACCTGTGACCATTAGGATGAAAGGCAAGCCACTTATCCACAAGACCATATGAGCTGCTTAGCCAGGTAGCTAAAAAAAAAAAATAAGACCTCTAGATAAGGAGAACTTTGATAGTGTATCTATACACATTACAACTGCCCCAACACACCAAGCTCTGCTACATCCATATACAATGTGCTGGTGCAGCTGTAATGTGTATGGATACACGATCAAAGTTCTCCACATCTAGAGGTCTTTTTTTTTTTTTTTTTTTTTTTAGCTATCTGGCTTATCAGCTCATATGGCTTTGTGGTTAAGTGTCTTGCCTTTGAACCTAATGGTCGCAGGTTCGATCCCCTGGGCAAGCATTTCTGAAAGAAAGAAAAAATAAGTTTTAAGTAGACAAAGGGCGAGAGTACACTGCGATTCACTGAGTAATTAGCGAAGGGAGAGGAGTGAGGACAACACGTGCTTGCCGGGCCCCTGTAAGCCCGGGCCCCGAAGCAGCTGCTTCCCCTGCTTCCCCGGTAGTTACGCCCCTGCACAGAACATCTTCAGCTACTTTCATATCTACGGCACTGCAATTCTGCCACCAGTTCCACCAGAGAATGCCAGGGATCAGCCGGACATGAACCGTAGCGATTTCTGTCCAGCAGATTTTTGTCTGTATCTAAAGATGAGTTTCATCCTCCCGGTATCCCTTGTGCCAGCCAGGCTGTATCCATGGGCAGTACGGTGTCTTTCACCCACCTGGCCAAGTTGCTTGCAGTGCAGTCGCTGCTGTACCATTTAGTAGAGTCTGCTGCCTTTAGGGAGCTGATGGCATGTTCTCAGCCTTCACTGGAAAACACCTAGCAGCCAATATTTCTCCCCAAAAGCCATCCCTGTCTTGTACTCACATGGAGGACATGAGCCACTCCTTGCCACACAGGTGAGCAGTTGCTAAAGTACATCAAGCAGCAAACATCCAGCTGGCTGTCACCCCACCAGTTCCAACTGGGCAATGTGGTCAGTGAAAATTACCACAACATTGTGGTCTCCCTGAACCTGGGGGAAAATAACACATGCTCCCTGAATGGTGCAGGTCATTAACCTAGTCATGCAATGCTTCTTGAAAAGTAAGGTGCTAGCAATGCCCAGGAGGCTGTCATCGCATTTCAGCCATTCTTACGTGGCGAGGAGCACTGGACTTTCAGTGACAGAAGGGTTTGCTCCTAAACTGCTTAGGGCCCTTGCACCCGACCGTTTGCTCTCCGAGACATACGGTCTGTGAGCGGGCCATATGTCCCGGAGCGGCATTGATCGTGCGCACGAGAGTACACAGCATCATAGATTGCTATGGTGGTACACTACTATCAAAAGCCATAGACATTACTGCTGAGAGGAAGACGGCTAAGATACCATCGCAGGCACTTAGACTCGACCTGGTCGGTCATTTCTCTGAATCTATTATTTTCAGCATCTGATTCTGACGAAACCATCTGGAGAAGATTTGCACTGTACATTGTTGGAACCATATTCTGAACCTGTTTAAAGTTCTTCAACCCTAATTTTGTACTACAATAAAGAGATGTTTTGTTCTGTTAAATCTGGCATGGTTATTGACTCCTAGACCATACACTGGCACCAAGGGCACCCCAAACTACCATCAGACTGGAGCCCTATCCCCAAGGAGTGCCCTAACCCTAAGTTCACACCTGAGCGTTTTACAGCGCGTTCAAACGCGCTGTAAAACGCTCAACACATAAAAACCAATGCTTTCCTATGGCCCTGGTTCTCACTTGAGCGTTTTACAGCGCGTTTGAACGCGCTGTTAAACGCCTGACGCATAAACAAGTACTTGAGCTTTTTTTGGGGCGTTTGTCGCGCGTTTTGTGATTGACACCACAGTAGTCAATCACAAGAACGCGCGTATGAACGCGCGTTTCCTATTTGCAAAAACGCGCTGAAATACGCGTGACTAAAACGCGCATTTTTAGAACGCTCAGGTCTGAACCCAGGGTAAGGGGAGAAAGTTGCATTCTCCTCTCACTGCATTGGCCCTAGGGAGCAACAGTGTGAGAAGAGTTGCTGTGATAGACTTTCTGCAGCCAGAGCCAGAAGCACTCGCTCCTCAGGGGCTTGCTGCACTACCCCTTGATAGGAGTCCACCTGTGGTAAATGAAGCTGATTGGACATAATTTGGAAAGCTACACCTCTGTCTGTATAAGGTCTCACAGCTGACAATGCATATCAGACAGGATTGTGTGGAGGCACAGATCTGGAGAAGTGTACAATCATTTTCTTCTACACTGAAAGTTCCCAAGAGCACAGTGTCCTCCATAATTCTTAAATGGAACCAAAATGGGCAATCTGGGGAGAAGGGCCTTGGTAAGAGGTGACTAAGAACCCGATGGTCACTCTGGCTGATCCTGTGTGTGTATTTGGGAAATGTCCAGGTGGTCAACTATCACTATGGCACTTCTGCAATCCAGGCTTTATTGCAGAGTGGCCAGAAAGAAGCCTCTTCTCAGTAAGACATATGAAGTTTGCAATAAAAAGCACCTAAAGGACTCTAGTGACTGCAAGAAACCAGATTTTCTGGTCTGATGAATCAAAGATTGACATTTTTGGGATCACATTTGTTTAATGTAATAACAAACTTTTGTCACTGAAGTTGTTGTGTACGGTAAATGTTACATACTCCGGCATGTAGCGGGATCCTGTTTGACATCTAATGCTATTTCCATATGTGTATATATATATATATATATATATATATATATATATATATATATATATATATAATCTCTTCAATAAAGATCTGATTTTAAATTATTTTTTTAACATTTTTATCCTCCATTATAAGCATCATGTCGAGACTAAACTAGGTACTGCTCATTATCTTCCCAATACATTCCTACAGTGAAGCATGGGAGCAAACTAGATCCGTGACTAAATACATTGAAAGATCCCCAAAAAAAACGGATCCATCACCATTGACTTGCTTTGTTATTAGTGATGGATCCGGTTTGTTCAGTTTTGTGTCCAGTCACAAAATGGAATGCTGACGAAATGGAAGGCATCCTGAATGGATGACCACGGCATCTGGTCAGTCCGGATGCGGAAGTCGCGCACTTCCAGTCCGGTAACAGCGTTCCCCGGCTGAGATCGGGGAACGTGTTACTTCACTGAAATACACCGAAGCCTCAAGCAGGCTTCGGTGCCAATTTCAGGAATATACCAATACAGGCCACTAGGCGGCAGCCTTTAATTGGTATAGTGCAAATGAAGTGTTCAATGATGTCTAGATAGACATCAATGGGCAATCTAATGATTGCCAGTTATGTCACCCAAAGTGACTTAAAAAAAAGTAAAAAGTTTTTACAAATATAAAAAAACAAGTTCAAATCACCCCCCTTTCCTTAAAATAAAAATACTTAACCAATAAAAAAAATAAACATCATGGGCATCGCCGCGTGTGACAATGCCCATACTATTAAAATTAAAAACAGCCAATTTTCTATTTTTTTGTCACTTCAACTACCCAAAATATATATCTACCCATAAATATATATATATATTTTTTTTTATTTATTTATATCTAGATATATAGATATAAATTTTTTTTTTTTAATGTATATATATTTTTTTTAATAAGTGATCAAAAAGTCGCACATACTTCAAATTGGTATCACTGAAAAGAACAGAACGTCCTGCAAAAAATGAGCCCTCTACACTTGACTACAAAAAAAAGTTATGGGGGTCAGAATATGGTTATAAAATGTGTGGGGGGTTTTTCCCCCTAGAAATAATTAAGTGTGGTATTGTTGGAATCGTACTGACCTGGAGAATAAATGTATCGGGTCAATTTTCCCGCATAGTGTAATAAAAAAAAAAACCTTTATCAGAATAGTTTTTTCCCAATTTTACCCCATTTGGAATTTTTTTACACTTCCAACTACATGGTATGCAACTGTGAATGGCGTAATTAGAAAGTACAACTTGTCCCTCAATAAATAAGGACTATGGGAAGGTGGGGAGTGAAAAACAAAAAACGCTAAATGAAAAATCGCCCGATCCTGAAAGGGTTAAAGTTAGTTTCTTTGCAATTTTGGCATAGACTAAATCTATAAAAACCTTTTCAGGTTCATCCAATTGGTTAAGTGTCGATGCCAGGCTGTATATCAGCGCATTGACGCTCCATGTGGCCTTCCTCTGGCCCCCCTATATATATATATATATATATATATATATATATATATATATATATATATAT